>OZ007589.1:227269935-228589935 GCA_963931845.1 Maratus michaelseni | reverse complement strand
ATAATACTCCAGGATTATGATGGCGCAAATACAGATCTATATATTTGTGATTTGTGCAAATCAGAAATATGAAGTGAAGTATATTGGCTGATGACCTAGACACTATTTTTAGTCATGCTGTCATGGTACCGTTACATCTGTTTTTGCCAAATTCTGTTCGTTTTCTTCATTTTTATCCCCATATTCCATATTTCCCTTCTATCTCATAATACCTTCCAACAACGTTTTTCATTATTATTACATGCTTGCATGTGTTGAAATAATGAATTTTCCCTTGTACAAATAACTAATCACTGACAGCTGAAGTTTGTGATTGTAATCTGTTTTCGCAATGTGTAACGTAAATGGTATTTTTTAATACTCGAAGTTCTCCAATCGATACAACGTAGAAGAGAGGAAAACATTTTTGCTTTTATATGTCGTCTGCCACTCAGTTTCTTGTGCAAAAGTCTGACCCCAGTTAAAACTACAGATTAATAATGTTTTAAGGTACAAAATGTTAATATTTTAATCCTGGATATTGCCAGTAATAAAAACCGTTAAACAAGTTTGATTCGCAAAAATACAAATTTTATAATCTTGAAAATTTCCAAGCTTTTTTGAGAAAATAAGTAAAATCCTTAAATGTTTCAACACATTCTTAATAGCCAAACCCCACTCCGAAATTAAATGATATATATTGCACTATAATTGATTCAATTGAAAATTATTCAGGAGTATACGACATACCGTTCATTAAAGCAGACGACTCAAAGAATTACTATATTTGTATGACTAGTCGGAAATTTAGCTGTTCAAAAAATAAACATGTAGGTCATATAAAATATAATAGAAATACCACAGCCCTGGTAAGATTATATCAAGAAGAAAACCATCCATAAAAATTTCGATGAAAGTAAGATAATTTTTCTTTCCAATCTATACAATCTATTCTTTATAAGAGAAACCATAGATATTGTAACACGAAATAATTCTACATGTAAAGATGCAGCATTAGTCAATTTACAAAATGAATTGTTTGAGTTACTCCATAGTTAAGAATATGAAAAAAAAAACATCCAATTAAAAAAAAAATATTTACTTGCATAATCTGAAATAGTACTTGAAAAACAATAATTGCATTTCAAATCATTACATAACAGATCGTGCAACTATACAATATTCTTACTTATTTTGATAAAGGTTTCGACAGTGCTAAAACATGTAAACAGTCAACGAATTTTTTTTTACTGTTTTAATGTTTTTATTTCACATCTTTTAGCAAATAAAATAAGTATAAAACAGGTTTTCTTTTGTATTGATATGGATTGGTCACAGAATTATAATTCGTCTCATATCGTAATAATATATTAATAATATAATGCTGAAAATATTTAATTTCTACTCTCATGAACAGCTTCGATTTATTTTAATTAATTAAGGACAATTTAATATTCATATATATATATATATATATTATATTTCAAATAGGCAATTGCCGCTGTTAAAAATTATTTACAAAATACATTTTTTTACATTAGATTTAATATTAGATTGGTATATTGTTCACTTTCACTGCTTGACTCCAATCCTTAAAAAAATAACCAATGACGGACCTAGACTTCGGCGCTTGTGAGAAAATCCATCAGTGCTAACATTTAATTTCTAGTTTGATTTAAATTAACCCTTAACCGGAAACGTACCGTCTGTCAGACGGTTGCGTCTACATATCTACCCTTTATGCAAAAATGAACGTGTCCTCAACTTTATCACGCCATCTAATCGTTACACTATTGGTCCTCTCCACCCCGACCCATTTGCAACACCTGCGCTTTTTTAGTTGTTGAAAGAAAAAATATTTTCTTTTCGACGCAGTCTGTCAGACGGCATGTTTCCGTTTATGTAATTTTTTTCTTTGGGATATCAAGATGGCGGGGCCGTCAATACTGGTACGCTATGGTGATAAAGACTTTGAAGAGACTATTTTGCGATGGTTTGATGAAGTAGGAATTGACATAAGCGATGTTGAAAGTATTTCAGATGATGAATATATAAATTCTGAACACCAAAGTGATTCAACATCGTCAGAAAATTCTAATGAAAGCAAAAATGAAGAAATAAGAAATGATGAAACAGTAGCAGACGCAGATACGAAATATATATATGAAAAAAATCGGTATTGATGGTCTGTTTAAAAAGTTCGCTCCGCGTCAAGAACAAGAAAACACAATATTATAAAAGTGCCAGTTTTAAGAGGGAAAGCTAGTGATCTCGGAGAAAAGGCAGATCTATTCTCTCTTTGGCAGTTGTTATTTACAAATGATATGTTACTGCATATAGTGAAATGGACAAACCATAAAATAATTCAAATTCGAATGAAATATTATATTCTGGCCAATAATATGAAAGAGAGTAATATGGAGAGACGACTAGAAAATCCCCAGCAACCCCGGGAATTGCGCCTTATAATAGCTCGCATTCTGCAAAAACCTGTTGAAAATGTGCCCCAGGTAGATGATGACTTAATACTTTTCAAAGGCAAAGCATGTTTTTTGTGTCATAGCACCAACCATAGATTGACAAAATATCTGTGTGTACAGTGCCGGAAGCTTGTATGCATGCAATGCTCCAAACCTAAATGCAATGATTGCATAAAAAAACGCTGATATTTAGAACATGCTTCAATATTTACTATTAAATGTTTTGTCAATTTTACTGTATAATATTTTTTTTAATTCATATTCTACTAATATATATAAAAATATTTGCATTTATTTCATTATTTTGTCGCAAATGTAAATATTTGAATAATAGTGTGTAATTTTGAAATATTTCCTGTCTCCGAGATTCAAAACTTATTTCTATGCTGTTATATTAAAAATTTGTTCCTGTTATTGCATTACTACTAAAGAATAAACGTTTAAGTTCACTATTTGGTAAATTATTAAGAGTTGTTTTCTTTTTTAAATTTTATAGCAATTTTTAAAATTTAGCAGTCTCACAGACGGCACGTTTCTGTTTGTGTTCTGAATTTTCACGTTTCCGGTTAAGGGTTAATCATTTAATGTAAAATTATATGTACAATTTCTTATATTTCTCGTCTAGGCAATTACTGCCAAAGAAAAGTATTTATAAAATTTCATTTTTTACAAACTGGGGGAATTAAATTTGTAATTAGAGTAAAAAAAAAAGACATTAATTAAAGCCGATCATTATCAAAAGAAATTTCGTGATCGATAGCTACTATGAGTTCATATTTTACATTTCATCAATTCAGATGTTTCGTTTAAGTTACGCTTGTGTCTTTTAAATCCCAGTTTAAATTTGCATAAAAATAAAATTGCGTATGAACTACGATTTTACTTATGAATAATTCTACTCATTATTTTTGAAGTGAATAGAAACTCATGAATAGAAATCGAATATATTTAAAAAAAAAAAAATCATTTCAGCATTTCAAGAATTTTTATCTCCATTTTTTTACTCACGCGTGGATATTAAAATGTGTTGTTAATTATAATATTGATAAAGTTATTTTTTTCTTTATGTTGTTTATGCAAAGAAATCAACAGAAAATTACATATGATTAATTTTCTGCTATAACTCTTTAATGAATACATTATAACGCATTCGTAGTGCAAGTTTGGAGAGCAAACATTGACTTCAGTGTTATAACATCCGAAGAGACAGCATTACGACATATTGCTAAGTACTTTGCAAAATTTGAAATGGCGTCGGTTGAGTAAAAGCATTTTCAACGATATCTTCTCGAACAAATATTACACACATCAATTGAAATAAATTAGCCAGTTGGTAATGCTCAGAATCTAACGTTATCTTCAGTTTCTGAAAATGATTATTCAGCACAAAAAACTTAGCACTTCATAATACGATACCCTACCGCCCCATGAATATTGTGTCTGAGATTTGACACAAAACTGGCAGCGCTCGTAAGCGGATTTTATTAAGCGTTTGCACGGTTCCCCGAATATTTACATTAGTATTTTCTGAACGTTTGCTTTGATTTTCTGAATCTTAGAAAAATAAGGTGGAGAAAAGTACTTTTAGAAATTATTGGTATTCAATTCGAAGAGACCGTACTAGCGGTGAAAAAAATTCCCCGTACGACAGCCGCCATTTTTGTGTCAGCACTTCAGCCTAGAATTAAGGAGGCTGCGTATGTTCTGTGTTTCGATTATCTCAAATGCCACCATTAAGGATATCAGCCTATTAAAAACTATAATTGGTTGAAAGTACACTTTGAGACTGATGACAAAATTCCCCAGTCTGTAGAATATATAAATAGTAGCAATATCTATACAAACAATTTGGCAGTTACAGCCTTTTGCAGTTAGCTAAGAATGTAAAAACGTGAAAGAGCATAGATACAACGGAGAAATGAAGCAGTTGTGAGATTTTTTTTTCAATTCATCTGTCTAAATACTGAACCTGATCAGAGCAAAATTTTTTTTAGTTAACATATACAAATGAAGGGTATTTGGAAAGTACGGCTGCATTCAGTACGCGCTAATGACTATTAACACTTTCCAATCATCTTAAGAAGTATTTAATAGTCCGATTGTAGATGCATTACAAAATAAATATTTTACAAATGCATCAATTGTTTTAGAAAATTAAGTATTTGAACACAAAAATCGCCTGGTTGAAAAATTTATAGCAGCTGATTTATAAGGCCAGCAGTAGGGGTCCATGCGAAGGGTTTATTTACTCCACTAGAGATTGTTGGCACTTTCTTAAGCGTTCCAAAGGAATGGAAAGAGAACATATTAGTTATGAAAATCGAATCACCAAATTTTCGGACGAATAGCAGATAGTAATATTATTGGCAGAACATTGCATTCAGTCATAAGGCTGCTAACTATTCTTAATTCATTTTGTGGTTCATTCACCAGTTCTATCGTGTTCTCTATTGAAAGCATGTAAATTTATATTATTGATAGGTTTTTAATGATTGTTTCAATTATGATGAATTATATTAAAAACCTCTGTAAAAAGGCTTCATCTGTCTTCCCACCGAAGAATCATTTAACATCATTATCGCTGCCCGTTTAGCTTTAATTGATTTTTCAAATATACCGATCATTTTTAAAACACCCTGCATATGAAGGAGACGATGTACTCGCCAACATACGCATGTTTACAGAATTATGTACGTATGCAAATTTTATTTTATCTGTGCATTTGTACACATGTGCGTATATCATGAAAAAAGTAACGATTGCATGATACATATATACGCAGATATACACCTGTAATATCATCATCACCATTATTTATACAATATAAATTTTACATTAATATTAAGATGAGGTTCTTTTAAATTAGGTAATAAGAGAAATAAAGAATTAAAAATACAATTTTATGATGTTTTGCCATATTTAGGTACATGTGCGACACATTAGGGCCACAGAAAGTTTTATGTAATTAAATGAATTATTTTTTTTTTTTCTGTTAGTATTTTTTTGTACAAATCATAGCAAATAAAATTTTAGATACAAATGAAACTGTTTTAGAATTTTTTTTCAAAGGATACAAAATTTTAGGTACACATATTTTAAACCCCATTCTTTAAAGAAAACGTATGTTCTCATTAAGAATTAAGAATTATTTATTTCCTTTTAATATATAAAAAAAATAATTTCACTTATTGTGTTACAAAACACGAACTTTATAGGTGAAAACTAAAAAAAATATGTTTCAGTTTATTTCCAGTTTATGAAGAAAGAAATCATTTTCTTTCCAATAATTAAGTTATTTCCTTTAAAAGACAACCTAAACGTTGAAAAAGTTAAAACACAAAAGTATCTAAGTTTAAAACACAGGAACGAAACTCTAATGTATATATTTTACCCCGAAGCTCTTCATTAAATTTCTTTGAAGTAGCGTTCTTCAGCACCCTACTTATTTGCTAAATGAGGAAGCGTACCTAAAGTTTCGATAAGTACGTTAGAACGTGGACATGTAAATTTGAAACAAAAAAAAAAAATCTGTTAGCGCAACTAGAAACGTAATGAGATAAAAAAAAAAGTATTTCACCATTTGCATCGAAAAAGCTTAAAAAAGAGAATAAATCAAAATTGCAGTTGCAATTTATTAAATTTTAATGAGAAGATGGGAAAACAATAAGAATACAAAACACAGTTTACGCTATACTAATTGTTTAGAACACTTATTTCTTTTGCATGGCTAATAAACAAACAGCTTTGAAGAACATCTTATTTCTCATATTTATATCTTCTGGATAAATTGTGTGTACCGTAATTTCCTACGTATAATCCGCTGGTCAAGCAATCATGTTTCAACCCAGAAATTTTATTTTATAAAATGTAATTTTATAAATCGCTGTAAATATTTGACTTCAATTATTAAATACAATTTCTGGGTCTAAACATGATTTTTTGATCCGCGGATTATACGCCGGAAATTACGGTAACAGATTTTGTAATTTTTTTCCCTTTAATCTTTCATAGCAAATATTAATTTTTGATACAAAACATACATATATTTGTAGTACTAAGTAATTGTTTTAGAGAAATGTATTGTTATGACGATTTATATTTAATTGTGCATTTTAACACTTTCCAACATAGTTGAAAAGTGTTTATGAAGTCGAATTGTCTGGCCGCCTGTGTGTCAATACAAAATTATACTCGGATTACAATGTAATTGACATATATTATTAAAGTTTACCGTGACCTGTTCGGTAAGTGTGTTGCATTTTTACTTCGTTTAAAGGGGCATTTAAAGGAATTCCGTTACATTAGTGCGTATGGTAAAAAACATATGCAGTGTATTTTATTGATGTTACACTGTTTCAAGCATATTGAAATTTATATACCTACTGAGGTGCAGTACATTATGCTTACTATAGAATATCGTGTGTGTAGCATTTATCGTTCATTTACAGGCGCACACAAAATAATTCAGTTTCAGTTACGTATATGAGCAATAATTTCTGAAACTGCGTTTTCAAGTGTGGTATGCGTTTTCAAATTGAACTAATGTTTTTCACAGTGTTTAGCGTGTATACATTTTAAAGATAATATGCAGGATTGAACAAAACAATTCGACAAAAATATAGATTATATTCAGGGTTGCAGAAAATAATTCGGACGTTTTTTCGACTGGAGATGGTAATTGCTGAAATTATGTTTTCAAATGTTGTAGGCATTTTTCTAATTGTTGTATTATTACGTGGTAGTATTATTGCTCAGTATCACAGAGTAGTATTTAGTACTGCTCAGTAGGATTGGCAAATTGTATTTTCAGAATTTGTATTTTTGGAATTTTGTATTTTCAGAATTTGTATTTCAGCATTACATAGTATAATTATTGCTCAATATCACAAAGTATTAGTAACTAGCTGTTTAACCCGTTCTACGCACGGGAGTTCATGAATTTAATTCTAAAATGTGAATAAAATGAATTTAATTCCCCTGTTAAAGTGTTGAGTTGTTCAATAACTATACGATTTAGAAAAAAAAATACTACTGTGCATTTTTTTTAATGAAACTTAATTTTTGTTGCTATGGCAGCAGACGATAAAACGATATCTTTGGAATAAGGGAATAAATAGAATAAAAATGTTTTTGCCGTTTGTGATAAAATGTTTTTCTTTATTTAAAAAAATGAAGTAATAAAGCGCAATTAAATAATCTCTAATTATTTGCATGCGAGGTAAAAGAATTATCGTAATACCCGCTACAGCTTGTTGGTATTGCAGCGTGGCGTCCGTAATATGCATATCTCACATTCCAGTAAAGGGAGGTGCCGGGGGGAGGGGATGTTCAAGTGTCCTTCAGAAAATGACTAATTAGGAGGACTATTATGCATCTTTAAAAATTTGTTCGTTTGGTTAAGCTATGAACTTAATTACAAATTTGGCTTAAACTATTATTCGGAAATAGTGGTAACTACTACTCATAAATTTACTTTAATGTTATAGAGGGTGACTATTAAGTTAATTATAATGTTTGTAATCAGTTGCGTTGAAATCGGAAAGATTAGTTGCTGAGTTATGGAAACGGGGCATAGTTAGAGAAAAAAAACCTTGAAGGAGGAGGTGCCGGGGAGGAGCGAATGTTTAAGTTCACTTCAGTAAATTACTAATTAGGAGGACCACTATGCATCTTTAAAAATTCGTTCGTTTGGTTAAGCTAGGAAATTAATTAGAAATTTGTCTTAGACTGTTATTCGGAAATACGGGTACCCGCTACTCACAAATTTATTTTAATGACATAGACGTTGATTATTAAGTTAAATATGATGTTTGGAATCAGTTGCACTAAAATCGGAAAATTAGTTGCTGAGATATGGAAACAGGGTACAATTAGACAAAAAGCCTCGAAAGAGGGGCCGGGGGGAGCGGATGTTCAAGTTCCTTTCAGCAAATGATAAATTAAAAGAGCCACTATATGCATATTTCAAGATTGATTCATTTGGTTAAGCTAGGAACTTAATTTGAAATTTAGCTTAGACTATTATTCGGAAATACTGGTAACTGTTTTCTAGAAGTACACCCTGAAGCTATGAATTCTGATTTTTATGATAATTTAGCAAAATGGAACTGGTTTGGAGAAGTTCGGAACATAATTACCTGAGTTCTGGAAATAAAGCACAGTTAGAGAAAAAACCTTTAGGGAGGGGCCGCGATGAGGCGCGCGGTCAAGTGCTCAACAATAAATCACTAACTTTGACTGTTGGTATGCATAACTGAATACTGGCTCTGTACTTTTATTAGGAACATAAATTTAATTTTTACGAAAATTGTTATTCTAAAATAGCGGTATTATTTATATAAAACAGCGATTAAACGTTACGGGTGAATAAAAAAAAAAATGTTAAATTTGTTAAATGTAATTAGTTCAGTTGAAATCAGAGCAGTAGATTTGGATTTATTAATAAGGAGGGTCAATTAATGAAAAAGCCGCCGCCAGGTGGCGCGCGGTCAAGTAAAATACATGTGATATTTCATAAAAAGTCGTTTACTCCCACCCCTCCCCATTCCCCGCAAATTTAACAAATAATCTGTTAAATAAAGTTTTCTGTATTAATGATCTCTCTCATACTAATATATGTCATGTAAAAAAAACCTTAAACCCAGCTAATTATCATTCATTAAGTCGATAAAATCTTTTAAAATTAAATTTTTAGCATTTGGCAACGGTCAATAATTAAGTTGATTGTCTAAATCTCATATAATCTCTGATCCATCGATTTTAAACACTCGACTGGGAATTGCAATCATCCCTACCTTGATTTATTTAATGACTTCTGTGGAATTTTATACAACCAACCAACCGAAAATTAAAAAAAAGCGTATTTTTGATGAGATCTCTTTGTGGATAGATTTTAATTAATATTTAATCCATCAAAAATCTATTTAAAATTTTCGAACTTTTTGCCTCAATCGTTCATGATCGCCCTACCAGCTACCCGTGTGCAAAATTTCGTCGCCCTGCTCCCTGTGGTTTTCGAGTTTTTGAGGTTACATAGATAGATACGCGAACGGTTTTTAATAGTATAGATGCTCATTATAATCAGGTAAACAAACCTGCTGGGCGGGGCTAGTTGAGCTTAAGCCGAAAGGAAGGTCTCCCCGCCTGGTTTGACTTTGAGCTTGTTTCCTTAAACATCATATTTCACCTTATTAAACTATGAAGTTTTGTTACAAGATTCTGAATGTGTTGGAAAGTGCTTCGTAATATATGCTTGACGCAAGATTTTTCTTTCTTGCTACATTAAAGATTTAGGAGACTAACACTAATCATCATACGGTATACGCAATGCAATGTTCAACCAATCGTTCTCCACAAATGTATAGTTTGCATTTTAATATTTTTAAATGATTATTTTTGTAAATGATATCTGAGATCGAAAAAATACGTCATATATTTGCTTTTTTGTGTATTGTGTTGCAATTTCACTTTGAGGAATGTTTCAGAACCGGTGAAGATAGATATATTTTTTCCTTTTAACTTCTGGAAAAATTCATACCAGTAAGTTAAATTTATAAACATCGAACATAAGTTTAATTTTAATGTTTCACCATCAATACTATATTAAACTATTATCCGAAACATCCTAAACTTTCAATTGAAATATTTTTAATCGACTAAACATTTTTTTAATTTAATTTTTAATGAAAATATGTTAAGCCGAACAATAATCAACACGTGACTTTTAATCCCCGGAAAAATGTACTGTAAAAAAGCGCTTCACATATATTTCCGAATTATAATTAAAGATAAACAATGGCATTTTTACGTAAATTTTACAAACATTGACGATTAAATGCATTTCTTATACTACAAATATACGGGTAAATTTTATCGACTTTTGCCTTTTGATGAAAAATATCACTTTAAAAACAACAATAATTAATCCTTATACAACTTCTTTTCTTAAAAGTTGATCCGCCGTTATTTATATGCAACGTAAATTTTAGTAATCCCTTTGGTTTTTTATAAAGCTGTTGCTACAGGCTTCTAAATCTAACAGCTTTTATCTAACAAATAAATATTTTCAGTACATAAATAGATTAGTACATTTTTTTCATAGTGACTGTAAAATCAGAGATACTTTTTTTATTTACGTTTGGTATATTACTTGTGCATAAAGAGAAATAAATAAAAAATTATAAAATTAATAAGTTACAATAAAGCAGTCGTTTTCTTTTTCGCATTAACATTTGTATGTTTTCAAATGCATATTAGAAAACTTGTTAATATCACTATCAGAAAAGTATTTTTTTTTTAATATTTCTAATTTCTTTTATAATTTATTATAAACATATCTTCTGCTTTGAAGTCAGTTTCATGTACTGTAATTTTCGATGACTTTTTTTAACAAGTAAATGTTTATTTTTTATACGAATATTAATAAAATGTGTAAATATTTGAACGTTATTGTTCATACATTTAAAATCATCATTCTGCATCAAGTACTTTATTTTAAAACTAGCTTAATTTTTACACCCCCCCTCTAAAAAAAAGGAAAAGAAAGAGCTAAATGAACATTTATTTTACTTAAAATGAAATTTTATTTGATATAAAAATTTCGTTTGTTATACTGTACAATAATTAAAAAAAAAATAATTCAATAGAGTAAATATTTATTATAATTTTACTCATTTAGAAATATGTATTCAGATTTTTATTGTCACTTAAATAATAATTCTTTATTTGATATATTTTTGAAATTTTTATAATTTCGCAATTCGCAATTCGCAATTTCGCATTTCCGTTTAATATATCGCACTTTTTATAAATTTATATTTTGCTTACCTTCATATCGTTGTTAAATGAAAAATTAAACACAAATGTAAATTTTTCCGTAAAAAATTTCAGGTGAATGATAGAACGATTAAAAAGGATAACCAACATTTATAGTTCATAGAAATAAAAGTATTTCTACAATGAAAATATTGCAATTTTTTGTCTGTTAATTTTTTGTATGCAGTATTAAATTAAATGTTATTTTTTGCTTAAACTATACATTTTACATATAATTGTACAGTACTAAAACCACAGTTCTAATTAATGAAAGACAAAACAAAAATTATCGTTTAATTTATATAATCATTTAAAGTTTTTTCTAATTGTATATGGTTTGTTTAGTTATAAGGGGCCATCTAAATACTAAATTTGAACATAACTTTTCAATAGAACATTATTTTATTGCATAGCTAAGTTCAACATATCAAAAAATAATGAAATTCAATCCTGCATTACTTTTGATTAATAAGTTAATGAGATATAAAACGTTGAAAAATGAACCAAACAATGTCAAAGATGTTCGGACAATGGTTTATGTATTTCTTTTTTCGGAGATTATGAAAGACACTACGTCTTCTAAAGGTAAAAATTCTGAGAGTGAAAGTGAATCTAAATAAATGATTGACTCTGACTATTTTGTTAAATATGCACATGCTATAAAAGGCATATTTTGAATTAATACCCATTCTTACCTCTGATAATACAGTACATTTAAGATATATTTTATTGTATATATATATGTGTGTGTGTGTGTATGTCGATACGAGCATATTTAATTTAAAGTTACCATTCTTGAAAATATATTACACATTCTGCGATAACTATCAAAGTATCCGGTAAAATAATTCATAGATGGGAGTCGTATTTACTCAGCCTGGCCCGTGAATGTAGAAGATTTTTCAAGAGAAAACTCCGTTATAGGCTTCATTAACTTATATAAATCATATAAGTATTTAGAATATTTTCATATTTTCGTGGACATCTTTAAAAAAATGAAGTAAACTTAGTATTAGAGGGAGAAGTGAATTCGAAGACACCATAATTATCTCATTACAAGGAGTATAGTTCAAGAAGCGAAATTCTGTGCTTTTGGGCTGATGCGTCTCGTTTTAAACTGGCGAGGCGAAGGAATCTCTTCGCCAATGCAGGGGTAATTTAACCAATGAACGGGTTACAAGGCTGCAGGACTCATTATTGTACGCGGTATAAAATTTAAGTGACGTCTTAGCCTAGAAACGCAGGAAATCGAGTGATGAAATAAAGTAAAAAGGGGGAAAAAGAACATGGTATAAATAGATAGATGCTTTTAATAGAATTAATTTGGCTTCAAGATTTGAGAATTTAAAAAAGGCTTTTTAAAGAAAAAATAAATACGGGAAGTGATTTTAGACATTATTTGAAGCGGAATAAAATAAGAATTTGCAGAATTTAAACTAAAAAGAGATTTAGATTTTTTAAAAATGGAATATTGTTTAATATGCGTAAAAATTAATAAATGAGGGATGTAGAATGGATTTAGAAGGGACGATTTTTTATAGAAAAATTTAATAATAAACGGAATTCTGAATTTTGTAATAGATATATTACAAAAATTTAAATTCCGCATTTCATTAAAATTATTCCATACAATTCCCCCTGATAAATTTATTATACAATCCTAATTTATTAAATTATTTCCAATCTTAAAATATATTCATTTCATTTATTATAATTTCTTTCTACTTAAAATGCTTATTTAATATTTTCTTCTTAAAAATATTCTAAAAAACACTTTCCGTAATTATTTTTCTTCAAAAAAATTTTATTTCTCGATTTTAAAAAAAACGAATTAATTCTATTTAAAATTATCATTTTGTATCACTTTATGTTACTTATTGTTATTCCAAATCTGGATTCGCGTCATTTCTCGCAAGAACATAAGCACTTCAATTTGCTACCGCCATAAAAACATAGTTCCGCACTTCTGAAAAGCTCTGATTGGCTATTCTGTACCCATGCATTAGTGCAGATAACATTCCGCTCTTGGGATATTAAACGTAAAACATGAGCTGCGTAGCGTAGATTTTTTGTGATATTGTTCTCCTAAAAAATATGTAGCTGTCTGGAGAGAGCCATATGAATTATTCGAAATATGCTTCTTAACATCTTATTAAAATGTAAATTACTGAAAGTTTTCAACAATGTCTACAGGAGTGGAGAATGTTTTATAATTAAATTATGATGATGAAATAATAAATCTTTCCTTGATGATTAATTTCGTCCTTTCTTCTGAAACTGTGTGAACTTTGATCGGATATGGCGATCTGTTGTTTTCAGAGGGATAGATTTCTGAATATCGAAACATATATATAATATATATATATATATATATATATATATATATTTCCATTTTCAAAATTACTTTTAACATCAACGGCATTTATGATTAGTATAATTTAAATTATTATTCAGTTTTAATCTTAATTATTAATTGTTATTCCATGCTTTTTACTTCATATACTTGATTATATATTTAAATATATATATTTTTAAAGATATTTTTAATATCAACGACATTTATAAAGCAAATATTTTAAGTTATCATTTAATTTTATTCATTATCATCAAATACTTTTTATTTGATTTCACGTTTTATTATACATTAATATATGCAGTTTTTTTTTTCATCGTCTGAAATATTTTTAACATCTAGAACTTTTCGGCACTCAGAAAAAGGAATTGATTAAAACTACAAACCATGTTTTGTTGAGTACATTTTGGTTGTTTTAGCAAAATTCAAGTAAAATTGAACCAATTTACTTGACACCTTGTCGGATATAATACACCATTCAGAAGACATATCACGTCTGGTATCCCAAGAATATGTAACAGAAAAAAGGAAAAAGCTGATAATACTAGGCATCCCGAAGTCGATCACACATGACGAAGTATTACAAGAAATCAATAAAAAGACAAACGAAGACACCGAACAACGATTACTCATACATAAAGAAATATCAAAAGAAAAATGCAAAATAAGGACATACTCCCCTATAATTCGTTGTCAAAACTGCCAAGTCTTCGGGCACTCCGCTACCAACTGTACAAGAAAAACGGCTTGTGCATATTGCATGGCAGAACATGAATCTGAAACATGTCCGAAGAAAAACCATCCGCGACAACACAGATACTTAAATTGCACCTACACGCAAGATCAGGATGGATACCCCTACCCAAATAACCATAGCGCCAACTCAGCCGGATGCCAAGTCTTCCAAGACCTCTTCCATAATCGCCATCGTGCACAGAACCCAACAGCAGAGAGTTCGCGATGGTAACAGCCCCAAACCCAACAACCACACCAACTAGCAATAGAACAACAACACCACTCCCACCATTTGGTCACATCAAGATCTTACAAATAAATCTTAACCACTGCAAATCAGCCAATGAAACAGCCAAAAATCACATGATAGACAACAACATAGACATCGCATTGCTGCAGGATGCACACTGTAACAAAAGCGGAGAGCTAACCGGCTTTCCCTCATCGTGGTCCATTTTTCCATCCAAAACATACTCGGCACATGTAGTCATACAAAACAAAAATCTCATATACACACATCTTTATACAGGAACACATTGTGCCTTCGTGACCATTATGGCCAAGGAAGGCTCTCTAATAATTGGCTCGACATACGCAGCACCAAAATCTGACTTCGATGAAACACTCGAAGAATGGGAACACATCATCACACAAAGAAAGTTTCTCATTTGCGGGGGTGATTTCAACGCTAACTCCACGTTGTGGAGTTACCCCAATGAAAATCGCCGCGGGGAAACACTTACCGAATTTTTAATCACCAACAATCTGAAAATAGCAAACATTGAAAACACAGAGCCAACTTATAAAAAATATAATTCAAAAGGCGAATTACTGGCTCAAGGCTGTCCTGACCTAACACTAGTCAACACACAAAGACTACACAAACTTAAAAATTGGCAAGTCTCCAACATATACAATGCATCAGACCACAAGTACATCCACTTCTCCTTCGAGATCTCGCCACTCTACATAATCCGAAGAAGGTTCAACACAACCAGGGGAAACATCCGAAAATTCACACAACATATTAAAAACAACAAACAGCTCCTCGGAGAACAGTTAAACAGCATAACAAAAGCCAACCAAATCAACACATTTACAGCCACCTTGATAGAAATAATTCAGCAAGCAGCGAAGACAGCCTATAGATATAAAACGGTTAGGAGAACACCCACATTCTCATATTGGAACACAGAACTAAAAACAAAACGAAACCACTTAACAGCATTGAGAAAAAACTCAAGAGACTCAGAGACTATGAACACGAGTCTGAAACATACAAATCCCTCAGTGCAAAATACTCAAAGCTCTCCGCACTATACAAGCGCTCCGTATTAAATGCTAAAACTAAAGCATGGAGACAGTTCTGTAACAACACCACAAACCCGTTTGGGACCGCACAGAAGATATACACGGGAAAACTCTTCACTCCGGATGAAATCTTGATCGAGCAGCCCCCAAGTGTCGCATCAAGACAACACAACCTACAACATTTAACATCTCAAATATTTAGACCAACTGCATACCCTGATAACAACAATGAGGACATAACATTTGATTCACCACCTGACAAGCTTTTCACCAAAGCAGAATTAAGAACAGCCTTGCATACATTTAATGACAAGAAGGCTCCAGGTCCAGATTCAATAGATTTTAGATTACTCAAGGCCACATTCCACATAATTCCAAATATTCTTACACGCTGGGCGAACCTCTGTCTCCAGCACAATATTTTTCCAGAGGTTTTGAGACAAGAGGAAGTGGTGTACTTCCTGAAGCAAGGGAAATCCCCCTCTGAACCCAAGTCATACCGACCGATCTGCCTTCTTCCTACCCTCGTCAAACTATTAGAAAAACTTATATTCTTTCGGCTGACTCACTTTCTAGAAACAAAAGGTTTACTCCATTCTAAACAGTTCGGGTTCAGAACGGGCAGATCATGTGAAAAAGCACTGCTAGACATCTTGACTTCTTGCGCCGACAGCATAGCTAATGGTGACTACACTTCCCTGGTCTCGCTGGACATACAGGGAGCCTTCGACAACATAGAATGGAGGGACATACTTATACAATTACGGGCGCTGGGCTGCCCGAGGAACCTGGCTGGGGTCGTCAAGTCTTATCTATCTGAAAGAAGTGTCCTCATTAATTGGGGTGCAGGCTACATTCCGCATAAGCTGGAGAAGGGATGTCCCCAAGGCTCTTGTCTTGGACATGTACTCTGGCTACTAATCGCAAACGTTTTTCTTTTAGAGCTGGAACGTCAGGGCATACTCGCATTTGCTTTTGCTGATGACTTCAGCCTGGTTCTCTCGGGTCGCACGCGTCTGGACCTGGACACTACGGCGGCTCGAGCACTCGCAGCATTCTGCCAACTACTAAATACACACCACTTACACCTATCACCTGGAAAATCAGAGGTCCTTACATTCGCCAAGCCACGCAAGCTGGAGCGTGAACCAACAATGCGGATTAACGGAACTAGCTTGCACCACGTAGCACATATGAAAATCTTAGGCGTCACTATAGATAAATATCAATCCTGGACAGCACACCTCAACCAACTTAAACTCAAATTAGTCAAACACCACCACAATGCATCAAGACTTAGGGGGAAATCTTGGGGGATCAATAATAACATGCTAAAAATATGGTACAATACAATTATAGAAAAGATTATTCTGTATGGGTCTGGAATTTGGGGATGTAAACTAACAAAAACAAACAAACAAAAATTAACATCAATTCAAAGACCATTCCTACTACAACTGTCGTGTGGTTCTAAAACCATCTCAACCGATGCACTAAATGTAATTACAGGTATACCACCCATCACCTTAACATTAGAATATGAATACAAAAAGAGCAGAATCCTACACCTTTCACACAGTCAAACAGTAGAACAGCATTTTCCATCCAAAAGCATCGAACGAATAGTCCATGGTTGGCAATTACATATCCAGCAGAAGAAACATCACACCTCCAAGTAAATACAGATCGTAACACGTACACACCATCCACATTGCCAACAATTTTTACTGATGGATCTCGAACAGCAACCGGCGTGGTATCAGCTTACTGTGTCACGGAAGGTGCGTTGATCATCCACCAGTGTTCCTGCAGATTGGACGAAAACAACACGGTATATCAAGCCGAACTATATGCCATCCTCCAAGCACTCGAATGGATCCACGCACAAACAGACACAACCCTGTACTGGATATATAGCGACAGTCTGTCTAGTCTGCAAGCAGTTAGTTCCCACAGGACCAAACACCCACTAGTTCTTGATATAAAGAAATGGCTATTAACTATCATAAGCCGCGCACAAATTGGTCATGTGTCCGCACACAAGGGCATATTTGGCAACGAGTTGGCTGACACTTTAGCAAAAGAAGCCACAAAAAAACCCAACTATGATCACCACCTTCCACTCCCACATAGCTACATCAAACGTACATAAAAAAAATATTTCAAAAGACTGGCAAGTACATTGGACCACCTCAACCAAAGGCCGACATACTCATACGCTAATCCCCAAAGTCTCCTACACACTATTTTACCTCACCCCTCACACTACAGCTTTTCTTACTGGTAATGGACCCTTCCGTCAGTTCCTACACAGATTCAAATGTGCATCTTCAGACCAATGCGAATGCGGTGAACAGGGTACAGCGTCTCACCCATATTTTCACTGCACACTGACAAGCCAATGGCATCTCAGGTGCACTCAAACCCTCCAAAAAATTGGCTCGCTAATATCCTAACTCGCCCACTTCTAAAGAGGAAACTAAAAATCATTTTTGACCACTTAACTTACCTCTCAAATTTAACTTAGGGAGCCCGTCTGTTGGATCTCAATTCTTCAATTCTTTGCCCCCTGTTGTTTCCACCTCCTACTGATGCCCCTCACTGCCTATTGTCGCGTGGGAAAATCTGTTTTCCGGCAGTGATGGACCACTCCTGTAAAAGCCTTATTCAGTCCCTGTCACTTTCTCGTATTGGAGCACTCCTGGCAGGGTCGCCTGTATTATATTTCTTTCTTATGTTTATGCTTTGCCGCTCATTGTCGCGTTTTCCGGCGGCATCAGCTGGGGCTGAACACTAACTTTTTTTTTAGACCTTAATAAAGGGACCGGGAGGGATACTATGCTCTACAGACTTGGTTTCCTTGTCTGAGCAGTCCCTCTTAGGCAATCAAATCAAACCATTTTACTTGAATTAACAAAAAAATTTTTGCTGACGATACAATTTTTTTTTTTTTTTTTTTTGGAATTGCAAAAAAAAATTTTTTTTGTTGATTCAAACAAAATTTTTATTGACCTATATTTAAACAAAAAGTTTTGTTTAAATATAGATCAATGAAAGTTTAGTTTTTTGCAATTTCAAAAAAAAAAATTTGTATCGTCAGCAAAAAATGTTTTGTTAATTGGAGTAAAATGGTTCAATTTTTCTTGAAGTTTTCTTAAACAACCAAAATGTACTCAATAAAACATGTTTCGTAGTTTTAATCAATTCCTTTTTGAGAAATGCATATTTTAAATTTTTATTTTATTTTACTCATTATTACTTGTAAACCAATACTTTTTATTTGATATGATTGATTATATATTTGCATATAATCAATTTGATTAAAAAATATATATATTAAAATTAAGACGACTGTATAACTGTATAACTGTAACTGTATAACTATATATTTATGTATAACTGTAAATAAGTGTTATAATGAACCATGTACGAATTGCTTGGCAGTTTTATTTAATTATTTTCATTTGGGAATAAATCGGCTTTTTTAAAACACTTATTTTGTTTACTAAAAATGTTAAAAATTATTAAGTCACAAAATTTTATTTTTAACAAAAATATTTATATTGTAGTAAAATGTTTCATATGTTGTTATGTTAAAGCCATGTAAGTATTTTACTATCATATTATTGTTTAAACTAAAAACAATATTAAAAATATGTATTATATATATTATACAAAATCTTTATAATTTTTAAATATCAGAGAAAATATTTCATTTTTAGCATGAATATATATAATAACAACTTATTTCACGCATGTGAATTTCAAAAAGTTTCATGGATAAATGTATTTTTTATAATATTAAAGAACTTTTTTCGCGAGTTCGGCTTAGCTGCAAAGAATGCAGAAGGCCCAGAAGGCCCAGAAGGTGAAATCAAATTTTTCAGCTCCGTCTTCAGATGCGCACTTTAGAATGCACGCGCCATCGCGAACGGGTTTTAAAGAAATTGAACGATTTCATTAGTTGCATGGTTTTCATAAGAGTATGATAAACGAAATAAAGAAAGTTTTAAATTGAAAACTCTTTTATTATTTTTACTTGTCAGAAACAAAAATATTATAGTGACATGAAATAATTCAAGTTTGAAAAGTTATGATTCTTTAAGTGTCATGAAACTAAAATAAGCAATAAGAATGTATTATTATTTTTTATATATTTTAGATGCAAAAAGTTGTATGAGTAAAAAAGTGTTATGTTACCTATGTTATTATGTACCATAATATATGTTATATTATGTACCTGAAAGTTTTTTTTTTTTTCGGAAGAACAATAGAATAATCAAATTGGAACTTAAATATCTTTAAAAAAAAAATATCTAAATCGATAGCAAAGTTATTTTAATTTTCTGTATCGTAAAACTTGTCAATGTTCTCGAAATAAAAACAGAAGTATTAGAAGCGGCGTATTTTTAACACTTCCCAACGTAGTTGAAAAATGTTTATGAATTTCGTTTGTCTGTCTACCGTCTGCCCTTTGTACGTGCTCTAACTTGCGTAAATTAACTCGGATTGCCATGCAGTTGATTTATGATATTTATGTTTACTATGGCTTGTTCGGTATTGAAAATAAAGTGAGTGCATTAATAGTTCATTTACAGGCACACTCAAAATAATTCCGTTACATTATGGTCTATGGGGAAAATGATGTTAGACTGTCTAAAAGATATTGAAAATGGCATATATTACTGAGACGCACTACATGGTGTTTATTGTAGAATGTAGTGCGCGTAGTATTTATCGTGCATTTACAGGGAAACTCAAAGGATCCCGTTACATTGCGATGTATGGAGAAAAATCGCTTGAGGTGTATTTAAATAATGTTACACTATTTCAAACATATTTAAATTGATATATATCACTGAGGTGCGCTAAAAGATGCTTACTATAAATATGGTGTGCATAGCATTCATCGGTCCTTTATAGAGACACACAAAAGAATTTGAAAACAATATTTTCTATCAATAATAATTGCTCATATAATAAGTGCGTTTTCGGTTGTAGTAGGTGTTTTTTAATTTAATTATTTTTTTGCATATTCCTGGGTATGCATAAATTCTAAAGATCCTTTACAGGGCTGCACAAAAGATCTCGAGCACATTACCGCTTATTGGTGGGATTTTCTGTAGGGTTAATTTTGAACTGTGCTATGCGTTTCCCAACTGAAGTAAATTGTAGAATGCTATGTAGTATATATAAAAATCTATAAATCCTATACAAGAATGCACAAAAGAATTCGGATGCTTTTTCGACTATTAGCGGTAATTTCAAAAATTGGCTATTGAAATGAGCCATGCGTTTTCGAATTTGTTTACTTACACTTTACATCCTTCACCTTATTAAACGAGACTTTTTTAACAGTTTTCTGAATGTATTGGAAAATGTTTAATAATCTATGCTTGACGCATTATTTTTCTTCCTTCTTTAGACAAGGTACTGATAAATTTCAAATAACTAGTTACCGAAAATTAAATTAAAAATACTTTTAACTTTTTAAATAACTGTGAGACAGACATACTTTTAAAAATATTTTTATCTTACTTAATTGGAGAACAGGAGAAGCATTTCGAGTTATAAACTTTTTTAAAAATAATATATCAAGTTTTTTTAAACGAACAGAACATACTTAAAAATTAAGAAAAATATTTAAGAACAGTTTACGTTTGAAACTATACATTGATTGGTTTCCACGCACATTGAACAAACACAAATTCAAACAGTTAGTTTTAAAAAATTCCATGATGATATGAAAAATTCCCTTTAATCGTATTAACTGTATTTTTCCGTTACGCAATTTTTTAATTCAAACGTTGATTTAACAAAGAATTTATATTAATGTTAATTATTTCCAATGTATAAGATAAATAAATATCTAAGGTTTCCCAATACGAATCCTGATGCGAATGTTTTTCAGGGCTATTATTTTATGAATCCTTAAACATACATGAAAATATCTGCCAGACGCTTAAAGGGTTTTCAAAGAAAAACAAGAACGAAAAATCATGCGTCAAGCATAGATTATGTAACAAGTTCCGCACTTCCAAAATAAATTTTGCAAATCTTTACCGTAAGGTGTAAGATGATATCTAACTAAATAATTTTGAAAACCCATAACATATTTAAAAATCCAATTTCAGGAATTACTAACAATATTCAGAGAAATATCCGAGTTCTTTTGTGTAACCCTGTATATGATATATAGATTTGTATATATACTAAATAGAATGCTAAATTTTAATTCAGTTATGAAACGCATAGTACAGTTTGAAATTTCCCTTCTGCAATTTCCGACAATAAATGGAAATGTACTCCAGAACTTTTGTACTGCCCTGTATACAATCTATACAATTTGCACACACCGAGTAATAGACAAAAACTGAGTTAAATTTAAAAACGCTTTCAACAACTGAAAAAACATTCCCAGCAATTATTATAAATGAGCAGTTCTTTAACCGAAAACTTTAAGGTGTCCCTGTAAATGAACGGTGAAAGATATACACACAGTGTTCTATAGTAAGCCTTTTGTAATCCACGTTAGTGATATATATCAATTTCAGTGTTTCTGAAATAGTGAAACATTATTAAAATAAACTGCAAACGATTTTTTTCATAGACCGTAATGTAACGGAATTATTTTGAGTATCCCTGTAAGGGAACTTATAAGTCCTACGCACACCATATTCAATAGTAAGCCTCTTCTAGTGCTATGCACACCACATTCTATAATTAGTATGGTGGTGCGAAAAAAGTGAAGTTGCGGGATCGGAAGATAATGTCCGATTTGAATATTTTTTTTTCTTGTATTTACCAATCGCAACTTTTCCGCACTATAGCGACTCGGAAATACCAAGTTCACTTTTTTTGCACCACCCTAATAATTAGTCTCTTGTAGTGCACCTCAGTGATATATATCAAATTCAATATGTTTGAAATTGTGTAACATCATTAAAATAAACCTCAAATGATTTTTCTGCACAGACCGCAATGTAACGGAATTTTTTGAGTGTCCTTGTAAAAACAAAAAAAAAAATGCTACACATTTTATTTTCAATACCGAACATACCGCAGTAAGCCTCAATAACACATATCAATTGCATGATGATCCAAGGATATTTACGCGAGTTAGAGCGCGGACAGACAGACGGCAGTCAGGCAGACAGACAAACCGAACTCATAAACACTTTTAAACTATGTTAGAAAGTGTTAAAAAAAAGAAAACTGTCAGTTGAGATTGCAGAAGTTGTTTTTAAGCAACTGGACCAGTAGTCACAGTATCAGCCTAATATATCATTATTAATGAAATGTCACAATTTTTTCCACAATATTGTTTTTTCATACAAAAATACTTTGGACTTTTTTTTAACACTCAGAGAGATCTTTTTAATATGTTTAGCATGAAATATCTTTATAACAATTTCCATATATTACAAATTTATTTAAGTCAGAGATAAAAATATTATAATGACATAAAATACTGCAAGTTTGAAAAGTTACGATTTTTTAAGTCTCGGAAAACTAAAATAAGCAATAAAAATGTATTATTATTTTTTATATATTTTAGATGCAAAAAGTTAGATGAATAAAAATGTGTAATAGACAGCTTACCGTGAAAGATATTTTTTATTTCTAAAGAATAATAGAATAATCATATTGGAACTGAAAACTCAATATCTGAAAGAAAAAGAAAAATCTAAATCAATTACATAGTTAATTTAGTTTTCTGCATCGTAGAACTTCTCAGTGTTCCCGAAATGAAAACAAAAGTAATAGAAGCGGGGTCTTTTTAAAGCAAGGTACTGATTAATTTCAAATAACGAGTTACGAAAAGTTCAATTAAATATACATTTAACTTTTTAATTAACTGTGAGACAGATATACTTTTAAAAATATTTTTACATCGTATAATTAGAGAATAGGAAAAGCATTTCTACTTATTAATTTTTTTTAATATTATATTAAGTTTTATATAAAGAACAGAACATACTTAATATTCAAGAAGAGTTTACGTTTGAAAATACATTGATTGATTTCCACGCACATTCACACAGTAGTTTAAAAAAATTCCATGATGATATGAAAAATTCCCTTTAATTGTATTAACAGCATTTTTCCATCACGCACTTTTTTAATTCGAAGGCTGATTTAACCAAAATTTGATATTAATGTTATTTTTCCCATGTATAAGATAAATAAATATCTGAGGTAACCCAATACGAATCCTGATACGAATGTTTTGCAAGTCTATTATTTTATCAATCCTTAACATACATGGAAAATATCACCGGACGCTTAAAGGGCTTTCACATAAAAAGAGAAACGAAAGAAAAAAATCGATCAATTGAGATTGCAGAAGATTGTTTTATGAAACTGAACCAATACAGTCACATGATGAGTCACATATGATGTGTCGGCTACTCTGATTATAAGAGTAGGCGAAGTTTTGATTGCGAACTTACTTTTTGCCCTATAATTGTCAATGTGCGTAAAAGTATCAAGGCTATCTTTTCTTTAACTGTCGATGAATGAGTGTGAAAACCTCGGAACTTGTGAGTTTTTCACTTCGTATCGATATGTATGCAAATTTCTACGTCTGCTCAATCGATATGTTAGTATTTAAGCACTGGCATGCGTTAGAAAAGTAGTACTGGGATCAAGTTTCTTATACCTGTGAGTTGCTTTTAGATCCGGAAAGTGTAATCAACTATCCGAAGCTGAGAAAGAGGAGTAGCTATTGGTAAGCGTAAATTACGTTACTTTGTGCTAATGGAAATAAAGTTGTTTCGGTTCTGACGGAGTGCCATTTTCAGTACTATCGTAGACGGACATCTTGCCATCGGAGTTCGACTAGCTTGCATACTGGAGATTTGATTTTACTGAAGGTATCTTGCCTTGCCGCATCTTCAAAGTTGTAAGTGACATTTGAGTTATTTTTAATTGATAATTGAAGTTGTATTTTGCTGAGTGAAGATTCGTGGGATCGGATTTCTTTTGGCCTAAGGAAAATTAGTAGAGTCTTTGTCAAAAACCTTGCCCTCTTGAGATTTTAATAAACGTGACTTTGATTTTATACGGCTTGTGCTCTCTTTCCAACTTACTAGCATTGTTCACTGTCCGTAACAACGACATGGCTGTTACAACAATTTCAGTCTAAGATATCATTATTAATGAAATGTCACCATTTTGTCCACTATATTGTCTTTTCATACAAAAATACTTTGAACATTTTTTTAACATTCAGAGAGATCTTTTGAGTATGATTCGCATGGAATACCTTTATAAAAATGTCCATATGTTAAAAATTTATTTAACTAAGCAAACACTGGTGTTATGTATGAAGAGCTAAGAGGAATAATATGCCAAGGTAACAAAAATTTAATTGAAAGTTTCTTATTGTAAATTTTTTGGTTTATTTTTGGTTTATTTTTTGTTTTTAATGTTAACAGGTGATACTAAACTCTCTAAAAACCCCATTAACATTTAATTTAAAAAAATGAAAAATTAGTAAACATTATTGATGTAATTTAAATTATTAAATACTAAAATATAAAATATAAATGAAAAATGTCTAATTATAATACCAGTATTCTATTTTTAATACATGATAGATTTCTTCATAACACCTTGATTCATATGTTAAAACATTTTTTGAGAAAATGTGACATAGCCATTCTTCCACTAAGTTCTTCAATTGTGGTAGCTGTTTTGTTAAATTTACTTTCTTAAAATTTATATGCCTAAAAATGCAATTAATTAAAATAAAACAGATCTGTACTTTACAATTTCTGAACCTATTAAGGACTAGCGTTAGCATAGGGCCACTCTTTAGCTGACGATTCTGTGTATTTTTAGGTACCACTACTTATGAATACAAATATTCAATTAATTTAACAACATAAATTCTGCAATAAAATATGACGTAGATTACTATTTGGAAATAGTGCTCATAGCATGTAATTTTTTCCTGCTTTTTTAAAGATAAACATTATTCAGTCCTTTGTACTGTATGAGCTGGGGAAAACTATTTACTATTCTCGAACTGTACCACCATCTACATTTACTTTCGAATTACATTGAGGTAAATTAGAAAATGCATTTATGTAAAGGACAATATAGTTTGTAATATTTAGTTATGATTAAGTCCTCGTACTATATGAGATTTTTTTTTGTCAAATAAGTGGATTTCTTCTACCCTCAGAAAATGACTGGCAACGTGAATATGTAGACATAGAACACAATATTATTTTCTATATATTTATATTTTTTATTATTTTACTATATATTTTTATGAAATTCATGTTGTACCGGAATTCAAGAATAATAATGGCGGTGATATTGTTGTACATTTAAGGTACAGTAGAAAGGTCAAAGAAACAACACTTTGACATATTTATATACATAAAAATTGACCATATACCAGTTATTTAGTGTGATAAATGGATAATTTCTGGTACATTATGCATTATAGTGCCTTCAATATAGAATAACGAATTTTAATTATTGCCAATTATTTTAAAATAAAGTTTTTTTTAATTTATATATTGTATCAAAAATTATCTTATGCATTTATGAATCTGAATTTGTGACTATTTCCATCTGTTTGAAATAATCTCACCTTCGTGAATTTACGTGTAGAAAATGTAAAAATAATTAACATGATAATAAGAAGTGGTATTAAAATCATTTGATATTTGAGTGTTTTAATATATTTTATATATAACGAACGCCATTAGTTAACTCCGATACCAAAAAGAAAAATGAATTATTATGTGTTCTTCTTCCACTTAACCGATATTATGGCGCATTATTTACTGTCGAAAACAACATTAAAAAATGCTTACATTCATTATAAGTAAAAACCTCTCATGACTTTACTTAAATCAATAAGTAGAAATATTTCTGAATCCATTAAAAACCACTAAATCTAGGTTTAAAAATTATTTTTTTAAAAGAAAACTTTCAGAATTCTATTAGAAATCAGATATGCAACAAAAATGAATGAGACATTAATTGAAATCCAATAACGTGTTTTTTTTTTTTTTTCAGGAAGCGATATAAAATGAAGAAATGAATTAGCGCAATTTAGGTTATGATATACGTTAAAAAACTTTAGAAAAAAACCTTATAGAAACATTTATCATTCCAATTTAATGACAGTATTTGATATATTAGTAAGAATCTGAAAAATCGTTATTAAAATGACATGAAAACATAAAAATAAATTTATTAGAAAATAATTTCTATAAAATTTGTAGCTTTTCTGTGTTAGATGTAAAATAATCGTCTATGTGTTCCTTTCTATATGCAAATTTGAATTCAAATATGCATGTTAGAAAACTATTATTTAATTTTCGGAATAATTAGAAATATTTTTGAACGTATTAAAAAGACTTATAATTAGGTATGGTAATTTATTTATAAAAAGAAACTTTTCTGAATCATTTTAGAATCAGATATGTGAATGAATGAATCACATATCTTACGTTCACATACCTTAATGAACATATTAACATATCTTAATCACATAATTCACACATCTCAATGAATGATTCACATATCTTAAGTTTTCATTCATGAATGAATGAGAACTTAATTGAAATCAAATACTTTGTTTCCGCAAAATCCAGGTTATATTAATAAATGAAGAATCACAATTTAGATTATTACATACTTAAAACCATTAGAATAAAAGAGGAAAGAATAACTAATTTCGAGTTACGAGCATATTAATTCCAATATACTGACTTTATTTTAGATATATGGAAAGATAATTAAAATTTGTTATTTCAAATGATTCTGAAACATAGAACAAATCTAATAAAAAGTTTGATTATGAAACGAAAAACATATGTTTAGTTCAGTAATAAAATGAAACATCCATTTCTATGAAACAAATAACTAATAAATAAAAAAAATAATTATAATTTTATGTTCAGTTAATTTTGTATGGTAATTCAAGTGGTATAAATCGGAATCATAAAATAATGCCTCTTTATAGAATAGGAGAACTTTCTGAATAACAAATCTTTCAAAGATAAATAGAAAAACTTAAGCCATCATGAGTTTAACGTTTCTAACTAAAGTATGTCAACATAGAAATGAAGAACATATGATTAAATAGGAAAATAAATTATGTAAGACGACTAGTTTTCTTTTTGCTGTGGACAAATCGTGTGAGTTTTAGCTGTAAATGTTGCTTTCGTATTTTGATTGTTGAAAACCTTCTATTTACGGGTCTCGTACATCACATCCTTAAATTTCTTTAATATACAAAATTAAACAGAAATAATTAATTATAAAAAATCACAATTAATAGGTTCAATTAAATTCTTTTACAAGACAGCAACAGTTTCATGTTCAAACATGACCTCCTGAGTGATATAACATAATGAGTACAGTAATTAATATCAGTTCAGATGGAATGTGACAATACAATAATATCCTCTGATGAAAGCTGTAAGAGACATCTTGAAGCTGACGAGGTGATATTGAGCGGTTGATGTGATAATATTATCACATGTCTTTATTTTTATGTAGATTTTAATTCAGCTTTCTCTGTTTTCGACGATCTTTTACCGATCAATCGTCATTCGTTTAAGCTGTCCGGCTTTCGGCGCCGCGCGCTGCCGCTATTTTCATCGAAGGGCTCTTTCTCTCCACTGCTACCGCTTAGCTTGTGCATAGTACGCATGCGCCACAACCACAACGTTCCATTTTTTCCGGCGCCACTGTTTTTCGGAGAACGGTCTTCATGTTGTTTCGCCTTTTTCCCAAAGTAAGCGCTGCAGTCATAAGGGGTGTGTCTGTTTTGCTCGAACAAAAGTGCTTGTTTTATTTACCCAATCTTAATGAGTTTTTAATTTTCCCTGTCAATTTTAGAGTAATCTTTAATCCTCTAATGAATTGGCAATAGCCTTGCTCAAACCTTTGTGTTCCCCATTCATTGATATTTATACCAATGTCACCAGTGAGTCCCTCCGGGTGATTCCAAATCGACGATGACCGGAAGCTCGGCATTGCGCGATGTTCTTCGACACGATGTTCTTCGAACTGATGATTCACCAACTCAAACGTGGTGCACCGGTGGTAGAGGGGTGTCTGAAAAAACCACAGGTGCTGGGTGATCTGGTTTATAGAGTGATCTAGGCCTCCCCCCTTAAGAGCAGGTTCTCTGCAGCAAGGGGGCTCGACCAATGGTGAGAGCCTCCTCTCTAGGTGGTGGAAAGGTGCACCATAGGCTAATCCCAGGTACCCGGCGGAGATTTACCGGGTCGGGTTAGTGATGTTGGTAACATACTTGCGAAAGCGATAGGACCGTTTTCCAAAACTTATCCGGGGCAACGACGGAGGCGAAATCCAACTCCGAACAGCAATGAGCGTGGTGACTGTGTTGTGACGGCTCGTCAGTGCATGAGGCACCGTACAGTGACCCTTAGTATTGGCAGGTGGCTGAGTTCAGATATCGGCATGTGGGCGTACACGCATGGTCCGCATCCACCGCGTCTTCCTCTGCAGCTGGAGTAGTTGCGTGTCGATCTAAATGGTCGGGCAGAAAGGGGACTGCCCCGTGCGTAGCAAACGTGGCTCGCGTCTGTAGGATACCACTCAGGGCACTACGGCTTGTGACACGTCCTTGGGAGGGCGTTGGTTTTTTTCCCTGGACTGTCCTATTACGAGGAACCAGACCGGTGGCTTGCCAACTAACGCGGTGGCGATCAAGCCAAAACTCGAACGCTGGGTCAAAAACCAAGCTTGTCTATGCGTAGTCAGGCCTTATTGTGCCTCACGGTTGGATAAGCAGGAGACTAAGAATTAATATTCAAGCTACTAATCTCGATCGGAACCGCCCCTATGGCGCTTTTGACGGAAATTTCTATGTCCTTCAGAGTCCGATAGTCATGTCTAACATAATTTTACTTTTTTGTCTATATTTTTTTGTGTTTTTGTTTTGTTGTGTTGTTTTATATGTCACGTGTTTTGGATTGGCCCTCTATTGAGCCGACCGCATCCGAGACTTCTTCCGCCGGTGGAAGTCGGTGGGAACGCTCTCGTCGGTCACGCAGGATGAACCTAAGCGAGGACGTCTCTATGTGTTCAGGGATTCTTTTATTCGTCATCTTGGGCTGGAAAGAGGTCCTTCTATTCACCGCAGCTGATGAGACCAGTCGTAACCTTCATAGATATTCAATGAACGGAAGCTGCGGCAAAGCAAGAGTCGTTGGGGAAGCTCGGTATATGGCCAAGAACCCAAGTTTCCACTTTTGGTTTCCGGCTCCGAAACTGACGTGTTACTCCAACATCTCCCCAATTGTAAAGAGGTGGTGACCTAAGAGGGTAGGCACCTCAGATAATCGCAACGACAAATATTGTCAATTAATTGGGAGAATGGGAGTGGTCAGCAGCTGGCGTCTCAGCCGGTCACTCCCAGCCGTTGTAGAGCACACAGGAACTCTCCTGGTCGTGCGCGTTAACATGGCCACAGACCTGGCGGCGCAGCTCAATTTCATACTTATGTAAGCGGCTTATTCGCCAGAATTTTAATGAAAACGATTCTGAAAAGATTATTGAAAGAGTGTGTTCCGATTCCGTGATCTGGCCATGGTCCGCGATTCACCGGAATCGTTGGCTGTTTTTCGTAATTTTAATGTTCTTAAAAAGGCTGAGATTCTGATTTAAATAATTTTAATTTAATATTTTAAAAGTTTACCGAAGTAATACAAATTTTCTTAATTAATTATTCAAATATCTTCAAGGATATAGGCCAGAGAGATATTAAATAATCTCTGAATAAAAAAATTATTCTAGAGCGTGAAAGCCTATTTGGAAGCCTTTTTTTAGTGAATGTGCAGTGCTCATCCATCTCAATATTACGCCTTACTGTTCTACTTCTAAAGTATTAAATAAAAATGGTTTGTCAAATTGTTTCTTCATTTTGCCTACAAAAATCAGTGTGTACTTCATCTAAAATAGGAATATTTTATTCATTTTTTTTTTGTTCCTCTTCACCAAGAATTTTAACCGAAAAGAATGAAAGCACTTTGTTGTGGTGGGTTTACTTTACAACTGCAATAGTAATTAAGCTATACGATCCATTCTATTCAAATTTAATATATAATGTTCCATAATTAATTTAATTTAACGGCACTTAGAAGTCATTCATGGTACAATCGACAGGTAACAAAAAGCAATGATTGAGAGGTAGTGGTATCTATCATTTCAAAAATTAACAGTATGCATTAGTCAAAAAGTAGCGAAAATTCAGCGAAAGGATGGGCTGAGAGAATCTTGTTACCGCAGAGACTACGAAAATTCCTCAATTAAAGTGTAAACGCGTAGTGTTTGAGAGAATTTGCGGTCCAGTGGTAGCAGATAATGGGCAGGACTGAGTGATCGAAAACAAGTTGTCCAGTGGCTGAAGAAAAAATGTCCATCAGTCGAAGAAAAACTTCGGGATCCTGTGACAAACACAATCTGTTGATTCCATCTCTCGAAGACAAACTGCGGAATCCAGTAGTCAAACATATATAGTAGAATTAAGTATGTAAAAGGAAAAACTGCTGATTCCAGAGGTACTATGAAAGCTTGTGGAACATAGTGGTTGTTAAATGGCTCCGAAATCAAGTGATTGATGAAACACTAAAGATTCCAGCATTGAAAACATCGTGGAAATCATAGGTAAAAAAAAAAATAGTCACACTCAGAATTCGATGGAAAATCAAGAAATAAAGCGATCGAAGAGGTTACGACTTCTGATGAGGCTCGTCGAGGCACTACGAGGTGGTAAATTATAGAAAAAAAATCACAAGACAAAAAAAAAATCCAAATATTTGACAAAGGTGTGAGCTGGAAATATCACTAAATAAACAATGATAATTGAATTTTAACGGTTGTTCTCAGTATGTAATATTAACCCTCTGACTGCTTATCCCACGATTTCAACGGGCAAGACATTTGTAGAAAAAATTATGTAATTTACAATTTTTAAAGAAATTTTCTATTAAAAATTCCACAGTCAAAGGTTGAAAATGAAAACGATAAATTTACTATAATTTTCATATACAGGATGATTTGAAATATGTAATAGTATAGGAGATAAAGGTCGATTACATATTGGTTGAAAGGATTTTGAAAAAAAAATTGAGCAGTCAGAGGGTTAACACTGATTAGTGGTCCTTATGTTTGAGCTTAAAACCACTGTTATCTATTTTAATTTTTCTAAGCTGCAATGTATAGACATGTTTATTATATAAACATTATAATACATATTTTAATGATAAGCTTGACTTTAGTTATATATTTCCTTTCAGTTTCAGTGAAAAATATTAGTAATAAAGAACAAAAGCAAAATATGTAACATTGAATAACCGAACAAAAGTTTACATTGAACGAATAAGAAAACATTTATATTTTAAACAAGCTCAGAATATAAAATATGATACATAGAAAAGAACATTCAATGGACAGGTAATCAAACGGAACAAACAAACAAAACAAGAAAAGATGTGCGGTTTAATTATGAGAATAGAAACACAGCGCAATGTTGTTTAAATAAATATACAGTATATCTTAAATTCCTAACAAATTTCATATAAACACAAATAAATGATTTTCATGCTAAATGTAGAGCGAGAAAAGATTTTCACACCATTCTTTTTCCTCCCCCTCCTCCCGACTGGTTGATGGAATATTATTAAAATTTTCTTTATTAAAAACAAAAAAAAATCCTGTTGTCTTAAAATAAAGAAGCATTAAAAAATTATGATTGGGGGCAAAAGTGTTTTTAATTTATTCTAATAAGGCATCGACTTATAAAAGCCCCCCCCCCCCCCAACTTGTCCCATTCACGCCTCTTGGGATTCCATCTCTACAAACAAATATAAAACTTTTCTCGAGTTATATTTAGTTGGCTGATCAACGACTTGATCAAAAGTGAATTGTGATTATTTTACAGCTCAGCAACGTGATTTTTAGTTCTTCTGACTTGCCATTTGGTGATTTTGGTTTTGAACACTGGAAGTGGCGGTTTCTTAGCCTAGTTTATAACACATGCTATTAATTATATTAAATATTGGTAAGTTTCGTAAACATTTGTTTATTCATTAAAATTTTATTGATTTTTTAAAAATCATTTCTGCATCACCTCATTACTTTTTAACCAGTAATTATAAAAATCATAAATAAAGTAATGCTTATACACATCTTTGAAGGGATATATATATATATATTGCAAAAATTATTATTTAACGCCATAATTAATTTTTATTCTATACAATTTTTCATTTTTATAATATCCCATGTATAATCCCGTAAAAATCTACATTCTAAGGATTTTAATTCAATGAAATTGTACAATGAGAAAATTAGAAAAAATAAAAAATGTCCTGCATATTTCGTCTTCATTTGCTGTTTTATCCTTATATGCAAATTAATTTAGCTATTATATTTATAACATTCAATTATATCTTGCGAATGGTGGAATTTATGTCGGTGGTAAAAGTTATTTATGTATGTCTGAAATGTTAATGTGTTTTTAAAAAAAATATCGAACTGAAAATGTTGAATTTTATAAATTCGTCTACTATGCTCGGAAAATTATAGAGAATGAAAATAATATTTTGCGATTAAAAAGTTCAAATATTTTGAATATGGAAAAGGTTTATATAGATTAGGTTCACAAAACAAAAAATGAATAATTGATTATAAAATAGTTTTTGAAAGAATAAAAGATAAACTGATATCATATATTAAGTCACAGGCGAAGTATATTCTAGTTTTTTGTACGGAAAGAAAACCATTTTAAGCAAACTAATTGGATTTTATCTAGGAAACATAACAGAAAAAATATTGAAGAAACTTTAAAATTTTTGTAGACATTTTTTTAAAATTAAAAAAAAAAAATGATTTCATAAACGGAAGAAAAGCAAAATTAGTCCATTAACGTAATGCATTCTTGTAGTTACATAAAGTATGGTATGCATATAAATAAATCGATGACGAATCAGGGAATTTTTTTTATTTAAAATGCGCTATCTGAAAAAAGGTAGTGAAAGAGAAGAAAACGCATAGATATGGTATGTTTGTTTGGAAAAGCATTTAAAAATTTGCGGTTGAATATTTAAATTATTCAATAAAAAATATTTTACCGTTACGGTTAAAACAATTTTTAAAATTAAAAAAAAAAATACTTTTATGAAACATAATTTAGTAAAAAGTAGTATACTGATTTTTAAAAAAAGGAATTATTTGCGTTAAATGTAGAACGAATTCCATTGCTGGTTTACTAAATTTTACGATAAAATTATACGAAAGATCAATTTTATATTTTTCAACGTTAAATGAAATTACGACTGATGAAATATTTTAATTCTGTAGCCATTTATTTAATTAAAATAGCGCATCCAAACCATGCACAGGTGTCGGAAATACTACTTTTTTACTGCAGCGAACTAAAAATACAACTAGTACTTTACTAACAATAAAGTTAACTACAACTACAACTACTTGTTTTAAAAAGAGGCGACTACAAACTAATTTTTAAAAGAAATCACTACCTCGCTACTTTCGGATTTTGTCAAAAGATTCAATACACTCAAATCTGAAGACATTATTTAAATGAAACAAGGATTCCTCATTATATGCCGTCTGTCGGGATACAATTAAATAAGGTCCACGTAACCAAGGGCAATAAAGTATTAAGAAAGATAACATACAAGAAATAATTTTGTGTTTTCCGCCAAAATGTTAGTTTATGCAAAAATTACAAATTTCTAAGCGAAATTCAGAGATATACATAATACAATCATTATTTAAATACATAAGTTACTTAAAAAAACTGGAGTGATTCCACTCCACTTTCCGAATGTTAATAGCAATATAACAGTAAATAAAAACTGAGATCCCATTTTTTTTTTAATGTCAGCTCCGGGAACCTAAAAACATGAAGAAATTTTAATATGCACGCATACATCTACACATACATATGGACCACGCATACATATGGAATCATTGTAAAAACAGCTAAAACGGTCGGCTTGTTGATTTTATGACGACCTATTATCTACATGAGGGGTATAGGCTCTAGGAGGGAGTACTCTCCGTGGGGAGTCTTTCTAAGAAATCCTAACCCATATTTAGGACAAGGTTCGAAGAAAACCACGGAAAACTCCGGACGGTGCGTGACAGGGGTGTCAACCCCAGCTAAAACGGATTCAAAACAAATTAAAATGTAAAAAAAAATATACCAATATTTTCAAAATCGGATTTTTAACTTGCTTATAATATAGGGTGATTACAAATGAATATCTCAACTTTGAAAGGGCTATGTCTTCTGAACAATGAAATATAGTGTTCCGTTTCACACATCGAAGTGAGTGAGAAGTTATGAAGTTTCATAAATGTAGAAAGAAGAAGAAACACGAGCCAGTTTGCGCCACCAGCAAAAACACGAACGAAATCCATTCTGTAGGAGAATTCCTCCCACACGGTATTCAGCATGTCGGGTTTTGCAGTTGCAATAGTTGCAGGTACCCTCGTTTTCATTTGAGCAGTGTCAGCTGGTAGAGATAGAAAAAACACTTTATCTTTTATGTATCTCGGCGGCAACTGACTGAATGAACTCGCAACGGAACATGCCATTTCACTTTCAACCCGCCGCTCGTTGTGCCATCTCTCGCCAAAAAAACGAACATTTACATTTATGAAACTTCATAACTTCTCCCTCACTTCGATATGTGAAATGGAAAACTACCTTTTATTGTTCAGAAGATATAGCCCTTCAAAGTTGGGATATTCATTTGCAATCACCCTGTACTTTACTTACACTGTATGTGTATGGAAAATACAAATTCGATTAAACTACAGTTTATTTTTCCGGGAGACACGAAAACAGAGCTATATATAAAATTAGCAATGTAACTAGGGGCATATAACTTATTTCTGCACAATCATACCACTGCATAAATTTTACTTACTATTCTTACAGTAATTATTTCATTAGTATGCAAAATTACCGTTTGGCATGAATATAGATTTGTCTATTTAACTCTCTCATACACTCTTAATGTGTTAATTCTGCTGAGTTCTAGTGAGAGTTAATTATATTGCTTTGTCTAATTTTAAAATCTAGATAACTGCAGAAAAACAACTCTAAATGCAAACAATAAATAAATTTTTAAATAAAGCAATTCCAAACGACAAGAAACCTTGCTTTAAAATATAAAGAACTAATAACGAGTAAATAGACAAGTATTGTTACCAAGAAACCTAATTTCTTTCGTTTATTAGTACTTGATTTAAGCAGCAAGTGTCAATGAGGAAAATCGATAACTTTATTGCGTTACCATACACTGCAGCTGAGATTTGAAGATAATATTCGTAAATTGTTGAGCAGGACAAATTTTGCACAAAAGAAACAAGTTACGGCCACATGATTTGTAGAGTGACACATTCTAACACCCCTTCCCAAAAGAAGCGATAAAAGTAGGGTCGATTCCCGCTATAAAATACTGATTTTTTGTATCGCGCTATACTACAAACTACTGTAAAAAATGGGGCCACTAATGTAGTTTCACTACTTGTAGTGAGCGAAAGGAAAAAAATGTTTTTTTCTGCTTCTTTAAATCACACTCACATGGCCCCCCATTAATTTATATATATATATACAGGGTGATTATAAAAAACTATCTCGACATTTGGGGCCCTAACTATCATACCATTCACAGAAACTGAATGAAATTTTGGCTAAAGGTATTTTGAGGTATGCGCTCAAGAATGATATGAAAAACAACAGTGTCACTCAAACAGTTACGGTTACAGTGAGAAAATTTCGACAAATTCAAATGGCAACACCCAGTTTTTTATATTGAAATGTGATCTCCATTGTGAAAAACCCTAAATAGCGTTGGAACGGCAACTGTAGCATGAAAATCACCGGCGGTAGATAGGCTAAAAGTGAGAACAACCAATAAGGACAGAGAAGCAGCATAAAATAAAGCATTTTATTGTGTTTCACAAATTTTCCACATGACCTCCTTCACACATGATGACACTTTGCATGCGGCTGATGATGGATAGCACCACGGCACGTATCATGGCAATAGGAATCTCTTCAATCGGAGTTCTGATGGCATCTTTCAAATCAGATGCAGTCCGCCGAGCAAAAGGGCAAATTTGTAATGTTGTTTTCTCTTTAATTTTTTTAAAATTATTACAAAATCTGAATTTTTAAACTTGATATAAAAAACTTAATTACGTATATAAGTATAATCCTTGAGAGTATCAATCATTACTTGATGTTTTAAAAATGCATTATATTTGTAGAATTATATTAATGGAAACAAATGTTGTATTGCTGTGAAACCTACAGCGTAGTGAACGGATATATCAGGTCGCAGCGGTGAGAAGGTTAAGGACGAAACTGATACACTTTGGATTTTAGATATCCCCACAGCCAGAAATCCACTGGTGTCAGATCAGGAGACCTTGGTGGCCACGAAACGGGAAATAACGGGAGATAACTCTGTCACCAAACTGTCGAGTTAAGATACGTTTGACTGAAGACCCAACATGCGGAGGAGCGCCATCTTGCATCCACAGAACTTCAGATAGAGCATTTTGCCGTTGCAATGCGGGAATCGCGTAATGAGTTAACATGTCCAGATAGCGAGCACTCGTTACTGTACACGTTTGCAGATCACCGGCAGTAATCTATTCAAAAAAGTAAGGGCCGAGGATGAACGTACTCGTTATACCACACCACAAAGTCACTTTTTCCTCGTGTAATAGACGTGCATGCACATCATGTGGATTATTGTCTGCCCAGTGCACACAATTTTTCGAATTCACGTTACCAATTAACGAGAAATGCGCCTCATCTGTCCACAGAATGCGTAAAGGCCAGCTGCTATCTTCATCGCACCGGATATGGAATTGATTTGCAAAATCCAGCCGTAATTGATAGTCTCCCGCTTCCAAGATCTGCGCACGCTGGAATCGATACGGAAACATGTTTAGAACAGAGCGCAGAATCTTGCGTACAGTTGAATTCAGCAGATCCAGAACACCACGTGAAACACCGCGTGCAGTTGCGGGACGAACTGTGCTTATCGTCTGATGGATTTCTGCAACAGCTTCCACAGGAACGGAAGGTCGTCCAGACCAAGGTTGATGGCATGTGCAACCAGTTTCTTCAAATTTATGAATTAAGTCCCGTACAGCTTTGACAGTGCACGGGCCTCGCCGTAATCCAAGGTTTCTGCGGTAAGCACACAATGTAACTGCGGCATTTTGTCTACTCTGGTAATAAATCTTTACGATTTCCCCACGTTCTTTCCCTGAAAGCGGCATCTTGTTCAGAATGGCAGAAAGGAACATACGCGGCTCGCATTTCGCAGTGCCTTTTCTTTCACCTAGCGTGACGACGTCAGTCATGACTGTGTCTTACGTAGAACCCGAAATTTGCGTTTCTTGATTTCTTCTTCTCGTTTTGCGGAGAACTAATCAGGCTGGGATATCAGCCAAAGAAACGGTGTTACGTGTGACGTAAATGAAACGAAAATTAATGCTCTGGTGTACGGCAAAGTCCTTTTTACTTTTCCCTTGCCTAGTTCGGGTGATTTTCATGCTACAGTTGCCGTTCCAACGCTATTTAGGGTTTTTCACAATGGAGATCACATTCCAATACAAAAAACTGAGTGTTGCCATTTGATTTGTTCGAAATTTTCTCATTGTAACCGTAACTGTTTGAGTGACACTGTTGTTTTCCATATCCTTTTTGAGCGCATACCTCAAATTAACTTTTGCCAAAATTTCATTCAGTTTCTGTGAATGGTATGATAGTTAGGGGCCCAAATGTGGGGTAATTTTTTTTATAATCACCCTGTATGTATAATTTAATGGGATTAAAAAAATATTAATATTTTCTGTTTCAAAAAAATTACAAAGGTCTATTTCGTATTAGTTTTCACGCTTTCCGTTCTTTTATGCAGTTGTAAACTACCATCCGCGACACATGCATGGAAATACAAAAATAAATAAAAGAGAGAAAGAAAAACAAACCTAGTTATTCATGGTATCTTTCCGGTTCTAACGGTGTCTTTTGTTTACCCTTTCGCTACTGGCACCCTTGATCAAGGAAATACTTTTAAGAAATTTTGTAAGATGCATAATTTACGTTATTTTAAAAGAATTTTACATACCAATAGATGAGAGAAAATTTTTCGAAGAGAAATTTCCCCAATAAACTTGTGAATCAAGATGGATATAAACGTCAAGGGAAGCCTTTTGAAAATCATATAGTTTGATATAATTTTATATCAATAGTAGCTAAATACATTTGTTCTTTTGTTAAAAAGACTGGAAGCTTGTATTAAAACATATTGTGATAGTTCTAACCAATTATATTGTTGTTACACAATTATTTTTAAAAGAATATCCATGAGATTTGTCCACTTTCTAACAACAACAACATCTATATACTAATTAAATTTTCAATAGAGATGAAATTACGATGTAAATTAATGATATACAAAGGATGTGAATTATCACTTTACTAAACAGCGTACAGCCAATAGAGTGAAAAAATGTCCCGGATCCCTTGATATTATCCCCTACCGGATGTCGTCAGGATGGCTTAAATGGTAAAAAAAGCACTTGGTGCGCTATACCAAGGGATTCGGGACTGAACCACTGTCTGGACATTTTTTCACTGGTTGTATGCTGTTTTGTAAAGTGATAGTTCACATCCTTTCTATTTCAACAACAGCATTGTTAAGAATTTTTTTCTTAGATTGTGTTTAGCTTATTGGGAGCATTAACAACAATGTGTGATTAATTCCTAATTTTTATTTCAGTTTTTAAATGTTTGTAGTTAATATCTTAAACAAATATTAATATTTACCACAAAAAAATTTAAATAAAATAAAAATAAAATAAAATAAAATAAATAAAAAAACAACTGTTGTTTCATTTCATATGCTTTTCATATTTTCTTTGCAATTTGATACTGCGATCTCTGTTTTTTGAAATGAATAAATACATAAGACTTATTGTGGGTAATTTGCTAATAATAACGGTATCTTTTGTTTAAAAAATATTAATAGAAACTATTCCAAAAAATATTTTCTGGAGATCAGTTTCGTGTTTCGTGTTTTTTTTTCTGCAGTTTTAAAATGCCAGCCCTTTTCCGAGATAAAAGATATATATATATTTACCATTTCAAAAAAAAAAAAAAATAATAATAATAATAATCCTGGAAGTCATTTAACGCATTCTACAGATAATTTTTGTCTTAGTGCCTTCGCAGATATCATTTTGCCGTTTAAGATAAATGCACTATCTATCATTTTCGGATGGGAAAGGTTGATAGATTTACCTCAATACATTAATAGAGAAAAATGGGGATTACGGGGAGTATTTTTCGGCCTAATTTCGTAACTCTACAGTTAATTGACAAATTTTTATTTTTTTCAGTACTTTTTGTGTATTTAAACAGAGGAAAATGGTTATGTTGTTTTTGTATTCATTATGTTTTCATTGGGAACTTTTGGTCAGAATTGGAAATGTAATATTTCTAAATGTTAGAAATTTAATCGGCAATTCTTAAAACATGATCCCTTTACTTTCGTTTGCAACCCTGATCCAAGCCAGGACTCGAACCCGGGTCATCAGATTAGCGCACTGACGTTCTACCAACTGAACCACTTGGGAACTATACTCAGCCTGGAACAAGTGGTTCAGTTGGTAGAACGTCAGTGCGCTAATCTAATGAGCCGCGTTCAAGTCCCGGCTTGGGTACTTTTTCACTATGTTGGCTATACGCCTAGTAAGCAATTAAAATTTGAATATTATGAATACAAGGCGTGAGAAATTTTCTCTGGAAAATTTTCCAAGTATTAAAAATATGAATTTATTCAATTGTCGGTGCTGGATTTTCTTTGATTTCGTGTTTGCCCCAAAGTTGGCGGCTCTCGGAAAATATTCCATCTTGTGCTGCGTTTGTAGCCTTGCCAACATGTTATGGTGAAAAAGTTCCAGGCTGAGTATCGAGTATTAAATATATGAATTTATTCAATTGTCGATGCTGGATTTTCTTTGATTTCGTGTTTGCCCCAGGGTTGGCGGCTCACGGAAATTATTCCATCTTGTGCTGCGTTTGTAGCCTTGCCAACAAGTTATGGTGAAAAAGTTCCAGGCTGAGTATCGAGTATTAAAAATATGAATTTATTCAATTGTCGCTGCTGGATTTTCTTTGATTTCGTGTTTGCCCCAGGGTTGGCGGCTCACGGAAAATAGTCCACCTTTTGCTGCGTTTGTAGCCTTTCCAACATGTTATGGTGAAAAAGTTCCAGGCTGAGTATCGTTCCCAAGTGGTTCAGTTGGTAGAAAGTCAGTGCGCTAATCTGATGACCCGGGTTCGAGTCCCGGCTTGGGTACTTTTTCACTATGTTGACAATACGCATGTTAAGCAATTAAAATTTGAATATTATGAATACAAGGCATGAGAAATTTTCTTTGGAAAAATTTCCAAGCATTAAAAATATGAATTTATTCAATTGTCGATGCTGGATTATCTTTGATTTCGTGTTTGCCCCAGGGTTGGCGGCTCACCGAAAATATTCCATCTTGTGCTGCGTTTGTAGCCTTGCCAACATGTTATGGTGAAAAGGTTCCAGGCTGAGTATATTTCCCAAGTGGTTCAACGCTTCCCAATCTACTACGTCATGTGTTGCGTGCAATTTTTGGAGCTCCGACAACTAAGTTCATAATTTGGTAAATTTCTGTTCAAATCCTTAATATACAGTATAATCCTACTCTACATCTTTTCTAGTTTCTATTTTGTATAATATTATTGCTTTATTTAATCTATTTTTATGTTAAATGGACTTGTAAAATTTTTCATGGCGATTCGCCATTGATTCTGTCTTTCAGATTAAAATATTACTAATTTTTCTTATTAATTTATTAATTTTTATGAATTGAAGTATAGCTCGGGTACTTACCTCTTTGCTGTATCTAACCGCTAAGTTGTTTTTTTATTTTTGACTTGTATTTCTTGAGTTATTGTAGTTCTGGTATTTTGATGGCTCCAAGGTGGGCGTTTCAGCGCTCGTTGTTGTCATCCATTTTGTGTTCGAGTTAAGATGAGTTGTATTTTGCTGCTGTTTGGTAATTTGTGGATTTAGTTTTCGTGTTGCGTAAAGAGCTAGCGATCTGTGCGGTCACTCAGTTTTTGGGGTGCTTGTGTATTGGAGGAGTTCAAGTTATTGGTGTTTGATTCCTGGGTTGCTAGGCAACAGTTATTGTTTGTTTATTTTGATTTTTGTAATTCATAGTAATTGAAGATTTGTCTTTGACTATTTACGGCTGTTTTGTATTGTTATTGGTTGCCAAGGTGATTAAATTGCCTTTGTGATATTTTGATTTCTGGGCAGGTTGTGTTTGGATTTTGATAAATTTTGTGATTTTGGTCTGTTATACTATCATTTCCGGTGCTTCATTTCCGGTCATAGCTGAGGCATATGATTGATTATTCATAGCGTTGCTGGTTTTGTTTCTTGTGAAATTGGATTACTTCAGGTGGTTCCAACCATAGGTTGGTCCACATATATGCTGAAAGTTAGTTCCGTGTGTGAAGGCCCCTTGGCGGTTTGCTGATTTATTTGATTTTTGTTGTATATCTTTGGTCTTAAATTTTGGCTAAGGTGTTTTTGGAGTTTGGATTAGTTGTAATTCTGGTTTAGGTCTTGGTTAGGCTTATTTCAATATGGCCGATCCGGATAGCTGGTTTGACGAAGTTAAGGATACTGAATTTTTGCCGATGATACAGACTTTGAGTTCGAAGTTGTATTCATTTCTGGAGTATAAGAGAAGTAAACAGGATAAGATAAGTGGTCCAACTGCATTAACGGCTAAACGTGTTTTGGATCATATTGTGATGAAAGCCATTGATGTCTTCAAAAATATTGTGCAGATGGAAACAAAGATTAAAGCTTACGGCGAATACAATAAGAGATTAGAGGATATAGCGGGAAGAATAAGTAGACAATCGGTGAGCTTTGCTGATGAACTGCAGAGGCCTATAGTAACTGAATCAAAAAGTAAAAGAGATGATCACGCAATTATTATTACAATGAATAAGGAGGACGAGGATGTGGATTTGATCAAGAGTGAAATTAAGACTCTTTGCCGATCAGACGTTAGTATTCCTATTCCTGGAGATGTAATTGTTACAAAGAATAAACAGGTTATATTAAAGATGGGAAATAGAAGGGATACAGAGAAAATGAGAGAAAAGGTGATTCAGGCTGAGTCAATAAAGAATAAAATTAAGATTTCGGTTCCACAGAGAAAGAGAAAGAGAGTACTTATATTGAGTGTAGATTCGGCAGTGAATGCAGAAATGGTAAAGGGCTCAGTACAGAAGCTACTGGATGATTCTGTCAGTAATGAAAATATGACTAGGGAAATCTCCAGGAAATTGAGGGATCCTGACTTAGATGGTGCGGCAAAAGAGGCATTGGAAACTTTATATGAGGAAATTCGTCCTGACTTCACCATAGTTAAGAGGATAAAGACAAGAAATGAGAAATTTAACTGGTTGCTTGATGTCGATGCGAATAGTAAACAATGGTTACTTGACAGAAAGAAAATATGTATAGACTTCGAGAGACACAGGGTGGTGGAATTTGTTTCCATCACTCGGTGCTTCCGTTGTCAAGAATTTGGCCATTATGCTAGTGTAAGGGAACTCAACATTGTGTCAAGTGTGATGGTGAACATGACATAAAAGACTGTAAAGAAACACATGTTAAATGTTACAATTGCTATTTTGAATCGGCATCGGGTGCGTGTGATCACAGGGCAGATAGCCCTGATTGTCAGGTTTATCAGCAGGTGAGATTAAAGGCTATTCCTAAACGGAGCTCCGTAGGTAATTTGGACATCTTTTTGGGTCTTAAGTTTTTGCAAGTTAATTTGAATCATTGTCGAGCTGCCAATGATGCATTGGGGATCTATGTATTGTAGAAAGGAATTGATGTGGTTTTGGTCCAAGATCCTTATGTCTTTAATAAAGTTGCTTTGGGTGTTCCATCACACTGGCCTTCCTTTTATTCTTTTAATTATAATGCTGCTATTTATATAACTAACAAGGATTATACTTGTATACAGTGCCTTACTCTGAATAACAGTGTGTTTATCTCTTTAAACATGAGTGATAGAATTATATATATTGGTTCACAATATTCAGCCCCGTCGGGAAACTTGGAAGAAGACATGGCAGATTGGTCTGGTTTATTTCCAGATTTTGATAATATAGTAATAGGTGGAGACTTTAATGTTCCATTACGATCACTTGGTTATTCACGTGAAAATAACAGAACAGAAACTCTATTAGATTACATTATGCAGAATAATTTGTGTATTTTGAATGACTTAGAGGCACCACATTCTTTTAATAAAGGTGATTTACATGGACGTCCGGACTTAACGTTGAGTGGTTATGAAATTTGTAACTATGTTGACAGTTGGAAAGTTGATTCTGACACGTTTTCCTACAGTGATCACCGATATATAACATTTGTTTTAAACTGTGCTCCAGTAATTATGGATAAGAAAAGATATAAAACTAAAAATAAATCATTTGTTAAATTTAACAATATAATTGAAGGAATTAAGAGGAATCGGTTGAGCTCTTTGCTGAATGTAAATTACGTGACAGCACTAGATGATTGGATGGAACAATTTCAGGTTTTGATTACTGATGTAATGGACAAATGTTTTACAAAAGGTGTATTATCTTACAAACCTACTATTACATGGTACACTAAAGATCTGAAAATATACAGGAATAGAGTAAGTGCTTTGTATAAAAGAAGTACTAAAAATTTGGATAATCAGAGCTATAGAAATGTTTATATTGAAGAAAGGAATAAATATAAAAAGATGGTAAAGAATGCTAAAAAAAAGCATGGCTTGACTATTGTAAGAGAACAAATGAAAATTATGGTAATTTATATAGATTTATATCAAACAAGAAATTGAAACATACAGATTTAATTTTTACGTATTTGGAAAATTTGGCTCCTTTTTCTTCGTATGATGAAGTTGCCTCAGAATTAATGAGTGAACATTTTAATATAAATGATACTCCGAATAACATCTTTTAGTACTCTTCAGATGAATCTTTTTCTGCCGATGGGGATTGTTCATCTGTGACTACGAGGGAATTGAAATTTGTGGTTGCCCAGCAAGGACTTTCGAAGGCTCCGGGCTCAGATAAAATAGATGCCTTGGTGGTTAGAAACTTATGCAAGAAGTTTCCTGAAATTATAAAAGCGATCCTAAAAAAGTGCTTGATCTTTGGACATTTTCCACGAATTTGGAAATCGGGAATTGTAATCTTTTTCCGAAAAAGGAATAAAGACCCTAGTTCTGCTAGAGGATATCGTCCTATTACTCTGTTATCGATATTGGGTAAACTTTTAGAAAGAGTAATTAAAACAAGAGTTATGATAAAACTGGAAAAAGATAATTACCTTGACGTTGATCAACATGGATTCCGTGAAGGAAGGAGCACATTGTCTGATATGTGTTATTTTAGAGGCATGGTTAGAAACGTTTTATCTAACTTCAAATATTCTGCAGTTGCGTCACTGAATATCCAGGGTGCATTTGATAGTGCAGACTGGTTTATTCTGGCGGAGATCATTGATTCTACTCCAATTCCAAGCTATTTAAAATCAATCCTAAAAAATTACCTTTCTGAAAGAAAAATAGGTTTTCAATATTCAGATGGCATCAGATGGTTTCTGTTGCACAAGGGTTGCTGGCAGGGCTCTTGCATTGGCCCACTGTTGTGGTTGTTAATTGCGGACGCTTTAATTAAATTTTATAAGGCTGAATATGCACTCATAGTCTCCTACGCAGATGATTTCCTTATAGTAAACTGTTCTGATACAAGAAGAGAATTGGAGACAGTTATGAACAAATCTTTAAACAGGTTTGTGATTGGATGTCAAAACTTTCACTTAAATCTTAGTATTGATAAATCAATAGCAATGTTATTTGGTTCAAATCTTATGGAAAATAGACATACGATTTTCAAAATAAACAACATCACAATTGATATTGTTGATTCATTCAGATACCTGGGCTTCAATCTTGATAGTAAATTCACATGGCTTGTTCATTTGGACACTGTAAGGTCAAATCTAAGAAACTTTGTACTTAATATAGCAAAGACAGGTTATAGAGATAAAGGTATTCGTCATGAGATTTTGAAGACTTGGTATTTGACCGTAATGGAAAAACAAATTGCATATGGTCACGAAATTTGGTATGATGATTTGAAAAACTATGCGCTGCGTAAGCTCAGCTCCTGTCAAAGAGTGGGTTTGAGGACAATTATAAAGTCTTATAGGAATGTCTCAACGGAGGCACTGTGTGTTTTAGCGGGAGTCCCTCCAATTGATATCAAACTGAAGTATGATGCATTGCAATACAATGTTTTAAAAGGAAAGTCTGCAATACAAATGTGGGGGAAAGAGCTTCGCGGCAAAGATTTTATGACTAACATTAAGCAGTATGAATATCCAAATTATAATATGATAAAGAATTTAGTTTTTATGAACCCATTGCGCGACAGTCCACCTTTTTCAGTTAACCCAATTATTTTTACAGACGGTTCTAAAATGGCCAACGGTACCTCTGCAGCTTTTACTGTATACCACCAAGGAAATTATATATTTGATTATAAAGTCAGTTTATCAAAATGGAACTCAATTTATCAGGCTGAATTGGAGGCAATTAAGCAGGCAATAAAGGGGTTTGTACAATTAAATTTTGATGAAAATATTTTCAATCAATATTTTCAAAACAATGAAAATATTTTCAGACAGTCAATCTTCGATCCTAGTTCTCCAGCAGATTTTTTCTGCAAATATCATAGTTAGAGATATATTTGATCTATTATATCAAAATCCAGATAAGGTGGTGAACATTGGCTGGATTAAGGCACACATCGGTATATCGGGAAATGAGAGAGCAGATGAATTAGCCAAAAGTGTGATCATTAATGGTCAGGCGGATATACACATAGAATTGCCGGTACCTATCTCGGCCATAAAGTTGTATTGTAGGAGAGAAGTGTTAAAGACCTGGCATTTGGAATGGCAATCTTCTACAGTTGGTCGATACACGTACGACATAATTAAGGAGGTAAAAACAGATTATTTGTGCAGCTCACAGGTGGCACAATACTTTTTCACTGGACATGGCAGTTTTCCTCACTTTCTATATAAGATTGGAAAGAGAGAAAACGATCTTTGTGAATGCGGCAGTAGAGGAGACGTGGTACATTATATTTATGGCAGGTGTAATTTAATGATGCATCATTTCAAATTCAATTCAGCCTTGACTCTTAGACATATTTTTATCGAAACTTTGAATAATCCCGCTAATTATAAAAAACTGGCTGACAATTACAATATTTTAAATGATCTTTATTCGTTTATCAGATATCGCTTTTAAATTGATAATTTTCTTTTACTGCTCAAGAAAACTTCACATTTATTTATTGACGTACATATATTGGAGTTAAATTGGTATGACTACTTATGAACTTTTTCAAAATAGACTATGAACTGTTATAGACTATGAACTGTTATGAACTTTTTCAAATTATACTATGGACTTTTATAGACTATGAACTGTTATGAACTTTTTCAATATAGTCTGTCTTATATAATGATGAGCACAGTTGCAGTAGACACCTATTATTTTCATAATATTTAGACTTGTGTAACCATACTGGTCTTAATATTTTGTTTCATTTATTGTTTTGTTTGTAGTTAATTTTTATTTAGTTTTTAGCATAAGGAGGTTGTGTGTTACCTTGCTATTTTTTTATGTTAGGATTAGTTTATATATTTTAGTTTAGTAGTATGAATCAACTGGATTCATTGGCGATGTCGCCATTTTTGCTTTTGAGTTTGATTATTGTTCTAATTAACGCTCGTTGACTTAGTCTGCTCCTGTGGCTGGGTGGATTTGGATGGTAGATGGGAATTTCCGCCTGGTGGTACGCCCATCAGCCTTATGGCTGGGCTCCAGGTTGGGTGCCCCCCCCCTCAAGTGGTTCAGTTGGTAGAACGTCAGTGCGCTAATCTAATGACCCACGTTCAAGTCCCGGCTTGGGTACTTTTTCACTATGTTGGCTATACGCCTATTAAGTAATTAAAATTTGAATATTATGAATACATGGCGTGGGAAATTTTCTCTGGAAAAATTTCCAAGTTTTAAAAATATAAATTTATTAAATTGTTGATGCTAGATTTTCTTTGATTTCGTATTTGCCCCAGGGTTGGCGGCTCACTGAAAATATTCCATCTTGTGCTACGTTTGTAGCCTTGCCAACATGTTATGGTGAAAAAGTTCCAGGCTGGGTATCGTTCCCAAGTGGTTCAGACGTGGTACATTATATTTATGGCAGGTGTAATTTAATGATGCATCATTTCAAATTCAATTCAGGCTTGCTCTTAGACAGAATTTATTCAAAACTTTGAATAATCCCGCTAATTATAAAAAAACTGGCTGACAATTACAATATTTTAAATGATCTTTATTCTTTTATCAGATATCGCTTTTAAATTGATAATTTTCTTTTACTGCTCAAGAAAACTTCACATTTATTTATTGACGTACATATATTGGAGTTAAATTGGTATGACTACTTATGAACTTTTTCAAAATAGACTATGAACTGTTATAGACTATGAACTGTTATGAACTTTTTCAAATTATACTATGGACTTTTATAGACTGTGAACTGTTATGAACTTTTTCAATGTAGTCTGTCTTATATAATGATGAGCACAGTTGCAGTAGACACCTATTATTTTCATAATATTTAGACTTGTGTAACCATACTGGTCTTAAAATTTTGTTTCAGTTATTGTTTTGTTTGTAGTTATTTTTTATTTAGTTTTTAGCATAAGGAGGTTGTGTGTTACCTTGCTATATTTTTTATGTTAGGATTAGTTTATATATTTTAGTTTAGTAGTATGAATATCAACTGGATTCATTGGCGATGTCGCCATTTTTGCTTTTGAGTTTGATTATTGTTCTAATTAACGCTCGTTGACTTAGTCTGCTCCTGTGGCTAGGTGGATTTGGATGGTAGATGGGAATTTCCGCCTGGTGGTACGCCCATCAGCCTTACGGCTGGGCTACAGGTTGGGTGCCCCCCCCCCCCCAAGTGGTTCAGTTGGTAGAACGTCAGTGCGCTAATCTAATGACCCACGCTCAAGTCCCGGCTTGGGTACTTTTTCACTATGTTGGCTATGCGCCTATTAAGCAATTAAAATTTGAATATTATGAATACATGGCGTGGGAAATTTTCTCTGGAAAAATTTCCAAGTTTTAAAAATATGAATTTATTAAATTGTTGATGCTAGATTTTCTTTGATTTCATGTTTGCCCCAGGGTTGGCGGCTCACTGAAAATATTCCATCTTGTGCTACGTTTGTAGCCTTGCCAACATGTTATGGTGAAAAAGTTACAGGCTGAGTATCGTTCCCAAGTGGTTCAGTTGGTAGAACGTCAGTGCGCGAATATGATGACCCGGGTTCGAGTCTCGGCTTGGGTACTTTTTCACTATGTTAGCTCTACGCCTATTAAGCAATTAAAATTTCAATGTTATTCCTAATCGTCGAAACATGCACGTTGTTTTGTTTATTTGTTTCAGGGAATACATGTTAAGAAGTTCTATACCTGAAATGATTTACTTTGAAATGCTTTCATCCTCTATTTTTATTTTACCCTAAAATTACCCTAATTAAATCATGCAATGTTTGAAAAATCTTTAATGAATTTTTTATTTTTAAATTTAAAATGTGTTTCTTTATAACTTAATATTTGTACAAAATTATTTTATTTAGATAATATAGAAACAATATGAGGAAATTTGAATTACAAAAACGGAACAGTTGGATATGAAATTTAATTGAGTTATACATTCAACAAACACAAAATTTCAAAACCAAGAAAGAGAAAAAAATATGTTGCTTGATTTTCACAACTTTATCTTTCTTTGATCTTGTTATTATATATATCTTGCTATATACAGGGTGATTCATAAAAGATGGGCAGAACTTTAAGGGGTTATAGTACACTTAAAGACAAATAATATTAAATAGGAGACTAAGGGTCCCAGACGTATTCCCAAGGAGATAGGGGGCATTAAAGTTTAGGGTCCGAAATTTCAAATGATTATAAAACATGGAAAAATTGGTCGATTCGTTTGCGGTTTTTGCAAAAAATTTTCTTTATGCCAGTATTTTCTTGAAATAAAATTTTAAAGTTCAATTTCAAAAAATGCCGATAGGGGGCGCTTTAGACTTTGGAGTAACAAACAACTATTTTTTAACGTTATTTTTTGTATTTCTTTAAATGATTTCGAAAGCTTAGACTTAAACTTAAATTTTGATCTAAAAATCTGAGTCCTAACGAGTAGTTAAGTAGCGTAAACTGAAATTTGAAATTTGAAACCCTTCTCCCCCCAGAACAAAAATCAGTTATTCCCGATCTTTGTGTCGTAGATTAGGCTCTAACTACTGCCGCGTTTTGCTAAAATTATTCTTTATGTCAGTATTTTCTTGAAAATAAATTTTAAAGAAAATTTTCAAAAAATTCCGATAGAGGGCGCTTTAGACTTTGGAGTAACGAACAACTATTTTATACCGTTATTTTTTGTGTCTCATTAAATGCTTTCTAAAGCTTAGACTTAAACTTAAATTTTCAGCTCAAAATCTGAATCGCTGAGCGTGGTTCAGTAGCGAGGGGAGGGGGTTCAAATTTCAACTTCTGAACATAGTTCAGTTTGCACTACTTAACCATGCCCAACGATTCTGTGCTGTGATACGAGGCAAAAATACAACTTTCGTCAAGGACTGCATAGTCGGAATTCACTCATAAAGGCACTGGCACAGTTGGAAACGTCGCTCATGCAAACGTTAAAGCTCCATTCCTGACGCTAGTCACCGGGTGAAGAAGGAAACAGAAAGTATGCAAATGTCAAATGGGGAAGAAGAAGAACACGTATGCAAAATTTCGACACGATTCAGGCATAAAAACCACTGAACGGTGAGTCAAGTGTAAGTCGCTGTAGTAATGAATCGGAAGATGGTGCCCTTCACGAATAAGGAAAAGGCTGAGATGCATTTAATTTACGGAGTGGCAGATGGAAATGGTGCAGAGGCACAACGAATGTACGGAGAGCGATTTCCTAACAGGCGGTTGCCTAACCGCAAAACTTTCGAGCGCTTGCACAGACAGTTGTGTGAGACGGGATCATTTCTCGCTTCCCGGTCGAATGCAGGTCGTGCAAAAAAGGACGAATCAGTAGTTGTTGCAGAAGCCATTCTGGATGTAGTAGCGGCGCAGCCAAGTACAAGTACACGAACAGTGGCTAGCCAGGTGGATACCTCACAGTCCACGACTTGGAGGGTACTGAAGGATGAACATTTGCTCCCGTTTCATGTGCAACGAGTCCAGAAACTGTCTCCAGGGGATTATCCAAATCGTATTGAATTCGCCCGCTGGTTTCTGCAGCAGAACGCGCTAAATCCACATTTTGGACGAACTGTGCTTTTCACCGATGAATGTACCTTCACACGTGAAGGTACATTTAACACACACAATGCACATGTATGGGCGGATGTCAATCCACATGCTACGTATCCACATGCTCATCAGAGACGCTTTTCCATCAATGTTTGGGCAGGAATCCTCGGAGACCACCTAATCGGACCGTACCTTCTTCCTGAACGGCTCAACGGTAAAACATACCTCACATTTCTGCAACATGTGCTGCCAGACCTGTTAAACGTTGTTCCTCCACGCATCCGGCGGGTCATGTGGTTCCAGCACGATGGAGCGCCAGCCCATTACGTACGAGACGTCCGCAACTATCTGGACATCACATTTCCGAACAGATGGATTGGTCGAGGTGGTCCTGTTGCTTGGCCGCTGTAGGGGAAGTGCTCGAAAAGCCTGATGTTTTCGCGAATGTTCGCCGTTCCATTCGTCGCCGTTGTTCTGCGTGCATAACCTCTGGTGGTCACAATTTTGAACATTTATTGTGATTACATGTTAATAAATATGCTTTGGTAACATAATCCTAATTTGTGTCTTTTTACCTCGTATCACAGCACACAATGTGTGGACATGGTAAACTGAACTGTGCTCAGGAGTAGAAATTTCAAACCCCTCTCCCCAGAAACTTAACCACGTCTAACGATTCAGATTTTGGGCTGAAAATTTAAGTCTAAGCTTTAGAAAGCATTTAATGAGACACAAAAAATAACGGTATAAAATAGTTGTTCGTTACTCCAAAGTCTAAAGCGCCCTCTATCGGAATTTTTTGAAAATTTTCTTTAAAATTTATTTTCAAGAAAATACTGACATAAAGAATAATTTTAGCAAAACGCGGCAGTAGTTAGAGCCTAATCTACGACACAAAGATCGGGAATAACTGATTTTTGTTCTGGGGGGAGAAGGGTTTCAAATTTCAAATTTCAGTTTACGCTACTTAACTACTCGTTAGGACTCAGATTTTTAGATCAAAATTTAAGTTTAAGTCTAAGCTTTCGAAATCATTTAAAGAAATACAAAAAATAACGTTAAAAAATAGTTGTTTGTTACTCCAAAGTCTAAAGCGCCCCCTATCGGCATTTCTTGAAATTGAACTTTAAAATTTTATTTCAAGAAAATACTGGCATAAAGAAAATTTTTTGCAAAAACCGCAAACGAATCGACCAATTTTTCCATGTTTTATAATCATTTGAAATTTCGGACCCTAAACTTTAATGCCCCCTATCTCCTTGGGAATACGTCTGGGACCCTTAGTCTCCTATTTAATATTATTTGTCTTTAAGTGTACTATAACCCCTTAAAGTTCTGCCCATCTTTTATGAATCACCCTGTATATCTTGGCAAATATAAACTTATCACGGGTTACTTAAGTAAGTTTCATTGTTTCGAACTTATGACATTTTATCATATTAATATTCTTCTGGAAATGGCAAATCGCATAAAAATATGCACCATGTTTACTAAACCAGACAGAAATACCTTTTCTGTAATACAAGTTAATGGTAATTTGCAACTTAATAAATAATTAATAATTTGCAACTGAATAAACTTTTAGTCATGAATAAACACATGAATAAACCTTTAGTGTTTGTCACAGCATTCAACTAAAATCAACAAAAATTATCAAAGAACGCAAATTTCATTAGTAATTCGAGTAAAATATCAATTATTTTCTAAAAATAAAATAAAAGTACTATACATGTTATTTAAGAATGTAATAGTCTACCATATGCTCACTCGAGTTCCTAAGCTGATTTTGTTAATATATATGTACTCGAATCAATTAATAATTTTAATATGTGTAGAAAGACTGATTGCGGATTTGTAAACATGCTTTACTTACTCTAAAATTGATACTCAATAAAAGTTCTTTAAGTGTGAAAATCTGGTAAATAAGTGCACTCGAGGGCGGCATTTATGGTTTATGTAGTGTTTTGTCTGTATAGTATAATGAACTACCAATAAATACTAATTGTTAATATGTAAATAATAATTTAAATAAAAGTTACAAAGAATCAGGGTCCATAAGCCGTGTTTTTGGCCCATGAAATAAGCCTAAACTCGATTTGGTTATACTGACCTAATTATTTCACTTTTTAATATTAGAAAATTTATCCTGTACGATTTCAACAATAGTTTTTGCATTTTGTTCAGATTTATATGACTTACACAAGCTCAAAGTTCGTATTATTCGTAGTTTTTGATGAAAAATGCACAATTTCTCCTAATTTTACCTCAATTATTTATATGAGCGCAATCGTGAAACACTTTCTTATTTACATACATTATAAAATACACCAAAATGTACAATATATGTAAAAGTAAAAGTGTTGCAAAGCTGCGCTCATAGTAAAATATTAAAAAAATATATTACAAGTTGAGGTAAAATTAGGTGAAATGGTGTATTTTTCGTAAAAAACTACGAATAATACGAACTTTGAGCTTGTGTAAGTTATATAAATCCGAACAAAATGCAAAAAATATTGTTGAAATCGTACAGGATAAACCTTCTAATATTCAAAAGTGAAATAATTAGGTCAGTATAACAAAATCGAATTTTAGTCTTATTTCATGGACCAAAAACACGCCTTATAGACCCTGGTCCTTTAATAAAAACTGTGCTAAGGTTCTTTACCTAACAGGAGAAGTCCTGAGGTGAGATAAAACGCTATAAACAAGACATGCAATATTATTCTCCAATATAAAAAAAATAAAGATATTGAAGTCTCTCATTCTCTTAAAAACTATCTTGCTTGCTGTTAATAACTATTTCATAATTCCTTTCGAAATTCTGTTTTTATCTATAAAAGAAAATATACAAGCACCTTGTTATATCTCTCACGCAAAGATACTATAAAAGTCGCTTTATAGATGAGGATATAAAACGAATAAGAAATATTGTAGTCTAAAATTAAACATTAGGGTGATGTGAAAAAAATAAAGTTTACAATTTCGAAATACAATACTGATTATTTTTTTCTTTTTTACTTCCTATTTAACTGAAAAAAATTTTGTTCAATCGATTAATGTATTGAGCCCTCTACCAGGCCTTGAAATTACAAAAATTGCAACGTATAATGTAACAGTAAATTTCACAATTACGAATTACAATAGTCATGATAATTTCAGTGCCTGTTGGAGGGTTTAAGACATTAATCGATTGTCCTGAATTTGTTTCCGTTAAATAGAAGTAAAAAAGAAAATTTTGATGACTATTGTATTTCGAAATTATGCACTTTATTTGTACATATTACGTCATGATTTCCTGACAATTTTCGTAATTTTAGTGCCTGGTAGAGGGCTCAAGGCATTAATCAATTGACCTGAAATTGTTTCTGTTAATATCTGTTATTAGTATGTGAAAAGGCAAATAATAATCACTATTGGATTTCGAAATTTTAAACTTTATATTTTTCACTCCAAACCTATTAAGCATTCTAGATTTGTAACCAGACGATAGTTTACAAGCATACGTATTACAAATGTTTCTTAAACGACGAAATAACGAACTAGAGTATAATTAGCGTAAAATCGATTACTTAATAACTGCAGTTGAGGTAGAACTTAATTTCTTCTAGACAGAAAAAAGAATATTCATACACACGTTTGCGAATTATAACGTTTTTTAAATATATGTAAATATATTAATATTAGATATTTGCATAAATAGCAAAAATGTTGTAGAAATTTCCAAATTTTATGCACAAAAATTGTAAACATACATTAATAATCACTGTAGTAATATTTACAGTTAATATGTTTTACTAAATGAGAAGTGAATAGAAAGCTATTCCCGTACCTTAACTTTATCGAACTGAAGTAATGATATTATCTGCTGCAGAACAAGTAAAAATGAAACTTTACATTTTAGAAATAAAGTTAATTAACGAAACTACATAGCATAACCTTTGTAAATTACTTTTTAACAAATGCGAAATCCGTGTTTGAATGTTAAAAACAGATTTCCTTAATGTAAGCTATGAAAAATCTACTTTGGTTTTTGTATAGAAATGTAAAGATTCAATCCGAATGAAAACGTAGAAAGGGTGTATATTTAGAACATAACGTTAGCTTTTTAGTAAGAAAATATTATGACATTCATCCATAATACGAAATACTACATTTCATTAAATAATTTTATAAAATACAGTAGACATATATTTTTACCCAATACTATTCAGTATGTATATATGGCTATTTATAATTAGCTTAAAATCATGAAATATAATGTACACAAACATTCATATTTAGTGACTTATGTTATCAGTAAACTGTTTCTTGAATAATCTTTGCCCCAATTGCCAAATGAAGTATATTTTGTGTCATTATCGTTAAAAAGTATTAAAAATAAAAATAAAATTGCCTCAATAATTATTAGAAAATATAAAAATAAATAATTGAGAAAAGGTCATTCATTAAATATAAGGTAATTTATAGTAATGAATTACTCTATAATTTTATTAACTATCAGGTAAACTCAAGGGTTGTCTTTTATGATTCAATTAAATAAGTGTCTGAAAACATAGATAAAAATAATTATTAAAGACGAGACTCGATAATCTTCGACATAAAGTAATATTAATTAAATATGAGATTAGCCATCGTTGGATAAACTCTGATGAAGAAAATATTATTAACCGAACGCTAATAATTTAGTAAGTGTCGTAGAGTGTTTGCTTTCTCAATGCAATTTTCTCTGTTTGCTCTTCTGAACTAATGAGCTGCAGACTTAATTGCTGCTGAATATACCATTATTAAAGTTTGAACTGAAGATATGATGATAGATTATATTTAAAAAAAAAGACTAGTTATAATTTACTATAATTCTGATAAAAAGGAAAATATTGTAATACGATTTTTAAATTTAAGAAAATTTGAATTGTGTTTTTAAAACTGTACGCTACAATATTTTATATTTTTATCAACAAATAAAATTAAGTTGCATTTTCAATTTTGAAACATAGTGAAAGTTTAAAGTAGAAAATAAATATGTTTGAAGACAAATAAATAAGAATCTAAATAAGAAATTCGAAACATTTAAAAAGTCTACAGTGCTCTTATCTGTTATCTATTTTTTAAATTTAGCATTATTTCAATACGTTGTCAAATTTGGTTTTATAACAGTCTATGTAACTCAGAATGAATCGTAAATTAAATTTATAAAAAATGCTTCGACAAAGAAAGATAAAATTTTGACGATTGTTTTGTATAATAAACGAGGAGTACACGTGCATGTAAAGAAAAGGGTTTACTCTAAAATTCGGGAAATTAATACTTTTTTTCAGTAAAATAAAGGGTTTCCCAATTCAATACATCATATGTGTTTACTTATATGGGCAAATAAATGTGACATATAAAGTTATTTTTTCTAGATGTTTTTTAAAGTATTTTGTTATAATATACGAAATCTTTTATGCACGTTTTTTTCCTATAAATCAAGAAGATAGTCTAAGTTTTCATATTAAATTTAATTTCTACCGTCACAAAATTAAACATTCAAGTAAACTGTTTTTCTCACACGATTAAACTGAATGTGGTATCAAAAAGTCTGTAGAATACTATTCAATCTAACACAGTATAAAACTGTAAGTAACACATTTAATCTTTCCATAACTATACATAATTCGTTAAAATGTGCTATTTTAATTCCTTTAATTCATATTTATCTCCTCTAACTGAATATCACGTTATTAACATTAAACATCGGTTTTTATAAACAGATATTTTATTTTATTTTATAAATGATAAAATATTGTAATCGCTTCAATTTATAAATCATATTTATTTCCCTTTCAAATCAATACTACACCTTTCAAATCATCTTCCAACATCTATCTTGAATAGGAATGTAATTTTTATAATACACGTAATTCCGTTTTAAAAATAAATAAATAAAATTTGGTTGTAGCGAAACTCAGGTACTAGCAAGGAATACATCAATAAAACCTGCATATGTCGAAAGACAGGAAGAAATACTCATTTTTTAGGCATATCATAAACCAAATATTCTATATATTCATTACAAATGCAATAAAAAAGTCTTAACATTTTAAAATACTAAAACTTAATTTTAATATGTCCCATAAACAGTAAATAACCTTGAAAGTTACGTTTAAGTTGGGGTTGTCACTTACTGTGATACCTAGAGTTTATTTTGTAAACATTCGAAATAAAATTTCGCATTTATCCTTTCATCAGATATTGAAAAAGTGCCCCAGAATGTCTTTTCGTTTTCCGTATGCAATGATAATGTCACGGAAAAGGGGTTTCCACCAGGTTTTCGAATCCGTAAGTACTCGGATGCGATGTATTAAAAATGCAATAAAAGCAATTACCATCTATAGTGGAAAAAATGCTCAAATATTTTTGACAAGTCCTGTATATAATACTTACGTAAACATTGTGTGACAGGCATTTTTATATATGCTACATAACATGCGAAAATTTAGTTCGGTTCGGAAAAACATAAAACAATTAAAAATACTCCTTCACTAGTTTTCGCCGATAACAGAAATGTATTCGAATTTTTTTGTGCTTTGAGTATTTTTTTGTGTCGCATTTGTTCTATAGAATGTATACACACCAGTTAATATGAAAAATAAAATAGTTAAATTTGAAGACGTATACAACAACTGAAAACACACTTCTCGTAATTATCTCTTTAGACAGTACCGTAACTGAATCCTTTTGTGTATCTTTGTAAATGAACGACGAATGTTATACACACCATATTCTATAGCAAACATCTTGTAATCTACTTCAGTGATGTATATGAATTTCAATATATCTGAAATAGGGAAACATCATTAAATTACATTGTATATGATTTTCCGTAGTAGAACAAAATATAACGGATTTCTTTCGAGCGTTCCAGTAAACGAAATATAAATTCTGCACACTTCATTTTCAATTGCGATCATGTCATAGTAAATTTCAATAACATATTGATTACATGGAAATCCGAGCATATTTACACGAGTTACCGTAAGAACGGACAGACAGACAACGATATCAACCGGACTTTTGAACTGTAGAAAGTGTTATAAATGTATTCCGTGCAAGTGGTTGTTCTAATAAGCTAAAATTTAGACATTAACTCATTTTCTATATTTTGAATATTTTTATCTAAATAAATAAACAAAATATCTGATATTCTGTGTTTTCAATTTATTTATCTAAATAAGCAAAACATCAAATATTTCGAACTACTTATTTCATATAAATCAGTTTAATTTATTATATTCTATTTAACAAATTAAATTTATACGTATGGGTTACTATTCATAATTTTAAAAAAGAAACAAATACCTTGAAATTGCTAAATTTTTACGCGAATCGTGTTTTTGTTTTATCTGTATTTTTAAATAGATTCAGTATTACTGATTCTTAACGAAAATGCTATAAGCAATTTATTCTTAAAAAAAAAAATCACGGATTTTTTTTACCTTCTTCCATTTTTGTTTAGTTTGTTTCATTTTTGTTATTTTGAGAAGAGGTGAGATAATTTCTCGAAATGTATTTATGGGTTTTCCTCATGTTATGCATATCAGTGTGGAGGCGTTTTAGTTTGCAGAGAAATGGTCAAATATACCGGGTGATCCAAAAGTCAGGACAAACTTTAAAAATGAATAATTCGAAAACGAATCAAGATACAAAGATACGGTTTGCACCAAACGGATGGAAAAGAAACCGGGTTTTGTGTGGCAATGAAAAAAATAGTACTGTTGGTGACCAACAGATGGTGTTTTATTGCGCCAAAAGAGGATTTACAAATGAAAAAATGTTGACAACTTAAAAGTCATCTTAATTACCGTTAATTAGTACTACAGTAAATGTTCAGTGTGCTGTCCATCATTCAGAAGTACAGCTGTGAGATGAGGCACCACACCGTTCAAAGCATTTACTAGAATTTCTTGCGTTATGGCAGACACATCTTTCAGTGCTGCTAGTCACGCCGGTTGGTCGCGGTACACTTTTGACTTCAAGAATCCCCACAGTCAAAAGTCACAGGGTGTCAGACCGGGAGATCTTGGAGGCCATGCGTGATTAAAGTAGCGACTGATAATGCGATCCTCCCTAAATATTGAGCATAGCAGGCGTTACACAGGCAGAGCAATATGAGGTGCTGCTCCATCTTGCATAAAAGTGACTGTTTGGAGTGCCTGTTGCACTTGCAGTTCAGGAATAATGTTGCTTTGTAACAGTGCTACATATTGCTGACCAGTGACAGATACTGTTTTGAAACCCGTCTGTGTGACTTCCGATAAAAAATGGACCAATTATGAAATCAGCAGTTAAGCCACATCAGACTGTCACATTAGGCTGTTGCAAGGATACCTCAACAAATGCATGTGGATTTTCTGTGGTCCACACTCGACAACTGTGGGACTTAACAGTGCCAGAGAGTGTGAAATGCACTTCATCTGTACAAAGCACAGTGTGAAGCCAGTCGTGCTGCTCTTCCATCTTATTGAATACCAAATTTGCAAAATCTTGGCGATAGTCGAAGTCAGGAGGTTTCAGTTCTTGGTTATGTTACAACTTGTACGGATACTCTTGCAAAGTTATTCGCAGTGCTCTCCAGACACTTGCGTACGACACTCCTGTCTGCCTCGAAACTTCTAGAGCACTACACTCCCCATATGCAGCAACCGCCGACATGGATTGCACTATCTGCTCCACTGTCGTGGCAACAGCAGCGGCTGTTGAGGGATGTCTACTTCTTTGACGTGACGCCAAAGAACCTGTAGCTTCAAGTTTCTTCATCATTCTGTTCAATGCAGAAGACGTTATTGGTCCTTTACTATCTCGCATACCCTTCATGTAGCGATATTCTCGCAATGCCACTTTCCGAATTCTTATAATACAGTTTAACTAAGAGGGCTTTCTCAACTATGGACAGCATTTCGATGCATACAAGCTTCGACTACCATTACCTGCTGCAGTTGCTCTTTTTTATATCGTTTGTTGCTTTGCATAATCCTACATCAGAAATCTGTCAGCGCCATCTGTTGTTCGCCAACAGAACTATTTTTTATTTCGTTGCCACAAAAAACCCGGTTTCTTTTCCATTAGTTTGGTGCAAACCGTATCTTTGTATCTTGATTCGTTTTCGAATTATTCATTTTTAAAGTTCGTCTTGACTTTTGGATCACCCTGTATATTGTTCTATGCTGTAGGCCCGAAATTATTTGTAGACCACATATGGACTACTAGTATCCCTCGGTTAATGCTATTTACAGCCGAGATTAGTTATGGATACATCGAAAGAGGTTGTTTAATTTTTATCATAATAACTTTTTCGGCAGTTACTATCCTTCTGCAGCAATTCGAATAGTCGGACGCGATATTTATCCAAAATCTTTTGCTGTTTGGAGAACGCATATAGTCTTTTTCATCTAAATAAGCGAAAGTACAGTAGAAGCGCATACCTTATTATTAGTTGCTTCTTGAAGCCAGAATTTCCAACAAAATTTAATGTAAGTTTGCGGGCATACTCTGCACTTATATTTGTACCATGATATATATATTTTTAAGTATATGAACACATTTTTATTTAAAAAAAGTTTTTTATAAAAAGTCAAATGATCCGATTTTACCTCTTTTTTATTCTCATATATTCATCACAACGTTAAAACGCATGGATATGTTAATTTTAATGAAAAGGAAAAATTTATATATATGTATATATAGTACTCTCTTTTTAAACTAAAAACCTAAACTAATTATATATCAATTATGAATCTCACCATTTACTACAAAAACAAAACAATCATTATCTTCATTACAAATTGAAAAATTGCAGAAAAGAAATGACCGTCTTTATAAGTTTATAAAAATGTTAATCACTCTTTTCCATGTAATTTTGGCGGGCTTTTCTTCAAACACCACTTACAGGGGCTTCAAGATTTGTTTTCAAATATCCTTTCCCACGTAGTATCAAGTGTCCTTTTCCGTACTCCCCACGTAGGGTATCTAGTTTTACCAGAAGAGAGTGTGAATTGGAAAGCATTCCGTAATTTTTTTAATGCTAGCAACAGTTTAATTGCGGAAATTTATTTGTTATTAAATATGTCACACATAAAATTATAAAAAGTATTAGAAATTCCATATGTGTTCATATTAAAAAAATTGAAAATTAGAGAAAAAAGTTATTAAATATTTTTTTAATCACCTAAACTACAAAAAGTGCCAGTAAAGAGATAAATTAATTGCGATTCACAATCTGGCTTAATGCTAAATATTTCACTCATTACCCGCAACAGGGTTACTTATATTGAGTTAAAACTGATATATCTGGTTTCACAGAACTATTAGATTTAACTCTACTTTTCTGTATGTTTTGATTAGTACTTTTTCAAATTAAAGACACTGTCAAGGGAACTTTTTAACATATTTCGAAACCGTGAAATTCGGCAAATGCATTTTTACTACTAAAATAATTTATATTGATGAATTTTATCCGTAATTTAATAAGTGCTTTTGAAGTTATTTCAAAGTTTTCAAAGCTTTAACATTTGTTTTTCGAAAGATTGCGAATCCTTCAGTTTCGTGCATGCTAAAATGCTAAATGAGGTTTCTCAGTCTTAAGTTTTTGCTTTATGAATAATTCATTAAAGCGAAGAGTTTTATGATCTCTGTGAACATCATCACAGCTATTCATTATGCAAGAATATTTCACAGTTCAGTTTTTAGACTTCGCTAGCACATAAAAAAAAGAGGAGTGAATATCCATCTCCCGTTAATCAAGTAATATTTATATTAGGTGAAGATTTTACGTAAGTTTCTCATTGACAGTCTCTATCCTGCATACTTATTCGTAAATGTATGTTTAAGTAAATTTTTTACATAAAACGGAGCGAAAATATCAGAAGTCAATTGCATTAAGTTATGTGTCTCGATAAATTATTCCAAAATGAAATTAAAGTTTTGTTATTATAAGCAGAAATAACAAGTGTTGAAAAATGAGAAAAATTTAGGAGAAAATTTTGCAATGAAAACAACATAGAAAATTTTAATGAAGGATCGTTTATAATAAAAGAAAATTCCGAATGAATAACAAAATAGTCTAAGAATTTTTCTTTAATTTGCTATTTAGTATTTTTTGGCAGTTCTTATTTGAGTTTTATTTAGAGCATTAAAATAAGCTAAACTTTATTAAAATTGCACTAAAATAAATTTTTTGTAATATTTACATTTAAACAAATAAAAAAAAATTGTATAGGCTGTAACAAATTAATTCCTCCCATTTTGGAAGAAAAATATTAACCGTCACAGCCAAACATTAATTAACAATATAAAGTTTGATTTACACATTTATTCAATTTGGTGGAGCTTTGGAAAACTGGAAATCTAAATATCTCAAATATGCTTTGCAAATGTTAGAAAAAATCATCTTTGTATATTATAAATTGACTAGAAGTGAGAAACATGTTTGACATTCTTTAACAAAAGACAACATGACAACATGTGTAGATATGACATCTACGTAACAATAGACATTTGTTCAAGAAGTCTAGATAGAAGATTTCTGTAACAATGTTGGTTCTACAAGTCAAGTAATTCTGTAATAAAAGCCGATAATGCATATGTCTAGGCATAATACTCTTATAACAAAAGGCAGTTGTGCATATGTCTAGACATAATACTCTTATAACAAAAGGCAGTTTGTCAGTATTTCTGGATGTTATTTTCGTGCAAGAATACTTCATAATATAATGAAGATTCTTGAGTTCTGCATTTATTTATTTATTTTTGGTACGGAATCTGGGCGTTAGTGAGCAAAACATGAGGGCTTACACATTATTTTTATGCAACAAGCATATTTAAACAAGTGGATAAGTGTGCTCGAAGATCGCACGAAGGCTTTCATTTAATATTCTTTTCAAAACACGTTATGCTTTAATTAATAAATCCAAATCATTAATTTATAATTATGAATTCATAATTATTAATTCATTATCCTTTATAAATACATTTTATAAGAACATCGATGGCAGCACCATTAAATTTAATATTAAAATTATTACAAGAGGAAGCTTAAAAAAAAAAAAATTAAATATATTCAAGAACTGCTTTTCAAAGAATTGTAACACCATATGTTGTAGAATTTCTAGTGTCAAGCAAGCGAAAGCGCATATAAAACATTACGTTATATAATTTAAATTTTGAATGATAAAATACAAATTACTCCAATATAAGAAAGTTTAATAAATTAAAGTGAGATGGCATCACTAGTCATTAACGAGAATTGATGATTTAAAGAGAAAACTTAATATTTTAAAATAAGAGCTGTTAAAAATAATCAAATTATTTGAATAAAAATCAAAGTTACAAAATTTTTAAAATTACAAAATTATTTTAATTTAGCGGAAGCTTAAATAAAACTTAAAATGTCTAACAACAAAAAAACCGTGTTTAAACGAGATTTAAAATGCGGAATTATCTCAAGAATTTAGTGAATGTTAAGAAAAATAATTTTGAATTTTCTCTAAACAAAATAAATTGTGTAAAAAAAATAAACAAAATAAACAAAATTTAAAATTTAGCAATATCTCAAAATAAATAAATAAATAAATAAAAATTTAATTTAAAAAATAATTGATAAAATATATTTCATCAACTATTGGCCTTAAAATGGAAAAAAAATTGGAAACAATCTGTAAAATTGCATGTATTAAATAATAAAACGTATTCCGGGAAATCATATTCAAGCTTCGATGCCCTGCTTTTATCCAGGATATTTTTAAACAGCAGGCAAAACAAGCTATCATGGAGCCACATAGCCTACAAGAAAAAGACTGAAATTAAGGCTTTGTTTGAATTCTGTACGGATGTCATGGTTCGGATGTCATTAAGTTAATTCATTTAATTACAATATTATAAGGCTTTCTCAAAACGTTCTCATTTTTCGTGTGATCTGAGGTATTCAGCTATATGTATGCACAATTTCAACAGTCTAACTCATACAGTTTTCAATAACAAACTCTATAACAGACAGAGCAGATGAATGAAACACTAAGAAAAGAAAATAGCTTAAATGGATGTACCTACTATTGTTAATTATTCAGCAAATTAAACGAATAATAATTAATACTAATAAAAATATTTGATTTTAATGCCGAATGTTCAATGTCAAAAAATTAATTGTTTTATTTACGGAATAACTGGAAAAAATTAAAAGATTGCAAAATTTCGAAAAATACTATTTTACTGTAATGCTATTTTTAAGATTATTTTACAACATTGGAAGGTAATTTGACCGTTAGTCAAAACTATTTGAAGTCTTATAGAACTTTCAAATTCAATTACCTTATTTTAAATAACCTGTACATTCTCAAACAGTAAAATGTAGTTCAAATATTAATCATTAAACACTTTTTAAGCTTTTTAAGCTATAGAATTAAAAACACTTTATATTTATAGTATCTTTCAAAAGTAAAAATTTTTCGTTTATTTAGTGCATGTTAATGCATCAAGAATTTTGCCTGTAACTTATAATATTTCTATATAATTTGTTATGAATACGAATTCTAAAATCAGAATTCTGTACAAAAGGAACGGAACGGAACATGTCACTACTTTTATTTTACAGTTATCTAATCTTTGGGAGTTTATAAAATCATAATAAATAAACGTTGAAATAAAGAAAATACTTAATTCAAAAATTTAATTTTTAATCTAGCTTTCGAAAGGAAGAATTATTATGGCAGCACCATTAAATTTAATAGTAAAATTATTACAAGAGGAAAACTTTTTTTAAACTAAATCATATATATTCAAGAATTGCTTTTCAAAGAATTGCAACAGCATATGTTCTAGAATTTCTAGTGTGAAGTAAGCGAAAGGGTATATAAAGCATTACATTATATAATTTAAATTTTGAATGATAAAATACAAATTACTACAATAGAATGAAAGTTTAATAAATTAAAAGTGCGATGACGTCACTAGTCATTAACGAGAATTGATGATTTAAAGAGGAAACTTAATATGTTAAAATAAAAGCTGTTAAAAATAAATAAAATTATTTAAATAAAATACAAAATTTACAAAATTTTTAAAATTACGAAATTTTAAAAATTTAGCGGAAGTTTCAATAAAACATAAAATTTCTAACAAGAAAAAAACAATGTTTAAACGAGATTTAAAATGCAGAATTGTCTAAAGAATTTAGTAGATGTTAAAAAAAAAAAAAAATTCAAATTTTCTCAAAATAAAATATATTGTGTAAAAGAAAATTAAAAAATAAACAAAATTTAAAATTTAGCGATTTTTCAAAATAAATAAATAAATAAATTATAAAAATAATTGGTAAACTATTTTTCTACAATTTGTGACCTTAAAATGGAAAAAAAAATAGAAACATTCTGTAAAATTACATCTATTAGATAATGAAGCGTATTCCAGGAAAACATTTTCAAACTCCGATGTGCTGCTTCGTTCCAGGAACCTTTTAAACAGCAGGCAAACACGCTACCATGGAGCCACATAGCCTGCGAGAAAAAGGCTGAAATTAAGGCATTGTTTTAAAATCTGTACGGATGTCAATTTTTGTAAAAATGGTTCGGATGTCATTAAATTAATTCATTTAATTAAAACAAGATAAAACTTTTTCAAAACATTTTGATTTATCGTGTGATCTGAGGTATTCAGCTATACGTATGCACAATTTCAAGTTTCTAATTTATACATATAGTTTCCGATAACAAACTCTATAACAGACTGAGGAGCAGATGAATCAAAACTTAAAAAATAGCTTAAATGGATGCACCTGTTATTGTTAGCTATTCAGAAATTTAAACGAATGATAATTAATACAAATAAAAACATTTGATTTTAATGCCGAATGTTCGAGGTCAAAAAATTAATTGTTTTATTTATGGAATAACTGGAATATAGTAAAAAATTGCAAAACTTCGAAAAATAATATTTTACTTTAATACTATTTTTAAGATTATTTTACAACATTGGAAAGTAATTTTCACCATTAGTCAGAAATATTTGAGTTAAGCTATAGAACTTTCAAATTCAAGTAACTTATTTAAAATAACTTGTGCATTCTCAAACATTAAAATGTTGTTTAAATATATATTTTTTAAATTTAATCATTAAACACTTTTTATTCTTTCTAAGCTATAGAATTTAAAACATTTTAACATTATAGTATCTTTCAAAATAAAACTATTGCGTTTATTTACTGCATGTTACTGCATTTTTTACTGCATATTATATGCAAGAATTTTGCATGTAACTTATATTATTTCTATATAATTTGTTATGCATACGAATTGTAAAATCAGAATACAAAAGGAACGGAATATATCGCTAATTTTATTTTGCAGTTATCTAAACTTTGAGGGTTTACAAAATCTTGAAAAATAAAGACTGAAATAAAGATAATGTGTAATTAAAAAATGTAATTTTTAATCTTATCATATTGGCTATGACCGCCATACGAAAGTATTTACAAAATTTCATTTTTTACAAACTGAATTAAATTTGAAATTAGAGTGGAATAAGTTATTAATAAAAGCCGATCATTATCACAAGAAATTTCGTGATCAATAACTACTACGAGTTCATATTTTACGTTTCATCTAATCATAAGTTTCGTTTAAATTACGCTTGTGTCTTTTAAATCTCAGTAAAATTTGCATAAAAATAAAATTTCATATGAACTACGATTTTACTTATGAATAATTCTACTGATTATTTTTAAAGTGAATAGAAACTCATGAATAGAAATTGAATATTTCAAAAAAATCGCTTAAGCATGTCAAGATTTTTTACCTCCAATTTTTTTTACACACATTTGTATGTTAATATGAATTGTTAATTATAATATAAATAGAATTATTTTCTTCTTTATATTTTTTATGCAAAAGAAATCAACAGAAAATTACATATGATTAATTTTCTGCTATAACTAAAAAATATAACTGTATACATGTGTACAATTATTTATTTAAATAAAAATATCGTATCTAGTCAGTCTATTGTTTTGTTGTCTGTGCGTATTTGTATATGTAACACATTTATCTCATGTATCATATCTATCTTATATAAAGGATTTCATTAAAATCTGCAATCATATGTAAGAACACATGTCGACTTCGCATCGTATAGTATGTCGGAAACTTTCTTCGTTCACCACTGTACTTAGAAAATTTTCGGACTAATAAACGATCATACAAACATAATATTTTAAAAAAAAAATAAAGAATAGAGAAATATAGATATTTACTAAGTAAATTTAATATTAACGCACTTAAACATGTCTACTTAAACATTTCAATTATTCAAGCACTTTTATTTATGTATTTAAATAATAGAATCATGAATTTAACATATAAATTGAAGCGTGTCTAACAATGAAGATATGATATATGTACTGTCATGTTAGTCTTAAAAAAATATCATTCAGTACGTCCACATAAAGCTCCGTAGAAGAATGTTACCAATTCACATACATTGTGAATAAACTCTGCGGAAATTTTCCAAATAAAAATGAGTTTAAACTTCCATATTGCACTGTAAGTGACCAGATTTCTGAATTGTTACATCTTGTAGTTTTCTTTTCTTTTTTTGTGCTTGTTGGCAGTTTTTTCTTACAACACCGGTCGACGACGTCATCAGCAAGTTAACAATGTACACTTTATATCTTTTGTACACTTTAAAAGGAAGAAGTGTGAAATGACGTTCACCTAAGAAGTTTATGAACATATAAATATAAATTTACAGAGATTATCTTCAAACCACATGGAAGTCATTAAAATTTTATGCATCTGATAATAATATTGTTACATTTTTTAAATCCTTTTCAAGTTATTATTAAAATACAGTTTTACAAAACTTCACGTTTGACCGTCGTTATGCATTTTAGGGGGATACATGCAATCAGTACGTTTACATTTAAAAAAATAAATTATCTAGTGGAAAATTACAAAAATCAAGGGTTATTTTATACTTATCAGATTTCATTAATATTTGGCTACTAAATTTTAAAATATCAGGCTAAATAGATAAATATAAAAAAGAAGATCACACTGAAAGAAAACTTATACCGCTTTCATCTAGACAAGTAGGCATTTTCTAAATCCCTAAATTAGAAATATAAATTGCCGAGTTATGCGAGCAAAGTAAACAAATAAACTGAATAGACCAAATTTCTAGAGAATTTCTAATCTATAGTTTTCGAGAATTACTTTTTCTTTCCAAGAATTTCTAATCTATAGTTTTCTAGGTGTTGAAATGGTATATTTTATTATGAATCGTTAGAATTGCAAGAAATTATCACTTGATTTCTGGATTAAAATTATAAACCAAAAAATATAGTTATCGCAGAATATTATTTGCATATCTAATATTTATTTGCAGATATTTTTAAATAAATTTGACCACGATAATATAGGAAAACGTTCTTGAATTTGAATAAGGAAGAGTAGAACTCTCTAACAAAGGGAACTAGAATTTATAAGAATGATATGGTACTCAGTGAAAACTCTCAAAAAATAAGTATTTACTACTGTGGGCAAAAAATAGTAAGACTTTGTTCATAATTTTAAAATTTTAATTTATTCTTCCCCTCATTCGCCCCCTATTTCGTACCCCTCAAAGTAATCCCCCCCCTGTCTCCAATACACTTGTCCCAACGTTTCTTCCAATCCTCGAAAAAGTTGTTAAAGTCAATTTCCGGAATAGCCTTCAATGCGCGTAGCGATTCACGTTTAATGTCTTCAATTGACTCAAAACGGTTTCCCCGGAGCGGTCGTTTGAGTTTGCTGAATAGCCAGAAGCCACACGGAGCTAAATCAGGCGAATACGGTGATTGCGGCACGATATTGATTGAAAATTTGGCGAAAAACTCACGAAGAATTAATGCAGTATGCGACGGTGGATTATCGGTGCATCTTTCAAAATGGTTTTCACTGATCCTTCCGATATTCCAACGATGCCAGTAAGGTCTCTGACTGTTAATCGTCGATTCTCAAGCACCAATTCCTTGATTTTATTGACGTGTTGATCATCAGTTGATGTTGATGGCCGTCCTGGACGTGGTTCGTCGTCAACGCGTTCTCGACCCTCTTTGAATAATTTGTACCAATCAAAAACACTTGCTCGCGACAAACAATTATCACCGAAGGCCTTTTGCAACATTCTGAACGTTTCGGCACCAGAAATTTGATTCCGCACACAAAATTTAATGGAACTTCTTTGTTGAATAATTTCACTCATTGTAAAAAGGGCCGAATGCACTTTTTGTACTTCAGAAAGACAAGCGTATACTAAACACTAATGATTATTTTGATGTGACATTTGGCACAGAAGTCACTGACAGTCATACCAACCTAGAAAAAAAAATATTTCGACGAATGGGTTTTCGAGCGAAATTTAAATTAAAAAGTCTTACTATTTTTTGCCCACAGTAGTACTACAAGATATGCATGCATATTTTATTACTTCTACTGCTTAAGAAATAATATTTTCTATTCAATGATTGTTTTGTGACTGTGTATATGTCTTTAAATACTTATAAAATTATGTTTGTGAAGGGTTTGTTGAAAACTCTTACATGTCAATACAGACCCTTAAATTATGTTATAAAACTTATTTTGGTGCATGAAGAAGTTTTTAATTATATATATTTAACAAAATATGGCTTTACGCAATATATTTATTCAAAGCCAGTATGATGATGAATATTGTTGGGCTGAAATATTTTAATGCATAACGCATGAATTGAGATAGTTTTTGGGCCGTTTCTTTCGTACAGTTTGCGTTGTAACAAATACCCAAAGGTTCTACATCCAGGAAGGCAGACATGAAATATCCAATGGACGAAGACATCTCAGCTGAAAGTTTTTTATTGATATATAGCAAGTATAAGATGGTAAGATAGGGGTGGTCTCGGGTATTAGAGTCTTAGAACAGTTGTTGACAGACCAAGAGCCAGGAGTGATCTGCCGTTTGGGCAGTAGATTGTCTCGCCACGATTCGATAATACATTGAGCCAAGAAACCGCAGACGCGTAAAAGAATTTATGTATGTTAAGGATAATTAATATAATTGCTTTGGGAGGATGTAATGAAAAGGCTACCACATTTGGCGAAACCGTAACTTTTGTGAATTTTAGAGGCACATGCGGGCAACCCGGTGGGAAAGAAATTTTAGTCAAAGGAAAGCGTTACTTTGTATCTGGGAAATTACATTACTTGCACAATTTGTTTATGAACAGAAAAAGGTTGGGCGCCCAAGCAGCTGTCAATGAATGTCCGGAACACATATAATTACATCTGTTATAACCGCATTGGAATTAAAATAGATCTCTAACGTACATGCTGCATTTAATAAAGATATTCTTTCATATGAGAAAAGGAAGTAACACTTGAGGTTTTAGAATAAGAGATATTTGAGCGAAGAGAATATTAATTAATATATTAAAAATTAAGTTAGGAAGATAATAATTTAGAATAAAGATATGTATAAATTATTCTATATCATGTGAAAAAAAATGTTAAGCAAAGTCATCAGTTTTAAACCTCTAAAAAATTTACTTTCACTTTTTTCATATATATTTTTTAAATATACAATTTTGAAAAGAAAAAGATATCGCTAGAAAATCTTAAAATTAGAACCGAATCGGTTCAAAACTAATCTGTCTACTTTAACATAGATTTCAAGAGATTTTGAACTTTTGCACTGTCTTTTTTTATAAGTGTGCTATTGCCACCTGTGAGCTCTGTAAAAAAAAAAAAATCTTTGAAGACACACATTTTCTTTTGTATAGATATGTATAATCTTCACCTACTATTTTGACAATTAAACGGCCGAAATTTTATTCATTACGAATTTAAAGTTTTATGCATTCTTAAAGGTTCAAACATTTAAGAAAAATAATCAAAATAAATGTCTTTTTTCTACATTTCAAACATTTCAGGTCCCTTTAAGTAATTTAATAGTAATGAAAACGATTCATTAATACAGATCTTTAAAATAAAATCTTATATAAAACAAAGCATTTATAATATATAACAAATATTCAATACTTTGAACTATATATTTTCAAGAAACTGAAGAATAGTTAAAGAAAAAATACAGAGGAAAATTTTAAATTAAAACAATGTGCATTTATTAAGAAGTAAACGTCTATGGACAGAACTTTGATCAAGGTATCGAACTGTGCATTTGAAAGTTAGAGTTACTAGAAGAGTAAAAATAATGTTAAGTTGTAAAATGCATATTAGTAAATATGCACATATTAGTATATCTGCAAATTTCATCACACAAGGTCAGCTCTAAAAGTCACATTTTTATCATGTTCTTTTTATATTTTGATTTAAATAATATCTAAAATCATACAAACCACAACTCATTATTTGTAACGCTTTCTGAAGTAAATGAAAAATATTTATTATAACTTCATTTGTCGGTTTTTTGTCTTTCCGTCCTTCCTCAAGACGTCTTTTCCTTCTTGTAAATGCACTCGGATTGCCATGCTCATATTTGTTACAGTAATTTCCAATGGTATGTTTGTTATTGAAAATGAACTGTGCAGCTTTTATAGTTCATTCACTGGGACACTCAAAAAAATTCCTTAATATTATGGTCCATGGAGGAAAATAATTTGCAGTGAATTTTATTTATGTTAAGTTTTTCAAACAAAATGAATTTAGAATTCACTTTTAAGTTGTACTAATACAAGTTTTCTGCACAATATGAATTTCACAGCATTATAATTAATTTACAGGGTCACACCCAATATTTGGTTACATAATGGCCTAAAGGAATAGCTGTTTGCAGCTATTTAAATGATGTTAGACTATTGCAAACATAATGGAATTTACATACATTACATAGGCGCACTACAAAAGGTTTAATGTAGTTGGAACTGTGTTGTGCGTTTTCTAACTAAATTAAATTTTAGCAAATTATGTAGTATAAATACGAATCTGGAGATCATATACATTGCTACACAACACATGTTGTTTCCAACTACGGACGGTAATTTCTGAAATCTTGTTTCAAATATGTTTGGTAGTTTCTAATTTTCTACACAGATATCTTATTTCTCCTATTGGTGAAGTTTCATTACATTATTCTGGAAGTATTGGAAAGGGTTTCATAATCTATGCTTCATTTGACGTACATTAAATACTGTCCACAGTTGGAAATAAAGGTGAATTGTTTTGTGTAGCAATGTATGATCTCTAGATTTGTATCATTCAGATACAAGGACACGTGAAATATTTTGGTTATAGTAATGTGTATGACTGATAATTGGTGGAAATGAGTTTTTAACTGTATGCAATTTTAACAAAAGTTTTGCAAACTACATGGTGGGTATAATTTCTATAGCTGTATAATAAAGAATAAAGTTTTTTTTTTTTTTTACAGCATTTTAATCTTTTAAAATAAAGTGTCAGTCACTAGTTCACTTTGTGTCAGTTATTGATGTTCGAAAATAGGGATGGTGTCAGTTACTGGAGTTTTTGACTATATTTATGAAAAAAAATTAATTTTTAATAATAAAATGCATAATTTTTCAAAATTTTGCAAACAATATTTTTTAATATATCTCTATTATCCTTTCAAAAACAAAGGTAAGTATAAAATTGATTTAAATTTTTGTAATAGTGATTTGAACAAGAAAGAATCCTTAAAGTATCAGTTACTGTGGGTTTCATCCTACAGCGATATTCGGGCAAATGTGCAGATAAACAGTTCCTTTTCTTACATATTTTCTTAAATAATCAAGCGAAAAAAACGTACTGATTTATACCATCATTTACAATTTACATTGAAAAGATATCGCTGTGCTAACTTTAATTTTTTATAAAAAATATGAATTTCCCTCCAGTGAATTTTTTTCGATATTCATCTGTACATGTGATGTAGTGAAAGAATTGTTAATAATATTTATAGAAAATTAATGACTCTTCCAAATTTTCCTTGAAAGTTAAATTGTTCACACAACATGTTACATAGACAGCATTTGTATTTTGCATCTGCACACATACACACAATGTATATGTGTGCTTCTATGTGTGTGTAAAAATCAATGGTTAACTATTTTAAGTTTGAATATTTGCGTTAAAGTTATTGTAAATTACAAATATAATATTTTGTTTAAAGGTTTCATGATTTAAAACTCAACATATTATGAATCTCAAAAAATAGGAACATAATTGCTACTTCTTATTCTAATGAGATTTTTTTCTGGTTTGGAACATTATACATTTTTATTTTAATTATTTAGTCAAAATTATTTCTGATAGATACTTAACTTTAATTTATAAATAAAATTCTTTTCTTCTTAATTTTGAACTTTACGAGTTTCATTTCATCCGATTATTTTTACCAAGCTTTAAAGCATTATAAAAGAAAATTATGATTGCCTCTTTTAAACATTTACGTAAAAATTAAACTTTCTTCAAAAGTTAGAAACTGATACTTAGGTTATCATACTTATTTCAAAAATGTTATCCTAGAATTTGACATCGAGGATTTTCTAAATTATCTTCTGTCACGAAATGTGCGAAATTTTAAAGCCCACATACTTTTTCTATTGTTCATGACTTAAATTTGGATTTGAAAGATCATTTTGAAAAGTTATATGATTTTTTCGCTTTATTTTATCAAACACGAGACAATAGACTGCAATGTAAAAATAAGATTTTTTTTAATCATCATTTTTATATCATTTTGATAGATGTTTAATCATATGTAATGAGGAATATTTTAAAATGCTTTAATGCTGTTACACTATCTATTTATTGTCATAAAACATTTGGACTGAGATTTAATTTCAAATAAATTTATAAGTTTTTCTCATAAAGTACATGATAATCATAGGCAAATTTATGATGTCTTATATAATTTGCAATTTACAAGTATATAGAGGTGGCCGGGGGTTGTTGGCCCATTTCTTTCGATATTAGATTTTTATGGAATTTTAATATTACTTTTTTCATTATTACTTTCTGTTTATAAAGCCGGGCTCCTCCTATTTACGGGCCTAGACCTTTGATATATTTGTCTATTAGTTATTACCCCCCTCACACTTAATTAAAGAAATTTATTGACTTTTATAGGCTCATGAATGTAAAAAACAAACTTTTAGTTTGCGAGACATGTTGGTTCACGTAAAGATCTGTCTTCCATTTTTTGAGAATAAAGTTAAGTGACCATTTTCACATGAAAAAGATGTTCCCTTGCTGTCAAGAGCTGGACTTGACATTAAGTTACGTCTAAGCTTAGGTGGCGTATACATTACGTTTTTAATTGTCAAATTTTGACGCTTTCCCTTATCATAAAAGAACATCTCTACAGTTCAAATACCTAAAACTGGACATTTAACGTCCCCTATCGCAAAAGACATGTAGGGTCCTTTCACAGTTTTGTATATGGAGAAAACAACCCGATCTTTACAAAAATGTGTTGGTGCACCAGTATCAAGAAGACATTCCTGTCCTTTGACAGAGCTTTGATTCCTTTAAGCGTGTCAGTTGCAAAACTGGTATTTGGGCTATTGTCCCCCCCTCTTTTTATCTTTTTACTGGGTTTTATAGTAGAAGTTGGTGCATTGTGGCCCCTGCTATTGCATTTGCTACAAACAATATCGCGTTTCAAGGGGATAGACCTATATTTACTAATTCTAGTGTACTGTTTTATATTTTTGCCTTTAGGTTTTTCAATTTTAGATTTAAATGCAACATTTGTTTTATCTAGGTTGGCTTTTCTCTAAAGGTAGTTCTTTCAGTTTGGAATATAATTTAAAATCCGAATCAGTATATCGATAAATATTAAGAACAATACCAAAGAATTCATCGGACAAAATACGAATAAGCTGAAAAGTCTCATAAAAGTCCTACAATGGGTGTCCCTGTTCCCTCAATTGCGTAATAATAGTACGCAATCTGGCTGAAAACAAACCAATCCCTTTCTCGTCTTCATACCTGGCAGCGGAAAATCTATCCAGGAGGAAAATTACTGCCGCTCTAGTTTTAGGGCGATAATTATCCTCAAGGATCTCACAGGCTTTCTTAGTATCAATAGTTTCTGCAAGTACTGGTCTAAGTTCTGTAGATACATTTAAATATATATGGAACTAAATTCCCTGTCACGGCATAAATTAAAGTCACGCATTTCTTTATATTTTACACTGTCCTCAGGTGGTGTTTCTGTACTTCCAATAAATCCCCAACAACCACGGTCCATAAGGAGGACCATTTTGCGCAGTTGTCGGGGGTTAAAAAGTCAATATCACCCATTATAATATAAATAAACTGGGTTAATTACTGTAAGAAAATATATATATGAAATACATTCATATAAGCATGTAAAAAATTGGAACAAATTTAAAATTTAAAAAAAAAATCTTACTTATTACGCTCATTATAATATGATAGAACTCTATAAATATTTAAAGTTCAAAATCAAAGTTCACAAAAGTCCTACGTATATTCTGTAGAAGTGAAACTCCTATTTTAATCAAGTTCGTGAGTGTTAGAAAGTTCTCTTAAATTTCTGAGTTTAAAGCACAACTGGTCGAAACTCATCGGTCACATGAAACATTCGGTTGTTTCCGAAAAGAGACATATAACCTTTCTATAGTCCAACAAAACATTCACAAAGATAAGGTCTTGAAGATGAAGCCTATTCGCCAGTTTAGTATACAACATACACTAATGATGTTTGACATAACATCCGGTAAAATTACTACTACGATCCACAACCTGACAGTCGTAGAGGTTAAGGTAGCTTAAACTCGGACAGGATCAGAGTAATACGCAGTGGAGTGTGTCATTGTACCAGCCTATTAAACAGTTTAAAACAGCGTTCGTTTTACTTAATTTTATTTAAAATCACATCAGATCTTTGATGTTGAAACTTAAAAACGTTAAATATTGAAACAATATAAGAAACATATTCATAATCGTGATTAATAGCCACATGCTTCTTTAGACGGTGAAAAACCATAGGATTTATAAAACAAAACTGCTTGCAAAATGTCACACCACCGCTGTGATACATGCCATTTAAACACAATATATATAATCAGTTTATTTATTATGTCAGGCCACATATTTGCAGAAAAATTTAAATAAAGCAAGATGCCAAAAAGGAAATGTCAGAAGAAAAACGCTCCGCATGCAGCTGTACACAGAAGCTTGCGTAAAATGCGAAGTGTCTGACTAAGTGAGGCAAAGAAAACCGGCAATGAGTGGATGCAAAGGATTTTGCTCGCAACTTCGTAAAAGTATTGGCAGGATAATTAAAAATAAGTGAAGACATTTGAACATGCGGAAAACGGTTATACCTGCCTGTAAATATTTTTTGCCATATTTTTTGTGGTGACTCTAAAATATTGATTCCATCAATAGCAAAATGTATAAAAAAATAATTTTATACAGAAGATACATAAGAATGTATCAGCTGTTCTGCCATTTGTATATTTAAAAAATATATATTAAACTTATTTTCATATTTTACAAATTCGTATGTGAGTGCATTTTCGTATTCATAAAACATACGATTTTATTTTAAAAACATTTCGCACACTTTTTTAGAATAAATAACAAAGCTTAAAATACATATGTAAAATACATATTGGATAAAAATCTGAAATTCATCATTTAACATTTACGAATTATTTTCTACATAGAAATTGGAAAAACACGTATGTCCCAAAATACATTTGAGCTACTGTACGTACAAAACTAGTAAAAAATTAATAAATTATATTTATAAAATTTATTAAATTACATAGCGAATAAAGTAGAATAAGTACGTAATATTTTATTCTTGATAATAATGTTACAAGTAATTATTTCTTAAAAAATTCTTCCTAAAAGATGACCCTTGCTCTACGATTCAGCAGAGAAATTTATGTAATCAATACGCCAAACGAAGAAAAGTTTAAAAAAAAGAAAGAAAAAAAACAGCAGACAAGCGGAGAAAGATCTACCTTACGGCAGAATATAAATTGGCCACCCACTGCTTTTATTGTTGAGCTTTTTTCAGCCAAGTCTCCTCGTCGAAAAAAAAACGTGTTTGTTAGCATAAGCCAGCTTCCCGTGGTTCACGGGATCTTTTTGAATGCGTTCGCACTTCTTTTTTTTATGCACATTTTTTCATTTTCAAATTTCTCCCTCGTCAAAATGTGATTGTCAACGTTCAAAGATAATGCCTGTATCAATTCAAACCATTGCATCTCGGCCACAGACAGTGTGACAAATAGAGTCGGGATTCCCCACTGTCGCGGCATACACACGTTTCTTCTTATTTTCCCAATGAGCAGGTGCATTTTTCACGTTTTTGAGGAATTTGTAGTCTTCGTCGTGCTGAATGAGGTCGTTCACAAAACTTTCATCGAGTAAATTTTCGGCCGTGAATCTTCAATACAGTGATTTCTTTTTCCGAACGGAAATGTCGATAGCTTTCTTAAGACAAAAGTTATTAAATTTACAGTTCGCGTACAGCAAATGATCGGGTCGGGCTGCCCGTCGGTCAGACCTTCGTATTTCTGAATTGGCGATTTTGGTGTGGGTGTACTCCTTTTTAAGGTGCCTCACTTTCCCACAATAAATAGTCGGAAAAGACAGTTATTCGGTATTTTCATCAAAGATAAGTGACTTAGGGATTTGATTTTCAACGGGTGCTAAGCAGATACAGCGGTCGTCGGTGAGCAACGTGTGTGTCGCACTCAGGTCTATTTATGACTCGTCGACCTCCACTTCTTCTTCTTCTTCAAATTTGACTATTAGCTTGTCCACGTCAAAGTTTTGTCATGCTCTTTCTCAATCTTCCGACGAACGCACATCAATGTGCTGATAGAGTTCCTGTCGAATGAGGTACCGGGCTGCTGCAGGGATTTTTTTCGGACTAACGATCACACTCATACAGTCTGATTTGCAAGTCAGACCTCTTTTTAACTTAACGTAGACCGTATAGCATTCATCTAGATTGCGTGGTTGGTGATCCAAGGTGGAATCAAATTTTATAGGCACGTTCACCACCGAACCCTTCAATTTGAATTGGCATCCGTGAACGGCATAGATTTGCATGTAAGGTATACGCAACGCCACCTGCTGTTCTTCTAACGAATTTAAACATTTTAAGCAGTCAGGTATTCCAAGAAATTCGAAACCGTTTGATATGGCATACACGGGAGTTTTGAGTTTCATCATATCACAGTAACACATTTTACAGAAAGAGCCATCATCGCCGATATTTTTATAAAATGTCAGCCTTAGAAATTCCTCGGTCGCTCCTTTTGCGATTAATCTCGATTTCGAAAGAGGTCAAATCGAAGTTTTAAACCATAGTCGATCGCAGCAGTAACATTTGTGGTACGAACTATCGGATATAGTGTCAAAAAACTGATTGGCTATTATTTGAAATTCTGGTTGTTCGCAGGACCAGTTGAGATTGATGTTCCGTTTTTGTTGTTTAACATCTGGCGCATCGAGTGGACATACTAATTTATTACGTTTATAAGCTCTTTGAAATGAGATAGCTGCTTGAGCGCCAAAATTGAGATATTTTCTTTTAGTCTGCATAATTTTAAGCATTTTATTACGATGAACCTCTTCAGAGGGAAATGAATTAGGAAGGCGACCCATTTTAAGGCGCGGAACCAGCTGTATTATTCTCGTGCTTCTTAATTCAATAGCGAGCAGTAGCATGCGTAATATACAGCGTACGTGCAATTTCAGAAATCGAAGTATCGGCATAATAAGGAAAGATAATATGATTTTTAATATCGTCAGTAACAACCATATGTATAGCTATGTAAAAAGTGTGTCTGTAAGCTACCAAATTAACTAGCTGTTTAACCCGTTCTTAACTCAGCGTAAAAACACAATGACAACAAACAATTTTAAAATATCTAAATAACAAATCAGAATTCCTCTGTTAAAGTGTTGAGTTGTTCAATAACTATTCGATTTAGAAAAATATTTTTATACTACTGTCCAATTTTTTTTTTATGAAATTTAATTTATCATGTTGCTATGACAGCAGACGGTAAAACGATATCTTGGGAATAAAGGAATAAATAGAAGAAAAAGTTTTGTTGATGTTTGTGGTAAAATGTGTTTCTTTATTTTATTAAAAAAGGTATATACATATTCACTTTTATATTTTAACAGAATAATAAGTCTACTATAATTTGTTACTCATGCTATAGCCAGTATACACGATACACGTCGGGACACATTGCCGTTATCATTATTGTTTTACGCGTGAAGATTTCGCTATGGTACTTCATTGTGAAGTTTGGTAATTTTTTTAAATAAATATTTGAAAAACGGCATAATCATTAGATTTGAAATTTATATCAAGTAAAAACAATTTTTTACCTTTCTAACGCAGTTTGTCTAACAATTTTGGGACAAATACTTTTCGAGTTATTAAGTTTTTAAGTAACTTCAAATGTTTCATTTTCTAAGATTAACCCGTGGCAACGATGGATGTCTGTGACTTTTCATAAACATGAATTTTACTGTTCCCTGAAATAATAAGCCTCCCTGTGTGTGGCTAAAACACAATGCAAGTCAGATGAAACTTAACATAGAGTACGCCTGAATAATAGAAATATCAACTAAAAGAAATTAAAACCCCCAAAACACTTTAAAATTACATTCGAATATTCAAAATATTCATTGATGTATTCATTGATATATTCATTGATGCTCTCCATGAAGGATTATCTTTTTTAACGAATTAAAAAAATGACGCACTTAATCAGAAGTTTTATGAATTCATATAATGCTTTAAAAGAGATTTAGAAAAGCTGTAGAAGAAATTTCTATAAAAAATTATTAATACTGTTAACACGACTTTATTACAGTGACGTCACACTTTGCTTGCGTATAGAGCTATAAAAAATGTTTTCACACATCATATTTTATGATGTTTTCTAAAGCAATGTAAAAAAAGAAAAATTCGAAAGTAAATTTCGCATATTTAAAAAATCTCCAACATAAACTTTCTAAATTCTATTCTTACTCATTTCAATATTTACTTATAGTAATTTTAATTTATAAATAAATGTTGTAATCTCTACGAAAGTGTAAAAAACAATTATAGAAAATAAAATGATGAGACATATAAATGTTATCTTTTTTTATTTAATTATATCTGATATATCCTTCCAATTTTAATCGTGATATTTATACAGTGGGTAATATGTTTATAATTCCACATTTCAAAAACTGTATTGGTTTAGTTAAATGAAATTCATTACTATTTGAGTTAAAAGTTTTTTAAAAAGGGTGTCAGTTTCTGCAGAAAATAATTAGTAAATATTTATCATTTAACATTTACTAATTATCTTCTATATAGAAATTTTAAAAACACGAATGTCCCAAAATATATCTGAGCCACTGTAGGTACAAAACTAGTAAGAAATAGTATTAAATTATATTGTGTACACACAAAATTCAACGAATAAAGTAGAATGTCTAACTGTAATTTTATTCTTGATAATAATGAGACAATTAATTACTTGTTAATCTGAATTGTGAAAAGTTCATTATTTAAAAAAATAAGCATTAATTTCCACTCTGGCATAAACATTGATTCTAAATTCTTTGCATGAAATAGACCTACAAAAATTGTTTCACAGATCATATTCTATAATGTTTTCTAAAACAGTGTTAAAAAAAAAAAAAAAAAAAAAAAAAAAAAAAAAAAAAAAAAAAGGAAGTAAAATTCGCATTATTACAAATTCCCCCTCGATAAGATTTCTTAATTCAATTCTTATTGATTTCAATATTTTTCTCATAGAAAATGTTATTTATAGAACAAACGTAAGTATAAACAAGAACGAAAAATCATGCATCAAGCTTAGATTATGTAAGACTTTCCAACGCTTCCAAAATAATTTTACAATTCATTACCGTTTAATAAGCTGAAAGATAACATATAAGTAAACAATTTGTAAAACGCATAACATATTTAAAAACGTAATTTCTGGAATTTCCAACATATACAATATTCGGAAAATTATCCGAATACTATTATTCAGCCCTGTATAGGATCTATAGATTTGTATATATACTACATAGGATGCTAAATTTTAGTTTAGTTAGGGAACGCGTAGCACAGTTTAAAATTCTCCTTCTGGAGTTTCTGTCAATAAACGGAAATGTGTTCTCGAAATTTTGTGCTGCCCTGTACATGATCTACAGAATTTATACACACCAAGTAATAGACAAAAAGTGAGTTAAATTTTAAATCGCGTTCAGCAACTTAAAACGCACTTCCAGGAATTATTGTTAACAGACAGTAGAGAATTCTTTTACGTGACCCTGTAAATGAACGATGACTGCTATACACACAATATTCTGTAGTAAGCCTCTTGTAATACACCTTAGTGATATATATAAATTTAAATGCGTTTAAAATAGTGAAACATTATTTAATTAAACCGCAAACGATTTTTCTCCATAGACGTAATGTAACGGAATTCTTTTGACTGTCCGTGTAAAGTAACTATAAGTGCTATGCACACCCTATTCCATATTAAGCTTCTTGTAATGCACCTTAGTAATATATATCAATTACAATGTGTTTGAAATTGTGTAACATCACTAAAATAAACCACAAATGATTTTTCCCATTAGACCGTAATGTAACGGAATTCTTTTGAGTGTTCCTGTAAAAAAACTATAAGTGCTACACACTTCAGTTGAAATAGGAAACATGGTATAGATAACGACAATAATATATAGAAATTCCAGGGAAATCCGAGCATATTTACTTGAGTTAGAGCACGGTCACACGGCCAGATGGCCAGACAAACCGAAGTCCTAAACACTTTTTAACTAGTTGGAAAGTGTTAAACGATTATACAAAATAAGATAATGAGACATACAAATGCTATTATTTCTAGTGTACGTATACCTAATATATCTTTCCAACTTTAACCATGATATTTATAGAGTTGATAATATGATTATATATCCACATTTCAAAAACTGTATTGTTTTATGTAATTGAAAATCATTACTAAATGAGTTAAAAGGTTTTTTTAAAGGGTGTCGGTTTTTGTAGAAGTATGCAGTGAAAAAAACTGTAAATGCGTGGGAGCGACTCTGATAATATTATCACCAAGAATTTCCTATTAATTTTCAACAATGAGATAAATTTGTTTAGCAATGCAGAAACTTTGGGTAATAAAGTAAACATTTTGTTTACAACATATGAAGCATGGAGCCATAGTTATGATTACCATTTACATTCGTTACTACACATTAAAAAATATAAATTTTTATCTTAATTATTAATCTTTATATCTGGATTTTGCTTTTTGTTGTAGTATTTTTTAATTTGTTTTCTAAATTCATAATATTATTATATTAAAGTATAAAATAATATTCTGTATTTAAAATTTATTTTATTTTAAGGCAGAGGTAGCGTACATATTTTCAAAATTAGCTGATGTTGAAAATGGAAAATCTTTTTTTCATCAACTTGAAAAAAATTAAACAAAGCATTTTAAATGATTAAGTAGCTACTATTTAAAATAATCCATAATGTGTTCTTTTTCAAGAAGCTGCACATAAATCGAAAGAAAAATTCATTGAAAACCGGTAAAAATACGATATAAAAATTAGAATTTCTTTACAGTTTTAATTCACTATAAAATCTGAAATAAATAAGATAGAGAAGTTACATTATATGCACATATGAACAAAAATCTCATAAGTGTGATTAGTCAGTCCCCAGTATCTCTCTCGGCATTTCTTTACAATAGAACTTTTCATTGTTAGTATGTTTCTCTGTCATTGGTCTACAATATAATGTTAATACTACTGTGAAAATCTGATAGTTGTTAAATCTTTAAAATGTAATTTAAATATATCAAAAGTCATTACCCTCCCCTGCTTTCAGCCCATAAATTGATCATTAAAACCATCAACAAACAATAATTATTAAAACATTTTGAAAAAACAATGCATTTATATTAATATTAATCTCATGGGGCATAAAGATATAATTTTTAAATTAGTGAAAATTGTAATATCTATTTTTGTTTGGTTTAAAGTTGTGTCCATGACTTTCTTGGACACAACTGTCTCGCTGTATGAATTTCCTCATTTTTCCACCAGATGGCAGTATGCAGTCATTTTAAGTATTGTTTCCAGTAGGGGAGCGCATGTTGTTATTAAAAATTCGCCATTGTTTACTGTTTCTTCATAAAAAGATTTTCTGGATTGAAAAGATTGGGAAAAAGGTAAGCGTATCTTTATTAAACTCCACCAGTGTCTCCATTGTTAATTTAAATATTGAGATTTATAGAGTAACCAATATCTAGCCACTTAATCTTAGGTTTGATATGTTTTTGAAAATAATGCAGACAAAATACCAAAAATCTACTTTTTTAAGTAAAGTGGCAAAATTAAACAAAATGTCACTTTTGTCCCTTACAATTTGTGTTTTATCTGATAAAATCTACCGCATCGTATTTAGTTTTTTTTTTAAGTTTGTGCCCTATAAATTATTATTCTGCAACGTAACAGTGGTTATTAAAAATTCAAATTGAGCATAAAATGAGATGTTTAAAAATCAGAGATGTCAGTAGAAAATTAATAGCCAAAAATCACACTTATGAGATTTTGGCCCATATAACAGCAATACATAGTTTTATCTACAAACAATTTTTTATGTACACTATGCTCTGTCAATTCGTAAGCAAAACGGAAACACCTAGTCTGATGTCTTGGTTGTGCCACAGCTAAACTTTACACAATATCATGCTGTATATGTTTTATACGATTATATATTAAATCCTTCATGTTATTCACTGCAGTGGTATATATCAGTGATTTAAAGACTATAATCAGAATTTAAATTGCAAATTTTCTCGTAGATATTTTAGGGAATGCTCGGGAGGAATTGGACTATTACTGACAGTTAAAATACTTATAAAAACATTTTCTCGCATATAAAACTTTATGCGTTATTGCTATAAGTACAAGAAACATAAAATGGGTATCTGATCTTTTCATAGATTTGACTGAAAGTTTTAAGAATAAGTGCCATGTAGCATATATTTGACTAGCTTCACTTTGCAGTATAGTTACAAAATAGATTAAATTTATTAATTTCGTAATTATATAGCTGGAGAATATTTCACTATTTTTTTTTCTCTGTACAACTAACAAAAGAATAATAAAATGAAATGATTATGCAAAAGCAATGCACACATCATAATGTTGATGATCAAATTATTTGAAAAAAAAACTTAATGAATAAATTCCTTCATAATTAAACTATTTTATTTAACTCAACTTGGCTTTTGTATGTAAAGATGAAATTTGTTACCCAATTTTTCACCCATTTCATAAATAGGCTGAAATTAAAAAAAAATATGTTACAGGTGTGTTCGTAATGACAATACAAAATTTTAATATTTTCAGAACTTAATTATAAACAAGCTAATCCGTCCGGCTTTGCCCTGAAATCAGTAACTTTCTTTTGCGGTTTCGATAAAAATAGACATTTTTGGCGCGCATTCTGCGCTACAATATCGTTTACTTTTATTTTCAACCACTATGGGGCACAAATGATCTTACTTATTTATCTATATCTTAATTAGTTCATGATAAGTTGAATGAAACAATTCCCATTGAAGAAGATTTCAAACATTTTTTAGAACAATTTGGTTGTAATATGAAAATACCCTAGGTCGACTACTTTGAACCACCATCGCCCCTAGAGCTACCGAAATGTAACCACCAGACTCGAGTCTACTACCACACACAAACACATGTGGTCTGCTCTGGGTACTTTGGCTGCAGAGTTTATATATAAGAACATACGTCTCTCTCTCTTTCTCTCTCTCTCTATATATACACACACACACACACACACACACACACATATATATATATATATATATATATATATATATATATATATACATATATATAGAGAGAGAGAGGGAGAGAGAGATTAAAAACTTAATTTTAAGGTATTTTTCAGTTAGTCTGCCGCACTTTTATCAAATATTATTTATGGTTGCAATTGTACATGAGTTACAACAACAATGGATATAATTATGCGCCAAAACGCGTTCGTCACAAAAGATCGGCTGGCGATGAAGCTGTAACAACGATATATTATAAAACAAAAAAATCGAAAATATAAATAAAATTTAAATATTTTATTATATTTTGAAAAAAAAATACACTTTAATCAATTATAACATTTATAATAATTAAATTATGTTTAATAATAATAACTAAATTGTGATTATACGTTGAGAAATCCATTTAGAAATCCTTCTATATTAAAAAAAAGTAATCTGGAACTGAACCAAAAACGAAATGGACCAATCAAATTCTGCGTAGATATTCCGGGTTATTCTCATCGCTTTTTTACTAAGGACTTTTTTGAGGAGCGATTACTTTTTTTCTAGCCATCCTACGGATTCGAAAATCATACCACCAGACGCGAAATGTAACAAGCTTCCAGAAATTAAAAAAATTATCACGGTCGGACAATCAAAACTCAAAAAATCCTTAAAAATCGAGTAAAAAATCTTTTATTGAAAAAGTCATTTTTTATATTGTTGCCAAAAAAGCGCAAATGATTATATTTTATCTCAAATAAAAAATGTATTTGCGTGAGACTATTAAAAACAATAATGAAAGTTTAAAATAATAATTAAATGATCACGTGTTGAAAGCAGGAAATAAAGAAAATTACGTCATAAAAAATGTGTTTACACATTCTATTAAAAATAAAAAAGATGAGTTAAATGAAAAAGCATTATAACCTGATTACAGAAGAAAGTCGCCGATCGTGATATCATTATTATCATCTTTTTAAAACAGGATACATTACCAGGTGTTAAGAGGCTGTGAAATCGGAACGGGGGTTGGTGAGCGTAGCGAGCAGGGGGCAGAGCCCCCTAGTCATAAAAAAAAGTTTAATGCTTTTTAACTTTCCGGTCGACATTTCTTAAACTTAAACAGAGAAAAGTTATATATTTTTTAAATAAATTATCTAGCTCGCGTTTTCTACCAAGCGTAAATAAAGCGGTGACTTTTCCATATTTGGGCTCCGTTCCTACGCCAAACTAACGTACTGTAATAGACATTTTTGAAAAAAAAAACATTAATTTGAGCCAAGACATTAGGCTTGATTTTCATCATAGTCATTGAATGCTTTTAAAAGAGTCTAATTTTTTTTTAAAGTATTTTTAATCTTATACTTACTATACATGCATATGCTACAGTTTAAATAAAATCACTTAAAAAAAATAATAATATCGTTAAGTATTCAAGTCATATGTATAACATTAGGGAAATCATCCGGTAATATAATATGTAAACAACCGCATGGGTTTTTATCAAGCTTTGAAAGCAAAAATATAAAATCTGAAATTATTTTAGTATTTTTTATAATAAAGTTTAAAATCTGAAATAAAGTATTTTTACAGTTGCATACGCTGATTCGACTATAATTGAAATTTAACATGCATAACTAAATATTATTCCTCAACAAGAATTTTTACCTTACTACGATAATAATAGTTTAAATATTTTCAAAACAAAAATTATGGCTTCGGGCAATACCTTCTTTTGGAATTCATTCATCTTTTGTGCAGATAATTTCAAGAGGAAAAGCATACTTACAAACACAGTTTCTAAGAGAAAATCAGTGAAGTTTTAAATTTGAAAGCCGTCTAGAAATAAATATTTGAATATAAAGAAATACTGCATTATTTTTAACATCCTTTTTTAGATGTTGGCAAAACAATAAACATTCTTGATTCAATAAACATACTTGATACTTGAAAGCCCTTTACACATTTAAAATTCAATAAAAACTAAAGTAATTGACGTACAAGAGTGCCGTTTGTACGGAAATACTTATTATGATCTCAAGTTTTCTAAAGCATATTAAAATAAAATTAATTCTGGAATGTTTACGTAGCTGCCGTTATATCTTCAAATCTGAAAACAATCATTAAAAACGTAAATTAATCAGTTACTAACGATTAATTTTGTACGGTATATTGGAAAAAGACAGTAATTTCACATCGAAAGGCTATTTTCGTTTTTCAGTGCGGAAATCTTTCGATAAATATATATGAATCTTTCTCTTTTTTGGTTCTCTGTGCTATTTACTACCATATTTCAAAGCGTAAAATGAAATTGACTATCATCTGGATGTGATTCAATCTAAAAGTATTGCATACATTCAAAATATATATTGAATTCTACAATATGATTGTCTCTCATAACTTGTTTTTTATGCTTTTATTGTGCTTCGTTTCTGTTTTCAAGGTATAGCGTCATCTTTGGATAAATTTTTTGAGTATTCTTTTGTTTAAACAAAAATTTTGATCATAATGAGATTGTATTTAAAGATTCGAAATTGTGTAATGAATGTTAAAGGGAAAGTTACCAATATGTTAGGGTACTTAAGAAAATGAAGAAAACATTATAGACACATGCCGACTACTTTGTTAGGTTTAAAATGGTAAACAACAATTATGTGAAAATCTTATATTAAGTAAATTTCATGTTCATGTATTCAAACAAAAATTTCCAAGCTTTAAAAATACTAAATTCTATACGATTTCCTTATTCGATTTCTACTAATGCTGAAAAGAAAAAAAAATTTACTTGCATCGAATAAATTTTTTAAGCTATATAAGAAAATAAAAATGTTATAATACCTTATTTAATTATTAATAAATACTGTAAGTCTTTGTGACATATTTTGAGGTTTTTCTCACACCGACCAGTCTGCTTTAAAAGTAGCCCGAAATTGAATACGAATTACTGAAATATCTTTTGCCTATATAAAGACGCATTGCACCAACCTAAATCTTTAAATATCAATTGAGAAATTTATTTCAAATTTTGTCATTATAGTTAGCCGCATTGAGTGGTACACAGGCGTGTTTTTGCCTTGAAATGCAAGAGAAGGAAATTGCTGTCACAATAAAAGGTTCATTGAAAGTTTATTAAAATAATGTTTAAAAATTTTCGGCCGTGTAATCTAGGTCTTTGATTGCAAAAAAACCTCGGTTGCCCACTGGCATTTGTGGGTCGATGATAAATATACCTCTTTCGTTACGTACAAAATTGCATCATTTGGGGTAGACATCTTCAGTGCGAATTTAACCACCCCATAGCGCTCACTTTATATCTCTTGTCACCAACTTCGGTCACTTTTCCGGTATAAAGCACGCTCTGGTAGTTGACCATCATAAAATCTTCCGTGTTGAAGCGGGGCCATCCCGAAAACAACTTTCCTCTTTTAACGGGCCTGCTTTGAGTTTCAAACACGTGACGTGACGTCACAAACGTGATCAACTCTCGTGTCTATTTTTTTTTTGGCAGTGAAGTTTCGCGATTTTTTTTTTTGCTTCTATACTTTCAGATAAATTTTATATAAAAATGTTTTTCAAAATGTCAATTTTTTTAAAGTATATTTATCGGACTATTTGGATAAATAATTTAAGTAAGTACCTTTTTTTATCTCATTATTTAAAACGCAAAATATATATCAATACCATTTGTCAATTCAAGAATTCGAATGTTTTAAAAGTTATATTTTACTTAATACTTTAATAAAGGTAATCGCTTACTCTTTCTGTTGTGTTGAAATAAATCGGGTTTCGCCTGAATGACCTTGCATATTCTACTATTAATACTGTTAATACTAATACTACTATTAATACTGTTAATACTATTACTACAATTAATACTGTTAATACTATTACTACTATTAATCCTTTTAAACATTTAATATCAATACACTCAATAAATCGCAATGACCAATACGCACATAAAAATATACACAGGATGTCAACAGATGATAATTAAACATTATTCTTTTTCTGACTTCATTATGCTTTTATTTTGACATAGAGTAGTAAATATAATTTAGAATCATCAATCAGATAAAACAGTAATACGAAAGCCGTTTTTTTGTCCTGTTTTTACTTAGAATTACTCTTCTAAATATAATTTACGTAGATCGAAAACAATATTTTAAAGAGTTTGTAAAACTACTAGTGCTTTCAATCATTAAAATATAATTTTATTTTAAATAAACATTTATATATATCAGAGCTCAATGCAGGATTTTTTTCCCTTGTGGGTAATTAAGTGAGAAGTAAAAGTTATTTTTATGTAGCTTATTATATTTTTGTTTGTGTGCAGATGTAATAGTTTGTCTATTTATGTAACATTATACTGTATATTATCCAGGTTTTAAACTAAGCCTAAAAGCAGTATAGTTTTTTTATACAAGTAGTTTAACATAAAAGAAGGTAGTGGGGAAGAATGGAACTTGTCTCATTGTTTCTATTTATTAAGATGAATGTAAATTGCTGCTAATATGAAATTCTGAGTTTAATTAACTTACACTCAAAGCAAAAGGGAGAATTTCAATTAAAAGATTCAAATTTTAATACAACTGTTGATGAAATTGTACAATTAAGCATGCTAGATTTTTTTACGATGTGTTTAACAGCAAGGATGATATTGAGATAAAAAATGAATCCATGTCTGTATTGACTTTTATGGCTGGTTATATTGCATATAAAGTTTCACATAAATTAAAATGTTGTGAGTGTATTGCCATATTAGTCATAGATAAAACTTTAGAATTAGATTGCCCGAACGAAGTTTACAAATACTTGATGCTAGCAGACAGAGGTCAATTAAAATGGCCTCAGGAAATTTTATTATTTTTAATTGTAAATGCTTTTAAAATTTTCCAAAAACTAATTAATCAGAATTATGAAAGTACTTTCCTGAAATTTCCAGAGTCCAAAAAGCTTATTATACAACTCACAACTGAAAAGAGGTCTCACTACTAAATTTTAGGTCTGGATTTCGCAAGTAAATGCAAATGTGGAAATTAACTCTCATATCTATTTAGACTGTGTTTGTCCGGAATGACTAATATATTGCTAAATAACTATACAAAAGTAAAAAATGACAATAGAAATATCACTTGTAACAAAATAAAATAATCTACACTAACCAGTATGTAAACTTCATTAATAACTTTGATATTTCCACTTATTTTATATTGTATATTTAAGTGAGATTATTTTATCTGGAAGAATATTAAATGTCGTAATTGTTGTAAATTATTTGAGTACATATTCTGCTCGATGTTCTTGAAAATAATTACTTTTCTTTTTATAAATACAGTAGAACCTCCATAAGTTGACCACCCAAGGGACTGTAACTAAGTGGTCAACATACGGAGGTGGTCAACTTAGGGAATTTTTAGAAAATATTTAGTACAATATTAGAAAAGAATTAGTAAACTTTTAGTATTTAAGGAAAAATTAGAAAAAAATTAGCACTTACTCATTTTTATTTTTACTAAAAAGGTACAGCACATTTTTACAAATTTTGAAAGAATATTTCCATTTTTACTTGAGTTCTCTTTTTGTTCATTAGGTAACTGCAAAAAGCACTTTTACAGTTTACAAGTCCATTAAGCATGCTTGGTTATTTTTCTGCAGCGAAATCTTTAAGTTGTTCCATCATGCGCTTTACATAGTCTTAATTCAGAGTTTGGTACTTTTCAGTTTTGTCGTTACTTGGATCATCATCCTCTTCGCCATCCATTTCTTGTACCTTAGAGTCCTCGCTGTGCTCAGTTGCAGAGAGTATCTCATTGAAGATTACCTCTGAGTCTGGTTCAATACATGTTACTAACTCATCGTCCATAGTAACATAATCTTCAAAATCAACTCCATCAAAAACTGGCAAGGGAGATAGAGGAAGCTCATACTCTTGCACTGATGTTGTAGCTGTAACAAATCCAGCTTTCTTGAAGCAGTTCTTAATCGTGGTTTGCGTAACTTTATTCCAAGCAAAATTAATCCAATGAACAGCATTCAAAGCATTTACTGACGCAGCTATTGACAATGCCACAGGTTTCTGCTTTCATGATCACCCATTCAAGAAGTTGAGCTCTGTAGTGCACTTTGAAAGACTGAATAATGTTTTGATCTAAAGGCTGGGTTTTCGAAGTTGTGTTTAGAGGCAAAAATTTTAGCTTCACATTTGTAAGGTTATTCACTTTTGGGTGGCTGGGGCAGTTGTCCACGGTAAGTAGAATAGACCGCTTCTTTTTGCTCATTTCTCTGACAATTCCTCTAACCCACTCTTCGAACAAAGCACTGGTCATCCAAGCGGATCTATCCGCTCTCCAAAAAACAGGAAGGTCTTCAGGTTTTACATTTTTAAATGCACGAGGTTTTGCGGATTTACCGATCACCATAGGCTTCAATTTTTCCTTAGTCCTACTAGCACATAGAAGAACATTAAAACGCTGTTTTGAAATTTTACCTTTTTTGCGAGTGTCACCCTTCATTACTAAACTTCTATGAGGCATTGCTTTAAAGAAAAGAAAGCACTCATCAGCATTAAAGATGTCCTCATCTTTAAATCCTTTAGCAAACTCTGGGAATTTTTCAATAAACTGCTCCACCACTTCAGCTGAAATCTCATTCAATTCCCCTCACAAAACTTTGAGAAATCTCATATCGTAGTTTGAATTTTTCAAGCCAACCTGCTGAAGCTTGGAAGTCCTCTATTTCGAATTATTTTGCAATTTTTTTTGCTACTTCCTGAAGCATAGGTCCCGATATTCTTGCATTGATTGATCTCATCTCATTAAACCAACGAAAGGTGGCTTTGTGGACATCGTCAAGACACGTTTTTCTGTATTTTTTGGAGTCCCCCGTTTTCGAAAGAATATCTTTCCAGATATTCTTCATTGCATTTTAGAATGTTTCTCACAGTTGTCTTGCTCACACCAAATTTTTCTGCTGTCTTTCTTTGGCTGCTGCTTTTCAGAAAATTAAGAAGATCCACTTTCTCCTTTAATTTAAGTTCTTTTAGAGCTTTTCTTTGCGCCATTTTTAATGAAAATTCTCAAATAAACGACCGGTCCCGTCACGACGCGACATTTAGAAAAAAGAACGGAATGTGTTTCACATGTAAGCAATACACTTTTCCAATTCTGCATATAGCTACACCGCTACGCACATCCCCCACTCCCCTGACATTTTTCGACAGATTCCAAGAATTCTGACATTTCCCTCCTATTGTATCATACTGGAAGTGAACAATGAATGGAGTACAAAAAGGAGGGCGAGTGTTGCTCAGATAAGCCGAATGACTAATAAAGAAATTCCTGGAAACTAGATGGAGAACAAACGGAGGAAAAAAGCAAATTCAAGAAAACATCTGTGGTCAAGTTACAGAGAGTAAAACTTAATAAAAAGTGGTCAACATACAACTTACGGAGGTGGTCAACATAGAGAGGTAAATTTCCATTGAAAATGCGTTGTGACCATTCAAACTAATAAATTTCGGTCAACATAGAGAGGTGGTCAACGTAGAGAGGTGGTCAACTTTGGAGGTTTTACTGTATTTAATATTAATTTATTGAAATAACAACTTGGGAATCTGTGTATTTACTAGATGGATGTGGATTTTTCTGTTTAAATGAATTTTCTCTTTTAAGTAAATATTAAATTTATAATCGAAGTTAAAATGTTTGTAGAATTTGGAAATGGTAACATTTTCTTTTATCCTTAAAAAAATGCACATCATAATTAGTAATTAAAAAACTATGTTTTGTCAGATAAGAGTGTTTTAAAGATATTGTGTTCTTAGTTGTAATACATAGTAAAGAATGTGTATTTTAAATTATTCATTATAAAATTTCAATTGAACTTTTGTTTCAATTGTTTAAAAAAAGTTAAAATTTTTATTTATGAATCTGTTTATGTAATAACAATCCTTTTATTAACAATAATAAAATTAGGTCTTGCTGAACCTTTATTGTTCATTTATTGTGTGTCAAATGTGTCATATGTGTAATTCAAACATATCTAAAATAAGCCAGAAATTACCCAAGAAAATATTACAAAACTGTATTTTATAGCACTGTTTTTGGTGCACACATACGCGTATTCAATCTTACTCGTCTGCTACTGAGATCTCTCGAGGCTAACGAAAAATACAGGCTACCGCGGTGCTTTACGCGTATCTTTTTTCACAGACCGCGGGAGTCACGTGGTGGTCGAATCCACCAATGCAGGTGTACGAAAAGAGCATCACGTCACTCTGGCGGTCTGTAAAAAAAGATAAGTGAAATGAACCGCGGTAGCCTGTCTTTTTCGTTAGCCTCGGAGATCTCTTGTGTGACGTCATCCACGTCTTGAAGCAAGCCCGTTAAAAGACAAACATTGTTTTCACGATGGCCCGGTTGAAAGCACCTTTAGTGATGTCATCTAATTCAAAGTTGTTTCTGAATTCTTTTGGGAATATCGACGACAGATACGCTTGATTCGTGGTCGTCGAACGGTTCAACGCCGTTTTCAGACTCTTGAAAAGAAATCGTATCAATGCTTCTGTTTGTGTCTTCGTCAGACATCTCTAAAAATGACGATTTCTTAGGGGAAGACATTGTGTACTTGCTGAAAGATTGCGTCTGTCTCTTTGTTCTTTTTCTTGCGGTGCGAGATATGGGCTTTTCGCTCCCTCGGTACGGTGTATCGCACGGTATTTAGACCATTACAAAATGATATTTTAGTTAATTGCCCGAAATGTGAAAATATAATCAAACATTGAAAATTATTTTAAAACATACCATAAGAAATAATATGAACAAACACATCTCAAAATTTCCTATAAATGTGATGATAATATCTGGTGATTTTTCTTTTGGAGTGATATAGATTTTGTATAAATCAGTGATGAAAATATACCTTAAAAGTAAAGAAAGAAAAAAGTTTCTATAAGAAAGTGACTGTGTTACCGCAAAGATTTTTTATTACATACAAAGCCAAATTTATTTTGCCTATTAAAGAAAAGCGTAGCGTAAAATAGAGTGAATAGGAACAGTTTTAAAATTTAGATGTGAAAGACTAGTATTAAATATTTTTAAGACAAATTATTTCTCCATAAATGGTTACGTCTGGCCTTCTCTTTTTGATATTAAAACAATAGAAAGTAGAAAAATGAACTACGCATTATATATTAAAAACAAATGTAGTACGAATCACACGAAAAAGTTTATTTTAAACGTGAATTTCTACATGTGAAAGATCGAAGGTAAAGAGTAACAACTTGAGGTGTGAATATGAGCTCAAAATATTTATTATATATATATAAGCAGTAACCATCACATGTGAGTAACCATCACATCATTTACAGTTGTGTAATTAAAAAGTTTTAAAAAGTTTTAAGTGTGCTAATTCGCATTTTATAGATTTAGTTACTGATATTTTGCTGTATAAAGTTGGCGTATACAAACCTTCAAGCACTGATAAAGTTTATTTTGTATGTACATTTCAACAGAAAAGTTTTAATCATTTACAGTTGAGTAAAATTATTTCTCATTATAATAGCATATTTCCACTTAAAAATATTACAATTATTTCAACTTATAAATATACTAAAACGTTAGGCAGTACGCTTTTTAATTACAGAAATGTTTTTCAAAATCTTGACTCTTACCTTAATTTAGATTGCCATTGTAAGGATTATGAAAATTTAACTTTCTTGGATAGCAATAGTCAGCACATTGTAACTGGAGATCTAAACATTATTTCTAACGTATACCTGCGTAATTTAATGAATTTTGTACTAAGTATCGTATTAATAAAAGATTAAATCAAAAGAGATCTTTGGAAATATTTAAAACTAAATTGAACACTTTTATTTTAAATTTAAGTTACAAATATAATAAACCCATCCCCCTTTTTACTGATTGGAAACTTCATATTTTAAATGATTTTAAATCTTTTCAAAATAGTTTTATTAATAATTCTGCATATACATATCATAATCTCAATGCGGAAATTAGAAATGAAATAACAAAGTTGAAAGAAATTTTTGTTTTTTGTCCAGTCGATAAGGCTGCTGGTAATTTTGCAATTATTTGTAAAAAATATTATGCTGAAATGCTCAATGCAGAGCTGAATAATAGTTTAACCTACAAAATGTATAACTCTTCAGTACAAACACTTATTAAAAAGCATCTGGCATTTTCTAAACAAACTAAAATTCCTTTTCCTTGCAATGAAAACTTATCATTTCCATTTTTATTTATTTCCCCCAAATTTCATAAAATACCGGTTAAATACAGGTTTATATGCAGTAGTGTCAATAGTATTAGTAATAACTTCAATAAGAAATTCGAAGAGCTGCTTAAAAAAGTTTTAAACATGTTAAAATACAAATACAAAGATACTAACTGCTTTTGGATAATTTCAAATAGTTATGAAATAGCAAGGAAAATACAAAGTGATAATATACATTCCATCCAAACTTATGATTTCGAAAATTTATTTACAAACATCCCTATTAATAGCTTAAAGGAAGCACTTTTAAAGACAGCTGAGTTGGTTTTAGATGTCATGGATTTTAACTCTACTTTATTTTTCAAATTATGTCATTTCTGTCTTTATAACAATTATGTTTATAAAAGTTCCAAAATATACTCGCAAATCAATGGTATCGGGATGGGTACGAGTTATTCATCTACGGCCGCTAATTTATTTTTATTTTATTATGAGTTTCAATATAATATCAATACAGCTGATGTTCGTTTTATTGCATACAGATACATAGATGATTTAATTGTTTTAAATTTCGATGGGGATTTTGGGGTTATTTCTCAAGAAATTTACCCTGAATCATTAGTATTAAAGAAAACTAATGATGATAACAAGCTCGCTAATTATCTTGATCTAAAAATTTTGATTAAAAATGGTTTACAAATTTCAGTTTTTGATAAGCGTACCAGTTTTCCGTTTACTGTGAATCATTTAATTCATTGGTCTTCAAATATGCACAAACGGAGATATATATAAATATTATAATTGGTCAAATTTACCGTTTTTACAGAATTTGTTCAAATAAAAACCTGTTAAATAAGGAACTATTTTATTTTATCAGTCATTTATATTATAAAAACAATATCCCTCTAAAATTTATCAAAAAATATTCAGATTTTGCAGACTGCCTCCATTATTGATAGATTGCTTACATTCAACAGTAAATGACTCGTAATTCCTAAAGCCTGAAAAGGACGGTTTTATGATGATGGCTGTGTTTGTTGGCATCCAACGTGGAACGATTCTGGATTGTGTACTGAATGACGGATTTGGTTAGTTTATCGTGTTTTACTTTTTTAATTGTGGCAACGTGGCTGAATTGGTTGTGTGTATTTTCGAAGAGACATTTGTTTCAACTATGGTGATTCAGTATTGTGATATTGGTACAGCATTCGCTTATACTGTGGCGTAGGGTACGGTGGGGGGAGCGTCTGTTAAGTAGTATTCAAATATGTTTCTGTACATTTTGAATTTTTGCTACGCAGAGCTCTGGCCGAAACCCACTGCCACTAACTGTTAATCTTTTTGTTCGGATGCTTGGCTGCCTTTGAATTTACCCACTGCTGATGAGGCCGCAGCTTGTTTATGTTTATTTTTACATATATGTTCTACAGTGTTTTCTTGTGTTGTCTTGTTTCTGGTGAGGGGGGTGGTGCTAGTTCAGGCCAAAATCATGTTTTTGCTGGATTATATATATATATATATATATATATATATATATTAGTTACAAAAAATTATTATTTTTTACATAAACATAAATTTTTATAATGAAGAGTGGAAATTTTTTCAACTCGATAAATCATATTCAGTAGTTGGTGTATCATAGTTGGTCTATCCCTACTGATCTATACGAGCGATATCTTGGTTGGTATAATTCTCTATTATTTGTTGGACATGGCTGCGAACTGCAGCGTTAATTTCATTCATCCATTCTTTTTCGCAGCGTGTGAATTATGCCAGACAACATATCGTTCGAGTCGCTCAGTAAGGAGATCATTGGCACGGTAAGCCAAGACACCCAGGTTCGAGTCCTCGCCCAGACATTTTTCGCTATATTGGAATAAATTTCAACTGTGCATTGAATATGATTTACTTACATTTAATGATGGATTTACCTAGATTTAACGATTTGACCATTATGACCTATTACATGATATACAGAAGATTCTCTGTTGTATCACAGTTTAATGATGCAAATGCTATAATTATAGCTCGGATGAATAAAATGAGCACTACAGTTTTCAGCCCTGACCAGTAAATATGAGTGAATTATGTCAGCCAGGATATCTTTTGGGTAGCTCAGTAGGAGGAGCATTGGTACGACATGCCAATGTACTCAGGTTCGAGTCCTGGCCCTTACATTTTTCGCTCTATTGGAATAAACGTCAACTATGATACTCCAAAGCATAAAATTTTATTTAAAAAATATATTTTTCCTTGCCTAATGCAAAAACAAATCACTGAAGTCGTTCTCAAAGCTTATCATCTTCTTAAAACATCGAAATGTTTTGAAAAACTTTTGAAGAGTTAATATTTTCATACGAAATTCCGGAGTAGAAGGCCGGATTTAAAAACTTATCTGAAGCAACATCTATCTGCATTACTTCGTTTGATATATATATATAAACCAAACGATCTGACCCTGATTCCCCGGTTAGAAAACATAGGTAAAAACCATTTTAATTGAAAATTCTAATACTTATTTTATATATAAAAAATATATTTTAAATTGCCCACTAACAACAACAAAAATAATTTTTATCAGAAAAATACCAATGATGTGTTAAATAAAATCTTGAAAGTTTTTAAAAATATATACTTTCGCATTAGACGCATACCAGCGGTTTATATCCGGAAAAATCATCAAAGATTATAGCAGGCTTTTTCATTTTGATTATTCCAGTGTTTAAGCACGTAGTTCGAGTACATGTCTATTAAATTTCTGTTTTATTTATATTATTTTTTTTTACATTATTTCATTTAAATTTCGTATTTAGAGGGCTAATTTCATTGTATGAATAAATGAAATTCCTCAATGATATGCTGTTAGTGTTGGAAGTGTTTAATAATCTATGCCTAAAGCATGATTTTTCGTTCATTTTTAAATAATATTTTGTGTAACTACTCCTCCTAAGCTAATTATTAAGTTATTCGTGTACTAATACATGCTATTTAAACTTTTGTTTTTTCATGTAAATTGTTTTAATCACTTGAAGACGTCCTTACTTATGCACAAAATTACATTTTGTGTATATAAAAGTTTTTTCTGCCTTATGCGTTTTGTCTTTCAATACATGCTACTAATTTCTATTATTTTATATTCAATTAAATACCATTATCCGTTCAACAAATGTATATTTGCCGCAAGGGAATATTTAATACTTATGGAAGTTACATTATGCAGATTAGATCTTATTGCATTTGAGCATTAAAAATATCCGGAACTGCATCTATTTACGTTATGAGAAAATGTTGTTTTATCATTCAAAAAATCTATGTGTCATTTTAAAATATTTTAAGTGGAAACTAATCCTTTTTATTACATTACAATAAATTATTTATTTTTTTTATGTGTAAAGTATTATTTTAAATAACTCGGCTTAAACAAGCATTAGCTTCCAAAATTTACATTTGTAATACATTTATTCGTGAAAGCTGAAAACACCATTTGTATTAAATATTATATATATAAAAAAATATAAAAAAATCATTGTCTAAATATTAGAATTATCAGCTTTTTAAACTATTTTATGCAGATGACGCAATAAATGTAATCCATCAACGAAAAACTATAATTTTCGTACATGGATTCATGGATTCTGAATCATATATGCTGATATAGTATTATTACATCCTAGGAGATAAATATTCGTCTTTAATTTTTAAACAAATACTGGTCTGAAATACTGCAAATCTCATTAAATTACTAGTACATACATTTCAGGATTTCAGTTTATGTGTTTAATAAGAACGTACTGAGCTGGGAACACATTATTATGATTTTTTTGCGGTATTTTATAGTAGTAATTAAATGAAAATTCTAAATGCTCACTAGCAATAATAACAATGGTTATTTTAGTAGGGTCAAATGGTTAATATCAGACTCTCAAAAATATGGTACTAATGTGAGACACACTAAAAATGTACAAATTTTTAAAGCAACAAAATTGGCTTTATGACTATTTTGCAAGCAATATATCATTTTACTTATTACTCTCTGATGATAATATGATAATATGTTTTCCAGGAAATTTTGAGACAAAACTAAATTTACCAACTACTGCCTGTCCACATGTAAGTTGAAAAATATTAACGGTTACTCAAAAACAGAACAAACATGCGATACTATTTATTCACCAAATTGTTGCAATGAGGCACATAATAAATCATCCTTGTGAAAGTATTGGTTTTATGAAATAATTAATACATTAATAAATATAATAAAAAATAATATAATAAACATTAATAATAATAGGAAGCTTAAACAGCTTTTTTTTGTTTTTAAACATAAGCAAATGTTTAAATTTTCAGTTTGGATATCTATTCTTTTGATTTTGTGTTAATTTAAGGTAAAACCAGGAAAGATGGCGCGGTCGTAGAGATTGCGCACATAGAGGTTCGGGCGGAAGCAGTAGAGTGAGCGCGCAGCGACTCCAGGTAGTTGTACAACAGCAGTAGTGGAGTGTCTGCTTGAAAATGCACGTTGATTGTTTTGAGCGTCTAAGATAAAGCATTGCTATTTTGTTTTGTTTTCCCAAAGTAAGTGCTTGAATTTTCATAGCTATTCATCCGAATTTCTATGCAATGTCAGTAGTACAAAATATTTTAAACTTAAACGATTTCACATAAGCTACTAATCTAGACTAACAATGTGAACATCAATGGTTCGTTTTAGTAGCGCCCATGTTTAAATAAAAAGCCGCGCAATCTCTCCTACCGAAATTGGAGAGATTGCGCATATGCTAATTAGGAGAAATGGCGCAATGTTCCCCTTAATTTCCATGCTAGGAGAGATTATGCAGCTTATTTGTAAATTTGCATAAAAAATGAAAAATGAAATTTGACTAATTTTAAGTTAAAAGTGTTAGCAAGTAACTTAATGTTATTTTGTAATCTTATCTGGACTTGCTTTTTCTGATTCTTTATTTTTTTTTCCTTTAATTAAAATTTTTGAATCGTTTTAAAATTATTTCTTTTTTCTGATTCTTTAATCATTAGGTTGAAATATTCACGCCTAAAAAAATAATATTTGTTCCCAAAAACGTGTAGGAGTTTTGTGAAAATTGGAGCAAAAATTAATTTTTAATATTTTGTAATATTTACTGTATTAACCTATTATTTCACACTGTTATTTTTTCCTTTAGTAATAATGTACAAACCATAATTATAAATTTCCGCACATTTCAAAATGTATATATAAAATAAAAATTATAATTAATTAAAATTTCAAAAGTTTTTCTGCTGATATCAGTTTTGCCGCTATTAACATAACTTTAGTACTAATTTATTTTTTTAAATCATTTTTTAAATATCAAAATTGAAAACATTCTTTAAAAAATTCTTTTTTTCTTTTTTTTTTTTTTTTTTTTGCTATTCGATTAGCTGAACCAAAATGTAATTTTTAAAATACTAATTAAAACATATGCGCAAGTGTACTAAAGATTAACAAATTAATTTCTAAACTTTTAATATGTATTTTAAGTTCATATGACACGCATAGCGATGGAAACATTTTTCTCCAATTAATCATGATGCAGATTTAACGAGCTATTTACTCCCAAAATACAGTTTCAAAATATCTTCTTACGTTATCAAATTGCAATTAAACAGATGTCCGTGTATGTAATAGATTTTTAGAGAAATTTAGAATTTTATCTGGATGAAATATTTTCAAAGCATATTAAGATCGTAACAAATTAGTGAACTATCAAATTATCATTAGCCTTAATTAGCTGAAACCTTATAATGTCGACTCGAATATGTCTTTTGTTGTTTCCATTCAATACTAAAAGGAGGAAGTTTCTAATTAAAGAAAGAAGCCTTGACTTCATTTAGTAATATACTGTTTTTAATATGTTCTGAACCAGCGAAGAGCAGTACTTACTTAGACAAATAAACTGTTGATTACACGTGTATGTAATTTACTAATCTTCAAAAATGACTTTAAAAACTTTTTATCGGAAATATTTGCAATAAAATTAGCTGCTGAAAACTTATTTACTGCGTTATATTTTATCTCTGATAATTAATAACTCAAAAATATTTGATACATGTTTCAGTCTTTATTTATTGATAACCTTTTAATAAGGATAATTATAAACACGGGGAATATATGTAGTTATTATAGTAAACAAATAAGATCATAATTATGTAGAGTTTGGTAAGTTTTTTTCCTGAGAGTACTTATATATATATAAAAATAAAACTCTCACTCTACAATCTAATAAGGGTCACTGCTTCACAGTGCCCCGCTCTGTTTTTTGACAATGGGTTCTATGCAGCATATGTCACAGTAAGGTGGTAAGCCTAACGCGGGTATCTCAATGTTCAGTTTCCAAGCAAGCTTGGTACTAATTTTATCGACTCCGAAGGGATGAAAAGTTGACTGAATTGACCAGTTCGCACTCCGTGCTGGAATTGTGAACTGGTAGCATAGTAGCGAGACACACTGACCTAAGCTACTGGCCTTCAATAATGTATAGGGATCATTGAATTACTAAACTTTTAAAAGCTGTATCTACGAATCTCAACGGTTCTGAAACTCGTCATTTTATCTCATGATACATTCCGTGGAGTATTCTAATGTGTATTAATTACAAATTGTTAAAAATATCCCTACCAGAGATATTGAATACTAAAGTTAACATTTTTTTATGTAAACGCATTTTTGTCGTCACATGGAAAGAAACAAAATATGAAATGATTTCACCTGAAACTATTGTTACATTATTATTTATAAATAGGGGAAAGCCACCAAAAAATTCTCTTTACCCGAAACTTTATCTCCCAAATCAATTAAACAATGTATTAAAGAATTTTTTAGAAATACAATATAATTGTGAAAAGTTGCAATGTGTAATTTTCCTAGCAAACTTCAATTCAAGTCTAGGCTTTATCAGAGCTAAGACAATGGGGTTACCGAAAAATTGTAAACTCGTTTAAAAGGGTGTACGTACAAAAAATGGCCACTATGTCTTAAAAATTACGAATGGAAAATCATATAATGAATATTTAGAACTGACATCGTATTAGGTGATTAACAGGCAATGTATGGAATATTCTAAAACATTCGCCAAGGAACAAACCATGGACTACTTAATATGCATTTACCCATTAGTGATTGAAAAATCCGAAGATTTTGTTGTATTTTGTCTGCCGGTATTAAAGATTTATGACTTTTTCTATCTAAAACAGCATAACTTTGTAAAAAAAAATGTATTTCGTTCATAGCTTTTGTAATGTGAAAAATAAATGTCAGTTGCAGATAAGATTTTATACCACATGAATTGGGAAAGCAATGTTGTTAGCATAAATTAAAATAAATAACTTAATAAAAAATAAATGAATACCTTCCTTTATTATACATGCATACAGAGGATGTTTACACATATTGAGAACAAATTCGGTGTTAAATTAAAAAACAACGAGAAACATAAGGGGGAAAAATCTGGCAACATTTAATAACGCGATAACTGAAATATTGGGCTGCTATGAAAAAAATAGCGTCTGCTACTGAAATGACACGCGAAAGAAGCGAGTGGCTTGCAGGTTATAGATTTATTATTTTAGAAGAGACTTATTCATATTCCATTACATGAAAATGATTTAGCAGGTGCATAGATGAAAACAATTGTCACAATTGTTGATGCGTGGAATGATCTAAATGCCTGTAATAAAAAAAGATCGATTAATTACCGGAAAAGAGATGAAAAAGATCTTAAAAACTTTGGTTCAAACACTGCAAAAAAAGTTTGTCTAAATGATTTATGGGGATTGCTGGAATCTCTTACAACTTTCTACTGATGATCATATGCATCTTGTAACATTTATTACTTATCTGGAGGCAAGACACTGCCTCCGCCAATTCGATAAAGCACAGGCGTAAGCATCCCTTTCTGGAAGCAAATCAGGACACTTTTGACAACTCCCCCCCCCCCCCATATCTTTGCGCTAGATTTTTACAAAAACTTGAAACTTTTTATCTAGAGTACATTGCAAATGAGAAAAAAATTTCAAATTTCCCGTTTCTATCATTTCTACTTCAGAAGATATAGGAATTCAAAGTTTCTAATTTTTGACACTCACTCACCGATCTTCAAAAAGGTAAAGTACATCCCGTAGTCCTAAAAACTTGAAATTTGGAATAAACCCATATAGCACACGTGCTTCCCTAGGACATCCCCAGGAAGATTGAGATTCATCCTCCAGGCATCCCCGAGGATGCAAAAATTTGTCACCAGGAGGTCCTCAGGAACCGAAAATGTCCGCCTCATAGCATCCCGGGGAGCTCCCCACGACCTCCTTCAGGTTCCTCCTCAGGTTGTTCTAGGGAAGATTTCAGGAAGTAATATCGGAGGAATTTGGGAGACTCCAGGGTCACTTAATGTGCATAAAAAACATCCGAAGTTATTATTATTCGACGTAATGTAAAAAAATATTTTTTTAAATAATAAATACGGACATTATCTTTTAAAAATTTACATAACACATATAACAGACATTACTTTTATTAATCACGAACACAGAATCACATGAAAGTTATGGTACAGATTTTATGGATTAAACTTTCTTACCGCCGGCTGGATTTGAACCTGGGTACTTACGCATTCGAGAAACACGCTCTAGTGATTACGCTACACGGCCGTTGTACCTGAATCGCTTATAAGGTATTCATGTATTTCTTTCTCCTCTTATGAAAGTCAGTAAATAGAAAACATGCATATTTTTAACTCGTTTTTGTTCGGAAATTCATTAAATTTACAGGTGGTCTTATTTAGAAAATATGTAATACTATAAAAACGTTTTCCTTTTTTTTGGGGGGGGGGGGGGGAGGGTAAACGCAGATCTTTCAGAAAATATTGTGAAACTCGTCGTTTTGAACCGAATTCCCCACGCGGTATCACAATAAAAGGGAAGAGGGAAGGGGAAGGGGTGTTTTATCATTTGCATAACAACATTGCGTTTTATCATTTTAATTAGGAGCCACATATATCAGGGTCAGGGGTCTATGATAAGGGGGCCAATTAAATAAAAATATTTAAAATTAAATAAATTAAATTATAAATTATAAATAATCACAATTAAACAAAGTAAGAGAAAAATTGACGTTTTTATAAACCAAAAGTTGAAAAACAAATTCAAAATCCACTTTTTAAAAAAAATTAGAAATATTATAATTTTAAATTTAGAATTAGAATAAGCAAAACTCAATTTGATTTCTAATATTGATATTACCATATTACAAGTTGTTAAACGATATATCTATAAAAGCTTTTCTGAGTTTAGTCATGCTAGGCTGTTCTCAAATTCAAATTGGCTACTTTATGACATATTTTTTAGTTAATTTTTGTTCGGAAACGCATGAAATTGGCAGGTGTTCTGATTTATAAACTTTGTAATCAAAAGATGTTTTGCATTTTTTTGGTAAAGACAGAAGATCTTTCAGAAAATATTGTCAAAGTCGGTGTTTTGAGCTGAATTTCCGACGCCGTAGCACGATAAAGGAGAAAAACGTGTCGTCATGTAACATGAATCGCTTATAACCCGATAAGTAATTTATTTATCAAAAAATGGAAAATTCATTTCGATCTCAAATCAATTCAATAGTCAGGCCAGTCAATTTTATGTCTTTGCGTTTAAAAATAAGTCAAAAGATGTGTCAGAAAGTTTCACGTTGTTAAGCAGATCATTTGAGAAACACCCTAAGATACATAAATACATCGTTTAATTTTCAATTGCCTACATGAAACTGCTGTTTAAAATGACAATAATATTTCTTTAGCTCTTAATTTTTAAAATTTAGATTTTATTATAGATTTTATTACAGATTTTATTAGAAATTATAGATTTTTTAAATAGATTGTTTAATTTAAAAATGCTTATCTCTAATCTATTAACTAGCAAATTCTGAATCTATACAAATATGTAAATATATATTAAACTGTTTATAAAATACTTATTTGTAACAAATTTTTGATTCCTTTTGACTTCTTACAGTTACGAAAAAGTAAAAAGAAAAGAAAAATTCATTTATTAGGAATAATACAAGAAATATATATTGTTGTGAGCTCGGGGTTCGAAAGGACTGGTGCCAATATATAAGAACAATCAAAAGGCTTTATTCACTATAAACAGTGCAATACGATCACAAATATCTTCTGAAAATTACAAGATATTCAGTAATCTTCAAATCCAATAAAAGTGCAGCAAAATTTCACACAGAAACAATGTGTTCAATACGACGTATCAACGACAAAATCAATCTGAGTAACACAGTTCTCAATGCAAAGCCTCTCGTATGAATTCAATCGCGGTTGACAGACAACTAACTGAACTGGTGGAGGTCCCTTATATAGGCTTTAAAGATAACTGTAGAATTTTCCAGAGTCTTCAGATGCTAGAAATTACCAGAAAGTGCTTTAGCTCTCGATAGAGTACTCCAAACGTGAAAGGATCCCAATGTAAATGTATAAGGGGGGGTTGCACAAAAAGTCGCCAAATCCGTCGCCAACTTGGCGACATTTGGCGATATATCGCCAAATTTGGCGACAAAAATAAGTCGCCAAAACCATCGCCAACTTGGCGATATTTGCATAGACTTCCATTATAAAGATGAGGGTGTAAGGTTGTTTTTCTTGCAAAGCATCTGAGGCCTTTAGCATTGAGTTACATGATGCTCAATAGGAAATACATTAATAATACTGCAATTTTCACAATAATAAAATAAAATAAATTTAAACAAATGGAATATTTACAGATATATACAAAATTCATAACAATATATATATAATTTAAAATGGTCAGCGAAAAAAAATAATAAATCGAATTTATATGTTTAAATTAAATATTGATCCAAAAATTATTTCTACCCTATATATATAAAATCCTAATGAAACGAATTTGTGAAACGATTTTATGAAACGAATTTATGAAACGATTTTATGAAACGACTGATTAAACAACTGATTATGTTTCAGGGCTTTTTTTAATAAAATATTAAATGCTTGATGGTGAAATTAATACCAATTGTTCATAAAAATCCGCGGATGCCAAAACTGGTAATAGAATTTTGAAATTAGAATTAGTTTTCGAGATATTAATTTTTTTCTAATTTTAATCACATTTCTGTAATGATGGCAACTAATTACTCAGTTTTTTTGTGACAAAAAAGGGAAAAAAATTGAAAAGGATCCCGATAGGGATTATTGATTTCTTTTTATTCGTCATTTTCAAATTGAAATTGGATTTATCTTTTATTTCAATCGATAATGAAGACAAGATTGTGATTAAATTATGTTTTTCAGTAAAATCTGAAAAAAAAAATCACATTTCTATCGTCAGGATTCAATTGTCTGTCAGCATTTAATTTAATTTATAAACTGAAAATGTTTTGAATAAATTCGTCCAAATGACGTCATTTAGGTAAACGCAAAAGAAAGGGAGGACACATTTCTATTAAGGCACATTTCTATCGTCAGGATTCAATTGTCTGTCAGCATTTAATTTAATTTATAAACTGAAAATGTTTTGAATAAATTCGTCCAAATGACGTCATTTAGGTAAACGCAAAAGAAAGGGAGGAAAAGGAATTAATAGTAATTATTATTTATTGATATCATTTTGTTATTTTTTTGTAAAATTTAATTAAACGACTTTATAAAATCATTAATTTGTATATTTGAAACTAATATATAAAATAATAATTGCCCAACTGAACGGAAGAATAAAATATCCTGCTTGGTTTTTTCCGCCAAGCTTTTTAAAAAAGCGTCAAGACCCCTATAATAGAAAAGCACCAAAAGTTTATTGGGTTTGTTTTCATAACTTTTGGCAACAAATCTATGTATATTAACGAATCTATCCCTTTTTGAAGCTCGAATTACGCCAAACCTAAAAGCAAAGGATCCTATAATGGAAAAGTACCCGATTTTCTTATGGACAATATTCAAGTGACATAACATGGTGTAAAATTATCGGGGATAGCAAATTTGTTTAAATATCTCATCAATTGATGCCGAATAAATGCAGGCATACATGCACAAAATATTTAATTAATTTTGTATGATAAATAATTATTAGAAAATTCGTATATACATATTAATTAAAAAAAATAATTTACATATTTAAAATAACATGAAAATATGCATGATGGTGCACTAAAATAGGGAGAAAATTAAAACCTGTTACTGAAAATGTCTATAACATAGTACTTTTCAATACCGTGGTTCTTAATGTTATTCACAAGCAGATGTAATTTTTCTCATCCTTAAACGCAAAGGAAGAATAGAATACAGATCGTTGTTATAAAAGTCCGAGAGGTAGCCACAATTTAAACCTAACCATTTTATACAAGTTGGTTTTCACGTTGTAATTGATTTTACTTATCATTCCCGAAAACAGTCGTCAGTTGTCGCAACAGCTGTGTATGAGGCCATGATAATAAAAAAATGCCCCATTAAAACGTTAAAAGCATGGCAACCCAATTACAGATTTACCAATATTTATAAAATAAAGCACGCTGTCATGATTTTAGAGGCCTCGCAGTTTGAGCGGGGGTTGGCGAGCGTAGCTCGCAGGGGGTAGGCCCCCTAGTATATATATAATTCAAATTAATATGAACTGATTAATTATTTAATACAAATAATAATAATAATTTAATATATAAGACTATATTTAAATGATCAGAATAAATAATTTTTACTGGATATTTCTAATCCTTAATTTATAAAATATGGTTATATACAAATATATATTAAACTTTTGATAAATTTCGTGTTTCGAAAAAAATAATTCTGATTTCTTATAATTGAAAATAAAAATAATTTATTAGGAGAAAGTAAATCAATTTTATATTTAAAATTAAATTATTTCTATAGAAACTAATAACGTATATAAATGAAATCAATGTAAAATTATTAGTTAGATGAAAAAGTAATAGTAAAGAGATATGAATATATAAGTAATTGTTGAAAGTTCAGAAAAAATAATTAATGAATGTAATAATAAAATGAATTAATATATAAGTTAATTTTTAAAAGTTCAGAAATAAAATAAATAATAAATTTTCAATTTATATTTAAAGATTAATTTATTTTAATTATTAATATATGATGTGGAATATTGAATTTAATTTTCTATATTCAATTTATTTAACTACATTTTGATTGCATTTTATAAATTAAATATATATATATATATAAGGATAATTAAATATTATAACAATAATTAAAAGTTAAACGATATCCAGATGGGGTTAGGAAATAAAATAAATCAAATAATAATATAAACTTTATTAATTAAAAAATCGAACCACATCAAATCAAAAAAATTTTTTTTAAATAAAAGTTATAATAAGTTATTTTAGTATCAAAATCACCCATGAGATGGCACCAGCACTCTCTCTTCCTAGGTACTTCCCTAGGAATATAATACCAAGGAGATTGCTGGGAGGTCAGTCCTGGGGAAGTGATTAAAGTATCTTCCCCAGGAACGCCTGATAGTGTCATTGCAGTTTCAGGAGGAATATGGGATGAAATAGAGCTCCTGGGGAGGTTTTCAGGAGCTTTGGTGCTATATGGGAAGGTATCGTTTAGGATACAAAATAAAGAAACATTCAAAAATTCGGAAAATTAAAAAAATATATATCGAAAATTCAAATAAAAATTTAAAATTTAAAATATTTCGATCTCTTAGTCTTAGAAGCTTAAAATTTAGTGTAAAGGTAGTGTTTAGGATTCAAAAAATTAAAAATTAAAAAATTCCGAAAATTCTGAAACAAAATCAAAAAATCGAAAAATTTGTAAAAAAGTCGAAAGTTTGAAAATAATTCGATTTTGTTGTCTTAGAATCTTGAAATTTGGCATGTAGGTAGAGTTTAGGATACAAAGAAAGAAACAATTAAATAATTCGGAAATTAAAAAACAAAAAAATGGAAAACTTAAAAAAAAAATCGAAAATACTAATTTGATTTGTTACAGTTTTACGGAATTTTTTATTTTGTCTTTCTTTTTATCCTTGACAGTACTTTTATGCGAAATATAAAGTATCTTGGTCTGCGTATAATACCTAAAATTGGTAGCACCTTTCCTGAAAGCAATTGAGAGAATTTTGACTCCCCCACCCCTCCCCTTCGTAACTTAGTACTTGCCTAGGAACCTAAAACTTCTTTTTATCTAGAGCATTTTGCAAATAAAACTAAAGCTCCTAATTTGTGTTACCTTCAAATAATATGATAGGGTGTGGGCTTGACTAAAACCACTGGGCGATGTCAAAAAAGAGTCCGAAGTCGAGAAAAAGAGGATTACTTACAAATAGAAATGAGATTTCACATCAGAAACATCACATGTAAAAAACGTAGCCAAGTCTCGTGACTCTTTTACCGTAAAAAGTTCTGAGATCGTGTAAAGCCAAATTTAGTTGCCTTATTAACTCTGAAATTTTCATTCACAAATCACTCATAGTCTCTACATTTTCAGTTAATGATTATTTTGTGTCTTGGCTATTACGCAGCACGAAAATGGGACGTATATAATTAGACTTAATAAAATAATCCCATCCCAACCCATTCCATAACGTTGTAAGATGCAATAACTTCGGAGTGCTGCGTAATTGCCAAGTCACAAAATAATCATAAAATAATTAAATTTGATTTTCTTTATGATATTGCATAACCAAAAAAGATAAAATATTTCAATTGTTATTTATTGATAACTTTTTAATACAGATATGAACTACACAAATATATAGTAAATCATAGACGTCGAAATGCTGGATTTCGTAAACATATTGCATCATAATTTGTACACTGTTGGCAATACATAAATTCCAAAAGATGCGAATCTGCGAGCAGTTTCAATGATGTTTTGTATTTAGTTATTTGGAGTATCGCATAATCTTCTGATATTTGTATATGTGCTCCAGTCTTAATTCAGACAAAAATCGACAGGTAATTTATAGTAAAGTTTTCAAATCAGAGGATTTTGAGATCTAAAGGGTTTTATATTGTTTTCTAAATCTGAATAAATAATCTATATTTAAATATATTCGGTTTTATTCTCATTCAGGTATAAAAGGTAATAATTTTGGGAGCAACTATAGTAATATTACATCTATGTATGGTACAAAATAATACATACATTATGATTATATGATTCAAATTTATCGATGCGTGTATTAGCGAAGTTTCATGTAATACATTATTTTCATTATTTATGCTGTCATATTGCATTATTTTACACCGACTGATCTCTAAATTTTTACATATGGCCAAGAGAAAATATACATTAATAATCTGTTTAAGATAGTTTTCTTATATTGAAAATTAGGAAAGGTAGTGGAAAATTAAACCTTGATATTTGGCGCAATCATAGGGTGAAAATCTTTCATAGTTTTCTAAAATGTTTTGACTAGTTTATTGCTATTTAAGATATTTTCAGTGATTTTTGTTTGAAGAATTTTTTATTGTGTTATTCAACATCCGTTAAAAGTGTATTTAGGAAATTTCAAATATATAAATTTGATGTCTGTTATCGCTATAAACTGCTCAAAGCGCCATCGTTGATTTGAAATGATTTACTGTATTATACGCATATTAATAAATAAAATATACTACGATGGTGCTAGGAATGATAAATATAAAAAAATAAAGTAATATAATTGAAATGAATGAAATTTTTCTAAAAAAATTCCATATTTTCTGATTTTTTTATAACACATCCTATAAAAAATCCTATACAAAAACGCGCAATAACAATTCTTAAATCTTTTCTCATACTGTAGTTCATTTCTTTATTAGATTTATATATTCAAACATTTGTCTCAAAACAAAAAATCCTGAAAATATTTTAATCAATAGTAATTAATAAACTAATAAAGTAACTACAAAGTATAACTCTCTATTATAATTACCGTACGATTACCGACAAAACATCCAGGAAAAGCTTTTGAAACAGATTTTTCAGTTGTCCGTACTTTATGTTTACGATTTCTTTTAAAAACCGTTATATATATCACTAATATATAATTTAAAACATTAAATTAATTTATTTACTTCATATAAGTTAATCGCACGAAGTCTCATAACTTTATATTTCACAGAAGTTTATATACAGTAATTTAAATATACACGGGTTTAAGTATTACACAGTCTATCACAAACAGTATGCCATAAAATTGTTATACATTCGGATCTAAATTAGATGTATTTAGATGCAGTTTGCGTCATTTTATTCCAAGAGCTGTGGATTTTTTAGTAAACCAAAAATGTGATATTTTGGAGATTTTTGTATGACGGATCATCTTACATTAGCTACTACATAACAGCTATCAAAAATGGTTTTTTAGCCAGAAACCTTTTCAAACTTAGAGAAAACGATGTTTTATTGTAATATCTGAAACTTTTTTTTTTTCCTTCTGTGTTAATTTAATTTTCTAGAGAACATTAGATATATTTTTTTTTTTTAATCTACTGATGCAAATATTTGTGTGCTATATGAAGCACAAAATAGGGAGAATATGTGAAATAATATCTATAATAAATGGAAGTTGTGGAATACAAAGTATAACTCTCTATTATAATTACCGTACGATTGCCGACAAAATATCCAGGGAAAGCTTTTGAAACAGATTTTTCAGTTGTCCGTACTTTATGTTTACGATTTCTTTTAAAAACCGTTATAAGACGCCGATTTTACTGAACACCAAGGTTAAATTTTGCGAAAACTCTGTATTTGGGAAAGCTTTCATTTCAGAATTGCTACAAATCTTTGTTTCGTTGTCCTTGTATTGTCGGAAATATGTAACTACATGTTTTTTTCATGCCATACAAAAGTATCATGCCACAGTGATTAGTAATCTGGTAACTGTATGTCACTCCGATCTATAAGTATATTTTTGTAGCAATTTATTCTTTTACCGAAATTTTTAATCTCTGGCACATATTTCAATTGCATATGATCCAGTTTCAAATGTGATCCTGGGTGAAATGAATGTGTTTTTTATTACTACAATTATTTCCAATACAGCAAAGTATATTGAAATTCTCCTACTTGGGTATTTCGCTGCGGGCTCACAACAAAGACCCCTTTCTCTAATAGAAATTAATTGAAAAAAAAAATAAAGTCGAAACAAGAAAAAAGTTATTGGAATATTCAGACATTATATTTAAACGGGAAATTGAATTTTCTTTAACGTAAGAGAAAAGGCATTTAAATATATGACTGATCCTTAAAAACTATATTTTTTCAGAGATAAAAACGTAAATTTGACTTCATTTATCTCTTAAATCTTTAAGTTCTATAAACATCCGCTGGAACTGCTTAGGCATGTGTGACATACAAACATGTATTTAGCAAACTAATTAAACATACATGTAAATGATAAATCACTTTCAGGTACTAATTGTTATTTTTATACCACAAGAAAAATAGCTAAAATTAAAAGGGTAACTTGAATACTAATTAAAAACATCTTCCCCAAACTCTCATGGCGTTTCTCTTTAACCATCTAATTGGACTCCAGAGATGCACTTAAATATCCTTGAGAAATAAGCTTCATTAATATTCCTAAAATTAGTTTTTGGTGAAACATATATTTGTTAAATAAAAATTAAGAATGAATAAATGTCCCTTCATTTTTGACAGCACAATTGGCATCTTTCTACAATATATTGTGTCCGGGAATTGTTGAGCCCATGAAGAGAATACTATACTTAAATACATTTTGATAAAAATAGAATAATTTCATTAAAATATACAAAAACTAATTATTTAATATGAATCTTTGTGCCATATGGAATAATTTGATATCCAATTCCATATTCTTGTATTTAAAAATATTCTTTTTTTAGATATATATTTAGTTAATTTTTCAATTTAAAAAAATAAATATAGATACGCATTTGTGTCGAGTTCGACCGCAACATTTGTATATGTGCTCCAATCTTAGTTCAGACAAAAATCGACATATTATACAGTAAAGTTTTCAAATCAGAGGATCTTGAGATTTAAAGGGTTTATGTTGTTTTTCTAAAACTGAATAAATAGTCTATATTTAAATATATTCGGTTTTATTCTCATTCAGGTGTAAAAAGTGATAATTTTGGGAGCAACTTTTATAATATTACGTCTATGTATGGTACAAAATAATACATACATTATGATTCTTTGATTCAAATTTGTCGATGCGTGTATTAGCGAAGTCTATGTAATACATTATTTTTATTATTTATGCTGACATTTTGAATTATTTTTACAGCGACTGGTTGCTAAAGGTTTAGATATGGCTAAGAGAAAATATACATTAATAATCTGTTTAAGATAGTTTTCTTATATTAAAAATATTGATTAAATTTCTTATATTGATCAAATATACTAAACGAAGATCCCAATCCGTTTATTCAATAAAAAATTCAGAACTTGTTTCTTTAAGATGGACCCATATTTTCGTATACGACATTAATAATCATGAAGATATTTTTTGGAGTTTTTATTAAATTTGCTTTTCTCTGTGTGGAGTATGATGGCATGATGGGGACAGCCAGAAGTGTCGAGTAATTCAATAAGTAACCAAATAGATCTTATAAAATACATTTCCAATTATGGAGTGTCTATCTCAGTTTTGTTAGACAGAGATCACAATCATTTTTATCACCTTCTCGTGATGTTAGAACTTTTCACTGAAAACAAAACGACTCTGTTAAAAATATCATTAGAATATATTCTTTGTTATAAATTAAGTAATCAAAAAGTGGTTTCGGCTTGGAGACAAATTTTAGTCTCCAAGCAATGCTATTTATTTTCACTAAATAAATAAATTGTGACCGTTATTTCTATTGCAAAACAGTATTTTCTATAGTGTGCTCTATCACACTTTAAAACTTGTCCTATGAGTTTTGAATTACTGTGGATAGGTAAAACAAAAAGTCAAATGAAAGTTTAAAAATTAAGTGATTCGTATGTTATTATTTAAAACTGAGAATTGGCATATAAACTTATTGTAAATTACTCTTTTTTGCTGCCTATTATCTATATTTGAAGATGTTTAACTACATCACCGGCTTTTCAATGGATACTCTGAAAAAAAAAAAACAATTATTGGGAAAGCCTGTACTTTTGAAAAAGATAACTGTGTTTAATACACTGAAAATGTCATTTGATATTTAAATTTGGAAAATTCTAAACTAAAATGAGATTTTCAAACAGTATGTAGAAATGCCAAAGTAGTTGTAAAACACTAAATTATGAAAAAGCTATAAAATCTAACCTTTACAAAATTTAATATAATTTGTTTTTATTCTGCTAAATATAACATTAAATTTAACATTTACTTTATGCGTATTAAATTCTATAATAATATTTTTTTTCAACTAAAGAGAACACTATAAGTTTATAAACGAGACTTTTCGAATGATAATGAATAAATATTCTATTTTAATTTGAAAATAAAAAATAATGAAGCGAAATATCTAAATCCTATAAACTCCTGTTTTATATTTTAAAATACAACACTTCTGAAAATAATGCTTAATCTTTTATATGTCTATCATCTGTTATAGAATGAATCAATATAGTGTTTCACTAATTAGCATACATGAAATATTTAATATCGAAAATTATAACTTAGGTCTTTTTTTTCTATTTATATAACTGATAAAAGTCATATAATGATTGCAGAGTAGATTTTTATAACATACGAATTAATTAATATAACATAAGTCACTTCACATTTTTACTGTTACTTGCTAAACTAATATATTTTAATACTAAAAAGAAATGTAGTAATGCTCGTAATGTTTCATTAACACTATTTAATTACGTGCCAGACGCCAGTTTTTATAATTTTTGTTAATGAAATATTTCTTTTGAAAGTGATTTTCGACAATGCTAATAATTAATGCTATCTGTTTCTTACAAAATAAGTACAAAGATAAAAACAGTTATTATTAAAACACTCTTTTACGACCATTCAATGTTTATCTTAAACATCACGTCTAATTTAAAGTCTGTAAACCATGTAATTTTAAAAGATTACCGTTACAAAACGGCGATTTAGCGTATTCTCCGATTATTGAAAATTCGACATTTTGATTTACACTTTAGATTTAACAAGAAAGCAGGGACTATTGAATTTATTTTAAAAATTAGAATGTTTGCTCCGTTTTTTTTCTTTTTTTTAAAGATTTGGCAACAAGAAAGAACCAAAACACATTATTTAAACTAGGTATTCTGAATTTCTAAATTCTTTTCTCAACGTTCATAATTTAATTAATACTAAACTATTAAATGATAAGAGTAATTTAAAATATATGAAATAATTTAATTTTCATTTATATTTTCTGCTTTTTAGTGTTTTAAATATTTCATTTATTTTATTATTGCAGTTTCACAGATAATTGGAAAATTTTTCCGAGAGCCGTTTGGCGCATAACTAACATTATTGTTGTCGTAAACTTGTGAAGGATTGCAACCACAAAGAATATTTGGCAGTTAATCGCCTGCGGCAGGGTAACTAGGAGCATGCCAACTTAAGTTCTAAAAATATTAAAATATTATATTGCCATCGAAAACACACCTGTGTACATAATTTATATAAATCTGGGATGTACGTGAGTGAAAAATCGATTACAAAATTCCTTCTTTGCATACAAAAACAAACTTCAGTTTAAAAAGAAGTAAAAAGAAAGGTGAATTGATTCTTTCAACCTTTTCATGCAAAATTATCTCTTAAATCTACATTTATCGCTTTTGCTGTAGTAAACGTTATAGCTCTTTTAATTATTATTTTATACTGAAAAGCATATACTAATTTGTTTCGAATAATTCTCTTCTAAATTTCTGCTCTATCTGGTTCAATTAAATGATAACTATCTATTCTTTTAAATATTTTAAATATTTTGCACAGAATAGGCACAGATTATTAAGTATTTAGTACAAATTACTACTATTACAGTTATTACAGATTATTACTATTTTACAGAAATACATATATAGTTGCTATTACTAATAGAATATTTATTCTGAGCTGGCATGATATTAAACAAGTGGAGAGGATAAGATTATGGTTAGGTAAAAAAATGTATTTTCTTATCATGAGTAGAGAAAGTATACTTACGGCTGAAGTATAATCTTGATTGTAAATAACTTCTTTTAATTTTCAAATTTAATATCGATTTTTCTTATCAAGTCATTTAACAAGAAATTTTTAACAAAGATTTTAAAGTAAAATAAAAACCGATTTCAAGGGATTTTTTCACTATTCTGTACTATGTGCTAACACTTTACTTATAGAGTAATGGAATTTTCGTGTTTTACCCGACCTGAACCCAAAAATTATATTATTGCCAATCCGATCTGCTCCGAACTTTTCGCCTATGTTCAGGTCCAGATATAATCGGATATAATATACACAACTTAATGCGACACTATTCACTGTTACTTAAAATCTCTTTCATGACAATGTCGCTTTTTTTACACGCAGTAGACGAAGACTTTCAAACATTTTTGGATTGTCCCTGTAAAATAACTGTTAACGAAATGACGACTATTTTAACAGGAGTTTCTACTTCTTTGGCGCAATATTCACCAGATTTTTACGATTTTTGTTTTCGGTTACAAATAAATAAATAAATAAATAAATAAATAAATATCACCTTCATATTTAATTATATTTATTGATATTTCAATTGTATACAATATTTAAATTTTTGTGTGTGCACTGTGAATTTTTAAACTGGCGATCGTTGTTATCCAGTAACAAACATCTGAAAGAAATATGGTAGCCAAATTGTGATATCGCATTAAACTCTCTGGAGCTTATACGAACATTCAAGTTAAAAGTTGATATTTAATAAAATGGTAGCCATGTGAACAAAATAAGTCTATTTTTTGCATTTTTAAAAACTTTTGCGAGCTCAGAAAAAATAGTTAATCAATGCTTAGCAATATTTTTGTAGTATGAGCTACAGAAAAACGATTGCTTTTCTTAAAAAAAAAAAAAGGAAATCAGTTGAATAGTTCTGGAGAAAAATGGTTGCTCAGTTTGAAAAACATAGTTGTGAGACGCTTTTGACATAGGTTTTAAATGTTTATTTTCGACATAGTTTCGAGATGGTTTTTTCAGGCATTTTTTCGACATGGTTTTGAGACGCAATAAACTTTGATTATAGAGTTGCTTGTAAACAGACGCTTTTTGGCGGGTGTGGCGTTATGTTTAACGAGCAAAAAATATTGTAAGGAATTGGAATATTACGAAACCGCTGTAGGGCAACAATGTACTCACTTGAAGAATCAAATAATGCAAAAATGCCGAATAGTCAAGAAGTTATAAGTTCAAGTAGTACATCAAATTAAAAACCAAGAAAATTATCCCTTTAAAAACAAAGAAAAATCATCATGGCACCACAATGTCAGACGAAATACAACTTACTGGTGCCTAGATGTATTATAAGTAGCAGATATTTGTTCACTTTCAGGGTCATTAGACTGTAGAAACAAAATACTTAACGCTAAAATAACATAATGAGATATATTTAAACACAGATATCTCTGAAACGGAAACCAACTTCAGCTTTTTGTGAATATTTCCTAAATTCTCAAGAGTATGGTTACTTAAATCTGTTAAAATTTTCCAATAATTATTGAAAATTCGGCATTTTGATTTACGCTTTAGATTTAACAAGAAAGCAGGGACTATTGAATTTATTTTAAATCATTTTCTTTGTTTTTCTTTGTTTTCAATAGGTCATTTTTTAAACTGATCGAATTTTGTTGATTAAGTTGATTGATCGTTAATAATAAGTGGACTAATATGGATTGCAAATTACAATGCACGAAACCTGCCTATTTGTTTCGGTTTTGATTTAATAGTTAATTAAATGCAAATTCTCCGTTTACCGCCAGTAAAAATTTCTCCAATCAATTTCCCTACTTTATACTTCCATTTCCTTTAATTTATCTATTTTTGTTTTCTTTCCGTATTTTTCCTCTATTCGTAAATAATATTTCTTCCATTCATTTCAGTACTTTATAGTATTATAATTATAATATTGCAAATAATTATTATTAATTTACCAATTTATGTAAAAAAAATCTTTAATAATTTTCACTTTTTATAAGCATTACTTGTCTTACTTGTATGGATCAATGCTTCTACAAAAGTTTGGTAATATTTTTTAACACTTGAATGTGGTTTTAACACTTGTTTGAATGTGTGTGTGTGTGTGTGTGTGGGGGGGGGGGGGTATAACTTCTCTAAGCTCTTAGAATTTCCTTTTTTTCTAGTTTTCTTATTTTAATTATTTGTAGTCCTTCGACTTCATTTATGTCAAAGACATGATATCGTCATTATTTACGTACTTTTACTTTTGTTAGAATGTTCTCTGAAATAGGTCATTTGAAATACTTGACGAAGGTAAATAAACTAAATTACCGTTCACGGAACAACAGTTCTAATTTCATGAATTTTCCAGAAGAGAAAATAGATACCTTTCTATATAGAGAATCTTTTATTAATGTAAAATGTGTTTGCCATTCAGTGGAAATATCAAACATGAATAAAAAAGAATGTTTCAAAATATTGCAAATTAATACTTTTTCATGTAAGCATTCGTTCATTTTTGTATTTAATTAGGAAGAATCACAAAATTGTATACCCGAATTATTTATTGGAGGCATGGAGACTAGTGATGGGAGTATTCGAATTCAAAATGTCTGAAGTCTCGATTCAGCCAAGTTCTCGAGTGATCTCGATTCGGACAAAAGTATTCGAATACAAGCCACCTGGCATTTGTGTCGCAGACGAAAACGAAAACTGCGGTTTTCGACTGTATTCAGTTCTCATAGCTCAAGTTTTCTGTTTTCATAAACTGCGTCAGTGAATGTTTGTATTCAAATTAGTAATGGGAGTATTCGAATACAAAATGTCTGTGTTCTCAAGTGGTTTCGGTTTCAGACAAGAGTATTCGAATACAAGTCACTTGGCATCTGTATCGGTGACGAAATCTGCGGTTTTCGACTGTATTCAGTATTCAGTCCTCATATCAGGCGTTTTCTGTGGTTTCATAAGGTGCGCCAGGTAATGCTAGTATTATTATATACTCGGCGCTGTTTGAGACTTTTTTCTCCGGAATTTTGCGGCGGTTAACAGGATGATCAGCGCTCTTTTAGTTTTGATATTTAGTTTTATTTTTTCAAGCGTACAATCAATTCAACTAATATATATATATATATATATATTTAGTTAAATCAATCATATGGATTTTAATTTAAGAAAACGATTATAATGAATAACATTCTGTGAGTTTGTATTTAAGAAACGTAAATATAATTTTTTTAATTCATTTTTTAAAAATTTTACGATTAAAATAATTACTCATAGTGGAAAATAAAATTGTACGTTCGTAAAAAAGAAAAAAAATTCTTGATTTCGCTAATTAAAGACAAATTGCTTAATTTTACGGGCGTATGCAGGTGAGGGCCGGTTCTTAGCCTTCTAAATCTTAGAAAATAATAAGATATAACTTGCAATACTGAGAGACATGGACGTCGGCAGAATTATATTTTGGGACGGGTAAGATTTTGGAACACGTGTGGCGATGGCCCACAGTCTAGTCTGCTTTTAAAATTGCAGAATATAAACAGGAAATAATCTAAACTAAGATTTTTTTTTGTCAGAGTTATCATGCAAAACAATTTTTAAACATATCAACATATAAAGCAGTAAAATAATTTATCAATTAAGAAATACTAAAGATATATATATATATATATATATATATATATATATATATTTTTTTTTTTTTTTTTTTTTTTTTTTTTTTTACCAACATGTTTTTAAAAAAGAAATTGAAGCAGTTTTTTTTCCGTCAAAGAGCTTTGCCACCCTCAATCCCTTTTTTAAGATAAGTTTGAAACACATGAACATTAACAGGAAAACAAAATTAAAAAATCCCTGACGCGGCCTACAAGCACAGGTAGATTTCGAAGACACAGATCGTGGGGTGCTTGTTTGTTGGGAATTGCGGAAGAAATGAACTTTTTGCCATGATGCGGCATTTGGAAACGCCCACTTCGAAACCTAACTTGTTTGCAGGCGGAACTGGCAGGGATTTTTTTTTTTTTTTATTATTTATTTATTTTTTTTTTTTTGGCTATAAGGGTTGGTCCTATAAAAAACTTGTCAATATAAAAGTTTTAGATAATATTAAGATATTTTATAATAAATTTAAGCGGATTTGATATCTTCAGAATTGACAAAGTTATGAATTTTTTTTTCTAAAACCCCCTCTCCCCCCCCCCTTGGGGCCATTTTTAATGGTATCAAAATCTGTCATACATAAATTTTCGGCCCTTTTTCTAGAAGTAATAATAACTTTAAACGGATTCGATACGTATCATAATTAAGAAATTATGGGGTTTTTTCTGTTTTCACAAAAAGCCCCCTCACCCCCTTCCTTGGTTAGATAGATAGATAGATAACGTTTTGAACTGGGGGTGATTTTGGGTTCTGGGAGTCATGATCGGCGTAGATATTCAAAAAATTTTCAAAAAACTCCAACTTAGGGGAGAATGTAATAGGTAGTATTTCTTACGAAATCTACCTAAAATTATCTTACCCTGGGAGGGGGTGGTGTAGGGTTCAATGGGATAGAGTCATCCAGACAAAAAATTCTTTTTTTTTTCCTCTAATAACAATCCTAATATTTATATCAAAACTCAAAAACATTAAAAAGAAAAGAAATTGTTCTGTAGCTGTAAATTATAAAACGTTACCATAAACAAAAGAGTTGCGTTTGTACGAAAATTAAACATTTCATTTGCTGAAAGAGGCGCTACTCATACTTTTCAAATAGACTGATGTGAATCTGACACGTGATCATAAAAAAAAAGGGGCAAACGATTTTACGTAGAATAAACATTCGAAGAGTGAAACAGGCGAAATGTCGTCCCTCATTTATTAGTTTGATGGAAGTCAGGAGTAGTTTTTAGTGCTACTACATTTGAATACAAAGAATCGATTCTGATTTCGATTCTGAAAAGTTTTCGAAAACTATGGTATCGATTCTTAAAAGATCTCGAATCGGCCCATCACTAATGGAGACCATGTTCATGGCATGTTCATGGTGAAGATCAAGCAGTACTTATTGACAAACGACTTGTGTTTTCACAAATATTCTAATTTTTTTTAATCTATATGGTAAAATAATACTTGGATACTTTATGTAATTACCAAATTTTGAAATACATATTTTCTTTGTAAATAAAATGATTTAAATATACATAATAACGTTTCTTATGAATCACGTAGCCTATAAATAGCAAAGCTCTATTGCAAGGCAGAGAAGTATATTTACCACATTCTCTAAATATACTTATAGTATATATTAAAATGGAAATACCTTACCTAATGAATTAGATGTTTTGCCTATCATAATATTATTTTAATCATTATCTTCTTTGGAAAAGTATGATTTAGAAAATACACATACAGCTCTTCTAAAAATTTCTAGGAAGTTGTATGTGTCATTGATACGTGAAATGTATATTTACATGTTTTATCTACTTTATAAAACTTTCAGAATGGAACCTATTACTATTCCTTATGCATAGAGTAACTGCAATATAGATGAAACAAATACCAAACCTTTTTTCTTTGTGTGATTTAGTTGTATTCTGAATCCGTAAGATACTAAATAAGAATGTTTGGCTATGAGCTGTACATTAAGAAAGAGCAAATTCAAATACTTTTTGGTATAATTAAGCTTTTTATAAATATTTAAAGCTTTTTCATTCATATTAACAAAGCTGATTTCGCTGAGATTTTTTTTGTGTGTGTTAAACTGGTCTCTAGTGCTTAATTTGGTATTTAAGACGCAAATAAATTTAGATGCGTTTTACTGAAATGGACTTAGCTATTAAATAAGGATCAATGAAAATTCAAATATATTTTTGATAATTTCTCATTTGTTCTTGGTGAATTAGTAAATGTTTTGCTAATACAATAAATGAAATGTTTTATTACATAAATATTTATTTTATGTAGCTTTTTGTGGTTATTGAAATCTAATTATTTAATAACATTCACGTAAGTGCTTTTATGAACATCAACATAAATGTTTTATGCTATAATATGCAATCTAGTTTTATATGTATGACAAAGCGCTAACTCGCAATTTAATTTAAAACCTCTTATAGCAGCAAAATTGCTCAGATTTAATTGTTGTTTATTTGCATTTTAGATGGTATTTAACCTACTCCGAGGTACCAACATTTTCAATAAGTTTTACTGTAACTGCATAGTTAATCTAAATTAATTGGTGATTATTTAAAACCCGTAAGTGATATTGCCCGGTCTTACGGAGAGCTAGTGGTGTTTATTGTATCACACCTCTTTTTTCTTTTGGTCGGTTTAATAGATTCTTCTGGTATCTTCCCTCAGAGTTCCGCTTTTGTAACCCTGAAAAACCTCCCTTATTGGCTAAAAGTTTTCACGTGTATTTTTTTTTTCTTTTAATAAGGTTATTTATATGAGAGAGGTCCGGGAGACCCCGACGTCTTCTTAATGTAACACATTTTGCCATATTGGAGAATGTTTTTGAAACTCAGACCGAGAAATATTTTACATTCTTACGATTTAGAGACTTCTAGATGAAGTGGGAAGTGATTTCTCTGTTGAATGTGAGTGTGATGAACAATTATGTAATGAAAGTTCGTATTCCTCTGAGAGTGAATTTTTTGAATCCGACAGCGAGAAGAATGGTGAATCAAACAATAGGTGCTCTCAGTACTACTATGGAAAAATAGTTTCAAATGGTTATATATTGATCTGTGTGCTTAGAATTCACACGAAAATTATGACACGAATGTGGTAAGAGTTTTCAAAAATAACATCAGTATTGCATCAAACATGAGTATTTTTTTTTATTGCATAACTTTCACGCTGACTTGTAGTTGAGTTTTTTTTTCATGTAATTCACCCAACCGTTAATGGTTTGCTATTAATTCATTCATCATAGATTTTTGTAACAGAAAAACATATAAAAGAAATGTAAAACATGTTATTTTTACTCATTGTGTAAATAGCTCATTTCAAGTGGTTTTTGATCAAAAATTTGTAATATTTATTTAAATTCCACTGTACTGCATTTATATTTCTAAAATGTTATAAATGTAAATTATATTGGAAGTACACATTCTAAAAAAGATATAGATCGTATTTTATTGTAGATATTTCAATTATAATAAATAAATAAATAAATAAAGAGACCGCAACGTACTTGTAGTTTACCAAAATTTCACCGTACTTGTTACGGGTTAAAAGCTATTGCAGAACATTAGAGTGCCATTTTAGCTATATGACGGTATATACTGAAATTGCCTTTTAAAGCATATAAAATTCCTCTTTATACGAACAATGTTTAAGCTAAAAAAAGCTTACGTAAACATGAAAGAAATGAAAACAATGCAATTTTGTATAAATATAAAACTTTTAGTTATTTAAAAGTTTAAGATTTCATTTAAATTCTTGTTGTATGCACTGAATAAAAGTTACTTATAACTGTATGTAAATGAACTATTTAAGTTCTTTTTCAATGTTCATTTCCATTATTGTGTAATGCTTTAAATCAGGTCTCGTAAAAATGTGCTTTTAAATATTTGTAATAGTTTTTTAGAGCCAATGTAAAAATTCATGTATTTAATAAATGCAAGAAAACAGTATATTTCTTTGAAAGACATCTATTATTTTTTTATACACACAAAAGCAGTAAAATATATCGTCTATTTTTATTACGTATAGACGAAATTCAGCGGAATAATTTCAATAAATAACTACTATTTTATTCTCGGCATTTTTGTTGCAACTACTCAATCTAAAGCTACACAGTGAAAAAATATTATTTTAAAGAAAATTACGCATTAATCCCAACTTTGGGATAAATATTGCTTCTAAATTCTGAGCGTGAAATTGACCTGTCAAAAATGGTTAAGCACATTATTATTTTCACTGACAGTTCCTTAAAGCAGTGCAAAAACTAACTACATTTTTATACAAAGTAAATTTTGCACTTTCATACACTCAACATAATAAGAACTGTAATATTGTCAATATTTTTATATAATATATAACATTTGTATATGTAATATTATAATGTTAGAATTTATTTGTACTACAAATGTTTCAATTGACACAAAAACATAAAATATAACTTTAACATAAAAGTAACGTTTGAAAAATATCTATTCCTTTAAAAAATATATATACAGCATATATGCATATTATTTTAATTTTAATCTTATATCCTTTTCACTATAATCCGGATATAGGGGAAGGTGGCCTAAAATGATCCCCTTAAGGAAAAAACTTGTGTAAAATAACGTAACTGTTTAAACAAAACTTTGGTCCTTTGTTACTATGTTTTACACTATATTTTGCATTATAAACATATTTTAATAATATTTTAAACCCAAATTGAGTAATGAAATATATTTCAAAAAGTGTCCAAAGGATCATTTTACCCTCACCAAAGGGTAAAATGATCCTTCAGTTAAAAAAATTATAAATTGTTTTTTATCAGCAAAATAAAAGATATAAAAGTCATTATGACAATACATAAGTCAAATTCTCATCCAAACATATACTCCATTAAGTAAACCAAGTCATATTTCTGTACATGCAAGACTGTATATCTAATTAAATATGAAAATTAGTGCGTACCTTATAACATACTAGCTGTTACCCGTGACTTCGTTCACGTAACATTAAAAAAAGAATAAATGCATTAATTTAGCAAAACATTTCACTTGATAATTAACAACATATATAATTAACCAAATCTTTATCACATTTTATAGGAGACCATACGGTATTTCTTTGCTATAGGGGCCTTGACATAACCCAGTCTTAAAAAAGTGAAATTTCATGCCAAATGTCAATCGCGAAAATGAAACTGCAACTAATGAAAAAAGGAAGACCCAGTAAAATCGTGAAAATCGAGGAATTCCTTTTCGTAAAACGAAAACCAACACTGGCAGAATTCTTCTATATACAACAGTGCATTTTAGGTGGTATTTGGTGTACAATTTGTATATGTGTGCATTGCTAAATGGGCATTATTATATTGTTTATTTGCATAGACATATGTTATATATTTCTTACTACATTATCTTGTTTATGTATATATTAAATTAAGTGTTTCACGCTAAGTGGTGTAAATAGTGAACAAACTGTTTGTGGATTTTATACATTGATATTTCACAAAGATTTAACAATCTGATGCTATTCTAAAATGTAAATAAAGGTTGCTAGAAAGTACTTTAAATTCTGCCCAATTTAACCTCGATATTTTCTCTATCGCGTCAAGAACACTATTAGCAAATAAATACCGACGACACAAATCTGATTATCGAAATCTACATATTTTTGTTAGTATATATAGGATTATTTTCATTTATTTCATGCGCTTGAAATTTTTTACGCTCTCTCTAGGGTTAGGTGTCGAATAAATGTACTTTCTTATTATTTTATTTTGCCATTTCTATTTATTCTATTTTCCATTCATTCCATTTATGGATATTGATTTAATTTACATATTCGTGTCAAAGAATATGCTTTAAAGTTATTATCAGAATTAGGATAGGATACGATTAGGGTTAGGATTAGGAATAAAAATTGAACGACAATGGCATGACCGATTCAGGTTTGAAGTATGAACCATCATGAAGCAATAAGAAAATTAGAAAATTATCGGCTAATAATTTTTAATATGTTTTACAGTCATAGTTGGCAACAAAGGTGAGCGGAGAAATGATCATCTAAAATACCATTAAGTGTTTACCACGCAAATAACAAATCTGGTTACAACAATGTATTTAATTTTGCACCAAATTTCACTTGATAAAAAAAAAGCAAATTGACTATGGACTTAATTACAGACCTCTAACCTTGTTGTTCTCGGAAATTTTCTACCTATATGTAAAAAAAAATTCTACTATATAGAACTCGCTTTTACGTTTATAATGTTATGAATTGGCACGATCGGCTTGTTCAAGTTTACACAATTCGGCTGGAAGAAAAGATTCATTACATTTTGATTTCTTCTTTGCTTTTGCATTACGCGAATTTGTTGGTAAAATCGATTTTCTTTTCGATAACATTGTTGTTTTTTAAGTTTAAAAAATATTGTAATTTTACTTAAACATTGCTTTAAAATCTATGCAATTTTTCTTATCCTACAACACTTTACAAAAATCTATTATGAAACAACTTTTAAAAAGCTATATTTAAAAACGACAACAAAGTTTTTCCTATTTTAAAACTAAAAGAAATGTAAAATTAAATTCCGGTTCGAAACAACGATTTACAAATGTGTTTCGATTGTGGGAAAATGATAGAGGAAAAATGCTGTTACATCGACACAATCATATTAAATCTTTAGCTTTTATGAGTAAAGCAACTTTCTTTTAAAAAAATATAGTTATTTTTATTAAGATTTTCTGATTTTCGATACGGATAATTTTGCGATGCATATCATTGACTTTTGCCATCCAATATTTTTTATTTTTTTTTTTTTACTTTTTAAAATTTAAATTAAAAATATGGTATCTTTATGTTAGCCGTGTGCAGACGATAAATCGCCAACCTATCCCATCATTAGTATTGAATTAATTAAAAATATAAATCTTTCATTCATTTCATTTAAAACACAGAACTTTAATTTACAACACATACATTTAAAATACATATATTACGTACATTTAAAATAATTCCTTTCATGTGAAAAAGAAAAAGAAAAAAAAGAGAAATTAATCACAAATAATTTGATAACCCAAGATCATTTTATTTCAACATCAAAACAAATCTGTTTTATTTTTCTACACTATATGACATCATATTCGCTTGCTTTCCATACTTACTCGTATTTATGCACTTTGTATTATTATCAAATATTTGAAAACGCACGTTTTATTTCTAATATGACATCATTTCATATTCTGTTTAATTGTTAAATAATTCATTTCCTTTTCATTTTTCACGTGGAAAATTTTCACTTGAAAATAAATTGTTAATTAAAAATTATTACTCAGGGGTTTTATTTTATATTGGAAACGATAAAGTATTAGCAACGGTAAAATAAATTTAACCATTTTAAAAACAGCTGCAAAACCGGGCCCTTTGGGCCAAACCAACCAAACCAACCAACCATTTTAAAATAAACGAAAAAATGTCCATTTATTCTGTATGAAAATAATGAAAATTTTAATTTTTAAGAAAAATATTGAAATGAAATAAACGAAAACCAGCCTATATTCATTTGAGGGTTATAATCAACTTATATGCAAAGATACAGGATAATTAAATGCTTCATTTTGACGCTGGCTTCAGCCTAACATTTGCACACAATCAGATTTATAATATTATTAGGATGTTATAAAACCCAAATTTTCAGAGAATTCTATTCATACACGTAATACTGTGCTCGCTTGAATACCGCCATTGCTTCTTTTTCACTTATCACAACTAGTTTATGTGTTACCCTGTAGCTAGCGCGACCTGTCTGGAAGAAAACATATGTGGATCGTTTTGCCCGTTAGGATTATTTTAGTCCACCTTCCCCTATATCTAGTTTAGTTTTCAATTACTTTTCTGAACTGAGACGAATTTTTTAAGTCGCAGGAAGCCATTTTCAATGAAAGATTTCAGATGTTTGACTTTTAACTTGGGCGAACATCAGATATCAGTACTTCTTACGGCCGAAACATTAAGGAGAACTTGGCGATTTTTTTTTTTACAGAAAGATTTTGATGGGATATCACTGCTTTTTGTAGGTTTTATCAAATGTATTTTTCTAAAGGATATAAATATAATAAATATATAAATGTCAAAGAATTTTAAAATTATTTTATTATGCTTTACAAATCTATATTTTTATTTGTAGTTTACATCAAAATACTTGCCGTCTCAGGCAAACAATATATTCTTTCTTATATGTATGCTAAGCACTTCATTATATTACTTTTATTCATAACTAGCCGAAGTATCTGGCGTTGTTCAAAATTTTAAGAATGTTTGTGTAGAAAAATTAATTTCAAAATTAAACATGTTGTATAGATAACTTCAAAATGTTAAAATGTGCCAATATTTCTATAATCGTGTTTTTATCATGATTCAATACGTTCCTCAAACTCGAATGACGTTGTATTCACCTGTTGACATCTTACCTACTTACTTTCACTATTACTCATATCGATACTCTCTTTGTATGATTCTCAAACATTTGAAAAGATCCGTTAAACTTCCAATATGACGTTATATTAATTTTCTTTTTTAATTATCTAATGACGGCATATTAACCTGCTTTCTGTATTTACACACACTCATACTCCTTGTATTATTGAGAAATGTTTGAAAATTTCCGTTATATTACCAATATGACGTCATTAATTAATCTTTTTTTTCAGTTGCTAAAACTTTTCACTTCATTTTCATTTTTCACGTGGAAATCTTTCAATAGAAAATTAGTTATTGTAGAAAGAATTTCATTGTGGATTTTTAATTGTTGGCAACTGCTATAACGAAAAATGTTCAAATTTAATAGGAAAAGGCGGGAAGAGTTCAATATCCTGTGCTAGTAGGTTTGGCGAGTTGTTTTTGGCGATAAATGTTTGATGTGGTTGTTGCGCGCCAAACAGCAGATGATATGGAACTCTTTCCGGAAAGGCTGTTACATTTTTGTTTTTTTATTAATCAAAAATTAACTATACATTATTTCGATTCCGGATTACTTTAGTTGCCTCGGCTATATTTTAATACACTTACACGTAATATTTCACAATTCTGACTTTCAAACTGTTGATTTGTATAGAAGTGCAGACATACAAACACATTTTCATATATTAGATTTACTTGCTCAATCCTTCGCCAAATCGGAAGTTTCTGTTAGAGAAATTCTCTTTGCGATCATTGGCAGCAGATCTTATATTTTGCATTGTTATTCATTTCATCTTTAATCCTCCGGTTAATATGCCGCTTAATTTACTTAGGCGTTTACGTTTCATGTCCGTTTGCATCGTTACACTCTCTAATACGGAGGTTTTTAATCCTGTTAAGTAATCTTCTGTAATTTACACTGAAGTGAAGTGGTTCTTGTTAAACGCCTGATAAGCTATCCATATTTACAGTAAACCTTATTGATGCTAATTTTTTTTCCCTTTCATTCTCACATTGGAACGATTAAGGAAGACTAGAAAATCTACGGACGCACTGCCGTTCTTTCTTTAGAAAATCTACCATTATTCTCATCTAATCGTCTTAGATAATATGTCAATATGTCTTGGTTTTAAGATTTTAGCTAAATTTACTCGAAAACCTGATTCTAAAATGCGAAGAGCCCGATTATAGAAGATTCATTCTAACGTACATATTGATAAACTGGATATATGTCATAAATTATAATAATCATAAGAAGAACTGGCAGTTTCGATGCTTTAATTCTGAAAATTCTCTTTCTATAATAAACTTTTAAGAGAGTAAAGACTAACAGTATAGTAATTGTAAGTATAGTAACAGTACAATATAATAGCAAAATTAGAGGTCTTGTGTAGTGACGAAACGATTGAAACTTTATTAACATTCGGGCGTTATGCCATTTACTTAACCACATAATATTAATAGCTGGTTACTCGTCCTAAAAATTCTCAATGAAAAATAGCCTCTAGCGTCAAATTCTCTCCAAGCTTTGTGACACTTAACGAAATAGCGCCATATTTGGCGACAAAAATACTATGTTTATGTGGACGTCATAATGATGCATATGTATTTTATATGTGATGCATATATATATATATATATATATATATATATATATATATATATATATATATATATATATATATATTTCAAATAAAATCCAGTGTGTACATATATATATATATAACGTTTATTAACATCATTAAAATGCACTTAAAGAACTAACAACCCACTGGAATTTTGCCAGATTGACTGAGTGCTATTGAGATTAGAATACCGACATTTATAATAAAATTGATTTTAAGGAAGTAAAAAATAGAAAAACGGACAGATAAACTAAAAGATTTGTCTTCCCAACATTTTCGGAAAAGCATATAAAAAATTCATTCTGCTTCAAACCATGTAACACCTTCAAACTCAGGCTAATTTTCTGTAATCGGGCTTTGGCGACCAACTCTGGCGTCAAATATGAGCGAATAAATGATTGTCTATGCAACTATTATTACTTAAATATTTATCGTACAACAAAAAACATAAATGGTTGCAACCATGTAATTAATTTAATTTGCCAATTGAAAGTGTTACGAACTGCATATAGCCAAATCAGCACCCCCTATTTGAAGGGTTTAAAGGCAGAAATTCTATGTTTTCAGACTTTTCTGGTTAATTGTGGGACAAAACCTACTTAGTTGTCAAATTTCATGATTCTACAACTGTTAGAAGTACCTTAGTTATTTGATTATCACAAACTTTTGTTATTTGATGATCCCTTGTGAGTCAGTGACAAAAAAGCTCTTTTTCGGAATTGTATATTTAAAAAAATATTAAATACAGAAATTCGAAATCGTGGAACCTAGTTCAGTTTGATTATATTAATGTGTTAAGAAGGAAAACTCTCTAGCTCTCCCCAAAACGTAGTTATGAGGGGGTGAAAAGTAGGCCGAAATGGTCAGGGAAAAGGTAGCTTACGGCATGTGCGAACTTGGCGAACGCACGGCCGTGCTCCCAGATAAGTAGATCTTGAGAAAAAAATTTGTTTTTAGAGAAATTCTCAATATCGAGTTTTTTTTTACTACAAAATTAGTCATAAATTCTAAACTTGTTACTTCAGAAACATAATAATAGGTCATTTTGTGCATCCGTATGGTTAAGACATTCAGTCAAAATTTCATAAAATTCTAACCAACGATTTTTCTTAAATCGTGCGCGCAATGACCAAAATCGTCGTTTTGAGAAAATTGACTTCAAAGATCAAACTGTGCCTTGATCATATAAAAAAATCTCAGACTGTTTTAGACATAACTCCACTTCTAAAGTGAATTTTTGTATGGAGTTTATTTTAAATTGTTCCTAAAGAATCATATTTATTTATAAGCTAATAAAAGAAATTTCGAATTTCTGACACTTTAAAGGTTTTCTGACCCCTTAACATCAAAATCAGAATGAAAATGTTCATTCAATATACAATCATTCCGAAGAAATAGTCATGGAATTTTTCAAAATTATTATTATTCCCAGTTTATTTATTTATTTATTTACATTTTACGAAAAAACCTTAACAAAACTTATCAATTAAATCTACAAAATTCTGTTAGATTTGAAAATTTGTAGTAATATAAGAACATGCTGGTATGTTGTTATTGATTCTTTCCCACTTTAATATTCTGCAAATGTGTCTATTGGCTGCGTACATCCTCAAATGTGTATGATTTGGAAGTCATATGTTTTTGTTTTAATATTAGCACTGAATTTAGATCAATTTCAATAATGCATTCTAAACAAAAATTTCAATATTGAACACTGAACATTAGAAATGAAGGAAATAGATTAAATTGATTTTAACATCTCTGGAAATCAAAATATTCTTTTGAATTCATTCCTAATATATTTAAAAATATTAATCAATATTTTCCGAAAAAATTATCTCCGATTATTTAAGGTAATAACGCCTGTCAACATTTAAACTGAAGCAAATAGTCTTTTTAAAATTTGTTTTATCGAAATAATAAATTCTATTTAAAATCGTTAATAGGATAAAAAAAACACGATTTTTCGTCTAGTATAAAATGTCATATATTTTAAAACTACACAGCTAGTTGACCGCTTTCTATGATTTTTTTTTTTTTTTTTTTTTTTTGCCGATTTTCTTTATTTAAAAAAAAGAAAAATAATAGATAGGTTAAATTGTTTTTTTATTATTTTGGTTTTCTTTAGAAACTTTATGATCAGGATTGATAATGAAATGTATCTAACTGGTAGAAAAGTAAGCGATATCGGAAACCCTCTTTTTCGTTTAAAAATATAAAATCATACAAATTCGAGGTTCGTTTGTAAAAACAGACTGTAAGTTGACGAAGGTAGTATGTACCGCAACTCTATGTTCATTTGGATAGATTTTCATTTAAAAATATAACATTATACAAATTCGAGGATGTAGGCAGTGGTGCTCCCAAAACTAACTTCGTTTGGAATGATTTTCGTTTAAAAATATAAAATCATAAAAATTCGAGGTACATTTGCGAAAGCGAAAGTACGATAGGTTCGTTTGGATAGATTTTCGTTGAAAATTATAAAATCATACACATTTGAAGATGTACGCAGCCAAAAACAATGGGGCCCTCAACACTATATCCCTCCCAGTGAAAAATATCTTAATTCGACACTGATTTTAGGTTTGTTTAAGGTTGTTATTCCAATAGGTATCAAGGCTAGGCTGGTCAGATAGTTGATCATATTTATTCTTACTTGTAGATAGCTTTTACAAAACTTTTATATATCTTTTACACAAATGTGTACACGTGAATATATCATGTAAAAGGGAATAAAAGGATGAAAATGTACGAAAGAATTAACAATGCTATGCACTATCCTAAATATTTAAAATTATAAAAAAAAATTAAATCGTGTATTCAAGGCCCAATTGGAGAGTGTGGCTGCAATTTGCGGGAGTTTTCTTGAATGAAAATGAGACATCGTATCACTCTCAAATATACTTATTTAATAGTCATTTAATTTTATTTTTTATCATTTGATTCTTTTATATTTTAACTGTCTATAATTACCAAAACATTTCAAAAACTATTTATACATTTCTTACTATTCAATGAATGCTGCATTTTGTTTTCCATATATTGTGAAAATGAAGAGAGTTGTAAAAAAGTGAAATAAAGTTTCAACATAAAACAGATAAATAAGTATGAGAAAAATCTACTTATAATAAAATCTGAAGGCAAGAAGGTGTTGCTAACCATTCCGTGCGCGATCACTCTGGTCTGTGAATCGACCGTAGTTAAACGCCATGTTAGGCTTAATGAAAAACCTATGTTAACATCAGGAGATCTCTGTTCCTATTACCCAACATGATTTCCATCAGTCAGAGTGGAAGGATACAGTGACGATACTTTTAGATCGCATTTATGGCAAAATATGTTATTTATCGCATTCCCTTATAGGATTAGTGATTCATTTATGAATTATATAAGCATACCTTAATTAGAGATCCAAAAATTAGGATAAAAGTAAATGAGAACACTAATATCAAACATTGACAACGAGGACTATTTTTTACTTTTGCTCTGCATGCTTCATTTGCCTTACATGATTCTGACTGCCGACTCAGACCTACTGTTATATATTAAGCTCAGTGGTTAACATATGACAGTTAAATGATAATATCTTCTGCTTGAAATCAGGCTTGTTCAGCATGCGTTCCTATAAAACATGTATATCATATCATATTATAATGTTTTAAGTTCTTAATTAAAAATCCAGATTAAACATCGGAATCCCAGATATAAACAAACGAACTCTGTTGCCATTCAGAATGACAAATTTAAATTAATCACAAATGAACAAATCTTTGAAAGCTTCATTAAAAAAATACAGTTTAAATTATGATTCTACTCTTAAAATATTTGCAAAAGCATATTAAAGCTTTTAAATATATTAATTTTGTTTAAAACCTTCAAAAAATTATTTCATATAAAACATATATATCAACATATCTGTAAAACAAAATTTCTGTATGGAAATTTTTTTTCAGAAATAGACGTGATTTCTTTCGTAGGGAGACTTTGCGGTGATTGATCCAGTATAATGGCGCCATCTACAAGCGGATTTTGAAATTTTCTACCATCGTAAATAAAATTATTTTTCTTATGACACGTAATTAAAATATAAGGAATATCCGGAAGCGTTCGACACCTTTATCTTGGGATTATAACAAGTGATAATCACATGTTCCCCAAGATAAAGGAACATTTGGGTGTCCAACGCTTCCGGAGCCACGATGACGTCAAGAAGAGGTGAAACGCTTCCTCAGCGGGTTGGCGGCGGAATTCTACGACATCGGATACAGAAATTGGAGCACCGTCTATAAAAATGCATAGAAAAAGATGGCGATTTTGTAGAAAAATAGAGAAAACTTTCTTCTTTCCAACGATGTTAATTTCTATGAGAATAAACAATGTTGTCTATTTGTAAATTTGATGGGAACCTTATTTCTGGATCGACCCTCGTATATTTGTCAATAATGAACAGTCGTTATATTTTAACTTTCTTTCTAAATTGTTTAAAAAACAATAACCGTACGTGAATTTACATGCCATTACATTTAAAATTTTGAAAGAGTGCGATGAATTCTTTATTTTGCTGAAAATTCAGAGTGCTTTATAAAACAGAAAATATTTTAGAAACTTTTAAAATACGTTTTAAGGTTAAAAATTATAATCATAATTTACAAGGAATTTTTACTTTAAGTAAATTACTGTGCTTTACAAGTGAGTTCATGTAAGAAAGTTCAAAATAAATTAGCAAAACTTTAAAAATGCTACATGGTGAACAGCTAAAATATTTTCTATTTAATCTGATACCGAAATGATCTAGTTAATTTTATCTAGTGCACATGTTAGAAATATAATGCTAAATACATAAATAAAAATACTGGAACACTTAATTGAATAACAATGAAAATTTTGAAAACGATATTTAAATTATTGCCCATAATTATAAAAATATTCACACAATGCAAATTATTCTAATACATGCACTGCGAAAAAAATGTAACAATGTTCACAAATCGGCACTTACCTCTGGTAAGGACCTTGACACTTTTTCAAAAAGCTTGGTGCCATTCGGGCATAAAAAAAAATGAGATATGTTGCTAAATGTTATAAATGGTTATGAAAACAAACTGAAGAACTATTATGCTTGTTTATGTGTGTAATTAAAAATGCTTATGTTTACATTTAGTAACAGATAAATAACTTCTAAAAATATATAAACCATATTATATTAGATAAATAATATAGAAAAAGTGCTTGTGTCCATGAAGAGTAAATAGGTTGTCAAAATATACGTTTGAAAAATATTCTAGGCAGGCTTGTTAAAATCATTTTCTATATTTCATCCAAATCCTTTTAACCCCTTTTCCAGAATTAGTTGTATTTAAAACGTGATATAATACGTTTTGTTTCAAAAAGGCAAATTTTGGGTAATCAGTGGCAAATATGTGCATTTAAAATGAACGCAATTTCAAGTAAGTGATTGTATTAAAGGGCTGTCTGGAGAACTGAACTCCATATATTATGCATGGAGCACAGTTGTCAGGACTCTTACATTTAAGAGGTTAGTTCCCAGCTTGAAATTAATTAAATTTTAGAAACTACCCAAACTACCCCTTGGCAGCCCTGACGCACGTATTTAAGTCATTTGTCCGACAGATGACGCTACCAAGCAATCAAAGACGAATCAAAGGCGCAATGACCATAAGAACAATGGAATTCACGCAGGAGACAATATGGACTTTTAAGGGAATCACACGTTTATAAAAACTGGATGATAATAAATAAATATGTATAATCCTAAATCTAAAGTAATCCACGTAAAATTATTCATATTAGAACCGGATTAGATTATTTGTAATTTAATAGAGGCTTCAATTGGTGTTTAACTTTGTTCATGTTACATGTGTGCGCTGTAATAATTATACTTGTTGTGATTAGAATGCGTTTTTAAAAGAGATATTTATAATGATTTAAATCTAAAACCTTCTATCACTAAAATATTTTCATATAATCTATCAAAATTAGAAGAAGGTTCATATTTAAAGAAGCTAAAAATTATTTTTCGTGGTTGTAAGGCTGTGTGCACGAAATGTACTTTTATTTCTTTATAAACATTTTTACTGTTTTTATTAAAATTTCTGTTCAGTGATATAAATAACTGATAATGGATTATATTTATCATCCTATAAAAAATTACTTGTTATTAAGCGTTGGCTTTTAATAGAAAACATATGAAGATAACTGTGATACATGGAATGCAGGTCAAAATTTAAAGATTTCAGTCTCGTAAAGTTGATGATTCCTCTTAACGTACAGAAATAAACATTTTTTCAATGACATATTGAAGGTTTGTTTATTTAAAAAACAACCTTTCTTTCTCTTTGGTTCAAATTCATGATTACAATTCAGTCCACAATTTTCATTGTTTATTTGTCATAAAAAAGGGAAAAAATTTGCAAGATACTTTTTTTTTCATACTTCAAACTAATTGATTTAAATGGGACTGAAATGTGTGCTTCTTCCAATCCTGTCTCTTTTTCAAGATTTCCTTTGATGCTTTTATCTTGCTAAAGCCATCCCTGAATCCATTCACATATGTATAGGCCTATACATATGTGATATATAGGGCCATCCGGAAAGTTCTGCCGGTTTTTCAAAGGGAAGTGCGATTTCGTCTAGTTATTTTGCTATTGCGCATAATGAAAAACTTAAATGACCCAGCTGTATACCCTCGGTCATTTCTCTTTGTACACTGTTAAAAATAAATCCGTAAATTCACGGTAAAAGTACTGGCAGCGAAGTTGCCGGACTTTTCCGTTCCGTTAGTAGATTTTCCGTTTTGAAAAATAAAAGAAGGAAAATCGCCGTTTGCAGAAGCGGTAACTTCCCGTTAACGCTCTCAGAAATCACGGAAATATTCCTCGTAGTAATATTCGAATTCCTCGTCGAAATATTCCTTTCCCTGACAGAAAAGGACATTTTCCGTTTTAGATAAATTCGGTTTAAAAAAATCTTGACATCTCACTTGGTGCTGCCATCTGTCGACTTTGGGGGAGTATTTACTATCTGACATACGTCAAGAACAGCTTTTGGTCGACATTGGGTTTTGAACCAGGGGTGATAATGCCTCGAGTCCAGCGTCTTGCCGGTTTGACCAGCGGGCGCTTGCCAGATTAGTAGTTTGAACGGATCATTTGAAAATTCTCAAAATGGCGGCTTAGAACAGACATAATTTGGTGTTTAGAAGCTTGGTAATTTTGAAGTTAATTGCGAGGAGATTTCGTTATGAGATGATGTTGATGTTTTAAAATTGTAATATTAATACAGGATAAAAACATGAATTATATATATTCTTAACTTGATTGTTAGATGTAAAATATGAATATTATATTTGAATTAAATTCGATAAAAAATGTTTGCTAGTTTAAGAAAAGCGATTTTTTTTTTCCAACTATTATATATTTTTTTAAATGTGTTCGCCTAGAATATATTTTCAGTGCGAGTACTTTTTATTACTTTAAAAACTAAATTGCGAATAATTTTAAAGGAATGAGAAAAATATTATTTTCTTTTTATTTGAAAGCATTATTTTTGTATGTTGCTTTTTTGAGTAAAATAGATTTTTTTCCACTTAATTTAACTATTATATATATATTTTAATCTGCTTGTTTAGAATATATTTTAAGTGCGAATACTTTCTTATAACTTTAAAAAATAAATTGCAAATAATTTTAAAAGAATGGGAAAATTATTACTTTTTTTAATTCGAAAGTACTATTTTTTTTTTTTTTTTTTTTTTTTTTTTTTTTTTTTAAATAAACTCGAAATTTTAATTTATTAAATTTTTAGTTTTTCTGTGCAACAACATGTCAGTTTTTTAAACATTGAAAATAAATATGCAGCAGATAAGGTAACGGAATATCTCCGTTATCCCCTTTCGTCTCCGTCCGATCCGTTGTTTTCAGGAAATATGTGGAAATTTTCTGTTTTTTAAAGGAAAATACCCTTTTGTCGCAAAAAAGGACTTTTTCTGTGAAATTCAGGAAAAAAATACCCGTGAATTTCAGATTTTTTTTAACAGTGTACTGCATAATTCATGCTTGTATTGTGGCATAATTTTTGTTTCAGTGTAGTGCTAAAAATGAAGAACCAAAAATTTCATTTTCATAATATTTCATGCCCTTTATTTCAAGGAAGGTCAAGACAAGAAGATGGCCACAAGACAAGAAGATGACAAGAAGATGCTAGTCAAGAATGTTTCATGAATGCGAGTCAGACTGCTCGTAACATTTGTGCTGTACATGGTCAAAGTATTGTTTCGGATTCCACAGTTCGAAGGTGGTTTCAGAAGTTTAAGTGTGGAAATTTCAGCATCGAAGATAATGCCCGCTCTAGACGATTATCAACTGTAAGAGAGAACCTCTTATTTTAAGTTATCGCTAGAAATCCACGTTACACAGTTCCGGAGCTATCACGCAGACTAAAAATTACAAAATGGACAGTGCATGGTCATTTGTGTGATAGCTTCTTTTATACGAAGATATCCTTTACATAATAAGGTAATACAGAGCGAGTAAGAATTGTGACCTACAATTATTTTTAACACAAATCGATTTTTAGGACCATAAATGATCAGAATCCGAAATTGCAGCATATTCTGTCATATAAGTTGTGAATTAAGATTAAAAAATTACCCGTATTCCAATTTATTTAGCACCGGTATAAAAAAAGAAATTAATATTAGGAGTTCCAAATATTACATCTGCATAGTTCCTAAAATACTTCAACGAATACCTATTTCGTATCCGAAGGTATAAAGTATCGGACAATCGAAATACGATTTCGAAATTGAGTCTTAGTACTGAATTGTTATAGTTGTTACAATTTAATTTTGTTACAATTTCAATACGTACACGACAATCTAAGCTTATTTTTTCAACATAAATTAAAAGGAAGTATAAATTCCAATCTATTGCTGTTTTCCTTTTCCACTGCAAATTAATTACAAAATATGGGGGACATTTTGTCTCTCTTTATTTCTTGATGCGACTGTACATATATCAAAGATAAATTTTAAGCAGTTTTTCATTATGGGGATACTTTAACTTTCGTAAACCGGTACCTAAATACAAAATCACGTCATAAAAAAAACATCTTCAACCAAAAGAAAAAAAGTAAATAAAGGACCTGGTTAGAGATCAATCACAGGTGTCCTCTTCAAATAAATAAATAAATATTGAAATGCAAACGAAAAATTTGAAAAGGACAATGCTTTTGGTTTAACATTAGCTTGCGTGCGTCTTTGTTTGAGTAGTGTTGGCTCTTAATGTGAAACTAAAAAAAATACACCACAAGAACATCCCCATTTAAGATTATAAAAACAGAGATATGATGCTAGAAATGAGATTATACCGTACATTCAAACTGAATTAAATGTGTTAAACTGTCCTTGGATGTGATGAGGAATCTCACTTCATAATACTATTGTCAAAGATTTCGTGAATTTTTGATTTCTCCTTTTTTTAGACGGTAATTTATTATAATTGAACCGTTGAATTTTACGTTATTCGTTTATTATTGAATATACTATGGAATGTAGTTTTACTTGGTTTTAAAATGTTCGCAGTTTTACATTGTTACACTGCAAAAAAAGTGTTGATTTTACAGTATAATACTGACATCCCAGCTTCCTGTACTATACCGTAAAATTAACAGCAATAAACAATAAAATAGGCAGTAATACGCTACCGCGGGAAATCTTAAAATTAGGAGAGTGGAGAAAAATGTTAAGATCAACTCCACATACTATCAGAAACCTATTTTACTCCCAACCTTTAAACATGACTGTAGTATTGTTTCAGATCGACGTGAAGGTAATTGGTCAAGGCTGTAAAAAGGGGTTAGCGAGGATCGAAATAATTAGTGAAGTATATAACATTTTTAGTAAAAAAGCAACAAACATAACCCAGGAAGAAGACAGCTATGCAGGAGGCCAATAACTTTTACTTTCAGACTAACATCTTGTACAGGGCTATACAAAGACCCAGACAAATTGTCACTGGGCGTACACCGTGAATTAAAAAAGAAAGTTACACAAGATACCGAGGCGGACAGAAAGACATTACATCTTGATGCAGTTAAGTGCAAGCAGAAACTGCGTCTCAATAAAGCACACGCTGAGCTTTCTAAAATTTTATATATCGCCAGAATGTTACATTATTTGGCAAGTTTCCCTGAACGGAGCCCATAACATTTGAAAATAGAATTGTTTGGTCTGGCAAATTTAGCACTGATTGATTTTAGCCAATAACGAAAAATTGTAGAACAGAGATAAATTATATTACATGTTATATATATGGTACAATCCGCGACAGAGTTCTTCCAAGTAGGAACTTCCAAATAAGGCTCATTAAACAGATATTTATTTGACAGAAAGTATTTACTATAAAATGTTGCGGATGGGAAATTATTTTCAAATAATATTAATAATGGTGAAAAAAATATTATTTTAATTTTGTTCAAACTCATAATTTTATAAATATATAAAATGTTGAAATGTTAATTATACCAGAAAATGTAATCTGAGTATGAAAATAAAGTATACATCCTGAAATTTATTCGCTGGGAAATTAGATATTAAATCATTCTTATTAGATTAATTTATGAACAAGGAAGTTAATTAATATTTTTTCTTAGCCGTTGGGAGATGATGCGTTTATTTATTTTTTTATCTAATTGTTTCTATCAATTCAAATGTTTATTGGTGTAAATATAAAAGTCAACACAATTTCTGCTATTGAATGGAATATATAAAATTTAAATATACGTTAAATAGCGATTTACTTATAGTAAATGCAATCAAGTTTTTGTTACTTTTAGGAAAAACTTGAGAATTTTAAATGCATAAAAGAGTAATTTTTGCGAATTTTGAATAAAAGCCAGGAGAATAATTAATATATGATACTTTATATCATAATGACATATAATCTTCAGACATGACATCATTATTTATGAGAATTATTTATCCGAAGAAAAATAGTAAAATGTTGTTACAATAGAGGAAGCTTCGGTCTATTTAAATGAAGGTAACAAAAGAGATCAATTTATTAACATTGAAGAATAAAAAAATCATAAAACATGTTTCAATGTATCCAGATAATGTTTTAGCAAAGGATTTATGATTGTTGCTGCCTTTGCAGATAACAGCAAATTAAAAATAAAGAGAGTGGAAGGAAATGTTGCGCGATAACTCAACGTACAACATATTTTACTCCCAATCTGCAAACATGAAAAAACATTTATTTACAGGCCAGTGCCATCAATCTGTTGAACTGCATCAAGCAAAGCAAGAGCCACACATCAAAATCCGCTGTTATATTCCTGAAAAAATAATGAATGAGGAACGGGTATCAGGGATATATGCATTTATAAAGGGATATATACATTTCACTGATATACGTGCTAAATCCCCTGCTGACTCGTGGATTTCTTCCCTTTTGGACTTTTAAAAAGCCCGTTATCCAAACGTCCCTTCATGGACTTTAAAAAGCTGTCGAAGAGGAATGATCCAAAATACCTCTTCCAAATATACAAAATGCATTACTGTCATAGAAATTACGGTGTAGAAAGGCAGTTCAAAATAAGCATTATCCAACTGAACATTTAAAACATAAATATTTTATGTAAAATAATTTCGTAAGTACCTCGAAAATCGTCTAGAAAATGTGCGAACAACATCTGTATTACTGAGAATATTACTGGAAATTCAGCGAATATTGTTCGTCTCGTTATTAGAAGAATTTCCAATGGTAGAAATCCCAGAATACGTTTAATGTAACATGCAAAAGAGTTCTGTATAGGCGATTAGACCTAATTTGCAACAGTCACTTAAATCTGAGACGCAACAGCGGTTCGTTTTTGTTATCTTCAAAACAATGTTGCAACTACTTTTGGTTGTATTCTTTTTCTACTTACTTTTGTATTACTATGATGAATCTAATTCATATTTGAAATTAAATTGAACTATGTTTCGTCTATGTTCAATTTTCTTACTGAATATGAAAATTCTGCGACAGATGAGCTCATTTATAGCGATATCAGATTTAAGGAAATCCTGGTTTTTACTACCAAAGAGAAAGGACGCATTTTGTCTAATGTAAAAATGCAGTGTAAAATATCTTCTGTAATAAGATAAAATCGGATCCAGTGAGCAAAATACCATTTATTGTTAAATTTATCAAAATGTGATAGTTCACTCTTGTTTTACACTTTTAATTCCACACACTGAAACATCTAACAGCGATTATTCTTTATACAGCCATTTTTTTGTAAAATATTTTAGATTCGTCTTCACCATAAAGTAAATTTTAGAACTATTTCTTTAAGTTTATTAAAGAAGAGAAATTTATTGTTTGAATTTTGCAAAAGAAAAAAAAAGAAGATTTAAAGAGAAATATATTAAAAATAATTGCTAAATTGCAATAATGCTTTTTTAATCTTCATCGTGTCTAATAATAGTCTCTTACTGGTATATTCAGAATTGAAAATTTATTATAAAGAGCGTAATGATGCCATTATCAGTTTTATATCATCTTTCGAATCCAGAAATATTACATTGCATTTATCTGAGCAGTAGTTCTTTTCCTTTTTGAATTTTTTTTTTGTCTATAATAGAAGAAAGTATTGTAATCGAAATTCTTTTCGACTTCGAGTTTTTGGCTGATTTACACGTTTGTCGGTTCAGTGATCCGAAAAACATGTTTATACAAAATGTCAGTCTGCCTGAGTGCCAGTGTGTCTGTGTGTCTGTCCTCATTGTATCATCGACAAGTGGATGAACTTATGTATAGAATTGAACAAATTCTATTTCAATTGAACATGGAATTGAACAAATTCTACGGCAAGCAGGTGGTACTTGAATTTGGGGATTTTCAGGCGGAAGTGGGCACTGTAATAGGAAATTTTGTGCAATATTCATTATCGTATTATTGAAAAATGTATGCAGTTATGAATAGAATTGAACCTAATTTCATTTATAGGTTTTTGATTATGGCCAGCAACTCCCAGTTGAATTTGGAATATTCCGATATTCTGAATTTTAAAATCAATTCTAATGTATGATATAAAATCATAACCTTAGTTATTATGTGAGCTGTTTTATAATAAGCACAGCTATGACCCCTTCGTCATCAATATAGCTGAGTTCAATTGTATTAGGCCAAAATTCAACAAAGACGAAAAGCTACCTTTACTATTACAATGAATTACACTGGTTTATATCGATTTTTTTAAACTATACGTTTCACTTTTGTGTGCAAAGGATTTTTCGCGCACATTCTCAGAATTTATTTATTATTCCTATGCTATAAAAATTTGGATGAATATTAACGTTCGATTCTATACATCCTTTTTTTAGAGTCTTAACCAGTTGATTCAGAATTCCTTCGTAGATGTATGTAGGTATAATACAAATTATTTCACTTTTTATTTTTGTGATTTCTATTTTTTTTTAAATATATCTACATTAATGTTTCAATTATATGTATTTCCAAATAGAAAAAGTGTTGTTAAAAACAATTTTTTTAAATATCATATAAAACTATGTTCTAAATTAAAATGGTTTACACCTTTCAAAAATTCAACTATATATCAATTTATTTTTTATGTTATACCAAAAGCTTTAATTTTGTGTTTTAAAAAAGTATTTTCGGCCATATGGATTTTATGACTGAATGCATCCAATTTTAATATCCATCATTTTGTATTCTGTTAAATACCATTATCTATTTAACAAATGTATAACTGCCTAGGGAACTGTTTATACTTATCGAAGTTCCATTATGAAGATTAAATCTTATTACATTTGGCGTGTTACAAATATCCGAAAAGGGATGTATTTAAGTTAAGAGTAAATGTTATTTTATAGCTCAACAAATTTATGTAATGGGCTATTTCAAATATTTTAAGTGGAAACTAATCCTTTTCATTACATTACAATAAATGCTTCTGATTTTTTAAACAATTCTAAGCGAGATTATTGTAATTAACTCGTCTTATACGAGCATCAAATTCATTAATTTTTATTTTTACTCCATTTATTTGTAAAGCCTGAAGATATCGAAATAGTTAAATGAGAAATATATATAAATGTAAAAAATGTGACCCTTCAGCTTTTCCAATTTTAAACAGTTACTGAACCAATTGCATTCTATCTTCAAAAAACTAAAAATGTTCATATATTGATACATATTATTGTTCATTCTATATTCCTATGTAGTGTTATATCAGCAAATCTGACACACTAATACTGTCTTTATTTTTCCGAATAAACTGATTTAATATGTTGCTAAACAGCATACACTAACATATAACTTGGATGTATTGTTTATTAGTTTAAACAGAATGTATTAAACTGGAAAAAAGATAAAAAATTTATGTTACGAGGCATTTGATTTTTTTTTTCTATTAAATGTTTGTTATTATTAATAAAAAATATTAAATGATCTCTTCATTTGGCAAAGTGTTGCATAAATTGTCACTTGAATTTTTTACCGATTCGTTCAATCTATTTATTTCAGTGTTGATTTCAGTAAAAGTTTTCGCATTATCTGAGGAAGATAGGAGCACATTTTCCTCGCTTCTGATAAATATTTTAGGGCAGCAATATATGCATCGCTTGATATATCAGTTAATAATTCTAAATCACTTGGCTTTGTAATAAGGGAAATGAAAATACACATGTAATCGTTATTAACTTTACCTTTTCTTTTATTAGAGTACTTTATCGCGAAACTACCCCAAAAAATCTACATCAACAGAATTAAATGCAAAATTCTGCGCAAATCATTGAAGAGACAAGTTGAGCATAAGGTGTTGATGAGTGATTAATTTAATCTTAAGGAAAATTACACAGTAATGAACTATTTTTCTACAAAAAGTGTGACTACTCAAAGGCCAGAACTTCTACCTCCTGATAAACAGTAATCCTTGCGGGCTAAGATGTAAACATACTTATGAAACTATTTTCCAATTAATCTGGTTACTTTGCAACCCTTTGAAAAGAATAGTGTATATTTCCTACAATAATTCAGTTGTCTATAAACAAGCCTACTCGTAAAATTCTTTTGATATCTAGAAATGGGAATAAAATTTTCAGTTGGCTAGTTATCGGAACAATATATTTTCTCTTGAGTTATAATATTTCCCTTTCCTCATGACACATTTTAATTAACTTAATTTCGGCTCTTTTTATTTCAAAAAATTCAAGTGGGTCAGTGGTTTCCTTTATTCTCGTTACAATTACTATAGAATGTATCTCTCTATATTAAAAAAAGTAACCACCGCAGCCAAAAAGCACTGTCAATCAAGATTTTGTGCCTTGAAGTCTTTCTGGACTAGTATCCAGAAAACTATTACATATAAAAATTTAAAACTTTGTAGTTTTATAAAAAAATGTTCGATAAACACGCTGAAGTAGACAGTTTTTAAATCGAAGAATTATTTTAAGAGATATTTACTATTAAAGTTGGTCAAAATAGTTTTCTTAAAAAGGTTTTATAGGAACGAAAACTATGCACAGGATTCTAACCATAATTTATAAAGATATAATTGACAAGATTGCGGTGTGCAGACTGCAATTATTTTTTTAATTTGAGTAATTTTTTTAGGTTATATTTCAATTTTTTACTCAAAATTTTCGTTATTTTGATCAAGATTTGTTTTATATTTCATAAAATCCATTATTTGAATTGTTGCCAATTTGTACAACAGCGCACATAATAATATTCCCTTTCAATTAAGAAATATATTTGCACGTGACTGTTAAAAACAGAAATAAAGCTTTAAAATAATAATTAAATGATCCCGTGTTAAAAGCAGTAAATGTAGAAAATTACGTAATAAAATATATACTTTCGCGCGTGAATATTAAAAAGAAAAATAATTAAATTATTACGCGTTTTCAAAGCATTAAGTAGGGAAACTTACGTCATATTTAAAATGCTCAAATAACAATATTTCGAAACAGTTTGAATTAACCCTTAACCGGAAACGTGAAAATTCAGAACACAAACAGAAACGTGCCGTCTGTGAGACTGCTAACTTTTAAAAATTTCTATAAAATTTTAAAAAGAAAACAACTCATAAAATTTACTAAATAGTGAACTTAAACGTTTATTCTTTAACAGTAATGCATTAACAGGAACACATTTTTAATATAACAGCGTAAAAATAAGTTTTGAATGGCGGATAGAGGAAATATTTCAAAATTACACACAATTATTCAAATATTTACATTTTCGACAAAATGATGAAATAAATGCAACTATTTTTATATATATTAGTAGAATATGAATTAAAAAAATATATTAGACAGTAAAATTAACAAAACATTTAATAGTAAATATTGCAGCATGTTCTAAATATCAGCATTTTTTATGCAATCATTGTATTTAGGTTTCGAGCATTGCAAGCATACAGGCTTCCGGCACTGTACACACAGGTATTTTGTCATTCTATGGTTAGTTCTGTGACACAAAAAACATGCTTTGCCTTTGAGACGTATTAAGTCATCATCTACCTGGGGCACATTTTCAACAGGTTTTTGCAGAATGCGAGCTATTATAAAGCGCAATTCCCGGGGTAATTGGGGATTTTCTAGTCATCTCTCCATATTACTTTCTTTCATATTACTGGTCAGAGTATCACATTTCATTCGCATTTGAATTATTTTATGGTTTGTCCATTTCACTATATGCACTAACATATCATTTGTAAACAACAACTGCCAGACAGAGAATGGATCTAGCTTTTCTCCGAGATCTCAAGCTTTTCATCTTAAAACTGGCACTTTTATAATATTGTGTTTTTTTGTTCTTGACGAGGGGCGAACTTCTGAAACAGACCATCGGTACCGATTTTTTTCCATATATTTATTTCGTATCTGCGTCTGCTAATTTTTCATCATTTCTTACATCTTCATTTTCGCTTTCATTAGAATTTTCTGACAATGTTGAATCACTTTCGTGTTCAGAATTTATATATTCATCATCTGAAATACTTTCAACATAGCTTATGTCACTTCCTACTTCATCAAACCCTCGCAAAATAGTCTCTTCAAAGTCTTTATCAAGAAAGCGTACCCGCTTTGACGGCTCCGCCATCTCGATATTCCAAAGCAAAAAATTACATAAACGGAAACACACCGTCTGACAGACTGTGGCGAAAAGAAAATATTTTTTATTTCAACAACTAAAAAAGATCAGATGTTGCAAATGGGTCGGGGGGGGAGAGGACCAATAGTGTAACGATTAGATGGCGTGATAATATTGAGTATACATTCATTTTTGCATAAAGGGTATATATGTAGACACCACCGTCTCACAGACGGTACGTTTCCGGTTAAGGGTTAAAAAATATATTTACACGAGAAAATAGTTTATTTCGACAAATCTTTTACCTATATTTTTCATTATGTTTTACTGATTTATAAATTATTTCATTAATTAAAATAACAACTGCATCCTTAAACGGCAGTGCCATGGTACTAAAAAAAGAAAAAGCATTGAAAAATGCTGCGATGAGCAGCTACATACAATACGTCAGTTTCAACTAACGTCACAAATATTTATGGCACAGATATACGCTCCACGTTGACGCAATTTTCCCCCCGCCAATTTGGCGAAAACTTTGTTTTTGAATATTAGTTACGAATAGCATGCAATTTTTTTTATTTCAATATAAAAATAAACTAACGCAATAAATGAAATAGCTTTTATTATTTTAAAAAAGGAAATAAAAATAAATATATGATAATTTGATATAAATAAATATTGATATACATAATAAAAATTATTTATAGAATAACAATAAAAAATAAAAGTAAATAAACCCCAATTTATTTTTTCGCCAAATTAGCGGGTGGGAAAAATCGCGCCAACGTGGTGCGTATATGACATCTGTGCCACATTTATTCACTAGCCGAGAGGGATAATTAAGAAAAATTATGTAAATAAATATCCAAGATTATTTTTTTGCTGTTTTCATTCATATATTGTAAATTTTATTGTTTAAACTTACTGATAGTTGACACTTTTCTGAGCGGGGATTTTCCGAATTTCTTGCATTTTATTTATTTATTTATTTATTTATTTATTTATTTATTTTTATTTTATTTATTATTATTATTATTATTATTATTATTTTGAGATTCCAATGACAAAATTCTTCTGTTTGTTTATTTGGCGTTACAATTTGTCGATAGTTTTATGAAAATTGTTCTAATGAATTGGATAATGAAGAATTACCAAAAAGACAAATAAACGTTGAATTAAAAATCCCTGGATGAAGTAACTAATACGTGTAACGTATCTGATGTCAAATGAATGCGACGCGATTGCACGATCATGCACGTTTGGCGTTAAATCATATACTTTGGGGAAAGTTCTTTTCTTTTATTGAAAGTAGTCGACGGAATAATGGAGAAGTAATCAATTTTCTCTAGCATCGTTTTAAAATTATACGATGCAGCGACATTGTTTACTTAACCATTTTACACAAGTTAATTTTTAAATGTTTAATCGATCTTATTTAATCAATCTGGAAAACAGTTGTTAGATGTTTCGAAAGCAGTTGATTCGACCTTAAAATCCCTCAGTAAAAAAAAAAAAAATGGAAGGAAACCCGGTTACAGCAGATCGCCACTGGTCGTTTAATTATAATACAATCTTCCATAATCGTTTTAGAGTTGATCAAATCAGAGTGTTTTTAAAACATGCGGTGTCAGAACGGGGGTTGGCGAGCGTAGCTGGTAGGGGGTAGAGCCCCCTAGTACATTAAAATTAAAATATGAGCAAGTTTTGCATAAATATTATTTCAGTTTTTTGAAAGAATCAATAAAGAATTTAGCTGTAACATGTAAGACATATTTAGAGTCAGTTAAATGTATAAATTCTGTGATACAGTCTTGCATAATGACATCAGTAGGAATTGGCTTATTTGGACCGTCAGATATAAAAAAACTGAAGTCTGTGCACCGCAACTCACCTTCAGGAAGTTTACTAAGATGTACTGATCAGTAGGATTGTTTCTGCAAGGAACATACATCCACATGTGCACACCTGTCAATATGGCTGCCACTCTATTATCAACAAACATTTTAACATCATTTACAAGCTTACGTTTGAAGCGATGATATAACTATCATTGAATCACTCCAGTAAAATATTTTGTTGGCATCAAGTTTTAAAGCAGATAACAACCGAGCCATCAATTTTGGTAGCAAAACAGGCCAACATAACTCCAGCCTTGGAATAGTGATCCGTTTCATTGGAAAGACTCTGCACTTGCTAGTTTTATTTGCAAGATTCTGATTTTTACTTCATCACTACTTAAGTGCGATTTTCAATAAATTACTGATCCGTAGGCTAAGTGAGATGTATCAGTAAATCCATGGATTTCAATCACGACAGGGTTTGCTGTTAGTATACATCTTTCTAGTTCCTGTCCATTTAATATCTGCAGATAAGAGTAAAATACTTCGCGGTATTTTTTTTCTTGTCGCGTAGAACATCATCACAATTAAGCTTCAATAACCAAAGCATTCGAAACCATATTTTGGCTTTGGTAATTAATGGCCCTAATAATCCGATAGGGTCAAAGAATTTAGTTATTGTGGTCAACATGTTACGTTTCGTGTTAATTGTATTGTTTCAAAATACAGTTTAAAATTAAAAAAACAATCCTTTTTGGATTTTCACAAAACTCCCATAGTCTCTTTTGGATTCGAGAATGGATAGCCATTATCATCTACTGCAGACTATGAATTATTACCACACCACTTGGAAAGAGTTATACTGCAGGGTTTAATATTTCTATTCACTGAAACTGTAGCTCTTTTGCAATAATTAATGCGTCTGAACTCGGCTGAATTAATCATCCATGTAAAGATCAGAACATAATAATAAGGCTGCAATCTGAAAAAATATTTGTATTTATCAATAGAAAGCTGTTCAAGTGCGCTCGTGGATAAATATGGTGCACATGCACTTCCGTAAGTAACTGTCTGGTCTATGTCACTTTTTACAATATTTGAAGAGATCTCTTATTCGGATGCATTTTTATTATACCTATACATTTTCTTTATGTCTTCTGTAAAACGAAATATACGTTTATGCAATTACCATTATGATAAGGCGATCGTCGTGGATCACCACTCCATAATACTTAATGGAATTTATTGAATTGTTATTCAATTTCATACTCCATGCATTAAAGCAGTTCTCATCTTCGCAGAGAATTTATGGGGACGATATATTCCATGATGAGGCATATAGTATGCAATTTCCCGTTCTTTGCCATCAGTAACATCCGTCCACGGTGGACTTTGTTCGCATTTGCTTCTGACCACCTGAAACTATATATGCCACCTGAAAACTATAAATACAAATACAGTATTCTGTAAAATTAGCTCTAGAATATTTAATTCGAAATTGTCCTTGAGTTAGAATTTCGTAAAAAACTTCAGTCCAAATAATAAATCAGGAAGCTCTGGAATGTTGGACATATCTTCAGCTAATTTTATATTAATAAACTCTTGAATGCTGACATCTATTTTACTAGATGATATTAATTTTTCCGTAATTTTAGGTACAACTAAGAAGTCAAGATTTCTTAAATAATCCTTGCCTTGATTGATTATTGACACATTCCCACTATATTTAATCTCAAAGGAGACATAATTTAATCCTGATACTAGAATATAATTATTTTTCCTTTTTAATTTCATCAGGTCTGCACAGCTGAGAGAAATGAAAGAAGAAACTTTCCAGAATCCAAAATAATTCAATATAAACTCTTTCCCACTTTCATTGAAGAAATAAAAAATTGCAGTACTCAATAGAATAAATTTATTCTTGTTTTCATAAATACTCATAAATGTCCTTGTGTTTTGTGGAATACATTCTTGAGCTGATATTACAAAAACACCATTTTGTGACCCATATACTCTATTGGATTTAACTATCTGTGTTCCATCACACTTTAATTGAATTTGTTCTCCCGACACATTATCAACGGTCTTTCCCGACTTTGGACGGGAATCCAACGGACTTTCCCGACACATTATCAACGGTCTTTCCCTGTTATTGATTGTAACGAAAAAGCTGGGTTTTATTATGATATTTTTTTCCAAACACACTGATATTTAAAGTTACATGATGATACATTATGAAAATTCAGGCAGTTATAACAAAACATATTATTTTTTTACTATTTCAATCCTGTCATTTAATGGTAATTTAAATAATTAGGGCATTTAGCCAAGTGGTAATTTTCTGAACACAAAACAGATTTTTAATTCTTTACATCTGAAAGAAATATTTTTTGCAAACTTTAAAGTTCTTGGGATTGTTACGATACTTCTGAAAAGTGCCAGTAATTTGGTACAGAGATTTTCGACGCGAAGTGAAATAAAAACTAGCTTCGTTTCTTAAATGTAACGATTAAACCAACTATCTGATTATCTTATCGGTATATGAGATGCAGTATTTGACAAGACTTATCAATACAATTGAGTGTTTTAGAGTTTCAAAATCCCATACAATTCTTAGTTTTAAGTAAAACTCAAATTAGTCGTTAAGAGAGAAGCGAGATGTACATGCGATTCATTGAGACGCTGAGAGCTATTTTGTTCTAAACATATTTTATGTGTTGGCTGGAAGTGTATCAACTCGTTGACTTTTTAGCTCACAGGCTATTAAAGCCTGAGAGCTTAAAATGCCCGCCGTTTCATTATGTACGTACGTAACGCGGTAACTCTTGATATAAATATCCTTTTTGCTTCAAATTTGGTCTACAGGTTCTTTGTAATAAGGCGCTTTCCTGATTAGTTTTGGAGGTTCATTGGTTAAGTGTAAAGGAGAAAAACGAGGGGGAATCCCCACCTAAATTTAGATAAATGGATTTTTCATGCAGAATGATCATATTTTCTTCAAAGTTTGTATATAGCTTCATTCCAATAAGGCGCTTCCCTGATTAATTTGGAGATACATTGGTTAAGTATAAAGGGGGAAATGAGGGTTGTACCCAAAATCTACGTATTTCCTATTTTAAAAGAAACTATATAAGCAAAAAATAAAATACAAATATAGATGCGCAATTAATAAAAGTAAATTAAGTTAAATTTTAAGGTTAATTAAATACTTAATCAGAAAAAGAAAAGAAGTGAAAAAGAAGTAATCTTCAAAAGTGCTAGATTATAAATCTTTAGCTTTATAAAATCTCATATACTAAAAGCTTCCGAAAAATTTAAAGAAAGTGAGTAAATAATGTTCTTTTTAAAAAACAAAACAAAATTAATGACCATTGGAAAGGGCAAAGGAAATAATAGTTGCTAATTAATTATTTTGAAATTTACAAAGGATCTTTTTTTGCAGGGAAAGGACGTTTCTGCAAAATATGTGTAGATGCTTAATTAGCATCCACTTTATCATTGAAGAAAAAATATAAACAATTTTTCTAATAAATAAATTTAATACTATAAGTAGATACAGACATCTTTTAAAGTGAAAGACATCAACTTTAAATTTGACCAAAAGTAAAGTTGTTTATATCATCTCCCTTTTAATATTAAAATATTTTCATCGGATTTATATAATAATCGAATACAGTGTGAATAAAGTGCAATAAACATGGAATTCAAACAACATTTCATTCAGAATGTAAAACAAAAGTTATTGTCACAAAAAATGTTTATTAGAATGTATTAATAAAATGCATATGTTTCAAACAATAGCACAAAACTCAACACACCATTACAAAATCATTTTTAAATCCATTAAAACATTAAAGAGAACACAAATAATTTAGAACAAATTAATTTGTCTTTTTTGCTCCCAAAATGGCGTGTTGCCAGTACAAGAGCAAATTTATTAATTTTAATTGATGTTATAAAAGCAATTATTTCTGTTCTTTGCATACATAAAAATAAAATGAAAGAGATGTTTAATTTTATTAATAAAAATCTATGGTTATTTTACTATAAAGAAATAATAATAAAAATTTCCTAAAAGGTTTGTAATAAAGTGTAACAAGAAAGAAGACTCATCCTTCAAGCTTAAATTATGAAACACTTTCCAGCACTTCCAATATTGTAACGAATATCTTAAATAAACTATTTAGAAAAAGCATAACAACTGAAATCGTACTTTGCGTATACCTGTATATAAATTTATTTATATTCTACAAGCATTTCCTATTATACTAAATATAGAGATAATTTAGTATTGAACTTTATAGGAAAACTCCTAAAAAAAGCCAGTCGAATATCGTGAAAATTCATAAAGATATATGCTGTATTGATAGCTGTATTTCAATAACTTTCTAAATGTAGCTCATGCACGTAATTGACGGTATTATATTGGCATTCACAATATAACCTGCCAAAATGTACAAGTTAATATGTACGAATAATCGACAAAAACATTTACCTTTTTACTACAACTCCTAAACTACTGTTCAAATGTATATTTTTATGTTTTGTGTTATAAATGTAAACCGATAAACATAAATGCAGAATAATTTATTAAGCTAAGTTGATAAAGTCCTTAGTATAGGGGAACTTTGGGCATTAAGGAATACCATCTACGTTTGCTAAAATATCACAGCTCAATATTGTTTAAATCCCGAAAACCGAATACAATCACAAACTTCATCTATTTGTGATTAGTTATTTGTAGAGAAAAATCATTGTACGGAATTACATCACATGTAAACACATAATAATAATGAAAAACCATTTTAGAGGGTATTATGAAGCAGTCGGGAAATATGGAATAAGGAGTTAAAGGGAAATAAACGAACAGAATTTGGCAAAAAACAGATGTAGTGGTATCAAGAGATCATGATCAAAATATTTTTAGGTAGTCAGCCAAGTATACTTCAGTTCATACTTCAGATTCGCACAAATTACAAATATAAGGATCTGTACTTGCGCCACCATAATCATGGATTATTTATGAGATATTGGTATTCCATGTAACCCGTAATCGCCGGTTAGGGAAAAAATACCCTATGTTTATAGGTGGGAATCGCGAGATGAAAAAAGAATATTACATCATAAACTGTTAGTATTACAGCGTACATTATGATTAATTTTAATGTAAAAATATTACTTCTAATCTATACCAATATTATAAAGGGGTAAACATTGTTTGTTTGTTTGTAGGGGGTAATATCTGGAACTAACGGACCGATTTCAAAAGTGATGGTGGCAAATTGATGGTGACAACCCATGCTCCAACATAGGCTATATTTTATGTCAGTGCCACTAACCTCAATGGGATGCAGAAGCGAAAAGTGTTCGAAAATTGCGACTTTTTTATATTGAAGGAACTAGAAATTTGAAATTTGGCATTGTACTTACTTATAAAATGTAAATGCTCTCTAAGAACAAATTTTTAAAAAAATTCGAAATTTAAAATGGTGAAATAAGCAAAAAGCGTTCTAAAAACATTCTAAATTACAATTTCTATGGAATCTCTGGAACTAAAGAAGCGATTTCAAAAGTAATGGTGGCAAATTGATGGTGACAATCCCTACTCCAATATAGGCTACATTTTATGTCGGTGCCACTAACCCCAATGGGATGCAGGAGCGAAAAATGTTCGTAAATTGCAACTTTTTTATACTGAAGGAGCTAGAAATTTGAAATTTGGCATTGTAGTTTACTTATAAGATGTAAATGCCCTCTAAGAATAAAATAAAATCGAAATTTAAAAGGTTGAAATGAGCGAAAAGTGTTCTAAAATCATTCAAAATTACAATTTCGATGGAATCTCTGGAACTACAGAACCGATTTCAAAAGTGATGGTGGCAAATTGATGGTGACAATCCCCGCTCCAAAAGCCTCTTTAATAAAAAGCTATGCGTTCCTAATGACTGGGTTTTTCGCTAATTGTTGCCACAGATTAATCTCGGAAAATGAAACATTTGAAGTTACTGAAGAAAATAATAGCTCGAAAAGTATTTGTCAGAAAATTGTTAGAGAAATTGCGTTTGAAAGGTAAAAAAATGTATTTTTCTTGATATGAATTTCAAATCTAATGATTATGCCGCTTTTCAAATATTGAATTTCAAAAATTACCAAATTTCACAATGGAGTACCATAGCGAAACCTTCATGCGTAAAAAGATAATAATTAGGGCGACGTGTCCTGACGTGTGTATAGGCTATAGCACGAGTCACAAATTATAGTAGCCTTATTATTCTGTTAAAATATAAAAGTGAATTATAAAATGTCAATATTTTGTTTGATTAAAAGTTCGTTAAGAGAAATTGACCAACGTAGCGGGCGTAGCTTGCTAGTAGTGAATAAAAAATATTGAAAAAATATTTCCTGAAATTTTCCAAAGGCAAAAAACGAATATTTGCCCACACAACTCCCCCTGACGTCCACTGACGAACTGTGCGATTCTGGGGAACATTCTGGAAACGTTCTTAGGTGGTTTATGATATTGCCGCTTGGTGGCAGCACTTTACCAAACAGAAACCTTGGTATTCCATATTGCCCTACTATTCCGCAATACCTGAATTTCCTCTAGATACAATATATTCCTTAAATCAGAATAGTTCGATCCTGTACTAATAAAAGTTTTACACAGATACAGTGTGATATGTTTTTAAAGATAACTTAATTCAATTCATCTGGATTCACGAGTGTTTCACAAAACTGGTAGAAAATTGTATTTGAGCACCTATTTATTGATAGAATAACAATAAGAAGAGTTAAACTTATTTATCAGATGCAGCACAAAACATGTAATTAGACACTGTTTTGTCAATTGTAATTTTTTTATTATTATTATTTTTGTTTGTTTCCACCAAACTATACAATAAAAATTCTACGACTATAAATTTTGTTAAAAAGTGTTCTAGCCTGAGGTGGAGCCCTGGACATATAACTTAATGTAACAACACTCTACAAACTAATCTAACTTGTACAACTCAGGCAGACACCATTCAGTCAAACAATCTTTAGACATTAACACACAGTCTGTTATTTTATGCAGTTCAAAATATTCTACTTTTAAATCTTGTAAAAATATAAGAACTTATTTTGATCTTTTTTAAAACACCTTTTTGTTTTAAAATTTCTTGATGTCTAAGAATTTATTGCAACTTTATTTCCTTTAAAATTTACGAATGGAAAAAACAACTATGATACAAATTTAAGAGAATGCAAACACTTATCATATATTTGTCTGGTGCATGACATAAATAAAATGAATCTTGAAAAGATAAAAACTGCGTGATTCGAATTCATAATCTAAAATCCTGAATAGAATTATTTAGATTGAATGTAAAGAATGAAAACTTTAAAAAAAATCTGCAGGAAAATAAACTTACAAAGTTTATGAAAGTATATTTCTTCAAAAATAAAAATACATTCTCGTTCACTTATTTTGAAGATTTCGAATAGCTTTGCGATTTTGAGTGAATATATTAATATATACAATGATATTATGTTTGTCGCCATTAGCCAAATATAAGCCAATGTTTTTTCATTAATAATTACGAAAAAACATTATTCTGATTGATTCACAATATGGATAATGTTTAAGACAAAGTAGCATAATTTTCTATGTCATGTAAAATAATGTATTACAAAATTGAATTATAAGTCAGATGTAACCTAGAACAATTTTGTTACAGCAAATGAAAATGATAATTTTTATGGTAATTAGCATGTGTTTTCTATGCATTATATTCGCTTCATACACTAAAACTTCAGTAATCTACACTTTAAAAAAATATAAACGTTTATAATCTAGGATAATATAATATATACCCATAAAGTAAATATGCAATAACCTCTTCCGAGTTACCCATGATTCTGAAAAGCGTTCTTTATCTTTAGAAACTTCAGCAGCTAATATATTTTCGAGATTTAAAAAAGTATTTATGAAGAACAATTTATTTTGCTGCCCACCGATTTTCGGAAATGTTTTCGAATAGTTATTATAGGGCATTAATAAGATTTCTCAACATGGAATATAGGTTTTTCGGAAGCTACCAATTCTTAGGTAAAAATTTTCATGTTTAACAAAGATTTTTTTTTTTTTGCAAACAAACATGGTAAATTAACAGAATTGAAATTAAATTAATATTATTTTGTTACACTTGCATGTATAAATTCGGTTATGCAGCTGGAAATGTTTAATTGAGATCTAATAGCATTCGAAAAACCGAAAAACCCGTTTCAGAAAACTCATTAGTACATTATAAAAAATACTCGAAAAAATACTTCGTTTCCGAAAATCAGTGGAAGCAAAAGAAACTTTGATTTTATAAATGCTTCTTTAAATCACGAAATATTCGTATAGAAAATGCATGAGATAAAGAACACTTTTGAATCGTCGGTAACTTGGAATCGGTTTTATATATTTTTGTTCGTGGTTATATTATATTTTCCTAGATTAAGAAACATTATTAATTTTTTTCAGTGTAGCAGAAACATTGTAATTCAGTGTTTCCTACCCATTTTGCCATTTTGCCAAAACCTAAAAAAATAAAAAGCTCAATTCGATACGTTTAGTGATAATTATAATTGAAAAACAAAATGTCTCAAACAATAAACTTAAGCAAGAGATTTTTGTTTGAGTGCTATAAAATAAGTCTTAAACAAAGTACGAATTAAATTTAAAAAATCAAAAAATCCGGCTGCATAAAAAGCGAACTAAAAATTATTTATTTCTCATCAATGTGAAATTATTTTTTATGTTACTTACCTATTTTTATTATTTACTTGTATTGATGACTTTTAAGTTGTGTTTAATTGTTAGTTCCTATCTATAAACACTGTTTTGATGAGGCCTATAGATGTCTATGAAGGTTCGAGTTACAGTTAAGCTAGAGATCCTACCTACACAACTTTCAGGTTGTGTAATATTTAAATGGAGCTTCTGACTGTAAAATAGTCTGGGAAACACCGTCTTGATTTTAAAAGAGCTATCCAATGATATGCCACTCAATATGGTGCGTAAATTGTTTTTTTCCATATCTACCGCTATTTTGTATTTTATGGCTGATATTTTGAATTTATAGAAACAAAAACCAGCCAATAACCATCGCACGGTTAAGACAAATCGATAGAGACCTCATTCATTAAAATCCATCCAGCCGTTGGAGTATTTCGAGGGTATAAAGAAATCTACATACATACATACCCAGATACTCGTCAAACACATAACCCTTCTTGGCAGTCGGGTAAAAAGGAATTTCAAAGAATCAGCTATAACCTAAGTATCCACAACGACCAAATTGAAACTTTTTAGGGCAAAATTTAGTATTTTTCTGGCAAATTTCGTTCCACTAATCAGATCTGCATGGTATATTAACAAAAATAATAATAATAATAAATAAATAAATAAAAAGATACCTCTAATGTAAATTTAAATTGGAGTTAATTGACTCATTTAAAGATTTTCATGTTCTACAGATAAACATGTAAAATTAAGAGCATTAAAATTAACATTAAAATTATTATTATTTGGTTACTGTCGCATGCATAAATTCGGTTATGCAGCCGAAAATGTTTAATTGAGAACTGATAACATTCTAAAAACCGATATTCAGGTTTAAAAAACTAATTATCTTTCAATCAATTAAGAAACATTCGACAATTTTTCCAATGTAAGTTAAAAATTACATCAAATCATTACATCCAATCGAAACTGCACAGGGGCGTCCCTAAAACTGTGCTGCAAGAACTCTTCCGTTTCAGAAATTGCTTTTTTTTTTAAATGTATGTTCGTATTTCGCAAATTACAGAATCTTCATAAAGAAATGTTAAAAATTTACTGGAATTCTTCTGTCAAAAGACACAAATTTCTTTAAATAACCTAAAGATCCATTCGGTGTTCCGGCAACTGTGCTGCGAGTACTTTTTACGTTTCTTGGCGACTTTGTTTTAAAAGTGTATGGTAAAACAGAAGTATTTCAGACAAGGTGGAAGAAAAGTTTTAAAGTGTAAACATATTCAGAATAATTTATATTTTATATTTTTTTTTTATTAACCGACACTACGTAATGTTATAGTTATAATTTTCACTATTAGTTTAATATTGTAATGTAAAACACGTGTAAAAGAAAATTGAATAAAACTGTATCATAATCACAAACTGCATGGTTTTTCAGATCTCACTTGGATTATCAAAATTTTATATTATGTAAAGTTTTACTTTTATATTATACAAATTCGCCATATTCCAATTCTCAAAACACAGCCGGGCATCCCATTAATGAACAAACACTTTCCTTTCTTTTTCAACTAAACAAAAGTCTCCGGGAAAACGAAATTCCTACTGTTGCCACTAAATACATTAAAGGTGATAAATTACCTCTTTTACTAGACAAGTGAGAAATTCATTTTCAAAATAGACGTGAAGTTTGGTTTATTTATAGAAACTGCTATTGTATTTTTTAGTTTTTTTACTGAATAGGAAATTAAGTAAATGTCCATTATATCACGGATGTGGATATATTGAAATATTTCGGGATTATAAAAACTAATTAATAAATTAATAATTAAAGTAAAATAGAATGGTATAAAGTGATATACATATATATGTAAAATAAATACATTTACGATTTATTTATAAATGGAAATTATGGAACGATTCTAAAATTGGAGTTAATTAAATGCATATTAAAACGAATTAAATATCACTTCCTAGTGACGCATACGCTTATTAATAAATAATACGGATTACTTCACGTTAGCCATTCCCTTCTTTTCCCATGTCATGTGCCATCGACATATATCTTAATTCAACTCTCTCTCAAGGAGTGTTTAAATACAAAAATGTCATACATATATATATATATACATACAGGGTGGTTATAAAAAACTATCCCGATATATTAGTCCCTCTCCGCTCTGCGAACATACCGTTCACAGATACTGAATGAAATTTCCGTTTGAAAGCGTTGGAACTTCATCTGTAGCATGAAAATCGCCAGCGCTATACAGACTAAGAAGAAAAGTGAAAACAACCAATAAAGGACAGAGAAGCAACAGAAAGTAAAATATTTTATTGTTCAATGCTATCCACCATCTGCTACATGCTACAAGTGTCATCTTGTGTAAAGTGGAAAATTTCAGAAAAACAATAATTTTTTATTCTGTTGCTTCTCTGTCCTTTTTAGTTGATTGCACTTTTCTTCTTAGTCTGTCTAGCGCCGGCGGTTTTCGTGCTACAGGTACCGTTCCAATGCTTTTTGTGGTTTTTCGTATGAAGATAACAATACAATAATAATAATAATAATAATAATAAAAATAAAAGCAGGTGTTGCTATTTGTAATTTTCGACTATAACCGTAACTTTTAGATATTAACTGTTGTTTTTCATATGATTTTTGTTCGCATACCTCAAAATATTTTTAACCAAAATTTGGTATTTTCTATATATATTGCGCTATGTGTTGAATTCAATCGATTTGGAACGTATCCTGATGTTAACGTAATCTAATTATGGATTTGAGCCTTGAGTTCTCCATGTGTCGAGTGAAAACGAAGTTTCCCATTAGCTGCTTTGAAGGGAATCTACGGTATTTGTTTGGCCAGCGTGGTAAGAAGTTACATTTCGTGTTTACGAATAAAGGAATGTTGGAAACCACAGGGTTCCCCTTTAGCGTGATATTATAACGTTTATAGTGACCGTTTTATAGTAAGTAAGAGGGACGTTACTTATGTCCCTGCAGAAATGGAAAGTGACGTCTTTTTGATTTGAGCTAAGTGATTTGAATTTAGTTCATTCTTTTGGAAAGAATTCCCCCTCTCGGACTTTAGTGAATTGGATTTTCGGCTTGAGCATCTATACTTAAATCTACACACTCGACTTCCTAATCCCTTATTATTGCTTTAAACAAATTGTTATTTTTTTGTTAAACACGTGTCATATGACTTTATTTCAAGTGAACAGCCTGGTAGGCTATGACACATGTGATGCAATTCATATTTTTTAATATTAATTTATTAATAATTATCATAATTAGAAGTTGTTATTAAATTTTAAAAACGCCTAGGTTATGTTTGGGTTTATTCATTTTATCTCATTAAAAAAATTCATAAGTATGATTTTTTGGGAAGACATAAATTAAAGTTTCTCACGTTTAGTTAACATTGGCATCCTCAAATTTTGGCGTCTAATTATAGCATTTTTTAATTATAAAATGTGTGCTTTGCATGGCTGATTTTACATCAGTAACTCAAGTAAAGTGTTAAAAGTAGATGTCACCATCTGAAAAATGAAATTAGGTGCAATTTTTAATATGTAGATTACCTATGTTTCAAGTATTATATTTAAATTCTGAAAGGACACGTTGTTAAGCGTGTAGTGACATAGCTATTATGATTTTAATATAGGCCATCTGCGAAGAAACGCGAGTCTACCTTTTAAATGAAGTCGACGCTGACTGAAAATCGAAGCGTATAAATAAATGATTCAATTTTTTGAAGTAAGAAATATACTTGAAATATACTTTTCTAAGCTGAAATCAAGAAGCAAATTTTTCTAAAAAATATATTTCTCTTATCTTTAAGTCTATACTGGTACATTTTTTTTTTCATTATGTTATTTCAAAACATTGCAGAGCGGTCAAAAATCGAAAAAAGCTGGCCGAAAATCAAAAAAGGTTGTAGATCCTTCTAAAAAATTTTACATATAGGCTTTTGAGGTCGCTGATTACGAATTTGATATCGAAATTAAAAAATTCAAAATGGCGGATCCAATATGGCGGACTTTTTTTTTAAAAAAATATTTTTTTTTCTGTAAAAGTTTCTTTAAGGGGGTTTTTGATGTCGCTGATTACGTATTTGATATTAAAATTCAAAAACTCAAAATAGCAAATCCAATATGGTGGACATTTTTATATTTTTTTTCTGTAAAAGTTTGTTTAAGGGGATTCTGGAGGTTACTTTGTACTAATTTGATATTATAATGAAAACAAAATACATTAGCGCATTCAATATGGTAAGCAAATAAATGAAAAGATCTTATATTTTGTAAAATATAAATGTTTTGTATTATTAAATGTTTTGTAATAATTAAACTACAGTACATTATTTCATATAAGCAGTTTGAAATTGTTAAACTTAAAAACAACTATACTTCCAAGAATGCAAACCAATGCAGCTGTTTTTTTGATATTTCATAAAAAACATCATCAGGAATTACGTAAATATAGTGAGAACTCTGGATTTACTTAAGATAAAAAGTATTTCGTGTGAATTTTTCGTGTGTCTTTTCTTTTCACTTTTAAGACATAATTTATAATGAATTACATAAAATAAATATGTGCAAATATTCTTCTTACCTTTCGGAAGATCACACATTTGGCAAAATGTAATTTGCACACGTACAACAAAAGTTATTCACTGTAGAACGCGCGCAACATTTACCGCGTAAGAGCACGTGCGAGCGAGCGTTACAGTGCAGTTGACTTAGACCTTCGATACATAAGCAGGTATAAAAGATACCTCTTACTCTATGCGGGATAAGGCGCAGATGCTCCCTCTGAACGTAAAAAGGAGGTACTGAAATGAATTAAGAAACATTCACTTTTCGACTTTCGGCCAGCTTTTTTCGATTTCTGACCAGTGTGCATTGTGGCAAATTTTTGATAAGATTTTCCGATATTTGAATAAACATTTATTTTATAATAATTCTCCCTAAAATGCACTTACAGATATTTAAAAATTTCCTCCGAGCGTATAGCGTTATTTAATCATTATAATTTAAAATTTGCTGAACATTTTTTTTCTCTTTTTTTTGTAAAATAGATAACGAATACCATATTGAACACGGCAACTTAAATTAAAAATTTCACACACATGTGTGTCAAACATGTATGTGTGTGTATATGTTTTGTATGCTTAAAAAATGATTTAATACAATGTTAAAGGTTATATTTGAAAGAGCACCTTTTTCTTATAAAAAATTACTTTAATTATATCAAAAGCTTAAGACAAAAAAAAGCAGTACTTCAAGATTAAAGTTTTAATATCTTTTGACATCAAAGTAAAATTATGTCTTTGTACGACCACTAAGAACCCCTAGTAAAAAAGATGTAGAAAAAAGCCTTTTAGCAACAAAATTTTCTTTTTAACCGTCGGTAAAAAGCAAAAGATTAATATGTAAATATGAAAAGCTTTTCTTTTCTTTTTAAAACATTTTTTTCTGAAGTAGCTTTCGGGCAAAGCTTTGAATCTCGCTATGTATAAAAATAAGCTAAACAAGTACTTTTCTTATCCAAACATGTCTATATTTTTTAAATTACAGTATACGTTTCATATAAAGATTTATTTATAAAAATATCACTTGGGTTTTACCATAATACTATTGATAATAAATGCATATGATACTTCTCTTGCCACGTAATTACCATTAATTAGTTTACTTATTATTCTATGATTATCAGACCTATATAGATAATATATATAAATAATAAATAAAGCCATTTCATTGTTATAGTATAACATGAAAATCGCAAACATGTTATATAATAAACATAAATCTGTAATAGTTGAGAATTATTGTACTTACTTTTCCCTAAAAAAAAAAAAAAAAAAAAAAAAAAAAGATCTAAAAGATCTAAAAGAAACCATATTATCTGAGTGAAATAAAATATTATTTTTCCTTAAAAAAGCCAAATGGGCATTACGTTTACTATAATTTATTTATGATACACAGAATTACCCAATACTTTCAAAAAGTTTATACATAGTTTAACCCCCTTTTGCTACTACAGTAGCTTCAAGAATAAGGCGAAAAATATTTGCTCGCAAAACAGCCACAAAGAGTCAACAATAAATTGGTAAAACGTTGAACACAGAACACGTAAAATATAGGGAACAATATACAGGTAAAATCCTGCACTTAGTCACTTAGTCCTGCATAAAGTCACTTTGATCATCCCTTGCAAACAAGTGATATTCAAAAACACCAATTAAAATAATTTAAGACAGACATGAGTACACATAAAATAAAAATTTATAAAAAATATATACTTAAAAACAGTTAAAAATACAAAATAGTAGACGTTTCGCCAAGCGACACGCAAGGCATCATCAGTACAAAAACAATCTATTGCATAACAAACCACAGAACAAGGAAAAAGAAAAGGTTTGAAATCAAGGAAAGTTGAAGTTATTTCAAAAACAGATAATATTCATTAGGGACAGAACGAGCTTCATTCAACGTCTGCGATCGCAATTGAGTGAACCAACTCTCAAGGAGTAATCGACCATGGTAGACCGTGGTCGATTACTATCGCAGACGTTGAATGAAGCTCGTTCTGTCCCTAATGAATATTATCTGTTTTTAAAATAACTTCAACTTTCCTTGATTTCAAACCTTTTCTTTTTCCTTGTTCTGTGGTTTGTTATGCAATAGATTGTTTTTGTACTGATGATGCCTTGCGTGTCGCTTGGCGAAACGTCTATTATTTTGTATTTTTAACTGTTTTTAAGTATATATTTTTTATAAATTTTTATTTTATGTGTACTCATGTCTGTCTTAAATTATTTTAATTGGTGTTTTTAATATTTTTCACATTCAGACGTTAAAATGTATACATTTTGCAAAGTGATATTCAGACTGGGACCTAGGTTAAAAATGGAATGCGACATATTTTTTCATCGCCGCCTAAATCGAGATTCTAATCCGCCACTTTGGACTTGTAGCTAGCTTTCTAGTCACTAGAAAAACAGGCTTATTTTTCTTCTACAATGCAATATATTGATGGTGCATAAAAGTATTTATTGTGATTTTCTGTTGATTAGCTCGATTGTTTGTGAAACATATCATTTTCAACATTGTTTCCCTGAAGAAGATTTTTTGGAAAATTAACAAGAAGATATATATCCGTCCTTTTATTACTTTACACCGCTGAATTGTCCAATTTTCAAATAAAATGTCCAACAGTGCATTTATTCCTATTTTTTGTATATTTCGTTAACATGACTTTAATGGCGGCCGAATTTTGCTTAGAGATATTTTACTGTCTTTAATGACTGAAAAACTAGAAATTCAGTCACTAGAAAAACAGGCTTATTTTTCTTCTACAATGCAATATATTGATGGTGCATAAAAGTATTTATTGTGATTTGCTGTTGATTAGCTCGATTGTTTGTGAAACATAATATCATTTTCAACATTGTTTCCCTGAAGAAGATTTTTTGGAAAATTAACAAGAAGATATATATCCGTCCCTATACTACTTTACACCGCTGAATTGTCCAATTTTCAAATAAAATGTCCAATAGTGCAGTTGTTCTTTTTTTTTTTTTTATATTTCGTTAACATGACTTTAATGGCGGCCGAATTTTGCTTAGAGATATTTTACTGTCTTTAATGACTGAAAAACTGGAAATTAATAATGAATTTCTAACATATATGTGTTTTTACATTTTTGTGCATATTTATATATCTTAATATATGACATAATGGTACATGATTAAAATTCCATACAACTTCTGGTAAATTTAATATCGTTTTCAACTAATACCCTGCTACAAGAAGGATATGTAAAAGTCATTGAAAAAAATAAAACTATATACAATAAAAAAAATAATAATAATATCTGAAAAAATAATTGTTTTATTGGGAAATCCTTATGATGCATTTTATAAAATTAAAAATCAGATATTTAGTTATATAAATAGTAAAACTATTATGTCAATATTAATAAAATTTTAAGTTCTACGTAAACATTCATTTTTACTATATTTTTACATATGTTATGAAATGTTACTTATTTTTTTTACATAAACGAATTAACTTTCTGGATATCTGTTTCTTACAGTTATGGAACATACTTGTAAAAAAATTGCAAAAAGTTCAAAATTTTAGGGGAAAAAATCTTAATGTATTTTGTTTTTATTTTGTTTTTGTAAAATAAGTACATGTAGTACATAAGTAGTTTTTGTAAAATTTTACCCTAAAGTTTGCGATTTTTTTTTGTTAATTATATCATTTTCCGTAAAAAAAAATAAAAAAATAAAAAAATAATAATAATGGGTACCGAGTTTTCTTAATATAACAGTATGCTGTGAAATTAAATTTAAATCGCAGTTTTGTGTACAAAATCTATTTTAGAAAGAATTATTTTATGAAGATGATTAAAATCCAGTAAACGAAAGATAAAAGTTCATTTAACTACCACGACAGTTGGTAAAGGGATAACACAGGTAATTAATGTGTATCTTATGCTCACTGATTCGTATAACTGAATTTTCAAGAACTATATTTTTATTTTAAAAAATGGAATCACACAATTGTAAAATAAGAGCAAAATATATATTTACATCAACGGAAATATGTGTTGTAACACAAATACATATTATTAAAACCTTTACGCTGTATATTTTAGGCGAAATAAGATTTTTTATATTAATTTTGTTTATTGTTTTTATCCTTAACAATTTACTAAATCGCAAAACAAAACAAAACAAAAAAATAGATACATGGGATATTTTAAGTTTTATAGCTTAATTTAAAGTCAATTTCAGCTTTGCTCCGCAAACGATTTTGAAACCAATTTACTCCTTTAAAGTCGAAATATGTTATTTAAATCATTCATCCCCATATTATTTCATAATTCATACTCCGTATAATTTATTTATTATTTAATAACTAATGCATTAATTATTATGTGAGTATTTTATTTGACTTTTTAACTTCTAAATATTTCAAGGATGGCTACAGATTTTCAAATGTGAAGTGTTTCGTATCTTTAGAATATAAAGTACCTTAATTGTGGAGTATTTGGGTCCTGAAGGTGTTACTTGAATCCCACACACAAAATTTTTTTAAATCAGCACTGGATCTAGTGTGTTATGAATATTGACGTGATTCATTTATATTCTAACAGTCACTAGCCCTTAGCTAGCATCTGAGGAGCCCAATTATATTTCAGCTCTTCCCAAATACGTTCAATTTCCTTCTTCTATTAGATGAAACGTTGATTTGGGATGAAAACACGTTATTTTATACATATCTCCCCTCCTCCAAATCCTTACACATGCCATTACATTCAATGTAATAGGAAATTTTCACCATATTTAGGCATTCAGAAAATATCAATGCAGTGTTAGAAAAATAGATAATTACTTAACACTATCATAATTATAAGTGATAGTGTTAAGGGGATAGAGATAGTAGCCCTAATAACATAGAATTATTGTTTCTTGAATCCACCTTTAAGTCCAAATAACCCACAATCATATTTTTTAAATTAAATTTCACTGTAAAAACAATTTCTAATCAATTGAAGTAAAAACTTTTATAGGCGTGGCAAACACCTTTTTTTCTTGGCAGTGAATTCAGATTACCTGCGATGCTGGGAATAAAACGTTTATTTATGCAACAAAATGCAGAGGCAATCATATATATTGCTTACTGATTAATACGAGTTCCATCGATTCCATCATATTTGAAAAATTATCGCCAAATTTGACGAAAAAATAAGTTGCCATAAATATGTCTAAATTGCCAATAGTTGGCGAAATTTCCTATATTTCAATTAAAATCCAAATTTTATCATAATTAAGAATATTTCATAATTCTCTGCATTTTAAATCGCCGAATTTTAATTTATGTATAGTAATATTTATGTATTGGCATTCATGCATGTACATACAGCACGTCTTCGCCAAATTGTCGTAATACTTGGCGATATTTGGTGAAACAGTCAAATTAATATTTTTTGAATGCCACATTTTGGTGCAAATTTAACTGCATTCTTTTTACTAAAGTTGGGTATTTCTGGAAAATATTCAATCTTATATGAATTATAGCTTTGATTACATCTTTTTGTAATAATTATAGTATACTTGGAATAATAATTAATTTAATATTATGAGTGTGGCTACAGTCAAACATGCATATGCATGGATAAATATTTGAATATTGTCTTTTATAGATTGGAAAGTTGAAGATGGGTCAAAGTAGGCTGTTCCGTGGTCAATTGAAATGAAAAGGGATGTAGTGAGCTTCATATCACTGTATTGCCAAAAATCACCGAACACTTACGAGTTTAAACATTTTGTCAAATATCTATAGAAATACATGACGAACCCTTGTAAAACTTTGGGAATTTGAAGAAAATGTCTGACTCATTGAAGGTACGTATTGAAGGATCACGAGGACAATTAGTGGACCAACCAAAAATTGAAGAAAAAATAATATTTGAGATAACACTGTAAACAAAATTTTCTCGAATTACCTGAATCTGCAGCATATGAATATGTGTATATTGTACAACATTTGTGTTCGTTTGTGTAAGAGTAGCATGTTTATGTATGGAAATATAAAGGTTTCTCTCTATATTAAAAAAAAGTAACCACCGCCGCAGCAGCCGCTGTCAATAAAGATTTTGTGCCTTGAAGTCTTTCTGGACTAATATCCAGAAAACTATTACATATAAAACTTTAAAAATTGGTAGTTTTATAAAGAAATATCCGATAAACACGCTGAAGTAAACAGTTTTTAAATTGAAGAATTATTTTAAGAGATATTTAAAATCAAAGTTGGTCAAAACAGTTTTCTGAACAAAGTTTTATAGGAACGAAAACTATGCACAGGAATTTGACCATAATTTGTAAGGATATAGTTGCCGAATTTGCGGTGTACGGACTGCAGTTATTTGTTTAATTTGAGTAATTTTTTGTGGTTATATTTCAAATTTTTATTCAAAATTTTCATTATTTTTATGAAGATTTATTTCAAATTTCATAAAATCCATTATTTGAATTGTTGCCAATTTGTAAAATACCGCATATAATAACATTCCCTTTTAATTAAGAAATGTATTTACACGTGACTATTAAAAACAGAAATAAAACATTAAAATAATAATTAAATGATCACGTGATAAAAGCAGTAAATGTAGAAAATTACGTATAAAAAAAATACTTGCGCGTGAATATTAAAACGAGAAATAATTAAATTACTAAGCGTTTTCAAAGCATTAAGTAGGAAAACTTACGTCATATTTAAAATGCTCAAATAGCAATATTTCCAAACAATTTCAATTAAAAATTATATTTACACGACAAATTAATTTGTTTCGACAAATATTTTACCTGTTATTGCAAATTTTAAAACAGCGTAAATGATATTTCCTCTCAATTAAAAACTATATTTTTACGTTTAATAATTACCTTTAAAATACCGAAATAACATTTTTTTTTTGTTTTCATTAATATATTGTAAATTTTATTCCTATGGCAAAATTCGTCTTAAATCAACCGCTAATTTGGCGAAAACTTCGTTATTCAACATTAGTTTCAAATAGCATGCAATAATAACACGTGATTTTTTTATTTGAATATAAAAATAAAATAACATAATAAATGAAATACCTTATATTATTTTAAAAAAAGAAATAAATAAATGATAGTTTGATATAAATAAATATTGATATACATAATTAAAATAATTTATAGAATTAAAATAAAAAATAAAAGTAAATAAACAACAATTTATTCAAAAACAAAGTTATCACCAAATTGGCGGTTGAAACAAATCGCGCCAACGTGGTACGTATGTGACACCTGTGCCCAAAATTCTACTATTTGTTTATTTATTTATTTTTTTTTATAAAAATTGATTTACGGGATAATGGAGAAGTATCAAAAAGGCAAATAAAGCTTGAATTAAAAATCCCTCGATGAAATAACTAATAAGTGTAACGCATCTGATGCCAACTGAATGCAACGCGACGCCACGATCATGCACGTTTGGTGTTAAATGATATATTCTGGCGACAGTTCTTTTCTTTTTAAAGAAAGTAGTCGACGGGATAATGGAAACCAATTTTCTATAGCTTTGTTATAAAATTCTCCAATGCAGCGATATAGTTTACTTAACCATTTCACACAAGTTGATTTTTAAATGTTTAATTCATCTTATTTAAACAATCAGTAACACAGTTGTTAGCTGTTTCGAGAGCAGTTGATTCGACCTTAAAATCCCTCAGTCAAAGGAAAATGAATGGAAACCCGGTTACAGCAGATTTCCACTGGTCGTTTAATTATAATACAATCTCCCGTAATCGTTTTAGATTTGATCAAATCAGAGTGCATTCATGCGGTGTCAGAACGGGGGTTGGCGACCGTAGCTCGCAGGGGGCAGAGCCCCCTAGTCATATAAAGAAATCTCATTTTTTTGTTTATAGCATGCAGTGTTTTCAACCAAATTAAAGCCATTTTCACGAAATTTGGCAAAGTAAAATAAAACCAACATAATACAATTAAAATACAATTATATTATGTATGCGCGACCAGCAAAGTTTTTCTCCATGATTTGGTAGTCAACTCTATAGAGCAACTCATATAAAAAGACTAGTCGAACGTAGTGCAAATTCTTAAAAGATATCGATGACATAGTAGGCTGAGTTTTGATTGCCTTCTGGGAAAAGCTGGATGATGGGGGATTTTCCAAAAAATATTATTTTTTATTTAATTTCTTTATTTTTTTTTATTGATAATTTAGTTCTTTTTTGAAAATTACCAGAACTAGCCTATTCTAACAAAAAGAGAAATATCATAATTGAAGCATGCGTTCCAAATCTGCTCCTTGATATTCATTAAATACTAACTCATTTGTTGTAAGTCAGTTAATAAAAAATGACAATTTATGGAAATTCCCTTATCATCGGAACACTTTACAAAAGCAGCTGAAATTCAGCTTAGTACATTGCCGATATTTCCATGAATTTTCAAGATATTGGACTGGTCTTTTTATATTAGTTGCTTTATAAAGATGAGTACCAGATCACTAGTAAAAAATCTTTGGTATAGTTCGTACTTCCTCATTTAAAAAATATTTCATACAACTGCTAATAGTTTATTGAATATCTAATATATTTATATTCTAATTGTACTATGTTGTTTCTACTTCAGTTGTTTCTGAAACTCCGTTAAATTTGTTTAAAAACCTTACATGGTATAAGCAAAAGATAATTTTCTTGAATTTTGTTTAACAAATCGTTATTTCTCCATGAATACGCGTGTTATTCTTACACCAATGAATGAAAATGTTGTACAATATTTAAATTGCCCTGTGCTGAAGCGACAAAGCATTTCGGGTATTTTATTTTACAGGGTGATCTGAATGATTATTATTTCCTTAAATTTGTTGTTGTTCCCTTAATTACCCTCGTGATCAAATCTTCGGGAAAAGATATGAGGTCAAACATGTTCTTTATATTACCAAAGTTCTAGAAGCATTCGTGAAGTATTTTTCTATAGATATTCGATAAAACGTCTAAAATCAAAATTGGCTGGTGATTTGTGTGATTATAGAGTATATAATATCTTAGAATCGATTGCGGTCACCATCAAAATTTTCATTTCACCATCGCGAGCATCCATACACACATTTCTGTTTTGTTATTTATATATTTTTAAATGGTTTAGTCAAAATTCAGGTAATTTTATTTGCAGATCTGAAAACAAAAACATCTCACAAAATTACAAATGTACTCCTGGGAGCAGAAACCGAGAAGAATTTGCGCTTAAAATTTAAAAGAACGTTAAGATTTTAAAAGGCTAGGAGAAATATGTTGGAGAGACACATCCGTTCTTTTCCTTTAAATTTCTTCAATTATTTTCCTTCAAATTTCTTCAATTATTTTCCTTCTTTTAGCTCGAATATACAATAACTTTTTTATGTTTTATTCCATCTTTTTGTGCAAAATGAAAACCGTTACTAAAATATCTAAATCAGTACCACACAATATATGTCCTATTACGGATCAATCTTCCAATTTAATTTCATGCTTAAATTGCATCATAAATTAAAAATTATTTTTCAGATGTTATTTCCCGATCCTATATCCTACTTGATCTCTTTTCATATTTAAATGGCATATTAGGTAGCTTTCAATACAAAAAAGTATAAAGCTACCTATTGCAGCCGTTCGGAGGAAAGCAGTTCCGGAAAATTTCGATTTATTTTCACCGATCATGTCCCCCAGACCCCAAAACCACCCTCCGTTCAAATGTTGATATATATATATATATATATATATATATATATATATCCATATATATATATATATATATATATCCATATATATATATATATATACCCATATATATATATCCATATATATATATATATATATATATATCTGACCTATGTCATACGATAACGCTCGTATTTATAAATCGATTTTGATGAAAATAATTGTGTGTATTAAGATCACCAATGTCTCGACCGAGTTCGTTGGCCAGCTTGGTCCGCCATTTTCTTTCAAGATGGCGGCCATTTAAAAATTTAAAACTAAAATAAATATACAAAAAAAATAAACATTCAAATTTATTTTTTAATTACGTGTTAGGCCTTGATACAAGGATTCCAGAGCATTATTTGGTTTACCTCTATCTTAAAAAATGGCTGAGATAGAGCAGTTTGAAATTCTAGGGTGGCTGACATTTTGAAACAAAACAGCACATTAACGCGATTACTCGCAAATTATTTTCTTTCATTGTTGTAATAAATTTCCCAATCATACGCTTAAAACTATATATTCATATCCATTAGCGCCAAAATTTGCGACATTGGCGAAAAAATTGGCGACAGAATTAGCAAAAATTGTGACATTTGGCGAAATATCGCCAAATTTGGCAACCAAAATAATTTTTTATAAATGAAGCCAATTTGGCTATTGCTCAATAATTTGGCGAAATTCTTATTCAAATTCAGTATTAACGAATCTTTTGTAAACGTTTCTTTGCATTTTAACTTGCTGTTTTCGTGTAACATTAGCTAAAATTTTAAAACGAAGATATAGGAAAGCTATCTTTTTCTCCCGGTACAGGATGAAAGGACTTTTTAAATTTCATATTTCATTTATTTTTGTGAAGAAAAAAAGCTTCGGTCCAAGTAACCAAAATCTGTATGCTACTTGAATCCAGAAAAAAAAAATACACGAAAAACATTTAAATTGTAGTTTTAAATAGGCCGACAGTCATATAAAAATATCCCAAAACAGTAAAATTATGATTATTAGCGTATTAATTATTTTTAGACCATAGTGTAGTGAAAAATGCATAAAACATGTCATTTTTTAGGCCCAAGTAATTCAGAGTCATGATATAATAAATGTTTTAAACTGATTATTTCAAATACATCATATGAACACAACAAAAGCGCATCATAAACAATTTTAGCATTTTTGTATAACTTGTTATTTTACCCCTTACAAATAATTTTTAATATATTATATCTTTAAAAAAGTCACTAAAATAATTTTTATAAAACGAAATAGTAAACTGTAGTTTCTTGTCTTAAATCTAATCTACTCATGAATTGTGTGTAAAGTGGGATATAAAAGGAGCATTTAAAAATAAACACTGCATTTTAACTTGAAAATTTCATTGTTAACGATAAGGGAATTTCAGAAATATAAAAGTATTTTGCAGCATAAAAATCTTATAAAATCTTCCTAATTACAATTTAATAATGAAAGATAACTGGTTGAAAAATGAGTACGTTATTGGCAATTTAGAGTCATTTATCATTTACTTTAGTAAAATTGTTGGCTGATTATATTTTTATTTGATAACAATGAATATCGCAACAAAATTGATGATCACGTTAGATGACATATGTCTTCCGGTTTAGAGTGAAATTAAAATTGGAAAAAGATAATAAAAATGATAGTATATTTGTATCAAAATAGAAACTTAAAAATAAAAATATGTGTCGAATTACAGAATAATTAAAACTTTTTTCTGTTTATGAAACATTTTTGTTATCTCAAACACATAAATTTAAAGAAATAAATCACTTTTTTGCCTAAACGAATACAAAAGATCCCTATACGAAGCTTAGTGCACTTTTTAAATAATTTAATGTTTTGTTTCTCAACCCGTTTTGACCAGAGAACAGAGACACACTTTCCTTTTATTAAATATTCTGCGAAACAACACCACACTTTTTTAAATTTTGAAATTAACAGAATATAGAATAGTGTGATATTTGTACTACAAAGGTAATATTAAAAGAAAAGAAAATATTAGTGCAAATGTAAATATTTAATTTATACACAAAAGAAACGTTCGTATTACTGCTACACCGACTAATTAATATACTCTTTTCAGGAGTCGGGAGAAGCGCACTAAGTATAGCGAAACTACAGTAGTCGCTACTTTTTATAGTAGTTTGTAGTGTAGCACGCTACATTTTGAATATTATGGTGTAACGCGATACAAAAAGTCAGTACTTTGCAGCAAGAACCGATGCTACATTTTATGCTACTTTAGGTGGGGGGAAATTACTACTCTAAAAAAAAAAGTGGTTATGACATGCTTATTTTGTGCAAAATTTTATCCGCTCATCAATTTACGAATCCCAGCGGCACATTTCAGCTGCAATGAGCAACACCCTTATTGTATGAAGTGAAAGATTTTTCACTGTGATGCTGCTAAAATCAAGTACTAAACTACCAAAGGAATAAATTTTTTGCTGACAAAACTTGTTAATTTTCTCATTTTTATGTCTTCGTGTTTTAATGCCTCATGTTATTTAAAATTGCTTTATTTACAGATTTATTTATTGTTTGTATATAGAGTACTTATTCTGTAATTTTCTAGTTTAAAAAATTAGACAACTTAATATAACTAAATCGCAACAGAATTCAATACGATTCACATATTACGAGTGTATTGTAGACAAATCTATCGGGAAATGGTCCAATGGCAATGGCACTTTTATATCCCAATGCAATAAATATTGTAAGAATATTAAATAAATTTTATGCAGTGTATGATTTTGCATAAATATGTTATATATAAGAGTCGCTTTTCATTATATCCCTCGTTCATATATATAGCTTATGTTTTCGTGCCTCCCGAAAGAATAAACCCTACTTTAATCGCATTTTCCATGCACATAGAGTGTGTAATCATAATAAAAATCCCATTATAGAATCTGTAGTATATTTTTTTACATTTTGGGGTAGCTTTCTCCAAGGACTCAATATGTTTGTGTGGTGTGGATGTATGCGTGTATATAAAAATTCCTCACGCTTTCAGGTACCCACAGAACCCATCTTTGTAAATGTAATTTTTTTTTTTTCATTTGTTGTTATATTATTATTTATTTGAAGCCACGGAATTCTTTAACCTTTTCGGAATCCAGTTTTTTAATGTAACTGTTTTAAATACCTATTGGTTGTATTATGTATATATTTTAATTTTGGCAAGAAGTTTTGAATACGTGCATAAACTAACATTATGGAGACAAACACAAAATAATTTCTTGTAAGTTATGTTTCTAATTTTTAATGCCATCGATCGCACTTATTGAATTGTATCCCGGGAGACGGGATATATCGAGAGGTCAATTTATTATTTGATACGTGTTTTCTATTTCCAGTATAAACTGAATCCTTTGACAAAAAATAAAGTAGCTAAGTACTGATTACTTTTGAAAAGAAGATTGTAGTTGCAACTTTTTAAAATAAGCGGTTGTAGTTGTAGCTAACTACATTTTCGATAAAGCATTTGTAGTTGTAGTTCACTGCAGTTAAAAAGTAGTTTTTTGAACCCCTGCCCTTTTACAATGACTAAATTTATTTTTCCTAAAATATTCATAGATTAGAACTCACTTAAAAAAAATTATTTAAAAGTATGTATGTTTATTCAAAATTAGTTTTCTAAAAAAATATATATATATATATATAATTTACAAAAGTTTTGTGCTATTTGATTAGTTTCCATATTTTTTTAAAGCAGAAAACTAGAAACTTTAAATAGGCAAATTTAAGATTTCAACCCATTCCTCCAAGTAAATTTTGAGTAACAAAGGATGTGCATTTTAGCTATGCTACACAGAGTACAACCAACAGAGCGAAAAATATCCAGTCCGGGGATCGAACCCGGATACCTTCGTATAGCGTACCAAGTATTTTATCATTTAAGTCACCAAGATGACATCCAGTCTAGCATTTTTCGCTCTTATACGTTAGCAAGGCTACAACTTTGTAGCACAATATGGAAAGTCATACATGAGCACACAACTTTAGCGGCTTACATGAGACGAACAAGTTACCAGCATCGGATAATACATATATATCTAATTAAACTTTTTTAGCAGAGCTGAAACTACGCCGAAAATTAATACTAACAAAGGATGTGAATTTTCACAGTGAACATTAACATCCTTTGTTAGTATTATTAGCCGGTGTAGTTTCAGCTCTGCTGAAACAAAAAATTAGATATATAAATTTTGAGTTATACTTAAAAAAATAACAATTTTGCAGTCTTTTTTGTAACGATTGAAAAAGTGATATTAGGATTCCTAAACATTAAGCCTTCTTAAATCCTAAACTATTTGACCGAATGACTTCCCAGTAGAATCGAAATATGCTATCGAAATTGAGTGTTCGCTTTGAAAATTTCTAGGTTTGGTACAATTGTTGAATGAAGATTCCCCCCCCCCCATTATTATATTTTAACATAAATTAAATGAATATAAAACTTCTAATCATATGGATATTTTCATTTTCCTCCGTTACTTTGAGTAATGACCATAGTTTGGATTTTTTTTTTGAGGGAATGCGGGCACAGTCTTTAATACACTATTAAAAATATAGCCATAATACTTGGTGTTTTCAAATTGCACATTTTTCTTTCTCATTGCGAAGTACGAGTATTCCGATAACAAATGTACCAGCTCACGAAATGCGATTTGTTCATATTTAGAGTAGGATTATTTAAGATATTTACAGATTATTTTTTCATTCAAGCATAATTCCTCTCGTTAAAAACATATAATATTTTGGAACAGAAAACTATTTTATAACTGATTCATTTCTAAATCACTAAAAACAACAAAACATACATTAGATAACACATTTTTATAACATTTTTACAGCTATTTTAGAAGAACAATTTGCACATACCAATTTTTATCTGCTTTAATATTCGATGATACGTGCTTCTGGACTATTTGGATTTTAAATATAAACAGCAAAATACAATCCTGAAATAATGAAATTAAGAAATTCTTTTTCGAAAATCATTTCATTTAAAAGCTACAGTGTGCTAAATTTTGTTAAAGCTATACTGAGTAAAACTTTCTTTGAAAGTTCTGATTTCCTTTTCGTCTGTTTACTTTTTAAGAAAGTCTGCAATGATTAGTTGATATAATGAATCTTCTATTCCTGTCACGTACTATCATTTTTGTGGCTTTACAGTAAACTTTAGAGATAAAATAAAGCTAAATGAAAACTGGAGGAAAGAAAAAACAGAAAGAAATCAGACTTTAGTACATGTCTTTTATAGAAGTATACAAATTGTAAATTAATCCAAAGTTGTAGTTTTAATGAATAAGGTTTTGAAGAAAAAATAAAACAAACGCATTTCAAAGTCTCTAAATTAATCACTATAAAAGGTTTATAATATATTTTTAAAAAGAATTACTTGTAAAGTACTTGATGGCAAAATCAATATTTATTTATTTCACACGCTTAAGAGACACCAATGCATTCATATTTACTTGTTCTACTTATGTTATAAGGAAAATTGATCACTAAAATTGTGAAAATTAATAAAATTTTTGCTAAAATTTGAAATGTTTAATTTTAAACTTCCAAAGATATTTTATGTCTATAGCTTAAGTTATGCAATATTTATATAGCTATAATAGTCTGTAAATATCTTTCGCTGTAAGATAATGGTATAAAAATATAATAGTATTTGTTTTGCTCATTTTCATTCTCACTAAAAGAAAAGTTCTAAAATTATTCACGAAATCAGTTACGTTTTTTACAGGCTATAGTTCATTAAATCATATTTTCCCTGCAAAACTTTTATCATTGTGGAAATTATTTCAGCGAAAAAAATTATATCTGCAAAAGCTCTAAGAAAAAAAGAAAAGTCATAGAATGTAATGTAGTATTTTTGAGAATACAGAATGGTCTCGGTTTAAGAAAGGTGCACGAGACAACTCATTAATTCAAACAATATTTTTGAAGATGCTCGTACAATTTTCTACTGATATCAGTAATTTTGAAACTTTTTTTATCTCATGACACGCTTGAATCCATACGTGTATTTATTATGATTAAAAAATATTCCAGTGGAATATATATATACATATTAAAACAAAATAGAGCAATTTCACTTACAAAAGAATACAGATAAACTTTTCCCTTACATATTACGATATAATTGCGAGAATGACGCCAAATTTTGTATGATGATTAAACAAGACGTAGAACGAAGGATTCTGCAATAAAACTTAGTTCCAAAAGTTACATATAGAGGATATGTGGCCCTGTTTTATCGTAGAATCCTTCTCCGCCCGTCTTGTTCAGTCATCCTACAAAATTTGGCGCCAATCTCGCAATTAGATCGCGCTTCAGCTGAGTACTTTCAGTTTTATTATGACCACATTGAGGGGGCGAAAAGGAAATGCATCGGTCAAAAGGAATGCATTTAGTTATAATATACACATGAAATAAACGTGTTTTAAAAACAAAATTTTACATAGTAAAAGATGGCAAATATTAAACTCAATAAAAATTTTATTTATAAACAGTTACATTTGATCACCAGGTAAGACTAAATTCATAAACCAATTGGAAACATTTATGTGGTATATATAGATGCTGATAAGGTGGTGTATATTGCACAACGAGAGGCCTGACATATCCCGCTAATCACGATTACTTTGATAGCTATATCTCGACATCTACAGGATAGAATTTGATCATATTTCTTATTGAATAAGACCTCGATATAAATTAGTATGGATTAGGTTTGGGTTTATCTTGCTAAAAATATTTGCATGATTTCTAATATTTCAATATCTGTTGTCTGATATATCCGCATCTAAGGACAGAATTTCACCAAACTTAACATGTGAAACATTAAGTATTAAAGTGATTTAAGTTTTGTCTTTCTCCATTCAATAGAGGCTCTTCTGTAGTATTTGTTGCTATGAATGCTATAGTTGTATCGCAGCTCAGTTTCTATTGAGTAGAATGCATAAAATATTATATTTAACGTTATAAATTAAAAATATATATGCTTTTCGAATTCTATATTTAAATACCCAACAAGGGGCGTTGTTGAGCCGAGATGTTTTTTATTTGCTGATCGCTGTAGCTCCAAGATAAAATTAAAGACATGCCCTACACTGCGTAATTATTGTTGTGTAACAGCTCTATTTAAATTAATATATTAGAACAACAAATATGAAAGTTTTGTGATGGCCATACTATTTATAGAATGTTTGATAGCTAATAAATTAAAATAAAATAAGGTAAAGAGCTTTTTTTGTGTTTCTTACTCCTACTGTTATTTTTTCGTGTTTGAAAGAAATATTGGAAGAAAGTGTTGAAATAAATCCAACATGTATTACGGAAAAATACCACAAAAGTCATACATCGCCGGAAATTATGGATGCGTTTTCCAACTTTATGCAAAAATGCTGAATAGTAATCGATGAAGTTGAAATTCAATTTCGATATTCATCGAGCACTGCTGCAAAATTATTCTTAAAATACTTTAAAGTTTTGTAGAAGCTCTATTTCGTTTTCTAACAAAACCCAATTCCTTAAAGTATGATCGACAATAAATTTCCATTTATAAAGTGAGATGTGAAAAAGTAATTCAAATACATTTCTCCTTTTACATTATATTTCAAAGAAATCGGAATTTTAACAACTTGAATTTAAAAGTGGGAATGATACAAGAGAAATTTTCTTAATGCATTTTAAATCAGATATTTTTTGCATTCTGTTTTCAGCTTCAAAAATCAATTTTCTTCATTAAAGGGTATTATGCAGTACACAGTAACTCATAATATTTCAGTTTCTTAATTATTAAAACAGTACAGGTGCGATATTTATAGTAATATTCAATTTACTTATGAAACTGAAAATAATTTTTATCTCCCATTTCTAGATACCCTTGTCACTTTCACTGTAACTGGTTTCTCTACATTTGTGTATCAAAAACTTTGCTGTTTCTCTAACCCCACCCCCCCAGGCTCGTTCTTGTCACCTTCTCAGTAAATATGTTTCTGCCTTTTATACCTTTATTAATCATGACTACGTCTTTGCTCTGCTCCTCACTCATTTAATAGTGAAATTCAATTTATTAAAGCCACTGCGGTTGACATAGGTTATAACCCTTCTATTACTGATACTGCTTTATTCAAACTTCAGCATCCTCGTTCCTTAAAATCACTCCAGTCTCCTTCTCTTACAAAAATTAGCACTGTGTTACATTCTTTTTTAAATCAAGCATTTCCATTGCTAAAATTGTTAGAGAATACAACTTCAAAATAATTTTTACCCCTACAGATAAATTTACCCTCTCCAAACTTAAAGATCCTATTGAGTTATCTAACTCATGGTGTATCTATAGTATCAATTGCCAGTGCGGTCTCTCCTATATTGGTCAAACAAAACTTGGCTTAAAATTTCGTTTTAAAGAACATCAACAATATATTCAAGAACAATAAACCAATAAATCCTCATTTGCAAAACATTGCTGGGAGATGAATCATATACACGAATTTAACGTTGGTGAGGCTTTTCATATTTATAAAAATTTAGAAATATTGTTAATTGTGAATTCGCTACTTCCCCATTATCTGATTGTTGGAAACATTACATAAAAACCGGTTTCTCTTATTTTTTTCAGGTTTTTCCATTATTTTAGTTCCATCCATATGCTGTTTTCCTATTGGATGTTTACCTGTAATCTCCGGTTTTCCTATTGGTTAATAAACCTTTCATTTGTATCCGTTCTTTTTGCTGTTTTCCTGTTGGCTGATGCTCGTAGTTTTCTGTTTTCTTATTGGTCAATAAACATTTCGCTTGTGTACGTTCCATTCCCTTTGCTGTTTTCCTGTTAGCTCTTGCCCGGAGTCTCTGTTTTCCCATTGATCAACAAACCTTTCGCTTGAATCCACACTTATCATATATTTCTAATCACACTTCCGCTATTCTCTGCACTGAGGACGGTATGCTAGATGCAACTGTAATTAGTATGCATTAAAATTGAAATTTCTAGTGCTATTAACGTTGCTCTTATTCCATTTCTATTTCAGTTTTTGTTATTATTATTATTAAGATAAAATATATGAAGGTTTTATGTTTTTATAACCTAAATATTATCATTATTATTATTATTAAGACAAAAGATATGAAGGTTCTAAGTTTTTAAAACTGATCTTATATGTAATAACAACTTTTTACATATTGTGACATCTTTTTTAATGAAATAAACGCACTTTTTTAGTAAAAGTTTGGTTTTTAAATTTAACTATAATCAAACTCGTCTGAAATAAATTTAAAAGTTTTTTATGTGTTTTGAAAGATTAGAAAAAGGACATATTTGACAATAATAAAAATTAATGCTCACCTGTTTGTCTAGTACTTAGAGTGCGAGTTACCAGTCAATGTGTGACGAGTTCGAATCCTAACTCAGGCATGGATGTTTGTAATGGGTCGGGTTCTACTTTAAACGGGGGTTTGTGTAGCAATCGTGTGCAAAAGACGACCGTAGCACTTGTAACCAACCAATAAATACTTAAACAAAATGGTTGGTTTTCTTCATAAAACCAAAATTAAATCCACTTTAGCGATATTTATTGCTCATTCAGTGGGCAATAGCATTTTCGAAATCACGTGTAAAACAGTTGATATTGATGTAATTTTCTCGGAAACTGCCGAAGTGAGTCTACTACATTAAAAAAAATAGTTTTGGCAGTAACTAAACTATAAATTGATCATTCACCAAGGGAATAAAATACGAACGTTACATGATTTTAGAAATGAAATAAAATAACATATTAATCAGCCGACTTTTATGTATCTTTCTTCGCGGTAACTACTGAAGCGAGTTTAATAGTTTTTAATAGGTTTGGTAGCGACTAAACTATAACTTGATCATTTGACAAGAAATTAGAATAAAAATGAAAAATTTTAATTAAAAAAATATTACATTTTACATTTCTATTTTTTAACGAACATTCAATTAATACATTTTATTATTATCAACTCAATCATACTGATTGGTAAATATATCATATGAATTAACAATTTTACAACTGAGTGAAAAAGTTTCAAGACTGGAAGTTGAGCCCAAGACATTTAGCTTAAATTGACAATACTCTGTTTATTGAGTTACCTGGACCGACAACCAGCAGACGCATTTCACTCAGATAACCATATTGGTAGTCTTATTTGGTCTGCCATATGGATAGCTCAACAGAATATACAGCAGGTAATACAACTGAATTGAACGACGGACACGTAGATAAAGTTTATTATTTTAAACAAAATCATACTGATTAGTAAACATATTATATGCATTGAAAATTTGCCATTGAATTAAAAGTATTAGAGTGTGTCTACGTACCCGTCGTTGAATGAAGTTTCATTACCTGCGGTATATTCTGTTGAACTGTGAACGTGGAAGACCGGGTGCTATTGCCAATAAGGTTATCTGAGTAAGTTTTGTCGGCGAATTGTCCGTTCAAGGTAGCGATGAAAATTTAAGCCAAACATCTCGGGTTTGACTCCCGACCTAAACACTTTTTCACTATATTGAAAAAATTTCAATTTGTATTATCAATTTACAGTTTAGCTACTGTCAAAACAATTTTTACCAAGTATAAAAATAAAAAATATAAAGCAATGCATTATTTTATAAGCATTTGCTGGTTATCTTAAAAAAAAAACATGTTTAATTTTATGAGTGCAATTCATATGGTTAAAAAAAATCGTTACAATACGTTAATTTGGCGTGGTTGTAAATATTCACGCTTGTTAGCAAGCGCAAAGTAGTAAATGTATTATAAAAAGTATAATTTTTGAGCTGATTCATTTTTAAGACATGACAACAGGAAAGTTATTTATTCATTTCTAAATTATTTCGGAATTTCCAATCATATTTTAATTTATAGTAAACTATTAATTCATAAAAGCGTATATTTTTTAAATATTATGTTTTTTTAATTATTATTTATAATTATATTTTCTAATTTCTAGTGTTTAAAATATTTCATTGTTGTAGTTTCACAGCGCGTTGACATATTTTAAAGACCATAGATTGGCGCATAAAGAACTCTATTGTTTTTGGTTCTAGTAAACAATTATATATTTGGCGATTTATCACTTACTCCCAGATAATGGAAAAATGTCAGCATTAATTTATTAATTTATTAATTTATAAGTTCTGAAAATATAAAAATGTTTTATTTTTATTGGAAAAACACATGTGCATATATATTTTTTAAGGAAAATAAAGTAATATTGAATTCCTATAAGAAACATGTTTAAAGTCGGTAAAATATAACTTTACATTTAATACGTTATTTTTAAAATTATTTTAAAAGTGTATTTCCTATAAAACCTATAAAAAGGACATTCACAAAAAAAATTGATAAAATATATGAATTTCGGATCAAATAAAAACTTATCATATATTCATATGCTGCATGACATGAATAAAATGCTTTTTTCAGCAGATAAAAATGCTCCGTGATCTGAATTCTTAAATTTGAAATCTTGAATACCATACCGAATTGGAATGAAAAGAACATTGTAATAACATATTTTCCATAGAAATTTCTCTTTAATAGTTTCAAAAAAGCTCGTAATTTGTTTTAAAACAATCCTTATAATTTTCAAATATATCATAATCTGCTTTTATACTCTTTGATATAAGTTCCTACATTATTACAAACAATTTTTCAACAAACAAGTTTTAAGGGGATATACTAATGCACATAGAACAAAAGGATAAAATTTACATTCTTACATGCTTTTTTGATTTACCAGGCATACACACAAAAAAAAGGTTCAGATTAAAATAGTGTGGTTACAGCTTGTACTTGAAAATTTAAACCCACTCATGCAATTAAATAAATATACGCTTCTAAACAGCATAAATTATGTATTAATTATTTTTAAAACACACCTGCAAGATAACTGCTTAAGGAATTGCACTAGAACGTATATCTATATATCAAATTAAAGCTAAACATCGCTTTTATACTGTAAACCTAAAGTATTAAATGTGTATAATGTTTCAATATTTTTTTTTAATTTAAACGTTCATAGAATTTTGAAATTATAAATTTTTTTATAATTTAACATGCTACAAAATATAAAATATTTTGGTTCCATCTACAGGTTGGAGGTTCACAAACCTATATATGTGGCCTAAATGCAAAATTTCATAAATCTACATTCATAACTGTTTTATTAATTGTAAGGACATTTTTAAAAGTTAGAAACTGAGAAAAACAATTTTAAAGATTAACTTTTTCAAACGGTATGTCATCGTTAATATTTTTCTTTTTTATTGTTGCAGGCGGCTCAATTTTTGTCCTGTTGTTTCGATGTTATTTACTTAAAAATGTTTCTAAAGTACTGAATTCTGATTAAGAATATTATTATTATTTTTTGAAGACTCAAATGTATTACGTTCCCATGAAATAATAGTTAGGGGTTTTAATACAATAGGCAGATTTTAAGATATAACAGATAACTCAACAAGTGAATATTAAGAGAAAAATAGACTTTAATATGTTTTATGAAAAAGAAAAGCATTTGACAACTTTCTGCTATAACGCATTAAAGGTTTTGACATAATCATAATTATAAATTCTAAAGCAGTGGTATAAGATGCAGGTGGAAAGATGAGATGTCTTCATTTGCCGCAGCAATTTACTTTCATTTAAAAAATGCTTAGCAATTTTATCGCTTCTGCATAATCTATCACTTCGCGGAACAGTTATACAGTAAATAATGACAATTGTTATTTACAAATTAATCATTTCTATATCATAAAAAAGTTATTGAATGTACTTATCACTGAAATGATCGAATTCATTTAATTAAACTATTGGACAAAAATTCAAATTACACAGATGGATACATATAGTTGTTATTTACCTTCTAAAGTATTAGATCTAAATCTAATATGTAAACAATAAAAATTTTGATTTATACCTTTGTTTATATTTTATATCGAACATTGACAGAATTCATTATTTCTAGCAACGTCATTTAGATCTTAGATTAATTCATCGATTTTCCTTCAATAATTGTTTTGATGATGAAAGCTCCAATGAGCTTAAAAAAAATGCTTAATTTCAGTTTATAACACGGTGATGCACAGCTGAGAGCCATGAGCTAAAGAAATTTAATAACATTTCGATAAACACTATAGATTAAAAACAAAAATACTAAATACAAAAAGAGTGAAATTGTAAACTTTTGCATGAAACGTACAAAACAAAATAATTTTTTCTAATTACCAGAAGCAGAATAGATTTTTATACAATATTTTCATTTTAAATCAACCTCTGCCGAATAGTTTCGTGTAAGAGAGATTGTTTAATTACAATATATATATATATATATATATATATATATATATTTATTTATTTTCTGTATTTGAATTTGACATTATATAATCAATTATCAAGGAAAGTATGCTAACAAAAAAAATGAAATTCTGGAGTTCTGGAGCTTTTTGTAAACATCTGCTGTGAAAAAATAATGAAAACTGTAAACAACTAAAACAAGAACGAAAAATCATGCATCAAGCATAGATTATGTAGCATTTTCCAACGCTTCCAAAATAATTTTACAAATCATACCGTTTAATAAGCTAAAAGATAACTTCTAAGTAAACAATTTGGAAAACGCATAACTTATTTAAAAACATAATTTCAGGAATTTCCAACATATACAATATTCTGAAAAATATCCGAATACTTTTATTCAGACCCGTATGGGATCTATAGAATTGTATATATACTACATAGGATGCTAAATTTTAGTTCAGTTAGGAAACGCGTAGCACAGTTTAAAATTCTCCGTCTGGAGTTTGTCAATAAACAGAAATGTGTTCGCGAACTTTTGTGCTGCCCTGTATAGGATCTACAGAATTTATACACATCACGTAATAGACAAAAAGCAAGTTAACATTAAAATCGCGTTCAGTAACTTAAAACGCACTTCCACGAATTATTGTTAACAGACAGTAGATAATTCTTTTGCGTGTCCCTGTAAATGAACGATGACTGCTATACACACAATATTCCGTAGTAAGTCTCTTGTAATGCACCTTAGTGATCTATATAAATTTCAATGCGTTTAAAATAGTGAAACATTATTTAAATAAACCGCAGACGATTTTTCTCCATAGACGTAATGTAACGGAATTATTTTTACTGTCCCTGTAAAGTAACTATAAGTGCTATGCACACCCTGTTCCATATTAATCTTCTTCTAATGCACCTTAGTGATATATATAAATTTCAATGCGTTTAAAATAGTGAAAAATTATTTAAATAAACCGCAAATGATTTTTCCCCATAGACCGCAATGTAACGGAATTCTTTTGAGTGTTCCTGTAAAAAAACTATAAGTGCTACACATTTCCGTTGAAATAGGGAACATGCTATAGATAACGACAATAACATATAAAAATTGCAGAGCAATCCGAGCATATTTACGGGAGTTAGAGCACGGCCAGACGGCAGACGGCCAGACAAACCGAAGTCATAAGCACTTTTCAACTAGGTTGGAAAGTGCTAAAAAGCTTTCCTTAAAAAAGCCAAAATTGTCAGTAAAATTATGTGTATATCAATTAAATTTCTCCATACCTTGAAATATATTTTAGTCATAATGATCATCTTCAAACTACTTGTCGATAAATGTTTGTTACTCTCGTATTACGGACAATATTCTAACATTTATTTAATAATATATAAGAAAAAATTCCATGTGTTGCTAATCTAAACAAAAATAAATTACCAAATTCATTGTTAGGTTCCAAAACATTTTTAAAGCGTTTTCGTAGTATTAAGCGGACATTTTATGGTGTAAAATATTACATTATACGAATTTTCAACAAAATGCTTTTATATCAGATCTCTTGAAGATAAATTACGAAATTTCATAGCTATTCTTTACTTGTTGCCAAAAAGTAAAATGTTGCTCTCGTAAAAGAAGTATCCTGTATTGTCTTATATGTCATTTAACAGTTTTTATCACATATGTTACCTTTCTTCAAAGGAAGCACAGATCTCATTTAAAAAAAATACACCGTTAATACATTAATAACAAATATATTCCACCATTTATCTACCAAGTAAATGACCTTAGGGACTTGCTGTTATCCCTTAATACATTGAGTGTGATATATTTCTTCTTTTAATTAGATGTGGGAAATTTAGGAAATAAATGTGACTGAATGCGGGAATATAAAGTATTGCTAGTTGTATGGCGAGTATATAGGTACATATTTAGACATTTTTGAGATGAAGACGTGAGGACGTGAGTGTTTCAAAATTCGCCTTATCCAAAAAATCAAATTCGAGGAAATTGCGAAAAACCTCTGATTGCTTCCATTGGTTTTTATTGTAAGCTAAAATTTTAGAACGCTAGAAATACATGCTAAAATTAGTTTTTCTGCGCGGATTGTAGTGTTTTTTCAGTGAAGATTTACCAATAGAATAGATTGATAGAGAAAACACGATTTTTTTAATTTTGGATAAGGCGAGTTCTGAAACTCACGTCCTCAGATGTAGTGATAGGTAAAAAACGGGATATATTTTATGCACATGCAATATGTAACTGTGCTTTACATTTCTGAAGCATGAAAGTCATTAAGATGTGAAATTGAAATCAGGAGATTTACATGTCATTTTATAAATAAACTGTTTTAACACATTTTAATTCATCTGGCATACACAGTTAGAAAGTCATTTTCTCTGTAGTGTCCCGTGTAGCTTAAAATACGATATGTCAAATTCTCAGTAACTCTATAATTTTTTTCAATTTATGACTTCACTATTTCATGAACAAAATGAACAAATGATTTTTGTTTCAAATTTATCTCCTAAAACCTTATGTGATTATACCGTCCAGATAGATATGAATTCAAAAACTTGTTTAGTAAGGATCCATTTTACTTACGTTTTATAGTGGGTAGAAATTTCATATTACGTGCAAAAAAAATAAAATAAAATAAAATAAAATAAAAAAAATAAAAGTTCCATGCTTTTCTATATGTATATTTGTGTGTGTCTAAGTGTGTCCGCATAGAGAGTATCTGGGAAACAAAATACCAATAATAAAGTTAAATAGGTCACTTATCATGCATGATCATATTTTAGTTCACATGTATGAAAATGCGGATTGTAGAAAAGGAAAGATGAACGTCTCATGTTTTCGTAATCATTTCAATATGCCCCATTATATGCGTTGCAGATGTTCATATTTAACAGTGATTTCACTCCCAGGAGATGTATAAAATTCAGGGTGTTTCAGTATAACGTTTAAAAACATTATGAAGTGGTAGAGCACAATAAAATAAACAATTTTAGTACAGGAAACACAAGTAATAGTAGACTACCCAGCTATTAATTCTACTAACCCTAAACCAAGGTCACCATCTACTAATGAAGTCAAAAGTACAGGTGATTCACTTCCATCTGAGCCCGTATTTCCAGCCATAACTTTAGAAATAGTAAAGATATTTTAACGATATTTACAACGGAAATATCTTGTAGTGCGTACAATGTGATGAAATCCCCAAAAGTGGTAGAATTGCACAGAAATTAGGTCAGTGCACCGTATGTAATGTGAACTACATACCAAAAAATGGATCGAGTAATTTAGGCTTATTGGTGCGGATGGTATCCGCATTCAAAACTTTTGGAATACAGCTAATTAAGTTTGTGTATTTCTTCTGTAACTTTGAGTGTGAGGTATGCATATATTTACATTTCTGTTAAATTTACATATGTGTTTTATTGTGTGTGTAAAAGAAAATATTTGTGAACATTTCAACATATATCCAAGAAAAACGCATAATGATTAACTGAAATTCAAGACGCTACATGACGCCATATTACTAGTGAAATTTGGACTGTGCTCGCCTTATTACCAGAAGAATTTAGGTTGTAAAATCAACGACAGATAGCAGCACCATGAAATACAGAGACTCCCTGAGTGATTTAAAATTACGCACTATGCATTTTCTATTGTTTGAAAAGACTATGTAATGAAGAAAGTTTTGCATACTTTTTAATCCCCGTAGATTGTAATTTGGTACAGCGAGAAGAAGTTGTGTTACTCTTCCTCGCTATATTTTAATTCAATATAATAACAGTTGTGCAAATTTAAGGTTCTGCGCCAACGTTTTTCAACAACATTTCGTGATATTTTCTTATTTTAGGTGTTGGAAGTGGCAACCATTTATATCCAATCCGTGCTAAATAGACAATTCAGATTTCGGAATACAATTTACTTTACATACGGTACATCGAAATATTTACAGTGAAGATATCCCACTGTTTGATTGAATCACATCTTACATAGAGCAATTCTCTTGTAAATATAGTTAAATTATCTTACTTATGACCCAAAAATACGGGATCAAATTGAAGAGATACACGCTGTAATTTTCACTGAGTGAGAAGATTGCAATAATAGTTTCCCATACAAAAATTGTTTGTTATAGTCTACCACCGCACCGCTTAAAATTTGTAAATGTTATACTTAAAAAGCCTGTATATCGTTCACAAAACTACGGTCAAATATTTAAGGGATTTGAGTCGGAGATTTGCAGATGCTTCTGCAACGGTCAACCAAAATCAACCCGTGACCAAAGCACATGTAAATACATGGGTAAACAAATGAGAGATAAAATGGGCTGAGAAGCAGAAATGCTTTTCTCCCATAAAAATATTTGTAATTCATTGGGTCAGTAAGATAGGTATACGCAGTTTTAGCTTATTTGTCAGGAAATGCAGCTGTAACTGCATGAGGAAATATCAAAAATGGAAATCCTATATTTTCTATCACAATGGAAATTTAAAATAAATAAACAATTATGCAGTTTTTATTAGGTTTATGAAATTAGAAGTAATATTCATAAAAACTGGAAGTCATTCCTGATAGGGAAGAGAAGGGCAAATGTTGTATTTTAACAACCCCACCTTTAACCTGTAATTATGGACGCCAACAGTGGGGAATCTTTCTGAGTTTTCATATTAATTAACTTCACTTTTTTTTCTCCAATTTCTAAAAACATTGTAATTTTTTTTAATAACATAAAATAATTAAACACTAAAAGAAAGAGGAACTAAAAAATTTCCGTTAGGTGTGGGAAGCTTTACCCTCCAAAATCTCCCATGGCTGTTAAATTTTTGTTCTTTTTTTTTCATTGCTTTCAAACGTAACTTAAACAAAGGGTTCAGGGTAGTGTTGAATTCAGTCGATATTGTGTGTGTGGAATACATACCCTCCTCGGATATTGAAATTTAATAAACTAAATTTTCTTTTCCTCCGATTTAAAAAAAATAATAATAATAGCTTCTATTCTTTTCGAGTAACTTAAACTATTTAAACACTAAGAAAAATACGAAGTAAAAATTTTGCGTTATTTGGCATTTGACTACCTCCTCTCTGAATCCCCTAAAGAAATAAATTTTTAGTTCTGTTTCTCTATTTCAATTTTATATTTAAAACTTATCCCAAATGGGTTGTTCAGGGTAGTATTGAATTCATGAGGTCGTGGTGTACGACATTCCCCCTCTTTTTTTTTATCTCGAAACTCCCCCCCTCCAGGTAGATTTGAGGTTTGATGCTGTTTTATTGTCAAACAATACAAATTCCACCTGGAACTCTACAATGTCTGCCATAATTAATAAATTCACCACTACACTCTAAAAACGACATTTTTAAAACTGAGCAAAAAATACTCAAATCAGAGTATGTCGCATAGTCAAAATGGCTCCGAATCAAAATTACTCAAGTTTGAAAAATATTTATACTCATTTCTGATAGCATGCACACACTCAAGAATAAAACATCATGTGCTCATACTTGAGTATGTCCATGTTTCAAAAATGAGTACAAACTGACTTCTATGTGCTCGTTTTTGAATATGTCTTTGTTTCAAAAATGAGTTTGAACTGATCCTAATAATTTTTTAGTGTGTCGATATTTCAAAAGTGAGTATCAACTGACCTCTATGTGCTCAGTTTTGAGTATGTCCATGTTTCAATATTCTGAGTATTTCTGGTATTTCAGATTTGAAAGCATTGGGTCGTCATATTTGAAACAAAAAGTTTCATAACAAAATGAATACATCGATTTACTCAGATTTGAAAGTGTAATTTTTCTTAGTGTAGTTCAGAGCGAAGATTATCCTGATGAAAAAACAAATAATTGCTTAAAATCACTTTATTGAAAACCGCTGGTAGAAATTTATTTTTGAATATTTCATATTTTTTTATAGTTAAACTAGGGGGCCTAACGCCTGCGAGCTACGCTCGCCAACCCCCGCTCAGATTTCGAGGCCTCTAAAAACATGACAGCGTGCTTTGTTTTAAAAATGTTGGTAAATCTGTAATTGGGTTACCATGCTTTTATCGTTTTAATGGGGCATTTTTTTATTATCATGGCCTCATACACAGCTGTTGCGGCAACTGACGATTGTTTTCGGGATTGATAAGTAAAATCAATTACAACTTGAAAACCAGCTTGTATAAAATGATTAGGTTTAAATTGTGGCTACCTCTCGGACATATATAACAACGATCTGTATTCTATTCTTCCTTTGCGTTTAAGGATGAGAAAAATTCCATCTGCTTGTGAATAACATTAAGAACCACGGTATTGAAAAGTACTATGTTATAGAAATTTTCAGTAACAGGTTTTAATTTTCTCTCTATTTTAGTGCACCATCATGCATATTTTCATGTTATTTTAAATATGTAAATTATTTATTTTAATTAATATGTATATACGAATTTTCTAATAATTATTTATCATACAAAATTAATTAAATATTTTGTGCATGCATGCCTGCATTTATTCGGCATAAATTGATGAGATATTTAAACAAATTTGCTATCCGCGATAATTTTACACCATGTTATGTCATTTGAATATTGTCCATAAGAAAATCGGGTACTTTTCCAGTATATGATCCTTTGCTTTTAGGTTTGGCGTAATTCGAGCTTCAAAAATTGATAGATTCGTTACTATACATAGATTTGTTGCCAAAATCTGTGAAATCAAACCCAATGAACTTTTGGTGCTTTTCTATTATAGGGGTCTTGACGCTTTTTTAAAAAGCTTCGCGCAATTCGGGCATCAGAAAGTGAGATTTGGTGCCAAATGACATAAACAGCCATGGAAACAAATTCGACGATTTTTTTGTTTAAATGCGTATTTTAATTATACGTATATTATTTTTGTTTTTTCTATACAAATTACTTCTGATTATATATAAAATAGGATAAATGACATTTTACGTTAAACAAATTGTATAAATATTGAAAAAATGCTTCTGTATACACAAAGTGAATAGGTTGACAGAAAGTATGTTGCCAAATTTCTTTTTCCGCCAAAGCTATTTTCTCTGTTTCGTCAAGGCCCCATATACTGGAAAAGCACCGAACTTTTATGCTTGTTTATACATGTATTTATAGGTATATATACAATTTATTTATAATTGTCTTTCAATTTACCTCTTTTTGTACATAAAAATAGATAAATGGCTTCTTTATATTAAATAAATTGTATAAATATCGAAATAATTGCTTGTGTATATCAAAAAGCGAATAGATTGTTAGAAAACATGTTGCCGAATTTCAATTCATCGCCAAGGTCACTTTCTGTATCTCGCGAAGGCCCCTAAATTGAAAAAAAAACGAAAATCATTTTAATATATAACGTAACTTACACCTTAAGTGTGTTTCGAGTATAGTAATTTAATTATTTGTAGTTTTTTCTTCTCTTTGTTATTTATGTGTAAACATGTAATTCATTATTAAAATAGTAAAGATACTGAAATATTCATTTGTTTTAAACTTTAATAGCATTTCTCTAATATAGGGAACATTTTTTCCTTGCTGACAATAAAAGAGAGAAAGAGGTAAATGTCATTTTACAATAATTGATGTCATATTCTCATTCAAATTGGAAAGAAAACCAAGCAGGATATTTTATTCTCCTTCCGTTCAGTTGGGCAATTATTATTTTATATATTCGTTTCAAATATCCGAATTAGTGATTTTATAAATTCATTTAATTAAATTTTACAAAAAATAACAAAATGATATCAATAAATAATAATTACTATTAATTCCTCCCCCCCTTTCTTTTGCGTTTACATAAATGACGTCATTTGGACGAATTTATTCAAAATATATTTTTCAGTTTATAAATTAAATTAAATGCTGACAGACGATTGAATCCTGACGATAGAAATGTGATTTTTTTTTTAATTTTCCTGAAAAACATAATTTAATCACAATCTAGTCTTCATTACCGATTGAAATAAAAGATAAATTCAATTTCAATTTGAAAATGACGAATAAAAAGAAACCAATAATCCCTATCGGGATCCTTTTCAATTTCTTTTCCCTTTTTTGTCACAAAAAAAACTGAGTAATTAGTTGCCATCATTACAGAAATGTCATTAAAATTAGAAAAAAATTAATATCTCGAAAACTAATTCCAATTTGAAAATTCTATTACCAGTTTTGACATCCTCGGATTTTTATGGACAATTGGTATTAATTTCACCATCAAGCGTTTAATATTTTATTAAAAATAGCCCTGAAACATGATCAGTCGTTTCATAAAATTGTTTCATAAATTCGTTTCATAAAATCGTTTCATAAAATCGTTTCACAAATTCGTTTCTTTAGGATTTTATATATATAGGGTAGATGTCTGTATTCTTTTTATATTGATTTGTTTGTAAAATTGTCTTGCCTGAGGATTTCAGGAAAAAACCATTTTTGTTATTCACTTTTATATTCTATCAATTTCACAAAACGTGGACAAGGCTTCGGACTACAGGCATACTATAAAAAATATTGGTTTTATCTAGATTTCGTCCTGCGGCGTCTATATTTCCAATGTGTTATTCTAAAAATAATCAGGACTGTTCACCAAGAGAATTAAGAGTCAAAGGCAATTTGTCTCATGTTTTTCCTATTCCCTCTTCAATGCGTGACCTTCTTACAAGAAAGCTATTTGAATTTGAATTAGATACCATAAATGGTATAATAAAACTTCATGAAACATTAAAAAAAAACACCATTGCATTTTCTGCGTGAAACTCAGTTTTCATTTTCTTTCAAAATATCCGAAGTGATTGTGAGAAAATCTGCTAAGTCATTGAAATTAATTTGGATACCATAAGCTTGATGGGAAAAAAACTGTATGAAACCTTAAAACAAAACTGTATATTTCGTTGAGGAACAGTTTAATTTTCATTGTTTTTCATAATACCCATAAAATCCTTTAATTTATTTGCAATATCTTGAAATTTTTAAATATTTTTTGCTGATTTTTTTGTACTTGGTATGTAGAATTATATAAGAATATCTGAGAAAACGAAACGTTACATATACCGCTTCATTTGGAAATTTTATTAGTTTAAATCTATACTTTAAACAATATGATTCAGTTTGTTGTCTACTACTTATAAGACTATTTACCATGCATATTCTCTTAATTTATTAATATCTACGGCATTGTTGTATGTTAACTATTAAAAGAAAACTATTTTTTCTGGGAGACTTGATCATTTGATTAAATCATCTATCAAAATAATATTTTCCTAAAAAATTTACAGCTCAAGTTCGTTGTTTTTCTTTTATTTCTTTTATTTCTTTTTTTATTTTTTTGTCATTTTTAAATATATTTTTTTAATATTTAAATCTTTTTAGTATATATTATTTATACAACTCAAAATATGCGCTAATTCAAGAAAAGAAGAAGAAAAAAAGAAAGCCACAGGGTGAAAGTAAGTAAAAATGAAAACCAATTTTACCATGCCAAAACAATTATGTTTATTTTTTGTAAAATTATATTATTAATTGTTACATTATATAGAAAATTACAATATACATTAAAAAAAATAAAAGTTTGTGTTAAAAATAATTTCTACTATATGTATTTTATAATCGTATACATTCTAGCTGATAACTTTCATTTTATATTTTCTTAATCACCATTATCTATTTAACAAATGCATATTTGCCGCATGAGAACACTTAATACTTATCGAAGATCCATTGTGGAGATTAAATCTTATTGCATTTGCCGCATTACAAATATCCTGAGCGGCATGTATTTACGTTAAGAGTTAATGTTATTTTATCATTTAACAAATCTACGTAATGGTACATTTTCCAACATTTTAAGTGGAACATAATCCTTTCAATAGCATTACATCAAATGCTTCCGAGTTTTAAATATTGTTAACAGGATTACTGTTAATAATAATACTGTTAAACAAGAAATAAATTAATAATCTTATATTATTACTCCATTTTTACTTGAAGACAGAAAATATTATATTAATTTAAACGTCTAAAAATAAGTCTTTTTAGTTTCTTAATAATTTCGCAGAACTACAACGAAAAAGAATTTTGATATTTTTGCTTTGGTATCATATTTCACCTTTTAAATGGTAATTTTTTGTGAATGGTGATTTTTTGTGTTGGAAAGTGTTTCATAATCTACTCTTGACACATGATTTTTCATGCATTTTAAAGGAAAACTCGAATAGATTTTTTTTTTTACTTTTAATAATTAGATTACAATACCAAACAGCATTTTTATAACAAAAATATGTAATATGTTTTCAAATAAAGCTTTGAAATTTATTAAACTCTGTACTTTCGTATTAGCAGCAAGTCGAAGGTTAATAGTTGATGAAATAGCGAAATATTTTTCTACTTACAGCAGCTTTTTTTTATTCTGAATATTTCAATGTTGGTACAATATGTTTTGATTACATAGGTGTTAAATTTGTGTTTTTTTTAATGTTTTATTTCTGTTTTCTGATGACGTGTTAACCCTTTCCGGCACAGACAAATTATGTTCATAAAATGAAAAATAACTGACAGACACCGGAATTTACAAACGACTTTTTCAGGAAATAAGAACCCCTTATTTTAAGCTTTCATTATAAAAACAAAATTCTATTAAAATATTCTTGGTGCCGAATGCAAGTTTGGAATTAAAATTAGGTGTGCCCGGAGTGGGACCACTGTGCCTGAAAAGGTTAATTTCGTTATGGAGTACTAGCCGAAACAAAAGCTGAACTATCTATATTGTTTTAAGTGACAACGTGTTATTCTTCAGTAATCGAGCTGCACGCGATAGCGATATTTTTTTTTAAATTTTTGTTTGAAAATTATTTTAAAAATTACAAAAATCAATAAATTTATACAGTTTACAAACAAATTGCGTTTGAGAGTATACTTTATTTTCTTCTTCGAATGTGTAAAAATTTTAATTGTGAGATGTTTAGAAATATATATATAAATTTAAATGTAAATTCGATTGAATCGTTGGCACCATCGATATGAAGCCAACGTTACTCACGAACATGTTTTTGCTTTATATATGGGTCGCCCAAATGAAAGTGACACTACAGTCAGTTTGAGAAATGGTTTAATGGTATTAACATAAATTAGTATATAAAAGAAAGAAGTAAAATAGACGTAAGAGATAGGTTAGACAAAGTCACCTTGGTGATAACCACATGCGCTTGACCAGGTCGTGACTTGTCGTGAGTACTGCTTCTGCCACTGCGAAAATCCCTACACCATCGGAATGCCGATCTGCGAGACATACATTCCGTACCATACACATTTTGTATTCGACGATATATTTCACTAGCACTTACATTTTCCGCTGTTATTAACAGCACGACCGCGCGTTGACACCGTTTGGAGGCATACATAATGCGTACGATGCCTTTTAACATGCTCCCACGCTATCACACACGTATCTAGCGGGATCTGACGATATCGCATGCATTCCCAGCACTCTGCACTCTCTATAGGAGCATGCGCAGTCATATTTCTCTTTAAATGGCGGAGTTATATCACCAATACCACTTTCATTTGGGTGATCCTTATAATATAGATAGATTAGCTGTGTTAAACTAATCTTTAACTACAACGCCAAATTTTAATTAAAATTTAAAACATTTTTTAACATAAAATTTTGTTATACAATATAATTGGATACATATGCAGTGAATTCAGAAGTTTCTAATGTTATTTTCTGTTAGATGGCAGTCCATATTATACGCGATATGAATTATATTTGAATCTCAATATTAATTTTTCCGAGTTAGGAAAATAAATATATTTTTATTATGAAGATGGTAAATTTTATTAATTAAAATGTTGTTTTGTTTCATAGTTAGCACTTTTAACCATTTTTATATAAATACTTGGAGGTGGTACCTACGTTTCGCTTTACACTTTTATTCCTTTAATTTTTATAACAGTGTTGAAAAACTTTTGAACTCTTTTCATTCTTTAAAACTCTTCGGATAATTCGACGCTCCATATTAAAATTAATAAACAAATTAGGTCTTAAACATTTTTATTTTGTATTTAAGCAGATAACATTTGTATTTAACCAGAAAAAACTTGTATTTATTCAGATAATAATTTAATTCTTTTTTTATAAACATGTAACAGATTTAAATTTTACTCTACTGCAAGGATATTAATGAATTGACGCACAGATTTGGCGCTAAATATAAAATCGAGTTATGCAAACATTCTATATACTCTTTTGAAATAAGACTTTAAGCTTGTCATTGAAATTATGAGTACAACTATGCATTTGCAGTTATTTCCATTTATATACATTAAAAAAATGTTATTAAATCGGAATATGAAATTGGTACTTGGAAATGCCAGATTTAATGATCATGATTTAATGATTTATGGAGACCATAAAAATATTGGACATGCAGTACTAACTTCGCTCGTTTGTATCTGTGAATGGGAGATGGCGATCAAAAGGCAGATCTTGGGGACAAAAAACATTTGCCATTAATAAACCTTGTGCCAAAACATTTTACGCAAAAATCTTCTTAGCATTAATAAATTATTTTAATCCTGTTCACATGAAACTAGGCCTTATGAAACAGTTTGTAAAGGCGTTGTCAAAAAGCGAAAATTACTTTTATTACCTGAGGGGGCAGTTTTGTTGCTTCTTCGAAGTCAAGCGGAATGAAGGTCTTTTCATCAGATCAGATATAAGAAAATGTGGTTTAAAAAACCTTTCCACTGACAACAGTTAGTCACTTATTGGAATATATGATTGATGCTTATGAGTGTCTGAGAATAGAGAATATCAATTTGATTGGCAAACAATTGACGTTTTTTTCCCAAATAACCTGAAGCTGCATAAGCTAATTGCAACTTGCCTGAAAATTACAGGCTAATTGGGGAAAAAATCATTGATCTGCAATTAGTTTAGTTCTCTATAGGCTCTTGATTTAACCCTGAAAAATATCGGTCTAAATGGAAAATGGCCCGTGATTCTCCAATTAGTCTTGCTCTTTTCAAACAGGATTTCTCAATTAGTATATAAATTTACTAATCAATCTATATATAAATTTACGAATGCAGCCGTTATACTTATATTATTGTGTCCAACTGCATGTTTTCATAGATTCTAAAACACTCCACTTGATAGAAAGAAATTAAGGTCCATTTTGGAAAATCTAATATTACATTTGAATGAGTATTTTTGCTTTCAAAGTTTCAATGGTTGTTGCAAAAATAGGAAGGCATAATTTAAGGCATTTTGGCCATATATGTATATAGAGAGTCCGCTAAATGACCTTACAAACCTTATCTCTGATATTCGTCAAAATTTTGGAAAATGGTGAAATACGTATTCAGTCAATTCAAAAGATACAACATCGGACAAAAAAAAAAAGGCTGGGAGCAACTGGAGTATCAACATTCTAATATCAAATGAGAAGCTGCGGTCTTGTGGCATATTGCTGGAAAAGTCTCTTTAAGACAGACATTTAATGAATAATTTGCCACAAGATGTATTTTTAAAAAGTTATGACATTAAAATTTTAACTTTAAATTTAATAAAAGTCTGAAACTTTTTTTACCTTTGTCAATTTAACCGAAAATACTCGAAATGGCTGCCTGTCATTTCTTGGCTGTTACAGAGCTGCTTCAAAATTCATTTCTGACTGTCTTTCATGTGACTGAAAAGAAGTTGTTACAGCTTTTCGTAATTTTTTTTTACAACTTTTCGATGCTTAAGTTTATTAATTGTTTTTAACGTACTGTACTATGGAGCAATGTTCAATAAGTTTTAACTTGCTAAAACTTTACCTATCTGAAAGCCTTGGACATCAGTTCAGCTTATGAATCTCCAAGATAATTTTGAAATATAAAATTCAATATGAGACTTTCGGCTGTTTTGCATCTAAGCTTGTGGAATAGCATTGAAAAGTTTCATATTCTTAAACTATTTTATTCTGACTCATGTTGTGAGCTGTAAATTATCCTTTTCAAATGTTCCGACAGGTAGAAAAATAATATACCGTAATTTCCCGTGTATAACTCGCGGCTGAAATAAATAACTTTCCGATCAGAAAGTTTATTTGATAAAATGTAACCTATTTGAACAAAGAACTTATTTAAATTTTTTAATAAATAAAATTTCCGGTTGTTAACCAAATTATTTCAGCCGCGGCTTAGACACCGGAAATTACGGTACGTCACGTGAAGGATGCTTGAGAACATTCAATTCTGATGCTAAGTTAATACACATGTATTCAAAATACCAATATCCAATATCCTCCCCAAAATTAATGTCTTTGCAGACATTGTGGACATAATAATTTAATGACCATACTTTTATGACCGAATTTAATGACCGAAAAAATAACTGTCAATCAATATCTTACAACGCTATATGACGCAAGCGATCGAACAAAAGTTGTCGCAAAGCTGACTAATTTTCTTGAAGTTCAATTATTTCCGAAGAAAAATCGTCTTCAGAAGACTGTCAAGCTGATTAAAAAAACGATGTTGTAAATTAATTCGATAAGAATTATCGGAATTGATAAAGATGTAGGCGTGGATCACCTTTAGAATAAACTCTCAATATTCTTCATTTGGCGCTTAATGATTTTTTTTTACTAATACGGTGCTTTTTTACAAGATGCCACCCAATTTCAGTAAAACGATGAAGCAGCGGATTACAGAATTCTGTAATAACATTCATACATAAGACAATAAGGACTGATCACGTAGCGGTTATATTATCCGAATTTCTTTTAGATGTTTGTTTTTTATAACTTTTTAAGCATCACAATTTGAAAGTTTCTCTAAAGATTAGACTTTAAAAAGTTTCGTCATTAACATTTTATATTACCGAGCACAGATTTAAAGAAATCGTAATGATAATTCTTAGTAAAAGCATAAAATATTCCCAAGATTTAAAAATATATATATATTTGTTTGACGTCTTTGTAAACGCACATGAAACGATGAGATGATCATTAATGATGTTACATATTTAATGAGCTATTTTCTTCCAAATCTTAAAATAGTTTTAAATTTCAAAATATCTCTTAGTGTAATCAAATTCCAATTAAACGCATATTTGTGCATTTCATATATTTTTGGATATATATATAATTTTATCTCAGTGACATCCTTTCAAATCATATAAAGGTTGTAACAAATTTCTTGAATAATTAGTTACATTAATTAGGTGCAACCTTAAAATTTTGATTCACATATTTCTGAAATGTCGCTTGGAAGTCGTTACTAATTGGAGGATGTTCCTAAATAATAAGAGAAAATTTTAAATCTATACTACATCTAGATTTTAATATATTTAGAAATACCGAAATTTAATACTCAGGTCCTCTTAAATGAATTATTGAAAACACGTATATTTAATTTACTGATATGAAAGGAGTACATTAAGAAATTTTTAATGCAAAATATTTTCTATCAAATTACATGATGATAATACCTTTTTATATGAGTATTTTATGTTTAGATCATAAGCATTTACTAAACTATATTATTCATTTAATTCCATTTATGATATTTAATAGGACAAAAGAGGCTTCATACATTTTCGAATCATTATTGAATGATAATCTGGTTGAAGACATACTTCCCGTATAGAGAGCATGGTGGCAGTGACGTCACTGTTACATTATTTCATGTAAAAGTGGTGACGTTACGTCTGTAACCAAAATGCCAACGCTCAGTGACGTAACATTGTGACTAAAATGTGAAATTTAAAAAAAAAATTAAAAAGACAGAAAATTTCAAAACATTGTAAAAAAAAAAAAAATATGTTTGTCTGAAATATCCGAAAATATTTTGTGACGTTACAGTGAAGGCGCTGCAAGTCACGTACGAATGTGTTTCAAAATAAGTTGCAAATGTTACCACAAAACCGAAGAGGATGTAAACCTACAGCGTCCATATTGTTATTTTTAAATATCTTTGAAAATTAAAAAAAAAATATTTTTTTTTGAACAGTCTAAACCGTCTAAATGCATTTGAGATCCTGTACCTGATTAATTTTGGTGAGACCCTTGCAAATTAATCTATATTGACATATTTATAACCCTACAGGGAAATTGTCTCTAAATAGATAAATTTTTGTTAATGGTACAGACATTTGATTATGATACAACACTTTAATAATTCACTTTACCAGATTCAGAATATAAATGGAATAATAAGAATAAAAATTATATTTTTTTATCATAATTTAAAAAAAAAATCTTGAAATACCAAACTAAAATACTATATATTAAAATGAGATGAGACTTATCGTTGAATAAGCAGCAGTATATAAAAAAACGTATATAGAAACAGAAAATTACTAAATTTGCAGACCGATATTCGTGTTATCGAGCTTAACGTCACTTGCTTAGAATAATTCATTAGAATAATTTTTGGAAGCGTGCTCTAATGGCGATATGCGGGCAATAAACTTTGAATCACGTAGCGATTTTGGACCAAAACGTGTCTAGTTTCCCATGTTATAATAAATGTTATAATAAATAACATTTTTGTACAAATAATTACGTTGTTTAATTTTAGAGTTTAATTAGATGAAATAACTTAGGAAAAACAACATTTTATTATAATACATTTTTCCAAAATCATCAATGGTAAAAAAATATATATATGTATATTAAAATGTCAAAACTAGGCAAGGTCGTGCTTCTCTCTAAACAGGCCTGAGTGCTCGGAAAACATAGGGCTCTAAATTATATAACACACAAAAATATCATATAACACAAACTATCTTATAGTGTTATTGGATGCCTCTATAAATATAGGGGACAGGTTTAGATCCGGGTATAAATCTCTTTTGGACTTTTTATTAAGAAATGTAAAGAAAATGAGATTAAAAAACTCTCATAGCTCCTATAAATCGTACGTCTCTCCATTGTGGTCACTCTGTTAATAGAACTTATACTGGATTAAATACAGAATCTTTTCATAATAATATAAAGTTCTTTATACGTATGTGGTATGATATTATATGTAACATAATTTTTGTATGTCAAAAATAAAACATATACAATAAATTAAATTCTGATAAATATTGAAAATCATAAAAGTTCAGTCCTGAAAGTTTAATGAGAAACTCTCCATTATGATAGACTGTCTGTATATGATAGAAAATGAAAAATATTCTCTGAAGTCCATCGTATCTTGAATTTTTATGTAAAAGTGTGTTATTACTAACTACTTACTACACCTTAATATAGTATTAAATATGAAAAACTTTCCAAGTTTGAATCTGAGTGGTTATTCGAAATATTTTGTTTTGTGTTTTTAAATATTAAAGTATGAGTTAATCAAAAAAGGAACTTTCATTTATTTTATGTGGCAAAGGTAAACACAGAAGCATTTGCTGTACAGTATGTTTTTGAAATTAAAAAAAATGAAACATCTCTTATAGACCAAAAAATTATATTTATGAAAATTATATATCTGGGGGGATAACTAGGTTCTATCGGAACTCGATACAGCGTTATTGAATTGTTTTGTTTTTAATTTTTTTTCCTTTCATTCCTTTCATTCTTCAGATAATCGAATAACCAAATTCTATCAAAAATGAACTCCGTTCTAGTTATTAAAAATATAGATACCAAACACGATGTAAGATTCTAACCCGAATCGAAACACAGTTAATATATATATATATATATATATATATATAACGTGTCCACGTATAACCTGACCGACCTTTATTTTCGCAACCGTTGGTCCTAGATACATACTTCCAATTACAAAAATGGTTTAAATAAGGTAAAGAATTATTTTTAAAGCGATTTGGGTCAAGAAAAGCATTTATTAAAAAATTACGAAATTTATATTTTTATACGGTCCCCCGGTGCTATAAGTGATATTTAGTAAAAATTTACTGTGACACTAACAAGTAAGATAAAAAAAAGTCCCATTCATCTACGATTAAAACTGACCGAGTAATAGCTGTTTAAAGTTGGAGTATATTTTCTGTTTCGAAATAGGGGTCAATCACAAATGTAGTAGAAATATAAATAATCGTCAGATATATCAAAAAAATAGTTGAGAGCAAAATTAACATTGCAATCTAATATAAATGTGAAATCTATGATCATGCTGACATATTAATGCAAAATATACAATTTGTACTGAACATATAAGAGGATAAAAACAACAGAATTTTTGTTAAATAAAAGGATGAAAAACAACAGTCTCAATTACGATTTTAAAATGCTGTTAGATTACACTGTCTTTCCAATTTTGGGTTGTGCCTTGTTTTTTAGCTTTTGAAAATTGATTCTAATGTATTTTTAGCGCTGAATCCGAAAATGACCTTCATTTTAAACCATAACGTCAGGATTTTTCTGAAATCGAAAATTTCAAAGATAAAAAGCTCAAAGTTAAAATTGATTGTAATTTCCCCTCCCAACCTTATCGGACCCCTGAGCTATTTAGTTGTAAAAAACCCAGTATAAGCTAAAAAATTGAATAAATTATTGAATTAAATAAAATTAAACTGAATAAAAAAGTCTTACATCTATTTTATAGTATCAGATTTTTCTTTATTTGTTAACCTTTAAATTTAGGCTTTGCGAAAAATTTGGACACGATGGTTAAAAGTGAACGTAATTTTTTTTATTCAGCGTTAAAAAATACATAAAACGTAATTATAAAAGTTAAAAAACACAACCATCACAGGTTTATGTTATCTCATTTAAAACTTTTTCTTAAACTTGTTGACGGTAATCCATCCGAATTTTTTTGTGTTATCCTCTAATATGAGTATTATGAAGATGGTAAGCGTCAAAAATCATAATAATATTACATTGTCATCGGATTTAAGTCAGTATGTAAAATTTAACTTCGATCGGACATTTGATAGTGAGTTAAAGTTTTAGTACAAATTTTAAACTGGAAAGACGATCGTTGCAAATTAAATAAAACCTTATGAAAATAATATAATTTTTGTTAAAATAAATCATAGCCTCAAATCCTTACAAAATAAAACAAATGATAAAATACAATTATTTTAAATAATCTAAAACTTAACTAATAAAATTTTAGTCAATCGTAATAGTTGTACGATTTTTTTTTCAAACCACAGATACCTTGAAATAAGTTTAAGTACTTTATATACGACCCCTGAAAGCACGGCCGAAATCATCTGTTTTTAAATGCAAAAAAGTGGTTTAAGTCATGCATTTCAAATTTTCATAACTAGGTCAATTTTAATGTTAGATGAATGGGACTTTCTTTGTCGTACTTGTTAGTGTCACAGTAAATTTTTACTAAATATCACCTATAGGACCGGGGAACCGTATAAAAATTTAACTCTCGTATTTTTTAATAAATGTTTTTCTCGACCCAAATCGCTTTAAAAGTAATGCTTTACCTTATTTAAACCATTTTTGTAATTGGAAGTATGCATCTAGGACCAACAGTTGCGAAAATAAAGGTCGGTCAGGTTATACGTGGACACGCTGTATATATATATATATATATATATATATATATATATATATATATATATTACATAATAAGGTTGTGTTGGATTCTGATAAAATCTGTTCTTATATCAAATTCTTATTTGAATCCTGCCTATAGAAGAGAAAAACAACCGAATTGTTAAGGTAGGGTCGGGTTCGGGTACAATCTGATCACCCGCCCCGATGTAGTACCGTCACTAATGTCCACATTTAAAAAATCTATCACACTTCTCAAAGTGGTCACTGTATGACGTCACACTAGGGATGAACAACGGTCATAACGATTTTACACCCGCGTCACTGGGACATTACATCAGCGGTCATAAACTTATAATGTGACGTCACTGTCACGTTGTCGTATTGTCACAATGCTATACGGATTATAAACTACGTACTAAACGTTAAATAATTTAGTCACATTTTAAGATTGCATCTATACACACACTAGTCACACAAGGGTTGAACAACGGTGATAACGATTTTACACTCACGTCACTGTGACATTACATCAGTGGCCATAAACTTATAATGTGACGTCACTGTCACATTGTCATGTTGTCACAATGCTATACGAGTTATAAACTACGTACTAAACGTTAAATAATTTAATCACATTTTAAGATTGTATCTATGCGCATAGCGAATGTGCAAATAATAATGATATGGCATTATTTATAGAAATCGTGGATTTATTTCTATTCTACATGCTGAATTTCTAACGTATGAGTTATTTAATATATAAGTAATGTTTTAAGATATGCATTAGGTGAAATATAAATAAATGAATTTTAAATTATAATAAATGAATTTTAAATTATAATAAATAAATTTCAAATTATGGTAAATAAATTTTAAATATATTTGTAAACTTCCATTTCATTTACATAAAATTTCGGTAGGCCGAAAGATTTTTTTTATATAAAAGTCATGCATAAAAAATGAAAAAGTTTTTTGTTATATTATTTCATGTAAATTAATAAATTGTAATTGCAATTTTTTTAACTTTAAGCTTGGTTTTATTTCAATAAGTTTGTTCTTTGCAAAAAAGGAATACATAAAACATCTGCCAAATTTTTATAGTTAAAGAAAATAGGTATGCATTATTACTACATTATATAAGCATAAAATATACTTAATTTAATTGAAATGTAGACTCTCCTAAAATAATAAATTAGATTCATAGTATTTAGAAAAAGCTTCTAGAACAGCAAAGAAAAACAGTCGTTAAAAGCTAATGGAAGTTTCTTTGTAAAACTATCTGTTAACGTTTTAGTCCTATGATAAATGATTAAAGATCTGATGCGATAAGACCATTTAAAATCTAGAAAATGAAATCTGTTGACACCTTTCAAATATCTATTCTAATAAGCAGTTAATGAACATTTCTAAAATATTAAAAATGCCTTTTACATGTTGCATTATTTCGGTGTACAGTTTAAATAAGGATATTAAAAATTTGTGAATAAAAATGAGTAACAAATATCCAAATAAATAATAACGGCGTTCATTGAATATATATGCTTTTGCAATAAATCAGATACTATACAATTTCAAAATGTATTTAAAAATATTGTTTATTTTTAATATCCAGAGGAAAAATTCTTCGAATGCTAGGAATATCATAATGTATTTTATGTATGTAAATGAAATGAACAGTAAAATAATATTGATTTAAAAATTAACAGTTCATATTATAAGTAACGTTACAAAAAAGAAAATATATTCTTAACTAACATTTCACATTCTAGACTTTATTATTCCTTCTATTAGTAATCACCTTCTCTACATCTTTAGTAAGTTACTTTACACGTACTCAGAAGACAAGATTTAGCACACACTAAAATTTCAACATTGTGCTATTGCAATTCATAACAATATACCGATATACCAAGCATGCCGGTTGTGACATCAGTGAAAGTCACAGTGGTAAGGTCACATCTGTAACCCAAAATGGTATTAATCAGGGACAACACATTGTAACTAAAATGTGAACGTCTTTGAACATTTAAAAATGAAAAAAAGAAACACTTCGATTATATTAGTCACTGTAAAAAAAAATCTGACATTTTTTTTTTAATTTTAGTGACGTCACAGTGAGGTTACTGTAAGTCACGTACGTCACGTCACAAATGTGACCAAAAAACCACCAGTAAGATTGTAAGTATAATCTTATTTTTTTATATCTCAAAATATTTTGATCAGTGTCATCAATTTGACGACCTGGAAATGACTAATTTTGGCGGGTTTTAAAAATTAAGTGTCAAACCCGATTAATTTTTACGGGAACATTGTAAATTAATATATATTCACTTTTTTATCACCCTACAAGTGCAATATCTCTAAATAGATCAGTTTTAGTTAATATACCATTGTAAATAATCATACATCTCTTTAGCTGATTCAAAAGATAAATATTACTAGTAAAAAAGGCGGTATGAATCAGCTTTTTTGCATTATTACGAATCATGTAATTTTAAAGATACTGCTACGCAGTAATTTGTGATCATCCTTCGACGGTAAAAATTAAAATATAAATTTAATTTAATAATTTTTGCTATGGATACCATAATAAAATTTCTAGTGTTACTTCTCTAAAATTATTGGGAGAACTATTTTAATAATTTAATCTTATTTATTACTTTATGTTTAATATTTTTAAATGTATGTTGCATACTTATATCAAACAGGTTAAAATGTGTAGGGAATATAATTTGCAAAAACCAGTTTCAGATAACCAGATTCAAATTAATGTTTGGATTACATTACATTCACGTTGAACTTTTCTGTAAGTAAGTCCCAAATTAATATTTTTTTGCTGTGAAATGTTTTCTTATTTGTTAATACTGTTTACTTTTTCTTAATTCACATTTTTAATTTTTGACTATGTTTTTCAAATTTAATTTAAATTATAAATATCTAAGACAAAATATAAAGCAAATATATGCTGCATAGTTTCTATTGTACATGTGATAAAAATATTTCTTCTGTGTCTTATTCTATAATATGCTTAAAAAAATATCTCTGAATAATTTCTAAACACAGAAAACTCATTAAGTTTGAGCAACAAACTTAGTAGTTTTCTATAAAATTAAGAACAAACATTATTAAGGTTATTTAACATTTAATTCTAATTCGTTGTAGGTAAATATTAACGGATAGTAATTAATAAATTTCATTATTCTTCGGTTCAAAAAGGTGTATAATAGGTAAGTAGAATCTATACTAATATCATAAAGGAGTAAAGATTGTTTGTTTGTTTGTTTGTAGGGGGTAATCTCTGGAACTACCGAACCGATTTCAAAAGTAATGGTGGCAGATTGATGGTGACAACCCCTGCTCCAACATAGGCTATATTTTATGTCGGTGCCACTAACCACAGGGGGTGCAGGAGCAAAAAACGTTCTAAAATTGCGATTTTTTAGCTATCAAACTGGCTATCAATCCCTGAGAGCTTGCCAGCCGGTTCTGTATGTATGTATGTACGTACGTTATGCGATAACTCTTCATAGAAATATCCGTTTTCCTTCAAATTTTGTTTATAGGTTCACTGTGTTAAGGCGCTTCCCTGATTAGTTTTCGGGATTGATTGGTTAAGTATAAAGGGGGGGAACAAGGGGCTAATTCCCCCCCCTTAATTTATATAAATGGGTTTTTCATGCAGAATTATTCCGTTTTCCTTCAAATTTTGTTTATAGGTTCACTGAGTTAAGGCGCTTCCATGATTAGTTTTCGGGATTGATTAGCTAAGTATAAAAGGAGGGGATCGGGGGGCTAATCCCCCCCCTTAATTTATATAAATGGGTTTTTCATGCAGAATTATTCCGTTTTCCTTCAAATTTTGTTTATAGGTTCATTGGGTTAAGACGCTTCCCTGATTACTTTTCGGGATTGATTGGTTAAGTATAAAGGGGGGAACGGGGGGCTAATCCCTACTTAATTTATATAAATGTGTTTTTCAAGCAGAATTATTCCGTTTTCCTTCAAATTTTGTTTATAGGTTCACTGTGTTAAGGCGCTTCCCTGATTAGTTTTTAGGGATTGATTGGTTAAGTATAAAGGGGGGAACGGGGGGGGGGGGGCTAATCCCCCCCTTAATTATATAAATGGGTTTTTCATGCAGAATTATCCCATTTCTTTCAAATTTTGGTTAAAGGTTCACTGTGTTAAGACGCTTCCCGAATTAGTTTTCGGGATTGATTGGTTAAGTATAAAGGGGGGAACGGGGGGATAACCCCCACTTATTTTATATAAATGGGTTTTTCATGCAGAATTATTCCGTTTTCCTTCAAATTTTGTTTATAGGTTCACTGTGTTAAGGCGCTTCCCTGATTAGTTTTTGGGATTGATTGTTTAAGTATAAAGGGGGGGAACGGGGGGATAATCCCCCCCCCTTAATTTATATAAATGGGTTTTTCATGCAGAATTATCCCATTTCCTTTAAAATTTGTTTATAGGTTCACTGTGTTAAGGCGTTTCCCTGATTAGTTTTCGGGATTGATTGGTTAAGTATATAGGAGGGGAACGGGGCGATACCCCCCCCCCTTATTTTATATAAATGGGTTTTTCATGCAGAATTATTCCGTTTTCCTTCAAATTTTGTTTATAGGTTCATTGGGTTAAGACGCTTTCCTGATTACTTTTCGGGATTGATTGGTTAAGTATAAAGGGGGGAACGGGGGGCTAATCCCTACTTAATTTATATAAATGTGTTTTTCAAGCAGAATTATTCCGTTTTCCTTCAAATTTTGTTTATAGGTTCACTGTGTTAAGGCGCTTCCCTGATTAGTTTTTAGGGATTGATTGGTTAAGTATAAAGGGGGGGGAACGGGGGGGGCTAATCCCCCCCTTAATTATATAAATGGGTTTTTCATGCAGAATTATCCCATTTCCTTCAAATTTTGGTTAAAGGTTCACTGTGTTAAGACGCTTCCCTAATTAGTTTTCGGGATTGCTTGGTTAAGTATAAAGGGGGGAACGGGGGGATAACCCCCACTTATTTTATATAAATGGGTTTTTCATGCAGAATTATTCCGTTTTCCTTCCAATTTTGTTTATAGGTTCACTGTGTTAAGGCGCTTCCCTGATTAGTTTTTGGGATTGATTGTTTAAGTATAAAGGGGGGAACGGGGGGATAATCCCCCCCTTAATTTATATAAATGGTTTTTTCATGCAGAATTATCCCATTTCCTTTAAAATTTGTTTATAGGTTCATTGTGTTAAGGCGTTTCCCTGATTAGTTTTCGGGATTGATTGGTTAAGTATAAAGGAGGGAACGGGGGGCATATCCCCCCTTATTTTATATAAATGGGTTTTTCATGCAGAATTATTCCGTTTTCCTTCAAATTTTGTTTATAGGTTCATTGGGTTAAGACGCTTCCCTGATTACTGTTCGGGATTGATTGGTTAAGTATAAAGGGGGGAACGGGGGGCTAATCCCTCCTTAATTTATATAAATGGGTTTTTCAAGCAGAATTATTCCGTTTTCCTTCAAATTTTGTTTATACGTTCACGGTGTTAAGGCGCTTCCTTGATTAGTTTTTCGGGATTGATTGGTTAAGTATAAAGGGGTGAAAGGGGGGGGGGTAATCCCCCCTTAATTTATATAAATGGGTTTTTCATGCAGAATTATCCCATTTCCTTCAAATTTTGGTTTAAGGTTCACTGTGTTAAGACGCTTCCCTAATTAGTTTTCGGATTGATTGGTTAAGTATAAAGGGGGGAACGGGGGGATAATCCCCCTCTTATTTGAGTAAAGATTGTTTGTTTGATTGTTTGTTTGTTTGTTTGTAGTGGGTAATCTCTGGAACTACCGAACCGATTTCAATAGTGATGGTGGCAAATTGATGGTGACAACCCCTGCTCCAACATAGGCTATATTTTATGTCGGTGCCACTAACCCCAGGGGGTGCCGGAGCAAAACACGTTCTAAAATTGCGATTTTTTAGCTATCAAACTGGCTATCAAGCCCTGAGAGCTTGCCAGCCGGTTCTGTATGTAAGTATGTACGTACGTAATGCGATAACTCTTCATAGAAATATCCGTTTTCCTTCAAATTTTGTTTATAGATTCACTGTGTTAAGGCGCTTCCCTGATTACTTTTCGGGATTGATTGGTTAAGTATAAAGGGGGGAACGGGGGGATAATCCCCCCTTAATTTATAGAAATGGGTTTTTCATGCAAAATTATCCCATTTCCTTTAAAATTTGTTAATAGGTTCACTGTGTTAAGGCGTTTCCCTGATTAGTTTTCGGGATTGATTGGTTAAATATAAAGGAGGGAACGGGGGGCATATCCCCTCTTATTTTATATAAATGGGTTTTTCATGCAGAATTATTCTGTTTTCCTTCAAATTGTGTTTATAGGTTCACTGTGTTAAGGCGCTTCCCTGATTAGTTTTCGGGATTGATTGGTTAAGTATAAAGGGGGGGGGGAACGGGGCGATACCCCCCTTAATTTATATAAATGGGTTTTTCATGCAGAATTATTCTATTTGCTTCAAAATTTGTTTATATGTTCATTGGGTTAAGACGCTTCCCTGATTAGTTTTCGGGATTGATTGATTAAGTATAAAGGTGGAACGGGGTGCTAATACCCCCCTTAATTTATATAAATGGGTTTTTCATGCAGAATTATCCCATTTCCTTCAAATTTTATTTATAGGTTCACTGTGTTTTGGCGCATCCCTGATTAGTTTTCGGGATTGATTCGTTAAGTATAAAAGGGGGAACGGAGGGCTAATCCCCCCTTTTTTATATAAATGGGTTTTTCATGCAGAATTATTCCGTTTTCCTTCAAATTTTGTTTATAGGTTCACTGTGTTAAGGCGCTTCCCTGATTAGTTTTCGGGATTGATTGGTTAAGTATAAAAGGGGGAAACGAGGGGCTAATCCCCTTCTTAATTTATATAAATGGGTTTTTCATGCAGAATTATCCCATTTGCTTCAAAATTTGTTGATAGATTCATTGGGTTAAGACGCTTCCCTGATTAGTTTTCAGGATTGATTGGTTAAGTATAAAGGGGGGGAACGGAGGGGGCTAATCCCGCCTTAATTTATATAAATGGGTTTTTCATGCAGAATTATCCGATTTTCTTCAAATTTTGTATATATATTCATTGTAATTAGAGATTTACCTGATTAGTTTAAGGGGTTCATTAGTTAACTATGGGGGGGGGTTACGGGGGGATGACCCCCCCTTAATATATTGTTTATTTCTTTATTTTTAGATGGGCTTTATTCAAATTCTTTGAAATAAGAGTATAATATACAATTAATGTGAATAGCCTGTGAACTCAATGCCCTCAGTTTAACTGGGCAGTTTTATTTTTATTTTTTATACTGAAGGAGCTAGAAATTTGAAATTTGTCATTGTAGTTACTTATAAGATGTAAATGCTCTCTAAGAACAAAATAAAAAAGAAATTGAAATTTAAAAGGGTGAAATGAGCGAAAAGCGTTCTAAAAACAGTCTAATTTACAATTTCTATGAAATCTCTGGAACTACAGAACCGATTTCAAATGTAATGGTGGCAAATTGATGGGGACAATCCCTACTCCAACATAGGCTATATTTTATGTCGGTGCCACTAACAATGGGGTGCAGGATCGAAAAATCTTCGAAAATTGCGACTTTTTTATACTGAAAGGGCAAGAAATTTGAAATTTAGCATTGTAGTTACTTATAAGATGTAAATGCTCTCTAAGAATAAATTTTAAAAAAAATCGAAATTTAAATGGGTGAAATGAGCGAAAAGCGTTCTGAAGTCATTCTAAATTACAATTCCTATGGAATCTCTGGAACCACGGAACCGATTTCAAAAGTGATGGTGGCAAATTGGTGGTGACAATCCCTGCTCCAACAGCCTCTTTAATAAAAAGCTATGCGTTGCCGACGACTGGGTTTTTTGCTAATTGTTGCACCAGATTAATCTCGGAAAATGAAACATTTGAAGTTACTGAAAAAAATTATAGCTCAAAAAGTATTTGTCAGAAAATTGTTAGACAAACTGCGTTTGAAAGGTAAAAAATTGTATTTTTCTTGATATAAATATCAAATCTAATGATTATGCCGTTTTTCAAATATTGAATTTCAAAAATTATCAAATTTTCCAATGGAGTACCATAGCGAAACCTTCATGCGTAAATAGATAATAATTAGGGCGACGTGTCCTGACGTGTATATTGGCTATAGCACGAGTCACAAATTATAGTAGCCTTATTATTCTGTTAAAATATAAAAGTTATTTATGAAATGTCAATATATTGTTTGATTAAAGGTTCGTTAAAAGAAATTGACCAGAGTAGCGGGCGTAGCTTGCTAGTCCATTATAAAGCGAGAAATGCGTGATTATAAAAAAAATATCTTTGACCTTCACTCTAGCATGAGAATTTCAAACAATACTTAACTTTTTTATTTATTACACATTAAGCTACACTTGCATTACATCTAGGAAAAACTTCTTTAAAGTTCCTCACGTACGTTGTTGAAAACCAGATATAATTGTGGCATGAAACTGAAAATTAATGGAGGGCCTGTATAATTCATGTTTTTTTCATTATATAAATAACTTAGTTTGACTCAGTAAAAAATGTATTTAACTTATTATTTAGACATGATGCATTTATTTGAGATTAAGAGATATTCCATATTAAATTAAATATTTCCTCATATTTTCTCTATTTATATTACGTGTATTGTATTTTAACATTTTAATTTATTACAAATGACTGAAAATGTAATCAATAAGTTTTTGGTACTCTAGTATATTTTCGTACAATCTAGATCATATAAAGACGGAATGAAAACCTGGAAAGATGTTTAAAAAAACTTTAAAACATCACTCGGACGTAAAGTGGCAGAGTTAAAAATGTGTGCTAAGTCTACTCTTTAGAATTATTTGAGAAGAAAGTTTTCAATAATTATAAGTAGTTTCTTTAACCTCATTACAAAAATTGTAACATACACTTTATGTATTTTTTTGTCAAACTTATAATATTTTTTTTAAATTTGCAATAGTTTTAAAATTTAAATTGCTTATAATTGATCGACAATATAATGATAGTGCAAAAAATGGAAATTTTCTGAACATTACTAAATGACAACATTTTAATATATATATAAAATTAACGTTAAATAAATAAAACTGTATAATTAAAATTTTAACAGCTAGTAATTAGTGTATCATTTATTCTCCCACTTTTTCCAATAAGAGAAGAAAATTCTGTTGAATATTTTATGCTAATCATACTTAGAAAACGTGTAATAAAGACATATACATATAAATATATTTAAATAAAAAATCTTGCTTATGCATTTCTGTATCAACATATAGACATTATTCACTATAATATACAAAATAGTTCACAACGAAAAAGAGAGAGAGAGAGAGAGAAAATTAATGGCTTACTAAGATTATTATCCATAAATCAAACATACGTGCATTTGCTGATTTTAGCCGAATTTAACAAGCCAAAAAATAAATAAATCTATACTAATATTATAAAGGAGTAAATATTGTTTTTTTTTGTTTGTTTGTTTGTTTGTAGGGGGTAATCTCTGGAACTACTGAAGCGATTTCAAAAGTGATGGTGGCAAATTGATGGTGACAATGCATGCTCCAACATAGGCTATATTTTATGTCGGTGCCACTACCCCCAGGGGGGTGCATGAGCGAAAAACGTTCTAAAACTTCGATTTTTTGTATACTGAAGGAGATAGAAACATCAAACATGGTATGGTATTAAAAATAAATATGCAACGTTAAATTAGCACAAATTAAAATCATTTCTAATGGCAAACAGCTGTTTCAGAGCCCTTAAGCTCCATCTTCAGTGCCAACTCAAAAGGTAAAAACGAATTAAAAACTCCTAGGCCATGACCGCTTGCCTGCCATCTCTCGCCCTGCGGCCAGATGAAATGGCGTTGAATTTTTCAAAACAACAGCGGAGACGAGGAAACACACGTGACAGAGAGACCAATAGGAACACTCCGCCGACCGGGAAAGTTTAAGTGTGGAGGCGAATAAAGGCGGGGGGACGAAGAGAATGAACTAAGCGAAACGCAGCCAGACGTTTGAAATGCTTTGTACGGCAGAGAAAAAACCAGAAAGGGGGGGGGGCAATGAGGATGAATTAAATGAAAGGTAGCCAGACATTTGAAAAATTTGGTGTACTGGACAAATCATTAACCAAGTTGCTCGAATTTTTCCATATGTAATAAGCTTCCCAGAAATTTAGGTCGTAAATTGATGAACATTTCTGAATTATCGCAACTTCCGAAAAATTAAAACTGTGACTTTCAGACCAACAATGGTTAGCTATTGCAGATCGTTTAATATCACAATTTTTAACATAGTTTTTATGCTCCCCCAAACGGACTCTAAGCGGTCTCTTAGTTTGACCTATGTACATTTTATCACATTCGCAAGATATTTTATAAATTCCCCAATGTGAAAATCTGTCTATTGGATGTTTGAGGTCTGTAAATTTGATTTTGTTAAACGGTGCATAAACTATTTTAAAGTCGAAACTTTTCAAAATTCTAGATATTTGATGGCTTATTCTCGGAAAATATGGAAGTATAATTAAATTTTCATTGCGAACATTGTTAACATTGGAATGCGTACGTTTAATTTGTTTATTATGAATTGAATCAACTATTTCAACAGGATAACGCCGGTCAAAGGCTATTGATTTGATGTAGTCTAACTCCGCTTTGAGTAAACTCTCAGATGAAACAATTTTTAGGGCGCGATGAACATATGTATTAAAAGCAGCCAATTTTTGAGTCGGGGGGTGAGATGAAAGACGGTGTGGTGGTAATGAAACTGCGAATCGTTTACGATAAACTGTAGTTTGAAATGAGTCATTTTCGCGGTAAACCATGACATCAAGGAAAGGTAGTTGGTTGTTATTTTCAAGTTCAGATGTAAACTGTATATGTTCATCTACAGAGTTCATAACAGAAAGGATATGAGGAATATCTATATCACTAGGATCAACTAAAGCGAAACAGTCATCGACGTAGCGGGTGTAAAATGGAAAATTTAACTTATTGAAAAGGTTTGACTCGTAATAATGCATATAGAAATCACTGAGAATCGGGATCAGGGGCGAGCCCATAGACAACCCATCGGTCATGCGATAAAAATCACCATTAAAAATGAGCGTGTTTTGTGATAGACAACTGTCCGTAAGGCGCAATAATTCATCTATTTCAAACTGTGAGAAGTGAAATTCCTGAAGGCGTAATTTGAGACAGTTTAAGGCACCTTGAACCGGTACATTTATAAAGAGGGATTTGACATCAAATGAAACCATACGGCTTTGAGTAAAGGGGAAGTTACGTAATTTATTTACGAAATCATAAGAATTTTTGCAGGTATAAATATTGTTGGAGAGTAACGGGGAGAAAATAGTAACGAGATATTTCGCTAATCTATAGGAGGAGGTACCAATATTTGAAACGATCGGTCTGAATGGAATACCGTGTTTGTGAACCTTTGGAAGAGCATAAAATCTTGCGCAATGTGACACAGAAGGAATGAGGGAAGATTTAGTGCTATTGGAAATGAGGGGGGAATGTTGGATAGCGGATTTTATTGTTTTTAGTTCATTTTGTGAAGGGTCGGACTTTAACTTTTTATAAGGACCATTATTAAGTAAATCTTGTGTTTTTGTCATGTAATCCGACTTATCCATAACCACAATGGTAATAACCTGGTATGGTAGTTACTTATAAGATCTAAATGCTTTCTAAGAGTAAATTCTAAAAAAAAAAAAAAAAATGGAGATTTAAAAGGGTGAGATGAGTGAAAAGCGTTCTAAAAACATCCTAAATTATAATTTCTATGGAATCTCTGGAACTACAGAACCTTTTTCAAAAGTGATGGTAACAGTCCCTGCTATAACACAGGCTATATTTTATGTCGGTGCCACTACCACAGGGAGGTGCAAGAGCGAAAAACATTCTAAAATTTCGATTTTTTTTATACTGAAGAAACTGGAAATTTGAAATTTGTTATGGTAGTTACTTATAAGATGTAAATGCTGTCTAAGAACAAATTCTAAAAACACTCGAAATTTAAAACGGTGAGATGAGGGAAAAGCGTTCTAAAAACATTCTAAATTACAATTTCTATGGAATCTCTGGAACTACAGATCCGATTTCAAAAGTGATGGTGGCAAATTGATGGTGACAATTCCTGCTCCAACATCCTCTTTAATAAAAAGCTATGCGTTGCTGACGACTGGGTTTTTCGCTAATCGTTGCCACAGATTAATCTCGGAAAATGAAACGTTTGGAGTTACTGAAAAAAATAATAGCTCAAAAAGTATTTGTCAGAAAATTGTTAGACAAACTACGTTTGAAAGGTAAAAAATTGTATTCTTCTTGATATAATTTTCAAATCTAATCATTATGCCGTTTTTCAAATATTGAATTTCAAAAATTACCAAATTTCACGATGGAGTACCATAACTTCACGTGTAAAAAGATAATTATAAGGGCGATTTGTCCTGACGTGTATATTGGCTATAGCACGAGACACAAATTATAGTACCCTTATTATTATCTTAAAATATAAAAGTGCAGTATGAAATGTCAATATTTTGCTTCATTAAGGGTTCGTTAAGAGAAATTGACCAGCGTAGCGGGCGTAGCTTGCTAGTATATAAATAAAATACAAGTAAAAATAAAATACGTAATTAAAAAATACGAAATTAAGTAAAAGTTTAAGTTTAAAGTAATATTTTATCAACAAAAGATAATAAATGTAATCTCCCAAATTGTTAAAGATCTCTAAAATTTCAGAAATTCAAAGACTAAAAAAAACATTTAAAGAAGCGGAATAAATTATGTCCGTTCTTTCAAACGAAGTTAATCTCCATTGAAAATAACAAAGAAAGTTTTCATTGCTAGGTAATTATTTGGAGATTTAAAAAGAAAATTTTTAGCATAAATTAGCGTTCATCGAAAATACTTTTAGCTAATTCTTTAGTATCAACTTTATGTTAAAGGAGAAATTTTTAAACAAATAATTTAAGATAAATTTACACTGTAGATAAATTTTTAACCCTTTTTTAATGTAAAAATAATTTCACTTTAATTTGACGTAAATATTTTTAAAATTTATTTTGATGTTTTACAGTGAAATACTTTAATTTCATTTATAAGATAATATAAGAAATTATAAAATAACTATAATAAATATCTTTTACAATAACAGTACTTTTAGACATTTCTAAATGTTAATGTCACAAAATATTTATTGAAATGTATTGATTACTAAAATATATTTTTAAAAATGCCATAAAAGACATCTATCACTTGAGATAAATTCTTTTCATATAGCCATAAAAATGAAGAAAACGCAGCGCTTTTCGAATAAATTAATCGGTACTTTTATGTTAGTTGTGCACCAGTGATAACTCGCCAAATTTTGTTTCAGTTGCATAATTTGAATTGCAACATTTTACGTGGGATTTTGTTATTTATATTGATATGTTTGTGTTTGCGAATTTTAATATGATTATATTTTAGTTATTTTCAAGTGCGTTTTTTAAGGTGTATATTGCAATGTTAAAATGTTGGCGAAAAAAATGGTTGGCAATATTTCTAAAATTTTGGCAATCATTGGCGCCCGGCTAACATAAAAGTATCAATTAATCTTTAATATTGGGTATCAAAAAATTAATTGAAGAAAAAAAAACGCTACGGATTTTGAATAATTAAATCTTTATTTTCCTTACAAAAAAAATTGCTTTGGCGAAACAGAATATAAATTGGAAATGATATGAAAAGAGCACCTGCTTTTGTGGCATGCGTAAGTAAATAAAAAAAATAAAGGCAACAAATGTCACATCTAACATAAACGTCTTTTTCTAAAATTATTATTTTAAAATAATAATAATAAATTTCCTTATTTTGTTGCCTCAAAAAAATGGAATATGATACGTATTTCGTGCAAATGAATAAAAACAATAATTTCCAAAGCATTAAGTGAAGGCTTATTGTACAGACGAAATGTTTTAGGTATCTGTCAGTATGTGTGTGAGTAACAGAATGTTCCACGATAACTCTCGCTAAACGCCTCTAATTATCTTGACATTTAGTAGATATGTTAGTGAAATATACGGAATTAGCAGTATAGTTTTGATTTAATTTGGTTAATTTGTTTAAATTGTTCGAAAAATATGGAACATATTCTTTCATGTCATAATGATTTCCTGTGGGAAATGATTTTAAAATTTTATCATTCACTGAAGTGAAAATGTAATAATGGATTTAAATGATACATTATAAATCCTATATTTTCGCTATGCAATGTATTAATTAATCAAATTGGTTCGTGACAGTTATCAAGGGAATGAATGTTGCAAAAAAATACAATAGCACCGTCGACAGACTTATGCCTGCGGGTTTCGTGTGAAATTAAAAACGAAAATAGTGATAAAAATGATAGCAGGTTTGTAAAAGTATAAAAACCTTTGATGAATTTCAAACTAATTGCTTAGATTTTTCCATGTTTTTAATACAGATAAATTTAAAGAAATAAACCAAAGAGTTTTTTTTTTTGTCTAATCAATTACAAATGCTTCATGTTCGAAGCTTAGTGCATCATTCAAATATTTTACTATTGTGCTTTTCAAGTATTTTCGATCAGCGACATAGCTTTATTTTATAGCGATCTAGTGGAGCTTCGCCCGCTTCACTGGTCTTTTTTTTTTTTACAAACCAACCTGGGGTTGAAGGGACCATTGCTTTCGTCAGCAAGCACCCGGGACAAGAGCTGTGCCCGCTTCGGTGAAACTTCGAATCATTGTGATTTTTATAGGCGATTTCTTTCCTGATGAACCTGGGGTTGGGGCCTCCATTGTCTTCGTAAATTGGAGAGGTTCCACCCTGTATTCTCCCTGCAAGCGTTACGTAATGTATGTCATTCTTCTCCTCTAGCAATACAAACATTTGGTAAAATAAAACATCCAAATATCGATCGATTTTTTCCCGAGTTATTAAATTTTGACATTTTTAACACGCAATTTGAAAAAATTAATATTTTTAATCTTCCAAAAATTTTAAATTGAGTTTATGTAACCTATCGCATTCTTTTCATATTTTTAAATAAAACGCTTTCGTTAGAAAGAATTTAAAAGTGACAATTAATTCACCATATATTTCATTTTTAAAAGGGGGGGGTGATGCAAATCATTACGATTGCATTTCTACTTTCCCAGAGCCACGGATAATAATAAAAAAAATTAAGCCACTCGCAGCTCTGTTTTTGTCCATTTTCGCTATAAAGGTGCCACAGTTTTTTTGTACTTTTCTATTCATTTACAAAAGTATTCTACTTCGAGTAGCAGTTTATTTATATAGTCTCTGAATGAAGGAATGATCAACTTAACTCAACCCATTGTTTACTTTTCGAGGGTACTAACGTGAATTTAAAATAGATTTTATCTTTATTTAAAGCGATTTAAAGCAAATTACAGGTAAACTGTCAACGAATAAAATTGATTTTACAGAGTGCGTCAGAAAAATGTATACATACACTGTTTAACAGGTCATAACTTTCTAAGTTGTCTTTCTTTTTAATATGTAATTAATTGGAAATAATGGGTGGACCAAGATTATCTTTTGAAAAAAGAAAATTTATTTTAAAATACTATTGTAAATATATGAAAATGTAGCATAAGTACAAAAACAATATCGCAGGGAGTTTCAGGCAGATCCACCAAAGCGACTTACAAGTGAGGGGGTTAGAATAACCCTGGAGTAAGTCAATATTTAGTAATTTGGGAAATGAAAGGGTTTTGTGAAACTTATCATATTTCCGTTACATTAAGTGGTTCAACTTGTTTTAACCTCTAGCGACTCTCTAAGTGAACTATGAGTTATTTGACTGTCAAACAGAACAGAAATTAATGTGCGTTCAGTGAAAATAAGGTTACCTAGATTTTTCGACCGCTGTCATTCTAACCCCCTCAATTCATAGCATAAAATATAAGATTGAAACGAATATATGTTCTTAGACACAACGTTCCGTAACCACAATTTAGCAAGAAGGCAGCACAACACTAAATAAAATGGTTATTGAATTTTGTGAATCAACAACCCAACATTATAAGCAGTGTATTGACCATAAAAGTAATAATTTTGAACACCTCCGGTCGGAGGAAAATTTATACATTTTATGTAGATTCTACTGTAATTTTAATATTAATTATATGTGAATAAAATTTAGAGTTATAATCATTCAAAGTGTTCATGCATTTTTATGACGCACCCTGTATTTAAAAATATATATATTTGTAAGTTTTATATTATTACTTAAAAATCAAATTGGTAAATAAAGGATGGTTGACTCTTTTTAAATGATTTTCTGAATTTGTATGTTGAGCCAACTATCGACAGAGAATGTGAACTCCAAATCAATAGAAGTGGCATTAATTAAACAAACTATTTAAAATTCGCAAAAACCACCTTCGAGACGAGTAAGTTCAAGCATCTTACACTGTTGAAAATCTTCAGCTTTACTGCAGACACACTCCAAGGCTTTTAGAGAAAACGGTTACTTTACTATATTATCGCGCATTTTCATTGGTCAAAGTAGAGATATTCTATAAAATCTGTGGAGTGACTATGCAGCAAAAGCTGAGTGTAGCATCTTCCAGTAGACATTCTGTTGCTCTGCGTGCATTGTTTTCTTCAACAAACGCGAAAACCTCTGTCTTTATTATTTCAGATTCTAGAGCTCGCCACAGCACAACAATTTGTTTTTACTGGAAATTATCAGAATACTTAAGTGTTTTATTTTATTTATTTTTTTTGACGAAACATATATCATAGAAATAAATAAAATTGTGAGCAAACAGAAATTGTACTCTCTTATAACAATTACCTAAACAATAACCATTTCTAAATTGATATTTTTGCGTGTTGGTATCTCCTTTTACCAAATACGTAAGTTTGGACACCCATTCTGGTGATGTTGACTCGGCCACTTAATTGCGGAAGCGGACCATAAGCCAGGTAATGCGCATAGTAGAACTCCTTAATGGTGTCGGGTATTGACGAATCTCAACCTCTTTTTCTTTTTTGAATTTAGGTAATCTGTGGAAGAAAGCACCGCTTAGGCCTGTTTCCCAGTGCCCTGTTTTAGTCCCGGGGAAGGGTGTGACTCTAGGGGAAAGACTAGCTAACCAAGATAGAAACGTTCCCACAAATTATATCTGAAGGCAAGAAGGAGTCCAGAATGTACTCTGAAAACACGATCCGCTGTGCGGTTCCATAGTATTCTTGAATTAAACGCTAGACATGCAGCAACCCATGGTTGTGGCGAAGTCGGAGGAACGTAGATAGTGGAGGAATGGTGACACGTGGCACGGATAGTCGAGGGCACCCGTTGGAGGCATTTGTTAAAGGGAGTTTACACGTACCATAGCGTGAGACAAGATGACTGTCGTCCTTCACCTGGTGTCTTGCCCACTCTGGAAGGGAAGGACCCTTTCTCCTCGGATGTACTCGATGAAATGGATAGGCTAATGGCTCCAACGTACAACATGCATTTTGGACCAAAATCAGACTTTCGGATTGCAAACCAGTCCCGTGTACGCTAGACGGATTGAAAAAAAGCCGGTTTTTTATGACGAAAAAAAAAACTGCTTGAGAAAATCCAAATACTTGAGCAAAGTGGAATGCTTAAAACTGCCATCATTGCCAATATTGAAAGATTCCATCAGCCAACATGTGCCTGAAATACCACAAGAAATATTGCTTAATGCTATGAACGGTGTTGTACCTTATCTGACAGCTGTGCTACTGATTGACGGACAGCACATTGAACAGTAGTGTAAAAACCCCCTTTCTGTTGTTTTGATTGGCGAGATTAGGCGTCGCCAATAATAATTATTGTAACCCTTTATTTTGTTGTTTTTCAATTTTAATTCTGATTTAGATGTGATGTAATTTTGAACCGAGTTCTCGGCGGTATATCCGAGTTTCTGAACCAGGCTTTTGCTTGGTAATAATAATAAATTTATTAGTTTTATCTATCAGAACTTTTTATTGATGTGTAAATTAACGAGAAATTCTTAGTATGAATAAGATCCTGATTCGAAGAACAAACAATTAATTTCGTTTTGCAATTTCTTCATTTCTGGCGTCCCGCAACCTGATGTCTGCACTGGATTTATGATTTGGTTTTGATAAATGATTATCTGAAGACTTGAGGTAAGCTCAGTCTAATTTATATTTTTGTTGAACTGTAAAATAAGAATGATATGTCTACTGTAGATACTTTAAAAAAGAAGCGTTTTGGTTTACGAACGCAAACAACAAAGCTGGATATTAAAATCTGTACAATTCTTGAAGATGACTCTATATCATTAGAAAACAAGTTTGATATGTTAAATATCTGTAAAGATCAGTTAAATGAAAAATATGAAACATTAAAAAAATTAAATTCTGACATACAAGATGAAATCGCCGATGCAGATTTCAAAAAAGAAATTGAAAGCTCAGAAAGCTATAGTGAAAAAATTATCGAATCGCGTTACAAAATAACGAAATTTTTAAATGAACGCAACTCCCAAAACCAAAATAATGCTTTTCAAAATTTTATGAAAAATGATTCCGTTTCTCAAAACGGAAATATAGAGAAATCTATGAACTTGCCGAAGCTAACAATAAACAATTTTTATGGTGATAGCAGTTCTTGGCTCGAATTTTGGGGGCAATTTTCTAATGCTATTGAGAAGAATTCTAATTTAACCCCAATTGATAAATTCGTATATTTAAAATCCCTGCTTGGAGGCAGTGCGTATAATGCATGCTATTGCAGGTTTTTCACTTTCCGAGGAAAATTTTAAAGCTGCTGTTGATTTGTTAAAAGATCGCTATGGTCGTAACGACCTAGTTATCAATGCTCATATGAGCAAATTGTTAAATTTAAAACAGGTAAAGAATGCTTCGAATGTTAAAGAATTACGAGAATTGTATGATAATTGCGAAATTCAAATAAGAAGTCAGGAAGTTATGGTCAACTTCTCTGTCCGATTTTAATGAAATTAATACCTTCTGAAATAGCACTAGATTTTAATCGTAAAAGAGCCAATACTGATAAAATGGAGATCGAAGAGCTTCTTTCCTTCATTAAAAACGAAGTGCAATCTCGAGAAACTACGATAACACTGCAGAACTTTGAAAATAGTTTTAGTGCTAAAAATACAAAGTATAATAACAATTATAAACAGTTGAATAATTATAAGCGCGACATTCCTTCAGCCTCTGCATTGGCTACTAATGTAAAAAGTGTTTGTATATTTTGTGAAAATGATCACGATTCTAAATCATGTAAAGATTGTTCTATTCATCAAAAACGTGATAAATTGCGCATCCACGGACGTTGCTTTGTTTGTTTTCGAAAATTTCATGTGTCGGCCAAGTGTAAATTTAATTCTGAACACTGTAAATATTGCAATAGCAATTTTCATCATTTTTCGGTTTGTTTAAATAGGAATTCTAATCAAACTGTCCCGAAAGAAATCAAATCAGCAGACTCTATAATCACTTCAATTTCTCATTGTAAAGTAAATTCAAATGAAAATTCTTTTAAAGAGGTTATTTTACAAACGGCTTGCGTAAAAGTGGAATCTGGAATAAATTCTGAACTTTCCTTATGTTTATATGATTTAGGTAGTCAAATATCTTTGTGACACAAGAATTAGTTTCAAAATTAAATCCCCGATTTATTCGTAGAGAAAAACTTCAAATTTTTTCCTTTGCAGCTATTAAGCCACAAATAAAAACTTATGACGTCGTGCAATTAAAATTATACCATGTTGAAAACAAATCGCGTTTCATTTTTATTGAAGCTTTAGTAACAGATGTAATTTCTAATGCAACGATTCATCCCCCACTTCTCAACAAACAGATAACAGACAAATTGGCGCCCTATAAGCTGGCGAATTATGCTGCGCCATGCGATTCTCAAATAAATATATTAATTATAGCGGATTATTTTTATCAAATCTGTCATGAGGGAGAGGTACAGAAAATAACTAAATCTCTATTTTTATGTGAAAGTTTATTCGGACACTCTTTATGTGGGTTTTATGAGGATGAAAAAAGGAATTTGAAATACGCATCTGTTTTAAATCTGTCTGTTGTAAATCTAGAGAGAGAGGATTTGAAATTTTTATGGGAAATTGAATCTTTGGGTATTACGCAATTAAATGAAAATATTTCAGATATGGATAAGGAAATTGTGAATAAATTTGAGAATAATTTAAAATTTGTAAATAATAGGTACGAAACGGGTTTACTGTGGAAGAATGAGAAAACTAGAGTAGATAATAATTTTATAATAGCAAGGAATCGTTTTAACGAATTAAGTCGTAAACTGGAAAAGGATAAAGACTTATGTAAAAAATATAAGGCTATTGTATTGGAACAAAAAACTACCGGAATTGTAGAAGACTGCCCTGATAGAATAATTGAGAATGGGTATTTTATGCCTCATAGACCAGTTTTAAGAGAGGATAAATTAACTACCAAAGTGAGGATGGTTTTCGATGCTTCTTCTAAAGAAAAGCATTTAAATTCTTTAAATGACTGTTTATACTCAGGTCCTAATCTCAATCCTAACATACTTGATGTTATAATGAATTTTAGAAAATATAATATTGCATTTTGCGCTGATTTAGAAAAGGCCTTTTTGCAAATTGGGATATCAGAAGAGGATCGGGATTATTTAAAATTTTTGTGGTTTGGTGACGAAAATGATAACTTAACTTTTTTGAGATTTACTAGAGCTGCTTTTGGTTTAACTTGCAGTCCCTTTATTTTGGCTGCAACGATTAGATATCATATTCGTAAATATATTGACCATCCTGAAGTTGTTAAGATCTTGAATTCATCTTTATACGTAGATGATTTAATAACGGGGTCAAAATCTGATGAAGACGCTTTTTATCTATCATCAACCGCTTCGGATATTTTTAGGGAAGCTGGTATGAATTTGCGAAAATTCAATACTAATTCTGTTAAACTTAGAAAAATATGGGAGGAAAATAAATTATGTGAATCAGAAGAAAATTCGAATAATTCTTTGAAGATTTTGGGATTATTATGGGGTACCAATTGGGATATTTTACGTTTTGACGTACAATCCTTTCCTGATGATTGGAAATTTAATCCAAAGAAACGCGTTGTTCTTAAAGCCATGTTAAAAATCTGTGATCCGATTGGATTCATCGCACCATTTTCTATTCGTATGAAAAGTTTGCGACAGGAAACATGGAAAAGGGGTTTGGAATGTGGATGAAAAATTCCCAGATGATTTAAAAATTGAATGGGAAAATTGGGGTTCAGAAATCGATCATTTAGATAAATTTGAGGTTCCCCGCAAATATTTTCCGCAGGGCCTAGAATTTTCAGACCTAATTGAAATTCATATTTTTTCCGATGCCAGCCCTAAGACTTATGGGCTGTAGCTTATTTTCGATATATCACAAGTAATAATGAAATTATGACCAGTCTTATTTGGGCAAAATGTAGAGTTTCCCCGATTAAGTGGTTGACAATCCCTCGTCTCGAATTAATGGGGGCATTAATAGCTGCTAGGATGTCTAAATATTTTAAAAATGTATTTAATTTTCCAAATTTGGTAATGCATATCTGGTCAGATTCCACTATTACGTTATACTGGATAAAAGGATCAGCCAATAATTGGAAGCCCTTTGTGGCTAACAGGGTTGTAGAAATACAGTCTTTGACTGATCCGAAATTGTGGAAATATATCCCGGGTAAGGATAACCCGAGTGATCTTCTTACTAGAGGCGAGAATTTACATAACCTCACTCAAAATAAATTATGGTACTATGGTCCAGAATGGTTATCATTACCAGAGGACAGTTGGCCAAAACCTGAAAAGGTACCATTTAACGTAAACATCCTAAATCAAAGCACTTTGAATGAAAGAAAACATCGAAGTTGAGTTCTGACCAAATATCTTGTACAGTAGGTGTGGTACCTCTAGAATCATTGTTAAATTTAGAAAATTTTAGTAATATTACAAAATTACTTAACATCACAGCATGGATTTTAAGATTTTTAAATAATATCAACAAAAGTAAAATTAAAATTTCAGGTGAAATGACAGCTCCAGAAATTAAAAAGGCAGAAATTTATTGGATAAAACAAACTCAGTTATTTGTATTTGATCGTGAAATTGACCTTTTGAAAAAGGGAAAGCCCATCGATAAAGATTCAGCATTGTATAATCTGAATCCAAAAATAGATGAGAATGATTTACTGATTGTATCCGGCAGATTACAATTTTCAGAATTTTCTCAAAGGGAAAAGCATCCTTTGTTGATTCAGAATTGTTGATTCAGAATGCCCATGAAAAGGTTTTCCATTATGGAATCACAACTACATTAGCTCATTTACGAGAAAAATATTTTATAATCAGAGCACGAAAATTGATAAAATCCGTACTGAAAAAATGCCTCATTTGTACAAAATTTAAAGCTTCTCCTGGAAAGCAGGAAATTGCACCTTTACCAAAAGATCGTATAATAGAATCCCCCCCACTTCCAGACCTGTGCTGTGGATTTTGCAGGTCCTATTTATGTTAAAGAAAAAACTGGCCAAGAAAAGGCTTACATCGTTCTTTTCACGTGCGCAGTCACTAGAGCAGTACATCTCGAATTATGTACGAATTTATCTACTGAAACCTTCCTTTTAGCATTTAAACGCTTTATAGCTCGAAGAGGAATATGTAAAACTATGTATAGTGACAATGCGAAAACTTTTATCAAAACAGATAATTTACTTAGAGAAATTTGGAGCCGAATATCAAAAGCTGAAGTTTTACGATATTTTAATAAAAATAAGATCGTTTGGAAATTTATCGTTCCAAGAGCCAGTTGGTGTGGGGATTTTGGGAACGAATGGTTCGTTCGGTAAAAACTCCGTTGAAGAAAGTTCTCGGTAGATCTTGTCTCTCATTTGCAGAAATTCAAACCACTTTGACCGAAATTGAGGCTGTGATTAATGGTCGCCCATTGACGTATGTCTATGAAGAAAACAGTGAACCGCTTCCACTTATACCTTCTCATTTTTTGATCGGCAAGCGAATAAATGCTCTACCAGATCTTCATTGTGTTCCAAAAACTAAATCGAATAAAATAACACTGACAAAAATTTTGAGATATCGAGATCAAGTTTTAAATCATTTTTGGAAACGTTGGAGACAGGAATATTTGCTTGAACTTCGTTCTGCTAATTTTACAGTTCCAGTCAAAACTCCAACTGAATTCGAAGTTGGAGATGTTGTGTTGATTAATGAGGGTAAAACTCCAAAGCACATGTGGAAATGTGGACGAATTACAGAACTGTTTTTAGGAAGAGATTCGAAAATTAGATCGTGTGCCATTCAGACTGTTTCCGGTGTGATAAGAAGAGCAGTCCAATTGATTTACAAACTGGAACTGGATATTATGAACTAAATGAACATAATCATGACAATTTTATTTTTATTTTCTTTATTATTGTTTTCTAATCCCATTATTTTGTATATTTTAGTTTCAGTATTTTCTCATATGAAAACCGTGATTTTGTGTAATCTCCTTATTGTAAGTATGTTCTATTTTTATCTTATCAATGCAGTTTGAAATTTTTTAGAAATTTAACTTGAATGATGAACAATAGTAATTGTTCATCCGGGGGCAGTGTGTAAAAACCCCCTTTCTGTTGTTTTGATTGGCGAGATTAGGCGTCGCCAATAATAATTATTGTAACCCTTTATTTTGTTGTTTTTCAATTTTAATTCTGATTTAGATGTGATGTAATTTTGAACCGAGTTCTTGGCGGTATATCCGAGTTTCTGAACCAGGCTTTTGCTTGGTAATAATAATAAATTTATTAGTTTTATCTATCAGAACTTTTTATTGATGTGTAAATTAACGAGAAATTCTTAGTATGAATAAGATCCTGATTCGAAGAACAAACAATTAATTTCGTTTTGCAATTTCTACAAGTAGTAAATTTATTTGTGACGTATAAGTGACTTGAAACCTATAAGCCATCTGTTAGACAATAAAAGAACTATTCAACCATTCGTTTTTGCTTCAGTCTTTAAAAAATCCGGTTTATTTTCCATCCGTTCGTTGCGAGCCGCATCTTTATATATTTATTCTTTTAAGAACTATTAATTTTTAAACTTGTTCATGACTTTTAGATCACCTGGAAATGCAAACAGTGTATCCTTAAACGTAACATTGGGATACTGAAAATTACTTTTAAACTACAATTTTTTTAAAATATCGCTGATAATAACAAGACTGGCATTATGTAATAAATTTATATAACAAGTTTTAAAGCTAATTTTAAAAGTAAATATTGCAGAAACCATATATTTTTTAGATATTCAACATGTTTCTACATTTTGTTATGCTAATTGGCTTCCTAATTCTACAAGAAAAGCCTAAACCCGAATATTATATATTTTAAATTAATTATAAAAAAGTCTAAAATTTTATAAGATATGTAATAAAAAAAGTTTCTTTGGAAGTTCTGATATATATCGTCTGTTTATATTGCTTACAGTCAGCAATGAATAGTGTATATGACGAATTTTCTATTAATGCCACGTACTCTTATTTCAGTAGCTTTACTCTTAACTTTAAACATAAAAAATTACGTTACGTTTTGAAACTGTAAAATGATTGAAAATTTCTGTTTTGAACAAGATTTTGAAATGAATAAAACATGACGCATTTCGAAAGCTCTAAATTAATCATTATAAATTCCGAGAATTACATTTTAAAAAGTGCTCATCAAAATGTACTTAATAAATAAATCGAGGTTGCTGTTTTTTCCTCTATTTATAAATTGTGCTACATTTTTTTTTTCATGCTACTTAAATCGGTAATATATCTGCAATTACATCGGTATATGAAAATTTAGAATTGTGAATATGAAAATAATATATGTTTTCTAAAACATTTTAAATCTGAGTACATTTTAATACACTTGAGTTTATTTTCAAATGTACTCAGACGTATCTATTGATTTCTAAATTCAGTACATTTTATGCAGAAAAATCTGCAGTAGTAGAAAGTAGAGATGTCACGAATACTGATTTGGCCGAATAGGCGAATACCGAATATTCGGCCAAAAGTTAGGCCGAATACCGAATATTCGGTAGAAGAACACCAACTTTCTTCCCCTCAAAAAATAAAATAACTTTTGATAATATATTTGCTTTTAATATATAAACTTTTAAAGTTTTTTACTGGAAAAAGAATTAAATACAAATGGATGTTTTATTATTTATGGGTTTAAAAATTTTAATAGCTTGATGTATTTCTTGTAATATTTTTAATAAATTGATGCTAATAATAAAACATCTTTTACTACAACTAAATTATAATAGCATAATTTTATCTACAGGAAAGTAATTCAGAAACATTTTATCTAAAATAAGAACTCATCCATCATTACCACTATTAAATGTACTTTTAAAATTTATTTTATGATTTAAAATATTTATTTTAGCACAAAAAAATAAAAAAAATGCGTTTTATATGTTTATTCAAATATATATATATATATATCAAATTGTTTTTCTGTAAGCCAGACTGATAAGTTAAGTTATTTCCAGTAAAATATAAAGACTGCACAACTTCATTTTTACAATTCAATGATATTTTTAAACTTTCTTACAATCAATATCAATGGTGTTAAAAAACCCCTTTCACAACTCAGTCAAGTCATCAAAAAAGCCTTTAAAGTTCAGCGCAATATGCAAAAAGAACTGTCTTTCCGTGTCAGCGCATCTGCCTTTATAAATCAGCGAACGCACCAACAAACATCTCGCAACATCGCTACTAAACTCGCAGCAGCTGGCGAACGCCTGCATACGAAGAATTTCTCTCGCTGTATCTTCTTCCATCGGCGCGCGAGGTAGTGGTAATACCGGATATTTTTCGACCAAGCTTCCTTCACTCGGAATGGCAACGCATGTGAATGACTAGTGTTTTTTTTAACGAGCAGTGTGTTGGATGGTATAAAGTCTCAAGCGAAAGAAGGGTGGTTTCCCATTCATTCGAGATTTTTTCTCGTGTGAGGAGCCATCCTAGTTAGTTCTGTGTTTTACTTTAATATGTGATACGGTGAAGAAATAGAGGTGTATTTTGTTTGTGTGTGAAAAATCTGTCTACAAATTTTAAGTATGTGATCGACATCTAAAAAATAGTGAAAGTGTAATAATTGTGAGTCTTCAAAAGAAATCTTCTGTTCGTCAGTGTAAGATGATGTTCAGTGTAAAAATGTGCTTTCTGCTAGAACAAGCTTTTCTTCAGTACCGATATTAAGTATCTATGTTTTTTAATTAAAATTAATTGTCCATGGATGATATAAGATTTAAATGTTCATTATTTAAACGCAGTTATTTAGCCCACATGTATGATGTGTGAACAACCGTGAAATATATTAATTCGAATGTATCTTTTAAAATATAAATATTAAATTAATTGTGTAACCTTAAAATATGTTTTATATATAAATAAATTAATCGAGAATAATCTCTAAAGTATTATTATTTTTTGTTTAATTAGCATGAAGTGTTTTATAATATGTACTTTTAGTTTTCAGCTATTTCAGGTTGTTGCTCGGGATGCTAAGGTGGTTTGTTATTGTGGCCAACATTTATTGGTACGGAATCACTATTTCGATCAGGTTTAAGATTTTAACTTGTGTTCCCTTTTGAACATTTAATCGTGTCCCCCTTTAGTTTATTTTTATTTTGCACCATGAAGCCTTTTTCCATCCGCCAAATTTATCATCATTTTTTATCATTTGGTGCCGCGTGCAAAAGTAAAATTTAATAGGTTGAGAATCTGGTCTCCACAATAGCTTCCTGAGTATATTTTTACAAAAATATACACACCATTTATTATATTTTTATCTGTGAATTTTTTAAATGCATGATTTATATATCTTAAGCTATTTATGATTTTATATATGTATTGTAATATTGATATTGTGTAATTGCATGTTAGGAATGTGTAAATTTTAAGTTCCCCTTCCCCCCTCCTCTCCCTTAAAAGTCTATATTTTGACATTTATTTCTGTTATTTACTATGGCTCGTAAAGGGATCATAGATTTAAGTTTGGCTTCATCCATTCCCACTTTTAGCGGAACTTCTGATGAAAATGTTGAATATTTTGTCGGACAGGTTAGAGATGTAGCAGTATTAGAAAATTGGCCCGTAAATAAAAGAATTTTAATTCTAAAATTAAATTGTAGAGATGCTGCCCAAAAATTTCTAATTGACTCCCCGCAGGTAGCTAACATTCAAAATTTTGATGAATTGGCTGAATTATTAATTAAAAAATTCAAAAGATGTCAACCATTTGATGAGATACAATCAAAATTTAATAACATCAGGCAAAAACCAAATCAGTCAATTCAGAGCTTAATTGATGAAATAAACTCTTATGCAGTAAAATATTTATCAAAGATAGATATACAAACTAGGGATTCAAATGAATTCATTGATTCCATCAAATTGAACAAAATTTTGGATGCTGTTAGGCCTGAAATTAAGGTCGAAATTCTTAAATTAGGTCCAAAAAATTACTTAGAGGCATGTAAACATGCAATTAATGTAGAAAAGGCTCTTGAGGCTCAAGAATTCATTATTAACAACAATATGTGTCAAAACTTTGAACTAAATTCAATAATGCAAAGCCAGTTAGAGGGTAACAAACAAATTCAACAGTTAAAGGAAGAATTGGAAAGAGTAAAATCTGAAAATAATGCTAGCAATTCTTTTCGACAAAGTCAAAATGAAAGAGTCCAATGTCATATATGTGGAAAAAGTCATGTGACAACAAAATGTTGGTATTTTCCACAGGGTAGAAATTCCCACCGCAATAATTTCAATCATAACCCCAACCATATTCCTATTTCTAGAGGTAACAGCAGTGGAAGGAATTTTGGCAATTATAGAAATAACCGTAGAAATCACCCATATAGGCGTAGAAATCATTTAAACTTATAGATGGTTCTTGTAGTAAAAATAGATCCCATTTTACAAGGACCAATAATTATAAAATTTTTAGGGATGAAAATCTATTGGAATCTGTAAATAATTCAGAATCAATTGAAAATTCAAAATCTAGTAACAATTCAGATTCAAATTCTAGTGAGGAAAATTTAGAAGTAAATGATAATTTAAAATCTGTAGAAGAAAATTCAAATTTAAATGAAAACTTAAACTCTGTAAATGAAATTCAAAATTTTGATAATGTAACAATTCAAAATAATTGTGAAGATCTTGAAAATCTCCATGTAATGTCGTGTAATTTTGATAATAATACAAATCACCTTCCTATTATTAAGCTTAAATTTGGTAATTTAGAGGTACCCGCTCTTCTCGATACCGGTGCAAATCTCTCGCTGGTGCAACCAGGCATCTTAGCAGAAATTAAGCAACAAGCGAAAGTTGAGCATATTTCTAGAGCAGTCAAAATTAAGACCCTTAATAATACCACTATCCCATATTTGTCAGCAGTCAATATAAAGTTCAAAATGAAAACTCGTTGGTTTCATAACATATTTTTTGTCACTCAGAGTAACTGGAATTGTAACTACCAAATAATTTTAGGGTATGACTTCATTCAGAGAAACAAAATTCTAATTGACACATTCAATAAAAGACTTTCCATCAACAAAACCCATTTTGAATTTGAAGAAACTTCTCCGCAGATTAAAGAAAATACTGTAATTAAGGATAATGATAAACCTCAAATTAATGTAATTGCTAAAGCTATAAATAACATTAAAATTAAACCTAATTCATTTGAGATAATTAAATTGGAATTTCCACAGGGTATTCATAATTCTAAAAGAGTCATGTTAACCCCATTAAAAGTCTCGCAGAAGTGCCATATTGAAAATTCTTTGCATACTGTTGAGGACAACAAATATATTTTGACAATTGTTGAGAATAAAACTAATGTTGCATCATATATACGTAAAGGTCAAAAACTAGGAAATGTAGAAATGTTTGAAGATGACGAGGAAATCCAACCCACTGAGGACCAAATTTTTCAAATCAATAGTTTAAATTTAGAAGAGATTAGTAATTTGAGACAGGCCGAACTTTCAGAATCTGATTTTAATCTTAAACATTTAGATGAAAAAGAGAGAAAGGAGATTTTGGAATTATTAATGAACAACTTTAAAGTATTTTCTAAAAGTTATAAAACTCTTGGTTCAACTGATGCAGTCAAACCCGAATTTAAATTAATGCACAATTTCCCAATTCAAACTAAACCATACCCTATTCCAAAAATTGCCAAACAGTTTGCACAAGAAGAGATTAAAAAATTGTTAGATGCTGGTTTAATTGAACATTCTTCCTCCAGTTATAATTTCCCTGTTATATTTGTCAAAAAGAAACCAATTCCAGGCACCTCTCCTGAAGAAATCAAATTTCGCATGGTAGTGGATTATAGACTGTTAAATAGCATCACTGAATCTCACACTATATGTTTGCCAAAAATTTCAGAAATTCTGCACAGTATTGCTGGCAAAAGGTATTATTGTGTGCTTGATTTGAAGTCGGCATTTTTTCAGATAAGATTGCAGGAAAAAGATAGGGAAAAATTAGCATTTTGCTGCGAGATTGGTAACTACCAGCCAAAAGTCCTACCTTTTGGAAGTCGCAACTCAACTTCATATTTTCATACACTAATTTCTAAATGTTTATCTAGCTTAAAAGGACCAAATTTACAATTCTTTCTTGATGACATTATTGTCGCTGCAGACAGCATATCTGAAATTAAAGCCTGGTTACAGAAGGTATTCGATAAGCTCATCCAATTCAACTTAACTTTAGACCCTGCAAAGCTTCAGATTTGTCAGAAAGAAATAACTTATTTAGGATTTAATGTCAGTGCTGATGGTTTTTCTCCTTCAGAGGATAATGTAAACAAAGTTTCAAAATTTCCCATACCCAAAAATGTAAAGCAAGTTCAACAGTATATAGGTTGTTTAAATTATTTTAGGCACATGGTTTATAAATATGCTGAAATTGCTAAGCCAATTATTAATTTAACCCGTAAAAATGTTCCATTTGTCTGGACTTCAGAGTGTCAGGAAGCTTTTGATATTTTACAAGATCAAATTCTAAATAAACCCCTTCTTAAAAACATTAATTCTGATCTTCCATTGTATTTAGTAACTGATGCTTCTAAAGTTGCATTTTGTGGAATTTTAATGCAAAAATACAATGAGAAATTTTATCCTGTTGAATTTTTTTCAAAACAATTCAATCCAGCTCAGTCTAGATATCCTTCCATCCAAAGAGAATTGTACGCAATATTTGCATCTGTCAAGCATTTTCGTGAAGAATTATATGGAAAAAAATTTACCATATATACCGATGCAAAATCATTAACATATCACATGGAACTGGACAATCAGAGTGAGATTGTAGCTAGGTGGCTTCTGTATCTGGATCAATTTCATTATGAGATAGATCACATTCCTGGTGTTATTAACCCTGCTGATTATTTATCTAGAGCATATAAAGATGAAACCTTAAATGTAAATAATATAAATATTTTTCACAGTAATTCAAATTTAGATCATAATAATATTGTAAATAATCAACAAAATGATGAATTTATTAGGGAAATTATTCAAAAATTAAATGATAATGATGAGGAAACTGCAAATAACTATTATATTGATTCAGAAACTAAAATTGTAATGGTAAAAATTTTCCCCAAGAAGCCGTTAAAGAAAAAAAAGTATCTCAGTAGAATTTTAATTCCAAAATCTTTAATTAAGGATTGTTTGGAAGCTGCTCATGCTCCTCATTTTGGCACTCAAAAAACCTACAATTTTGTTCGCAAAATCTATTCTTGGAAAGGAATGTTTAAGGACACTAAAAATTTTTGTAGCAATTGTGAAAGATGTTTAAAAGTTAAACCTAAACCTAAAAATACTGTCACTAAAATGATTCCAAAAGCTGATTTAGCTCCAGGTGAGATAATAGCTTTAGATATTGTAGGCAAACTTCCTAGATCTCATGACAACAAATTTTTTATTTTAACAATAGTTGATCATTATTCCAGGTATCTTGAGGCTATCCCATTAAGCAATACCACTTCTAAAACTATAATTAATCAACTTAATATATATTTTTCCAAATTCGGGATCGCTAGGACTGTTTTGACTGATAATGGACCATATTTCCGTTCAGATGAATTTGAAGATTATCTTAAGACTATGGATATTAAGCATAGAAAGAGTTCAATCTATTATCCGCAGAGTAATGGTTTAATCGAGAAAATTCATCTTTCTATGAAAAACAGCATAGCAGCACTTTCTGATCAAGTATTCGAGTGGTCAGATAGACTATTATTTTTTAAACTTCATTATAATTCCTCTAAGCATGCAGTAACTCAATTTTCACCGGCTGAACTATTCTTGGGCAGAGAACTCAATATACCTCTAAATATTTTTGAAAAACCAAAAGTTGCTGAAGAATATAGTAAATATCTAACAAAATTACAAAGTCATTTTCAGGAAACTAGAAAATTAGTTAAGGAAAATGAAACTAGTTATTTTAATTATCACCAACAATATGTGAAGGGCAGAAGTAAACCTTCCTTAAATCCTGGTGATGAAGTTTTTCTTGTAGATTTTAAACATCATACTGCATTACAACCTAGATATAATGGACCACATATAATTGACAAAAAATTGAGAAATGATAATTATTTGATAAAAATTAATGAAGATGGTCATGAATATGTAAAAAAAGTTCATGTCAGTAAAATTTTTCCAAAAGTACCATTAAATGATAACATTTGTAACAAAACTGAGGTAAATAAGAATTGAGTAGTGATTCTAATATTTTTGTGAAATATGTGTATGTTCGGAAACTTCAAAGTATATATATACTATGCTCAAGTCAAAATTCTATTTTTAAAAATTTTTTTTTCTATTTCTTCTCTCTCAATGTTTGTTTTCAATATACTGGTAGAATTGATCACTTTGCTAGTGAATAACATTTATTGAAATATTTTTTTTTTAAACTTTACCTTTTTAATTTTGTATTTGAGTCAAAAAGGAAAATATGTGAATGATTTCCTCATATGTATTTTCATAATTGTTTAGAATATCTGTGAAATCTTTTTTAAGTTACAAAGTAAATTTCAATATTCATTGAACTTAATTCAGAAAATTGAATAATATATGGTAAAATAAAAAGTAGTTTGAAAATGTTGAATGTGACAACTCAAAATATATTGCAGAAAGTTAAAGCAATCTAGGTATTTCTGTAGTTTATATTTATTGGTGTGTGTGTATTTTTGTAAATATTTTCATATTCATGCTGGTTAAATATAATTATTGAATTTTTGTATCATATAATGTGTGGTGTATACAATTGTAATGATTACAGTAGCATTGTGTATAAAATTTTTTATTTTTTTTCACGAACATTTCTTTAAGTCTGTATGAAGCTGTGAAAATTTCAGTGACTTTTTCGCAAAATTCTCACGAACATTTTTTCATCATTTCTTCATCTGTGTGCATTTGTGAAACTTTCAGTGACTTTTTGCAAAATTTTTTCACGAACATTTCTTCATCTGTATGCATTTGTGAAACTGACTTTTTCGCATACTCCAGGACTTTTCACATCAATTTTCAACAATTATCAACTATTCTTCAGAACAGTGTTCGCCTCTTTTTTTGCTGTTGGTGGGGGGAGATGTTAAAAAACCCCTTTCACAACTCAGTCAAGTCATCAAAAAAGCCTTTAAAGTTCAGCGCAATATGCAAAAAGAACTGTCTTTCCGTGTCAGCGCATCTGCCTTTATAAATCAGCGAACGCACCAACAAACATCTCGCAACATCGCTACTAAACTCGCAGCAGCTGGCGAACGCCTGCATACGAAGAATTTCTCTCGCTGTATCTTCTTCCATCGGCGCGCGAGGTAGTGGTAATACCGGATATTTTTCGACCAAGCTTCCTTCACTCGGAATGGCAACGCATGTGAATGACTAGTGTTTTTTTTAACGAGCAGTGTGTTGGATGGTATAAAGTCTCAAGCGAAAGAAGGGTGGTTTCCCATTCATTCGAGATTTTTTCTCGTGTGAGGAGCCATCCTAGTTAGTTCTGTGTTTTACTTTAATATGTGATACGGTGAAGAAATAGAGGTGTATTTTGTTTGTGTGTGAAAAATCTGTCTACAAATTTTAAGTATGTGATCGACATCTAAAAAATAGTGAAAGTGTAATAATTGTGAGTCTTCAAAAGAAATCTTCTGTTCGTCAGTGTAAGATGATGTTCAGTGTAAAAATGTGCTTTCTGCTAGAACAAGCTTTTCTTCAGTACCGATATTAAGTATCTATGTTTTTTAATTAAAATTAATTGTCCATGGATGATATAAGATTTAAATGTTCATTATTTAAACGCAGTTATTTAGCCCACATGTATGATGTGTGAACAACCGTGAAATATATTAATTCGAATGTATCTTTTAAAATATAAATATTAAATTAATTGTGTAACCTTAAAATATGTTTTATATATAAATAAATTAATCGAGAATAATCTCTAAAGTATTATTATTTTTTGTTTAATTAGCATGAAGTGTTTTATAATATGTACTTTTAGTTTTCAGCTATTTCAGGTTGTTGCTCGGGATGCTAAGGTGGTTTGTTATTGTGGCCAACATTTATTGGTACGGAATCACTATTTCGATCAGGTTTAAGATTTTAACTTGTGTTCCCTTTTGAACATTTAATCGTGTCCCCCTTTAGTTTATTTTTATTTTGCACCATGAAGCCTTTTTCCATCCGCCAAATTTATCATCATTTTTTATCAAATGGTAATGCTGACTGTCTTTCATAATTCTTAGTGAGATATTTCCCCAAATTATCTTTAGTGAAATAAAGTTTTTTGTGAAGAGTTCCTTCCCTAGTGATAAATAAATTTGTAAGAATGAGAGTTTGTTCTGAAATCTGTCTCCAGTCTTAAATTACAGATTAAATTAAGGCAATAATTCTAATTAAAATAGAATATATATGTCTAACAAAATCATGAAATATTTAACCAGCATATACAATATACAACAACACAAAGTTCTACAAACTTACTCAGCATGCATTAAAAGCTTACATAGAAACTGATAACAAGAATTCGAAAATGAATGAAGGCAGTTGTAAATGTAAAATATATCTCTCTATTTAAAAAAAAAAGCAACCGCTGCTGCTGAATTGTTTGTGCCTTGAAGTCTTTCTCAGCTAATATTAAGAAACTGTTGCAAAATAATAATAAAAAAATAGGGAAATTGGTAGTTTTATAAAGAAATGTTCGGTAAACATGCTGAAACAGACAATTTTTTAAATTATTTAGAAGACAGTTTAGAATTATTTTAAGAGCTATATTGAATGTTGAAGTCGGTCAAAAAAATTCGGTTAAAAAAGTTTTATAGGAATGCCATGCATAGGAATTTAATCATATTTTGAAATAATATAGTTGATAAGTTTGCGGTGTGCAGTGTGTAATTATTATTTTTTTTAATTTGACTAATCTTTTGAGGATTTTTTTCGATAATTTATTCAAAGATTCATCATTTTAATTGAAATTTATTTCATATTTTGAAAACCTCATTTTTTATTCTGTTGTCAATTTGTAAAACAGCGCAAAAAATAATATATTTTAATTAAAAAAAGTATTTACACGTGACTATTAATATAGGAATAAATCTTTAATATAATAATTAAATGATCGCGTATTAAAAGCAGTAAATGGGGGAAATTACGTCCTGAAAATATACTTGCACGTAAATATTAAAAAGTGAGATAAAACGTTAAAATAATAATTAAATTATTACGCGTTAAAAGAAGTAAATGTCGTAATTATGCTATATTTTCAATTCTCAAAGTCATAATATCCAAACAGTTTCAATTAAAAAAAATATTTACAAGAGAGATTCATTTATTGAGACAAAATCTTTTACCTATTGTTTCAAATTGACTTTGTTTACTAAGCCACTTTATACAAGTTGATTTTCAAAAATTTTAATTGATCTTATACAATCAATCACGAAAACAGTTAATGCCTGTTTCTACAGCAGTTGATTCGGCCTTAAAATTCATCAGTCAAAGGGAAACGAATGGAAACAGGAGATCGCCACTCGCCATTTAATTGTAATTCAATCTTTCGTATTCGATTTAGAGCCGATCAAATTAGCCTGTTTTTGGATACTAAAAAGTATCTAAAGATACTGCAGTGTCAGAACGTGGCTAGGCGAGCTTAGCTTGTAGGTGGCAGAGCCCCCTAGTATGTATAATAATGCTAATAACCGAATAACTTTACATTTTGTGCAATTAAGAATGAAAATGACTTCATGAATATTTCAGAAATTAGCCGGTTTGGATTAGAGAAAAAAAGTGTACAAAACAAAAATAAAAGTGTCCTGAATTTATTATTGCGATATATCTAGTAATATTCGGTAATATATGAGCAATATGTGGCGAGAAATATCGCAATATTCAGTCGCAGGTATCAAGCAGAAGCATTCGGCCAACTAGCCTTCACTATTTAACCAACTGAATATTAAGAAAAAGCGGCGAATACAGAATAGTTTGTGAATATTCGTCACATCCCTATTACAAAGTAATATTTTGCTTGAATTTTTCGTAATCAACTTGAGCCGTAGTTGTAAGAAAATGTTGAACGTTTTACTTAGATGTTTGGAAGATACTTTTTATCGGAAAACAGGGTGGCCTGTTTGTTAAAGTTCAGCTGTTTAAAACCAGCATGTTTCATGTGGATTCAGAAAAGTGTTAGCTAAATAATATTATAGCCAATTACGCATCGTTTACATAATGTATAGCAAACTCAGCAAGCAGTAGATTGAGTGTGACTGTAGTACTCATTGAGTACTTATACACTCTGTGTACTTATTTTGAAATCGCCATGAAACTTTACACCTTCAAAACGTTGCTCAGCCTGTTGTTATTTAAGAAAATATTGAGTATAACGGGATACAAGAGGTTTCTTAAGAGGATATAAAATGTAAATAAATGCATGCAAAATCTAAAAATAAAATCGTTGGCTTTTGGTAAAATATTAGTTAGCCAAACTTAGACAATACAATAGAAAAATGCATCTACCAACACTTCGTACTTCACTTTTTTTTTACATCATTTGACAAGTGCACTTGTATACTAAACTTGCACGATATGCACAAGTAAAAAAAAACTACTCTAAACAATAGAAAATTGTAATTTAAAAACAAACATTTATTATAACTGGCACATGATTTTAATATTCTTTATAGGAATTAAAGTGAAATTTTCAATCAATAGCAATGAAATTTTACAATTTTCTATAACGATTTAACATTAAATAATTTTAAAAATGAAAGATAAGTGATGAATATTTTCTGCTTCTTCATACTGTGTACCTGTTTGGAAAAAAAACAGTGCATTAAAAGTAGTGGAATAAATCCAATATTTGTGTAATGCAAAAATTTAATTTCCAAAAAACATAAAATGTATGCATATCAGTCTTGAGAACATATCACAGAAGTTATACATCATACTACAGTTACATTGTTCAACTGTGTAAGAAAATTGAGAGTAGTAATCGATCACAGTGAAATATTCAGTTTCGATATCCATCAAACACTGTCGTAAAAAAGAACTTAAAATGTTTTAGAGTTTTATCAAAGATCTTCGTCGTTTTTTAAAAGAACCCGATTCTTTAAAGTGTGATCGATATGAAATTTCTACCTATAAAGTGAGATGTTAAAAAGTATATTCAAATACTTTCTTTCATTCCAAACCATAACTGACAGAAATCGGAATTTTAATAACACGAATTTAAATGTAAGAATGATGAAGAGAAGGAAAATCTTTCTAATATATTTTGAATCACACTTTTGAGTTCTTTATTTTACTTAAAATATAAACATTTGCTAATTAAAATGCAATATGCAATATTATATGCAGTCAGATCATTTTAGTTTTTTTTATTAAAAATCTACATATTAACAACATATAATAGAGTCCATAATGAGATAAAATAAGATAAAATCTTTCAAAGGATTATACTGAGGAAAAAAGGGTAATTATTTCGCATAAAGTATGTGATAATTTTTATGGCATGCTGAAAAAGAGAAACAACATTGAAAAGTTTCCATCAATCACTGATTTTGAAGGTACTTTTTTCTGGATATACTTTATAACATATGAATTTTGTCATTTAAATTTAATAACAAAATGAATGATTAAATGAACATTTACATAGCGGATAATTAAGATTGCAATATAGAAAAAAAATTAGTGTTAACTACTTTTTCTCTAACTACATATTCGTTTGAGGTTAACCACTTTGTGACAAGTGTCAGTTACACGTTATCGTTTTGCTATCACTTTTTGTAAAAATAAATATTTATATTATTTAATTAGTGAAATTCTGTAGTTAGATAAGGAGAAATTTTCTGTGCAAAAATACAGGTGTCCAAATTCCATCACTCAGGAAGTTTGAACATACTTATTTTCTGGACATACTTTATAACATATGAATTTTGTCATTTGAGTTTAGTAACAAAATGAACACTTACATAGCTGATAATGAAGATTACAATATAGAAAAGTTACAGTGTTAACTACCTTTCAGAAGAAAAAAATTAAATTTTATAAAGAAAGTGAAATTTAGTATGAAAATTAATGAAGATCTTAAAAACAATTTTACGAAAATAAAATGTGTTTCTATTCTCTAACTGCATATTCGTCTGAGGTTAACCGCTTTGTGACGAGTGTCAGTTACACGTTATCGTTTTTCTATCACTGTTTGTAAAAATAAATTTTTATTTTATTTAATTTGTGAAATTCTGTGAGTAGATAAGGGAGAAATTTTCGGTGCAAAAATACTGTTGTCAAAATTAAAGTATTTAGAACACGCTATACATTGTGGTTCAAAAATTGATAAAAACTTTCGCTGAGAAAAATAAGTGCAACTGGGATTCGAACCTAAACTGAAAAATCTTGAATCCAGCGCGCTGCCAAACATGCTACTGAGTGAACTGCCAAAGAAATAACTTCATCTGGTTGTAGCGTAAACTTTAAGACTTATTTTCTAAACATCCTTTGGGTGTTTCGAGTTATAGCTTTCATATATTCACATATTAACTATACTCTATCGATATACAAACGATCACCGCATTCTGTGCACCCCGACCTCTGAACCTCCCCTTGTTAGAGTGTTTAAATACCACCTCGTATCAAGTGTAGAGCAGTAGCATACCGATTATATCTTATCATAGGATATGCGACAGAAATTTGACACGAAATAATAAAAGTCAACCTGGCAGAAATGCTTGCGAAATTATGTTCTCTAAAACATTTGATATATTCATAAAACATTTTTCATATTTTTTTTTATTTCTAAATTTTACACACATATTTTTTAATTGTTCATAAAAAGTGCATATTATAAAATTATCTGACAGATTGCGAGTTCAGGAAGTCAAAATTTTTTTAGTAAATAGATGTCTAAAGAAACTAAAAGAAATTTCTGAAAAATCAGAATATATGTATATTTATCTTAAACAGCCATTCCCTTCTTGCCAGCTTAGTATTAAATATTATATTCGAAAATGAAGATATTAAGTGCGTACGCTAGTCGCGCGAAGACACTCGAAATATAATCTTAAACCAAAAAGAGTGCTATTTACAAATTTCTTGTTTGTATTTCAATATATATATATTTTTTCATATGATGTCTGAGTTCTATGTGTAAGCGGGTATCTGTTTCCATTCCGATTTTGGTTGCAATTATTTACTCTGGGGATATTTCAGTTTTTGTACCAATTCCGAATCAAATAATAAGAAAAATCTACAAGTCAATCACAAAATCCGCAAGTTGTTGAAACATACGGTTTTATATTAATAATAACTCTGATGGGAGATTTTATATGGCATGAAATAAATATCATACAATTTAGAAATTTTCCAACTGAATGATAAAGTATTTTGCCCAGAATTCATACACAGATTATTTGGCTTAAATCGCCAATGTTCTTCCAATTGAGCTACCTGGAACGACGATCAACACAATTTCATTAGACAACATTTCGATAATACAAGATTCTAGTCTCAACGGCATTAAGTCGCAAGTAATAGAATTCCATAAAGCAATGTAAATGTAGATACACTTTAATATTTTATCATGATAGCCATAGAACTGTATTATGCATAATTCTTACGCATCACAAATGCAGGTTAACAGAAATTACCTAATGTGATTTATGGTACTTTAGTTTGCTAAAATTATGAGTCCATGAAGGGAATCTCTAATCCTTTAGTAGTAGTGAAAATAAAACATGCAGCAGAATGTACAGTCATTCCCTTTGATATGTTGTTTCTGTTTCTTGAAGAATTATACCGAATTATCATAGGAATATCGTGGTGTATACATTTATCTCTTTCACCTGTAATTATTTATTACATTGAAATCTACAATGTAGTTGTATTTTTGAATTACTCGTCTGGAAATACGGCAAAACTAACATCCGAAATTCACATGTATCTGATTGATGTCATAATAACTCTCAAAATTTTAAGTTGTTATTTAATTTCCATTTTTTTAATGAAGCCTTTTTAATAGAGGATCAAAATTGTTTTATTGCTCTGAAAATAAAGATAATAAAAAAGGAAATTATTGAAACATCATATTTTTTGCACCAATTTCTAATTAACATTGCAAATAAAATGAAACATTTTCGAATTGAACAGATGGAATGCGGTGATTACTGTCTGTTGCATATATGGTAATAATTGCCAGATCTGCATGCCTAGTGTCTTGTTTGAAGATACCACATTGTGCTTTATTTGTTTACTACCTCAGCGATAGTTAGGTCATATACATACTACCCACAGACATTGTTAAGGCATTCCATTCAAGGATCCTAAAAGTGGAATGACTTAATTGACAAAATGATATATATTTTTTTAAAAAGCATACATTTGAACTTTTAAAACTGACATATTTTCATGTAAGTGCGTCAAAATGGCGTCACTTTTATTCCACATGCTTCGACATTTTTTATAGGACGAAATGTTTTTTGCCAAATTAAGTCACCTTTAAAAATAACGTCATTGAAATTGCATATTTCTAATCATCAACGTTTCTCTATAAATTACAGTGTCTTTCTTAAAGAGTGATGACATACGCAAGAGTTATACGCTCGTGTTGGAAGATTTTGCCTACACCATACCAACCCGAAATATAGAACTTGGCGATATTCCCCTATAAGAGTAAAAATATATATATATATTAGCTTAGCGGTATTAGCAGAGTCACCAAGTTCAAGATAATGAAAATATTGGAATGTTTTTGTTTAAAATGTTCTCAAAAAATCAAATTTTGCTACCCGTATAACGCCACTCCCTTACAAAGGTTTTCTACCATCTCTATCATAATTGCATCAAAAATACGCAATTTACAAAATGTATTTTAAACTAAACTAACATTATAAATATAATTTCTTACTTATAAAAAAATTACTATTATAAAAATACTATTATAAATATCATTTGAATGTAGAATAAAATTAGATTTTTTTGTCTAAAAATAGATAGATCTCATACAGAGCAAATGCAATACATCTAGTTGTAATGCAGCACATACTGAAATAAATTCTATCATTTTATAATTATCACCTTCCATTACTTTCTTTGCAACAGTGCCCTCCATTGTTAACATTTTGAAGTATGTTTACCGCTATACAACATCCTATATCATGGTGATTATTAATATGCAAACCGCATGTCACTTCCACCCATAGATCTTTTTCATATTGTAATTCATTTTTGATTAGAATTTTTATATCACCCATTAATTTTATTTCAAAGATTTTCTTTTCAAATTAACAGTGATTAATACTTTAGGAAAATGAACAGCAAATTACAATCCCAAAACATCCGAGACTAATATTTACTTGCCGCACATGCCAATCCCAAAACTTCCCTTGTCTTATACATGTTAATAACTACAAAAAAGCATATATTTTTTAAATTATGCTTTCTAGAAACAAACGAAAGGTCATACAGGTCCAGAGTCAGACAGGAGGGGGGGGCTACCTAAAAGGCTTTAGCTCAACGAGTCCGTCCTGACGTGTATATCTGCTAACTGCGAAGCCGCAGGCAAAAGGCTGGAGCCGCAAAACCCTCGCGGAGAGGGGAACCTTATTCTCAATTACAAAATTCACAAGTGGCTGCCCGCATACAGGAAGCCTAAAAAGAATAGTAGATGATGATGCGGCAGGTTGGTTTACAGGATTTAGAGTCGAGGGTTCATGCTACTGTTAATAGGGAGGTTGTAATAATGTTATGGATAATACAATATTATACAATGTTATATAAGAAAAATGATATGAACTTTGCAGTGCAGTTTTGATATTTTACAGTACATAAAAGTTACTATAAAGTGATGAAGTTTTTGAATTATGTATGCTGTTCGATGATGGAGATAGTCTATAATGTTATATACAATGATGGAGAAAATTTTTGGATTATTTACAGTTATTTATGGAGTTCACTTAAATGTTCATTGTTGGGAGCGAGAAATGTGTTTCGCGAGCACGAATATGTGTATTTTAGTTTTTCTCCTAAGAGTTGATGGGAGTTGGCTGATAAGTGTTCGTGATCTGGGACGTAAAATGATTTTAAAGAGCTCGAAGATGAGTTTTTCACACAAGCGTTTGGCCTGGAAGCTAAATTTTTGTACAGATGATTGGTTGAGGTATGTGGGTGCTGTTCCTAACATGACTGATGGATACTTTAAGGTAATGTTTCGAACTAGCTTTCATTTCTCAATTTCACCAAATATTTATGGTGGAGGCATCTGGAATAGATACTGGTTCCTTTTTAGAATGTTCATAAAACTGATTATTTCATTTAGGAGATCTGGTCGTTTCAACAGGTAGGCGAACCAGTGTGAGAGAGATATTGTTGATGGCTTACAGATGTGAAGAGTGGAGGTGAGGGTACATTGCAAGGTGTAATGGAGAGAGTTGCCCCTCTGACCACAGGTACAGAGCGGAGATACAGTTTTGCCGATTTTAGCATGGTAATCTAGGAAGGTTCCATGGTTGGTGGCGAATAAATATAGCTTTCTATGATGTAAGAGGCGTTCTGTTGTGACTTTTGGAATTAGGCGATGGGTGAAGAGTCCAGTGTCAGCGTAGTCCCATTCCCTTTGCCATTTTTAATGCCTTCGTCTATGAGATGTTTCTTTAGATATGAGGCTGGGAAGGGAATGAACTAGTTGTACGCCCCGCGTAATGTGGTTGCTTCTTTGGCTAGATGGTCCACCTGTTTATTACCCTTTATTCCGGAGTGACCCCTTACCTATTTGGAGGAATTATTTTTGCTGTTGATTGAAGAAGTGTAATAATGTGTAATACTATTAGGTGTGTTATTAACAGGTCTTGTAGGGCTGAAAGACTTGATAGACTGTCTGTTTTGATAAGGTGATTGTTGTAAGTACCCTGCCCAGCAATCTTCTTCCTTTATGGCGAGTAGTTCAGCTCGATATACTGAATTTTCTGTGCATAAGGGGCGAGGGGCGGAAAGCACAGACGACTGTAGAGGTAAGCACATGTGATTATCTATACATCGAGCCGAAGTGCTGTTGCATGCTAGCTGCTGAAGACGCTGCGGCCACATGGGAGCTGACTGTGAAGACACCGTGGATGCGTGAGAAGATAAAGTAAGGCAGGACAACCTAGAGTTGTGGAATTAATGGTGTGGCAAATGAAAAGGTAATGGTAATTTTCCTATTAAAAAAATAAATAATATATGATAAACATTGCAAATAACAATATAAAAATGAAAATTGAGTTGATAGAAAAATATTCGTCCTATCAAACTTCGGAACTTAGAAAAAGTTCGGCACCTTTCAGCCGATTTTCTTCAAAATTTTACACAAACCTCGGCCTGTGACATTACATCTAAATATAAAATTTTGTCGAAAAAACAACATAAATCCTTCAATTAAACTGTCAAAAATAGAGAGAACGGCATAAAATCGCTAGTACAGTGCCCCCTTCCGGGGTCATATCCCCATTTTCAACTTTGACCGGGCGACAAAAACATATATATAAAGTTCAACTCAATTCTATGCATATCTTCGTAGATTTTCCGATGATATACTATGCAAAATCACATTAAATCGCTATCGCAGCACCTCCTTTTTGGAGAATACCCCCAAATTCAACTGGAACATGCTGGCGGTAGTCAAAAACATATATATGAAGTTTAGAACAATTCTATGCATAACTTCATACACTTTTCGATTATACAAAGAGCGCAGTTACACAAAAAAATGATACACAGTAAAAATAACAAAATAGGAATTTCACATAAAATAAAAAGCCATGAATAAAATGAGTTTTAAGTAGAATTTCTCATAAAATTGAATGATCTCATATAAATCAAATACAACGCATCTAGTTACTACGGTAGTTAATACTGAAATAAAATCTATTGTTTTAAAATTATCACTTCTAGTTCCTTTCTGTGCAACAGCAACCCCATTGACAGCATTTTAAAACAGGTTTACTGTCATACAAAATGACTATACCATAGTGATTATTAATTTCCACACGTTTAGTCCCTCCCACCCATAGATCATTTTATATTGTAATTTATATTTGCTCCTAATCTTTGCATCATCTATTGCCTACATTTCAAAGAGTTTTTTTGTCTAAAATTAACCACAATTAATAGTTTAGGAAAACAAGCAGCAAAATAAAATCAGTAGACAATTGTATAAAAATTATTTTGAAAGTCATTAAAAATATGCCTTTACATATAATATGTCTCATTGTATCTTAAATATATTGTCCAAGTTACCTATAAAATATTTAAAAAAATAGATTCACAAAAAAAATAACAAAAACAAAAACGAATTTCAAATAAAATAAAAAGTTATAATATATTCATATGCTGCATGACATGAATAAAATGATTTCTCTGCAGATAAAAATGGTCCATTACCTGAATTTTTAAACTCTAAACGCTGAATATCATTTACCGAGTTGGAACAATGTTATAAGACATTTGCTACAGAAATATAAATTGAAAGGTTTCTGATTTTTTTCAAGGCTTTGTTTATAATAACAACTTTATCAAAAAAATCCGTTTTTCCCTTTCATTCGAGACAATGTTTCCAGACAAATTCTTTTTGAGATATGATTATTTAAATAATTCCAAACATTTTTTAAATTAGAATTTACTATAATTGGAAAGAAATTTAAATTCCCAAGTCATAGTTAAAATGTCTTGAACAGTGTCCACAGGTCTTGCAACGGGGGATTATTATTATAGGTATATTAAAAGGCAGAAAACACACGTTAAAAATGCACTAATACACAAAAAGCAGCAAACAGCTGTTTCGAATCCACAAAGGAGACTGGACCAGTCCAGTCTTGATAGTCGTTTTTCTAACACGCTGTGCTTTGCTGTTTGTCGCACTGAAGAAGAATCTCGCTTGTGTATTCGAAACAGCTGTTTGCTGCTCTTTTGTGTATTATTTGTGCATTTTTAACATTGATTTTTTGTCTTTTAATATTATTGCACAAATGTTTTATTTGCTATTTTTATATTGGTGTTTTAATATATCTGGTATATTACTGATATATACCCTGATACAGAGTTGCCAAGTCTCCGGCTTTTTTCATACTAGTATGTTCTTAGAGAAAATGTTGTTCTTTTAAATCGCAAGAATTCTACGATTAAATAAAACAACATTTTCTGTCATAAAATACTGGTATCTAAAAACCCGGAGATTTGGCAGCTCATCTGATATATTAATATGCCTTTGGTAACCAAGTATAGTAATATACCTGGTTTACCGAAGCTCAGTGAAAACACTATTCCGGCGTCATCTCCTACAGTCACATACATGCATACATCACGATTACAATACTCTCCCTACACTATATGTGTCCGGAGTGTAGTGACAGGTAATATTATTAAATCATCGATCGTCGCTCACAGTGTACTGAACACAGAAATAATAGATTTGTTCAAACAATTGAACATAAAGTGAAAGTGTACATTTGAATAACGGTTGAAAACGTAATTAAACTTCCTAAAATAATTATGAAGGCTTAACTTTTTAACAAGTAATATAAAAACTTTTATTTTAAGTCAATTCCTACTGGGTTAAATAAAAAAAAAATTCTAGCGATCTACACGCTTCGCCACTGACGGTATGTATTCCTAAATTTATATCCTGCTAAATATCTTACATAAGATAAATTTTTGAAATGTATTAAAAATTAAATAAAAAATAAATAGCTAAAATACCAGAAATTAATAGCTCGAAAAGTATTTCTCACAAAATTGTTAGACAAACTGCGTTAGAAAGGTAAAAAAAAATTATTTTTCTTGATATAAATTTAAAATCTAATGATTATGCCGTTTTTCAAATATTGAATTTCAAAAATTACCAAACTTTACAATAAAGTGCCATAGCCATGTTATAGTTAGCGAGAATACAGTTTTTTCAAATATTAATTCATTAATTAAATTTTATTATTTCATTTTAGTTTTATACTTCATTTCTGTTCAAAAGTATAGACTCACTCCATATTTATAGTCTCCTCCGCCCGCGAGCCGGCTGATCTTCGTCCGTGAACAGCCCCATTATTTTTTTACGCGTGAAGGTGAGACTATAAATATGGAGTGAATCTATACTTTTGAACAGAAATGAAATATAAAATTAAAATTAATTAATTAAATTTAATTAATGAATTAATATTTGAAACAACTGTATTAACATCAATTGTCATCCAGTACAAGTTTAAAAAAATTTATTTGAACTTGAATGGATGAATAAAAAATATTTTATTAACGATTGAAAATTCCAACAAGATATATATATAGAGAGAGTGTGAGCTAATAGTAGGAATTTAATAAGATAGGGATCCATTTTAACAGCTATTTTCATGCAGAGATATTTAACATGTTAAAAATAGTGAATTTTCAAAAATTGTATAAAAATTTAGAGTAAAAAATAGTTTTAGAGCAAAGTAAATATTGAAGGTTTAGCTGAATTGATTACGTTGCTATTATATACTTGTTGTCAAATAGTAAAATATAAACGCTCGTAAAAAAGGTATCTAAAGTGTAAACTATGTTGCCTCATAAGCCATTTAACAGTATTTATCGCATCCATTATCTTTCCCCAAAGGAAAATCAGACCTCATTTAAAAACATACACCGTCAGCCCATTAATGAACAAATGCGTTTCGCTATTTGTATGTTAGGGAAATGACCTTTGGGGAAAAAATCCTTACCGTTTCTACTGAATACATTTAAAGTGATTTATTTCTTCTTTTATTTAGACAGGTGACAAGTCTATTTTCAGATAGGTTGCAGCATTGTATTACTTATAGAGAAAGTGAGATAAATGTTGCTGAATAGAGGAATACTAAAGAAATTCTAGTTGTAAAAAAGCACATTTTTGAAAAATGAAACTTTATCAAATAAGATATATCTATGCATATGTAAAGTTTATCTCTGATTTACATTCTATATATACAGGGTGCCCTTTTTTAATCTTAGAAATATAGCTAATTCCTAATCCGTTAAATACAGAGATATAGTTTTAATTGTTTCTTCATCATATAAAATCCATTAACGTCAAAATATTTATTATTTTTTTTAAGTTATGAAATTTAATTTTTTATACTGTCCCTTTTTTGTATTAATTGTGTTTACAAAACTTTATCAATGCTCTCACAAGTAAAACAATAGGAAATTCATTTTTCAAAAAATAAACTTTATGATACTTTGAATTTGATATATTTTTGGCGTTACCTGGCAACAAAAAAGGAACTATGCGTTTTTAGTATTAGACACTACTTATAATTCATAAATATTATGCTATTATAACTTGTCAATATGTGGGCTAAAAATTGAGTTCCATTTTAGAGAAAGAAGTCGGAATTATGCATGAAAAGGCACAAGAAGCTATGAATAAAAAATTTCAAATAACTAGAAGAGATTTTCCAGGCACGTTACGAGTGATCTTTATTTAAAAGAAACATTCAAAATACTTCTAATGTGATTATACCCCTAGTTACAAACTATGTACGCAGCATCGAACGAAAGTTTAAGCACTATATTCTTGAAGTATTAATGCTACTTGAATATACAGTCCCAACCGAAAATACAACTTTTGAATCGAATAGATTATCATTAGAAACTAAAAATTCTGAATCCACTGAAGATAACGTAATACAAACATTCTGTACAATATTAGTCAGACGTCACTGCAGTAAACAAACGTATAAAAATCATAAAAATAACACTTTTGATTTCAAACAACAGAATGTAAATTTCGTAATTGTATTTAATTTTAATTTTAGATATTTGTCAATATATTTTTTAACATAATGTGTTTTTACAATAATATGAATTGATAGAAATTTTTTTTTATTATTCAAATACTTATTTTTTTATATTATTTTAAAATAGGTTATTTAAATTGAAAGAACGCAATAAATGTCATATAAAAGCATAAAACTGCAAGAAATAATAATAATAATTTTTGGCTAGATTTTTTTCATTTTAGCATACTTTACGCCTGTTGGGTATACAAAAACTTCAAATATAAAACTTGATGCATTTCGAAGCAATAGAACCTAAGGTAGTGTTAGAGTGTTTATTGAAAAATTATACTATAGCACCACCTCCTGTTTAGTAATGAAAATCAAAATTGAGTGAAAACAATCCTGCATAGCAAACAGTTTAAACATTAAGTTAGGTGCAATTGCGTCCTATAGATGTGATGTTGCACTCACTCTCGTATTACAAAGCGTTCCAAAGGAGCAACCGCTGTTGTATCGATATCATATCAGCATTCATTATAACGAAGTTGAAGTAAATATGCTCAAATATATCATGCTAAATGCTATATATAGCATATATTAATATATTTTATGCTGTGTTTCATGCTAAACATAACATGTATTTTTTGCATGATTTCTTCATTCACAGCTCCGAAAATATTTTTTTAACGCATTTAATATCTGAGAAACAGTTAGGCATCTTTCCAACAATATTCAAATGTTATTCGTTATATACCAAATCATGTAAGTACATCAGAATCAAGAAGCTGACTTTTTTACGAATATTCCAATACATCCTTCTTAAGAAAATAAAATATTTCATGTTGTGTTTCATGCTAAACTTAACATGTATTTTTTGCATGATTTCTTCATTCACAGCTCCCAAAATATTTTCTTAACGCATTTAATATCTTAGAAACAGTTAGGCATCTGTCCAACAATATTCAAATGGTATTCGTTATATACCAAATCATGTAAATACAACAAAATCAGGAAGTTGAATTTTTCACGAATATTCCAATACTTCCTTCTTAAGAAAATAGAAGAAATTAAAAATGGTAAATATGCTTCGCAAAATTATTTCTTTATCTGAGCATTTCTCTTATATATGACACTAATGAGTAAAAAACAAAAGTGTAAAAACGTTTTACTATGTTTATATTTAAAAAAATTTAAATAGATCAGATCATAAACGTTTCAGAAAACTACACAGTAGAAATGTTTTAACTCATTTTATTTAATATTAGTAAAAGTAAGATTATGCATATAAAGTAAGTATATTCCACATAATTAACTTTTTGATAGTTTTCCCTAAGCTGCCATTAACAAACACATTTCTGACTCGAATTAAAACCAAAAACTGAAGAATATTTCAAAAAAATACTTGATATAATATTTCAAATTTCAGTAATGTGTTTATAAATGCGATCAAAAATATAATATGAAAATTTTTTTAATAAAAACATTTCAAGAAAATGTATTTGTCAAGTAAATTATATACATTTAATGAGAATTTATGTTAATATTGCCGTGTTTTTGTTACATACCTGCATACACACACACATATATATATATATATATATAGAGAGAGAGAGAGAGTGGTTATCTCGTCTTATCGTAGAGAAAAAAAGGAATTCCGAAACCGTTGGTTTGAGTATTATCGTCCTAATTGCAAAAATGCTTCAAGTGTTGTTCTTTACCATATCAAAAGCAAAAAAAGTTAGGAAACATTTTTTATACGGTACCTGTGTCCCATACGTACTATTTATAAAAGCTTACTTCATACACTGAGAAAGAAGTATAACATTCAATATTCCTTTCTTCTACGACTAAAACTTGCCAAGTTAAGATACAATAAAATTTATAAAATTTCAGCGTTTTCTGGCTCAAAGAAAGGAAAAATACTTTTTTATAGCTGTGGAATACTTAGTGCGATATTACTCGAATATTCTTACATATACATTTTTTAAACTATTTTTTTAATCATAAAATTTTATTATTTTTACTTGAGAGTTATTTAAACATTCAATACGGTTACCATACATTTTTTTCACATTGAAAAGTTTATTGGCCTTTCTGTGGAGCAGAGATTGCTATTCTGGTGTGTTATTTAGGACCTAATAATTTTCTATCAATGAACATGTCTCAGTATATTGTAGCATTACACATTTAACATATAAAGCTTTAAATAACCAATATTTGCTTTTAATATTCTCGATTAAAACACTGCAAAAAGCTTGATAGCGTTTGTATTATAATTAAATTCTTCCTACCTGCATGCAGTGACAGAATGAATTTGAAAATATTGGTTGGCAGGAAACAAAGAGGGTCCATCCATATCTATAATACTAAAACTTAATTTTTATATTAAAAAATAAAAAAAAAACAATTTTCGAAAAGTGCATGAGGAGCAACTAATAGTGCATTTAGTTTATCAGAAAAAGATAAAAATACAATTTCGAGCACAATTTAATGCAATGTTTTCTCTAATTTAAGGTAAATTGATATCAATTTTATTTTCAGCAAAGTCTTTTCGTTGGCAGATTTCATTTTATATCAAAGTGCGATAACTTATGGTTAATCTGAGTTTAGGATATTATTATTTTTTCTTTCTAATATGATCTTTGAAATCGATAGTCAATTGTAGTAATTCTATTAGCAGTTACTTTACATTAAACTTGCAAACAAATGCTCCTCATTCAGATACATTAAAAAAAAAAAAAAAAAACATGCTTAAAATTATTTAAAAGTCACTAAATTAAGCTACAGTTTCTAAAAAAAAATTTATTAGAGAAATAAAAATTTTTTCCTATTACATGATGTAAAAATTGAAATTATATGCTCTTAAAAAGTGATGACTGAGAAATAAAGTTAAAAGGATAGCGCCGGTCGTTGCCAATTTTATAAATTCTAAAAATAGCAACTGTTATTTATTTATTTATTTATTTTTATTTTTTTAGCAATCGCTCAAAAATTGCTTACAAATTTCTGATCAGAAAAGTTTGTAGTTAAACAAATAGAGCCGTAGCTAAAAGTCATATAAAAATACTAATTATAGTAGACACGTTTAAATTATTGTACTGGTTTCTGACAGTAAGTAGAAATACCAAATGTAAATACAGAATTTTATAATTGAATTTTAAATTAGTTTTTGGAGGATGTCATTCTGTTATTCTGGAATTATTTTGGGATATTTTGACCAGATAAAGTGGAAACAATTTACCAGTTTAAATATTTTTAATGAATGCTTTTCACTGTCATAGTTAAGATAGTTTAAAGTACAGCAGTGTATTAAATGCAGCCAACTCTATAACGGATAGTTAAGAAACAGTTGCGTTCATTAGATTATTTATAAAAATCAATCAATAATAGCTTTTGCAGCCAGATCATCCAGCCATTTCTTTTCAATGGCAACAATATGTAGGATTTCAAATTCTCGCAACACAAACAATTTCTTAACATTATAGTATTGAATAAACTGGAGTGGTACTATAAAAGCATAAAAAACTTCTTAATAACACCATAAAAGTACGGAATGCGCTTGGGCTTTCGAAAGTACTTTGTCTTTCTTCGTCAGGTGCAAAGAAGACGTGCAACCACTTTGAAGGCAGGAGCAAGACTGAAAGGTAATAGGAGGAAAAGAGGGACAAGTTAAGAGAACAGCCAATAGAAAAGCAGAAGACAACAGCCAATCACAGAAGAGCAGAACATAAGGAAAATTATGAAGAAAAATGAAAAAAATAAATAAATACATAAAAGATAATAATAATTAAAATGCATAAAGAATGAAAGTAAAATGGGTTAAAATGGTAAATAATGGCAATAAAATGTCCTACTCTGTTCTTCAGTATCGCTAGTTTAGAAAATTTAAGTGCTTTTTTCATTCTACTTGAGTGACTATCAGTATACAGACTTCTTTATAAAATTCATACAGATTATTCCATGCTTTGCCATGTCTCATAAAGCTTGTTTTATGCTAAAATATTTAGTTACACATAATTAGCTCCAAGTATTGCAAGTTTCAAAGTTGTTGCAACTGAAATACATGGAATTCTAACCCCAATAGATTCAATACATCAAAGTTAGAAACAAGCAAGCAATAAATAAATAAATAAATACTTGATCTTTACTGATTTGTAGAAGAAACTTCATAATACAGTCAAATTCTTCATCTCCAAGGTCCTTCTCTACAGCAGTTTCAAACTTTGCTGGATCCTAGCAGGATACTTCTGTATAAATGGTTGTACAAATCGTAATTAGTGCATGATAGAAAATGTTTTAAAATTTTAGGTTAAGAGCCTACATCAGTCACACGGAAAAACGCTCCAGCTAATGTTAAGTCTATGGGAAGGTTCTTGCGCGATTTCTCGCTCGCATTTTAATATTTTTAAATGATTTTTTTTGCATAGGATAGCTGAGGTCAATCTCTAACGTTGTTAGTTTTTACTTTTTTGATTTTGGTTACGGTTTTTTTATAAGCGGACATTTTCAATTTTGGAACCGGTTGGAACCGGTTCTGAAAGTGAAATTACCCTTATATAAAAAAACTTGAACCAAAATCGAAAAAGTAAAAACTAACAACGTTAGAGATCGACCTCAGCTATCCTATGCAAAAAGAATCATTAAAAAATATTAAAATACGAGCGTGAAATCGCCCAATAACCTTCCCATAGACTTAACATTAGCTTGCGCGTTTTTTCGCGTGACTGATGTAGGCTCTTAAGTGTATATACTGGATAATAATACGGAAGATCTGAGAGATATTTCCTTCATCATTTCCTCCTCTGCTATTTTTTCTTCTATCTCCTTCGCTGTTTCTGAAGCTTAAATTTTGAGCGTTTAGTTTTCATTGAAATGCATCTGTGAAATCATGTTATTATATTTAGATACAAATTCAAAAGCCTTTCTGTAAACATAATTAATGTATCTTCTTGTCTATTCCTTTAAAATTGTTGTAGTTGAATTTACCAAACGCCGTATAATAAAGATAGCTAAACCACTTTACATAACTCCAGAACGGATCTGAAAGTTTTAACGGGGCAAAATTGTCCAGTTTATTGGCCAATTAATTGGTTAGTTCAAAATTTAATTGGATATTTTTTGGCCCGGTCCGGTAGAAAAGGTACAAATTCGTCCAGGTCGATAAAGACCGTTATTAGTTCATGTAAAGTTAATGAATTTAGGCCTGCGCCAGCTCGACATAATATATGCGAAATATGTCGATATTTATTAACCAAACTTTTCCTATGATTGAACTTTTTAAAAAAGAAAATTGCATTCGGATGTATATAGAAGTTAAAAAAAATTTGACAATTTTCATACTATTCATTAATTGTTTTTTAGATAATTACTTATAGGAGCACTCATTAAAAAAATGAATGTAGTTCAGTATGTAAGAAAAATATATATATATAATTTTAAAGCTCTATATAGAGAAAAAAGAAGTAGACTTTAAACAAATATTTTTTTTGTGTTTTCTTAAAACGAAATTAAATTGCTTAAGATTTTGTTAAACAAGTGTACAATGTTAATATTATTTATGAAGAAAAATTGATGAGACATGGGTTAAACCAATTTCATTTCATTAGTCTCGAGGCAGATATGCACTTCGTTCTTTCTGTCCCGGAGTCTGTATTAAAATACTAAGACCTGGACTGTCCCGAGACTGCAGAAAATTTAAACCCGAGCTCATCCCAGGCCGAGTCTAATAATAGAAAATCAGCTCTAACCCAGTGCACTAGCTGAGACTGGCCTGGTATTCCGATCAAGATGACGTCCGTTCTGATTTCTAAACGGTTGGAGGGGAGGGGGGAGGATAGTTGCTTTTTTTAATTAACTGCGAATATGCCTTCAAACTTAATAAAACTCTAAAATAAAATATTTGTTTACTGTTTCGTTTTTGCATAAGATTTATCTAATTAGAGAATCATTGATAAGCATGTCAATAGATTTACTCGAAAGTACTCGCAGCGTATAAAAATGTTCAGTTATATTTGCCACTGCATTAGCTTTTTTAAACCACATATACTTATCAGTTCAAGTTTCATTTTTTTCTTATCCCAGTTGTTTTCCAACAATTTCTATGCAGAAAGTCATTCTCTTGTATGATGCTTTTACAAACATTGTTAAGTTGTACTTTATCCTCTTTCTAGCACATGTTTCGGGGCCCATATTGCCTATTGTTTAAAAAGGCACATTTGCCATCTAGCAAGCTGACAACCTGACCAATCTCCCATTGTTTGCAATGCTTGGAGAAGATGAATTTATTTATGTTCACGAATTGTTAAGTCAAAGTGCATCCAAGGCATACTCCGTGCAAGGCATACATCGTGATTGTTTATATTACTTGGCGCAAAATTTCACTTTTTTAAGAAGGAGTTATATTAATGCCCTTATAACAAAGAAAAGCCGTATTGTCTCCTATGAAAAGTGAAAAAGCGTCGGTTAATTATATATGTTTTTAATTATCAGGATTGAAATGTTTTGCTTAATTAATGCATTTATTATTCTTTTAATGTTATGTGAACGAAGTCAAGGTCAACAGCTAGTGCTTAATGTATTGGTAAAAGGAATTCTAAAAGTCCTCGCATTAACTATTATTCGCAATACCCGTGAAGATAATAAAAATCTCAAACACACACACATAATTAAACTTATTACTACAATTAATTGCTTTAATTTTATCAATGCCATAATTAACTTTATCGCATAACATTAACAAATATTCAGTATTTTCTTTGTGGGTGTCATTTTGTTTAGACGGGACTTTACTTTAGAGAAAATCAAAGCCTTTAACGAGCTGGTATTTCCAAAGAGTACGTACGACGTACATTAATGCAACCGATCGCTTCCTTTTTTCCCAGATAAAACTCGGATAATATTACAATAGCCAATGCAATTTTCGAGCTATTGATTTCGCATATTATTTTCATTTTAACAGAGCAATAGACAACAAATTATGGTTATTGTGGCTCATAGTCTGGATTTAAAGAAAATCATAAATAAAGGCTTATTTATATGCCCATTCCGGTACTTTTCGGTTAGCCGGGCGCCAGTGATATATGTACATACATATAGACACACACACACACATATACGAGGTTGATCCAAAAAAAAGTTTACAAGCAGAAGCATTTGAAACGTAATAATTATGGAGCGAATATTTCCACCCAGGGTGGTTGACAGATGCCGCTAGTTGTCCTACAGCGGTTCTACGAGTAAGTAGCGTCAGTACGCAGACACTTAAGAGCGACAGTAATTGCACGACGTCTAGAAAAGTGGTCTCGCATAGAGGTGCGAGCCGTAATTCGATTCTTATGGGACAAGAATGTGGCCTGGATTACTGAGCAAAGGCGTCATTTTTCTGCATGACAATGCCAAGCCCCATACAGCTCGCCAGACTCAGGAATTGCTGCAAAGGTTCAAGTGGGAGGTCTGGAATCACCACCCATACAGCCCCGATTTGGCTCCAAGTGACTATTTCCTTTTCCGGCGTTGAAGCGAAACTTATCCGGAACACGGTTCACCTCAGACGATGCAGTGAAAACAGCTGCCGAGAAATGGCTCAATGAGCAGGGCCCTGATTACTACCAAGACAGGATAAATAAACGTTCTGACAAATGCCTAAACAGGTTTGGCGACTATGTGGAAAAGTAAAGGCCAGATGTGTCTCTTGATTGTGATTTGTATCTTGTTTCTATTGTTAATAAATACTTTTTCCTTTGCCTTGTAAACTTTTTTTTGGATCACCCCTCGTATATATATATATATATATATATGTTATATAAAAAAATTATTTATTTCGTATCCTTCCATTTTATTCTAATTAATCTTTTAAATTAATCTAACTTCTGACATAGTCAGTATTTCCTAGGCATACATCGTGATTGTTTATATTACTTGGCGCAAAATTTCACTTTTTTAAGAAGGAGTTATATTAATGCCCTTATAACAAAGAAAAGCCGTATTGTCTCCTATGAAAAGTGAAAAAGCGTCGGTTAATTATATATGTTTTTAATTATCAGGATTGAAATGTTTTGCTTAATTAATGCATTTATTATTCTTTTAATGTTATGTGAACGAAGTCAAGGTCAACAGCTACTGCTTAATGTATTGGTAAAAGGAATTCTAAAAGTCCTCGCATTAACTATTATTCGCAATACCCGTGAAGATAATAAAAATCTCAAACACACACACATAATTAAACTTATTACTACAATTGATTGCTTTAATTTTATCAATGCCATAATTAACTTTATCGCATAACATTAACAAATATTCAGTATTTTCTTTGTGGGTGTCATTTTGTTTAGACGGGACTTTACTTTAGAGAAAATCAAAGCCTTTAACGAGCTGGTATTTCCAAAGAGTACGTACGACGTACATTAATGCAACCGATCGCTTCCTTTTTTTCCAGATAAAACTCGGATAATATTACAATAGCCAATGCAATTTTCGAGCTTTTGATTTCGCATATTATTTTCATTTTAACAGAGCAATAGACAACAAATTATGGTTATTGTGGCTCATAGTCTGGATTTAAAGAAAATCATAAATAAAGGCTTATTTATATGCCCATTCCGGTACTTTTCGGTTAGCCGGGCGCCAGTGATATATGTACATACATACAGACACACACACACACATATACAAGGTTGATCCAAAAAAAAGTTTACAAGCAGAAGCATTTGAAACGTAATAATTATGGAGCGAATATTTCCACCCAGGGTGGTTGACAGATGCCGCTAGTTGTCCTACAGCGGGTCTACGAGTAAGTAGCGTCAGTACGCAGACACTTAAGAGCGACAGTAATTGCACGACGTCTAGAAAAGTGGTCTCGCATAGAGGTGCGAGCCGTAATTCGATTCTTATGGGACAAGAATGTGGCCTGGATTACTGAGCAAAGGCGTCATTCTTCTGCATGACAATGCCAGGCCCCATAGAGCTCGCCAGACTCAGGAATTGCTGCAAAGGTTCAAGTGGGAGGTCTGGAATCACCACCCATACAGCCCCGATTTGGCTCCAAGTGACTATTTCCTTTTCCGGCGTTGAAGCGAAACTTATCCGGAACACGGTTCACCTCAGACGATGCAGTGAAAACAGCTGCCGAGAAATGGCTCAATGAGCAGGGCCCTGATTACTACCAAGACGGGATAAATAAACGTTCTGACAAATGCCTAAACAGGTTTGGCGACTATGTGGAAAAGTAAAGGCCAGATGTGTCTCTTGATTGTGATTTGTATCTTGTTTCTATTGTTAATAAATACTTTTTCCTTTGCCTTGTAAACTTTTTTTTGGATCACCCCTCGTATATATATATATATATATATGTTATATAAAAAAATATTTATTTCGTATCCTTCCATTTTATTCTAATTAATCTTTTAAATTAATCTAACTTCTGACATAGTCAGTATTTCCTTAATTTTTAATAATATTTATTCCTACTTAAAGTCCTTTTAAAAGTAAATATCCGTATATTAATAATTATCTTATTCTAAATCTTAATCTAAAATTTTAAGTACATTCGTAGCTTTTATCAGCTCCCCAATCTATAAAATTCCGAGACGCGTTCTCATTTCGAATGTTTTTTAAAAGCCATTTTCTTTTTATTATTATTATTATTATTGCTCTGATTTTTTCGCGCGCTTGGGATTTTAACTTCAAAATTGATCCGCGCCCATGTAAGGAATTCTTTACTGTCTTAGCTCCTCCCTCTAGCCTCATTCGCTGGTCCGTAGGTCGCCTCTCACTCATTGTGTTGTGCGCTCGTGACGTAAATTTCTGTATGTCTCCGCGGAGAGAACAAAACTCGCCCGCATCTGTCGGAGAAGGAGATTTTCGATGTATCTGAAAGTGTAAACAAATATGTATCTGGTGTTTTATTATCGTAGAATATTCATTTCGGCCATTAAACACCTTTAAATCAATTTCTCGTAATGTCTCCTTTTCGTCAAAATGTCACATATATATATATATATATATATACATACATATTCACGCATATATATATGGATACATATATATATACATATATATATATATATATATATATATATATATATATATATATATATATATATATATATATATATATATGTATGTATGTACATACATAGATATTTATATATGTACTACATATAACACTTTCGCCCGACTAACCGAATAGTAACTCCATTCCTTTCCATGGCTCAGTCGTAAATCTTTCAAAGCGGTTGTATTTGAAACGTTCTTATGTCTCCCTTTTTTTTTTCTTTTTTTTTTCAATACCTCAGGCCATTTCTTTCAATTTTCTTGTCTGTGTGAGTGTGGAAAGGAGGGGGGGGGGGTCTGCAAGAATGAAATTCTGGTAAAACTGATAAACTACTACATTTTGATAGACAGTTGTAATGTAGAAATATTATCACTGAGTCATAACAGTGATCGATAAGCAAAGGATTTCTTTCTTAATCCTACTACACTCTTCACCAAAAATCGCATTGACACGAAAAGGTATTTTGCTCGTACTAGCCGCCACTCTGATTCTGCAGGTCGTAAAATGGGTGAAAATCTTAATATTGTTTAAATGATGAACTATTCTTAACGTTAAAATCGCTCGTGTTAACCGTGTCTTCGTTTTAGCTGTTCTTGTATTAAACGAGGTTGATTGTAATTTTCCTTATCTTGATATTCCTTCTGATACTGTTCAGATGTGAAATTGTATCTTCAGTTGAAAACTCTTGTTTAATTAATGCATTTTTATAAAACAAAACAATTATATGGACGTTTAAAATTAAAAAAGATTGTTAGAAAAACGAATATCAGTAAAATTGTGCAAACCAAAAAGAGAAAAAAAAATCTCTTTGGTGGATAAAAAAACCACACAAATTTATCTACAGATTTGTGGGAGATACATAATAATAAGTACAAACTGTGTTTTAATTCCAGAGTAGCATTGAAATCATTATGTTACTACGAATGATAAAATATTTCAAAGTAATTACATAGAAAATATATTTCAAATGGTAAATGAAATAATATATTTTTCTTAAAAGAAGCTTAAATGTGTTGCCATTCTATCCAGTACTTAATCTGGTTAATGTTGCATGTGTAGAATATAAAAATAAATTAATCAAATCATTTTCACGAATAATGCAAGCTAAACTACAGATAAATTTATTTGTATTTTTATATTTATTTTTTAGCATCTAACACAGAAAATATCTTAATAAATGATAAGAATATTAATAAATGATAAATAAATGATAAAAGATTTTTTGCATTACGTTTCTTTTTAAAAATAAATCGTATCCTTTTTTTATAATTTGACAGCTATTTATATATTTACACCATACTTTTATTTATAAAGCTTTTATTATGCAGACAATTTATTACTACACACTGATTTTAAATGTCTAAAAAAAGTCGTTAAATAAAAGGTGATACAAATTAAGAAAACGTCACGTTTGGTAAACACAAAGGCGATTATATATTGCAGTACGCATGTATTATTTGACTCAAAACGGCCGGTATCGTAAAGTACACAGAAAACATTGAAATGCTGTTACAGTCCTTTAAAGAATAATGAAAATGTACATAAAAAAGTGAATTAATATATAGATAAATCATTTCATGGATAATGTTTTTATATAATTAAACAATTGTTATAATAAATAAAGTTGGTTTTAAGTATTATTTTTCCTGTATTTAAATATTTTATTCTTTTGTTGGATACAATTTACGTGTACAAAAATTTATTTAAAATTGCTAAAAATTACCGTATAAGTTAAAAGTACTAACAAAGGTAAGATTTGTTTGCTTATTAAGTGCTCTAATAAATTTTTACGAGATCTAAACAAATAAGGATCTCAAATTAAGAGTTGCTTTAGAACCACTATGAACATCCAATGAGGAAATTGGATAAGAACATATCCTAAATACTGATCAGAACTTTAATCACGATAAAACAAACATAAACACAATCGTTTATGGGTGAAACGTATTTTACTTTGCCTTTACATGTCCATGTTATTACAAGTTTCTCTTGCTTTGTATATAAGTGGCAAGATTATTTTGTTACTATCATCTTTGAGAAAAGAAATAAATACTTACTATTTAGTTAAAACGAACTTTATCTGAAATTTTATTTATTTATTTTTCTTAATTATGCCGATTTCCTCCTTTTTTGGCTATCGAGTTAAGCTGTCTAAATGACTATAGACAAATTTATTAAAAGACTATTTATGTATCATACATATTTTTAATTATGCTTAAATAGACTATATATCTGAACATCATAAAATGATCTTTATATTTTCCTTTTACATAAATAAAAACTGGCTAGTTTAATAAATTTCTACTGACTAAATGAAACATATATACATCTTTTTTTTGCTCAACGAATTTTAAACATTTGGAATTTAAAATTTTCCATTGAAAAATGTAACCTTTATTATTTCATATCGATTTAGTATAAAAAGTAATAAGTACCGTGTCATCCAAAAATTCATGTTAAGTTATACTGCATAAAAAATGTCTTTCAAAATAGATGTAGTGTTATTTTGATATTTTAGTGCTTGTTTTGTTTTTCTCATGTTTAAAATCTCAAGCAATATCTATATGTTTTGTGGTAAGTGTGTTTTTGTTAACTTCTGTTATTCCAATTTTAACTTTAAATACTGATTTAAATATCAAATTTTATTTCAAATTTTATGATACTTAGTAAAGGAGATTTATATAAATAACATTTTCATTTATTTGTATGCAATTATTGAAAATAAATTTTATTTATTAAATGTAACCTTTGTTACTTGTAACGTCTGTAACAATATTTTTACATTCATTACTCTAAATGCAACTTGAAAAACCTTTCCTTTTAAAATTGAATTTCTTCATGCAGGTGTAATTTTTTAGCGATTACACGTATATTTCAAAAGTATTGCTGTTATTCAGAAAAATCTTCACCTAAGAAAAAAGGATGATGAGCATCTTCAAAAGTTCATACCACATTTTCCCTTGTTAGCTTGTTCTAAAATTAAAATCAGTAATAACTTTAAAAAGGGACGTCAAACGTAAAACTGGAAAGGCATTTCAAACTAAAATTCTGTAGTTTATCAAACAGAATTCGAAGATACATAAGATAACGGTACCAATGTTGGACACTGTACTGGTAGTCGGTACCTTTAAATTTAATCTAAAAGAAAGAAGCTTTGAATGTCGCGCGGAGTCCCCCCCTTTGTGAAGTATGTGATAAAGTCAACTCGTAATATAGCCTATAATTATAGACTTCAAAGCATCAATTTTGAAGCGAGATAAGTTTAATCAAAACAATTTGACCCTGCGATTTCTCATAGCTCCGAATAAGGTAAGCCATTTTTTTTATTTTTGTCTGTGCTTATGCTTACTCGGTCTTATTCTACTTTGTGCATTCGTATAACTAAAATTAGTATGCATAGTACCTTTATTTTGTTTATTTTTCTTTTTCTTTAACCTGATACATTTCTTAGGGGTGACCATTACACGTACCGAGACATATCACCATAACTTGCGGTGGACATCCGTAACGGAATTTCAGTGACAATTAACGACGTTGCGGATAGTGAGGGAGAATTGAGGACGTAACTAGATCGAAAAAAATTATTTTCTGAATAAGAGATCGAGACTGCATTTTTGAGAAGTAATCCGACAATTTGGTCTCGAGTAGCTTAGAATTGAACACCAAAAACATAAACAAAATAAATAAAGTAATAAAATAATAAATAATATTCCATAAAGAAAAGTTGTTCGAATAATTTGATCACAGCTAATTTTCACAAAATAGCTTTGACTCGATAGTTGAAGATTAAAAGTGTACAACACCAACAATACAGCATTTTTCTAAATCCTTAAATTAGTACAATTCTTTGTTTAAAAAGGGGATAAAACCATTTACTTAAGTTTATTTTTTCCGAACATTAATCTTCCTTTTAATCTATTGCAGAAGAATAAGGCGAATTTTACTATTCGAACTGGAGGTAGTCAATATCAAAGGCCATTTCAAATGTTAAAAAAAAAAAAAAAAATCCACCTACGACAGCTGCAATTTTTTGAATTAGTACAGATCTAGTATTCAGGGGAATGTGACTAAGTTATGCCTTTTTCTGTTACTACACAATGCTGTGATTTAAATATTTTTCACATATTAAAACTTAATTTTAAAAAATCTTGTCATTAAAGCGCTGTCATTGACATATGCAATGCTAAAATGTTTAATTTGTTAAACTTTTTAGAGGTTTTTTTTCACATTTTGATAGATTTTTATTAATTTTTATTGTGGTAATTCATTAATGTAACAACAAATATCTTTTGTTAATAATATAAATATTTATATTTCCATCAGTTTCGTTTTTTATTTCACATTTTTCCAAGAATTCCAACATATCCACTAATGGCGCCAAACAAGATAAGCTATGCGAATAAAATAATAATTATCTGCGGAAATTTGTTTAAAGCACCAACTTTTGCAGCACAGTCATATAAAGGAAAATTCAGTTTAAATATCAAACACTCGCTATTAATCAGTCACTAAAAGAAAGAACGATACACTAAAAATAGGCGAAAAGTTTTCTTAAAGTGTGAAATACTGCACTGAGAAAAATTGCACTTTCAAATCTGAGTAAATCGATGCTTTCATTTTGTTATGAAGTTTTTTGTTTCAAATATGACGACCCAATGCTTTCAATTCTGAAATACCAGAAATACTCAGAATATTGAAACATGGACATGCTCAAAACTTAGCACATAGAGATTAGTTCATACTCATTTTTGAAACATGGGCATACTCAAAAATGATTAGAATCAGTTCAAACTCATTTTTGAAATATGGAAATACTCAAAATTGAGCACATAAAAGTCATTTCATACTCATTTTTGAAACATGGACATATTCAAATGTGAGTAGGGGAGACCGGGGCAAGATGACTATTTTAACAATTTTTGTTGTTTATTTTGAAGTAATTGTAAAATTAATTTTACATGAACTAATAGAGTATACCTTTGTAGTATTGAATATATTACCATTTAATTTTTCAAATAAAAAAAATAAAGGATAATTTTATTTTTTCATAACATTAACAAATCGTCACCTTGCCCCATTACTGGGGCAAGATGACTTTGGTTTTGGGGCAAGATGACAACACTAAAAAAGGTTGAACATATTTTATCTTTTGAATATGTTACATGGTTTAACAAATGATAACTCTGTTTTTACATCTTACAAAGTATCAAACTGCGCATAATAGCATAATGCATTGTAACGTAATGTTAAAATGTTAAGTTGTGCAGCTAACAATAGACACAAATAAAAATGCCATTTTCATAATTGGAACATTCCTCATGCCACCCTTCTTGGCATTTACAGCACTGGATCCATTCTTCTGTTGGTGAGTCACAATATTCCTCGTCACAAGCAGGACATCTGAAAACACCATCCTTTGAAGTTGATGCAACTGGACTGTTTGGCCTGGATTTAATAGACTTAGGCTTACAGGAACTTAGTTTGCGTTTTTTTACTCCCTTTTTAGCTTCACGAGCTTCTTTTCTCTGTTTTTTTAAACGTTCCTGTTCTTTCTTCTGCTTTTCCCTTTGTTCTAACATTTCTTTGATGGGTGTGCTTGTAATAATGCTTGAGCTCAGTGTTTTGCTTTTTCATTTTTTCTCACATTGTGTTGCTTTAGGCACTGGTTTGAAATCAAAAACACTAACAGGCTTCTTTGGTGCATCGGAATCAGCAATCCTTTGGTGGGAGGGGGAGGTCTTGACCCCGAGATCGAACCCCATCGAACGGTATCCCCTCGTACCGATCGGACGCTTGGAAGCAGAGATACGGACTCCGATGGGATTTTTCTTTGGGGGGGGATAGGGGGGCTTAGCGGATGGCAAAAATATCTTCCTCTGGTCGCCCCTTTTCGAACGACACCTCCCCCGATCCGATGCGCCCCTTAGCCCGAGCTAAGGTCGCATATTGGCCTTATAAGGTCAATATGTGACCTTATATAAGGGTCCATAAGCGTATGGACCCATATATGCGACCTTATATATAAGGTCGCAAGGTAGCGCGGTCAAACACACAGACAAACAAGCGTTTACAGGATTTAAATAGAATGGACAGCATAGTTACTTTAATAAATTCCGAAACACAGTGCAAGATGACGATTGCCTGTTTAAAAATATTCGTTTTCATTGCCATGAAGGAAGGCGATTTATTGACATTTATTCATGGTAGTAAGTAGTATTTAAACTAAGTTACTCGTAAATATTAAAGAGAAACGATATATCTTACATGTAAGGTCGCAAGGTAGCGCGGACAAACACATAGACAAACAAGCGTTTACAGGATTTAAATAGAATGGACAGCATAGTTACTTTAATAAATTCTGAAACACGGTGCAAGATGACGGACTGCCTGTTTAAAAATATTCGTTTTCATTGCCATGAAGGAAGGCGATTAATTGACATTTATTCATGGTAGTAAGTAGTATTTAAACTAAGTTACTCGTACATATTAAAGAGATACAATATATCTTACCTGTAAGGTCGCAAGGTAGCGCGCACAAACACATAGACAAACAAGCGTTTACAGGATTTAAATAGAATGGACAGCATAGTTACTTTAATAAATTCTGAAACACGGTGCAAGATGACGGACTGCCTGTCTAAAAATATTCGTTTTCATTGCCATGAAGGAAGGCGATTAATTGACATTTATTCATGGTAGTAAGTAGTATTTAAACTAAATTACTCGTAAATATTAAAGAGAAACGATATATCTTACCTGTATCTGTAGCAGAGCTTATTTACACATGCATAAAAGTTATAACGTGGCAGCGGAAAACAATCAAAGCTTCACAACTGACACAAAAATGGCGATTTCAGCGTCTCTATAGTATTGTTTAACGAACGGCCGATAGGAGTGCCAGTAGTGTCCGGTTGATGCTGCCACCTAGCGGAAAACGGAAAAATTAAGACATTCGTCATCTTGCCTCACTCTTCATCTTGCCCCGGTCTCCCCTACATGATGTTTTATTCTTGAGTGTGTGTATGTTTTTAGAAATGAGTGAGTATATATACATGTTTCAAACTTGAGTAATTTTGTTTCTGAGCCGTTTTGACTATGCGACATACTCAGATTTGAGTATTTTTTGCTCAGTTTTAAAAATGTCGTTTTTAAAGTGTGGTACTAAAAAAATGAAAGCAGAAAATTTTAAGTTACTACACAATGCTGTGATTAAATTTTCATTTGTGCATTAAAACTTAATTCCAAAAATTCTTGTCATTAAAGCGCTGTTATTGAAATATGCCATGTAATTTTTTTAAAAACTTCGTTGAAGTTAGTTTTCATATTTTGTTAAAAGTTTCTTAATTTTTATTGTCAAAACGCAATACTATAATAACAATTACCTTTTAATTAATAATATATACTTACTTACATTCCCAGCAGTTTAGTCTTTTATTTGACTTTTTTCCAAATATTCGAAAGTGTCCTCTAATGGACAGGTGTACACTACTGGAACTAGAAAAATCAAAGCAAAAAAATAATGATACAATCATGCAGATGTCACTACCTAAAAAGCTCCACACAGAAATTAATATATAGGCATTTATTTATATTTTTATGAACTTTCTTTCGGCATTCAGTTGAAAGACTAAGTTTGCAGAAACGGTTCTTTAAAAGAAAGAAACATTCGTACTCCCATAACTCTGATAGACATGTCTACCGAATATGAATCATGAATATCGATTAGAAATAATGCCAGGTAATCATAAAACATATTATAATAAAAAATATAATAACACAAAAAAAAATGACACTTTCAAATGAAATTTTCAAATTTTCATTTTGTTATAAAACTTTTTGTTTCAAATATGACGACCCAATGCTTTCAATTCTGAAATACCAGAAATACTCAGAATATTGAACCATGGGCATACTCAAAATTGGGCACATAGAGGTCAGTCCATACTCATTTTTGAAAAATGGACATACTCAAAAATGATTAGAATTAGTTTAAACTCATTTTTGAAACATGGAAATACTCAAAAATTGGCACATAGAAGTCAGTACATACTCATTTTTAAAACATGGACATACTCAAATATGAGCACATAATGTTTTATTCTTGAGTGTGTGCATGTTTCCAAAAATGAGTATATACATGTTTCAAACTTGAGTACTTTTGATTCGGAGCCATTTTGACTATGCGACATACTCAGATTTGTGTATTTTTTGCTTAGTTTTCGAAATGTCGTTTCTAGAGTGAAAAAAGGTTACATTATATAAAACGAAAAAAGGTTTACCTAATTAAAAAGGGTAAAAAAAACAAAGCACTCCCTGTCGTTTTAATAGATATCTGAATTTAATTTATAGACAGTTAATGAAGCTTATAGTTAAATTTCTGCGAAAATCTTACAATAATTCATCCATTTTGCGCCGTATATGTACATTATACAAAGTTTGTACATGCCTTTGTTATTTGAATTTTTTAATTATATTATTTCAAAACTGATAAGCGTTAGACTTTCTATATCTATTGATTCAGTACAATCATAACAATCTATCTCACATACGACTTACGTTCTGTTAAACCAAACCATATTTCCATTTATTTTTCTGCAATTTTCGGTAAACGAAATCTCTAATTATACAACAGCAATAACCCTATGAAGTATAATTTTTACTTTTTATATTCTCTCTTATTTTGTTCAGGATAAAAGTAAAGAGAATGTCGAAATCTGAGATGTATTGTCATCATCCATTTTCTTCCTATGATCACTGCAGTCAACTACACTATCCAACAGAAATTTTCTTTGACAGCTATGATTGAGAAAGTTAAATATTTTCATTTTTATTGATCAGTTTACATGACTCGAAAAAATTGGGACGTTATAAGTGTAGCAGTCAATTCTTTAAAAAAAATTGAAAGTTTGCAAGGAACTATAAGTTAAATAATGAAGAAAATTTATGAACATTCACATTAATAATGATGGATATTTATTAATTAAAAATATATAATTGTTAAATTTTACAATTATTGCTGTATTTCTTTTAAAATATTAAATTGAACTATTTCTTTTAAATATTAAATTGAACTATTTCTTTGATACACTGAATGACATTACACTGGATAAGATCATACGAGCAGGGAAGACCCAGCTATGTTCGGTCAAAAATAGCTTTGAGTTCAACTCGATATATTTGTCTCTCTGTATTATTACTATAATGACTTTTATTTTATAAAAATAGCTTGACCCATAATCAAAATTAACCACTAATCAAATTTTCTCGAACATGTGACCAATCCCAATTGTCTTCTCGTGCCCGAAACTCGCATGATATAAAATTTAGTCAAAATAGTCTCAGCCGTTTTTTAGATGAAATTATCTTGACCCACAGTGACTCCAAAATGACCCACTAATCAGATTATCTCGAGAATGTGACCTAGCCCAATAGTCTTCTCGTGCCCAAGAACTGTAGGATACAAATTTTAGTTCAAATCGTCTGCGCCGTTTTGAAGATAAAAATAGCTTGGCCCATGATTAGCTATAGCCAAAGATAGCTTATAAAAAGAAGATATTGAAGATAAAAATAGCTATAACCATGAATAGCCAAAATAGCTTGGCCATTTTGGCTTCATCCCAAAAATAATGACCTATGACCAAAATAACCCAGTAATAAAAATTTCTCGAACATGTGACCTAGCCCAATAGTCTTCTCGTTCCCTAAATCTGTAGGATACTAAATTTGGTTCAAATCATCTGAGCCGTTTTCAAGACAAAAATAGCTTGACCCAAATCCCCGACCAAAATGACTCACTAATCGAATTTTCTCGAACATGTGACCTAGCCCAACAGTCTTCTCGTGCCCGAAAACCATAAGATGCAAAATTTAGTTTAATCAGTCTGAGCCGTTTTTTAGATAAAATTAGCTTATCAGAGAGTGACCCAAAAATGTCCCATTAATCAAATTTTCTCGATCATGTGACCTAGCCCAATGATTTTCTCGTGTCTGAAACTCGTAGAATACAAAATTTAATAAAAATCGTTAGGGCCGTTTTTTAGATAAAATTAACTTGACCCACTAATCGAAAGTTCTCGAACATGTGACCCAAACCAATAGTCTTCTCGGGCCCAGAAATGATAGGATATAAAATTTTGTCAAAATCGTTTGAACCGTTTTTTGATACAATTAGCTTGACCCTGATCCATGGTGAGCCAAAATGACTTACTAATTGAATTTTCTCGAACATGTGACCTAGCCCAATGGTTTTCTGGTGCCCCAAAATGGTAGGATACAAAATTTCGCTAAAATCGTTAGAGCCGTTTTTAAAATAAAATTTGCATATATATATATATATATATATATATATATATATACAGTGTGATTCATAAATATCGAAACAATAGGCTATCTCCTTAAATACTACCCCTAGGCACATACTTCCAATTGCAAAGTTTCATTAAAAACAGGTGCAAAATTTGATGAGATAAGTTGCAACTCCATGGGGGGTCTATTTCAGAAAATACAAAAATTAAATTTTTATACGGCCCCCGTAGGATAAAATTTCCAATTTTGAAAATTTTCCTTATCCATTCCTGAATTAAACAAAGAAAAATCCATCTTGATATATGCAAAACTCAGAGACATATGTCCGTTCTAATAATTCGTGAGGTTTCGAGGGATCAGACACTAAATGAATCCAGAAACAATGTTACTGTAAGGTGTCCGGGAAACATTTATTTTTTATTTTTTTTTATTTATTTATAGAGTTAGAATTTTGAATTTTTTGTGATGGTTAACCATCCCATATAGCACATGTGCTTCCCTAGGACGTCCCCAGGAAGATTGACATTCATCCTCCAGGCATCCCTGAGGATGCAAAAATTTGTCACCAGGAGGTCCTCAGGAACCGAAAATGTCCGCCTCATAGCATCCCAGGGAGCTCCCCAGGACCTCCTTCAGGTTCCTCCTCAGGTTGTTCTAGGGTAGATTTCAGGAAGTAATACCCGAGGAATTTGGGAGACTTCAGGGTCAATTAATGTGCATAAAAAACATCCGAAGTTATTATTATTCGACGTAATGTAAAAAGTATTTAATTTTTTTTAATTAATAAATACGGACATTATCTTTTAAAAATTTACATAATACACATTACTTTTATTAATCACATGAAAGTTATGATACAGATTTTACGGAATAAACTTTCTTACCGCCGACTGGATTTGAAGCTGGGTACTTACGCATACGAGAAACACGCTCTAGTGATTACGCTACGCGGCCGTTGTACCTGAATCGTTTATAAGGTATTCATGTATTTCTTTCTCTTCTTATGAAAGTCAGTAAATAGAAAACATGCATATTTTTATGCTTCGTATAGCAGGAATTCTGTAACTTTTATTGCAAATAAAGATGCATACCCTTTGATATATATTCAACACAATATTAAATTGATAACTAGAAAAAAGCGTATCAATTATTTAAGGCATAATTCAAACCCATTTGTCTCAAACCCAAAAGAGCTGTTTTCTGACACATTTTTTAACTCGTTTTTGTTCGGAAATGCATTAAATTGGCAGGTGGTCTTTTTTAGAAACTATGTAATACTAGAAAAACGTTTTCCTTTTTTTTTTTTTTTTGTAAACGCAGATCTTTTAGAAAATACTGTGAAAGTCGTCGTTTTGAACCGAATTCCCCACGCGGCATCACAATAAAAGGGAAAAGGGAAGGGGTGTTTTATAATTTGCAACAACAATGCGTTTTATCATTTTAGTTAGGAGCCACATATATCAGGGTCAGGGGTCTATGATAAAGGAGCCAATTAAATAAAAATATTTAAAATTAAATAAATTAAATTATAAATTATAAATAATCACAATTAAACAAAGTAAGAGAAAAATTGACGTTTTTATGAACCAAAAAGTGAAAGTCAAATTCAAAATGCACTTTTTTTAAAATTAGAAATATTATAATTTTAAATTAAAATTAGAATAAGCAAAACTCAATTTGATTTCTAATATTGATATTACCATATTACAAGTTGTTAAACGATATATCTATAAAAGCTTTTCTGAGTTTATGCATGTTAGGCTGTTCTCAAATTCAAATTGGCTACTTTATGACATATTTTTTAGTTCATTTTTGTTTGGAAACGCTTGAAATTGGCAGGTGTTCTTATTTATAAACTTTGTAATCAAAAGATGTTTTCCATTTTTTTGGTAAAGACAGAAGATCTTTCAGAAAATACCGTCAAAGTCAGTGTTTTGAGCTGAATTTCCGAAGCCGTAACACGAGAAAGGAGAAAAACGTGTCGTCATGTAACATGAATCACTTGTAACCCGATAAGTAATTTATTTATCAAAAAATGGAAAATTCATTTCGATCTCAAATCAATTCAATAGTCAGGCCAGCCAATTTTATGTCTTTGCGTTTAAAAATAAGTCAAAAGATGTGTCAGAAAGTTTCGCGTTGTTGAGCAGATCATTTGAGAAACACCCTAAGATACATAAATACATCGTTTAATTTTCAATTACCTACATGAAACTGCTGTTTAAAATGACAGTAATATTTCTTTAGCTCTTAATTTTTAAAATATGGGCATTTCTACTCTATATCTGTAACTAGTTAAATATGAAAAAAAGTACTGTTAATAAAATTTGTGTCTGTAACAAAAATATTTTTTTTCTTATTGTAATAAATAAAACTAATTTACAATTAAATCTCCATTTAGCGATCTTTTGAAATCCTGTGAAAACATTCAATACATAGAAATTTCATTATGCACTTTTTTTCATTATAATTTCATTTTAGCTAACAAAACTAATATTTCAGGAGATTTAAAATGCCTAAATGTACGGATACTTTGACATAAAATTTGAGTTCTTTGTTATGATTGTCAACGAAGTATTGTGTAAAAATTCTAAACAAGGAAATCCATTAAAAGCAATACTTTTGTCTTTTATAGAATCATTGGTCGACTGCTTTAAAGATTATTTTTCTATTGTACCGACAATTGTTTATTTTAGTTATCTCAAAGCTAAATTTGAAATAGCTTACTCCTTATTAGAAGAACGTTTCTCTCCTTTCAACCATGGAACTAAGTTCCATGCTTTCAACTACTTTTCTTTGCAAGTATTGCATGCATTCCTGTAAGCATACATATCCATTCTTCATCCATCAAAAGAAATTGGAGGTTGCTCAGTACTATTCATGTTCTTATTGTAGTTAAAATTCTACCCTTACCTGACTAAACATATTTGCATTATGGGACTTTTGCAGCTGATTATATAATCGTTCTTGACATCTGGATAGAAGTATTTCCTTGCTTAAACAGGAGTGAAGAATTTGCACGAAAAATAATCTTTTATAAATATCCTAAACTAAAAAGCTTGACAAATATAAAATAGGTTTCTTAAATGAAAGTTTTAACAACTAAAGCAAAACACAACTCAGTTTTAAATTCTGGAGAAATATTTGTTATTTAGAAAGATAAATATTTATTTATATTTTCTGAATCTGTATGTTGTTAATTTTTCTTAAGTTCACTAAATTGAGATTTCACCTTCATTATTAAGAATTAAAAAATATATACCATGTATCGTAATTTGAAAGAGGTAATAGAAAATAACTAATTTGTATTTAAAAAATAAAATAAAACTAAATATTGTAAAACCTCCTGAACAGACGTTTCATAAAAATTCATACATAATTAAAAATTGACATCATTTAGCGAACATATGCTCATTACCAACACATATATAATGTATATTAAATGAGACAAGTGGTATTGACCAGGTCCGTGATAATAATCTGCAAGAATTTATATCTTTAACCCGATTTTGTAAGAATGTATATTTTTAAATAAAAATCTTTCAAGCAAAACTCTTATTCAGGGGGGAGGAGGGGGTATGTTTGTATTTTTTAAAACCAAATGTGCCATTTCAATAGAGCATGTAATCTTTTTAAGTTGGAATTATAATTTAGACTTAAAAGTAAATTATTGATTTGATAATGACGATAAATATAAAATTATTAATTAGTTGAAAATGTAATAATAAAATACATAAAGATATATGTAATTTTTAAAAAGATCAGAAAAAAAATAATTAATAGAAGAATAATAATAAAAGTAAATATGCTCGATATGACTTAAATATGATTCGATTTTGAAACTTACATGAAAATTAACTTTTACAATCGAAATAAGATTTTTTTAAATAGATTGTTTAATTTAAAAATGCTTATCTCTAATCTATTAACTATCAAATTCTGAATAGATACAAATATGTAAATATATATTAAACTGTTGATAAAATCCTTATTTGTAACAAATTTTTGATTCCGTTTGATTTCTTAAAGTTACGGAAAAAACCCATCATTTATTAGAAATAATAAAAGAAATATATATATATATATGATAATTTAAAATGGTCAGCAAAAAAAAATAATAAATCGAATTTATATTTTAAAATTAAATATTGATCCAATTATTATTTATATATATAATTCAAATTAATATGAAATGATTAATTATTTAATACAAATAATAATAACAATTCAATATATAAGATTACATTTGAAGGATCAGAAGAAATAATTTTTACTAGGTATCTCTAATCCTTAATTTATAAAATATGGTTATATACAAATATATAAATATATATTAAACTTCGTGTTTCGAAAAAAATAATTCTGATTTCTTATAATTGAAAATAAAAATAATTTATTAGGAGAAAGTAAATCAATTTTATATTTAAAATTGTATTATTTCTATAGAAACTAATAAAGTATATAAGTGAAATCAATGTAAAATTATTAGTTAGATGAAAAAGTAATAGTAAAAATATATAAGTAATTGTTGAAAGTTCAGAAAAAATAATTAATGAATGTAATGATAAAAGGAATTAATATATAAGTTAATTTTTAAAAGATCAGAAATAAAATAAATCAGAAATTTTCAATTTATATTTAAAGATTAATTTATTTTAATTATTTATTTAACTACATTTTGATTGCATTTTATAAATTAAAACTATATCTAAATAAGGATAATTAAATATTATAACAATAATTAAAGGTTAAACAATAACCAGATGTGCTTAGGAAATAAAATAAATCAAATAATAATATAAACTTTATTAATTAAACAATCGAACCACATCAAACCAAATATTTGTTTTAATAAAAAATTATAATAAGTTATTTTAGTGTCAAAATCACCCATGAGATGGCATCAGTACCGTCTCTTCCTAGGTACTTTCCTAGGAATATCAACCCGAGGAGCTTGCTCCCTGGGAGGGATCTGGGAGATCAGTCCTGAGGAGCTTGCTCCCTGGGAGGAATCTGGGAGATCAGTCATGGGGAAGTGATTAAAGTATCTTCCCCAGGAACGCCTGATAGCGTCATTACAGTTTCAGGAGGAATTTGGGATGAATTGGAACTCCTGGGGAGGTTTTCAGGACCTTTGGTGCTATATGGGTATATAATTTGTAAACAGAATCACATCATAATACTTCTTACAAAATTTCAAAAAATTTAGAATAATTAAAAATTTTTATAACTCGAAACATTATTTGCCGAACTGATTTTACTTCTTTCAATTAAACAGAAATATATAAGTTGTAATTTTGATTCAGCATTTAAAAAAATATTAATTTAAAAATATTAATAATATTTAAAATAGCAATTTAAAAAAAAGTTATTTTAAACAAATTATAGTGCAACTTATTTTAAACAAATCATATTTTCAAAAGTGATTTTTTTTTTCAAATTTGCCAAATTAAAATTTAAGGAAAATATTTGAAAAAGATATATTTCAAGTTTGAACCATTTATCTTTAAAGGTTATTCACTTATATCAATTTAAATATGAGAAATGCTGAAAAAAACCTATGATGCAGAAAAATGCATTTAAAGTTTTAAATAAAGATTGGCTCCTAATAGAGCGTTTAAATGTTTTTTAAAATCTTCCAGGTGAGTAAGTAACTCCTTCCTGTAGTTTCGATTTCTGATTTAGTTTAATTTGTGCCATTCTCACCTTCTTTCTTTACTGTTTAAATGTGTCAGTTGATTTAAACAAGACTTTTCTAACATGATATGGGGATAGATGAGTTTTTTGATATGATGCGAAAGAAAGCCCATTTCATGGGCGATGCACTTAATTTGATGTAATTCCTTATCTAGACAGGTGTCTCCGCATATTTTAGGTTTCTGCACAAGCAGATATTTGTACGAAAAATTCCCATTTTTCTTAAGATACAATTAAGATTATTTAAAGAATACTACATACAGATTTATAAAAAAAAATTACGGTATATTTTAGATTACTATGTGTTTGCATGACAAAATCATAGCTGCCAAATCTCCCATTAATCCTCCGTAAGATGTAGATTAATTTGAACCAGTTAACAACTTTAAAACCAGAAAATGTATTTAATGAATCTTTGACTTATTTAATTTTAAGGTTTTAAGTCGAAGTTATTCAATTGAATTTCCTAAAAGAGTTTCTGGTTCGAGCGTATTAAACCTGGGTAAAATAAACACACTTACAACGGAAGATTACTGGGAATTCAAAAAATACGCAATAGCAAATTTAATGATTATTTATACTCTTAGACTATTGCATTCGAATAAAGATTTATTTTTAAAAAACAATGTCGTTTGAAATAAATGAAAAATAGGTTTAAAAACATAACTTTCGAATCTGTATAGCAAAAAATAGATTTTTGAAAATATTTCTGTATATTATATTAAAATATATTTCCAATGATTCCGTTAACAGAAGTTTCATTATCGCTATTACTATTTTTACAAAACTTATTGCCTGTCCGACACGTCCTAAGAACAATAAAAACACGGACCGTCCAGCCCGGCCAGCGCCAGTGACGGGCCTGTTGCCAAGAACGGGCTCATGGAGACCTCTAGCATATTTCTGAATCACGTTTAACGCAAAAATCTATACGCTGTTATTTTATATCTAAAAGTTAAGGTATTGTCTTAGATTTACTTTTAATAATGTGTAAATTTATGGTCGATCCCTAACTTACATTTCAAATGAACTGATATCGTGTCGGTCAGAGGTATGCGTAAGTGGTGTAAGTCACGAATTTTGGATTTTAATATCTCTGTGAATTTTGCAGATATCAAGATTGATTTTTTTTTTGTTGTTTAATTCAGAAATGGATAAGGAAAAATTTCCTAATTGGAAATTTTATCCTACGGGGACCATATAAAAATTTAATTTTTGTATTTTCTCAAATAGACCCCCCCCCATGGGGTTGCAACCTATATCATCTAATTTTGCACCTTTTTTTATGAAACTTTGCAATTGGAAATATGTGCCTAAGGGCAATATTTAAGGAGATAGCCTATTGTTTCCATATTTATGAATCACACTGTATGTATATATATATATATATATATATATATATATATATACAACACATACACACAAGATTTGCTCGCATTATAATATATGATCTCCAATTATCCTGTTTCATTAAAATTGGTTAAATATTTACATAGAAAAATCAATTTCGTTTATACAAATTATGAATGATATTTTAAAAATTTGTGCATATTAAATTAATTTAGCATTGATATTTTCAACATAGAATATTTTTATCGTTGAAGAAAGCTGATCAAAATATATGATTTTGAAATTTAATTGAATTTTTTAATAAATACTTTTCTTATTTCATGGCTGTCAAAGAATTTGTTTAAACTGCAATAATTAAGTTTCTTTTGATTGCTATATTATCTAAAAAATTGAAAAATTAGAAAACAAAGAAAGGGCGAAAAAGTGAGATGGAGAAAAGAATGAAGTTCTTATATATACATTTTATTTTGCGGCTATTCGGTAATTTGATTTTCTTTTTTATTGCTTTCATTTTATTAATATTCGAAGAGTGGGGAGTAGCTGAAGTTGAATATAATTTTTTACTTGCAAATATGCAAACTTTGTTCTGTTCATCGGAATATATACGCGATAAAAATTAATTAAAAAAGTTATACATAAATAAATAAAAATAAGCATTAATGTGAAAAAAGTTGAAGTGGCAATCCCCTGAACATGCCAAATGAGAATTCAGAGAAAATTAATTGTTGTTAAGCAATTTTAGTAAATTTTGTTTCCATTTCATAAATTGTAATATATATTTTTTCTCTAGTCATCTTCTTCTTCATATATTTTCTAATTGCTCAGATTGGGGGACATTATCGGTTTATAATTTAATGTCAGTCGGATTAAAAAAGTAAATGATAATGTTGCCAAGTTAGATTTTTTTAAGGGGAATAAGTTTCATATCATGAACCATAGCTGTCAATTTCCGAATTGTTTTCAAGTCAAGAAAAACAAGTATAAAGCGAAAATATATTTACTAAGATTATGTAATAATGTGTTTTGTTTTCGAATGTACTTATTTTATATGATTTAGGAATTAAAATTTCTTGTTCAAAGTATGTTTTTTGATTAAAAAAACACCGGAATGGTGGCAGTTATGAGAGACAAAAATACCTGTTTTCTTCGAAATTTCTCGAAATTTAAAAAAGCTTCTTGACCTTTAGATATACATGTCCAAGCTTACTTATATTTCTCTACAACTGTGTCAAAATGCTTCTTTTTATGTTAATTTCTTTTCATAACCTGAATGAGATGATGTACAACGCCCACGGAGAAACAATGCCGCAATATTTTTTTTCTATAAAAGAAAGTTTATGTCACTTTTACATTGCTACTAACATTATTCAAAATAAGTTCAAGTTGAATATATCATTTTTTAGATCTTAATCTGTCGAATTTTCTAGAAACCTTTTCAGACACAACCAGAAAACAAAAATAAATTTTTTTAAGAAATTCAAATTTACTTGGTTTTTTACTTTTTCTGTAGATTTTCTCATAAAATAAAATGAAAACATTACTATTTTTACCATATCAAATGTGTCACTTTTACTATATTTTTCAATTCGTAGGTTAATTCGAAGACTATAGAAAAAAAGGCTGCACATTAGGGGGGGGGGGTCGAAAAAATCGACATTTTTCAGAAAAATTTCTGATAGTGTGGAAAAGTTGCCTTTTGTAATTAGAAGAATAACGCAATACAATTTTTTTGAAATTGCTTAATATCTTTAGGTCGTGCATCGCTCTTGGATTTTGGAAAATTTGATCAAAAATTACATTTTTTGTAATTAATGATGAAAATGTTTAAAAAAACAGACCTACTTCTAATAGTGCGTAAAAGTTTCCTTTTGGAAATTGAAAAATAATGCTTTTTTAATTCATTAGTATTTTTAGGTATCGTATCGCCATTAAATTTAGAAAAATATTATCAAAATTGGCAATGTTTCATATAAAAGATGAAAATTCGTTTTTTTTTTCTCATCCACTTCTAATTATATAAAAATATTGCTTTACGTGCATATAAACGAAATATAAAATTAATTTTAAAATAGGTTAATATTTTTTGGACTTACATTGTTTATAAATTATGAAAAATCTTAGAAAAATATACCTTCAGATTATTTTATTTATTTAAATTTAAACAATTATATTGAACAAATTTAGAACACTACTTAATGAGACATTTTTTAACAGAACTGGTTGACTCAATTTTAAACAAGAATTTGAATTAATTGTAGAGAATAGTTATTATTATTTCTTATATTCATTTTTTACCACAGGTAAGGCCTTGTATTGCGATTTATTATAAAACTTTGGCATTAGTGATCGCGAAAGCAAAGTTGATCTAACATAGCCGTCTCTGTTATTATTACCACATACTTTTTCAGATGCCTCATTCACAAGTTTCACACATTGTGCCACTGCTTGTGTGTGGCACTGAAACGCCTTGTGATATTTTCCCATATCCCAGCTGAGTTACGTTACTATTGACCTCAGGAGTTGTCGGGTCAGATCAAACGAAACGATCGATTCCCGATGCTGAATGGCGTGGACATTTTAAGAACAATAACCGAGACTGCCTGGCACCTAGTCCGACACTAACGGATTGATTATTCTCCTTGTGAGGTCGCAGATGGAGAGATTCCCAGAGACTTTCGGACGCCAAGGGAAGTCCTTTAAAATCTGGGAATGAGAACCAGAGATCCACTACGATAGGCTGCCGTAAGTTTAAGAGGCCGGGAGGAACCTGCCCCCGCCCCCCTTTTTTTCGGAGGCGAGAGGAAGAAGAGAAGACGAGAGGAGATGGTTCTTCGGAGGCAAAAGGGTAGGACGTGACCCTGAAAAAGCAGAGTCTGGCAGTGAAGCGAGAGCGAAGTGAAACGGAGGAACGATCCGTCTCGATCACCCAAGGACACCCTGTCCTGTTTAATTTGTATCACCGAATACAGAGAACGGAAATTAAGTTTGGAACGAGACTGTCTGGTGTAGAGACCTAAGGAGAAATTAGAGGACTTTATGGAACTCGGTTATAATCACCGGCACCCACGCATTTCATCTTATTTTATTTTGTTCCATTTTATTTAAATAATGAAACCTGTAGAAGGAATGCTCTGTACTTCGAGTTCGAATAAAGGAACTTTTCTTTCTACAAATCAACTTGAGTAATTACTCCGGTTAGCCACAGCTACCAGTTCGAATTTTTATAAATCCCGCCGGAGTTTTTACAGATGGTGGCAGCGGTGGGATTTAAAGTGGTGAAAGAAACGTGCGTGACAAAGTTTTATGAATTCGGGGCAGAGTAGGACAACTCGCCGAATTTCTTCAGAATCTACACCAGCCGTTGGGAACCTGAATCTACATACCGAATCGGGGCAGAGCAGGACAACTCGCCGAATTCGTACAGAATCCTGTGATAGAGAGACAGATTCCGCTGAATCGAGGAAGATCCACCGACCCCAAAGTGACCCGCCAAAACCAAGGCAGAGACCCGAGCTGATCTGAAACTGCATCCGCTGAACCAGAAACCAGAAACATCCGAACTTTGCTGACAGTGTGGAGAGAAAAGAAAGCAGAATCACCGCCGAGAATCGCAGACACAGCTATACCCAGGTGAGCACTTGTTTTATTCTCAGTGGAGGCTTAGTGTGTATATTTTTAATTTTGGACAGGAAGCAATTTTTCTTTAATTATTTGTGTTCGGTAATATAAGTATAAATTTTAAATATTAATTACCAACAGATGTTTTTGTGTGTTGAAGGTAAATTAAAAGTGTAACAAACTTTAAATTCATCTTGTTTCTAGTAATTGAAAAATTCTTTTAATCTTTTTAATTAAAATTTTTTTGTTTGGTGAAAAGCAAATTATGTTAATTGTATTTTTCGGCCGAAATTTTTAATGTGCTCTCTTTTTTTGAAGATTGCTAAGGAATTAAATTTTGAATTTAAAGAAGTGGTAAGATTAAGTTGAAGTCTGTTAGTAATTCAGTTAAGTTAAAGTAAGATATATGTTTTTTTTGGCAAATTGTAGCCTATATGTGGAATTGGTTTGCTTGTAATTCAAAATTTCATGAATATTGATTGTATTTTGTGTCGAGCAGAAACTACTGTATTTATTTTTATGTTGTTTTGGGGGTGAAAAACATTGTGTATTTTTTTTATTGCATTTATGTGCGGGAGATTGGAATTAAATTGTGTTAGAATTTAAAATTAGTGATTATGGCAGGCATATCGGGATTTCGAAAATGCGATCTGCAAACCCTTGCGATAGAATTTGAAGTAGAGGTTTTGTCAAATGATACAATTCCTAAATTGGTTAAAAAGATAACGGAGGCCCCCGATTATGATGAGACTATGGCGTTAAACCAATTAAAGTTGATTGAAGAAGACCGTGTAGAGAGATCGAAATTGGAAAAAGATAAAATTGAGAAAGAACATGAGCTCGCGAGAATTAGGGCCGAACGGGAAAATGATACTTTAACGTTATCATCTAGTCAAATAGAAAGGGAACCTAAAATTCTGTTAAAAAATGTGTTACCTAAATTTGAAATGGGAAAATCGGAGATTTCCTTATATCTCAACTTATTTGAGAGACAGGCATTAAAAGCGCAATTAGATAAGTCGCAATGGGTAACAAATTTGCTAGGTTTACTTCCTATAGAATTGACAGAAGTTATTCTTAGAGAACCACCAGACGAAACGGACAATTTTGATTTTGTGAAGGGAAAATTACTCGAAAGGTTTAAAATTAGTGCAGAAGACTTCAGAATCAAATTCGTAACAACACCACGGTCCGAAGAAAAAAATTGGAAAGATTTTTCGTATGAAATTACGAATTATTTCGACCAATGGTTAAGCGGTATTCAGGTATCCGAATTTAGTCAACTTAGGGACCTGATAATTACTGACCAGATCAAACGGAAAGTGCCCTCTGAAATTAGACAACATTTCATAGATTCCTGGAGTGATTTAATTACGCCCGGGGAATTAACCCAAAAACTAGATCATTATGAGGCAGTTAGAAGAACAGAGATGAAACAGTCCCCGCCTAGATATCCAAATAACGGCAAACAGGTTGAGGGAAACAGATTGGTTGATAGACCAGAGACAGAACCCCAAAACGCGGAAATGAAAAGAAATTGGAGGGAGAGGGAAGATAAAAAAGATAGAGATGTAATTGTTGATAAGCGAAAAGACAGGTCTTGTTTCCATTGTGGTAGTTTTTCTCATATCCGCAAATTTTGCCCCAAACTAAAATGGAGTAGTGAAATACCTGAAGTGGTTAATCGGTTGGCTGACCTCGATGAGTTAAACGAAATGTTCCAGCCCTATTTAACAAAAGGGATTGTAAATGGGAAAGAAATGAAAATTTTTAGAGACACTGCTACGTCGCTAGATTTAATTAGTGCCAACCAGGTGACCCGAGAACAATACACAGGGAGAGTCGTGTGGGTAAAGCAACCGTTACAAAATGATTTAAAATGTCTACCCCTCGCAGAAATAGAGCTTAATCTGTGTGATTTAGGAAAAAGAGTTAGGACTTACGCAGGTATTGTCGATGCAGACATAGAAATGGATTATTATTTATTGGGAAGCAAAACACAAAATTTGCTAGACAGAATGAAACCAAAACCGCCTGTTAGCTTTGGGAGTGCAGCACCGAAAAAAAGGCACAGGAGTGACCGCCCAATTCCCCCCAACCCCACGAACCGCTTAGTTTCGGCTTATCAAAAGAATGAAGTGAGAAAACCGGACAGGAAGGAAAAGAAAGGCTTTGTTCCCTTTCCCCTTAGCCAACGTGCAGGAGTAACTCATTGTGAATCTTCCATTAAAACGAAATTCGCGACGACCCCGATCCGCGCGACACCCAAATCAAGGATGAAGGAAGAGGGTTATAAAGAAAGAGCGAGGGTGTCTTATTTAAGGAATGAAATCCGGGAAAGTAAGCATGAGGAAAAAAATAAAGACACAGTCTTAAAGCGAAAGGAAGAGTTTAGGTTTAAATCTTCGGGACAGAAAACAACAAAGGGGGTAAACCGTTATTGTGCGTTGGGAAGAAAACGAAAAACGTTTTTCGGATCTAATTGGTTAGAAACCCCAGGATACATATCGCCGCGTAACGAAACTAAAGGCAGCGATGTTAAGCAGATGAAAAACGACGCCGGAAATGACATCCGACTAATTAGAGATTTTGGAAAAAGGCAGGATATTCGCAGATCCTTAGGATATAGGCCAGGGATACCAAATTCCACATGTAGACTGTTTAAGTAGAATGGAATAAATAACATTCCACTCAGTAATTTTGTATATAGTTTTTAATGTTGTAATTGAAATAATTGTGTATTTGAATCATGCAATGAATATTGAAATTTAATTTAACGATGTGAGTTTGTAAAGTGTATTGTAAACTTGTGAATAATAATGTTTAAGGTAAGCCTCTATTGAGAATTAACATGTGTGTTGGGTATGTACGGAAGGCTAGCGCACCAGTAATGATTTAAGATTTTCCAAATGCTTGAAAAATCTCAACTGCTGGAGGGGGTAATGCTGTGATATTTTCCCATATCCCAGCTGAGTTACCTTACTATTGACCTCAGGAGTTGTCGGCTCAGATCAAACGAAACGATCGATTCCCGATGCTGAATGGCGTGGACATTTTAAGAACAATAACCGAGACTGCCTGGCACCTAGTCCGACACTAACGGATTGATTACTCTCCTTGTGAGGTCGCAGATGGAGAGATTCCCAGAGACTTTCGGACGCCAAGGGAAGTCCTTTAAAATCTGGGAATGAGAACCAGAGATCCACTACGATAGGCTGCCGTAAGTTTAAGAGGCCGGGAGGAACCTGCCCCCGCCCCCCTTTTTTTCGGAGGCGAGAGGAAGAAGAGAAGACGAGAGGAGATGGTTCTTCGGAGGCAAAAGGGTAGGACGTGACCCTGAAAAAGCAGAGTCTGGCAGTGAAGCGAGAGCGAAGTGAAACGGAGGAGCGATCCGTCTCGATCACCCAAGGACACCCTGTCCTGTTTAATTTGTATCACCGAATACAGAGAACGGAAATTAAGTTTGGAACGAGACTGTCTGGTGTAGAGACCTAAGGAGAAATTAGAGGACTTTATGGAACTCGGTTATAATCACCGGCACCCACGCATTTCATCTTATTTTATTTTGTTCCATTTTATTTAAATAATGAAACCTGTAGAAGGAATGCTCTGTACTTCGAGTTCGAATAAAGGAACTTTTCTTTCTACAAATCAACTTGAGTAATTACTCCGGTTAGCCACAGCTACCAGTTCGAATTTTTATAAATCCCGCCGGAGTTTTTACAGCCTTTATAGTTTCAGTTCCAATTCTGAGAGAGCATTTGAATCAATAAGAGGCAAACTGCTCTCTGGGCTGATTCCATTTAATATAGGTGGTGAAGTAACTTTACAGATAGACCAATCAATAAGTTCTGAATAATCGTGTGCACTAAAATTTAATTTGGGGATCAAAATCTGGCACAGTCGTCACGCTTTATGTCACATATTGCATTGCTTTCCAAATTCGTCGTTATCCCAACTGCCTTATATGTTCCCTTTCATCTGTGATCATTCCCAATATCAGGATTTCTGGATGAGCAAAGAAGGCGTTACGCTCAATAACAAGGTCTATCACATCCTGTACACTTTTTGGTAGATGTTATTTGCATAAAGACATGCTTTTGTCCGTAAATAATAGAATGTTTCTTCTTAATATCAAATCACACAGGCACACGTTTTCATGATGAATAAAACTTACTGCTTCAATTCAGTCGTATGGTTTTCTGTGGATATATACAGTCTGTGAATTCTATTGGCTGTCGTTAGCCATCGGAAATCAGAAATGGGCCCTGGATCCCGGACAGAAAGAACTTCAGGACAGAAGCCCGATTGCAGAACGTTTGATATTTCAAAAAAATACTTTTGATCTTTACTGAGGTCATTTAGGCTTTCAACAGTGACTGTTGGGATATTGCAATTGATTAATTCAAACTTGATAACAAGTACTGTTTCACAAGGATGTAGTGGCTTGCCCATAGGACCAGAAAGCAATGGCGGCCCTTTGCTTTTGCCCTCAATATGTTGAAACAAGTGCCTAAAAGTCAATTGGATGAAATGAAAAAGGCAAATACACCATTGCAAGGGCCTCCTTATTTTCATTCCCAAGTTTCGAATAACCCCCTTTTTCAATCCCGTATGAATAGATGTGCCGTCACAACCAATTACAAGGATATCATCTAAAGAGATATTCTTCTGCGACAGATATAAAACAACACTTTCACAAATATTTCTTCCGCTTCCACTCTTACACGTAACATGGCCAATATATTTTGAGTCCGGCTCTTGACTTAAAGAAATGTGCTCTTCCATTTTTGACCTTCGATAACTTTTTACGCCGATATTATCATGACATAACGTATTGTCTTTTCTACCGTCAAAATATATACCCCGAACAACAAGAACATTGTCCTTTTGTAAAAGGTTTCTTGTTGTAAGCTTATCTCTTCTTATTTTACTTTTGTCAATAACAAGTGACGTATGTGTTTCATTGATCATTCTCATGTCTTGAAGAACACCAAACACGAGAGCAGCGGTTGCTATGTCAGAAACCCCAAATCTGTCACTTGCTAAAGCTATTGATGGTAAACAAACCCTCATTTGTGACGAAGTAGAATTTTCAGCTTTGGTGAACTTTTCGAAATCATTTGCAAATTTGAACTTTTTTAATTTTTTCGGCTGAAAGGGGTAAAGTAAATTCTGTATCAGTATTCTCAACTTTAAGATTAACTTAAGAACAATTTGCTTCTGAGTTCATAGAACTTTGGCATGAAACACGTTTATTCTTTTCCTCTTTTCTTTCATTCCTTTTTCTAATCTTAGACGTTTCTTTGAGATTAAAGTTGGCAATTTTACCTATCCTGGTACTTCTTTGGTCGTAGATAAACTTTTGTTCAATTTGTGGAATTTTTCTCCCCTTATCACCGTTGCAATTTATAATATAGGGCATTTACAACGATCTAATGAAACGCAAATGCATTTTAGAATCATGGTGCATTTGTATGAGGTCACATCAAAAATCTATAACTATTCGTCTTGAATTGCTGTAATTTCGCCTTAAAACGCAACTTATCCTTGTCTCGTTTAAATTATTTCCTCATTTTATAGTATTTTTCATGATAAGCTCAATTGAATGATTCTAGCCTCAGACACTGTTGGTATTGAAGACATTTCATAAATGTATTTGATTTTTCAATCACTATTTCTGTGACTTCAGAAAAACGACTTCGATTGTAAAGCAACTTGTAAATTATATCTCACTTGAAAACAGCAGTGCAAAACATCCTCGTGTGAAGGCAGTTGAGTCGTATTAAAATCTTTTGGAAGATCAAATATTGGACAATCCAATTCCTGTTTTGTACTTAGTTCAGGTTTATTTTTATACATACTAGATTTGAACGTAGAGTAAAAAAACTCAACTATATATCAAAGTCACTAAATAAATTCGAGAAATTAAAAGAAATACGAAAGGCTTTCGCATTCAATGGAATCATAACTGCAAATGAAACGTCGTTGTATGTAGCAATCACGTGACAATCTTTAAAACCACCTGCGTTCACAGACCATCTGCGCATTGCGCAAGTGATGTAAAGGAAAGGCGGGATTAGCAGTTGTTTTTGCAATCAGTGTATGTCAATTTTGATCACATTTTCCAAATTTCAAGTACGATGCGCGACCTAAAGATATTAACCAATTTTTATAAAATCCGTTATTTATCTAATTATAAAAGGTGACTTTTGCTCAATATTAGAATTAGGCTTGAAATTTGTTTAATTTTCCTCATTAATTTTAAAAAATGTCATTTTTAATAAAATTTTCCAAACTTCAAGTTTGATGCGTGACCTAAAGATATTAACCGATTTATTATTATTTTTTTTTGTGTTATTCTTCTAATAACAAAAGGCAACTTTTCTGCACTATTAGAAGCTGATTTGAAAAAAATCGATTTTTTTGACCCACCCTACTGCACATGTTGCTTTGTTATATAAAATTAAAAATAGTTTATTCTTACACTACTGTTGCCAATATTAAAAATATTGAAACTGAATGTATTGATTTTATGGAATAAAAATAAACTTGGTGAATCTTTCTAAAACACAAACTGTACATCACAGTAGCACATTTAAAGAAACTTTAAAGACTTCAATCAAAAGATTTTCTCTTGCCTTCAACAGTGCACAATATATGTGAAAAGTTTATATGTATTCATTAAGAAACGTAAATTTTATTCACTTCAAAATATATAAAATATACAATTTATTAATAATAAATTTTAATCTGAGGTTATTTGTTAATAAGAATGGACGCAAACAACACTGTATGTAGCAATTTAGTGTAAAATCCTTCCCCATTAAAACACTTTTCTGATAAAAACACATATTTCTTCATGTCTATATATTTTAATCATAATTCTATAATGTTTCCCGTAGTATGTAATCTTCTGTACTTTCTGTGCAAGTAAAAAATCTACTTATTATTTATACTTATTACTTATTAGTTAAAATAATATACGATTCATATCGTCATCATTTATTTTCTTTCTTTTGTAATAGTTACAGCCAGTCGCACAATCTAAATAAATTTTACTTTAACAGTTATCATTGAGAAAAAGAAATTAGACTTAATTTTGTCTGTTATATCTTTCTGTCTTAATACTTTTCAAGAAACTTTGGGACACCATAAATGCCAAATACAATTACATGGAATCTTTATTTAGAATTATTAGTTTATCGAATAACGATGTTTTTATTTTTAGATTTTAATTCCTGATATAGGAAAATGTAAACATGAAAATAAGTTACCAAAGTATTTTAAAGAGTAAATTGATTACAAGTGTAAGCAAATGATTATTGTTACACAGGGTATTAAAATTTTTCAATATTTAACAGAAAATACATGTCTACGATTTTTATTTAAAATATCTACATCGCTAAAAAAAGTTAAAATAAAATATATTAAACACATTTAGGGACAACTACAGGATAATTCTTGAACGACAAAGTAGTACCAATTTTGTAGTCTGTTTATAGATTTTTCAAATTGGTGCGTTTCTAAGTAGTAGCCTATATCACAAAGAATTTAAAATAGAGATTTATGTTGTGATTGATTAGTGTTGCTCATGGAAACTTAGTAAAAGTACTACGTGATACATGATCATTATGTAGTTAATATTAATAACTGTGGTAGGTATTAGTAACTGTTACTATATGAACTTTCAGTGTGTGAATTTTGGTGAAATCTGTATTTTTCATTTAAATACGAATAATAAGGAAATAATCCCTGAGAAGAATTAATAAAGACAAATACACAAATATGAAAAACCATATATAAAAATATAGCTATATTTCTTGAGAAACTTTATAAACATTTATTCTTTGTTAGCTCATCAATGAATTATTTTAAATAAATAAAACAAAATAAGTTCTTGCAAGAAACTGTTAATGTAATCATATTGGATTGAATTTGTAATAGCCACTAAATAAAAATCGTTCTGTAACAGCAAATAATCGTTGCATTTTAGTTCAGAATATGCGCATAAATATATTTTGTGCAGCAATGTATAGGAACATGTGATATCTTTATAAGGATGACGCACTTTTAAATCTTAAAGTTTAATAAATATCAAAATATACCCAGATATTTGGCGGAAAATGTAAATTCATATATTGTATTGATACGTTAGAAAAAGGAAACATGTCATAATGTATGAGCAATGCTTGTTTCTTAAAATGTAATTTTCCCAGCTGTAATTTTCTCTCTTTTACTTATCCTTAAAATGCTCCATGAGTTTAAATTTTTGATCAACATTTTTAATATTGCAAATTAACAGTATTGTCTCGTACTACAACAAATCCATGTTTCCATTTTTGAATATTGTTTTATTAAGATCCTCACATTCATAATAAAATTTATTAATCTTTTGTGAAAATTCTACCATGTAGATAAAAATTCTTACATTAACATTTAACTTTAATCGATTTTTTTAAAGAACTATGTTGTATAAAATATAATTTTATTTTTTGACTATTTAATATATAAACGCATACAACACTTTTTTTGTTTAACTATATAAAAACCGTTAAATTTGATACACTTACACATGGACTTTATTTAAGTAGCATAAAAATTTGGACATATAGAGTTGATGAAATGTTTAAATGCAACGTGAGCAGTGCTTTGATTGTTTAAGATCCATCCCTGCAAGAAATTGTCGAAATGTAAAAGGTCGTACAGAAATCTTTTATATCAGTAAAATCTATGCATATTTACCTGGAGAATACCGAATGTTTTAAATATCCGGAACACAAATAAAACACGATATTAAAATATCTTTTGACCAGAGAGACTTAAAGTTTGCAGATTATCATATAACCTGATAAGATATTTTCTACGAATGAAAAAAATCTAAATCATTAAAATAAAAGACGCTTCTGTAAAGAAAATAACAAGAGGTAAAACCCTCAAAACAATAGATATTTTTACAATGTGATTTACATCTGCAAGTGTTGAATATGTTTACTATCATATTTATGGTACCTTATATAGCACAAAACATTAGCTGGAATGCTTGCTACCTCTTACCGCTAGACGCTTTTCTGTAATGGAAAAAAATTGTATTTCCTCAATAAATACGTGATTTTAGGAAGCATCTCAATTATAATCAATTGGTATATTTTACGCATTAACAATTTTGCATTGCATAAGTTACATGCGAACAAAACCTACATTCCATTAGCAGTAACATTACTTTCACCATCTGCTATCGTGTTTTGGAAACACTTTTGTTTCTAACCATGCAAAATTCACAATCTAAGTGAATATTAATCCGGAAACCACAAGTATCTGCCATCAATAATCAATAGTTCTTCTTTTATCTTGTTTTACTTTTTCTGCGAACTTTTGAAACACCCGCTAAAATGTCTTGTTTAGGCAATTTGATATTTCTTTTCTATCTTTAATGTTACACTTATATTTTTAACGATCTCTTTTTATTGAAATAGGTACGTAATTATTAAAATGGTTTCAGTTGAGCAGTGTAGACTTAATGTAGTTTTTAAAATATTTAATCAATGTAAATTTGTTCAAATAATTTGGGTATTCTGACATTCTTTAACATAACTTATTTTACATATAACTATTTAAAACATTGTTTTTCAGATAAATACACACATAGAATTAACACGAAATATTTTTTAAATACTTTTTTTCTGTTAATAACGAAAAATGTAAGAGGAATGCATTGATTAAACAAAATGTCGATATCCAGAACTGTCCCACTTTGAAATACTTCGAAACGCCTTTATCAATCAAAGAACTAGATAAAAGGAAATTCGAAATACAAGGACAAGCTTTAATCAATCAAATAAGTCAAAGGGATTATGATTTAGATATATGTGACATATTTATCAGCAGTAAATAAACTGAATCTAAAAATAAGATATACTAGAATCCAAAAGTTTATGTAAAAACACACTTTTTAGTATAATTTGTAAACAAATTAGTATAAAAACTTGACATATGGCATATAAGGGCCAAACACTTTGAAACATATTTCTTCAACATAACAAACTGAAAAGGAAAAACTCATCCCGGCCTGCACCGGTAGGGAAAGTTAGCTTACATATCTCTTGTTTTTAAAATTTCAGCTCATTTTACACAAACACACGAAGCTAAAATGCGTAGAACCCGATTACAGAAGATGCAATCCCAGTTTTCGTTAACACTGACTATGAAAGCTAATTTCGACAAATAAGTCAGCAATTTAAAAGTTAACTTCATTAATGACGAATTAATTTTTCGCGACAGATGGGGCGATATTTCTTCAGGTGAGGCCCAATACAATCCAGACACTACCAGGCAATCAGAAACAACCAGTTATGAAACGGCAGGTGTATGCGAGCCCTCTACAAACATTGCAGGACATTAAACGATGCATTAAGGATGCTTGTGCCATCGTGTGCCATCTATGCTCCAACGTGTGCAACGTGAAATTCAAACAAGGATCCAAATGTGCATTGCAGCTGACGGTGAGAAGTTTGAACATCTAAAATAAAGGTACATTATTATAACAAGTTGTTTTCTCTTTCTAAGATCATTTTCTCATATCACAGTGTAGGAAATCACGGAAAAATAAATGCGCGTTTTAACCGTTCTATTCTTCGCATTAATGTCCACAAGGTGTATTTTCGTACTAAATCGATGATACTCTACAACTTTGTAAATCACATCTTTCTCTATCTTCTGTTTTCGAGATAGGAATGTTAACTCCGCAGTATTCCCTCAGGATGTGCAGTAGACAGTTTCATTGAGTAGCGCATGGCTGCTTTACTGTACCTAGACACTACTTTTATGAATATAGCAGCAGCCCTTCCGAAGTTGGGAGGGTGGCAAGGGACTTTAGTGGACACACTGTATATTTAGATATTATTTATTGTAGTGTACACGGTGTGCAGCATAAAGTTGCTGGAACACGACAGAAGCCAAACTATTTGTGTCAAAAGCATTGAAATTATCAAGGGAGATAATATTAACTGGTTCCGATGGAGGATAGAGGTGTTAAGGGCATGGGTTTACTTCAGTATATTTTAAAGGGCTATTTTGAATAAGTTGTCTAATTCTATTAACAAAAGGTGGGATGAAGAATGGTCGATGCTGATAAACAGTGTCATTGTCAGTATTTGAAATGTAGGTATGGGGTGGATGGACATTATGTGAAAGGATCCGTTAATATAGATCTAAAGAAAGCTTTTAACAGATGTAATGTAGTGCTGATTTAACACAGTCAACATATAAAATCAAAACTGGGGATGTACGAAATGCACAAGAGCAGACGCGGAGTGCAGTAAGGTGCACAGTGTCTAGTTTTCTAAAAACAGATTTCCGTGCTGCACCATAGACCTGGCAGGCATAGTCAATTTTAGATTTTAATACAGCTCGATAACTTTTTAAGAGAGAGTACAGTCTGTTCCCCAAGAAGAGTTTGAAAGCACCTTCAATAAATTAAGTGGTTGTTCACATTTTTAAGTAGTTGTAAAATATGTGGCAGAACCGTGATTTTTTTGTCAAAATATACACCCAGAAATTGGACACAATCAACAACATCAATTTGTGATGCTCCAATAAAGATTTCTGTCTCTGGATGCAAATCACTACGTCTACAGAAAGGCACTAAAGAAATTTTGTCCTGTGAAATAATAAAACCCTTTTTATTTGTCCACTTAATAATACGGTTGAATGCAAGTTGTAACTGTCTTTCGATAAAACGCATGTCCTGTCCTTTAATTTTGCAGTCGTCTACGTCTAAGGTATCATGTACATCAGGAGCAGTTGATCAATAACATGGAAAATCAAAAATATATATTATTCTCCTAAAGTCTTTCTCGATCATACCCGTTCCGTCTAGAAAGTTCAATCTTTCTGCTCTGTATTTCATTGCAAGGTGGATTGAAGGGACACCAGCAATTACACGCAACAGTGATGATATGCCTTTTTGATAGACATTAAACTCAACCGCTGGCATACGCTGAACCTTTTTGAAGCTGGTATCTATAAATCAGAAAACCACACCTCAAAACCATTGAAGATTTGCTTTTCAACAACACCTAAGTACCACAGTTTTAAAAGTTCAGCGTATAGTCCTTTACCTCTACATCCGGTCATTTTAAGATTAATCGTAAAGTCTAGAATTTTGTCCCTGACTATTGCAAGATGAACCTACCATCGATAACGAAATCCAAGTACGTGATAGAGTCCTTAACTGGGATTGAAGTGCCAGATAACCTAAAGATCGGGCCGCTATTTGGAAGAGTAAATGGTCAAAAAAGTTGCTGTAGACTTCTCAGTGCTTATAGAAAGCTGTAGATTTGAAGCTATACCGTTAAATAGGGCAAAACGCCTGTTGATTTGGAAAACGAATAACACATTTGGAAAACCCATTTCCGTAATTACCATCTATAGTCAGATCTATAGTCAGATAACTATCCGAATTCTTTTGTGCAGCCCTGAACATGATCTATAGATATTTATATGTACAACTTAGTATACTAAAATGAAGAAGCTTCAGTTATGGAACCTATAGCACATTTGAAAATTCCCCTTCAGCAATTTCCCTCAATAAACGGAAAAGCACTTGAAATATTTTGTCCTGCTCTGTTTATGATCTATTAAATTTATTACACACCAAGTAATATGCAAAAAACAAGTTTAATTTAAAAACATGTACCGCAACTGAAAACGATTTTCATCATTATTTGTTAATAGACAACATTGTAATTGAATCATTTTGTGTTGTCCTGTAAATGAGCGATGAACGCTATGCACACCATATTCTATAGTAAGCCTCTTGTAATGCACCTCATCATATATATATATATATATCAATTTCAGTATTTTTGAAATAGTGTAACATCATTAAAATACAGCACAAATGATTTTTCCCCATAGACCATAATGTAACGAAATTATCTGAGTGTCCCTGTAAACGATCTATAAATCTTACACACTTCATTTTCTATAACCATCATGCCATAATAAACCTAAATATCATATATCAATTGGATCGCGATCCGAGTATATTTACGCGAGTTAAAGCATGGACATGCATATAGATGACTGACAGACAGAAAAACCGAATTCATAAACATTGTTAAAATATGTTGGATAGTGATACAAACGAGATGTGCTACCAATCAGATATATTACAACAGCGAGAAACATAATAACCTTAAATAAATTTAATCACTAATATACTCCAAATTGCTCTTATATAAATTTTTAAAACAACACTCATTATTGTTCAACTCTGAAAAAAAAGCATTATTATTTTTAGTAATTCAAGAATAGACTATAGTAATAAGCTTAATTATTTTAAGCGCTTTTCAAGTAACTATATTTTGCAACGTATTTCACATTTCATCTTCCTTTTTAAAAAAAATATCGTATATTACATAATATAAGCGTTTTTTACGAAAATAAATTCAAAACTTCCCTAAGTGCACTTCACATACATTTCACGTAAATACGCACTCAACTGTTGTTTTTAGCTCTTACCATAAAAGGAAAAAAAACTGCGTCTTGAAAAGCAACAGACTATTGAATGTTCACTCAAAGTTTCGATCCGTCATTTTTTAAATATTTTCTTCCTAAGAGACTTTTGTATAGTTTAACTTGCTTTTAGCGTAGAAGCTACTTCATCTTACTTATATAAAGGGCTCTTAGTTAACCATTTTTAAGAAATTCAGTGAACTCTTAATTTTTATTGCATAAGGGAAATGGCATATAAACCTGACCTGCCGAGATATATGTATCACTTTTCAAATTTTACAAATTTTATTGAAATATTTTTTTTAACATTTGTTTATGAAATCAATTATATTTAATAACAAAATTTATTTTTAATTTGATATTTGGTAAAAGAACAATGTTATATTGTATGGCAATGTACAGGTTGAACCATTAGTTTTGATATGTAGGAAAAAACATTTCACCAGTTTTATTGATATAACGAGCAGGGAAGACCGAACTGTGCTCGGTCATAATTAAATTTGAGTTCAAATATCATCACCCATGACCAAAATGACCAACTAATTGAATTTTCTCGAACATGTGACTTAGCCCAACAGTCTTCTCGTGCCCGAAAACCATAGGATGCAAACTTAGTGCAAATAGTCTGCGCCGTTTTCAAGATAAAATAGCTTTACCCATAATGACCCATGACCAAAATGACCCATTACTCGAAATTTCTCGAACATGTGACCTAGCCTAATAGTCTTCTTGTTCCCTAAACCTGTAGGGTGCTAAATTTATTTCAAATCCTCTGAAACGTTTTTAAGATAAAATAGCTTGACTCATAATGACCCATGACCAAAATGACCCACTAAATGAATTTTCTCGAACATGTGACCTAGCCCAACAGTCTTCTCGTGCTCGAAAACCATTGGATGCAAAATTTAGTGTAAATTGAGCCGCTTTTTATATCTTGACCCACGATGACCCAGAAATGACCCACTAATCGAATTTTCTCGAACATGTGACCTAGCCCAATGATTTTTGCTTGCCCGAAACTCGTAGGATACAAAATTTAATCAAAATCGTTAGAGCCGTTTTTTAGGTAAAATTAATTTGACCCGCTTTGACCCACAAATGACCCACTAATCGAAAGTTCTCGAACATGCGATCCAGCCCAATAGTCTTCTCGTGCCCGAAAATAGTCGGATACAAAATTTCGTCAAAATCGATTGAACCGCTTTTTAGATACTATTAGCTTGACCATGACCCAAAATGACCCACTAATTGAATTTTCTCGAACATGTGACCTAGCCCAACAGTCTTCTCGTGCTCGAAAAACATTGGATGCAAAATTTAGTGTAAATTGAGCCGCTTTTTAGATCTTGACCCACAATGACCCAGAAATGACCCACTAATTGAATTTTCTCGGACATGTGACCTAGCCCAATGATTTTATCGTGCTCGAAACTCGTACGACACAAAATTCAATCAAAATTGTTAGAGCCGTTTTTTAGATAAAATTAATTTGACCCGCTTTGACCCAAAAATGAACCACTAATCGAAAGTTCTCGAACATGTGACCCAGCCCAATAGTCTTCTCGTGCCCGAAAAAAGTCAGATACAAAATTTCGTCAAAATCGTTTGAACCGTTTTTTAGATACCATTAGCTTGACCATGGCCCAAAATGACCCAAAATGACCCACTAATTGAATTTTCTCGAACGTGTGACCTAGCCCAACAGTTTTCTCGTGCCCGAAAACCATTGGATGCAAAATTTAGTGTAAATTGAGCCGCTTTTTAGATCTTGACCCACAATGACCCAGAAATGACCCACTAATCGAATTTTCTCGGACATGTGACCTAGCCCAATGATTTTATCGTGCTCGAAACTCGTAGGACACAAAATTTAATCAAAATCGTTAGAGCCGTTTTTTAGATAAAATTAATTTGACCCGCGTTGACCCAAAATTGACCCACTAATCAAAAGTTCTCGAACATGTGACCCATTCCAATAGCCTTCTCGTGCCCAAAAATGGTCGGATACAAAATTTCTTCAAAATCGTTTGAACCGTTTTTTAGATACAATCAGCTAGACCATGACCCAAAATGACCCAAAATGATCCACTAATCGAATTTTCTCGAACATGTGACCTAGCCCAATGGTTTTCTGGTGCCCCAAAACGGTAGGATACGAAATTTCGTCAAAATCGTTAGAGCCGTTTTTAAGATAAAATTTGCATATATAACCACACACAAGATTTGCTCGTATTAGAATATATGATATGATATGCTGGATTCATGAATATCGTGAATAGCTGCATGATTTCGGACATCAGGATGATTTCATTTCCTTTCCCTTTATTCAAACTTATATTGTCGGATATCTGAAATATATATATATATATATATATATAAATTAATGTATGATAATTTATGTCTCGCTCTGTACATATAAATCTTATACGCACAGATTTTAGCGTTACGTTTTCAATTTTTACTATTTTAAATGATATATTTTTTTACTTTGCAATCATTACACACAATTATTTATAATTTAACATTTGGTAGAACATTTATATATATATAGACAATGTATAAATATATTATATATAAAATTATACTGAGCATGTAAGAGATACTTCTTACATGTAAGATATTTTTCTATTAAACTTCATCATTTACTACCTAAATAAAAACAATTCTAAAAAATATCATTTTACTGCATTTTTCGTTATGAATAAAATAAATTACACATACAGTCAAATAGGTGTGCAATTGTTATTTAATTATTTATTTATTATTAAGATACTGGAAAATATCAATTGCTGGAATAGCGATTGATTTCACATTTCTCTCTCGTCTCATTTGAACTGAATTGGATCAAATTATATCAGCAAAATGAAGTGCGCGAAGTTTTCTAATGGTACTATTACTTTAAAAAGTAACATCAGCCTTATTCTTCTTACCTACTATTAGGCGTTAAAATAGTTCAGATATGCAATAAGCATTATCATTACCCTTAAACGTTTGTCGCAGTGCAAATTTTCGCAAATTTGATTTTTTTTATTTTATTTAAATTTTGTAAATTTTGCAAAACTGTACAACTTTTGAGAAAAATTGCAAACTTTTGCAAAATGGTACAATTTTTGGAAAAATTTTGGAAATTTCCCCAAATTTGTAATTTTTTTCTATAATAAAGAATACTCTCAATACATGTTTTTTTCTCTTTAATGAAGAATATTCTAAATATATATTTTTTTTTATTTTCCTTCAATATAGAATATTTTACTTTTTTCCCTTTAATAAAGAATGTCCTCAATATTTTTAAAAAAGCTAGTTTATGAAATAAAAGTCCAAACATTCAAATTTAAATTAAAAAAAGAAATATTTTTAATAGTGTAGGCTATACTCAGAATGCTGTACCATAAATAAGTTTCCGGATCCAGTTACCTGGCCCGCATCTCCGTATGGCTGGATATGAAAACAACAAATTTACGGTGAAATCAAATCGCAACTAGTAAGTACAGTTCTTTTTTGAGAGGCTTTTTCTCACAGAAAGCAATATTTTATATTGAATAAAGCATACTTAATCCATTTTGGGTTATATTTTTTTCATCTGGTTTGAAGGTTGGAATTTGGTTTGATAAGATAAAATAATTTATTATATTTTTTTAAGTTAAAACTTCTTTTAAAAAAGTATTAATTTCACGTCATTTCCATTTCGTAGAACTAATTAACATCTGGTCTCATGTAAATAAATTTTTTGCACAAAAAGTTTGGGAGTTTTGATAACATTTCAAAATTTTAGGATAAATAATTAAAAAACAAAGACAGAGCTTCTACAATAAAATTTATACTCGTAACATTAAAAACAGCAACATCCATAGAGAACAAATATGAGCTTCTATCTTTAAATTTCCCCATTATCATGGCTTATTGATATCGAAATACTCTTAAATGTTTTATGTATGTTATAAGAATCGAAGAAACTGGACATGTAAATAAGAGCCAAACCTTTTCAGGGAGGGGGGAGGGGAGGTGGCTGGTGTAACCGTACTTCATTTTCGTAGAAATTTGGTGGGGAAAATTAATAATATATTTTCACACAGAAATCGCTATTAGATGAAACCAATCCCATAAAAAATGCAATATAATCCCCAAGAAGAGGATTCTCCGTCTCCACTACACGACACTGCTAATTAGTGGACACTGCGGCTAGATCACGGTGGCTCACAAACAAATTAACAAGGATTTAAAACTTTTAAAATAAATGTTGAAATCTTTAAACTTCTCAATTTTACAAATAATGTTTTTAATATTATTTCTAAATTTTAAAGAGATATTTTAGAGACAAAATGCAAAAATCTACATTAAAAGCAATGACTGTCAGAAAAGAAAGGATAGTAATTTTAAACACAAATTTATATGTTCACGAGATAAGTAAAGGACTGATTTAGTATCATTCTCGATTTGAAGTCGATAGCGAATTTACTGACTTTCTCACAATGGCAACCAATTCAAAAAGCAAAATTTTTGCAGAAAACTAATTTAAAAATTTCGGAAGATGTATTGACTGGTATCTTCTTTCGCAAATGGCTCAAAATAAATCATGTTAGAGGTGTGTTCTTTTTAAATTTTTCTGAGCGCTGAGCAAGATGTTATTGGAAACAGAAATGAATATTTCAACCTATTTTTCTCTGAAGGTCTAACTCCAACATCCTCCTCTAAAGAGCTCTAAGTTGCTTAGAATACTACTAGCTTTTTATTTCACATTTTATTAACTGTGGTCGGTAAATTCTTGCTCAATTAAGATTTCCGAAAACACCGGAATGTCAAATGATACATTGTAGGAGCTTTGCGATATGAAATCAACCGTGATCTCAAATTACGGGATTTTATTTCCTTTCACTTCATTTTCGATTAAAACATGCTACAATGAACACAATAATATCTACCAATGTTATACTATTTGAAATAATATAATGTTATTTTAAGCCATAAAATCATTTAAACATCACCAATCATAACCGGAATGTATCATAACCAAATACCATTTTCAACATCTTTGGGAATACACTAATATTTTGTCGAAATTCAAACATACTTACAAAAGTTACAACATTTATAGACGAGTAATCATATCATCATTAACTGTGTTAGGAATCATGAAAAAAGAAAACAAGATTCTGACTTTTAGAAAACGCAACTCTTATTCTCTTCTAATATGACATTTTAGAAAAAGCCACTTTCACAATTTGATACTGCATTTTAAATTGAAATTCCTTTTTTACAACAAGCGTAGGTACAATATATACAAAATTATACCAATGTTATACGAAATTTAACATTTGGTATTTCACTTAAATAACAATAGCATTCAAATAATCTTTATGACAATTATTTGAATCAAATAAATGCATGTTGAAATCAAAATTCATATATATATATATATATATATATATATATATATATATATATATATATATATATATATATATATATATATATATATATATATATATTTAACATTTTGCTGATTCTTTTCAATCTGTTGAAAAGTGTGTATTGAATTAAAGACTATATTACATATATATATATTTTAATTTTATGTTATTCGTTTGATTCTTCCAAATATATTTAGAAAGATGTTTAATGACATCTGTAAAACATGATATGAACAACAAGCAAATATGAACAGTATCATATCGCTTGAATTATTCAAATGAATCTGTTTTGTTGAATTTTTAAAAACTATTCTTTTAATATTTTATAACTGAAATGTCTTGTTTATTGAATTCTTTAAAATGTAGCGGAAGTTAAATGAAAAGCAAGATTAAAATTTTGTCTTAATACTTTAAAATTAATAAGAAAATTTTATGCAGCTAATTGGGAATTATATAATCCCATTTTAGCCCCTAAAAGTATTTTAAACATAACCAGTCGTAACCCAAATATATTCTATTTTTTGTTATTTCAGAAATAAAATACAAACAACCGAAAAATAATTTTCAACAGCTGTTGTTAGTTTGGAAAATATATTAATATTATCTCGAAATTCAAGCATACTTACTAAGGCTGCAATATTTATTCAGCTTTCCAGAAAATGCTACTCTTATTCTTTTCTAAGATAACTTATCAGAAAAAGCTGTTTTTATAATTTTATATTTCATATGAAAGCCAAATTCGGGTTTTTACAGTAAGCATACGTACAATTAATAAAAGTTATACACAATTTAACATTTGTTATTTTAGTTAAAGAACAATAGCATTCAAACACGTTTTATGGCAATACTTTGAACTGAGTCAATGCCTGTTTCAAAATCATAATTCATATTTTTTATTTTGCATTTATACATAAAAATTTTCTGAAACTTTTCAATCTTTTGAAAAATTTTCATCGAATAAAAGAATATGTTATGAATGTCTTTGTGTGTAATGTTATTCGTTCGATTCATGTAAAATATATTTAGAAAGATATTTCATGACATTTGTAAAACATGGCATGAATAGGAAGCAAATGAAGAGTATCATATCGCTTGAATTATTCAAATGAATTTATCTTGTTGAATTTTTAACGCCTACACTTTTTTATATTTTGTAACAGAAATGTCATGTTTATTGAATTCATTAAAATGTAAAGGAAGTTAAATAAAAAACAAGGTTAAAATTTATCCTTAATGCTTTTATATTTATAAGAAATTTTTACTAAACTAACAAGATAAAAAAAAACATTTAAAATAAATATATGTGCAAAATTACTGTATCGTTATGAGTCCTTACAAAAAAAAAATTAATTTAAAATGTCGAAATACGATACGTTTAACTAAATATTTCATTTGTTATTTCTTGTTATCAACTATTTATGTTACATAAATAGTTAATTACATATTTGTTAACGTACATAGTTGGAGATATTTCTACAAAGCAATAATTTTCTTTTGTTCGTATAAATCACACAAACAAACGTATGTCGCCATAGAAATACATGTTGTTTAAAATCCATCGCATGCGAACAACATCAAGAGTATTAAGCAACATTCAATATCAATTATATAGACACGAAATAAAATATAAGACTGCAGTTAATCTGAAATTAGGTTATACTTTAATTAATATAAGAAATATTGTATAAATAATAATTTTAATAAAAACACCAAAGCCTTACACTGACCACAAAGAGAGGTTTTAACTCTTATGGGGTTTAACCGGGCTTGTAGTAATTGTAGATTTTCGGTTACTGTATAGTATTTTTGAATCAAAGCAAATTTTACATATCATATATATAAATACTAGCTGACCCGCCCGGCGTTGCCCGGGCTCGTGATAATAAATTAAAATAAATCTCGAGTTTGTATGATTTTATATCTTTTACCCGAGTTTGCATAAAATTGTTTTTTAATGACATTTAAAAAGGTAATGCTAATTTATTCATCAACAAAGTAGTGTAATTATGATTATATACTTACTCATTGATAAAATTAAAAAATTCATCTATTTACTGTTTAATAATTTATATTCCATTAAAATATTACTTACAACTTATTAACATTTTGCATGTACCCCCTGATGGTTGAATCAGGAACTAAAATTGTTGTAGAATATTTCGCAAATTCTAATTTTTTAACTTATATTAACATAACCCTTCATTTCTCTAAATTTTCAGTTAATTTTTCTTTCACTTTCTTTTTTTTTTTTAAATGTATAACATGGTAAGTAATGCAGTTCTTTCTTCCAAATTCTAGTTAAATGTTCCTTTTTTTTTTTCCTTTTCGTAATATCAACCCCAAGTGTAAATTGTTGTGACCTTGTTGTTCAACCCCACTTATTCCAGGAAAAATACCCGCAAAGTTTAACCTTGTAGGACATGCAGTCAACCTTCCCCCAGGATTTCGGTCAAAAAAGGACCATTAGGTGACCCGTTCCTTCAAGTATTTTTCTGTTACCATGTAGTTAGCGCATAGTAACAGAAGCGATAGGCCCCCGTTCCCCCTTTTTTTTAAATGGGTAGGTCCCATATAGGTTCGAGGAGAGAGAGGTGATATGAGAAGGTCAGTCAGTGTGTAGAAAACAGCTAGTGATGTAGGTGCGAGCCAATAAAATTCGGTACGGGCGAGGGGGTTCATTTTTGGCGGGAAGATGCTTTCCCACTCTACCCCTGAGCTCCGAGAAGGGATCGTGTTTTAGTAGTTGATATGACACCTAGCTGAAAAGAAGTCGAGATTGAATAATCTCTCATAATTAGATTCTAGAATGAGGCATATCGCTTAGTGTGAGTTGAAAACACTTTTTTGAAAGTGACAATTTCCTTTCTATGAAAATATCTAAGGCGAGTCTTGATGCTGTATGATGTTCAGATGATAGAGATGAACATGAGACGACAATTACCAAGTTATCAAAGTATCCCTGAGTTGATAAGTTTGGACTGGTAGTGGAGCAGTATTTAGCTGTGCGAATCTCCAAAAAAATAAGTCCCGGAGGTAATATCGGTAAAGCGGAGTCTTGCAGATAACATAAGAAGGTTCGGCTCCTAAAAAATTTATGAGAAGGTACTCCCTTTTGAAAGGCGGTTGCTGCTAAATATGAGAATTCAAGGAGATAACATCGTTGGATGATGAGTGGAAATAGATAACAGCAGTAGTCTTACCCCATATGAGTGTAATAGGTATCCTAAACTGCCAACTGGGTGAGTGACCAAGAATACAATGAAAATTGGTTGGTACAAGAAATTTTTGTATTTGTGCAAAGGTGATTTGCTTTGTCTTCAAGAGTGTGAGTAAAATTATTCATTTCTATATGTTTATAATGTTGAATTGTGCTTATCCTATATGTATATGAACTGTTTTTTAAAACTATTTTAAATGATTTCAATATAAGAAATTACAGTATCAATGCCAAATAGAGTGTTCGGATAAATGTTGTCTACATATTATGTGTTAATTAATTAAAAAGAAACGATGAAAAAAAAAAATGTTTCCTTTTCTCATTGTTTATACATTTCTCCTTCTCTAATTATTATAGATAGACTCTCATAAGTAGCAGTATTGATGTTAAATATTTTATTCAAGTAATAAAAACTTAAATGTTAATGTTAAATTTCTACAATAATAACTATGCCCGAATATAATAACAGCAATTAAATATGTGTAATGTGAATTTAGAATTCTGTTATTGTTTTATTCAGATGTGTTTATAAATATTATTTAACAAGTAATTCTTTTCTGCACTTTTAGTCTAAAATCTGTAAATTAATAGTAAATTAAACCCCCTTTCCTTGTTTTTAGCTTTGTTGCCCTTATATTTTTATTCTGTGAAATAGTCCACCTTCATTGTTTTTTTTTTAAAACTGATAACAGAATTCACATGGAGTGAAATTCAATCACACATGTTTTCTTTAAAAATATTAATTCTGTAAGAGATATATATATGACAAATATAATTTTAAATTAATGTGGATTTAAGATGAAATATGGTGAAATGTGTAGACCTAATCTAAATATCCAAATGTAAATAGAACTAAATAGCTAAACAGATGATAGTAAATTTTATAGATTAAAGTTTATTGATGCACTTAAAGTAAATTGTTTATTCTGAATTAAGTTAATTGTGAAATTTTATACATTTTAAAGAGAGTTAATAAATTTATGAAGTATTAAGAGAATCCTATTAAGTGAAATATTATTGTTTAGGTAATTAAAAATGTGTCCTATCATCTTGATTCACAGCTTTTCAAATGATTTATAAAATACGTAATGTGCTCAACTATACGATTTCATTTGGTCCCTAAATTTTGAAGGTATAAATGTATTCATAAAATAATGTCATTTTGGATTTAACTTGCAAATTTTCTGAGTTTTATCCTCTCAAATATGAGAGTTTGTCTCCATTCAGTTATTCAAAATTAATGTAATTTTCACTGTTATTCGTCATCATTTATGAATACTTTATATTTTTGAGATTTAGAAGTATTGGGTGTTTTCCTTTTTTTTTTTGGTTGTGAAAGATATGAGAATATTGTTACCTCCTTTGATTTTATTTAAAAGTAAAATTTAAAAGTAAATGAATTTATTTTGCCATTCTCTCCCTTCTCTTATATTTTGTATTATATGTATTAACTTGTACTAAATTTTGGTGCCCCTTCTTAAATTTTATTACCTGGTGTTTGTAATAAATTTATGGTAACAATATTCAGTTGGTGGTATGTCTTTCTCACCTAGTGTAATGTTAAATTTAAATTCTTGTATAATTGGATTGAAGTTAAATATTATGAAGTGGTAGAATGTAAGATTATAGTCATAAGATGCATTAAAAATAACTTCTTAAAAAAATAGTAACAAGGAAACGCCCAATAAGATTGGTGCCCATGACATTTCAAACCTGGCTTATGCTTATAGATTTATAAAAATCTAAAAAATTTAAAAAAAAAAAAAATATGAAGCTGTATTTTGTGTTTTTAATTTAATTTTCATGGTTGTAAAAGGTATTTTGATTTAATTTTCATGGTTGTAAAAGGTATTTTGATTTAATTTTCATGGTTGTGAAAGGTAAGTCTGTGACTCTGTATTGCAATTTGGTTAAAGTTTTGACATCTCTGCACTTAGATAGTTCCAAATTTAAATTCTCTCTTGTTTTTATGCTTTTGTATGTGTATTTCTGTGTATAGTTGCACCCCCTCCCACTTAATTTTTTTTTCTCATTGATAAAACTTATCATGGCAGAAGATCAGGCAAAAAACTTGGCTAATATTCAAAAGAAAAATTCCCTTATGGAAAATATTTCTTCAATTCCACCTTTTAGCGGTGTTGAAAATTCAGTTTCTTTTAGTGAATTTTTTGAAAAGTGGGATAGCCTTGCTACCTTTTTCGAATGGGGGGAGGATGAGAAAAAATTCGCTTGGTTTAGCAGAGTTACCGGGGGAGCGGCAAGGTTATTTAAGCTTCATAAAGATAAAAAGGTAGATGAAATTGTTAAAATTTTCAGGGAAAGATACACCAGTCATGTTTCTCCAGATGTAGCCCTTTCAAATTTTTTTAGTTTCAAGCAAACCCCTCAAATGTCGGTGCAGGACTTCTATGACAGAGCCTACGACATGTCGCTTAAAGCCCTAGTTATTGATGGATTAGAAGGGGAGGTAGTTAACAAAAGTAGAAACGCTATCTTTCACTCAATGCTTTTGGGAAATCTGTCCCCAGAAATAAGAAAAGGGGTCATTACAAAAAACCCACAAACGCCTGAAGAAATCCTCACTGTTGCATTGCTTGAAGAAAAAGCGTGCAGGAGTATAAATCCATTCTATAACCTCCAAAATGAAATTAGTGCTCCATTTATACCTGAATCTGTTCCACAAAATTTAGCCTGTGCAGCTATGTATCCCCAAAATGAGTATAAACAATCACAGCAGGACATCAGCAATTTGAAAGACCAGGTAGATTTGCTGTCAGCAAAAATTGACAGTTTAGTTCGAATTCAGGAAAGGCAGAGTGAGGTCCAGAGCCAGGAAAGAGCACAATTCAGAAATTTTCAGTGTCATTTGTGCTCAGAAAGTGGACATTATGCACGAGATTGCCCACAGGCGAGGTACCAGTATAACTTGGGTAGGAGCAGGCATAATAACTATAGGGGCCGTGGAAACTATAACAGTAATTATAGAGGAAATTCAAACCAAGCAGGGAATGGTAACTATAGGGGAAATAGAAATAGAAATGAATATAATTATAGGGGTAGAAACGACTACAGTTATAGAGATAGTGTTGACTACATAAATAGAGGAGATAATAATAGGGACAGACATGAAAACAGTAATGGAAACCAACCGAGTAATGATGCTAATGCCCAAGGTACTCCTGCGAGGCCTTTAAACGGTTAGAGGCCGGATCTTTAATGGTCGAATTGATCCCCCAAAAGCCAAACGACTCACCCCCTGTATATAGTGTGTTTTCACCCCATTTATATAGTCTCCCAGTTACTAAAATTACTGTAAGTAATAAAAATATTACTGCGTTATGTGACTCGGGATCGGCTATCAATTTGTTGAGTAGCACTATGCTCAATTTGTTCACAGGTAGCCCTATAGAAGAGTGTTGCACACCGATTGTGACAGTAACTGGTCAAAAAGTTCATCTCAATCAAAGTGTACTCGCAACATTTAAAATTAATGATACGCTGTGCAAGGCACAGTTTTTTGTTGTACCAGGTCAGCTGGCGGAGGAATTTTCTGCTATTTTGGGAATGCCTTTTTTAAAAAAGTATCGAGTTCTCATTGATTGTTCAGACAATGCTATCACTCTTAGAAGCCCTGAACAAACCCAATGTAAACAAAAAATTGATATGCAAAGTCATTCCAAATTAGAGACAAACAAGGGTTGCCATAATCTTAGTGAGTCTACTGAGAGTGTGGAAAACGTCGAGGAAAATACTGAACAGTGTCAGGATTCTGTAAATAATGTAGGGGTTATAGTAAATAATTGTAAATATAATTGTAAATATATGTATAATAATGATTCAAAAATGTGTAATTGTGATAATTATGACCCTGAAAATTCCCAGTGCAAATATGTCAACAAAGGTGAAAGGGAGCAGAAGGTAGACTGTAGTAGTAATGTAAAGACAGTTCAGGGTACCATAAGTAGTATTAGTGGAGAATTCGAGAATGGTGGGCAGAATAAGGTGTCAAGTGAAAGTAATAGTGTCTTACAAAGTGAAAAAGTAGAGGGTACCACAAATAACTACAGTATACCACAGACTACTGAGGCTCAACAAGTAAACCATATTGCACAACATGCGGATAATGCTAGCAAATCTGATGAGACTGTTTTTTATGATATGGAGGAACAATTAAATGGGAACACACAAAATAATGAGAGTGAAAATAGAATGAGTAGCAATGAGAGTAATGACAAGACTATCATAGGCATTGCCGCATTATGTGACAAACTTACAATTCCCCCCCAAACTAAAATTTTAGCTAATGTTAAGTGTAATAAAGAATTAAATGTAAATGTTAATGACCCTATAATGTTAGAACCCCTTGCTAGAAGTATGCATCAAGGCCTCCTTATTTCTAGAACCATTTGCACACAAGAGCATGGTTTATTTTTATCTTTTGCCAATTTCTCAGATAATTCTATTAATTTAAATAAAGGAACATATGTTGCCAAAATTCTTAAATGTAAAGACAACTTAAATTTAACCCCAGAGATATGTAATTTAAATTGTAATGTAAATGTTGACCCCCCAATTGCAGATTTCGAACATGCAGATTTAAAATGGAGCTCTGAAATTAATTTAGACCACTTAGACACCCCTTTAAAAGCACAAATGCAAGATTTCCTGGATAAGAACAAAGATGTGTTCGCAGCCTCTGTACTAGATTTACCTGGCTGTGACACTATTCCCCATACCATAAATCTAACCTCTGATAAACCAGTTCGTTGCAAAGCATATAGAGTCCCTTATAAACTGCGCCAGGAAATGGAGGACCAATTAAACATTTTATTAGAAGCTAATATTTTGTCACCTTCAATGTCAGAATTTTCTTCTCCAGTCATTCTCGTACAAAAAACAGATGGTACATACAGATTAGCTGTTGATTTTAGGAAGCTAAATAAAAACTTGGTAAAAGATGCATACCCCATTCCTAATATCACAGACTCTGTAGACTCCCTTTCAGGTGCCAATTATTTTTCAACTCTCGACCTTACTAGTGGTTTTTTTCAACAAGTCATTAGACCTGAAGACATGCATAAAACTGCTATTATTACGCATAAAGGATTATTTGAGTGGTCGCGCAACTGTTTTGGATTGGCTAATTCAGGAAATAGCTTTCAGAGACTAATGAATGCCATTTTTGGGGATCTCGGAAATTTGGGTATATTAGTGTATATTGATGACATTGTGGTATCTTCTAAAGACATTGAGTCTCATTTTACCAAACTTAACTTAGTATTCGAAAGGCTTCGCCAACATAACTTAAAACTTAAACCCAGCAAATGTAATTTCCTGACAGACAAAATTCAGTATCTTGGTTTTGAGATTCATGGTGGTCAAGTATCCCCCATTAATAAAAATATTGAAATTATAGAAAAGTTACAACCTCCTACAAATCGTAAAGGTGTCAGATCTTTCATCGGCACATTGTCTTTTTACAGACGCTTTATCCCAGATTTTACTAAAAGAGCAATTAATTTAATAGACGTCACTAAAGAAACAGGGCGTTTTGTCTGGAACGAGGCAGCCCAGCGGGAATTTGATGATCTTAAGAAAGCTCTTATCTCAAAACCCTGTTTAGCTTTACCTGATTTTGACAAAGAATTCATTATATATTCTGATGCAAGTAGTGAATCTTTAGGGGCAGTGTTATCACAATTGGATAATAACAAAATGATACACCCTGTCGCCTTTGCTAGCAGGAGACTGAAAGATGCAGAGACAAGATACTCTGCCACCGAAAGAGAACTTTTAGCCCTTGTCTGGGCCACTGCACATTTTAAGTGTTATATAGCCAGTACACATTTTTCCATTTATACAGATCATGCTCCACTCACCTTTATGTTGAAGATTCAGGATCCCACGTCACGCATGGCCAAGTGGATATGCACTTTATCAGACTATAACTTTACAATAAACTATGTCAAGGGAAAATGTAACAGTGTGGCAGACTTCCTATCGCGTTTTGCTAATGTAGAGAAGCCTACAAGTGCAGTTAGCTGCAATTTTAGTATTCAGGTAGCTAAAGAAACATCTTTTGAACCATACTCAAACCTTATGGGAAAAATTTGCGAGTTCCAAAAATCGGACACGAAATGCTGTGAAATTGTAAAAAAATTGGAGCAGAAATTGGAAATCTCACCTAGGTATATGAAATTCTTTTTTAGAGACGATATCTTGGTATGTGAGGATACTAGAGAATCTTTGATTTTAAACAACCCCATCAAGTTAGTGGTTCCTAAGGAACTGGTTTTGCAAGTGTTCACTCTAACACACGACTCTCTAGCTGCTTGTCATCAAGGTTTCCAGAAAACAATTGACCGCATCCGAGAGCACTTTTACTGGCCAGGGATGTCGGCAGATGTCAAACACCTGGTAGAATCTTGTGTTAGTTGTCAAGAGAAAAGAGCCCATAAGGCAAATCAGCTTGCCCCCCTTCAGCGTATGCCCACCCCTGAATTTCCTCTAAATAAAGTACACTTAGATATCATAGGCGTCTTGCCACAAACATTTTCAGGAAATAAATATATAGTCACATACATAGACTCTTTTACCAAATGGCCAGAGGCGTATGCTGTCAGTTCAATTACTTCTGATGTAATAGCGGACACGTTGGCAGATTTCATATCCCGATATGGAGCACCGTGTTATATAACGACAGATAATGGAAAAAACCTAATATCGGATGCGATTGAGCATGTATACAGTATGTTTGGCATAAAACATATCAGAACATCTTTTTATCATGCACCCGGAAATGCTCAGGTGGAACGCCAAAATAGAACGTTAAAGAATGCACTTTCTCATATTGTAAATCAAAATCAAACAGACTGGGACTCTAAACTTAAATTTGCTCTGTTAGCAATGCGGACCGCTGTACATTCATCAACAAAGTTAACACCGGCAGCTGTCATGTATGGTAGAAACTTAAATCTTCCCTATCATGTATTTTCACAACCACCTAAACTTAATTACAACGATGCACCGTCTTTCTGTGAACTTGTAATTCCTGCTCTCCAAAAAGTATATGCAGAAGTCCATAACAATCTAGTTAAAGCAGCTGAAACTCAGGAGAAATACAGAGAAAAAACAGCAGTGTGTAAAAATCTAAAAGTAGGTGATCTAGTGTGGCTTTACACACCTAGAATTGAGCCAGGACAGACTAAAAAGCTAAGTAAATTAAATAACGGTCCTTTTACTATTATTGAACAATTAAATAATGTAAATTTTAAGATCGCTTTAGTTGCTAACCCGAAAAATACCCAAGTTGTCCATGTTGATAGACTAACGTTATTCAAAGACAGGAAGATTACTAACCAAAACAATCCACAACAACAAACGACTAACGGAAATTCGATTCACAATCCGCCCATCGATGAAACAGAACCGATTCAGAGTGGCGAGCAACCAACCCACCTCCGTACTACTAGACATAGACGATATTTCGCATGGGTTCCGCCCCCTTTAGCGCAAGAAAACGAGAATGATTGCAACACTGAAACCGTAACTAAGGAAGACGAGGAGGAGGCGCGCAGCGTTTCAACCGAAATTGGTGCTCTTTCCCCACAACCACAGGTCAGTCCGGGAGGGGAAGAGTCACATCCACAGATTGCTCCGGTAGGGGAAAGTTCGGGTAGCACACAAGAGGAGCCTAATGTTGCTGAAAGAGGCAGAGAGGTTGATCAGTCCGATAGCAACGAAAAAGCAACTGAGGGTGATTCGTTACGGCCTGTCGCGAAATCGAAACGCCTCGGTCGTTCTAGATCGACTCCACGGGTCGATTATTCATTTCGGGACAGAAGCGTTCGTCCCATTTATAAAGAGTAACGACTTTATCTGTTTTTCACTCAATGTTTTCTGTATATAGTCTAATTAATTTGTATTTATATGTGTTTTAATCTGTTTTTGAGGAAATTTATCGAAATTAAAACTCGGAATTGAAAATTTTTCAACTTAAAATGGGTTTGTTTTGATTGCTTTCCGGAAGTGTTAGTAAGCGTTTTTGGAGCTTTATATGTACCTTTTTTAGAAGGGTATTGGGTATTATGTTATATTTTGGCATGCATACCGCTCCGCACCCACTTTTTGTAAATTTTTATAAATTTTTAACCAAAATTCGTGCTATTTCTGGGATGTTTGGAGTTTTTTGGGGGATGTTTTGAAAATTACGTGATGCAAGCGAAGGGATTTGGGTAAATTTTTTTTTTCCCCTTTTTTACTTCCTTTTGAAAATATAATTGTATTGTATATATATAGCTAATTCTAACACTTATTTAGTTTACTTATTTGTGTTACCTTCTCGGAAGTTGTAATTTATTGGGTATATGTGCAAATCTTACAGAGATATTTTATACATTTCTGTATGTGGGGTGTGACTTATTTACAGCCGTACATATACACTTTCGGTGTGTACATTTTTATACCTTCTATATTCTATTCTCTTCTGTAAATTTGGGTAATTGTGTTTATATTTTCTTTTTTTCCCCTTTTTTTTTTATATCTTGTTGGCAGAGTTACCTGGTAGTAGTGGAATTTGTTTTTCACATTTTTTTTTGCATGTTGTTTTTAGTTTCTGCATTTTTAAAGTTGTCTAGGCTATGGTAATTGTTCCCATAGGAATACAGAGTTGCAGACATACACTAATGTATGCACAATGATCTGTAAGTGCATTTGTACACTCCAAGTAAAACCCCAACAATCAAAATATGAACTTTTCAAATGAATAGGGGTTCCCTGCTAATACAATGAACTTGCATTCATGTATTTTTTTTTTTTTTTTTGTAAAGCATTTTAAACTGAAAATGAAATATTGCATCTCTGTTGTGTTTTTTTTTTTTTGTGTTATGCTATTTACCTGTATGTAACCTAGTGCTATTTCTATGAATTTGATTTAAATACTTTTTTTTTATTACCTTTGACTCACACACTGTTATATGTCGAGTAAAAGATTTTATTTGTGTATTATGTATATATATATCTACATCTGCATCTCCAGCCTGTGTCTTGATGTATATATAAAATGTGAAAAGTATCAGTTGGCAGTCCTTCACATGTTAATTAACCTTAAACTTAAATTTATTTAATTTTAGCAACAATTTTGGGGCCTAGCTGCAGTTACACATGGCAATTACGGTGGAGTGGCATACTCACGTGTAGAAAGTAGTAGTGGTGAAATGAGAGTTCACCGTCTGGATATCTGGTCTGTTTCGGGAAGTTGGTGAAAATTTTCAGTAGGTATCATCTAATACAGATAACTGTAGGCAAATCTGAAGGCAAGGGTAGAGGCTCAGTTGGTTGTGATAAACCCCATGGTTACTTATATGGCTCACAGCTTTTACTTATGTATAAATTCCTTTTTAAACTCAATTCCATTTTTCTTTTAGGGATGTGGTCAGGTGGACGGTTCATTGTGTGCAGCTCGAATTGCACATTCCGGAGTGTGACGAGCGGGGTTTCAACTATGTGATGCTTGGAAGCTCTTCGAGTCGCTGTTTGATTTGTTCGAGTATCTTGGACCCACGTAGGTGTTTCTCCAGCAGGCAGTAAACCATTTTACCTTCATTTTTCCAATTTTTTGGTTTTAACAAGTCTAGGTTAACTAACTTGGAGTAGGAAATCGAGTTCTCCATTGGGAGTTAGCTTTATACTTTCTTTTTTTTTGTTAAAAAAAAAAAAAAAAAAAAATTTTTTTTTGTCAAAATTTTTTTTTTTATTCAGGATAGGGGAGTCTTGTTGTAGAATATTTCGCAAATTCTAATTTTTTAACTTATATTAACATAACCCTTCATTTCTCTAAATTTTCAGTTAATTTTTCTTTCACTTTCTTTTTTTTTTTTAAATGTATAACATGGTAAGTAATGCAGTTCTTTCTTCCAAATTCTAGTTAAATGTTCCTTTTTTTTTTTCCTTTTCGTAATATCAACCCCAAGTGTAAATTGTTGTGACCTTGTTGTTCAACCCCACTTATTCCAGGAAAAATACCCGCAAAGTTTAACCTTGTAGGACATGCAGTCAACCTTCCCCCAGGATTTCGGTCAAAAAAGGACCATTAGGTGACCCGTTCCTTCAAGTATTTTTCTGTTACCATGTAGTTAGCGCATAGTAACAGAAGCGATAGGCCCCCGTTCCCCCTTTTTTTTAAATGGGTAGGTCCCATATAGGTTCGAGGAGAGAGAGGTGATATGAGAAGGTCAGTCAGTGTGTAGAAAACAGCTAGTGATGTAGGTGCGAGCCAATAAAATTCGGTACGGGCGAGGGGGTTCATTTTTGGCGGGAAGATGCTTTCCCACTCTACCCCTGAGCTCCGAGAAGGGATCGTGTTTTAGTAGTTGATATGACACCTAGCTGAAAAGAAGTCGAGATTGAATAATCTCTCATAATTAGATTCTAGAATGAGGCATATCGCTTAGTGTGAGTTGAAAACACTTTTTTGAAAGTGACAATTTCCTTTCTATGAAAATATCTAAGGCGAGTCTTGATGCTGTATGATGTTCAGATGATAGAGATGAACATGAGACGACAATTACCAAGTTATCAAAGTATCCCTGAGTTGATAAGTTTGGACTGGTAGTGGAGCAGTATTTAGCTGTGCGAATCTCCAAAAAAATAAGTCCCGGAGGTAATATCGGTAAAGCGGAGTCTTGCAGATAACATAAGAAGGTTCGGCTCCTAAAAAATTTATGAGAAGGTACTCCCTTTTGAAAGGCGGTTGCTGCTAAATATGAGAATTCAAGGAGATAACATCGTTGGATGATGAGTGGAAATAGATAACAGCAGTAGTCTTACCCCATATGAGTGTAATAGGTATCCTAAACTGCCAACTGGGTGAGTGACCAAGAATACAATGAAAATTGGTTGGTACAAGAAATTTTTGTATTTGTGCAAAGGTGATTTGCTTTGTCTTCAAGAGTGTGAGTAAAATTATTCATTTCTATATGTTTATAATGTTGAATTGTGCTTATCCTATATGTATATGAACTGTTTTTTAAAACTATTTTAAATGATTTCAATATAAGAAATTACAGTATCAATGCCAAATAGAGTGTTCGGATAAATGTTGTCTACATATTATGTGTTAATTAATTAAAAAGAAACGATGAAAAAAAAAAATGTTTCCTTTTCTCATTGTTTATACATTTCTCCTTCTCTAATTATTATAGATAGACTCTCATAAGTAGCAGTATTGATGTTAAATATTTTATTCAAGTAATAAAAACTTAAATGTTAATGTTAAATTTCTACAATAATAACTATGCCCGAATATAATAACAGCAATTAAATATGTGTAATGTGAATTTAGAATTCTGTTATTGTTTTATTCAGATGTGTTTATAAATATTATTTAACAAGTAATTCTTTTCTGCACTTTTAGTCTAAAATCTGTAAATTAATAGTAAATTAAACCCCCTTTCCTTGTTTTTAGCTTTGTTGCCCTTATATTTTTATTCTGTGAAATAGTCCACCTTCATTGTTTTTTTTTTAAAACTGATAACAGAATTCACATGGAGTGAAATTCAATCACACATGTTTTCTTTAAAAATATTAATTCTGTAAGAGATATATATATGACAAATATAATTTTAAATTAATGTGGATTTAAGATGAAATATGGTGAAATGTGTAGACCTAATCTAAATATCCAAATGTAAATAGAACTAAATAGCTAAACAGATGATAGTAAATTTTATAGATTAAAGTTTATTGATGCACTTAAAGTAAATTGTTTATTCTGAATTAAGTTAATTGTGAAATTTTATACATTTTAAAGAGAGTTAATAAATTTATGAAGTATTAAGAGAATCCTATTAAGTGAAATATTATTGTTTAGGTAATTAAAAATGTGTCCTATCATCTTGATTCACAGCTTTTCAAATGATTTATAAAATACGTAATGTGCTCAACTATACGATTTCATTTGGTCCCTAAATTTTGAAGGTATAAATGTATTCATAAAATAATGTCATTTTGGATTTAACTTGCAAATTTTCTGAGTTTTATCCTCTCAAATATGAGAGTTTGTCTCCATTCAGTTATTCAAAATTAATGTAATTTTCACTGTTATTCGTCATCATTTATGAATACTTTATATTTTTGAGATTTAGAAGTATTGGGTGTTTTCCTTTTTTTTTTTGGTTGTGAAAGATATGAGAATATTGTTACCTCCTTTGATTTTATTTAAAAGTAAAATTTAAAAGTAAATGAATTTATTTTGCCATTCTCTCCCTTCTCTTATATTTTGTATTATATGTATTAACTTGTACTAAATTTTGGTGCCCCTTCTTAAATTTTATTACCTGGTGTTTGTAATAAATTTATGGTAACAATATTCAGTTGGTGGTATGTCTTTCTCACCTAGTGTAATGTTAAATTTAAATTCTTGTATAATTGGATTGAAGTTAAATATTATGAAGTGGTAGAATGTAAGATTATAGTCATAAGATGCATTAAAAATAACTTCTTAAAAAAATAGTAACAAGGAAACACCCAATAAAATCTTTTTAGGGGATTAAAACAAATAATGAGTAAAATGCCGTCGTAATCGGGCCCATTGAACGCGAGATAAGAACGCACCCCTGGCGGTAGAAAGTGAAACTAATATATTTAAGGCTATCGATATCAAGTCGAATGAGCCAAACCTTGTCGTAATCGGGCGCATAGAACCCTAGATACTCCTGTAGTTCCACCTTCTACCGCCAGGGAGCACACTCTGTTCGATATGAACATAATGGAAATCTGTAAGGCTATCGAATTCAAATCAAAGGAGCCAAACCCCATCTTAATCGAACCCATCGAACTCGAGATAGGTAAGCGCCCCCTAACGGTGAAAAATGGAACTAAAATATTTAAGGATATTGATATAAAGTCGAATGAGCCGAACTCCGTCGTAATTGGGCCCGTAAAACCCGAGATACTCTGAAATGAAATTTTAAAAAATCTGAAGTTATTATTCGAAAAGAGTGATATATACAACTAATATGTTCACTTTAATGTTATAGAGAGTAATTATTAAGTTAATTAGAATGTTTGGACCCAGTCGCGTTGAAATTGGAAAGTTAGTTTCTGAGTTATTGAAACGGGGCATAGTTAAAGAAAATACCCTGAAGTAAGAAGGGGGAAGGAGGGGAGATGAGACTGATTTTTGTCAAACAACTAATTAAGACTACCCGACAATTTGTTTAAAGAAAGAAAATCGTAGAAAAGCTTGGAACTTAAAAAAAAATGCAGGAGTTAATATTCCGAAATAGTGAGAATTATCTATACATCACAGCAATTAAACTCTAATGATGAACCTATAAAAGTTAAATTTGTTAAATAGAATTAGTTCTGTTGAATTCGGGCATTAGATATGTATATATTAAAAAAGGTGTGAAACAACGATAAACCCGACGCTAGGGGGCGCGGTTCACTAAACGGGATATTTATTAAAAATTCGTCCGCAACCTCCTCATCCCCGCGAATAAAAAATTAAAACATCCCTATTCGCATCTGGTAACATTACTTCCATTATCAAAAACCTTTTTTTTTTTTGTTTCGAAAAAAAAAACATTAAAGGAAATTAATTATTAATTTCGGTTCTAATTATGCTATCTTAATGAAAATTAGATATTTAGATTCCTCGTTATGAAATATGCACAGATGCATAATTTTCAAATTGATAAATGCAATATTAAATATATATATATATATATATATATATATATATAGAGAGAGAGAGAGAGAGAGAGCTCGTATTCTCCCAGTATAATAAATTGTGGTTTTATTCCTCGTTTCCAAATTGACTTGTTCAAAGACAGGTGTCTAAACTTGAAATAAAAGCATATCTTTTTTGAATGAAAAATTAAAAAACTTTTATTTATATCTTGAAAAGTTCTGGTTCGATTTTTTCGAAATTTCATTTTTTGATATCGGGATTTTTTTTTTCAGCCTTGTATCCCGAATCGTCTGTGGATAGAGCCATTTTTTCGATGTGTTTTCAAGAAAGCGTAGTTAAAAGTCAATAATACAGTTTTGACATTTTATTTGCGCCATTAAAAAAAAATGACATTTTGGAAGCGATAGTTAATGAGTATTAAGTAATATTTTAGTTAATTTTCAAAATATTAAAATTCTGAAACTCAGGTGCATCAGGGCAAAACATGGAATATCCTTATCTAAATTTTCAGACTTCTAGGTGCGCTATATTTCGCTAGTCATCGCGGACAGACAGACACGCACACACACAGAGCGAAACTTAATAGTACAGGTATATATATGTGTGTGTGTGTGTATATATATGCGTGTGTGTGTGTATATATATACATAACTAGCCGGTCTTGTCGTGATTTTAAGAATGTTTGTTTCATAAAATCAAGTTCAAAATTAAACATGCAGTATAAAAACACGATAAAAGAAGCATGATAAATATAATACGCATGCCTCAAATAAAAACGCATTATAAAAATATATAAATTTATGTAATAGATGCATCATAACTCAAGCTATAAATCAGATAGTTTCCATTTATCATTGGAGAAATAAAAGAAGAAAATTTACAACTTCTAATATTCCTTCAAATGTAACTTTGCATGTAATCGAAGTACATATGCTACCATTATAAAAGAATAACATTTTATTTATATTTATATTTTGAGTTTTCATTTGCGTAATTTTCACTAACTTTTCATTTAATTCGGACCACAGATTACCTACTTATTTAATAAATAATCCGTGTTCCCGATTGAGACCGATATTAAAATCTTTTGCTGGAAAGTTGTTTCCCAGAATTTTGTTAACCCATTAGGCGCCATTGCTCCCATTTTGGGAACATTACATTAGGATTTTTTACTAAAATAAGTATTTTATACATTGTTAAAAAGTTTATTTTATTTGTATTTTGAATATATGAAATGACTTCTGCAATTTTTATAAAAAGTTTCATTTGTATTTTTTTTAAACGTGTTAAAATAGGCGAGATTTAACTTTTTGGCCACTTTCGGAAGAAATATATATATATTTTTAAATAACTTTGTAATAAAACTTAAATTTTTTAAGTAAAATATGTTTATAACTATTATATGAAAAACATGAATCCCAACATAATAAGTTTAATATATCAACAATTGCCGAAAAAACAAGTTGTTCTCAAAATGGGAGCAATAGCGCCTTCGTTAGCTTCCACAGCGATTCGGAATAGCCCAAATTCGGCCCTCCCACAACGGTGTTTTTGTTACCCATGCTGCAACATTCTTTATAAAAGTTATTTGAAATGTTGCTTTTTATTCCTAGCAAACTTTTCTTGAAAGTGTTTAGGGGTGTAGTAGAGGGTATACTGAGGTATAAGCTGTATACCTTCTGGTTTCTATTAAGATACTTAGATTACCCGCTGATTCTCAACTAAATCTATAGCGTATACTCTAGCCATGATAGTTCATGACTCTAGCGTACACCTTCTGCGTATTGCGTATACTGCTTGGTTTTTTTACAATTACAACACTGGAAGTGTTACTCATGAAATATGATACTTACTATGTCATATTTTTATTTTATTTTTAATTTCTACGTTGCATATATTTCGATTTGTACGAGAGGATGTAAATGTGGATGTAATGTAACTGAAGCTTTGGATCATTTCGAACAATTAGATTCGGATAATTTTTCGGATGTTCCGAAAATCTTTTTTTTTCCACCTGATCCCAGTATAGTAACAGATGAGGAAGATGTAATAGAAAATAATTTATGTGACGCTTTAACCCATGATATATCTGACGGAGAAGTACTGTATGTAAATTCTAACATTTTCATGTAAAATAGTACGACAAATATTATGTAATGATGAAAAATATTGAGATGAATAATGAAAATGCTTCTGGAACTGGTAATTTTATTTTTTATTTCATTTTAAATATAGATGTTGGACTAATTTATATGAATTTTTCGTAAAATATGAGTTTCAGAATGATATTATCCCTTTTATAGCTGCAGAACTGAGAAATAATTATCAAAAATGCACGGAGGCATAAGTAAAAATTTTGAATTATTACCCCCATTAGGCGCCATTGCTCCCATTTTGGGAACAAGCTGTTTCTCCTAAATATTCGAAGGTTTTTTTTTTTTTTCAAAAGTACTTTAAAGGCTTCCTATACATAAAGAAAAACAACTGTTCCATATAAAATATGTTAATATATGTAGCGGCGCCTTATGGGTTAAATACGTTTACCATGATAAAAAAAAAAAAAAGCCAAAATGTTTTTATTTGTTTTAAAAATCTGAAATCTTTTTTTCAGTTCTTCACTAATAATGAGGTATGGGTATCTAAACATCTGTCTAAATTTTATTGTACATGCATACACACACGTGTATATGTGGAATAGATTTAAAAATAGCGAAAACGAATTAAGATATCCTCAAAATGTTAAAATATGTCAATATTTCCATAATCGGATTTTTATCATGATTCAATATATTCCTCAAACACATATGACATATATTCATCTGCTTTCTGTACCTGATCATATTTATGCTCCTTGTGTTATTGAGAACTCTTTAAAAATCTCTTTTAAACTTCCAATATGACGTCATATTCTTTTTCTTTTACATTCTTGAATCTTTTTATTTCATTTTCATTTTTCAAGTGGGGATCTTTCAATACAAAATTAATTGTTGTGGAAAGAATTTTATTGTAGATCTTTAATTGTTTGCAGCTGCTATAGCGAAAAATGTATAACTTTGATAGGAAATTACTGTTACGTTCTTGGTTTTTTATAAATTAAAAATGAGCTATAATATATTTCGATTTCGGATTACTTTAGTTGCATCGGCCATGTTTTAATACGCCTGTGCGTATAATTTCACTATCCTCTCTTCTAAGCTGTGGATTTGTATAGAAATACAGACAGACAGACTAATTTTAATTTTTATATATTAGAATACATAGTTAATTACAGATTGAAAAAACTTAGATTCCTAAAACATGTCATGTCATGTTATGATCTTTATAAAGAAATATTATTTGAAATATATTTTTATTTATTCTCTGCATTTTTCTCCTTTATCATGATATATCATAACATTTAGAAGTTAAGTTTTCGATAAATCAAGAAAAGGAAAGCGAAATATCGCTTAGTCTTACCGTAGATATTGTCATTATTATTACTTTTTACGTCATATATTATGAACATAACGTTTCATAAATCTCCTTCTTATAGTTATTTGTTCTTTAAATAATTTATTTTTATTTCTTTTTATTATTCACAAACATCAGTAGAATTTAAATAAAAAGATCAGTAGAATATCAGTACAATTGAAATATAAATTTATTCAGAAATTGTTACATTTTTCATCATTTAAGTAAGGAAAAATTTATACTAATACTGCATTCATTTGCATTTTCTAATCTTTAAAAACATATATCATTGTTATTGTTCAGTCATAAGTAACATTTTGAATAAAATTCAATTTTATCCCTGAATGGGGAACACGACACTGTTGGAAGTATTTTAAATAAAGAAGATGCACAGAACAATTTGAAATGAAAAATTGAATTTTACTCCGTTGAATTTAGAAATGAAAAGAGGTAAACTACGTCTAGTGATGCATGAATCAATGAGTAATTTGCTCAATATAAGTCCTCGTCTGCGAAACAAATTAGATTTCATGTTTTCATTATGCTAATAACAGAGTATTGTAAAATAATATATAATAAAATACTGCATAAAATACGTGATAGTAAAAGGGTTGATTTAAACTATTTATTCGATCACAATTCTTCATTTATATGTTTCAAACATGTAATTTTAAAATTTCTCTAACTTCAATATATTTGAGTCATTTTCCCAGGACGCACAATCCTAAAAAAAATATAGTGATCAACTGATACTAATTCTTTAGCAGATAATCGAGTGTGACGGGTCCAAGATGTTATAAATTAAAGGGGCAGCGTTGAACCTTTAAATGAACCGCTCCCATAAATAACAGAAGTGAATTTTATTAAATGCAGCACGTCAAACAAATAAAAATACAGATTTCTTGATTAATGGGATTGCACAACAATTATTATTATATTACGGGCTCCTTTAGCTGATGAACATAGTTAAATTTAAGGAAATTCTAGTGCTTATCGAAGTATGTGTTGACAATGCAAAACAGAGGTAAAGTTCCTTCCAAAGTGTGTACGGGAGCTAAAGTTCGGTTCGCTAGTGTAACCCTTCACAGAAAGAGTCTCTGAGTCTCTGAGTCTCCTGTCAATCTTCTCTTGAAAAAAGGACGGCGATCGGTGTTTTCGCTGCCAGAACAAAACTGGAATTGGCCACACTGGGTTCACAAGGCTGTCACGTAACAACTTCAAACATATAAGTCAGAGAAAGGTTTTCTCTATCCGGGGATTCTAGAAATCACCCGAAAATATATCACTCGGAGTTATGACTCCGTTTCCTTAGGTTCAGATGCCTGCAACCAGGGGCGCCATTTCGGGGGGGCTGGGGGGGGGGCAACCCCCCCCCCCCAAGGAATTTGAAATTTCAGAAAATTTATCAGTTATCACAGGTTAGATAAAAAAAATCAAAATATGATCAAAAGCTAAAATAACGTCAGATTTCACAGATTTGTTTACAATAAAAAAACTAGTCAGATGTGCCAATCCCAAAACTTTCTTCTATTTCGTACATGTTTCACATACACCAAAAACAAATCAGCATCAATTTATATTAAGGTCTAACTGAATCTAAAGTTTTATTAAATTATGTCCGTTAGTTCTGGATATATAGCTAACATGTGAAAATCCTGCAAAATGTAACATAGCAGCGCCACCTGTTGGGATAATTATACCAAATCGTAATCAACGTCTATTTTTGTCAAGGTCTAACGGAATCTGAAGTTTGGTGAAATACTGTGCATTAGTTCTTGAGATATAACTATAGTAAAAATCATGAAAAATGTAGCATAGCAGCGCCATCTGTTGGGAGATTTACACCAAAAACTAATCACAACCCATTTATATCAATGTCTAACTGAAGATAAAGTTTTATCAAATTCCGTGCATTAGTTCTTGAGATACAGTGCCCACAAAATTTTTGTCACATACAGATACTGAGACACACAGTCAGACTTGCAGACAGACATTTTCTAAAAATAGTATAATTGTGTTCAGGACTTTCTAAAACGTATAAATCCGTCGAAAACCGGAAGTGGTAAATTTTCATAAATCCAATACCTTTTTCTTGTAAAGAAAGAAGAAAGAAATAAACATATAATAAAGACTTTAAACATTGAAATGTTTTCTAAAGCCTTGCTATTGCAACATTCTATAAGTGAGACATTTATCATTAATGAGTATTTTGGCTAGTTTTAGAAATATATGTGAGGAAAAAAACTCTATGAATTGCTTCTGAGCTGTGTACAGCATGATTAAAAGAAAACTCGTCACCGCCAAGGCTAGAATTTTAATGATAAATTCTCTCTTTAACCAAAAATTTAAGGGGAATGTTTTTATTTTTATTCGGGGGTGGGGGGAAGGGGAAGATGTATTCAATTTCCTAATTATATGATTTGTTAATTTTGTTTGATTAGTGTCACATTATATTTACTTCAATCGTTATAATGATATTAAATCATTTGCTTTATTAAATCATATTATACATACAGTATGCTCTTAAAAATCTCCACAGCCTGACACTGGAGTCCTGTCCAGGTTTGGTTGTAACCGACCCGAATCCTGACTTTAACCCGACAAACGTCAAGCCGAATCCGAAATATTCATACCTGAACCCGATGTGAAAGAAAATGAATGTATATTTTAATACATTTATGGGAAAATAATCTACAAGTTTACCGTTTATGTACAAAAAATAACACGCTTATACATCCATTAATATTCAAATATACTATAGTTTTTTCATTTGAAAATTATTCAGAACCTCCTTTTGTATAATAGGTTCATCTCGAACCCGATTTGAAAGAGTCAAGCATAACCCGAAGCGCATAAAATTTACTCGACCCACAATAATAATAAAAAAAAATTGAATCAACCAAACCCAAAACGAAATGCATTTTGGGTAGCCAATGCAGGACTGTAATTTCCAGTAAACCCGGAAACGTCCAAAAAATTTTCATTGACCGCAACCCCACCCGAAATGTAAGAAAATTAATCCATATTTCAATATGATTTGGAAAAGTAGACTACAATAATATCTCTGATAATAAGTTTATCTTTTATACAGAAAAATTATTTTTTTTTAATCTGAAAATATTTAGGATTTCTATGAAAATTCGGGCTACACGAACCTGACTCAAAATAGTGAAAACCCAACTGGAACCAGAAACAATTAACCCTTTAATAACGGCCAGGATTGACTACTAATTTTGCATTCAGTCGTTCTACAATTTCCAAAAAAATTCCTTGTATCAGATTTCTTTTGAAAATATCCTAATATAAGTGTATGACAGATTTCAAAAAGTCTTACTAATAGAATAAAAAATAGTCCACTGGGACATATATGTCCCAAACGTAGTAAAATGTTCCAAGTCAACCTGACCCGCAACGAAAATAAGCAAAAAACAACCCGGCTCGATCCGTACTGCAGTTTGGGTCGTGTTGCCCCACCCAATGCAGGAGCAACGGACCTGAGACCAAGGGTTTTTCAGATTTCTGAATTGTATGGAATTTAGATCATAGTATGAAGAGGAAGGCAGAAAATGATTGCGGCAAATTTTTACTGACAGAAAATCATTAATAAAAATTTTCTTATACTTATGGATTACAACATTAGCAAATTTCGTAACTTCTTGATGGTGTTCGTGTGCTAATTATCTCGTGACGGATTGAATTTCACGACCTTTTTTCGTGATTGTCTCTTTTTTTTCTTTTCTTTTTTTTTTGTGATAATTTTCTAAAATTCGGTATTTTCTGTTAATCAGTGACGGAATTGGTTTTTTCGAGCTTTTGTCTAAATTCGCGACATTTTTTTCAACCGATCGACGAAATTCGCTATTTGTTTTCGCCATCTTTTGACGAAATTCGCGACTCTTTTCTACGATCGTCTGTTGAAATTCGAGAGTCTTTTTCCACAACCGACTGACAAAAATTGCTATTTTTTTGCGATCTTTGACGAAATTCCGATCATTGACGAATTTTTTTCCACCATTTGTCGAAATTCACGACATTTTTTTTTTGGCAACTGATCGACGAAATTCGCTATTTGTTTTTGCAATCTTTTGACGCAATTCGCGACTCTTTTCTACGATCGTTTGTTGAAATTCGAAAGTCATTTCCGCAACCGACTGACAAAAGTAGAATTTTTTGCGCGATCTTTGACGAAACTCTACTTTTTGACGCAAGTGTTTCACGCTTCAGTTCACAAATTCGTGTATTTTTTTGTTATTCTTCAATCTTTTGATGAATTTCGCGATATTTTCCCGCAATAGTTATACTAAATTCGCGATTTTTTCCGCGACCGATTGATGAAAATCCCTATTTGTTTCAGTTATCTTTGGCGAAATTCGCAATATTTTTCCACGGTCGTTTGAAAAAATTAACGATTTTTTCCGAGACCAATTTTTCCAAATTAACTTATTTTTTCTAATTGCAATTCGTAAAATTCCCGATGTTTACCGCGATCGGTTGACGGATTGCTTTTGCGTAAAAAAACAACAAAAATTTGCGGACAACCACTAAAATTAAAAATATATTCGCTGCAGAATCACATGTTTGTGAAATAAGTTAAGATAAGAAGGCAAAATCTCACACTGCATTTTTTATTGTGGGGGCCTATTTCTATTTTGTGCACGATTTGGGCAATCCTGCATGATATTTCAACCCCTGTCTGTAAAAAAAAAAAAAAATTGTCCCCCACCCCCTCCCCAAGAAACTCTTGAAATGGCGCCCTTGCAGTAAAACCTGCAAAGAAAGAGTTGAAAAGGACTGTAAAAAAGCTCCATTTTAGACAGATCTCCATCTTAGCAAGTATAATTGTATGACGTTTTTTCGACGAAACTTGATTTTTTTTGCCCGTTTCAGAAAGAATTATGTTATAGACAGGTTTCGCTTAGACAGGTTTTACTGTAACACCTACGCTCTTCAGAAGTGCTTTATAGAAAGGAGGTTTTAACAGTCTTAAAGAATACCTGAAAAAAAAAACGGTACATGTCTATAACTGAAAACTTTCATAACATTTTAAAATTCTACTTGCTAAGACAAAAACCTGTCTAAAACAGAATTTTTCAGAGGTCACTTGAGATTCCGTATTAGAAGTATTGCTGTTTCCGTATATATGATTCATAAAACGTTTCTCTTTCAGAGAAGTGGGGGGGTGAAACCCTCCCTGAACTCCACCCTTGGCTATGCCACTACCTTAAAAAAAACTTTCCCCCCCAAGAAAGTTCTGAAATGGCGCCCCTGCCTGCAACCTTACTCGAGCACTCTTAACCCTTAACGCTTTTTCTCATCATGTCACGTCTGTTTTATGCCTAGAAAAATAGGCATTTCTCCAGCCACTAGAAGTTTTTCCACATGAGGTCACGTAGAAAGTGTGGTATAATAGGTAAAAAAGGATTTCTAAACACACTCTCTTTCTAGCTGATGTCACCGTGTTTCCCACGGTACCTGGGTGGTCGTCGGTGCGATGAAATACGCATCGTTCTGCACGTTCGTTCTTCCAGCTGTCTCGAAACCTTCAAAAAGGATGATTGGTAATGATGGATCAAAAATTTTTAAGCCACTGGCCGATCTGTGGAGTTATAATACCGAAATACATGGCATTTCCCTATACCTGGATTTAGGCTACAAAACAGAGTTTAATATATCAATGAAATCCAGGGTTTAATATAACAGGGTTTCACTATATCTCACCCAAAACCCCTGTTTTGGGTACAGTGAATTTTTATAAGGATAAAAAGGATATGAGTACTAACCTACAGGGAATAATTTCCTATAAAATGATAAAACGTGGTGCATAAATTGTGCTTCTAGGTACTTCTACATAATAATAATTGTACAAACTTTATTTTTTGTATGGTAACAATCGCTTTTGATCTTTTCATTTAAGTTCCTTTGATCAAAGCAGCCCGAAAAGCCGACAGTTCATGCATTTTTTAGTAAATCTTCAGAGAGATACAAGGAATCAAATTTTAAGGAACTTCATGTTAAATCCTCGTGATAAATTTTAATTTTTATCTACCCATGAAATCATCCGGTTGAAATTTTCCATTATAATGAGATATAGTGAAAGGGCCCAAATGTAATGCATGCAGATGTTTCATTATAATACATTTTTATTTTGGAAAACTACTATTGAATTCATTTTTTTAAATGTATAAATTAATGTCTTAAAATAATTTTTGCTTTTGCTGACCGGAGGCTAATGGGACATGATTTAAATTTCATATTGTAGAAAGTGTGAAATAAAAGAATAAAAAGAATAAAAATAAAAATTTCTAAAATTCCCATTTTAGTTTTTTTTGACAGAAAAATTACATTACAATAGCTATAATATAATTGAAAGAAAAAGTTAGTTATATGTCAATTTTTAAAAGGGAAATAGCCTTAATTTGTGAAATGCAATTGTGTTCCATTGGATACTGACGCAGAGGTCTAATAGGTACATTAGTTTAACATCAATTCTTACTAAATAGACGAATTCAAGAGTTATGAAAGCACTATTATAAATTCACTTAACAAAATCTTACTTATAAAAAAAAAATGTGGCAATACTTACTAATAGAAAATTGATTGAGGTCTTCATTACTTAGTCATGGCTGTATTTAAATTTCATTTAGTAAAATGGTACTGCGTTTTTTAAACAGATATGAAAGAATAAGACTCATAAGGTTTTATTTACACAAACGTTATCACTTAACATAAATTGTAAATCCAAGAACATGACAAAGTTTATATGTAATCATTTTGGGTCACTAAATCTAACATGTCCCATTAGTCTCCATACTATTTTGAACTGCATTTAAGGTTATTGTAAATTAACAATTTATCACTAACACACAAAGATATTATTACTAAATAGCATTGAGTAAAAAAAAATGTAACATCACATATAATATTGTTAAAAATATATTTAATACTAATAAAAAATTTCTTACAGGCTTTTCGTCTTAGGAATATATATATATATATGCGTTGCTACCAGCTAATGGAAAGCAAATATTCACTGCACGTTCTTGTGTAATTCGAGTACTGCTATTTACTGACAAAATCCTGAATATTTAACTCACATTTTTCATTAGAAAATCCACTTATTTCATTTGCCCTCCGTCATCCCTACAGAGAATAACCGTCATGAAAAACATAACGACTTTTCGCATTACTTTTCGAGCTGTAGATAAATGTTGCTTTTAGATGTACTAAGGGATAATCTGTTATTATTGTGTGAATCCACTGAAAACAAAATATTAAAAAGAAAAAAAAAATCATTAAATTCTCTTTTTATTGACATTTAAATGTTTTTATATTTAAAATTTCTGTACAAATTTTCCTTTAATGCTCTCGGTACCTTTCTTTGTGAATTTTATTTTTCTAAATTTATGGACAAACCCTTAAAACATTTTCTGTTTTAATACTATGCTATTTTAAGAAACGGAGTAGAAATATTTATGTTATACTTTCCCAGGTGGGTTTGATAGAAGAAACTTAAACAGTTTCTAATGTGGGTGTTACAACTTGAAAAACAAAAGTTGATAAAATTTTTAATATGTAGTCAAAAAGATTAGTGAAATATAAACTTTATGCATAGAAATTAACAGTGGAAATCGTTTCTGTAAAGTACAAACTACTGTATGCAGTCATAATACAAAGTTGATTAGTACCTATATGTTTTCTTACGATTATTCGATGCAGAATGTTTACGGAGAGCGTTTTTTTTCGAAGACTGCACACTTTTACACTAATGCTTTTGCAAAACAAAATTGTAAATTAAGAATAAAAAGTAATTTTTTATATTAACTGCAAAGTATCTAATACCATGTCAATACTTACTACAATAGTGAAATTTCATGGAATGTTACGCATTTCAAGGACATAATATTAGACATAATATTTGTTTCACAAATTGCTTCTAACACTTTAAATATTAAACTGAGCTAAATGATAGTGTTAAATTAAAATTTGCGCAATGCATATTAAATGCTAACATATATATTATTTCTGATGTCAACATCACTATTTATATGCACATACAAAACGCTTAACGATATCTGAGGTATCATACAAAAGTTTTCTGAAGAGGCATTCGACAAACTTTAGGTTTTCTCGGGAACATTAGTTCGATTTGAAAGTTTAATAAACCTAAATTGCAGAAATTAAATCGGCAAACACTATAATGGGGACCCGTTAGTCCGTTTGGAAAGATTTTCGTTTAAATAAACATGACAGTGGGGTGACGAAAATTAGGTTCGTTTGGAAAGATGTTCCTTTAAAACTATAAACTTAAAACAGATCGGAGCGTGCGTAGAATCCCCAGTGCACGATGCTGAACGCAGTGGAAATCCCAACTCTAGCTACATTTGGATAGAATTACATTAAAAAAAAATATATATATACAAATTCTAAAGGTTTCGCTATCAAAGGCAGTGGGGCCCCTCCAACATTATATTCATTTGAAAAAAAATTGTTCAAAAATATGAAACTATTCAACACTGATTTTATATATATTTAAGATTATTTTCACGTCCATGGGCAAAGCCGGGTGGGTCAGGTAGTGATTGAATAATGTGTGTATGAGCGTATTATTGACAAATATGTGTATGAACTTGATAATTTTTGTAGTATTAAGTAATATGTTGCGTTTCTTTGCCCGTCTGCATATTTCAATAAAGAGAAATTGGCTCATATACACAAGACTAGTCAATAAATATTATTAACACAATTTTGTCAACAAAATATATTTTAAATATCAAATGTATCTACACATGAATAATCAAAAGCATCTTTCTAAAGTAAAATAATTACAAATAATACATTTTTAAGTTAATAAAGTGTTCGGATACAGGATTATCTTAAAATTTAAATTGTTTCTGAATTTAGGAGTGAAAATACATGAAAGTTTCATGATACCCTTTTTTGTAGTAATAGCTAAGTATATTGTGAAAGTTTGTCTGCAATTCTTTTAAAAAAATATTTAAAATATTTGAAACCACATTTAAATAAATTATTTAGTCATTGTTTGGAGCAAATTTAGTTTTCCTTATCGTTTTTTGCAAAGCAGCTTTAAAACTACGAAAAGAGATAAATCAAGTAATAATATTTCACCTGAAGGATTTTCTTAAGGGGTAATAACTATGAAAATTGTTTGACAGCTTGTCTTACACGTGATCGATTGAAGGAGTGTCTCTTAATCATTCTGTCGAAAATCGGTAAATGCATGTGTCAGAATTCTTCGAATATTGTTAAGAGTAATTTGACAGTTGCTATGTTTATCCACTTAATAAGACTTGCTTGATGGCCGAAAGTTTGCTATATTTCTCATGTTCCTCGATCATCAAATATAAAAAATAGAACATGAAACTTTACATTATGCAAAGTTTGTGAAATAAATATTATGTTATAAATGTGTTTTGTTAAAACAGAACAATAAATTTATGGAAATATTTAAAAATAAAGTAACAAACATTAAAATTATTTTAGCAGTATTCTAACAGACGTAGAGATTTGCAAAGGTGATACTTATATTGTTATGCTTGAATAACATCTCAAAGTTTTATGTATTGTGAAGTTCACTATGGTTCCTTGTTCAACTATGATGTAAATGCTGCAAGGAACCACACAAAAGTGCGCGACTTATCCGTTTACTCAAATATTTAGTAAGAATGGTTTAACAGCTAAAAATGCTTTATCATGTAAAATATTTCATAAAAGTATTCAATACTACTTAATCCTCTTAACTTATAGATAAACGTAGTCGCTAATTGCAGGAATCTTTCTCTAGTTACTCTTTAGAATTTAATTTTATTCACTGAGTTATTTTCAAAAGAGCAGATCTACATACTTTTCGTTTCCTTGAGAATTAAAAGGTTTGAAAATTTCCAAAACAAATTCTCGTTCTTTTATATTATTCGTTATAAAGTTATCAGTAAATGTGTAGAAAGAACAACTTCAAAGGATCATACTTTAGACAAATTTGTAAGTCTGTTTTCATCCATTTCATGTATAAGTAAAAGCAGGGTAACGATATATATCTGTATTACTATACGAACATCATTTGTCTTGCGATCGAATAACTGTTATAGCCTTATAATAGTTAAAATTGAATTTCCTTTTTTTCATTCAAAATTTATTTTTCTATATTTTTAACGCAATTTAAATCATATATAACTTTAAAGATAAATAAATTCGCATTTAACAGGATTTAATAACAGAAACGGTGAAACTTTACGACGCTGAAGATTAAGAATGGAAAGTTCAATGAAACTTTATTAATGCACGATTCATATCGATGTTTTCGGTGTTCGAATAAAAAAATGTATATAGTTATTCTCTATTAATTTAAAAAATAACAGAAACATAAAAAATCATAAACATGACTCTTTTCGACAGTTATTGTATACTTCGATTCAAAAAACTTCAATTTTCTTTCTTGAAATACCAAGGTACTGACTGCTTTACCCATAGTGTTAATTAAATAGAGTGAAAATTATAGGAAATATGATAAATCTTCAACTACAAAAAATACGCAGTATGACAGCTCAAATTGAAGTTGAACTTGACTATGAACTCGTTCTGGATGATGTATTCACATTTTGCCAGATTTTTCAGTTAGAACCTTGTAGCTAATATAAAGTAATTTATAGCCTAATTTAATAGAATTATTATGTGTACAGATGCATTTTAAAGTGAACTTAAGACAATGTAACATGCATGTAAAAACAACTGTACGTTTAATCATCCAAATCAGCCAGCACTTTCTATATCCTGTCATCAATCAGGCAGCTACATGATACCACTAGAGAAGAAAGATAAAGTGCAAGGCGATGCAGCCGTCAATCGATTTTTGCCCTTCGCCAAACGTCCAGAAGTTGATAGAAAAAGAAATCTTGCATTGACAGGAACAAGTGATAGCTCTAAATCTTTATGCCAGGATTATATGGAGGGTGCTCAAAAACTTTCATCAAAGATCCGGTACAGTTACTTGACCATTTTGGCTTCGTTTCATCATGCAGAAATTTTACCGAACGAATTCCTGTGCTATTAAATGCATATTTTCGATTGATTTTCTTGTTAAATTGAATGATTTATTTCCTTTAGCAATCAGTTGTAATAGTTTCAACAGGTAGTAATAATTGAACACCGAGCAGATATTACATATCCCATCAGATGCAGAGCAGAAGGTTCATGCCATGAATATTGCGTTTTCTCCTGATGTCGATTGACACTTTATCTGTGGCTAACATTTTTTTACCTTTAGAATTTTCCTAACAGATCCATTTTGCATATCCTGTCACGATTTTGTACAAAAATGACTTTTCCTTTTATAAGAAGAGATTTAATCACTTTATCAGATAATTTTCCTTGTACCTCTGACTCAGTTATGTAGTATCCATTTTCCTGCCTTACGAATCTTCCCCTTTCCCTGTAAATTTAAATGTTAACTGAATTGCGTGCGAATGGAAATTGTTTGCCTGGAAATGTGCGGGGTTACACAAAGATGCTCTAAACGTGCTTTTTGTATTTGAGATGAATCTGGATCAAAACAGTCTTGCAATTCCTCGTCCGTCACCTTCGTTGGAGTCTATTTCCTAATCCCTAATGTCGAAATCGTACTGCATTGATCCAATAAAGAAAGGAGATGTTTAAAAACAAACACTCCCATTGACAAACCTAACTACTACTATTTTGTGTTAGTGGTCAAGGAAGGAACCATGATGTCTGCGTAATCAAATGAGTTATCCGAAGACTAATCAGATGTCTGGATATTTTTGAAGAATACGGGCATAAAGTCCGCAAGTACATACCACGCTAATGTTCCAGTCATGACCGGAGCTACTCCTTCCTGATACTCACATTTGTTTTTCAATACAGTATTCTCTCTCATAACAGAACATACCGATGCACAGGTATTTGTCGCACTTTTTATTTGATGAAATTTGTAACGAATGCGAAATTTGTGCGAATGTAAAATTTGTAATGAGTTGAGAATTTATTTTTTTTTAATTTTCATCTTCCACTTAAAAATATTTACGAAATTTTGACTGTACTGTTAAGGCCATCTGCATTTGTTACATTTCGCAGTGGCACCTGAATTTAATTTAAACTTTTGCACATCCCGGGTTTTCGACACCAGTATGTTGTGGCAGGCTCAATCTGTTACATTTCGCAGTGGTTCCTGAATTGAACTGAGGTTTCGGTGTATTCTAGGTTTTCGGCGCCCTGAATGGAAATGAAACTCTTTGCTTTTCTTTTTAAGACTGAAGTGAACTAGTAATTTTTTTGGAATGCTTTTACTTGTTATGTCGAATTTGAACGGAATTGCGTCTCTTGTAGATTTTAAGAATAACCATAAAGTATTAGAATTTGAAGTGTTAAAATTGTCACAATAATTTCATATGTTTATAATGTAAAGTGAATGTATATAAAACTTAAAAAGGATTAACTGTTTTTTTATTTTAGTTATGAGTAAATTTCGGTAGATGGAATTTAACTGGGGCAAATTAAATCTAATCTTCGGCAGCACGAATATTAAAGCAAGGTAGAGCTTCCCTGATTGAAAGGGCAAGTTTAAAAAGTTGAAATATACTTTGAATTTGATTGGTAGAAAGCTTGATTTTCGACCTGTACCATATGTACCATTGAATATTTTATTCAACTTACTTAATAAACACCTTCGTAGATCTATTAGAAGCACACACGCAAATTCATCATGGTAATTACAGGAAAAACACTTTAAAACGTGTTTGTACACCTAATACTTAATAAATTCACTTCTCTCTGGAAGGGATTCAGTTTGGTTTCTTAGTCTTTTAAAAAATTCATTTTAAATTTTCTTTTTAGATTTTCGTTTAGAACCCCATTCGAGTATTACATAGCTGTGTCTGAATTACGTGTATTAAAAATGAATGTCAATTTTGTATTGTGTGGGCCTTACGTAAACAGAACTTGCTTACGTTATGGAACGGGAATAAAATACTTGACACTTGAGCAAATTTGTTGCTCAGCCATCCCACAAGAAATCTATACCTAAATGTCTGATCATGCTTTAATGTTAGATGAAGGTGTCACCATTTTATAGTGACAAATATTCTGCATTTGGTGAAATGTTGAACAAAATTTTTAACAGCGTAATTTTTCTAAGACATACGAATGACACCACAACTTTAAGACAATTTTAATTGTATTTCACCATATTACAATAGGAATTTAATAATCACTTAATAGTTAATAAACATGACATACAAATCGTCAATTATAAGAAAAAAATTACAACTTAAATTTACAATATCTCCAATATCCATGCATTATTGTTTGCTGTAAGTTTAATGGTTATTATTTTAAGATTAATATCAATAGTTCTTCAATTTTAAATAATTAATTTAATAAAGGAATTATTGAATGACGAGGTAAATTTAATCTGTTAATCTATTGTATTAAATTGAACATATCCAATGAAAATTACTAAAGTTTTGGTTCTTTTCTGAAGTTACTAAAAATTTACATAATGCAATTTTAAGAGAACAAACAAAGTACTTTATTCATGAATAGGGATCCTTTCTGAAAATAAACGTATACTTATTAAAAACATGGTCGCTTTCACTGGGTTTGCAAAGTTTCAAACAATTAAAAGTTCGGAAATAATAAGCATGTAGTAAATATTTAAACAATACGTACATAAATAATTGGTTAAAAAGATAGGGGAAATATGGAGATTTGCGTTTCAACGTATGCTCAGGTTCGTGTAATTATTAGGCTAAGAAAAAATGTACCTCATTTCATTAATGAGTTTTGGAATTTTAAAAGAACCATTTTAGATCATATAGAGTCTTTTATGAATACATGTACTTTATTCTATCATGGAAACTCATGTACGCATAAAATGCACCATACCCTACTAACTCTGAGGCACATCATCGTATGATATTGTGACCGGTAGCAATCGATTAGTAATAACATTTGCTAATGCTATACGTAAATTTTGATTAGGTAATCGTAAACATATAAAAAATGTACCAAACATTAGAATTTTCAATACGAAAACCTAATTTCAATATCATACTTGAATTATTCGGTAAATGTTACATTCGGATATCAAATGGGATGTCATTTTGTGAACTTAGCTTAGGAATTATGCAGGTTTAAAATTTGAAACTCCTAATATAAAATTCAATTAAAGCCGGTGTATAATTATGAATTTGGACAATTTCATATTTATCAAACAGTTTGTATATAAAAACTTTTATGTTACACCGAAAATGTGAATTTTTGGGGCATTAATTTAACAACTCATTCACTAATCATGTATAGAATCGTGTTGGTTTTATAATATCCGTATATGCAATAGAAACAAATTAATTTCTCATACAACTTTCCTAAAAAAGAGTCATATTTTCAGAACTATATTTAGTTCATTTTGTAAAATTTGAGAAAATAATCTCAAAATGTTCCCTAATTACGCAAAAAAATAGGACATTACCGTAATTTAAAAAAAAATACAGGATATTTTTTTAAACATAAAAATCTAAACAAACTTTTCTTCTGAAATATAAAACACGCCACTTAAAAAATACAATTCATAAAAAAATATCATGAAGCATTTTTAATAAAATATTCATTTTTTTAAGATAATATTAATGAAAATTCTAAGACGAAAACAAAAAATAAAATTTGTTAAAGCAGCATGTAAAAAAATGCTAAATATGGCAACATATTTAATATTCTGGGTAAAAAAAATAGAAATATTTTTAAAAAAACATTAAAAAGAAATGTATAAATATATAAAGCTTTTTTTTATATGAAGGCTTCAAGACAAGCTTTAATTACACACTTTTTAAAAAGAACGTGGTGAATTTTTAAACAGAACATCTTATTATAATCTAATCTAACGTAATTATCTTAAGATTACAAAAGACGCTTAATTACATTCTTAAGATATCAAATCATTTCAATAAATAATTGTTGCCTTTTTAAAGGCAAATCTTAATTTGTTTGAAGTACATCCTTTTATTCTTTTGAAACTCGCTGTTATTAATAAATAATTTGCAGAAAACAATGAATTTATTTATAATTATATTAAAAAAAAAATAACTTGAAAAATTGTAATTGACGATAAACGAAATTCACTGAAATATTCAATGAAGTAATAAAAAGATCACTTTACATATAGGATTCAGATAAACAAAATCGCTTTTTTTTAAGACTTATATGCGTGATATTTTTTTCCTCCATAACGTCATTCTGTCTACAATTATTACAGAAAGTAGTTGTAACTACACTTGAAAATATCATTTAATAAGTCTCATAATACCAGTGAAATAGCGGGAAAAAATGAAAGGACTTGCTGTTGCCAATCTAGCGCGGGAGAAAAAGATAGTTTTTCATCTGCCATTCGCTGGCTCCATGGAAGGAATGGGGAATTATCAGAAGCCGCTAAGTTCTCGCAGATTAGATAACCCTACTAAGACAGAGGAGGCACTGGCGACTGCGCTCGCTTGTTTCTCAAAGCTGAAATGTGCTAATTTTCGGAACGCCGGTTGTACAGAGATGTAGATCTTTATTTAGAGATTTATGTAGAGGAACTTTTCTCTACAACACCCGATTTATCAGCTAACATAGCAAAGTTCAGTTTTCCAACTAGCTGTTTCAAGAGTTCCTTTGGCCCTTGTTACTAGCGAATGGATTATTTAAATTCTCATTAGCATTTTTAGACGCCCTGTAGAATTCGCTCGTATGTTGTTGTCTATGTACGCCTACTCATAATGTTTGAACAGATGATCCGATGTTTATAACTTTCTTCTGTTTCCAAAAACCTCTGCCTGCAGATTGCCGCCTTTCAATAACTTTAGGAGCCAAAAGTGATGTCCTTGTTAGTTTGCTTGATTTCTGCACTCTTTTATTTAACTAACTTGATTCATCTATGTAAAGATGGATTCCCATTCATTTCCTCATGTTCTAGAATTATAAAAATAATTTTTTTACCAATGATAGTACAACATTTTAATATATTTAGAGCTTAATCATAAATTAATAAATTAATTTATATTTCTATTAATTGAGTGCAAATAATATTCTTCAAAACGCATTGCACCCATTTCATTAAAACTACACACCTTTCCTTAAAAATGCACACACTAAACACCTTTCAAGTAGATATCTTTCACATATTTAATTTAAAATACACACACACACACACACACACACATATATATATATATATATATGTACACACACACACACACATATATATATATATATATATATATATATATGTACACACATATACATATATATATATACTGGTACAGCAGTCCATGCAGCTTCAACAGTATGCCACAGTTCATCAACCGTAGTAACGGGCGAGTGGTTGCGGGCGGTCTGTCAGAAGCCATTCACAAGACATTTTCAATTGGTGAGAAATCAGAGAAAGTACCGGCCAGGACAACAGTCGAACATGTTCTGAATCAAGGAAGGTCAGCATAGTACGAGTAAGATGCGGTCGTGCATTGTATTTCTGAAATGTAGAGTTCCGGAGGCCTCGAAGTTAGTGCAGAACCACGTGCAGTAACACTTCAGAAATGTAACGCCTGCTGTTCGTATTTCAGGCAATGAGAACAAGAAGTTATCGAGACGTGTATTCAATGGCACCCCACACCATCACTGAAGGTTATGGGCCTTTATTATGATGTTGAATGCAAGCTGGCAATGCGCATTCTCAAGGATGCCACCAAACACGGATGCGGCCTTCATGATGCTGTATACAGAGCTTGGATTCATCTGAAAAGACGACGTGAGACGCCATTCCTGCGTCATATACAGCATCATGATTCCCGCATCCGTGTTTGGCGGTATCGTGGAAAATGCACATTGCCAGCTTGCATTTGACATTGTCATACTGGCATATCACCTGGAGTGACGATTTGAAGTACCATTGGATACACGTCTCGGTAACCTCTTGTTCGCATTCACGGTAATTTACAGCAGCCGTTACATTTCTGATGTGTTACGGCTCGTGGTTCTGCCCTATCTCCGATACCTCCACAACTCTATGTTTTAGCAGGACAATGCACGACTGCGTGTTAGCCGTACTATCCTGACCTTCCTTGATACATAACATGTCGACTGCTGCCCTGGCCAGCACGTTCTCCTGACTTCTCACCAATTGAAAATGTCTGGTCAATGGCTGCTGAACTACTGGGACGCCCCCAAATCGCCACTCACTGCGGTTGATGAACTGTGGCATAGGTTTGAAGGTGTATGCACTGCTGTACCTGTACATACATTCAATCTCCGTTAGACTCCATGCCTAGCCAGATAAATTCTGTTATTGGCGCCAGGGGTGGCTACTCTGGGTAGTGCTATTTATGCTGGGTATGTATTTGTCCAATAAATATAATTCTATTATTTGCATTTCATCCTGATGGCAGCAGTGTATTTTTTAAAATACACTATTATTTTTTTCTTTGTATTAAGGTACACAGCACTACCTAATATTTTGTTCGATAGTCAACATATCGTGTAAAAGTTCTTTTAGAACGACAAAAATATATCATCGTCTACATTCCGTCAAAATAAATGCTATTGACAACAATGAGATTTAAAATAAACTGGATTAGAGTCTTACATCAGATTGGGTAACACTATTGTATTAGAACCCTATCCAACCTGCAGGTCTGCAATAAATTTATCTGTGGGTTGGTTTGATTATAATTGTTTCGGGTTTCATTTTCACTCTTAACTGTCGGTTTTGGTAACACGTTTTTGATATTTTAAAAGAAAGTAAAATTATTGCTTCAGATTAAAAACTATATATTTGAATAGAAACGAGTACATAAAACTAAGTGGATGGAATTGGAGGCGCGTGTTTTATTTTATTTATTTTTTTATTATGCTTCCCTTTTGGTTCTGGACAAATACAAAATTTGAAGTGATAGATAATGGATGTAACTCTACAGCTACAGTTTTTTGTATTTTTCCTGAATAAATAGGGTAACATTATAGAAAAATAAATAAAACACTCGTCCTCATTTTTTTCCTGTTTGAACTAAATCATATTTGTCTACATAAAAGATAAAATTGGTAAAATAAATATAATTATAGATTATTTTTATCCGTAATTGCATAAAATATAGATGCATTTTTTTTCTATTAAGAGTTTCCACTCGGTTTAGGAATTGAATTAGGGGAAGGATTTTGGTTGATTTCAAATAGAATTTTCAGGTTTAATTTGGTAGAATTCAAATTGTCCAGGACACTAATGGGGACTAATGGATACACCAGGACACTAATGAATAACCACCCTTGAAGTTTTATTTTTGGCTAAAATTTACTATCTATGTACAACATAATTTGGCCAGTACTAAATGAGTAAATTGAAGTTGTTTTTTGTGTGCAAAGTTGTTTAAAATTTATAATTCAAGGGTTCCAAACAAAACAGCACTTGGCCAAAATTTCAGAAATTTAGAAAAAAAATCTCTGAACAATCATTGTTTCAAAGGGAGCATTCAAACCTTTACACATTTTTACCATGAAATTTATATATTTTTTTTATTTTTGAACAGTTTTACACAGTTACAAAGTTTTAATATTAGTTCATTTTCTAGTTTTTTGAAACAAATTCTATTTTTTCCATTAATATTTGTTTAAAGCATCTTCATATCGTTGGTAATTTTTTTAATAATGTTTCTAATTTCATTCATAAAACGAAACATTTTCTTTAAATGTGAAACGAATACGACTCAATAACTACTAAAAAAACACTATGCTTTTCAAAAAAAATCGTCGATGATGACAAGTGTCGCAAAAAAAAGAGAGAATAATATCAGACATTTGTAGAAATTACGATATAAACAAGAAACCAAAAATACTCATGCCCAACAAACTAAATTGTCATTATGATTATATTTTATGGGTAACAGACCATTCTTAAAGTTATTTCAATTATACAGGAACAGTTGAAACGGAAATATTTACTTATGGATATAAATGAAATTTAGCATTAGCTTTGAATACAAACAGATGTAATCGAAAAAAACATTATTAAAAATATTAATGTGTATAATCTAATCATTTCATTAGTAAGTTCGCAATTATTTCAAATTTTCTTGTTCTAATACGCGTGTATAATCGCATAATCTTTTTTTGTCTACACGATACAAATTTTGCGATAAACTAGCTGATGCAAATTCCAAGATTAAATTTCATATAAAATTTTCAAACAAATATAACTTTGCTTCACAATAAGAAAAAAAAAGTTATGATGAGAAATGATATTGTCAATTGGAGATTTAAAATATATAGAACAACATCCTCTGTTTTTACCATACAGTGACGGAACATAATTACTACAAATAATACATATCTGGTTAAATATCTCATTCTTTGCATCTAAAAATACGCAGTTTTTTTTTCTTTTGAAAATATATAAATGATTAATTCAAAATTTTACTTGCCATGTTTATTAGAATAATAAATAAATTTTTGCTTGCAAGCAACGTAAAATATATTTATTGATTTTTACTTTTTTGCAGTTATCGGAAAATAGATTATTGAATTTCCATTATAATCGCATTTCTTGCGGAAACGCACAAAAAATATATTAAACTTTAGGTTCTCATATTGGTTTATTTTGCGTTATGTTTGTCTAGGAATGCAAAAATCAATTATGCTCCAAAGAAAACCAGTGGAAATTATCTGGTGTTGCATCTGGTTAATACTACGTTAAATTAAATTTGATATATTTGCAACAAAAAAAGGAAAATCACGCAAAAAGCATAGATTGTGAAACACTTTCCAACACTTCAAGATTATTTTAATAAAACTTCACCTTTTATTAAGGCAAAGAAGATACCTAAGTAAACATTTTAGAAAACGCATAATTAAACGACCCTACTTTACAATTGTCTACAGAAGAAACTATTGGTTAGAGAGTTGTGAAATTTTGTGAAGAACATAATGAAGGAATGGGAATTTGTTTAGGCGAAAAAAAATTTAGTTCAAAATTTCACCACCAGATGGCGTTTTTAATACATTACACATTTAGCATACATTTACGATAGTTTACATATTTTATTGCAACAAAACATGTTCCACATGACGGCCATCATTTTCAGCTACCATCTGGGATCGTAAGATAGCAAGTTCCACAGTTGACCGCAGTGTGTTCTGGGAAATGCAAAAAACGTATGTCGAAAAAAGTTTTGTTCAACATGTTTCAAATCATAGTCGGAAAGGCACTCCAATTCTTTTGTGAGCTCTGCATATGATCTGTAGATTTGAATATATTCTATATAGTATGCGAAAATTTACTGTAGTCCAAAAAGCACATTTGAAAATTCATCTTTAGCAATTTTCACCAATAGAGGTAAATGCAATTAAATTATTTTGTACAGCCCTGTATATTACCTACAGATATTTATACAACCGCATATTAAGCTAAAATTCAATTCCGGCAAAAACATTCTTAAAACTACTTAAATCACACTTACATGAATTCATATGCAGCCACGTATCCAGATCTTTGCTTAGCCGTGTACATGATTTTATTTATATTCTACAAATATATCGTAGTATACTAAATATAATTCAACTTGAAAATGCATAACTCAATTTAAGAAAACATCTTTAAGCAATCCACGCTATTTAATTTATACACACCACGTAGTATGTTATTAAAAATTAAAAATGCACACCGTACATCAACATTATCTCCATTATCCCAAATAGACAATACTTCGAATACACTACTTTATCCTAAATATTTTGGTTGTCCCTGTAAATGAATGATAAATACTATGCACAATATATTCTACAGCAAGCAACCTGTAGTAAAACGCAGTGATGTGTATGAATTTCCTCATGTTTGAACTAGTACAACATAATAAAAATAATCTGAAAAATGTTTTTCTCGTAGACCATTATGTAACCGATTTCTTTTGTGTGACTCTATAAATAAATGATCGATGCTTTCCACTCTATATTCAATAAAAGTCATGTTTTAGTGCACCTCAGAAATTCATACCAATATCATTATATTTGTAACAGTGTAACATCATTAAAATTCATTGCATACGATTTTGCCACATAGACCGTAACATGACGGAATTCATGAACGAAATGTAAATGGTACACATACCATAATCTATAGTAAATATCTTGTAGCGCACCTCAATAATGTATATAAATTCCATTATGTTTGAAATAGTGTAACGCCATTGAAATACACTACAAATGATTTTTATCAAAATACCATAATGAAATGGAATATTTATGAGTGCCCTCTAAATTAAATATATAGGCTACACACTTCATTTTCAATACCGAAAATGCCATGGTAGACCTCAATACTGAGGTTTGCCTTAATACCAGATACATGAATTTCATGGCAATCCGTATCTATTTGCGCGTGTTAGAGTAACGTCAGGCAGACAGAAGGCTAGGCAAACGGACAGACAACAGGAATTTATAAGCACTTTTCAACTATATTGGAAAGTATTCATAATGTGTTTTTTGTTTCTTTTCTTTTTTTTAGTGACTAAGTTCTGTTTCCTTCATTACGGATTTTTCTGTCAAATATCTGTAGTCCACGTTTAAACGGTTGCAATAAACCAGTTTCTACATTTTACCGCTCATACATTACTTCAAAATATCGCATAATTTTACTTTTTACATCATGGAATAGGGAAAAAATGTATCTTCCTAATGATTTTTTTAAACTGCAGCTCAATTTAGTAACTTTTAAAGCCTTTTGAGAATTCGATCATTATTTTATCTCAACAATGAGCAATTTTCTACAATAATGTAAAGTAACTAGAGCAGAGTTATAGCAATTGACCGCTCAGAGCAAATAGAAAAAAATGAAAAGCAGATAAAAATCTTAAAATCAAATTGACCGCAATTTACCGCATTTCTTGATAAATGAAAATATGTGTAAAAACAGAGAATTTCACTTTATGTTAAACATAAAATTAATCTGGTGTTAAATTAAATTGATTATTTTATAAAACTAAAACGCTATTCTTATCTCGTAGTAAAGAATATATCGATTTTTACTTTTTTAATAACAATTATTATAATTAATACCTGGAGAAAAAAAATGTATGTATCTTCATTTTTAAATTAAATAAAACTTTTACCTTTACACACTCTTTGTTCTTAGGCTACTTTTACATTTGATCTGTAATGCAAAATAATTTAAAAACATTTCTATCATTTATTCAATGAAAGCAAATTAAATCATCATCCAATATTTGTATATTTTATTTCACATTGGTCTATGTGATTCAAATGCGCATAATGTATTACAAAATACGGCGTTTTACATATTTTTTATAGTCAAATTCCAAGTAATACGTAAAACATTTTAGGCTGCCTAGTTCCTCAATTTTCTTAAATAGCTTTATAAATGAAATAGAAAGGCTATTATCGTAGTTTATGTTGTATGGAATATTTTATGGGGTTGCTCGAAAAAAACTAACTCATAATGTAGCCTAATAAAATTTATATACAAAATGTAATTTGGGCTAAATGTATCTTTATAAATGAGCAGTAAACATATCCCTTAATATAGAAGAAATATAGATAATGAAACTTTTTCCAACACTTCCAGAATACTTTATCAAAACTTCGTTATTTAATAAGATGCCTAAGTAAACATTTTAGAAAACGCATAAAACGTCCCAAAAACACATTTCAGCAGTTACCACACATAGTCGGAAAGGAACTCCAATTCTTTATTGAAACTCTGCATATGATCTATAGATTTGAATATATTCTACATAGTATGCTGAAATTCCGTTTAGTAAGAAAACGCATAATAGGTTGAAAATTCAATTTCTGCATATTCTACAACTAGATGGAAACATACTTCAATTTTATTTTACAGCATCTATTACCTGCAGGATTTTCTACACGCCACATACCGGGTGTCTCAAAAATGAATAATGGATTTTAAAATTCAATAACTTTCAAACGGTGATAGATATTAAAAAAATTCTTGCAGGAGAGTTATGTATGTTGTCAGGAGTTCTTTTTACTGTGATTCTTGATTTTAGTTCGAATTTCAAACAATAGATGGCGCTGACAGTGATAGGCGTTCAGTCGAGGCCGAAACTGACGCCACTCAGCATTAATGCACCGCCCCCTGTAAATACTAGATGGCGGCTGTCGCAAGCGGATTTTATTTCAGCGTTTGCACGGTCCCTCGAACTTCAACACAAATAATATCTAAAAGTTTCCATTGAGTTATTTGATCTCAGAAAAACTAGGCGAAGAAAACTTTTAGAAATTATCGGTGTTGAAGTTCGGGTGACTGTTTAAACGCTGAAAAGAAAATTCGCCTGCGACAGCCACCAACTAGTATTCAAGGGGCGGTGCATCAATGCTGAGTGTCGTCATTTTCGGCCTCGACTGAACGCCAATTGATGTCAGCGCCATCTATTGTTTGAAATTCAAACTAAAATCAAGAACCACAGTAAAAAAAACTCCTGACATCACACATAACCCTCCTGCAAGAATTTTTTTAATTTCTGTCACCGTTTGTAAGTTATAGAATTTTAAAATCCATCAGTCATTTTTGGGGCACCCAGTATTACGATAAAGATAAATTCAAGATAAAAAAAAACTTAAACTACTAAAATCACACTTCCAGTAATTATCATTCATAGGTGGCCATATATCCAGTTCTTTGCGTGATCCTACATATGATTTTATTTATATTCAAGAAAATCTCCTAGTATACTAAATATAGTTGAACTTGAAAATGCATAACTATCTATTGCACTGCTACACACCACGCTGTATGCGAAAAATTAGTTAAACTTAAAAACGCTTACCGCACTTCCAACAATTCTTGCTAATAGACCAGTACTTCGGTTACAGTATTGTATTCGAAATCTACATCTAAATGAACGATAACTGCAATGCTCATCATATTCGGCAGCAAGTATCTTGTACTAAATCTCAGTAATGTGTATATAATTTATTGTATTTGAAAAAGTGTAACATAATCAAATTACGCTGCAAACAGTTTTTCCGCGTAGACCATTGTGTAACGGGACAATTTTGTGTGGCCAAATGCTTTGCACCCCCATAGTCTACAGAATGCATATTTTAGCGCATTTCATGAATGCATATCAATTTCATTATTTTTGAAATGGTGTAAGATCATTAACATGTTCTTGGAACGATTTTTTCCCATTGATCGTACTGTAACGGAATTATTTTCAGTGTCCCTGTAAACGAACTATAATTGCAACACACTTTCATTTCAATAGAGATCGTGCTATATGAAATGTCAATAAAATATAAAAATTACAGTGCAATCCCAGTGTAGTTTCTCGAGTTAGAGCACGGACAGACAAACCGAAGTTATAAACACATTTCAACTATGTTGGAGAGTTTTAAATAAATAATCCGTTTAGCTTCATAATCCTATTTGTTTCTGGTTTTGGGATTGATTGTTCTCTCTGTGATTTAGAAATTTAAGGGAAATGGTTACTAGTTGGTCACAAACATAAACAAAAGGACGTTCAATATTTATTCATTACCAAATTTAGACATAAATACGAGAAATATCATTAGACTGGGTATTTTGTGTTCTATTATGTATGAATAAAAGGAAGCTTAGGAGTAGTCTCCTTACTGAAACAGAAAAACTAGCAAAATTTTAATGCTAACACGATAGTCTTCCCCTTTTCAACTACAACTATTTTCAGATAGAATTATTAGATTTATTTAATGATAGAAGTTTGCAATAAAATAAGACGAAGTTTACTATTCGAAAATAGTTGCATTACAACCAGGGGACTTGAAAACTACCGTAACACCTAATTTTTTTAGCGTGCTTTGCTTTTTCAGTAAATTTTACCTTATGTTATCAAACGGGAAGTCATTCAGGTAAGAAGTTTAAGAAGTTTATGCTGACATTATATATTATACTTCTAATGTTAAATTCAAATTTGAAAGTTGAAAACAACTGCATTGCGGCTAGTTCGAACTGTACACGGAGGAAAAGGTAGCTTTCCTATATCTTCATTTTAAGATTTTAGCTATTGTCACGCGAAGACGCCAAGGTAAAATGAGAATAACCCTATTCAAGAAGATTCGTTAATACTGAGATTGAATAATCAAAGCGCCAAATTAATCAGCTACAGATAAGATGGCTTCATTTGTGACGGCCATCTTTGATGTCAGGCCGTGCGGTAGAGCAGAAACAAATAACAAGTCTATTTTTTTAAAACCAAAAACGGTTTATTAAAACAAAACGGTAGGGAAGTTGAGCGAGCTCCACTTGATTTTCCTAAAAATTAATAAAACGAAAGGCTTTTGCTAACGACTCGTAGCTGTATAGAAATTAAAACTATATGATAATTAAACTATTCAGAAGCAAATTCACGATCCAATAATTTTATATTTCAAATTAAATAAGCACTGATGCAGGCTCAAATCAGCTTTACAACAGCATAGAACTTCACTATAAAAATGCTAAGGCCAATTATTAATCTCGAGACTCGATGCGAGGTCTCAAGGCTAAATCTAAATAAGTCTCAATCTAAATCTCAATATTAAATCTCCCAAGCAAAGTCTGCTCTAGCTCCCCTGAGCTCCGTTCTGAAATGAAAATTCGCTGCTTATATACTTCACAGTATCGATCGACCAGCTCCAGAAAATTTGCATAACTGAAAGAAAACGGCGGCTCACAATTTCTGAGATTCAGACATCCCTCGAAAGTTAGAGAAAGAGAGCATTGCTAAATCTTTTACGCACATGGCCGGTTATTGGACAAAAAATTACGATCTCATTCAAACATCGCCTACTCACGTGACAAGAGTAGTCGATCCCTTACAACCCCTCCCGGAAATTGTGAAAGAAAAAGTGGTGGTTGAATGCAGACCAGCGTCTTTTTCTTTAAAAAATTTAGAGTAAAAAAATAAGCACAACATGTGACGGGTAAATTAAATTTTGAAGTCGAAATGTAAAATTTTGTACTTTTAACCCATCACACAAAAAACTGGTCAAATCGATAAAAACTTTCAGCATAACCTCCTTTAAATACGAAGTATCCTCAAAATGATCTCACAAAATTTTCCTCAAAAAATTCAAAGATTGCCAAAATCAATAAGCAGTTTTACCTCCAACAATTCCACAAAGTGCTGAAAAAGGTGCAAACTCAAATTGCCTATCAACTAAAGTACCTTTCTTAAACTTACAATTCTCAATCATGCCAAAAACTAACATCTCCAAAATTCAGTGTAGATACTCGCTCGGTTACAGGGGACACATACTAACAGCTATAAACAGCTGTGAAAATAAAACAATTTCTATAAAATATAAAATTGGAAATATACATTACAAAATCTTCAAGACATAACTCTTCTTCTTAGTAACTAAAATAAAAAAACTTATATAAATAGATTATCTGAATTAAGATGGTTTTACCTCCTGGAACAAACTTTATTAGCTACATATATTTTACAGTACATAAACTTTACATCATAACTGTGAAATACAAGTAACACCGTGAAAACTTCATAACTTACGAAAGCCCAACACGAAAAACTAAACCGAAGACGAACAACGACCGAAGGAAGAAAGTTAAACTTATTAACAATGTTAGTAAAGTATCAGATAGAACACGCGTGTCAAGGGCAACGCTTGACCGCTAATCACGTGCACGCCTAGCCGAGGCGCGTGTAAAAAAAACCCATAATACTATCAATTCATACTTCAAATGCAACATGTAGAACAATACAATACATACATAATATATACATAAAATATTCATAGAAAAACCATACAACAATTATACAAACAATAGTTTAACAATCTCTTGAACATGAAAGCAGTGAAACAAAAGATGTTCTCTGACATCATAACTTAAATTTTGGCAAAAAATTTTGAACAGAAGTTAAATGCACAACTTGTGAAGCCGAGATACAAAATCAAACATTGGTCGAAAGTAACTAACAGTTCAGCTGCTTTGTCCAGTCCATAGAACTTGTTGAAATTTATATAGGCACTTTAAATAAGAATAAAAAATGGAACGTCGTCACCTGTTTTCATAATGAAGAACTGGAAGCTTGCATGCTCATCGAAGAACTCTGGCGGCTTCTCCAAACTCCTTGGACAAAGTTTCGTTCCGACTCAGACTGGAATGGAGAGGCCACTGTAGCTTGTCGTTCCTGCAGCCGGGTGTTGTAACCATGGCGACGTCCTTTGGGAGGCGCTCGTGTAGTGTCCACTCGACGATTGATAGTAGGGTCCACTCGACGATTGCTAGTAGATTCGTGACCTACGGTATACACGGCCGGTGAATGACGTTTAAAACGTCACATGCAGTGGATCATTTTTGCACGGCGATTGGTGCAGAGTGGCGCGCCTCCCGTTTTACACCAATCGCCGTATAAAACTGATCCACTCCATGTGACGTTTTAAACGTCATGCACCGGCCGTATATAACGTAGGTCGCGGTAGATTCCACTCGACGACTTCTAGGCAGGCTTACTGATATGCCCATTTGATGATTGCTAGGCGGGTCTCGATGATGGCTAGGATCGAAGACTGTAGGATTAAAAGGCTGTCTTTTCCGGGAGGCTCCCGATAGTGAAGTGGAATGCAAAGTTCTCTTTCTGCCAATTCTCCGGTGTCGTTTAGTTGTTGGGGGAAGATCGTCCGTGCTGCGTTTTTGTGCGTTACTTCGGAACTCTCGATGTGATGACTTCTGAGATGGTTGACTATCGGTAGATTCGTCGAGATCTGTTGATGGATTGCCGTTCCGTCCTCTCTTGGCAGGAATGTCTGTCGATGACTTTGACAACCGTCTCTTGTGTTGGGGTTGATGTGACGTAGAAGGGTTCTGCATGAATTTCGTGTTCTTGTCGAGATCGAATGCGGGTGCTGTCTTTTGCCGTATTTATGAACCACTTTAGGTAATGTCTGTTCAGCTAGCTGGTTAACCCTGTCTCGGTTAACTTGAGGAAATTTACGCTTCACCTCCGTGCGTATGTTATCACTGTTATTATTAGAAGAATTATTTGCATGAGAAGATTGACTCACGTCAGGAGAATGAGAGGTCTTGGACTGAGGCATAGAGGATTCACCGTCTGACGTTTGAGAACCATTAGAGCTAGTGTCCCTAAACTTATAAACTCTTACCTGATCCAAGTTTACCGTGGTATGACAACCGTCCAAATCAATAATTAAATTATTACCTTTTACTTCCAATAATACTTCATACGGTCCCTCAAACTTAGGTCCAAACTTAGCGACTCGTTTTTGCGGACTAGAACTTAACCAATGCTTTTCCAACAAAACAAAATCACCAACTCTAATCTTCAACTACCTCCGACGCATATTATAATACAGCGCTTGTTTTTTCTGCGCCTTTCCCATTTTTATTTGTGCTTCCTTAACCAACTTATCAATATCCTGAATCATATATTCGTTTTCATTACCTGAGATTCTAATTAACTGTTGAAATGGAGTTATAATCTTACGACCCAAAAACAATTCTGCAGGGGTTTTACCAGTGGACTCGTGAACTGCCGTACGCAAAGCATAGGCAAAATGCTGCAAGAACTGATCCCAGTTTGAATGATGAGTGCCAATAAAAGAAGAAATCATTTGAATGAGAGTTCTATTGACCCTCTCAGCCATATTGGACTGTGGCCGGTATGGAACTGTAAAAGAATGAGATATATCCAGCTGTGCGCACAATTCCTGAAAAATTTCGGATATAAAACAGGGACCGTGATCACTAATTACTTGGGATTGTGCACCATATTTCGAAATAAAGCCGTTAAATAAAGCATTCGCTACAATTTTGCCTGAAGCTTTTCTGAGGGGGATGAACTCAACCCATTTACTAAAATAATTTACAATTACAAGTACAAATCTAAATCTATTGCCAGTTAAGGGATAAGGACCAATTAAATCAACTCCGATACATTGTAGGGGAAGGGACTTTTTATTGCCAGCTGGTCTTATATTTTTATAATTATATTTTTGGCTTGTGTCGCAGCTGGAGACATAAGCGCGCACTGCTTCCTGCATTTTAGGGAAGTAGCAGGAGTCACATAATCTAGCGTACGTTCTCCTTACACCTATGTGACCTGCTAATGGATTATCGTGAAATTCATGCAAGATGGCCTTACGAAGAGAAGCTGGAATGTAAACTCTTAGCTCACCACGAGAATTGACAGTTTTTGAATAAAATAAAAGGCCATCAATAATTTTGAAATTCTGGGACCAGTTTTGGAACATATGCGCGTCCGCGCTTTGTACCATTTCAGCATCTGTTAAATATATATACAGCTGACCAAATTCCTCATCCTTTTCATGTTCATCTATGAGTTCCTCTCTCGATTTCAAAACCAATGACGATAAAACACAAACCTTAACCTTCTCAATCATTTCAACACCTTCCTGAGGATTTCTCGATAAAGCATCTGCTACTGCATTGTCCTTTCCTGCCCTATGCTCAATTACAATGTTAAACTCTGATAACTTTAAACACCATCGAACCATTCTAGAAGATAAACCTTTTCCGTGCGTTAACTTTGTTAAAGCAGAGTGATCCGTAACCACTTTGACCGGGATTGAACAGAAGAAACATCTAATTCTGTTTAACGCCCAAATTACCCCAAGACATTCGCGTTCCGTAATTGAATAATTACGCTCCGCTGCATTTAAAATTCTGGACGCAAACGCTATGGGGCGACCTTTCTGAGCTAACATCGCACCAATTCCAACTGCACTAGCATCACAGTATAACTCAAATTGTGAAGAGTAATCGGGATGAGCAAAAACCGGTGAAGAAATTAAAGAATTTTTTAAATGTTCGAAAGCATTTTGAGCCGCTTTCGACCAAACAAATTTAACCCTTTTCGCTTTAAAGCATATAAAGGTTCACATATCTCCGAAAAATGTGGTATAAATTTTTGAAACCAAGCCACCATACCCAAAAATGTCGCTACTTGTTTTGAATTATTTGGAGGCGCCATTGCCGCGATTGCCTCTGTTTTTTGTTTGTCAGTTTGAATGCCCGCTTGTGTGATCCGAACGCCCAGATATTTTAACTCTTTACGAATAAATTTACATTTTTCTAATTTGACAGTGAGACCCGCGTTTCTGAGTAATGTGAATACTTTACGTAACAATTTTATGTGTTCTTCGAATGTTTCCGACATAATGATGATATCGTCCAGGTTTACCAGAACTCCGCAACCAAGAAGGGGTTTCAGAGTGGTATCCATAGCCTTCTGGAACATTGCTGGAGCCCCCGATAATCCGAAACTCATGCGTTTAAACGCAAAACACCCATTATTCGTTATAAATGCTGTCTTTGGTATGTCTTCCGGTTTCATGCCTAAACGAAGATTCGTTAATACTGAGATTAAATAAGAATTTCGCCAAATTAATCAGCTACATATAAGATGGCTTCATTTGTGACGGCCATCTTTGATGTCAGGCCGTGCGGTAGAGCAGAAACAAATAACAAGTCTATTTTTTTAAAACCAAAAACGGTTTATTAAAACAAAACGGTAGGGAAGTTGAGCGAGCTCCACTTGATTTTCCTAAAAATTAATAAAACGAAAGGCTTTTGCTAACGACTCGTAGCTGTATAGAAATTAAAACTATATGATAATTAAACTATTCAGAAGCAAATTCACGATCCAATAATTTTATATTTCAAATTAAATAAGCACTGATGCAGGCTCAAATCAGCTTTACAACAGCATAGAACTTCACTATAAAAATGCTAAGGCCAATTATTAATCTCGAGACTCGATGCGAGGTCTCAAGGCTAAATCTAAATAAGTCTCAATCTAAATCTCAATATTAAATCTCCCAAGCAAAGTCTGCTCTAGCTCCCCTGAGCTCCGTTCTGAAATGAAAATTCGCTGCTTATATACTTCACAGTATCGATCGACCAGCTCCAGAAAATTTGCATAACTGAAAGAAAACGGCGATTCACAATTTCCGAGATTCAGACATCCCTCGAAAGTTAGAGAAAGAGAGCATTGCTAAATCTTTTACGCACATGGCCGGTTATTAGACAAAAAATTACGATCTCATTCAAACATCGCCTACTCACGTGACGGGAGTAGACGGGTGACTTGTCGTCAAACCTGGGGAGAATTTAACACTAAGTGATATTTTATCTATATGATTGGGAAAATGGTTACAACAATAAAAGATAATTAATTAGCTAAAAATCACGTTCACTAAAACTCATAAATTAATCACAGATTTGTTTCAGTCTGCTATCTTGTTTCAAATTGTCAGCCACCCTAGAATTTCTAACTGCTATATATCAGCCATTTTTTAACCCTTCTGTCAATGACCAAAATTTGCACTTGTGTCCAATGCGGTACCCGGGTACCTGCTGCGATTTTAACATACGCCCCCCCTTAAACTCTATTTAAAATATGCATATTTCATAAAATGTCACTGCCCGCCTTTGAAGAAGAGGGATTTGGGAGAAATTAAGAATGGGGATGGGGCGCAAACACAACCTCAAAATTAAAAAAATATATATCTGACAAATTTTAATTTAAAATTATTATATATTATATTTAGTTTTAAAAATAAACTTGTCAGAAATTTAGCCCTCCCCTTTAGAAATTATTAGCTACTCCACTGTATTACTTGAATACACTTAGAATGGAAGAATTCTATTTATTATTTATTTGTGCCCTACCCCTCGCAATAATATTTTTACAGATTTCATTTTTTTTATTCATTCATTGTTATCACTGAATAGTGAAGAAATTATTAAATATAACAAAGGATGTGAATTATCACTTACTACATGGCGTACAACCAACAGATTGAAAAAATGTCCTGACCGGGGATCGAACACGGAACCCTTGTTATCACGCACCAATGATCTACCCTTTGACGCATCTGGGCGACATCCAGGCTAGCATTTCTCGCTCTTATATGTTATAAAATCTGAAATTTTGCAGCACAAAATGGAAAGGCAATAAAGAACCCAAATCTTCAGTGGTATGCATGAGACGAATGAAATCCCAGTAATGGTGAATGTATTTATCTAATTACATTTTTCAGCAAAGCTGAAATTATGCTGGAAATTAATGAAAATAGAAAGGATGGGAATTACCGCGTACAACCAATAAAGTGAGAAATGCTAGATTGGATGTCGTCCGGATAGCTCAAATGGTAGAGCACTGGTGCATGATACCAAGGTTTCCGGGTTCCATTCTGGGCCTAAACATTTTGTCACTCTGTTAGTTGTACGGTGTGTAGTAATAATTCATATCCTTTGTTATATTCATTAATTTTCATCGTAATTTCAGCTCTGCTGAAAAATTTAATTATATAAAATAAAGAAATTTTTGTTTAAATTAAAAAAAAAAAATTAGTTTTAGGGATGTTAATACGATTGTTACAATTTTGTTTTTTTTATGTTTTCGAAAAATAACTCTGATTATATTGAAAACTGTGAAATAAAGTGATGGTAGTGAAAGACATGAATCAGAAGAAAATCAGCTAACGTCATCTATGAATGTTTTTGTATCTGAAGACGGAACTACATGCAATAAAACTCCAAACGCCAGCTTTCAATATTATACGTGAAAAAAGTGTGCCACATAGATCAACGTGATGATCGATTCGGGACACGTTTAGATCAATCTTTCAGATAACATGTTTCACAAAATCGTTCGATGTACAAACCAGAAAGCCACCAGCATTTATGAAAATTATAACCACAACAACTCAAGCAAGAAACAACTTGTATAGACGAAGCTATCAAAAAGAAATTTGTCGCATTTATAGGAGTATTAATTGCTTCAGGTGTCAACAATTGAAACAAATATCACACATTAGAAATATAGAAAACAATCTCATGCCGAGTAAGTATGAGAGTAATTCAGCGCAAAAAATTCAGAAAATCATTTTTTTTATTAATGTAGGAATTCAGTATCTGATTACATTCTTACCATTTTAGCTATTGTTAAGCTTGTCCCAACACGCAAATTTTCTGGCAAATAAAATATTCTTTACCTTAAAAAAATATGTATAATTCTTACTTTCAAATTAATTTCGTTTCATTGATCTTAATCTACATAATCTATCAATTTCAGCATTCTTTTTTAACCACAGAACATTTGCATGGGTACCTGGGTACCCTGGTCATTCATGAAATGCATAAAAATGTTTAATGCCCCAAAACAAAAATTTAAAAAAATTCGAAAGTTATAAGTGATTGTACTAATAGACAGTGAATACTACAAATAATGGCGATCTATATTTCTTTTAGTTTCTTTTAATATTAACACCCTGGAATTGGCATGAAAACTGCAAAAAGATACCCGGGTACCCGGTCATTGACAGAAGGGTTAAGATAGAGTCAAAATAAAAATGCACCGGAATTCTTGTATCAAGGCCTAAAACTTAAGCAAAAAATAAATTGGAATTTCTAAATTTTTTGTATAATTTTTTGAGTTTTGAATATTTTAATGGCCGCCATTTTGAAACAAGATGGCGGACAGAGCTGGCTAACGAATTCGGTCGATATATTGGCGAACCTAGTACACATGCTTTGTTACTTCCAAATATGAGAGCTTCTGATACTTCCAAATATGACAAAGATCATATATATAGGGTGTTACCGAATTCGACCGACATATTCAGAGGGATGATAGTAGGCATCCAGAGGATAAAAAATTGCCATAGAACAAGGGGGTCGCAAAGCACGTTTAGTCGAAGAAAATCGCAAAAATATTTATGAAATGTGTGACGTCGAGTGGAACGAAAAAGGCCTATAATAAATAGAAAAAACATTTATTTGACGTAAAACAGAATTAAAATGCAATACATTTCAACGTCAGAAAGAAGACGACGAGACACTTGTATAGGAATTGTTCCAAGATGCGGCCGCGACGGTCATTGCACAGCCGACACCGACGGACGAAAGACTGCCGAACGCGTTCAAACATAACCGGTGTGCTTACCATATCTGTTGAAGCGACGACGATATATGTTGTCAGAGCTTACAGTGTATCAAAAGGCATCTGATAAACAACCGATTTCTGCTGGCTCCAAAAGACGAAATCCAAGGGATTGAGATCCGAAGAACGTGGAGGCCAAGCAACAGGTCAGCCGCGTCCAATCCACCTCCCGTGATATGTAGCATCGAGGTGGATACGCACTGCAATGGCAAAATGTGCTGGTGCACCATCATGGATAAATCACATGTTCTTTCGCATAATGTGCGGTATTCCCTGCATGAAATTTGGGAGGACGTGATGTAGTAAAATAAGGTATTTTGCGCCATTGAGGCATTTGGGTAAAAGATACGGTCCCAACAGATGATCTACGAGAATTCCTGCCCAGATGATAACACCGAACTTGTGTTGCACGAGATAGTAGTGCCGGAATGTTTTGACGACCAGATATGCGCATTGTGCGTGTTGGCCACGCCTTCTCTCATAAAGCAGGCTTGATATGAGACTAAAACAGTGGCGTATCATTAAAACGATGCCATACAAACGGTGGCGAAAAACATTACGTGTAGTATCAAACATCCAGAGTACGAACTCTACCCGAAATGGGTAATCGTCATCGCCTAGGAGTTGGATCTTCAGAATGTGGAAAGGGAGCATGTTTTCTGTACGTAGAACCTTCCATACTATTTCGTGCTGATTACCCAGTTTAGCTCAAACCGATTTTATAATGTATTGGTTCCATGTAGAAGTGGAGATATTATTTTATGTTACGTGATTTCATGAATAATCCATAGGTACACATATTATAGGTCGATACAAGGCTTTTATTCAGGATACCAAAGCATGAAAAATAAATCCAGGTTCATAATGACCGGGCTTATGCCGGGTAAAGTCTTTGCAATCTCTCCACACCCGAGGAAGTACCGAGGAGGGGCAACATAGCAGGGAGAGATGATATTAACAGAAGCAAGGCAAGGAGTTGAGTGAGTTGCTTCTAGGACTCAACTTGGATTTCCAATGACAAGAATATCGCCAAATAGGGTTGCTACCGAGTGTCTAGGCGAGAATAATTTCAGACGGAAGCCCCTATAACTAATGGTATTTACCGAGCCAGGTTGCCAGAATATTGGCATAAGAACGTATTTCATTTCAAAATTTAATATCACCAAGAAGATTATAACCGACGAATATTTTCCCATGCGAATGAAATTTCGAGAGACAAAACAGCTTGTGCTTTTAACAAACAGAATATATTTTTAGACATGGGTGTGAGTGATTGAGTTATTACCAATACCAAATAAGGTCATGTATCTGAGCTAGATGAAAAGATAGACATAATTTTAACTGACTCTGTGGCCACAAAAATGCATTATGAACATATTGTGTTATAAGCTTGGTTTCGAAAAGTAAATTACGAAAAAGCATCTGTGCTGATTTAATTCTTTTCTTTTTATTTTAATCGAAAAAGCCGTGAGATATTAGAGATCCAGCATAAGTGAATATGAAAAGGGAAAGAGTATAAATTACGGCGGGATTATTGTTTGTAGTTAAGATAACACAATTAAATTTTGAAAAAGGCAGGGGGGAAATATATAATTTAAATAAAGAGTAGGGATGTTAAAATTAATATATGATTCTCATATCATATATTTCCCCCGTTTGCTCAGATAAAAGAATAATTTGATAGGGTTTAAATTGCAGGTATGCTCCGTCTGAAAGATTACATATAATCAATGCATAATATAAGATAAAAATATAAACACATACAAATATCAAAATTGGTATACCAATTTTTTTTGCAACTGGTCATCATAGTGTACACTATAGCTTATTTTTTGCATCCATGGCTTCTTAACAGTTTTTTTTGTAGATGTAGAAGTTGTTGCAGTTGTTTTTTTGCTGTTCTGGAACATATAGTAGTTTACTTACTCTACATATATATTGATGACCAAATTATGACCAGAAAAGTTGCATTATCATCAACTAACATTTATTTTACTGACAGCTGGTCATAAGCATGCAAAATGAATTTAAAAATATTCATAACTCTGAACATATAAGCTTTTGTTAAGTTGCAACTACAATACAATAAAAGTTTCATTGTTCGAACAGAATGCAAAATAATGATATATATAATCTTACATAAAATAAACATCAAATATATAAATGCAAATACAGGATATAAAATATAAAACATTTACAGTTACAGTTACAGTTATAGTTATATATGTGTAAAAAATGAAATATGAAAAAGTGATGAAGATAAAAATGAATAAAATTTGGGTTTAAAAATGGTAAAAAATTTGTGCATTCGCACAGGACAGGATAGGGAAATTGACGCACGATCAAAAAAAATTCCTGCCCTAAATCTTGTCTAAGGAGAAGTGTAATGGCGCAAGTTTAGGACTATTGCCTTATTTGTGAGGGAATATTTAGGGCGAGGTCCACATTGTTGTCATTCGACACAACATATACCCCGTTGCTCCCGCAGCAGTAATGCAACAAACTGAGGAGCAGTCTCGTATACTCATTTTGAAAGGGGATTTAAGGTGAATTGGAATGCCAATTCGAATGTGTCTCTCATTACAATGGGGTGGAAGATCCTAAGGGCTATAATTTTGAACAGATCACCACTCCGAAAGGGAATAATTGGAAAAATAAAAAAAATGTATACACTTAGTGTATGTTGAATAAAAGTCAATCCTAGAGTAATGAGAGAGAGTTTTGTCAAGTTCGGTAAAATATTAAGTCATGAGGTAAAAATATTCAATTAATTAGCATTATTAAAATTTAAAAAAACTGACTTGAAGAAGAAAAAAATTATTTTAGTGCAATTAATGTTTTTATTATTAAGTTTATAAATCTTTATATGAGATTAAAAAAAATAAATATGAAATGACAAAAAATTTAAGAAGGAGAAAAAAAAAATGTGTATATGTGCAAACACCCCATAAATATAAAAGATAATGTTCACAACAAGACTGCCATAACCGAGATTCCCTCAATGAAATAACTTGGACCAGCCGAATTTTCACAAGGAAACATCAAATATAACATCAGTATATTGTATGCATCCAATATACACAAGTGTGAACAAAAGCAAAAATTTGCACAAAATACAACAATTATAAAATTATAAGCTATTTTCTAGGTCTTAAATTATAACGTGTTGAATGATTTGGAAAGTTAATATTATTATAACCATCATGACTTGTAAGTAAGTGATCGCTTCTTGGTGGAGCGATGATTAACCTATCAATGTGTACTCTAAAAGCAGAGTCATCAGGTGCATGTAAGCGTTTGATGGAAACAGAGACAGGTGAACATTTGTGTATAACAATGTAAGGTCCAGAATATTTTAGTTTGAACTTATCTACTGATTTTAAATATACAATATCTTTATTCATAATTTTTTTTAGTTTAGCACGTTTTTGAAAATGATCATTTCTTTTGTTTTGAGAGTCTTTGATGTTATTATATGCTTTCCTGTAAATAGAATTTAAATCTTGTAACAATTTGTAAGCTTCAAAATCTTTGTCTAGAACCTGATTGACATTATGGTCAAAAGTATCAAATATTAAGGACAGTTTTCTTCCAAAGTGAAGCAAATTGGGAGAATATTTTGTGGATTAATGTAGAGATCCATTATAAAGAGATTTATGAATTGATAAAGCATTTTCAAAAGTGTGACCTTCTTGAAGTAAAGTTGAAACAGAGTATTTAATTGATTTATTAACGCGCTCAGACACGGCATTGCTTTGTGGCCTCGCAACGCTGGAATGACGTACTTTTATACCTAACGTGTCATTAAATTTGTCATATATGTGTGAAGTAAATTGTTTTCCCAAATCTAATAATATTACAGAAGGTCGTCCAAAGATAGTTATGTAATTGAATAAACATTTAATTATCTTTTCAGAAGTGATGGTACGCAAAGGGCGTTCTAGGTGTCGAGAAAAATAGTCAATTACTGTCAATACCGACTGTCCATTACTAAAGGGACCGACCAAATCAACACTGACTGTGTCTCCTGGATGCGTAGGTGTGTATGTAGGTTGTATTGCAGCAAGTGGAGTTTTTTTGTTGCCTGTAAACATTTTTTGCAAGACGCTACAAAATTTAAAGTGTCAGCATACATTCCTTTCCAAATATATTTTTTTGTGACAAACGCATAAGTTTTTTTTAATCCAAAATGCGAAAAATGACATATTGTTAAAACTTTTGCTTTTAATGAATTTGGGACAATAATGTGGTAAGAAAAGGTGTCATTACAAATACTTTCTTTTTTTTAATATTAAAACCTTTGAGTCGGGATGAATGAAGTACATAGGGAATTGCTTCGATGAGCCATTTTGCATAATTTCATTGTAAGTTTCGGATAATTTCGTGTCTTTCCTTTGTTCGTTTACAAATGTTTCATTTGATATTTCCAATAAAGGGTCTTTTTGATCCTTGTTACCAATAACTAAGTAATTTAGGGAATGTGTACTGTGTGAGAAATGATCATTATTAGTGTCTGGTAGATCATTATCAACAATTGGCAATGCATATGATTCATTGATAAGCTCTGGGTTGGAGTTTAGATCAACTGTGTTTTTCTCGAAAGAACATCTGAACAAATAATCTGCAAGTACATTAGAAGAACCGGGAATGTGATCAAAAGTGTATGTATATTCTGATAATTCTGTTAACCACCTAGTTGTTATATCAGCGGGATTGGTTGTTTTCTTGTATTTTTTTAAAGGAGCACTATGGGATAAAATTACAAACTTTCTGTTATATAGGTAGTATTTAAAAGCAATTATTGATTTGTAAATAGCCATTAATTCTAGTTTTAGTGCCGGATAGCGTTTTTCAGACTGTTTAAGCGATTTTGAAAAAAATGCAATGGGAAGTAATGGTCCTTCATGTTCCTGTAACAAAGCACCTCCTATGGCTACCCTTCAGGCATCCGTGTTTACATAGAAAGTTTTAGACCAATCAGGTAAACGAACCATAGGGGAATTAAAGAACACCTGTTGCATTTGATCAAATAATTTTTGATGTTTTTGAGTCCATTTAAATGTTGTTTTTCGTGTAGTGAGGTCGATAAGTGGTTGGATAAGTTTTGAAAATGAAGGCACTAGAGATTTGTAAAATGTGACAAGACCAATAAACCTTTTTAATTGTCTTTTTGTTGTCGGTGTAGGAAAAGAATTTATTTTGACAATATTTGATTGGACGGGAGAAATGGAATGATTTTCAATGTGAAAACCTAAGTAGTCAACAGCGGTTTTGTGAAATGAACATTTGTTAGGAGAGAGCGTTAAATTATATTTTGATAAAATTTCCAATATTTTCTGTAATTTTGTACATGTTTCCTCAAAAGAATTAGAGCCAAAGATTAAATCGTCCTGGTATGCAAAAATACCTTCCATTTCTAATTCATCAATAATAGTGTCCATTAAATTTTGAAAGAAACTACTGTTAATCTTTAAACCGAAAACCAACCTTTTAAAACGAAAAGTACCGTATATGCATGTGAATGTTAGTGGATCCTGATATTTTTCAGGCAAATTTATCTGATGATAGGCCTGTTGAAAATCTAACGAAGTGAAATATTTATTTGCAGATAAATTTGAAATAATGCTCTGTATTTCAGGAAGTGGATATGAAGAACCTTGTAAGACGGAATTTAGCATTCTTAAATCAAGAGCCAGTCTGTTTTTGTTTTGCAGACCCATCAGACTTCTTTTCTTATTATTATTAAATTTTTTTTCAATTTTAATCGAAAGGTGTCCTAATTTTCAAAAGGACCATAAATCTAGAAAAAAATGCAAATACACAGACAAACGTGAATCGTTCACTCTGAAGATTGAGAAACTCTTTGTGACATAAATAAAAAGAGAGAGAAAAAATTCTGTTAACTTTATATAGAAAAAAAAGAAGGAAAAAAAAGTACGTCTGCTTTGTTATAAAAATCAAAATTTTATGCAATATATTAAATAAATTTCAGCCATAAAAAGTGATATCTAAGCACACCATTGAGAAATAACTACTATTATATCATATTTTTCACTGTAAATGTTGTTATTATCATTATTATTAAGGTCTAAGCCTTTCTAAAAAATATTAAAAGAAATGCATATAAATTTCCATTTCTTCTTTCAAAATAAAAAATAATAATACGTTAAATATTTGTAGAAAGAGTCTTATTGCATAATAGGAAAAAAGGGGGAAAAATGAAAATAACCAATATATTGCAAAATTTCTCTGATTTATTCACTTATTTTCTTAAGATATATCGTATTAATGTTTACTTTTTGCATACATAACAATATATTTTAACAAACTTACCTATAAATGCTGGCAAGAAAATTAACATTAAACAGAAAATAAAACAGAAATTGTTTAATAATTAATATGATGAATCATTATTAATATACACATTAGTGACAATCCAAAAAAACGGAAGACCATTCTTTTTTTTATATCTATTTATCAACACTTTAAGAATAAAACCCTTACCTGTAACATAAGTAAATATCCATTGTATTAACTAATATATCACTTAAAAGACAAATTTACGCTGAAGTCCTTTTTAAAATAAAATGATGAAATAATATAATTAAATCGAAGTCAAAATTCAGTCAATCCGAAAAGACAAATTTATAATTTAATCTGAATCACTGGAACAATTAATAAGTTTCTTGTGGCCAAGAAAATTATGCGTAAACTTTCTTTGATAAAGCACGTCCACAATTGCATGAATGAAATTATTTCAGTCTGAGTACAAGGTTCATACGAGTTTCAATGAACTCTGATGACACAGCGGAATAACAACCTTTCGGAGCACAGCGTTAATAAATAGCTGTAGAAAATACTTAGTTTTTACTATATTCACTGTTTAAAGGCGATATGAAAGGTTTCTCGATGTTTTAGATGAGCGAAGAGAGAGAAGAAGAAGAAAAAATATATACGCAGTAATAATCCTTGGGTTGAAGTTCACAAAATTATTGAATAAGTTGATAAACACATACGGAATTTTACTTACGAAGAAAACTGCACATCACAAATGATGCAAACTTGAAAACTTATGTAGAAGTAATATGTTGGATAAATATATTGAGTTATCAAAGTGGAAAAATAATTTGTAGCATATGGAACGGCGAGGGATCGGACACAGTAGAGGGCATAGGGCTTGGCACAGGCACAGAAATTAGCACGGATGAATGCAGCTTCCAAAGTTTAATAATTAATTACGAAGATCGTGATGATGCACAGCTGATGAGAGGACACACAAACATGGCTCATATGGCGGCACGGGGCTTGGCAGGCGGGCGTTAGTGGGTGAAAATGAGAAGGAGGGTACCGTGCAATGGGTACAAGGCTGGAAGAGTACTATAAAATTCGGAAGACATCAGACGTGTATGATGAAAGACAGTTCGCAGTAAATTTCAGAATCTACAGGCACCCCCTCCTCGGTATTAAACCTTGGGTGTAGACCTGGCTCGAGCACCAGATTTTATAATGTAGTGGTTCCATGTAGAAGTGAAGATATTATTTTATGTTACGTGATTTCCTGAATAATCCATAGGTACACATATTATAGGTCGATACAAGGCTTTTATTCAGGATACAAAAGCATGAAAAATAAATCCATGTTCATAATGACCGGGCTTATGCCGGGTAAAGTCTTTGCAATCTCTCCACACCCGAGGAAGTACCGAGGAGGGGCAACATAGCAGGGAGAGATGATATTAACAGAAGCAAGGCAAGGAGTTGAGTGGTTGCTTCTAGGACTCAACTTGGATTTCCAATGACAAGAATCTCGCCAAATAGGGTTGCTACAGAGTGTCTAGGCGAGAATACTTTCAGACGGAAGCCCACATAACTAATGGTATTTACCGAGCCAGGTTGCCAGAATATTGGCATAAGAACGTATTTCATTTCAAAATTTAATATCGCCAAGAAGATTATAACCGACGAATATTTTCCCATGCAAATGGAATTTCGAGAGACAAAACAGCTTGTGCTTTTAACAAACAGAATATATTTTTAGACATGGGTTTGAGTGATTGAGTTATTACCAATACCAAATAAGGTCATGTATCTGAGCTAGATGAAAAGATAGACATAATTTTAACTGACTCTGTGGCCACAAAAATGCATTATGAACATATTGTGTTATAAGCTTGGTTTCGGAAAGTAAATTACGAAAAAGCATCTGTGCTGATTTAATTCTTTTCTTTTTATTTTAATCGAAAAAGCCGTGAGATATTAGAGATACAGCATAAGTGAATATGAAAAGGAAAAGTGTATAAATTACGGCGGGATTATTGTTTGTAGTTAAGATAACACAATTAAATTTTGAAAAAGGCAGGGGAAAATATATAATTTAAATAAAGAGTAGGGATGTTAAAATTAATATATGATTCTCATATGATACGATCGTGTACTGGTCGACGGGGAAATGGCAAACCGTTTCAATACCTGGTTTTCAGGTGTGCGCACACTACGTTCTTGCCCTGCATTACCCCTCGTTATTTGGAAAGATCCCGTCTCTCACAGCCGTCTGTCGATGTTCGTTAAGGTAGTATGGTGCGGTCAACGCCTCTCCGGATATTGCTGTTGGTACATCCTCTGTGCTAAGCGTCCTTTGGCACCTGCTCAGCTGTAAATCAGATGCTCATCCGCATGGTTCCTGTTCGTGTAATCTGGCGTGTTGTTTACGAATGAAGTTTAATGTTCTCGAATTCTGCAATGCTCTCTAATGAATACTTGTTCGCTGCTTTTAATTCCACCATACGCATGGGAAATGTGCATATGAGAAGATTTCTTCTTCGCTACCGCAGTGCTCCTAGCATATGCTTGGCAACTCTCTTCGTCATATTTACTGTCTTCTCGACAGCAATTTTGCAATTTTCACCGACTAAACGTGGTTTGCGACCCCCATGTTCTATGGTAATTTTTCATCCTCTTGGCGCTTACTATCATCCCTCAGACGTTTTCGGTCTAATTTGGCAACACCTAGTATATATATATATATATAGATAGATAGATAGATAAATAAACATTTGCACGGAGGGTGGTTTTCAGGTCTGTGAGTTATGATCGGTGAAAATATCGAAATTTTCTGGAATTACTTCCCTCCAAATGGCTTCAATAGGTAGCTTTTTACTTTTTGTAATAGTCTTCTACCTAAAACCCACTCGGTGGAAGGATCTGAAATTTTGGATTCTCATATTTGAAACGTCTTAAAATCAATTTCTGTAAAATATTCATAGGTTAGAATACATTTATTTGTTCTAATTTTATGTCATGATATATCATTTTTAAACAAATAATTAAAAGTTTAAATTCAATTAAACATTTTATTGTTTATATGACAATGTGGTGCGGTTGCATGTAAAGAAGTCTTATTGCCATATTAAATTTATTTTAAAATCTCTATTTAAATATTTTTATTAAAGTTATTTCTTTAATTCATAATTCCTAAACTTATCAAGAATTATATCATATTACATTAAATTCGTTTGATTTCATCCTATAAAAATTTACTGAATATTTAAAATGACATAAAAAGAAATCAAAATCAATTGCATTTGAAATACGGATTTTAAATAAATATTTGTAACAGAATGTTTGAACAATTTAGAGAGGTCTTCCAATATTTTATATTTAAAAATAGATCTTTAAAAAAGTTTCTTGTTATATTTTACATACTTTGTGAATAATGGTAAACTATCAAAGTAAATAATCAATCCAAATATACTTATCTTTATTGAAAAATTTCTCATTCTTTATTTAACTAACTTGCAATATTTAAATATAAATTTAAATATTCATTATATATTTCATTTGTAAACAATATTTTTTATCGTAAAATATTTTTCTTTTGATATCTAAATCAATAGTATTACATAATTTATAAATATCTCAAATATATTTTTTAATTTAAAATAAAACTTATTTCAGAAGTAACTTTGTTTGCTTTGTGAAATGTTTATCTTTTATGATCTTTACACAATTTTTTAATGAATAAAAATGTTGAAATATGTATACGAATCATTGATCCCATAATAAATTAAAAACGTGTATATCCGGCCTAAAAAGATCAGGAATTTCTGTATTAAAATTTGAAGCTAATAATTTTTGTTTCAGTGTTATTTATTTGTTTATAATTCAACTTAAAATACATATTTCATATTTAACATTTGCGTATTTTTCACCGAAAGTAGAACTTTAAGAAATTAGGCTTTTTTTTCAGTGAAATTAATTACGCATTAAAAAATTATGTTGTTTAAGTACATGGTCATTATTAATGAATGCTACTTTTAATATGTAAGATTTTAACTGCTATTTTTTATTAAATATGATTATTGGTAAAGCATCTGTGTTAAAATTTTCACAATTCTATCGATATTTATAATTAATTTTGGATGAATGGTAGCATAATACTTTTGATACGTTATTCGTTTATATTGACAAAACTAATTGATAATATTTAACTTTTATCAAGTATCGCGTTGGTTTCCATTTGTATCGAGAAATATTTTTCACTTATTCAATTATTCTGTAAGTAAAATTGAAATTATCCTATATGTTTCCAATAATTCCTATAATCAGTTTGTATATATTATCGAGGCATTTTTTAAATATTATACTACACTTTTAAAATCTGCAGCAAATTGCCCAGTCATTCGACCGTTTTTATAGAAAACGGTTACATAACCGTAATTTATCTCTATTCTGACCAAACAGAATGCTTCTTAATATGGTCAAGTAACCGTTATCTGTCTATAAAAACAGTTGAATTACTGTATTGTGTTATGCAAATTTTTAACAGTGGACACCTAGTATTAGAATGAGCTTAATTCGACTTGTTTTCTTTTTAACTCACTTAAGTGCTTATATAAAGAATTATTGTCTTCCCAAAAAAGAATACATCTACTATAACGAAAAATAATGCACAAATACACCAAGAGAGGAGATGCAAATGGCCATCGTTATGCACCTAACAGGAAAAAATTCATATCTTCAACGAAGAAAATAATTACCGAAAAGTCACGAAAAGTATGCGCTCTGATCTAAAATTTAAAAGAAAAACTTCCAAAGTTACGGGCTTTTCGATCAAGGTCTGATTACTGCAGAGACACTATTTGTTTCCAAATTCCGCTTAATTTATGGCAGAAATTCTGCGTTTAAAGGACGAATTTATTACTATTCAGAAATAGTGGTAGATGTTTGTCTCTTTAGGAATCTGCCTTGAATTCTAATTTTTAATTATGCACATATCATCCTTAAAGCTTTTCGAGAAAGTTTGCCCAATGAAAGGGAAAATTCTCACTACTCTTCTGTTATTTGCTTGTAAAACAGAATGTGATCAATAGATTGTTAACCAAATATATGGCAACCGGAAGTCCTTAATATAAATTGACTAAATATGTGAATATACATGCTAGCTACATTCTATAGGATTTTTACAGATAGACAGCCGCATTTTTCACTTACTGTTGTGTTCTCTCTATTAACTTTTAGATTGAAGCTCGTGCTTTCCTTACCATTGTAGTAATCAAGCTATTTGTTTCAGATATCGATTTTGCACGTACGTGCATAACGATGGTCGTTTTCAATTCCTGTGACGGTGTATTTGCACATTATTTTCCATTATAGTCGGTATATTCTTACTTTGTCGATAATTACTTAGTCGATAGTTTTAGGGAATATGCAAAACACTGTTCAATGAAATCTGAATTTTGCTAAGCTATTCCTTCAAGTAATATTTATAGAACTGATGAGTTTCTTTTCATGTATAATTTAGAAAATCATCCCCGAATGACACAGGCAATGACATGTAACTGTACTTTCCTAAACTTTTGAGGCTAATTGAAAACCTGTTACAATCTGCAACAATTCATGCACAACGATGTGAATTGTGAGAAGACTTAAGAGAGAAATCAGCAAGAGCTACATTTTTCCGCAGAATTTCTTTTTGTTTAGCAGTAAAAACATAAAGCATGCGTGCAATAATTCAGATATACTATGCGAAAATGTAATCAGAGGGCAGAGAATGACCGTAAGACACCGTAAAATAAACACTAACACAAAAGAAGTGCAGACAAAATTGATCTTAGAAAGTTTTTTTTTTCTAAAGCAGTCAAAAAAAATGCTTTCTGGATTTTAAATAATAACTTTAAAAATAAGTAATATATTTAATGGGTGAAATACAATAAGATAAATAAATATCTTAATTATTTAAAATATTTTTTGCTGTATTACTTTTAGAAAAAAAATTATATTGCTTTAAAAGGAACGTTGTGGTATAAGAAACTTAAAATATTAAGTTACTCTGACAGGTGGTTTGTAGATGTCCATTATATAAGGAGTTCAGAAACAAAGTGAATCAAGTTCACTATCTCGTTCAACCGAGTTTGACAAGAATTCTAGCCATATAGACAACAATGTCTTTATAATGCAAAGTTTAAACTGTGAGGAACAAATGTCGGTAGTCTCATGTGATTCTTATGAGCATCAAATAGAGCCACTTTAACACTAATTATCACTAGATAAAGTTTTATGGACATAATCTAATTTCAATATGCCGGCCATACATACATCGACACACACATAAAAATATCATGCGGTGTGAAATCGAGTAACCTCAACCCATGAATACTCGCGAGTTTTGCTGAAGCAATTAATTTGTCATTTGTAGAACAGCGATAGGTACTCATACTGGGTATTTGTGATTTAACTTTACGATGAATATTGCCAACTACAACTGGGCGCTAACATGTCAAGTGTGTGAAACTACATATTAGTTTTATAATTTAAAAAAAAACAGAATGAGCTAAAATCGTTCACACAATTTTCAAATACGGTGTATTTTTAGCACTTTCAACATGGCTAGACTGTTTATGACTGCGATTTGTTTGTCGTTTTTTTCTGCCATTTGTTCATGCTCTAGCATTCGTAAATGTAATCAGACTTTAACTTGGATTCTCACGAAATTTTAATATATTATTGAAGTATACGATAAAATGCTATCTGTTTAATATGGGGTGTATAGCATTTGCAGTTCGTTTAAAGTTACACACAGAATAATACGAACATATCATATATTATAATACGAGCAAATATTGCGTGTGCATAGCATATGTAATAATTCAATATGATAATATTTGCATATCATATATTATAATACGAGCAAATCTTGTGTCTATGTCTGTGTGTATGCAAATTTTATCTTAAAAACCGCTATAACGATTTTGACAAAATTTTGTATCTTACCGTTTTGGAGTACCAGAAGACCAATGGGTTAGGACCTATGTTCAAGAAAATTCGGTTAGTAGTTCATTTTGGGTCACTATGGTTCCAGGTCAAGCTAATTATATCTAAAAAACGACTGAAACTAATTTGACTAATTTTTGTATACTAACGTTTTCGAGCACGGGAAGACCATTGTGCTAGGTCACTTGTTCGATAAAATTCTATGAGTGGGCCATTTTTGGATCACTGCGGATCAAGATAATTTTATCTAAAAACGGCTCTAACGATTTTGACTAAATTTTGTATCGTACCGTTTTCGGGCACGAAAATACCATTGAGCTAGGTCACATGATCGAGAAAATTCGAGTAGCGGGTAATTTTGGGTCACTACGGGTCAGGGTCAAGCTAATTATACATAAAAAACGGCTGAAACGATTTAAACTAATTTTTTTATCCTACCGTTTTCGGGCACGCGAACACCATTGCACTAGGTGATATATTCGAGAGAATTCGATTGGTGGATAATTTTGGCTCATTACGAGTCATGGTCAAGATAATTTTATGTAAAAAAGGGTTAAAATTTTTTGACTAAATTTTGTATCCTAGCATTTTGAATCGCAAGAAGACATTTGCGTTAGGTCACATGGTCGAGAAAATTCGATTAGTAGGTCATTTTGGGGTCATTACATGTTAAACATTTTTTTTTTCTAAAAAACGGTTCTAACTATTTTGACGAAATTTTGTATCCAACCGTTTTGAGGTACGAGAAGACAAATGTGATAGCTCACATGTTCGAGAAAATTCGATTACTGGGTCATTTTGGGGTCACTACGGGTCAATGCATTTCAATGTGAATGCATGAAAGTTTAAACAGTTATTAAGTTGTCGAACAATTGGCAGTAAACAAAGTCGCAAATTTGGCAACATTACATCAAATATTGCCAAATTTGGCGAAATGTAGGCGACATTGCAAGAATTGTTGGAAAAATCACCTTTTAAGATTAGCAATGCCAAAACGCAAGCTTGGCGCCAAATGAAAAATTGCGCCAATTTTGCGCATTTTAACAAATTTTGGCGACATTTGGCGAAAAAATTTACTTTTAAAATCTAAGGGAATTTTCTAGAAATTCCCAATAGCAGCCAAGATACATGATTCAACCAATCAGCGTCCATAGAATGTTCTCGAAAACATAATTCAACAAATCAGGATGCATAAAACTGATTATTATGAGTTGTAAAGTGATTTTTTTTTGTTATGTTGAGTAGAAAACAAAGGTAATTTTAACCGAACACAGCTCGGTCTTCCTCGCTGGTATATATATATATATATATATATGCAAATATTATCTAAAATACGGCTCTTACGATTAGGGCTAAATTTTGTTTCTAACCGTTTTGGGGTACAAGAAGAGCTAGGTCACATGTTCGAAGAAATTCAATTAGTGGACATTTTATGGTCACTATGGGTCAAGGGAATTTTAATAGAGCGTACCTCGGTCTTTTCCGTTGATAATATTCTATGGGAGATAATTGTATCAAGTACAATTTAATGATGTTGTAGTGCTTCAAACATAATACAATTGATATGTGTTAATCAGATGCATTGCATTGTTTGAATTGTATTGGTTTTTTTTTTTTTTTGCAAAAAACTTTGACAATTGTCCGTAGTAATTATTGTTCATTTAAAGGATCACACAAAAAGAATTGGTCACATTACTTTCAAGAGTAATAGTGTAGTAATTGTGTTAGTAATTGTGTGAAGTGCATTTTTAAGAAGCTATACTATCTCAAACAAAAATTGATAATTATAGCATCTTCTTAAGACATTTTACCACGTTCTTCACGCAAAAGTTTCTCAAACATAATACAATTGATATGTGTTAATCAGATGCATTGCATTGTTTGAATTGTATTGTTTTTTTTTTTTTTTTTTGCAAAAAACTTTGACAATTGTCCGTAGTAATTATTGTTCATTTAAAGGATCACACAAAAAGAATTGGTCACATTACTTTCAAGAGTAATAGTGTAGTAATTGTGTTAGTAATTGTGTGAAGTGCATTTTTAAGATGCTATACTATCTCAAACAAAAATTGATAATTATAGCATCTTCTTAAGACATTTTACCACGTTCTTCACGCAAAAGTTTCAACTCTGATATATGCTTGAACTCAAGATATGTGCTGAAAGTTTGTTTTCAATTGTGTTTTATATTTCCAAGCCTAACTAAATTTTAGTAAATTATGTTGTATGTGGGCGTTTTCTAACTTGTATATAGGGATGCGCAAAAGTTTACGAATGACAAATTCCTGAAATGTGTTTTTAAATTCCTTATGTATTTTCTATCTGAATTCAATAAATGTACACTCTGTCATACGTATGCAGATTTTAGATGATATATTGGGTCATCTTGAAAAATCTGCCACTTTTTTCAAATAGAAGCTCGGTTTCGTCTAGATATTTTGCTACTGATGATAAGGAGTGATCTAGAATGACCCAGATATGTAAAGTTGGTCTTATTTGCTTGCGTTGCAAATTCTTTTTGGTTCTCCATCCTTAGGACTGCACTGAAATAAAAATTATGACACAATCCAGGCAAGAATTATGCAACGCAAGCAGAAAAGACTGAATTTCTATATCTGGGTCATTGAAGATCACTTTTTATCAGCAGTAGGAAAATATAAGCAGATGAAACTGCGCTTTTCTTTGAAAAAACGCAGAACTTTCTGGGTGACATAATACGTGGATATATAAAATAATTCCGATATCTTACCGTTTATGGTTGTTTATTCCTTATTTTCCACATGAATAAACACCATCCTTATGTTATGTGGTAGGATTATGTAAATCTATAATGCCTATACAAGGTCGCAGAAAATAAGTAAAATACATTGGCATTTATGGTACTTGAAATGGATTTTCTGCATTTTACACGATTCTAAGTTTTTTAGAAACATTTTTTTTTAATCAAATTAAAAACATTCCTTCATAGCATACACCCGATTGTTACTATAAAAGTTTTGTTTGTTTGTTTGTCTGTTTTGTTCTTCTTGGCATTTGTAAAGAAATAATATAATGACTCTGAGTAAGTAATTAACTTCTTTAACAATCTTATTACACTGTGTGAGAAGATGGAGCATTGGAACAATATTGTAGAAGTGCTGGAAAGTATTTCATAATCTACGCGATTGATCACGTAATTTTATTTCAAAGAGAGAGATTTTTTTTTCAATCTAATACCATTTTGGTTTTGCTGAAAAGTTTAAGTTATACATTTTATAAGGCAACTTTTTCTTTATCAATATTCATATCAGAAATTGATAAATAGATTATGGATTCAGACAAATAAATAAAATTTCGAAGAATATTTCTTTGAGAAATATTTTATGAAATTTTATTCTTTATGTATGAAGAATGTAATATACTTGTATACTTTCCTAAAATATTCCTCCCATAGCTAAAAAAGTAAAGTGCCAAGTTTGTTTGATGTTTGGATAAGCATTTTCTTCCGTTAAATTGATTTTAGATAGTGCAGAAAATTCAGCGTTAAATGTTTATTCTGCCAATGCTTTTTAAAAGAGGTACTCAAACGCTTTGGGAATTACTTAAGTAGTCAGCATAAAAAAATATTTTTGCATCTTAAATTTACATTTTTACATGCTAGTTATGTATAATATGGAGCATGCCGTAAAACTAATAGTAGTATTTATTAAAAATACTTAAATAATTCTAAAGAAAATAGTGCTTGAAGCATAATCGCCACTTAAATATTTTTTTTAAGTAAAAAGAAAAAAAGTTAGATTAAATCTATCTGAATCTATTCGAAATTGATGTGCTAATTAATCTCCACACTGTAAAAAATGCAAATGTTTCTTAATCTATGAAAATACAGGGTCATTCATAATTCCCTCCGGGGTTTCGAAACGTTATAGTAAAAAAACGAAGACGAATATGAAAAAAAGAAACATATGAAATTATTCCGAAACTGTTCAAGTTTTACTTACATACATTACAGGTGTTCTATGTGTGAACCCTTGGTCACACGGCATACATCCATGCGATAGTCCAGTTCCTGCCATACTCCGTTTCTTTAAATCTGAATCAGTGGTGTCAGTTCAACGGGCCTTTCGTAATAAATATCGAAAACAGGGACCAACTGACAAAACAATTCATGTGTGGTACCGGAAATTTAAAGAAACGGAGTATGGCAGGAACTGGACTATCGCATGGATGTATGCCGTGTGACCAAGGGTTCACACATAGAACACCTGTAATGTATGTAAGTAAAACTTGAATAGTTTCGGAATAATTTCATATGTTTCTTTTTTTCATATTCGTCTTCGTTTTTTTACTATAACGTTTCGAAACCCTGGAGGGAATTATGAATGACCCTGTATAATATAACCATGAACGAACACATATAATAACCTCTACCTATTTACCCACATTTCCGAAAAACATTCTTTATCTTTAGAAAGCTCAGAAACCAATATATTTTCGAGATTCGAAGAAGCATTTATTAAAACTAAGTTTCTTTTGCTACTGCCACTGATTATAGAAAAAGTTTCAGAGTAATTTATATAATGTATTAATCAATTTTCTTAACGGGGAACGTAAGTTTTTCGGATGCTACCAATTCTCAAATAACTATTTTCTTGCTCAACCAATATGTTTTACAGACAAACATGATACATTAACAGCATAAACATTAACATGTAAATTAATATTATTTTATTACTCTTGCATGTATAAATTCAGTTAAGCAGCTGGAAATATTTAATTGAGAATTGATAGCATCCTAACAACTTACTTTCCGGTTTCAGAAAACTGTATGATATACTATAAACTCTAATCAGTAACGTTTTGGAAAATCTATCGCAGCAAAAACTTTGATTTTATAAATTCATGTTTAAATCTAAAAAATATGCTGTTTTCTGAGGTTTCGAAATATAAAGCATGTTTTTCTGAATCCTGGATAAGTCGGAAGATCTTATTATAAATTATCGTTCATTTTTCTACTATATTTTCGTAGACTGAGAAACATTTGTTTTTTTTTATAGTGTAGATATAAGCGTAACGGGTTTCCAGATGCAATAATAATTACTTTAGTTTAAAGGAAAAGCAGCTAACATAATTGGAATTGCACTTGTAGAAAAACCTGACTATTCGTGTGGATGATTCAAATTATTTTTGCGGTCTCTAAATAATTATTATTTTATTTGCACTGAAAAATATACTAAAGTTAAATTCTGCTGTTAAAAGAAAAACGCTAATAAATACAACGCTTAAAAGAATCACCATCCCTATATTGTAATATTTCCTGATTTTTTTTTAAATTCCACTGCAAAATATATATAAATACTACACGCATAATTATCTGTAGGAAGCATGTTGTAGGTGCTCTCAGCAATATACAGAGATGTTATTATACTTACATGATAAAAATGTAATTTATCTAATTATCACGAGGAGACATTGTCCGTTAATTTTCAGGCGTAATTTTTATTTATTTATTTTTTTTTTTTTTGGAGTTTGAAAATTTATGTGCCCACGAAAACATTTCGCAAAAATGCATTAAAAAAATCACTGGTTAAAGTACTACATTTACTAAATCAATATTAAAACTTAAAATATCTACACATAACAAGATCATTGAAGACCAAATAAAGGGTTCTATTTTTTTAAAAGTTTCATTATTTATTTAGAATATTTTTATAGAGAAGCAACACACACTGTAAGAAAGATTCGAAGTTTGAAATACATTATTTAAGCTGAGCTATGTATGAGTGCGTTGTTGTAAGATGCACATCCACGCGGTAATTTAAAATAATCAGTACAGCATATCATACACAGCCAGATTTCCATTTTATGCGCATGTTTGCCAAGTGCAATCCACCCTTTCCAATATTCTCTTTATTTAGGCTTTTAAAAGCGATACTGAATGATAACAAAAAATCGTAGTAACGTCGAGAATATATTATTTTTTTATAACATATGTAGCGTATGTAATATTTAGATGAGAAGAAAAGATAAAAGTAAAACATGTGATCGTACATCATTACAAAAAGCTGTTATCTACTTCGTGAATGCGTATTTGACCTTATGACGCAGAACAAATGAAAATTAGTGCTTCCGACGCGATACGTATTTCAGTTATACGTTTAACCGATTTACGTATATACGTATAATACGGAGATTTGAAATACGTATATAAAAATTATACGTTTAAAAGTATCTGTATACGTATAAGCGTATATCGGTTAAACGTATAATTCAAGTATACGTATATTTCAAATACACGTATTTACTTTTAATGCGAATGACGTCATCAGTCTTACGTCACTGAAGGGACGAAAAGCTGGAAATCGTGGCATTACCGTAGCAATCTGCATAATATGTTTCATACACAGGTTCTTGTCCTTTTTCCCTACAAATAATTTAATTAATTTATGTTACTTCTAATTTTTATTGAATTAAGATGACATGTTATGTAAATTTGCTAGAGCAATTTAAATTGTTTTATATTTCTTTAAATTTGTCATTATGGTTGTTATATGCCATTGTGAATGCAGGTCTCTAAAGGGTGTTTCTCAATGTCTTTGATCCGCAGACCAGCAGGAGAAAAATCATCTTTTTTTCACGCAATAAATGAAAACCGTTTAAACGTTTATACGTTTAACCACTGGGGTAAGATCCGTATATACGTTCTACGGTATACACTGTTTCGTATAATACATATAACCGCCTTGGCCGTATCATACGTATCCAAAATGAGTACCCCGTATAATACGTATTATACGTATACTCGTATAAACGTTTAATAGGGAACGCTAATGAAAATAAAGAAATATTTTTCATCACAGGGATTCTAACATTAGGCAAGTATAGGTTACTGCATAGGGCTGAAAACTCATAGGGATGTAAATATATTAGTTTTTAATCAGTCAGATGCGACGGCAATAGAGTGATTTGTCAAACAGCCAATAGGGATAGTATTTTGAAATGTCCTACAGAGCGGTACAACAGCACAAACAGTCCTGTTTTTAATAAACTCATTTTTTTTTACATTTTGAGATTTACAAAAATCAATGAATTGGCTTCCTTGTATATAATTTTAAAGCCTGAGTAGTTACCAAAATTTAAACTGCATTAACGTTTGATTTTGTTCACGATTATTCTAAATGTCTACAATTATAAAGGGAAGAATTTTAAGAAAATTTGGCTAGTTACTTAAAGAAATTTTTAGAAATCACAAAAGAATTTAAAGTGTCGCAATTTTTTTCTTATCAAAGCTGAAAAATCTATTTATCATTTTTGTAATATCGAGGTAAAATCTAAAATTATGGAAATATATATTGACTACATTACTTTTTGAAGAAGAATGGAATACAAAAAAAAATTCCTTTACTATCCCCTAATACACGTTAGAATTAAATTATTATATTACCTAAGATAGATTTTCTGAAAAGATCTTAGAGTTGTTTTAGTAGGCATCAAAATGAGCAGTACATTCTAAACAATATCATGAAATGTCCAGGATTTGGGAGGATAAAAATTTCATTTTAGTGTGACTATATGGCAACTTTTTACAATCAATAAATTCTTTCTCAAAAACACTTTTCTGGTACATAGACGTTTCCTCTATTTGTTATAAGATATTATTGTTAATTCTGCATATAAAAATCTCGAAATTTCAGCGTCACCCAGCAGTGTTGTAATTCATTTCCAGGGCACATGCGGTCCAACTTAAATCTTGATCTACATGCACTGCATATACCGTCATATGTTCTAGTTAAAAAACTGGAAATAGAGAAAACACTTGAAAATGTATTAAACATGTCCAAACAATACCTCAATTGCAATACAAATCTGGACAACTCAAAATTGAAAACACGTGATGCTTTTGTGCTCTCGCGATGAAAGATTGGAAACAAGTTCATGCCTGCAAAGACACTACGAGAGCTATCGGTAGACATTTGTAAACTTTAACAGGTAATACTGCTAACAATGTGAGCTTTTGAAGCTTGGTTTAAAATTGGGTATTTGTATACTGCTGAGAATGTCAGCTGTTGAAGCATAGATTAAAATTAAGATTTTGTTATACTGCTGACAATGTGGGCTTCTGAAGAAAAGATTAAAAATTGTTAATAACACTAGAAGTGGAATCAATGTTTTTGGATATAATCTTTTTCGTAGTGAAAAAACTCAAAGTCATTACATTATAATCCACATTTAACATCTTTTGCAACTTAACATTTTTGGAGTTATTTGGAAATTACTTGAAACAAAGAATACAAGCTTTAAATTTGTGCTGTATTATACTCATCGTTTGTGAGAGAATTTGTCCCTATCCGTTTCATGTAGCAAAACATATATATTTTAACATTAAAATACCGGGTGATTATAATTAAAGTTACGATTTCAAAAATCGATAATTTTAAAACTACTGGTCAGGATGACTTGATATTTTAGCAGAACAATCGTGAGGCAATGGAATTTTGTTTGGCGAAGGAAAAAAATAGTTCCAAAATGTACCGATAGATGGCGTTGTCAGGGCTCACATTGTCTGGAGATATGCAAATTAGTAATTCGTGACATGCGCACCGCAGACATAGCTGCCATAAAAATGCAGAGCACCAGCTCTTTGCCTGAATGCTTCATCATGACTCTGACTATGAAGGATCGCGCTCTGCTCTTGAAGCTTTTTTATAAGAACGATGACTCTGCACTTACAGCTATTAGGAAGCTTCGGATATTAAAATCCATGAAAAGGGGTCTAATAACCACAAATGGTCTGAGAAAAATGATTTCTAAATTCGAAGAGACAGGTTCATTTGACGTTAAACGGGTTAGAGGAAGGAAACCAGTTTCGGCTGAGGCAGTGAAAGATGTGGCTACAGCATTACAAGAACAGACTAACAGTGATCCTGGAATCAGCAGTGCACGGGGAATTGGCCGAATGCTGAATATTCCGAACAGCACGGTCGTAAAGTCCTACGGAACATCTTGCGCTTCTATCCGTACAAGATAACTCATGTGTAGGAGTTGCTGCCTGTGCATGCTGACCTGGAAGCACGTCAATCTTTTGCACTACAATCTCTTGCCCGGATGGAAGTGGACAACGTATGGCCATGAAACATTCTGTGGTCTGACGAAGCCCACTTTCATTTGCAAGGTTCTGTAAATACGCAAAATTGCAGGATATGGGCGACGAAGAAACCGCCGAACCAGCTACAGCCGTTACCACTTCAGTCTGAAAAGGTCACTGTGTGGTACGGAATAACGGCAGCGTTTATCATCGGTCTCTTTTTCTTCGAGGATATCACATATGCGAGTCCCGTTATCTGCACCATTACTGGCAAGCAGTATGAAAAACTTTTGCGTAACCATGTCCTTCCGGCACTTCAGCAATGTCAGTGTGTGGATCGCACCGTATTCATGTAAGATGGCGCTCTTCCGCACATTGCTACTCCTGTGAAGCAGCTACTGAGTGCTAATTCCGGAAATGATAGGATCATAAGCCGCCTTTTTCCAACAACGTGGCCGCCACGTTGTCCCGACTTAAACTAGTGTGATTTCTGGCTTTGGGGGTACCTGAAGAATGTTGTTTACAGCGGGTAGATTCAGAATCTTGCCGACTTGAAGGCAAACATCACACACCACACCCATTGCATCAATACAGATACCCTCCGATCTGTTGTGGAGCATGTCGTTTTGCGCTTCCAATTAGTAGTGGAACAAAGCGGAGGGCATATCGAACAACTTACGCCTTAATCATCAGTAAGGTGTTTGTTCCACGAAGTTCCTTTTTTTTCTTTTTTTGTCATTATAGCAGTTGTTTCTGTAAACACGTATTCTTGTCTTTTCGCTAATAAATGTTTAGTAAATCTCTGAACTCTACTTTTTCCTTTTGGCTAACAACATTCCTGTGTTTAACGAATACATTTTTGGTTTTTCCCATCACATTACCCTGACAGCGCCCTCTATCGGCACATTTTGGAGCTAATTTTTTTCTTTGTCAAAAAAATTCCATTGCCTCACGATTGTTCTGCTGAAATATCAAGTCATTCTGACCAGTAGTTTTAAAATTATCGATTTTTGAAATCGTAACTTTAATTATAATCACCCGGTATATTCCAGCAAATATCATACTTATATTAATTCGATTTTTCATGTGCTTATGCATAATATTCTGTGAATGCTGCAAATATACGAGAATGTTTTGAATAAAATAAGTTATAGTGAAATAATTTTATTTCCCATACATTTAGTACATATCCTTCAAAAGTTAATCAATACAGAAAACGTAATGGGAAAATTTTTCTGCTATTAAAATTTAATTAATATTTCGCATGTTAAATCTTTTATTAGATCCGGTAGCACAATATTCGTAAATAATGCAAGCGTTTATAACAGACTGGCATGAATTAAACATTTATATCCTGATAAATCCTGTTTTGACATATTTCAAAGATATTTAAAATATTTCTAGATATATCTGTAGGTAATGTCAAAAATATTCCAATGTTTCGAATGTAATTTAATTTGAAAATTCCCTCTGGAAATGAAATATTTGTAACTCAATAAGAATTACCATAAATAAAACTAAATGATAGCTTCAGAAGAAAATTAATGCCCATATTTATCTCTTGTAAATATTTTCCAGTCAATTACATCCAGAATTGAACGAAAGTATCAAAATTATATTTTGCAGTTCTAAAACGTTAAATGACTTTTCGATTTTAAATCATATGATAAATGAAATGTTCAAAATATTAAATATTTTTCATGATTTTAATTCATTCAAATTAGAAACAAGAACGAAAAAATTTGCGCCAAGCATAGATTATGGAAATCTTTCCAACATATTCAGAATACAGCAACACAATTTCACAGTTTAAAAGGTGAAAGATGATGTTTTAGTATACATTTTGGAAAACGTAAAACACATTTGAAAATTAAATTTCAGCAATTTTTATCAAAGGTTGGAAATATATCCGAAATCTTTTCGAAGCCCTTTATATGCTGTATAGATTTGTAATTACTACATAAAATGCTAAATTAAAGTTCAGTTAGGATACGCATAGCACAACTTAAAATTCTCATTCTGAAATTTCCGTCAATAAACAGAAATATACTAGACATCTTTTGTGCTGCCCTGTATATAATCTATAGAATTTATACACATCAAGTAACAGGCAAAAAGTAAGTTACATTTAAAAACGCGTTCCGCAACTTAAAACTCACTTCCAATAATTAATTTTAACAGACAGTACATTAACCGAATTGTTTTTCGTATCCCTGTAAATTAACGATGATTCCTATACACACATTATTCTGTAGGAATATTCTTGTAATATGCACCTCAGTGATATATATCAATTTAAATATATTTGAAAATAGTGAAACATTATTACAATAAACGGAAAACGATTTTTCCCCATAGACCATAATTTAACGGAACTCTTTTGAGTGTCCCTGTCAAGGAACTGTAACTGCTACACATTACGTTTCCAATACGGATCACGCCATAGTAAACTTCAATAACATATCTCAATTGAATGAGAATCCGAGTATATTTACGCGAGTTCAAGCACAGACAGACAGGCAGACGGCAGACAGACAAACCTACAGACGGCAGACAGACAAGCATACAGACGGCAGACAGACAAACAGAGGGCAGACCGACAGACAAACCGAATTCATAAACATTTTTTAACTATGTTGAGAAGTGTTAAAATGTAAGTAACAAATTTTAAATCAATATGATTTTAACTGTTAGATTGTTGTGAAATTTTACGTAGGCGTATTGTAAGATATTTAGAATATTTGTACACGGAAGATAATAGATTCCGTTAAAATTTCCTTAAAGTTTATCTAATGAGAAAAATAAAAGAAAATTCTGCTTTACCTGGCTTCTTAGAAGGAGTCATAAGTTTAAAACCTACCCAAAATCTATTTCTTTTGTCAGATTTATTTTATTTTATTCTTTTAAATTTATGTAATTCAGAATCGAACAGAAAGTAATTGAAAATATTTAGTTTTTGGACAATTTGAAATTAGCATGTGTATTTTAACACAGATTCCAATTAAGTTGTAAACTTTTCATCCGCTTTTCTTAAAAATGTGTTTTTCTTTCTTGCGTGCATTGTAAAATAATCGTTTGCAGACAGATAATAATGTTTTAGCATATATATGTATAAAATGATTAAATCTAATATCTCAACTTACGACTTCAGCCATTAAACAGCACAAATTTTATTTGTTTCAATTAGAATGTTTTTTCAACTTTACACCAGATAAAAAAATGTATATTATTAACAAAAACATGTCCTTGAGTAACGCTGACGTCATATCGACTGTGGCAACACCAACCCATTTCCCTTTTTTCGATAATTTAATTACTTCTAAACATTAACTTCCGTCTAATCGAGACAAAACGCACTATCAAATGCAAATTGTTTGAAAATTGAATTTAAATTTACTGATTTTTTTATAGCGCTTTAAAATAATTTTGAAGCATAAATGTTTCAAAAATCTATCTCTATCTGTTACGAAAGAATTCCGGTTAGCTGTTACGTTTGAATTTAACACAATAAAAATTGTTCAGCATTTGTGTCTGGCTGATATTGCATTACGAAATAAACACTTCATGAATAAGTGAATAAATAAATAAAACAAAAATTTAACAGACATGTAATCGAACTACGCGCTTAAACACTGAAATAATCAGAATCAAAAAGTTGCTATAAATAGCAATATATTTGGCTATTAACCGTTGTAATGCGACTAATACTAAATTATAGCTTTTAATAGATTTGAAAATTTAATATGAAAATTCCTTTTGTTGTTATTAGTGGACAAGCTAAAAAATATATTAAAATCTAAAAATCTATTAGATTTTCATGGAAAAAAAATAAAATATACATTAAATGCAAAAATCATTATAAATAAAATCAATAAAATTTTGGTTCAATCAAAAATAATGGTTTTCACCTATATTGTGTACTATATTGTGTTGTTATAACGGACCTTAAGTTCTGTAACTCTTGAAGCCAAAGTTGGATCCTCTGGTTTATTTAAACAGCCTTTTTTCTTTTTTTATTATTCTTTTGAGTTTCGTTCCGGGCTGGTTCAAGTAGAATTTTAGGTTTCATGTTGGGTGTAATCCAAACCGAATGAAACTTTAATGTGAATATCATTGAAAGGTTGCCACAAAACAATACTCTTTTTACATGTTATTACATGTTTACTCTAGCATCCTAGACGGCAGGTATGTGGTTCTCAAGTGAACTGCGCACAAATGCATTAAATGTTGTATCGTCTTCAAATTGGTGGCGTCCAAGTGTTTCTATGACATGAATATTGGACTGATGCAAATCCGGACTTTAGTCAGGGTTTGCCGAAGTTTCTTAATTCAGTTTTTTCAGATTTATTTATTTCATTTAACACTACTGTATAGGACGGAAACTATCTTTTAGAAAGATAGCGTTCGTTATAAAAATTCATGTATTTTTACCAATATACACGTTTTTCTTTATCAACTAATCAACAGTAATTAGTCAGTTACAGTAATTTAGTTTTGCTATACAGAGAGAGAGTGTAAACCGTACAGAAGTTTTCATATGTTATATTTATCTTAGGATGGCATATATGAACTTTATTTTTAATAGTTTCTGTTTATAGTATGAGATTTCTATGTCATTTGTGGACCTGAGTGTTTTTGATACAAGTGAAAAAAGTTATGAATTAAGTCTTCTGAAATCTACGGTCTTTTTTATAGATGCCCATGAAAAAAAAAAATATATATATATATATATAATTCCTGTATACAGCAGAAGAATGCTGTTTTAGCTTATTTATCCCGATTCTAACTCATAAACTAATTTGAATGAGCCAATTAATACACTATTAATCACGCGATGTTTCCACAAAGTCATCTATTATCCTTGGAGAATGACAGTGGGCACCAGCCACCCTGCCAGTATTCTTCCGTAAAATGTGAGTCAATTTAATCTTGAACAATTTCAGTAAAGGCCTAAAAAGATCTTATTTGTTAGGTCGGTGGTTTAGGAGGGAGTTTATGATGTCACATGTCCTCCGTCGATCCAATCCGCTGAAAACGGGAAACCAAGCTAGGAAACGGGAAATCAAACAAGAGCTTCCTCAACCGATTGGGTTGGCGTTAGATCACGTGATCTGACGTCATGAACTCCTTTAGGCGGGAGAAACGAACAAGTAATTTCTCGGCCCCTACTGGAGTAGGCCGTAATTTAACTCATATTAAACTCGTTTCTAATGATTTTTTTTTTTTTTTTTTTTTTTTTTTTTTACAAATATAAACAAATTTGCCCACGTAGAAACGAGGAATTAAATAAATATAAATATATGAAATATTTTTTCTGGTTTGAAACTTATACTGGTTTGTAACCTAAAATTAAACTACGTTTTACGAAAGAATAGTTGGAGATTGGAAAGTAGGATAATGGATAATCACAATGCAATGTACACAATGTAATATTAATTGTGTACAACGGATCTTAAGTTCTGTAACTCTTGAAGCCAAAGTTGGATCCTCTGGTTTATTTAAACAGCCTTTTTTCTTTTTTTATTATTCTTAATAAAGTCAAGACGTCAAGACAATTTAGTCAAGACATTATAGATAAACACAATTAATATAATCCTTCAATTATGGGTCGGAGATGAATTTCTGGTTTTCTCTGAATCACACTCGAATTGTTATTATGGAAGATAAATTAATTGTTTATTTGCAACATATTGAATTGGGTCGATCTTACGAAGGTATACAAGTTTATTTTTTTATAATTATATTTTTGTCGTATTAACATGTGTCGAACTTTCGAAGGTATATACTTTTTTTCTTAATAATTATATTTTTTCGTATACATATTAAATAACATTATTCTAAACATGTATAATTATAAATACCTCTTAACATATTTTCCATTAAATTGCTGAAAGATATTCTTGTACTGAAAGAAATCAAGCATTACGATCAAACTCAGCTTAGCATGTAATGAGAAACATATTTGATAGAGGAATGCTAAAAATTTAGCTTAGTGTATGCAATGCAGAAACTAAGAAATTTAATAAAATTACTTAATCTCTGACAAAATTGTTTAATTAGGAGATTAAAAATTCTTTAATTACTTATGTAAATTTGAAAAATCTTTGCGATATACATAACAGATAACATTTTCGTAATCCAATCTTCTTGTTTGCTTTCTTAATGAGTTTTTTTCCAATTTGAAAAGCGAGTTAATTAAAAACAACCAAATCTTCACGTAAATGTGAAAGATAGTGCACACAATATAAACATGTGACCCATAAATCTAATAGTCTAAAAGCTGGTTTATACTTTTGCTTACTCCTTAAAATGATAAAAATTACTTTTTTTGAAGAAAAGAATAATGTTACAGAGATAAGTGTTAAAGAAAGATAACATTATATGGGAATATCTAAATTATATATATATATATATATATATATAACTAAAAAGGTGTTGATTGGTAAATTGATATCATCAGTCGGAAAAATTGTAATATTAATAAACATTTAAAGTTAAAGTTATTTAATAAATTAAATTGATTTATAGAAGAGGAGAATATTATTGTGATAAAATACATTTATTTTCAATTTATTTTATGTATGAATATCATTTCTGGTGTAACATCTCGACGTCATAACATATTTGATATTATAAATCTTTTAAGGCCCGCAACTTTTCTTTTTTTCCGAAAACCGTAAATTTCACAAGACATTAGACAAACCTAAAGAGTGTTTCCCTTTTTTTAGTTCTAACTGAAAATAGCATTGACACATGGATTACTCTTGAAGAAATGCATTTTATTTAAATGAACGAGTACACATTAAAATAGTTCAGAGCTTCGTATTAACGAATGTAATAGAAGAGTTTAGAAGGAATTTTTTCGCATATATTCCAACTTTTTTCATCCTTTACGATCAATATTAAGTGAAACTATTAGTCAATCAGGTTCTCATACACAAATATATGTAAGCAAACTTAATTGAATTATTTTTTCTAAAAATAAGATAGTGCAGTACCTTGAATGTATAATATTAAAATCTACCCTATATATATAAAATCCTAATGAAACGAATTTGTGAAACGATTTTATGAAACGAATTTATGAAACGATTTTATGAGACGACTGATTAAACGACTGATTATGTTTCAGGGCTATTTTTAATAAAATATTAAACGCTTGATGGTGAAATTAATACCAATTGTCCATAAAAATCCGCGGATGTCAAAACTGATAATAGAATTTTGAAATTGGAATTAGTTTTCGAGATATTAATTTTTTTCTAATTTTAATGACATTTCTGTAATGATGGCAACTAATTACTCAGTTTTTTTGTGACAAAAAAGAGAAAAAAATTGAAAAGGATCCCGATAGGGATTATTGATTTCTTTTTATCTACCCTATATATATAAAATCCTAATGAAACGAATTTGTGAAACGATTTTATGAAAAGAATTTATGAAACGATTTTATGAAACGACTGATTAAACGACTGATTATGTTTCAGGGCTATTTTTAATAAAATATTAAACGCTTGATGGTGAAATTAATACCAATTGTCCATAAAAATCCGCGGATGTCAAAACTGATAATAGAATTTTGAAATTGGAATTAGTTTTCGAGATATTAATTTTTTTCTAATTTTAATGACATTTCTGTAATGATGGCAACTAATTACTCAGTTTTTTTGTGACAAAAAAGAGAAAAAAATTGAAAAGGATCCCAATAGGGATTATTGATTTCTTTTTATCTACCCTATATATATAAAATCCTAATGAAACGAATTTGTGAAACGATTTTATGAAACGAATTTATGAAACGATTTTATGAAACGACTGATTAAACGACTGATTATGTTTCAGGGCTATTTTTAATAAAATATTAAACGCTTGATGGTGAAATTAATACCAATTGTCCATAAAAATCCGCGGATGTCAAAACTGATAATAGAATTTTGAAATTGGAATTAGTTTTCGAGATATTAATTTTTTTCAAATTTTAATGACATTTCTGTAATGATGGCAACTAATTACTCAGTTTTTTTGTGACAAAAAAGAGAAAAAAATTGAAAAGGATCCCGATAGGGATTATTGATTTCTTTTTATTCGTCATTTTCAAATTGAAATTGAATTTATCTTTTATTTCAATCGATAATGAAGACAAAATTCTGATTAAATTAAGTTTTTCAGGAAAATTTGAAAAAAAAAATCACATTTCTATCGTCAGGATTCAATCGTCTGTCAGCATTTAATTTAATTTATAAACTGAAAATATTTTGAATAAATTCGTCCAAATGACGTCATTTATGTAAAAGCAAAAGAAAGGGGGGGAAAAGAAATTAATAGTAATTATTATTTATTGATATCATTTTGTTATTTTTTTGTAAAATTTATTTAAATGAATTTATAAAATAACTAATTCAGATATTTGAAACGAATATATAAAATAATAATTGTCCAACTGAACGGAAGGAGAATAAAAAAAAAACCGTCAAGACCCTTATAATAGAAAAGCACCAAAAGTTCATTGGGTTTGTTTTCATAACTTTTAGCAACAAATCTATGTATATTAACGAATCTATCCCTTTTTGAAACTCGAATTACACCAAACCTAAAAGCAAAGAATCCTACACTGGAAAAGAACCCGATTTTCTTATGGACAATATTCAAGTGACATAACATGGTGTAAAATTATCGCGGATAGCAAATTTGTTTAAATATCTCATCAATTAATGCCGAATAAATGCAGGCATGCATGCACAAAATATTTAATTAATTTTGTATTATAAATAATTATTAGAAAATTCGTATATACATATTAATTGAAATAAATAATTTACATATTTAAAATAACATGAAAATATGCATGATGGTGCATTAAAATAGAGAGAAAATTAAAACCTGTTACTGAAAATGTCTATAACATAGTACTTTTCAATACCGTGGTTTTTAATGTTATTCACAAGCAGATAGAATTTTTCTCATCCTTAAACGCAAAGGAAGAATAGAATACAGATCGTTGTTATAAAAGTCCCAGAGGTAGCCACAATTTAAACCTAACCATTTTATACAAGCTGGTTTTCAAGCTGTAATTGATTTTACTTATCAATCTCGAAAACAGTCGTCAGTTGTCGCAACAGCTATGTATGAGGCCATGATAATAAAAAAATGCCCCATTAAAACGTTAAAAGCATGGCAACCCAATTACAGATTTACCAATATTTTTTAAATAAAGCACGCTGTCATGTTTTTAGAGGCCTCGAAGTCTGAGCGGGGGTTGGGGAGCGTAGCTCGCAGGGGGTAGGCCCCCTAGTATGAATATAATAAAATTATATAAAAGATTTTGTAATGTACAACAGGCAAAATAGAAAAGAATATCAAAAAGCTGGATATAAAAGTACCTTTAAAATTTGCACGAAGTTCTTTATCATTTTACAACTTTAAAATGTTTAATAACAACACCATAATTTTATTGCTAGTTTAAGTTCTACAGTAAATACAAACATTTCATTAACTTTGACTCATACATTCATGTGATACGCTCGACATTTAACTATAAGTCTATCATTCTATTATATTTTGTTAATAACCCAATAACAATAATCCATGATACTTTGTACAAGCCCAAACAAATTACGTATGCATATTTTGGATTAAACCATTTTTTAAATTTAAATTATAAATTAATAATGTGATTGTTTAGAAATAACGGATACATATATATATATGTATTTATTTAATCACAATTAGAATCCACCTATTTAAAATAGCCGAAAGAAAAATTTAACACATTTCGGTTCATTAGTTTTCATATTATCAGAATGTATAAAAAATCAGCAGTATCGAATTTAGCTCCTGTTCTTTTATTGAAATTATCTACAAAATTTTGGAACAGTAATCTTTACTATATTTAATTACAGGCATTTCGTTATTGTATAAAGCAAAAATTACTATTTGGACATTTTGTTTGAAAAATCTTTAATAAAAAATGCACTAAATTGGCAAAACTAAAAATAAGCAACTTTAAGACACACTGTTAAAAAAATTGCAGTAAAATTACCGCAGCAGAGATTCCAGTCATACCCCGTAAAAAACAAAAGTCCATGCCCATCATTTTGAGCAGCCCGTAATTTTACGGGACTAAGTAATACAGCATTATAATTCACAGGATATAATGCACTCTAAAACACAATAACACTTTGATTACTGTTCCGTAGCACGTAGCACGTTAGATAATCATCACAGAATTGCTGTTTGGGCGGGTTAAAATTTTCGAAACACGAGTAAATTGAAGGGTTACACCCTAGCCGAGGACGATGTATAGGGTCGTACCGTATTTTTGCTAACATATGGGATAGAACTGTAAGAATATGTGGATTGCTCTTAATTTTCTAAGTATCTAAGGGATAAGGCCGCTTATTTAGTGGATCAGACCGTTTTTCATCAAATAAGGCTGTTGCCCGTGAAAATTGAAGGGCAAATGATCATAAATTTACAGTTTTTTCTGAGAGTGCACCCTCCTCTAAATTAAACGGGAAATTCTTTTCTTTTCTTTTTCTTTTTCTTTTTTGCCATTACACATATGTTACATACAGAAAGTAATCAATACCTTTATTAATTTTCTAGTGAGTATTCTTATTATGTCTTAAACAAACCGTGGTTATATTATAAATTGTAGCCACAATATCACTCAACTTTCAAAATGTATTTATTTATATTGACACAGTCCGTGAACACAATTTAGTCTATACTTAGTGTGTTTTTCAAGCCATAGTAATTAAAATGTATGACTATGTTAAGTGTGGCATGCAAAACAAAAGGAATGAAAGAAATAAAGGGGGCTCTTTTTAAGAATTTCAACAATCGAATGAAAAAAAATTGCATACGACCGAGACTTATCAAAGAAATTGAACTATAACGGGTATAGAGAAAATCACAGGACATTTGGAACTTTCAACTTTATTCAAAACCATTTAGAAATATTGTTATTTTTGTCATTCAAATTTTCCTATGTTGCACAATAAAGAGAAAATAAACCATGAGTATGCAAGCGAACTCGTGAAAATTATTACCAAACCCCATTGTGACAACCATTATTGAGATACGTGACATTTACTACCAAGATCTGTGACAATAATACGCAAGTGATCTCGTGAAAAGAACTACACCCGATTCTGACAACAGCTACCAAGATACGCGGCAAGTACTACCATGATTTGTGACAGTATTAACCCTGACAAGAGAATTCGTTACCAATAAATGTGACAGAAAAAGCCCTAATGCCAACAAAACCTTGAAAAACGACAAAAATGCATGCGAGATCGACCAACTTCACGTCAATCCCAAAGGTTGACAACAAAACAAATCAACTATGACAATAGGAACAAGTTGGAAATTGTACGTCAAACGTTACAAACGAGGTGCGTTCGTACGCACGTTTTAGAATTAAATTCATGATATCCCGTGCGTAGAACGGGTTAAACAGCTAGTTAAGTATATATTTTATGACACTGTTCATACAAATATCTTAACTAGTTATATAAATATTCAGATATATATGTATCAGCTAGTTATATAAATATTCAGATCTTGATGATTTTTAATTCTGTGAAATGAATTATATCGTCTGCAGATTAATTTCTGTAATAAAATAAGTATCTCGGTCGCTTGACGATTTAACATCCATCGGAAGCTCATATAACAAAAAAGCACCGATTGAAAAAAAAAATCAAATTTCTTAATAAATATTTTTATTAATATCTCCTAAAGTTTTGATTCGATTTTGATAAAATTTGAAATGTCTCGACAAATTTATGCAAAGATAATATATTTCAAATTGCAAACCATTTGGTTGGGTAGTTTTTGCGTTGTTATATGCGGACAGACAGACAGACGGACGGACAGACAGACAGACGGACGGACAGACGGACGGACCAAACGACGACTATAGGTGCTACGTATTTATATAATTACGAACGCACCTAAAAATATAAAAATGCATTTTTAATTGTCAAATATTTCTATGTAATATTTATGTGCATCTTTATCTTTCTTTTTTTTATGTAATGCATAGTAAAAACACAAAGATTTAAAATTAATTATGTTAACTTGTCATAGTCTATATTAGCAACCGCATTTTATATTAGTATTAGGAAATTTCATAAACCTACCTTACTTATGCTTTTCAGTGTGATTGCGGCACGGAAAGATAAGCGGCGTGTTCTAAACCCAGAAATACCCAGAAATCCATAGTTAGTAGCCATCAAGAGCTGGCCAACACAGCAACAAAGGTGACTCTTATCAAATAGCGCTGCATCCAATGACGGCCAAGGAGCTAGTCAGGTAGATCTCCTCCATGAGGAGATCAGGTGAATTACTTGTTAAGCTAGGCATAATGCCCGGGAGGTATGATTGTCAGTGGTTTCATAATAATAGTAATAATACCATTTAAAATAAATAAGTGATTTTTATTTCATTTCTGCACATAGACGAAATAGCAGAAAAATTACAAAAATAAACTGGAATGTCAAAAAAAAAGTAAAAATATGATTAAAGTACGTATATAAGTAGATATTATGCACGAAGACATGTACTATGCAATATTATTAATGAATTATGATAGAAGAAGTGAAGACGATAGAAGAAGTGACCTGATAGAAGAAGTTTCAGAAAACAGTTCCTTATTACTACGTTGTCTCGGCTAATATTATAAAGTTTGTGTTTAGGCCGTCATAGTAGTGGAAAACACGAGAAAAAACAGAAAAAAATTGTTTAAAATAAAGTTTTGAATTTATTGGTTTTGATAACCTGAAAAGATGTTTTTAAAAGTACAACTGCGTAATGTCAAACTTTTTCGTTAATTTATATATTTCATAAATAGAAAATATTATTTGAGATCGTATTATGGGATTTTCTATTAGTTAAATTATTTGAAAATACACTATATGGATAAACCAATATCAACCAAATGTAATAAAATAAAAGATTCGATAAATTTAAAACAAAGACAAGATAGCTAAGAAGGGCCCTTTTAGAGTAACCTAATTAATTCTACTTACTAACCTCAATGAGCTTACTAACTTTCGGTTCAAAACAGGCATTTCGTAAAACATGTAACATTAGACTGTAACATTAGAAAGAATTAGACTGCCTAAATGAAGATTATCTTATATTCTACCATCGACGATGCTTCAAAGTATGAAAATAGCAACCGAAAAACACTTAAAATCGACGGAAGTAATACTACCTACCGAGCCAGGAGAGATTGCACTCAAAGAGGATCGGGGGGGGGGGGTAATAGTAGAGTCCGCTTGCAGCGACTACAGGTAGTTGTACAACAGCAGTAGTTGAGTATCTACTTGAATGAGCACATTTATTTTTTTGAGCGTCTAGGAAATGCATTGCTATTTTGTTTTGTTTTCCCAAAGTAAATGCTTGAATTTTAATAACTATTCGTCAGAATTTCTATATAACGTCAGTATTACAAAATATTTTAAACTTAAACGATTTCTCATAATCTACTAATCTAGACTAACGGTGCGAACACCGCTGGTTCGTGTTAGAAGCGGCCACATTTAAATAAAGGGCCACACAATCTCTACTACCGAAATTGGACAGATGGCGCATTGTTCCCATTTGTTCCCATGCTAGGAGAGATTACGTAGCTTATTGGTAAATTTGCATAAATTACAAATTAAATGTAAAGCATATAAATGAATCAAATACTTTTTGAAAAGCACATAATTATCGAAACTAAATTTGGCAATAAATCAATTTTCTAAAAAATAGTGGGCAATGAGGATGAGTGCTGAATGTCTGGAAATGTACCAGGAGACAACATCGACCAGGGACTGGATTCAATGTATTACTTATGGCAGGTGGTTGCACGAAAGCTGCACCATTTACAACAATAAGTGCATCGATTGTCGACGACGACAACTTTGGTCTGCAAACAAGAAAACTTTGAAAATGTGGAAATAAAATTTTAAGTTAAATGTGTTATCAAGTAACTTAATATCATTTTGTAATCATATCTGGGCTTGTTTTGTTTCCGATTTTTTGATTTTTTTTCTTTAAGGTAAAGCCAGGAGAGATTGCGCACATAGAGGTTCGGGGGGAAGGAATAGAGTGAGAGCGCAGCGACTCCAAGTAGTTGTACAACAACAGTAGTGGAGTGTCTACTTGAAAGTGCACGTTGATTGCTTTGAGAGTCTAAGATTATGTAATGTTATTTTGCTTTGTTTTCGCAAAGTAAGTGCTTCAATTTTCATAGCTATTCATCAGAATTTCTATACAATGTCAATAGCACAAAAAAGTTAAACTTAAACGATTTCTCATAAGCTACTAATCTCGACTAACAATGTGAACATCAACGGTTTGTTTTAGTAGCGGCTATGTTTAAATAAAAGGCCGCGCAATCTCTCCGACCGAAATTGAAGAGTTTGCGCATCTGCCATTTAAGAGAGATGGCGCATTGTTCCCATTAGTTTCCATGCTAGGAGAGAGTACGCAGCTTATTGGTATATTTGCATAAAAAATGAAAAATGAAAAAGGACTAATTTTAAGTTAAACGTGTTATTAAATTACATAATTCTATTTTGTAATCTTATCTGGACTTGCTTTTTTCTGATTCTTTATGCATTAGGTTAAAATATTCATTTCCAATACAATAAAATGTGTTCACAAAAACCTTACAGCAATGTCATTTAAATGTAATTATTATTGTTAACAATTTAATTGTAGAGTTATTATTAGTAACAATCGCTCCTACCCATTGCGCAATCACACCAACCCTGTAAGGAGAGATTGCGCAAAATTTTTTTTTTTTGGTTTTATTACAACTGATCTATTAAATTTCAACATAACAACAAAATAGCAATGGAAATGCATAAAAAACAAATGAAGTAAAAATTATTCATGGATAGTTTAGCAAAAAATTATTATTTAGATTTTTTATTGCTATTCTTTTGAATTGTGCGCAGACTCTCCTAGCTTTACCTTAATTAAAATATTTTAATTGTTCTTAAATTATATCCTTTTCCTGATTCTTCAATCATTAGGTTGAATTTTCACTCCTAATGAAATAACATTTATTCCCAAAAACATTATAACAAACATTAACAATTTAATTTGTAGTTATTATTAATAACAATCTCTCTCACCCATGTGCGCAATCACACCAACCTTGTAAGGACAGATTGCGCAAAATAGCTTTCTTTGTTTTATTACAACTGTTCTATTAAATTATAGAATAATAACAAAATAGCAATGGAATTGCATAAAAAACAAATGAACAAATAATATAATACAATCACTTGTTAACTTTAAGTTAAAGTCTAATAATGCTTAAAGTGATAAAAAATATAACACGGAATATTTAAAAATACATTTTTATTAAAAAACGCATTTTTAAATATTCCGTGTTATGTTTTTTATCACTTTAAGCATTATTAGACTTTAATTTATAACAAATGAAGTTAAAATTATCCATGGATAGTTTAGCAAAAAATTTAATATTTAAATATTTTTTTATTATTTTGTTAAATTGTGCGCAGACTCTCCTAGCTTTACCTTATTTAAATAAAAAATGCATTAAATATGATTGAACTTTTGTTACATTTAAAGACTTACGTACACTTATTTAAATTAATAATAAGAATTTTATTACTGCTAATGTTCGTATTATTATAACTGTTAGAAGTAGTAGCAGTAAAATAATAAAACATTAATATATTTCCGTAATATTATCTCTCTATAATGGTATATATTTTTAAAAAAGTTTTGGAAAGAGTTGAAATAAATTAAAAAATGTTATGCCTATAAATACTATATGCCCTTTTTACAGAGGAATTAAGATAGAATTACATAAAGAAATAAAAACATTGTCAAAAATAGTAATTATGTAAAGAAGCCTTTTACATTAATTTTAGAAACCTAAAATAACTGGATTTATTATCAATTTATTTATTTATTATACCGTAATACTATCTACTTATTTAAATAAAAAAAGTATTACATTTTACTGTTGGTACATTTAAAGACTTACATACACTTATTTAAATTAATAATAAGAATTTTATTATTGCTAATGCCATTATTATTATTACTGTTTGAAATAGTAGAAGTAAAAGAATAATAAAGTATTAATATATTTCCGTATTATTATATTTTTATGACGGTGTACATAAAAAAAATCCTAAACAGTAGAAATATTTTTTTTTAATCTTATACCTATAAATCTGCACTTATTACAGAGGAAATAAGATATAATTACATAAAGAAATTAAAACATTCTCAAAAATAGTAATTATGAAAAGATGACTTTATATTAATTTTAGAAACGAAAAGAACTGGAATTATTACAAATTTAATTATTTAATTATTTATTAATTGTTTTTATAATGGCTGATGATATGATTATCGACGTGGCAATAGATTAACTAGTAATTTTTGCAGATTTTTTTTCAATTGGAAAACTTTTAAATTTCAAGTTTTCAAAACCAGTAAAATCATTTTAATAATAGCTTCTTAAAAAGGACTATCCAAGCTTTGTATTTCTGTTGTTGCTTTCACGATATTTTTTTCCTCACACAAAATACTTTAAATAACAATGTAAACTCAATGCTTTCCTTTTTTTACATACATAACGTTTCTTAAAATACCGAACAAGTCGGCAACAGGTCAATTTTATTACCATATAAAGTAGCGTATGCAAAATAAAACGATTGAAGATTTCAAACTTTATGTCGTTTCCAGAAAAATTGTGTCTTTGTACTGGCTGTATTCATATATTTCACAGTAGAAACTCTGAATACGTATTTTTTGGCGTATTATAACGTATGAAGCTGTAGATTCGTGCTGCACTGTTTTTTAAATAAAATTAAAAGAAACATGAATTAAAACCAATTTATACTACGATTACTGTATATGACTACTTCGAATGTTTCAAAACTTTTCACTAAATGCTTTTTATTCACTAAAACATTTATTGTCATATATTAGACACCGATTATATTCGATGTCTTCTTTCCCATATTATATGGACATTCCTACATTGCAAAATAAAGACATATTTTTCTTAATATAGGCAAACATAATATAACGAAAATATATACAGTAACCTACGACGAGTTACCGACTATTTCGAAAAGCGTTCTTTATCTTAGAAACCTCAGAAATCAATATATTTTTGAGATTGAAAGAGAAATTTATGAAAATGATGTTGGTTTCGGTACTACCTATTTTCGGAAACGTCTCCGAGAAATTTTTATGAGGTATTATTAGTTCACTCAAACCGGAATATCGGTTTTTCGGTTGCTATCAATTTTCAATCACACATTTTCAGCTGCGTAATGCAATTTATACAGGCAAGAGTAGTATTTTCATGTTCAACAAACATGTTTTGTAGAGAAACATCATAAATAAACAGTATTAACGTTAACATTAAAATAAATATTATTCTATTATTATACATTGAGTTAAGATTATTGTTAAGTTATTGTTTGATCTATAATTGATAGCAACCTAAAAACCAATATTCCGGTTTTCGAAAACTGATTAATGCGCCGTAAACTCTGCTCGGAAAAGTTTCCGAAAATCGGTGGCAGCAAAAGAAATGTTAGTTCTATATATATATATATATATTTTAACTCTCGGAAATAAATCGATTTCTGTCGTTTCTGACGATAAAGAACACTTTTCGAAATTGTGGGTAACTCGAAGAAGGTAATTGTGTATTTATTTTGTAGTTAGATTATATTTTTGTAGATTAAGTAGGATTTGTCTTTCCTCTAAAGTGTGGTAGCAAAGCAATACTTTATTTATCTTGTATTTTTTTTCAAATATTTCCAATGTAATGCCGATATTTGTTATATTTTTACATTCAAAATACTTACAATGAAACAGTCACTTTTGCATTAATATTGATTTTAATTTGGAAATATTTCAAATGAAATATTAATATTGCGTAAGTATTCCATATATAAGCTTTTTATCAGTGAAATATCTTCATCAACATTGTGCCAATATTGTCCATATGTAAATAACGCATTGTTGGGGCAATATTTAGCACAGATTATCAATTTAATAGACTGAATTCATTTATTCAAGATTACTGTTCTTGCAACTTTATATGATTTATACGACCCCGTTAATGAAAGAACAAAACAGGCAGTTGGCCAAAAGAATAATTTCATTTATTAATTTTGTTGTTATATCTGAGAAATGTTGTTATGCAATGAAATGAACGAAAATAATTACGTTTACAAAAGAACATTGCGGAAGAATTAATGAATACAAATGCATAAATAAACATCATTCAATCGTTTAACTCGTTAAAGAAATTGTCAGGTTCTCTCACAGGTGCAAGAGTTGAAAGCTATTCTTAAGGGATTAGCATATTGTATGTATTGTATATGTATCTATTGTGTACCGTTAAAGGCTTTCTTTAGAAAATTCTTAATCCGAAGAGTAGGAAGGTGGAACAGAATGAAAGAAGTATTTCTATTGCAATGTGGTCTTTCATAGATAAGAAAGCTATGGCCCTCTTTTGTTTAGGAAGACAGATGCGTCAAGAGGAAGGAAGTGTTGTCAGCTACCCTTGAAAATAAAAGAGCAGCCCCGTAGAGAGAGATAGCGGGTGCGCCGGGGAATGACCAGAGGTGAAGTTAGTTCTAACGTAGGAAGCGAAGGTGTAAGGTCGTTCAGAGTAGGAGCGCTGAGACCGGAGTGAGTTCGAACGCAGGATTGGAGTGTGTGAGATTAATAGAAATCTCGGTTCTGAATAAATGAACGTAGTCTAGCGGTACACGTAGAGCGTTTTCTGTAATTGTTTTGATTTAGTGTTAAACCGGATAATTTACATCCGAGTTTAAATGTAAATAGTGTTAATAAATTGTTACTTTAACTTTAATTGAAAGAGTTAGGTTTTTCTTGAATATACATCAAGTATCGTGCCCGATATCACGTTTTCATATCGGTGGTGGCAGCATATCAAAAGACCGGATTTATTTCGAAGTTGTGTGGACGGAGAAGTGGAATCCGACAATGTTGGCAGCGACGGGATTGAATCACCGAAGACCAGTGCCAGTTAGCCGTGTTACTGAGAGTTTGTGCCGGATCGTCTAGAGGAAGTGTTTGTGCTCTATCGTCGAAGATCAGCGCCAGTTAGCCTATCGTCATTACAGTGAAGTGAATTAGTGGTGGTGTTAGTGTAGTGTTGTGCGTAGTGTTTTTTGTGCATTGTGAAGCAAGGTGCAGTGATTGTGGCCCGAGAGTGCAAGATTTACCCTGTGGAAAAGTGAGCAGAGAATTGCCCCAGCGAATGAAGTACGAGGTAAGGTGTTTTGATCATTTTACTCTACTGACATTCTCGAACCTATTTTTTTTATTTTATTGTGTATAATTGATGATAATTTGGGTTAATGTTGTGGTTAATTTATAATAATTTATGTGCAATATAATAATTGGTCTAAATCAAATGAGAACCATTTTACACTATTGTTTTAAGAAAAGGATCTTATATTAATTACTAGTGATTTTCTAAATTGTTTTAAATGGATAAGATTAATGATTAAAATTAATGCATTGTGTTAATAGTTGGAAGGAATAATTGAAATTTCTTAAATTTAAATTATTATTAAAGTAATATTTAAATTAAGTGATATTGTTTGCTTTAAGTTTGAAATATTGATAGTAAATGAGGAAAGGAAATTTGTGTAGAATTTAAATTAAATTGAAATAACCTTCAAGGAAGAACTGAAGGCCCAGAGAAAAAAAAAGTGCTGTGATTTACTTTTTAATGTGAGAACTAATTTTGAAATTGAAATATTTTATTGAAATTAAATTTAGGAATTTATGTGTATTTCATGCAAATTTTTGTTAGGTGGATATTTTTATGTAGTGATTGGCATCAGTGTTTTATTCAAATTGCAACGTATCAGTATTATTGTGTAAATTGTATTTTATTATTTAATGGTATAAATTTAAAATCTGTATTGCATAATAGTAAAATTGAGATTATTGTTACTTTGTTATTGGAAGCAAATTGTGGGGTATCATTGTTTAAGGAAATTTATTATTGTATTATTACTTATTTGAAATATGTTAAATAGTATAATATGTGGAGGTAACTTATGAGGGTAGGATTTGAGGAAGTATTAATTTGATATTGTGATTAAGTATTATTGTAGGGTGGTAATATTTATCAATAGAAAGTATGGCTTTCTTATTAAAATTAAAAAGGGTGGATCTTCAGGCGATATGTGGAGAGTTAGGAATTGAGGTCTCGGAAGATGATACCAGGTTTAAGCTTAAGAAAAAGATAGTGGAGAGCGACGAATATGAAGAGGGAGCCGTTATGGAATTATCTAGCACTATTGTTACGGAACGCTTAGAACAAGAAGCGTTAGTAGTAGAACGGGAAAAGTTAGAAAGGGAGTTAGAACGAGAAAAGTTAGAAAAGGAGGAAAAGTTACAACGAGAAAAGGAGGAAAAGTTACAACGAGAAAAGTTAGAAAGGGAGGAAAAGTTACAACGAGAAAGCTTAGAAAGGGAGGAAAAGTTACAACGAGAAAAGTTAGAAAGGGAGTTAGACCGTGAAAAGTTAGATAGAGGAGAAAGGGCTGAAAAATTGAGATTGGAACATGAGTTAGAGTTGGAAAGGATAAAGATTCAAAGTTCGGCTAATAACGCTAATGGGACTAGAGAATCTAATCATGAGAGTAGCCTAGAGAAATTGATTAAAAGTGTTAAAACTTTGTCTATCAAAGTTCCAGAAGGGACTGAGGGATGGAATCTGTTTTTTAGCAGTTTAGAACGAGCATTCCAAACAAAAAATGTACAGGAAACCCAGCAGGCCGAAATTTTACTAAATATGTTAGGAGATAAGGCCGATAACTTGCTAATATACACTACTAGGGAACAAATTGAGAGTTATGAGAAATTAAAGGAATTAGTTCTAAGGGAACACGAGCCGACACCGAAGGCGTGTTTGGAAATTTTCAAGAAGGCTAGAAGGAATCAAAATGAAACTCATGTATTATTTGTGTCACGTTTAATAGCAACGTGGGAAAATTACTGTAAGATTAGAGGTGCAGATACGTATGAGAAGGTTAATCAGTTGATTGTCACGGATAAGTTGTTAACTACTCTAGATGAGGAAACCGCGACGCATGTTGGATTAACTCAGCACAGTAATTGGTTAGAAGTTTCGAAAATTGCTAAGGAATGTGATAATTTCTTTGATGCTAAACAAAAATCTTATGCGGTAACTTATAAGGGTTATAAAGGTAAAGAAAGGTATGTGAATAATGAAGATTCTAGAAGGGCAAAAAATGAGGGATTTAGTAGTAATTGGAGACAAAATGGGAATAATGAAGTTAGTCCATTTTTGGGTAGAAAACCGGAATATAAGAAACCTAATGATACGACGCCTATCTGTTTCAAGTGTTCTCAACGAGGACATGTTCAGCGATTGTGTACAAAAGGAAATAATGAGGGAAGTAATCAAATTAATAACCGACAAGAACCAAGGGCTAGTATCAATAATGTCTCAGTGCGAGGAATTAAAGAATTACCAAGGGGAGCGAGTATGGCAAGAATCGGAGCAAGAGGGAATTGGAGAGCTAAAGTTATTGGAGAGAAGTTAAATAATCTCGAGAAAGTGGAAGTTAGTGTAAATGGGAAGATAACAAAAGGATTGGTGGATTCTGGTTGCCAAATTAGCGTCGTTCATAAAGATTTAGTACCAGCAGAGAAACTAAGAGGGGCTGGTAGCATCTATTTACAAGGGATATTTGGTGAGGCAGTTAAATCGCCGTTAATTCAATTACCTTTAGCTATTCCAAAACGTGGTCAAACTAATGTAATTCATCAGGATGTACTTTGCGCGATAATTGATAATAGTAAGGAACAGGTAATTTTACATCCTGATGTGGCTAATGAATTGTCAGGGTTAAACAACGAGAAATCATTAAGAGAATCGGTAGAAAGGGAATGTAAGGAAGATAGTAGGAATAAAGTGAAAGAAATGGAAAGGATTAGAAATGATAATAATAGCCGTTATGTCGTAGAAACGAGATCGGTAAATTTGCAAAGTCATGAGAAGGAAAAAGCCGAGGTAGAGAAGAGTAAGATTAATCAAGTTACGGAAAGTAGTTCAAATGTATTTCAGGAATCCCAAATGAGTTGTAAAGATTTAGAGAAAGCTTGGGAATTGGCTGAAAATGAGAAAGGGTCTTACTATGTTGTAAATGGGTTATTGTATCATAAAGAGAAATTAGTAGATGAAACTGTAACTCAATTAGTATTACCTAAAATTAGAAGGGAGGAAATTCTAAAACTAGCGCATATTTCCTTATATGGAGAACATCACGCGGTTAAGAAAATGTTAGAAAGAATCGAGCATTCATTTTATTGGGAAAATATGGCGAAGGAAGCTAAAATATATTGTGAATCATGTGTAGAATGTCGATTAACGAGGGAAATGAATGTGAGTAATAAGGAGAAAGAGGAAATATGTCGACCTGCAGTTATAGTTGAGTTAGGGGACGGGAGTAAGAAACTGGTGTATCAAGATGAAATGAGAGCATTTATGGCTAAAAATAAAGTAGTCGATATTGTCTTGGATAGTGACGGGGAGTTTGAAGACTGTAGGAAAAATCTGTTGTTAGACAGAGAACAACCGGAAAATAAAGACAGGAAGGGATTTGAGATAAAAGAGTTAACAAATATTCAAGTTGGGGACATAAAATCAATCTTAAGGAAAAATAAGGAATTAATTATGGGTCCTATCGAACTGGTTGAAATGGAGAAAAATCGGATTGGTCATAAACCGGAAAGGGGTAAGATAAGGCAGAAATTGTACAATGTTATCATCACGTACAAAGAGGACCTGGAAAGGCAAGTGCCTGATTGGTTAGTGGGAAATTTAATTAAGACCTCAGAGGCAGAAGTTAGCCATTCAAGCGGGTGCATTACGAAAAGGGATGTACCAATTAGGTTAACGAGGAAGGACTGGAGGGAAAAGGTAGTACCGCCTCCAGCAATCTCAGCCTAAGGACTGACATTAAAATGACATAATACTAGTGTAATTCTTTTTTTTTTGTGTATTTATAATTGTATGTATATCTTGTGTTTATAACAGTGTATTAGCATATTGTGTATTTTTTTTGTAGTTATCACATTAGTATATGGTTCATTAGAGATGTCAGTAGTTAAATTTTCAGACACCTTGAAATATTTATGTAACTGTAGTAATGAAGAAACCTATCAAGGAACTGCTGAACTCTTCTCAGACGTTACATAGTTTGAGGAAAATTAGCCCCTAAAAGGCATATTTTCCGCTAAGGTGGGGGGTGTCAGGTTCTCTCACAGGTGCAAGAGTTGAAAGCTATTCTTAAGGGATTAGCATATTGTATGTATTGTATATGTATCTATTGTGTACCGTTAAAGGCTTTCTTTAGAAAATTCTTAATCCGAAGAGTAGGAAGGTGGAACAGAATGAAAGAAGTATTTCTATTGCAATGTGGTCTTTCATAGATAAGAAAGCTATGGCCCTCTTTTGTTTAGGAAGACAGATGCGTCAAGAGGAAGGAAGTGTTGTCAGCTACCCTTGAAAATAAAAGAGCAGCCCCGTAGAGAGAGATAGCGGGTGCGCCGGGGAATGACCAGAGGTGAAGTTAGTTCTAACGTAGGAAGCGAAGGTGTAAGGTCGTTCAGAGTAGGAGCGCTGAGACCGGAGTGAGTTCGAACGCAGGATTGGAGTGTGTGAGATTAATAGAAATCTCGGTTCTGAATAAATGAACGTAGTCTAGCGGTACACGTAGAGCGTTTTCTGTAATTGTTTTGATTTAGTGTTAAACCGGATAATTTACATCCGCGTTTAAATGTAAATAGTGTTAATAAATTGTTACTTTAACTTTAATTGAAAGAGTTAGGTTTTTCTTGAATATACATCAAGTATCGTGCCCGATATCACGTTTTCATATCGGTGGTGGCAGCATATCAAAAGACCGGATTTATTTCGAAGTTGTGTGGACGGAGAAGTGGAATCCGACAGAAATTATGAATTTTTGCTTTAAAAATGAATAATTTATATTTGTATCTTGCGTTATACAAAATAGGATTTCAGTAGCAAAAATATACGTCTAAAAATAATGAAAAATAAAAATGGCCAAGACTTAAACTAACAGTGAAATATTCACTAGTTTTTTACCTATATTAATAAACAAAAATGCATACATAAAAACTTACTCTTTTAATATTTTATTTATTTTTTATAATAAGCCATCGTTCATGAGTGTTGAAGAAGCAAGGAGAAAATTAATAATAAACTTAAACAGTGTCGTGTGCATTTCGATAATCATTGAATAATTTTATCATTTTTATCATCCCGATCATTTTTATTGTTATTTTAGTACATACTTTATTATTATTATTAATTGATAAATTGTTCTATTTTTAGTAATTTCTTCTATATTGCTAGCAAACCACTAGAAAATTATACTGCTGTTCATAATTTAAATATTACTAATTTCGTCTGTTTCATGTGAAATATAATTCTTCTATCGACATAAAATGAATATGAGCAGTAAAAATGTTTAATTTACTATGCCACTTAAAATAGCAAATCTTCATTGCCACCCATTTAAAACCATAATTTGCGAAAAACGCATTATGTGTTTTAGATGTTATTTCTGTGTTTCTATACTAAATATGAAGATCTTATTGTAAATATTAACCTCATCCGAGAAATTAATTTACAGAAAAACCACTTTTTCATTTCCTCTTGCAAAGGGGAAAGAAGGAAAGACCTTGATAAAGAAAAGAAATAGCTTCAAAGTAATCAACATTTCTTTCAACGCATAATGAATAGCAAAGTAATATTTAAGACCACTCAACTTCAAATAAATGTTCAAAAGCTTTTTCTAAATTGATGAACTATTAACCCTTTCATGGTCATGAACGCTTATACGTGGTCAAAGTTTTTTACTTCTAAATGGTCATGAGCGCTTATAGACGGTCAGGATTTTTTACTTCTAAATGGTCATGGGCGCGTATGAACGGTTCAGATTTTCTACTTCTAAGTGGTCATGACCGTCTATGTGCGTTTTTCTCACCCCCCAGACTGGGCGGTAAAGAAGGCGTTTGTCAGCACACTCCCCCTTCCCACATATACAATGGATGTATAGGTAGACCATTTGTCAACTAGATTATTTGTACTTTAGGTGAATGCCTTACAGATTTGGTTAGAAAATGTCTCAGAGAATTTCGTTTTCTGTACAGCCTACATCTAGTGACATTGTGTTTCAAAACCGATCCTAAAATGAAAGGAAGGAACTTCATAGAATATCATTTTTTAGTTATTATTTTATTTTAAAACTCTCGTCCTTACGATTCTAATCCATTACATTAATTATTATTATTTAAAATGTTGTGCCATGTTAAATTTATTTAATTTTTTTTTAATGAATACATATGTTTTTATTTTCCTAACAGTATTTCAATTTATTTTGTTTAAATATATTACTAAATAACTAAAATCGATTTTTCTTTCTTTTTTTTTCTTTTTTTTACTTACAGCACTTTTGCTTTGTAATAGTAACAAATATAATAATACCCAAATAATATTAATAATACCAAATTAATATTACACTTCAAAAATTATTTACTAATTTACTATTGTTGCTGTACCAATTATAGCATAACTTTAAAAATAAAACAGTGAAACCTGTCTATAACAATACCAGAAGGGACCAGAAAAAGTATCAATATAGACAGGTTACATTTATAGGCAAGCTCAAGAATGTTAATTGATTCAGAGTACATAGTAGAATAATTATTATATATTGATGGAATATTAGTTTAACTTTCTTAGAATTATATATGTAGATGGAATTTTTTTTTAACTTTCTAGAATTATACAATGAAATTTAATTTATTTCTTATAAATAATCAGAATTTTGCATTATTAAATAAATATATAAAGAGTGTACAATATAAATAAATCTGATAAAAATCATATTTTTATTACATTTTGTCAGATTTGTAAAATTACACGAATAAGTGATTAAAAAAGAATAGGAATTTACAATTTTTACTCTTAAAAAGAGAAAGAAATTGCAGGTATTATTTATTCGAATATGAAACCAAAGAAAAATAATTTGTGTAAAAAATGTGTATTTGGATGTCTAAATGTAGACGATAAGACCGGAAATATTACTTCACAGACATTACCTCACAGACATTATTTAACATTCACATTTGGTTTGATATTTTAAAATATAATAGCACCATTTTTGTAATAGAAGAGGAAATCAAGTTTTTGATCAATTAATTCAAAGGCATATACAGGTGTCATCATAATTTTCCTTTAGTTTTTATAAAGACGCCCTGTTAGAAAATGATGATTAGTACTTTCACTGAATTAGTAATTTCACTTTATTAGTACTTTCACTGAACACCAATAAAATTGATTGATTAAATTTTAATACTCCTCAATATTTGTAAGAGCCTTAAATATATCTTGAAGAATTGATTTGATGTAAGAAAATTATGCACAATTTTTTCATTTTTAGAGATATTCAGTTGATCATTATGTTCAAAATTGCCATTATAATTGTTGGGATTAAATTAAAGACTGCAAGCAGTTGTAGATGGTTTTATTAGTCCAATTGCTCGCATTTTTTTAACATTTCAGCAAAAGTTACAGGCCCGTAGCTGGGGGGGGGGGGGAATCTCGAAATTTTTTTGCCCGTCCGAGTATGATTGACTAGACCCCTCATCAAAACATTTTAAAATTTCCGTACTTTTCTTTATCTTCTTTATTTTTACTTTTTTCAGACAAGACCGAAATCATAGACACCCATCCCAAAGACCCTTGTATAAAACTTTTTTTTTCTCAATCCAAAAGATATGGAGATTGCGATTGAGGCGTAAGACATTTCTGGCTTTGTTGCTCTCTAGAAATCCACTTTACCGCCTCCTCAATGACTCAAATTAACGGCTTTAGAAACTATTATAGTTTAAACAGTATCCTGTAAACTATTTGACTCAAACGGATTAGCTGTTGCTTGTGAAAATGGTTTTCTTTGTACAACTGTCACTGTCACAGATGAAATTTACTGTAATCTGGCGCGGTTGTTTCACTATTTCATGGCTTGACAGACAGGTTCCCCAAAACAAGCAAATATTATGTTTTACAACTATGTATTTTTGTCATTGTTAACGTGGCAAGGTTGCTATAATTCTGGGCTTTTAGGGGCTTTTCAACAAATGTGGAAAATATCCTTTGACGTCTTTTTTTACACCGTTTTAAATGATAAAAGTTTGTGAAATCAGTATCACTCAGAATTGCAATATCTGGAAGGGATTTTTCAGAATAAAGATGATTTCTAGTGAAACGAAAAAAAAATTGGAAATTTAATAAAAATGTTAAAAGAGCATTAACATTTTTCAGTGGAAGGCTAGTATAGGAGTAAAGTGTATTAGGAAAACTAATGAACTAGATATAGTCATGAATACTAATTGTTTCAGTTTTAGTTAATGTTTCCTAAATTTATTAATTTGAATATACCTACAAAAATTTACAAACAATATTCAATTAATGTTGTTTGTAAAAAATAACATTTTTACCCGCTCAACTATGCGAAACTGTATAATAGATTCACGGACTTGTTTTTACATATACAAACATTAAATTATCAGGCATGATTATTGAAAGGATTTAGAATCGAACACCATTCTTCATTTTTTGATAAGTGGATTTGACTTTCGTGCATTTAAGAATAAAAATGTATTTGTGGTTGTGTTAGAAAATAGAGTTTCGCCTTGAGAATATTGTTAATAGTCACTTCACTGTTGTTGTGTGATTCCCAAATAAGTATGATTTTTTTCTTTCTTTTTCTTTTATTTTTCTTTCTTTTTTGTATTTTTAAAAAGACAAAATGTTTTCTGATTTTGAACATAGAACTTTCTGTTTAATATTTTATACAGAATATTCTTTTTTAGTTAATAATTTTTTTTTATTTTCACGATGGGTTTTATTTATGTTACATTATGTTATGATATGGCTTTTTTTAATTAAATTTATTTATTATTTATTAAATTATTTCTCTAAAATAATTCTCTGTATCTTTTTTAAACTTGTCTAAAATCGTTTTTTAATACTTGAATGCTTTATTAATATAAACGAACATAAAATAGGTAAATTAAAACTATTTATTTAAAAAAAAACACACACACACACAATTTATTTTGGTCATTTAAAATATTTCATTAACCTATGAAATCTTTTCGTGTTTTAAAACAAGGCTTGAAATTTTACTTATAATAATTTAACAAGAAATATTAATGTCGCGCCGTTCTTAGATTGTGAAACACTTTCCAACATTATGAAAATATTGTCGCGAAATTTTCATATTTTCTTACTCTTACAAAAAATTTATAAATAAAGTCTAATGTAAATCTTTTTTTTTCTTTCGTTCTGTAGATAATATTGAGCAGTCATTGCACACAGATCATCACTCGTATGACAAAATTCACAAAAACGCGTATAATAAGCATGATGCAAAAAAAGTTTAGACACAAAGATTAGTCTTCAACAAAGCAAGCCATTTTCTTAGAAAAAAACTTGTATAAAGAATTAAATGCAAGGTGTCGATTAAATCTCTAAAATCGAAAGCAATGGCTGACCACTTCATTCAATGCTGAACAATCTTATTTAAATCTTTGTTTTCGTGAAAAATCTTATGACTTCATCACGCATAATCTAGACCATAATTCAGTTAAAGAAGTTTATAAAATTTTAATTTCTGGATTTTTACACATAAGTGTTTGACACGAAATTTCACTCACAATGTCACCAAGCTGGCAGCAAAGTTGCAAAGTTTTCTGCTAAGATCGACATCTATACCGGTCTATACATTCTACCCAGTATTCAGAAATGACTGTAAAATTACATCACAAAAACAGCGTATATACACGTAAAATATATTTTGACTGTTTATCGAGTTATAAGCGATTCGTGTCACCTGACGACACGATTTTTCCCCTTTCTTGCTCTGCTGCCTCGGATTTCGGATAAAAACGCTGACTTTGGGAGTATGTTCTGAAAGATCTTCTGCCTTTACATGGGTTCTTTACATGGGTTTTCATTTATTTATATATATATATAAATGAATTAAAATCCTGATATATATATATATATATATATATATCAGGGGTCGATCCAGGAAAAAATTGGGGCCTATTTAGGGCCCCTTCACAAAAATCAATTTAATAAAATGGGAGCCTTCACAAAAATCAATTTGATAAAATGGGGCCTTCACAAAAATCAATTTGATAAAGTAAGTCCTTCACAAAATTCTATTCCATAAAAACTGACTATTATTTATTTGTTATTTTGTGATGTTTTAAAATGTGTAATTTGTAAACAAACAAGTTCACCAGAGAGGAAAACTTCAGCAAAAGGATTTTAAAAAGTTTTTTTTTTTTTTTATAAATGCTTGGTTCCAATTTGATTAACTGAATTTAAACTTTCGTTACAAAATGTTATTTTTCACAAAAATATAATAAATTTCACAAAAATAACCTTTATTTTTTACAAAATGGGCCCCCCAAGAAAAAATACCCTGCATCGACCTCTGTATATATATGTATAAATCAACATTTGAACGGAGGGTGGTTTAGGGGTATGGGGGTCATGTTCAGTGAAAATATACCAACATTTTTTGGAATTGCTTTCCTCCGAACGGGTGCAATAGGTAGCTTTTTGTATTGAAAGCTACCTAAAACACGATCCCTGAAGAGACTTATTATCCTGAAGCTACAAAATAAATAAATAAATTGTTCAAAAAAGAAAAAAAAGAGAAAATAAAAGAAAGAAATGGAAGTAAATAACAATACAAAAATAACAACCATTTGTTTTACAATTATCTTATTTAGAAAGTATGCAATCTAAGGCATCTTAGATACATAAAGACTTATTCCTTCTAGGTTTGATTTAATTAAAAAAAATAATATATATCTGAATTATTTGAATATGATACCACATATTAGACGATTCTATTTCGCTAGCTTATATTTACATTGATGATATAGTAAATAATCAAGTTTTATTCGAGGAATGAGATGTAGTGTTTCATTAAATATCCCTACTGGGATAAAATATTAAAAGACATTAGATTGTAACTCATTAATATAATGCAAGTTATTTACGAAATAGTTTAGAATTTATTATTTGATAGTTTTTAAAATCAAATGGAAATAGAACATTTTCTATTTCTTTAGTTTTCTTTCCTTCTATGTTTCTTTCCTTCTATGTGAATAGAATGTCACCTATCTGTTTACACAGTGCAAGGAATTTTTCGAAAGGGGATTATAATGGGGTGGGCAAATCAATCACACTGAGAAACTGCACTTGAAAAGTCTGACCAGATACACCCACAATGGACTTCAATAGGCCATTCCCCATATAGCACATGTGCTTCCCTAGGACGTCCCCAGGAAGATTGACATTCATCCTCCAGGCATCCCTGAGGATGCAAAAATTTGTCATCAGGAAGTCCTCAGGAACCGAAAATGTCCGCCTCATAGCATCCCAGGGAGCTCCCCAGGACCTCCTTCAGGTTCCTCCTCAGGTTGTTCTAGGGAAGATTTCAGGAAGTAATACCGGAAGAATTTGGGAGACTTCAGGGTCACTTAATGTGCATAAAAAACATCCGAAGTTATTATTATTCGACGTAATGTAAAAAGTATTTATTTTTTTTCTTTTCTTTTTTTTTTTTAAAATTAATAAATACGGACATTATCTTTTAAAAATTTACATAACACACATAACTTTTATTAATCACGCACACAGAATCACATGACAGTTATGACACAGATTTTACGGAATAAACTTTCTTACCGCCCACTGGATTTGAACCTGGGTACTTACGCATACGAGAAACACGCTCTAGTGATTACGCTACACGGCCGTTGTACCTGAATCGTTTATAAGGTATTCATGTATATCTTTCTCTTCTTATGAAAGTCAGTAAATAGAAAAAATGCATATTTTTATGCTTCGTATAGCAGGAATTCTGTAACTTTTATTGCAAATAAATATGCATACCCTTTGATATATATTCAATACAATATTAAATTGATAACTAGAAAAAAGCATATCAATTATTTAAGGCTGTTCTCAAATCCAAAGGAGCTGTTTTCTGACACATTTTTTAACTCGTTTTTGTTCCGAAATGCATTAAATTGACAGGTGGTCTTATTTAGAAGTTATGTAATACTAGAAAAATATTTTCCTTTTTTTATTATTATTTATTATTATTATTATTATTATTTTGTAAACGCAGATCTTTTAGAAAATACTGTGAAAGTCGTCGTTTTGAACCGAATTCCCCTCGTGGCATCACAATAAAAGGGAAAAGGGAAGGGGTGTTTTATCATTTTAGTTAGGAGCCACATATATCAGGGTCAGGGGTCTATGATAAAGGGGCCAATTAAATAAAAATATTTAAAATTAAATAAATTAAATTATAAATTTTAAATAATCACAATTATACAAAGTAAGAGAAAAATTGACGTTTTTATGAACCAAAAATTGAAAGACAAATTCAAAATGCACTTTTTTTAAAATTAGAAATATTATAATTTTAAATTTAGAATTAGAATACGCAAAACTCAATTTGATTTCTAACATTGATATTACCATATTACAAGTTGTTAAACGATATATCTATAAAAGCTTTTCTGAGTTTATGCATGCTAGGTTGTTCTGAAATTCAAATTGGCTACTTTATGACATACTTTTTAGTTCATTTTTGTTCGGAAACGCTTGAAATTGGCAGGTGTTCTTATTTATAAACTTTGTAATCAAAAGATGTTTTCCATTTTTTTGGTAAAGACAGAAGATCTTTCAGAAAATACCGTCAAAGTCGGTGTTTTGAGCTGAATTTCCGACGCCGTAGCACGAGAAAGGAGAAAAACGTGTCGTCATGTAACATGAATCACTTATAACCCGATAAGTAATTTATTTATCAAAAAATGGAAAATTCATTTCGATCTCAAATCAATTCAATAGTCAGGCCAGCCAATTTTATGTCTTTGCGTTTAAAAATAAGTCAAAAGATGTGTCAGAAAGTTTCGCGTTGTTGAGCAGATCATTTGAGAAACACCATAAGATACATAAATACATCGTTTAATTTTCAATTACCTACATGAAACTGCTGTTTAAAATGACAATAATATTTCTTTAGCTCTTAATTTTTAAAGTATGGGCATTTCTACTCTATATCTGTAACTAGTTAAATATGAAAAAAAGTACTGTTAATAAAATTTGTGTCTGTAACAAAAATATTTTTTTTTCTTATTGTAATAAATAAAACTAATTTACAATTAAATCTCCATTTAGCGATCTTTTGAAATCCTGTGAAAACATTCAATACATAGAAATTTCATTATGCACTATTTTTCATTGAAATATAATTTCATTTTAGCTAACAAAACTAATATTTCACGAGATTTAAAATGCCTAAATGTACGGATACTTTGACATAAAATTTGATTTCTTTGTTAGGATTGTCAACGAAGTATTGTGTAAAAATTCTAAACAAGGAAATCCTTTAAAAGCAATACTTTTGTCTTTTATAGAATCATTGGTCGACTGCTTTAAAGATTATTTTTCTATTGTACCGACAATTGTTTATTTTAGTTATCTCAAAGCTAAATTTGAAATAGCTTACTCCTTATTCTGGGAAGAAGAACGTTTCTCTCCTTTCAACCATGGAACTAAGTTCCATGCTTTCAACTACTTTTCTTTGCAAGTATTGCATGCATTCCAGTAAGCATACATATCCATTCTTCATCCATCAAAAGGAATTGGAGGTTGCTCAGTACTATTCATGTTCTTATTGTAGTTAAAATTCTACCCTTACCTGACTAAACATATTTGCATCATGGGACTTTAGCAGCTGATTATATAATCGTTCTTGACATCTGGATAGAAGTATTTCCTTGCTTAAACAGGAGTGAAGAATTTGCACGAAAAATAATCTTTTATAAATATCCTAAACTAAAAAGTTTGCCAAATATAAAATAGGTTTCTTAAATGAAAGTTTTAACAACTAAAGCAAAACACAACTCAGTTTTAAATTCTGGAGAAATATTTGTTATTTAGAAAAATAAATATTTATTTATATTTTCTGAATCTGTATGTTGTTAATATTTCTTAAGTTCACTAAATTGAGATTTCACCTTCATTATTAAGAATTAAAAAATATATACCATGTATCGTAATTTGAAAGAGGTAATAGAAAATAACTAATTTGTATTTAAAAAATAAAATAAAACTAATATGGTAAAACCTCCAGAACAGACGCTTCATAAAAATTCATACATAATTAAAAATTGACATCATTTAGCGAACATATGCTCATTACCAACACATATATAAAGTATATTAAATGAGACAATTGGTATTGACCAGGTCCGTGATAATAATCAGCATGAATTTATATCTTTAACCCGATTTTGTAAGAATGTATAGTTTAAAATAAAAATATTTCAAGCAAAACTCGTATTCAGGGGGGGAGGGGGAGGGGGGTATGTTTGTATTTTTTAAAACCAAATATGCCATTTCAATAGAGCATGTAATCTCTTTAAGTTGGTGTTATAATTTAGACTTAAAAGTAAATTATTGATTTGATAATGACGATAAATATAAAAGTATTAATTAGTTGAAAATGTAATAATAAAATACATAAATATATATGTAATTTTTAAAAAGATCAGAAAAAATAATTAATAGAAGAATAATAATAAAAGTAAATATGCTCGATATGACTTAAATATGATTCAATTTTGAAACTTACATGAAAATTAACTTTTACTATCGAAATAAGATTTTTTTAAATAGATTGTTTAATTTAAAAATGCTTATCTCTAATCTATTAACTATCAAATTCTGAATAGATACAAATATATAAATATATATTAAATTGTTGATAAAACTCTTATTTGTAACAAATTTTTGATTCCTTTTGATTTCTTACAGTTTCGGAAGAAAAACCCTCATTTATTAGAAATAATAAAAGATATATATATTATATGATAATTTAAAATGGTCAGCGAAAAAAAAAATAATAAATCTAATTTATATTTTAAAATTAAATAGTGATCCAAAAATTATTTATATATATAATTCAAATTAATATGAAATGATTAATTATTTAATACAAATAATAATAATAATTCAATATATAAGGCTATATTTAAAGGATCAGAAGAAATAATTTTTAGTAGGTATCTCTAATTTTTACTTTATAAAATAAGGTTTATATACAAATACATAAATATATATTAAACTTCGTGTTTCGAAAAAAATAATGATTTCTTATAATTGAAAATAAAAATAATTTATTAGGAGAAAGTAAATCAATTTTATATTTAAAATTAAATTATTTCTATAGAAACTAATAAAGTATATAAGTGAAATCAATGTAAAATTATTAGTTAGCTGAAAAAGTAATAGTAAAAATATGTAAGTAATTGTTGAAAGTTCAGAAAAAATAATTAATGAATGTAATGATAAAATGAATTAATATATAAGTTAAGTTTTAAAAGATCAGAAATAAAATAAATAATAAGTTTTCAATTTATATTTAAAGATTAATTTATTTTAATTATTTATTTAACTACATTTTGATTGCATTTTATAAATTAAAAAAATATCTAAATAAGGATAATTAAATATTGTAACAATAATTAAAAGTTAAACAATAACCAGATGTGCTTAGGAAATAAAATAAATCCAATAATAATATAAACTTTATTAATTAAAAAATCGAACCACATCAAATCAAATATTTTTTTTAATAAAAAATTATAATAAGTTATTTTAGTGTCAAAATCACCCATGAGATGGCACCAGCACCGTCTCTTCCTAGGTATTTCCTTGGGAATATCATCCCGAGGAGCTTGCTCCCTGGGAGGGATCTGGGAGATCAGTCCTGAGGAGCTTGCTCCCTGGGAGGGATCTGGGAGATCAGTCCTGAGGAGCTTGCTCCCTGGGAGGGATTTGGGAGATCAGTCCTGGGGAAGTGATGAAAGAATCTTCCCCAGGAACGCCTGATAGCGTCATTACAGTTTCAGGAGGAATTTGGGATGAATTGGAACTCCTGGGGAGGTTTTCAGGAGCTTTGGTGCTATATGGGTCATTACCGAAGGTGTTTTTCAGGGGGGAAAGCAATTTCACCATGTTGCTGCTAAACTTTTAACAATGTCAGAACGTTGATCATTTATAAAGATTTTTAGCACGTTCTAGTCTACCCTTTCCAAGTAAAAAATATGAAAACAGCCTGACCGTGAATGGGTTAATATATGAAATAGATTAATGACATTAGAACAATAATTATAGAACCAAATAAAACATTATCACTTCTATTACGTTCTTACGCTGAAACCTTGCAATGTGTAATTTCCACTGACGTATGTGTAATTTCCAATGATGTAATGATAAACTCTGAACTCTCTTTATTATGACTTTAATTCTTCAGTCCTCTATCAAAATGTAAACGCGTAAACACGTAGAGCGAATAAGCTCAAAAGATATCAACCAAATATAATCTAAACTTAATTGTTAATATTAATTCTTGTAATGTCCATGTGCTCCAAATTCAGTGAATATATAGTTAATCAAGATTGTGAAATATGTGTGAATTTATTCAGCCTCATATTGTTATTTAAATTTAGTTTTCAGTGAAACCGTTATACTATATTAAGTGCGATCGATTTATTATTACCTTGGATTACCTATAACTGGATTACACGTAGAAGTAAGATGCACCTTCAGAAAAGGTAAGAGAATTTTATCTTATCCTTTTTTCAACTTCTGGGATTTTTTCCGCGTTGCACGAACTCCTCCTTCAAAGATTATTGAGACTGAAAAATTGTCTCAGAAGGAAGGTGTGATTTTAAACTTAAAAACTGAAAACATTTATAAACTAATTAAGAAATCAATTAGAACTAGTTCAAAAGAACGAAAATAAATATAAGCATCTTTATAGAACTAATTAAATAAAACTTAATAAAAAACAATAACGAAAAATCAATCGAAGAAATGGCGTTTTCAAAAGAAACACAGATAATTGAAAAATTAAATCCAAATAATTACTCCATTTCGAAATTCAAGGTCCAAATGTTATTAATAAAAGAAGATTTATCTGAGTTAATAACAGAAGAACCGCCAAACCCAATAACACCAGATTGGCAGTGATACTACACACTGTGAAACATGCATCAAGACAAAAACTACTGATGCACCATAACCAAAATTATCTGAAAATAAAACGACACAGGTACTCGACCTGATACATACAGACGTCTGTGGACCGATAAGAACAACCTCTTTAGGTGGAAAAGGTTTTTCGTCAGTTTTATTGACGACCACTCAAGATTTGCAGTAATTTATTTACTATCTCACAAAGATAAGGTATCAGGCAAAATAAAGGACTATACACAAATGGTTCACACACAATTCGGGAGATATCCCAAAGCATTCAGATCGGATAACGGGTGTGAATATATAGGTAAAAATACGGAGGACTTTCTTAGAAAAAGAGGTATAAAACATCAATTTTCTGTTCCACACTGCCCGAGCCAGAACGGGATTGCTGAAAGAAAGAATAGGAGCTTGATAGAAACGACACGAGCTATGCTCTCAGAAGCTGGGTTACCACACAGATTCTGGGATGAAGCAATAAATACAGCAACACATCTCCAAAACAGACTACCAACAAAGGCTACAAATAAAACTCCGTACGAAATTTGGTTCAAGAGAAAACCAAACTTACATTACCTTCGAGTATTTGGCTGTAAAGCTTATATATACATAAACAAGATACATAGAGGAAAATTAGATAACACAGCCAGGGACCAGAACCCGATCAAAACATTCCTACATTAAGAAGGTCAGAAAAGACAAACAGGGAGTTCCACCTAATAGATATACATCCGACAGTCATATCTGTATAGTAAAAAACGATGAAATAATCGAACCGAAAAATTGGAAAGAAATCAACGAAATAAAAAATCCTAGAGAAAAGGAAAATTGGAAAGAAATCAACGAAATAAAAAATCCTAGAGAAAAGGAAAATTGGCTCAAAGCCACAGATGCGGAAATAGAAGCGCTGATGAAAAACAAAACATGGGAACTGGTAGAACCACCAACAAATACAAAAATAATAGGATCAAAATGGATCTTTAAAAGAAAAATCGATAGCTCAGGAAAATCACCCATATATAAAGCAAGATTAGTTGCTAAAGGTTTTAGCCAAAAATTTGGTGAAGATTATGATGAAACATTTGCACAAGTAGTGAAACACACCACCATTCGTGGATTTTTATCCGCAGCCGCTTATAAAAAACTTGATGTACACCATATTGACATAAATGCGGCATTCCTTCACGGAAATTTACAAGAAGAAATTTACATGCAACAGCCGGAAGGTTACATAGAAACAAACTCAAATTATAAAATTTGTAAACTAAACAAGACCATATATGGTCTCAAACAGGCAGCAAGAGCCTGGCACATAAAAATAGAAAATCCATTAAAAGCACTTAATTTCACGCAAACCACAGCCGATACATGCTTATTCATAAGAAAAGAAAAAGAAAATTTCACATACGTAATAATCTATGTCGACGACATACTTATAGCAAGTAAACCGGAAATAATAAAAGAAATCGTAAAAACACTAAACGAAGAATATGAATTGAAAACCTTAGGACAAATAAAGAAATACTTAGGAACCGAAATAGAAAAAATACCGGACGGTTACGCACTAAACCAAAAATCAAAAATTGAAGAATTAGCTCAGAAATTTAATCTTGAAAATGCAAAACCATACGGAACACCAATGGAACCCGGTTTCAATAAAATAGAAGATGACGAAAATTTATTACCAAATAACACAGAATGCCGTAAAGCTAAAGGCTCACTTCTTTACATCGCGACAGTTACTAGATCAGACATATCAGCACCAGTCAACATGCTTAGTAGACGTAATGAAGCACCGCGAAACAAGGACTGGAATGCAGTGAAGAGAATAATCAAATATTTACACTGTACGAAAAATCTAAATTTGGTTTTAAATACAAAAAAGAAACCAAAATTAGACGTTTATACAGACTCCGATTGGGCGGTAGATACAGAAACGAGAAAATCAACTTCTGGCAGTATTTACATATTGGGAGATAATCCAATACAATGGAACACAAAAAGGCAGACATGCATCGCCTTATCATCTGCTGAAGCAGAATATATAGCTGCAGCAAACGCTTGTCAAGAAACTTTATGGATAATAAAATTATTTGAAGATTTAGGATTAACTCAAGAAAAACCAATTATAATGCATGAAGACAACCAAAGCTGCATAAAGATGATACACAACGAAAAGTTTGGTAAGCGTACCAAACACATTGACGTCAAATTCCATGCCATAAAACAGCTTAAAGAAGAAGGTATTATGGAATTTAGAAAAGAAATAGCTTCAAAGTAATCAACATTTCTTTCAACGCATAATGAATAGCAAAGTAATATTTATGACCACTCAACTTCAAATAAATGTTCAGAAGCTTTTTCTAAATTGATGAACTATTAATATATGAAATAGATTAAAGACATTAGAACAATAATTATAGGAACCAAATAAAACATTATTACTTCGATTACGTTCTTACGCTGAAACCTTGCAATGTGTAATTTCCACTGACGTATGTGTAATTTCCAATGATGTAATGATAAACTCTGAACTATCTTTATTATGACTTTAATTCTTCAGTCCTCTATCAAAATGTAAACGCGTAAACACGTAGAGCGAATAAACTCAAAAGATGTCAACCAAATATAATCTAAACTTAATTGTTAATATTAATTCTTGTAATGTCCATGTGCTCCACATTCAGTAAATATATAGTTAATCAAGATTGTGAAATATGTGTGAATTTATTCAGCCTCATACGAATATTTAAATTTAGTTTTCAGTGAAACCGTGATATATTAAGTGCGATCGATTTATTATTACCTTGGATTACCTCTAACTGGATTACACGAAGAAGTAAGATTCACCTTCAGAAAAGGTAAGAGAATTTTATCTTATCCTTTTTTCAACTTCTGGGATTTTTTCCGCGTTGTACGAACTCCTCCTTCAGATCTATTCCTGACAATTAATAATTGTAGAATAATTGTATAATGCTCTACTTAGAAGTGATACATTTAAAATTCGAATTCCTTTAATTGAACATTCGTAGCCATATATCCCAAAAGTATAATGCATGTCAAATTTAAATTTTCTCGATCCAATATTTCCAGAGTAGTGGTTTTAGAATATTTCATCTCCTTATATTTAAATTTTTTAATATGTGTTCTCAGCGACCATTTGCGTTTCAAAAATAACCACCAAGTTAATTTTTAAGTTATATTCCTAATAGTTTTAAGGAAATCCTAATTTTAGAATGTCTTTCTCCTCTGCATACTCTGAGAGGCAAATTTTCCGAAGTAAAAAGTAGTCTTTATGCTGAGATAGTTATCATATTATAGTACTTAAAGAACACTTGAAACACTTTTTTTTAAAGTACTGTAGTTTTAGAATAAGCATGTTTTTAAAATGATTTTCGTTAATTTGATCATCTTAAATTATGATTTTCTAAAACCGTCCTTAGGAAGAATCTACCATGTCCAAGGCTTGACAAATGGGGTCGGCATGTCGCCATTGGCAACCAAATATTTTTACTTAGCAACCTTTTTACTTGGCTTTTTGTTTTTGTACCAAAGTTTGCCTAAGAAATGAACACAAACGGCATTTCGTCTCTCCAGCACCTTTGGTCGTTCGCGGCAACCAGTAATATTCCTTTTCTATTGTGCCATTTTAGGCAGAATCAAGTTTAAAAGGCAATTATAATATCATGTACAGAAAACTCCATTCTTTTTCGCTCTGGTCAGCTAGCATGTCACGTAATTAGAATGTTGTGGGGAAGAGGTAGGTTTCAATAATACAGTAAAAATATTTGTCAATCCAGGCTGTATAGCATCTGAAATTGGATACAATTCTGAAAAGTCTAAAAAAATTTAAGTTTCAAATCAGATTTTTGTGTTCAGAGTTGAAACTGATTGATCTATCACATTCACTTTAAAGATTGATAACGTATAAGTGATTATATGTAATCTGGTTGAAGTAAATCTGTAAAACTCAATTAAAATTTTAAGAATAATTAAGCTTAGTTTAAATGTAAAGAACAATATGTATTTTTTAATATGTCTACCTCTTTTAAATTGATTGGCGCCTTTATTATCACAGCGCCTGTGTGCACTACACATATTTCACAATAGATCGGTACCACCCTAGTTTGAAGTCAAGTATCTGGTACTGCGTCGTAAATATTTTTTACTGGTGACTAGAATTTTTTGCTGACTGTCACATGTTATCCAATTTGAAAAGCCCTGATCATGTTAAATTTTAAATTTTTAGGTAATTAATGTGAATGAAACTGAACTTTTAGAATTTTTTTAAACCATCTATAACCCAGAGAGATAAATAATAATATAATTAATAAAGAGATGTCACACCATTGTTACACTTAAAAAAATTTTGAAATTGGTTATGATTTCAGAGCTTTTTCCCATCAATTCAACTTAAAAAAAAACCATTTTTAATAGGCTTTTACGTTTTAAAATGAACAATCATATCAGATTGTAAGTTTCTATTCTTAGAAATTAAAATAAAATGTGATTTTAAAATATTTTTGACTCTTTTGCACCCTTGGAAATAGGAGTACCGACAAAAAATGTATCCTACTTTTCAGCAAAGTCTAACGCCATTATTATACCAAAAAATAGTTTTGAAATCGATTCAATTGTTTGTGAGTAAGTGGGACTTTTGGACGTGTACCGCTAATTTCAACACTTTCAAATTCAAAATTTTTGAGAAACCTCTTTTTGCGACAATTTTCATCTGAAAGTTAACCACCATGTCAAATTTCAAGCTTCTAATTCTTAAAAATTTCAAAGAAATTTTAATTTTAGAACTTTTACGCTGTTGTAACTCTTTGTTGGGCTGTAATGCTGAGATAAAAAACAGTCTGTTTTAGAAATGAAACGGGCTCTATGCTTGAGGCTAGGCTCAACAAAGGTTTGTGTCTCAATTTCCATACCAGCATTCGGGCTCGGAATAGCTCGAGCTTATTCTTTCTGAAACTGAAAATTTAATTTAATTTTTTATTCACGCATACACAAAATAAAGAGCTTTTATAACTTTTCTTTCTTGAAAATTGCTTATTCCACTTGAATTCATTTTAATACTATTTTGATCCGTATGAAGACGAAAACAGAAATCGAGTTTTCATACTATAGTATTACAATTCTATTTAAAAAAAAAAGATTTGTGATATTTGCAGATTTATGTCTGACATTGACGACGACGACCTGTTGATATGGCGACAATCGGAAGAGGAACTAATAGTTTTCTTTTAGTTCAATTTTCACTCGTGACAAATAAACAGTCGAATATTTTTTTTATTGGATAGGTTATTCTTTTTTTTAGCGCGAAAAAGATATTTTCTCCTGCTTTTAGTCAACCAGCATCAGATGGAGGTTTGCTAATTTTTAGACTTTCATTGTGTACGACTCATAATAGCTCTTCCTATGAAAATAAAGTTTGTGGTTCTTATGTCTCTTTTTCATAATGAACTCTGCTCTCCACATTCACGAAGTTACTTTCATTCTTAAATGACATAATTGGCTTCTATTATTATTATTATTATTATTATTATTAAACCGCAGACCAGGCCCCTACCTGCCGGGCATTATGCCCAGCTTAACGAGTTTGTATACCTGACCACGGGGCGAAATTCGCCTAATCTCCTCATTGCGGAGATCCACTTGATTAGCTCCTTGGGTGTCCTTGGCTGCAACGCTATTTTGTGACAGTTACTTAGTTACTGTGTTGGACGGTTCTAATTTGTTATTAATTATGGGTTTCTGGGTATGTTGTCGAATAAGGAGAGGGCCTTGCTTTCGGCCATATTCACACTGACTATGGTTGCTAATATAGACAAGTTAATATAATTCAGTTTAAATATTTGTGTTCCGCTATGTGTTACATCTTGTCTGTAGTGTTCTTTAGTGGTTTGCTACAGTTTCTCTGCTTGACGGCTCACGGAATCCGCCCAACCTCGCTGAAATGGCAGATAAAAAAAATTAAAAAAAGAAGAATGAAAGGCATTGGTCTCGTAATTTAGAACCTTGATCAGGTGCCGAGACCTTCACCAGACTAGGAACCTCCAGATGTGTAGTTCAAAGGGAACTTGGAGGACTTTGCACCCACGACGGATTTTACATGCACCAGACGCCATTAGCGTTGATGTATAATTATAACAAAGAATAAATATTGATTCCATTATAGTTGATTTTCAGTGACAATACAATCATGAAAAATTGTTATGAGGAAGAAATCTAATAAAAGAAAGGAATTAAATGAATTATAATTTAATATGCATAAATTTTATAGGAAATTGAAAAACGTTGTTCAATTCTTAATCTTATAAATAGTATTTTTTGCAAATTTCACTCTTTAATTCCTTAAAAACACTCCGTTAATCTGTCCATCAGATTTGCTTGTTGAGAAATAAGAAAATAAGAATCTTCTTATATATAAAGCATATTTTTATTTGATACAATATTTTTTTTTGATAAGATTGAATGTAAATAAAATTAATTGTGCGCTGGGGATTAATAGCTATTTCTATGTAAGAAGTTGTTTAAAAATGAGATATTACTTTTGATTTTTTTTTTAAATATTATGTAATTTTTGGTACTTCTTTGTTATAACAGCCCCTAAGGATTAATCGGCAAGTGACAGAGATATATCGCCAAATTACGTTATAAATCTCGTCAAATAGTTTGCAATCCTAAAGAAACAGCTTTCGTTTATGTATTGTTATATTTATTTTAGTTGATATTCCAGAACATTTTTCATATATTTTTTCTTTTTCAATTTCATGTTTTATTGGGTTTTTTTTCCTGCAATCGTCTGTATTTACTTTTATAAATATGGAAACAATCATTTACTTACCTAGTATCAAAATGAATAAAATCTTATTTTTTAAAAAAGCTAGGGCTGTTACCCAACGAACTAGAGCGCGAAAATAACTATAAGTTACTAACAATGAAGCTATATGGAGATACAACGTAAAATGTTGTAAATAAAGGCCTCTGTGTCGGAAATGAGTTTAGTGGTCGAGAATACCGTTCGTAACTGCTTTAACCCTCTAATGCCCATGGTAGCATATATTCTACAACCACTGTTTGAAATTAAGTAGATTTTGTAATTCAGATATTCCATATTCACTCCAAAAATTTAAAATAGCAATATTCGCATCATTTAATAACAAACATTTCCATCATTAAATAAACCTAAATTTATTCTTGAAATTTTCTGGTATGAAATTCAGATTTTCTAAATATGGAATTTATAGAACGTATTCTACCATGGGAATTAGAGGATTGAGGTTTATGTACCGCTGGGCAGAGTAATGAACACATTTAAATGGTGTAAGAAACAACTATACATGCCTGAAAATTGCGACAGTTGATTGGAATAGTTGCTTGAGAGAAGTGTTAAAAAAAAGATGTTTTTCTTTTGAAGCAGTATAAGAATTTGTTATGAAATATTGCACTATATTCTTCTTAACATAAAATATTCTATTATTTAATGCAATAATATCATTTCTATATCTTTATTATACATGATCGCCACTTTCGTGTTTCACAAGCTTGGCTACGGTCGTTGAGAATTTGACTGCAACTTAACGTAATGGTAATTGTTGGACTTTTATAACAAAGAGGTAACCATTTTTTTATATTGCATAATTTTGGCATCGGTCTTTTGCGGTCTTGTATTTATAATCGTCGGGTTCGGGCTCCGAAAAAAGAGATCGAACTCATCTCTAGTCTAGTTCTGAGCAAAATATGGCACCATTTTTTAACTGGCAGAATTTTTTTAATCGGGTAGATACCTTTCAGTTTATTAAAAAGGTGTTTTTTTTTCATTTTTTTTTTAATTTGCGAGCATTTATGTCTGAAATGCAACCACTCAAATTTCATGTCTCTAGTAATCTAGTACTAACAGTTTCAAGCATATAGAAATTTATAACGTCTATCGCTATTGGATTCATTTGGAGACAGTGGCAGCGAGATAAAAGGTAACCCAAATTATAGGCAGATACTTGTTATAATACAGAATTCACTGCCACTGTTATTGTACTGAAAGAATTTTTGAAATCAATTGGGTAATTCTCGAGGTTACCTCCTACAAACAAATAAACAAAATTTTCTTTTTTATAATATTACTATACAGGCAGTTATTAATTAGTTACGTCTTACTTCAAATAACTGATGTGCTGAGTAAGCTACAATCGTGAACGTGATATCTAGATAAAATGAAACGGGTATGCACAACACGATGAAATGCCTGGTAGCATTCCCTAACGGCAAACTCCGAATTTATTGTTCCTATATTGAAAACGGTACTACGGGACAAAATTCAGCGTCCTTGTTTCAGTGTGAAATAAAGTCTAACATCTAAAATTAACTTTATTAGAAGCTCAGAAATGTATTTTTTTTTATATCAAATCAGTAGTTTAATTGCTCCACTAAATTCCTGTAAAAGTGAGCTATTTTCCGGCAGACGAAGAATTAATAATAAGTCTAAGATAAAGGAAGGAATTCAAGGAAATCAAGTTAATTAAGCTCAATGTGTCCACTAAAGAGATACATTTTGAATGCATCGTGATGGTTGGATTCCTATTGATGAAAAGCACATTGAACATACTTAATTTTCTTATTAAAATAAACTTAATCTTGCTTATATGGGTTAGTTTTATTAGTAAATGTGCACTCGCCCTCTAATATCACATTTATGCATGCAATTTATAGTGTATTTAAGCTAGAAATTTTGTACTAAAAATACATTTTAGTGTTTTTTGTACAATTATTACATCATGTCATGCTAAAACGAGGAGGTTGTACACCTTTTTAATTATTTTTTTTTTCCAGTGACTTCTAATGTTTTCGAGATAGGAAAGTTGACTGTAGGAGGTCTCTAGGAGGAATGTCTCTCAGGTACTTCATCATACCGCGCACACTTGTTTTACTGTGCCTAGACGTCATGTTCATGACAAGAACTAAGTCGGTTCATGAGCTATTTGATATGAACCAGAATTAAGGAAACATTTTTCAATTTCAATGTAAATGACAGCTATACACTAGTTTTTTTTTAATGCGTAAAGAGATAATTCTAAATAACAGAAATTCACTGCAAAACGTGCTTTGAAATTCAAACATTTAATTGTTGAAAGAATATAGAATTCTGTTAAAGAAAGGCTTTCGAAAGAATATTAAAGTTTATTTTTCGTAATATTAGTATTGATAAAATTTAAAAGCAAATAAAACTAGATTCTAAAAAGAATTGACGAAGTAAAAATCCTAAATAGAGGAAATTTATTTTAAAAAGATCATTTAATAACTGAAAGACTATAAACTTCTGTAAGACATTCCAAAAAATATTAAAATCATTTTTTCATAATATTAGTAGATACAATGTAACAGAAACATTTACATTGAATTATAAAAATCATGCATGAAGAAATAATTCTAAATAAAAGAAATTTGCTTCAAACAGATCTTTGAAAAACTAGCATTTAATAATTGAAATAATTTAGAATTCTGTAAAAGTAAGACTTTCGAAACAATATTGAAAGTTGGAGAAATTCTTCAGGCTTATTTCCACTATTTATTCAACCTGTTTATGTGCGCCCTATTCTACCTAAGAACTTTACTCATATGTTTGATTACGCGCCTCCTCATAAAAGTAATCCTGTTGTCACAACTCACTGTCTCTAAGGTTCTTTACTAAGCATCCGTAATGGAATTTTTATGCTAAATACCACTTCATACGGAGATCTGAATATTTTTGAAAAGGGTTTTCAAATCATCTTGTTTTCGACGACAGAAATTGCATTATGGAAATGTGTTTTCTAAAATAAACAAGAACGGAAAATCATGCGTCAAGCATAGATTATGTAACACTTTCCAACGCTTCCAAAATAATTTTACAAATCATTACCGTTTAATAAGCTGAAAGATAACATCGAAGTAAACAATTTGGAAAACGCATAACATATTTTAAAACGTAATTTCAGGAATTTCCAACATATATTTCCAACATATACAATATTCGGAAAAATATCCGCATACTCTTATTCAGCCCTGTATATGATCTATAGATTTGTATATATACTACATAGGATGCTAAATTTTAATTTAGTTAGGAAACGTGTAGCACAGTTTAAAGTTCTCCTTCTGGAGTTTCTGTCAATAAACGGAAATGCGTTCGAGAACTTTTGTGCTGCCCTGTATAGAATCTACAGAATTTATACACACCAAGTAATAGACAAAAAGTGAGTTAAATTTAAAATCGCGTTCAGCAATTTAAAACGCACTTCCAGGAATTATTGTTAACAGACAGTAGATAATTCTTTTGTGTGTCCCAGTAAATGAACGATGACTGCTATACACACAATATTCTGTAGTAAGCCTCTTGTAATGCACCTTTGTGATATATATAAATTTCAATGCGTTTAAAATAGTGATATATTATTTAATTAAACCGCAAATGATTTTTCTCCATAGACGTAATGTAACGGAATTCTTTTGACTGTCCCTGTAAAGTAACTATAAGTGCTATGCACACCCTCTTCCATATTAAGCTTCTTGTAATGCACCTTCGTGATATATATCAATTACAAAGTGTTTGAAATTGTGTAACATCATTAAAATAAACCGCAAACGATTTTTCCCCATAGACCGTAATGTAACGGAATTCTTTTGAGTGTTCCTGTAAAAAAAACTATAAGTGCTACACACTTCCGTTGAAATAGGGAACATGCTATAGATAACGACAATAACATATAAAAATTTCAAGGCAATCGAGCATATTTACGGGAGTTACAGCACGGACAGACGGCAGACGGCAGACAAACCGAAGTCATAAACACTTTTCAACTAGGTTGGAAAGTGTTAAAAATAGGTATAGAGTTAAATTTAAATTTTTAATCATGAAGGCTTTTAGAATTAAATTATATGTTATGAAAAATTTTAGGATAAGATGTATTTATTATTCTGCCACAAGAAAAAAATTTTCAAAAAGTAAAACTTTCCCAACAAACACGAGATTTTTGGCCACCTGTTGTAAACGTTGTGGCCAAAAAAGTTTGCGGCAATTTGTATCCAGCCATTAATGTATTTTAACTGAAGCGCCCGCACACCGGATGTCTATCGCCAAATCGTTAACGGGCAAATGGCGGGGAAACTTAATACAATTTCAGTGCCCAATAGCGAATGAAAGTACGTTTGCGGCCAAGATATACAAATCTATCATTGTTTAAAAGTCAGTGGCCCAGTATAATCTTCTCGACATTTTTATTATAAGAAATAAAAAGTATCTTTACTTCACATTTTATAAGATGATTTTCGTTATTTTAAACCTGGATTTATGTGAAACTATAAAATATGCTGCATTTAAATATTTTATGAATAAAAAATACACAAAAAGTACCCTTCTTTAATTTAAAGAGTTTTTATGGAAAAAAAAAATCATAAAAACTGTTAATGTTTTTGCTTTTAAAGTATGCATTAATATCTTTAAATGAATATTTTTTGTGAGCACCTAGAATGAAAATGAATATTGCAATCTTTAGACATACATATTATATAAACATATTAAAAAAATTAATGATAAATGGGAATTTATTTCAATTTCAATTTCAATGAAAAAATATTTGTCAAAAGAAATAAATGCCACTTTACCAAAAAGCAGTTACTGTTAAACGAAAAAAAAAAAAAAAAAAAAAAAAATTCTTTTTTTTCTTGGAAGGGGGGGGGCGGTGATTTTATATTATCTGTATATTATCTATAAATCAGTTCCAAAAAATAAGTTATTTTCATTTTTTGAAACACTCAAAATTTAGATTTAAAAGAAAAAAAAAATCTTAACTATCTTAAATAAGCAATAATAGCAAATACCGATCCCCCCTCCCACTCCTTTCACACGGCAAGCCGGGAGTAATGCAGGGAAAGATGAAACAAGATTTCCCTTTTCCGACACATTTTTTTCCCCAGTGGGGATTTTTGTAAATATATTTTTAAATGTTTTCCGCTTTGTAATAATCAGCATTGAAAAATTTCCACTTTTAAAATTATTTAATGTTGTATGAGAAATTTTGAAGATAAAAAAAAACCTTGAAAAAATAAATCTATTGAAATATAGCTTTTTTCTGCGGTCTCGTAGGGATTTTTACGTCTTTTTGGCAGCGTCATCGCAGCATTGTTTAAATTTCCCTTGCCTGCATCGTGGCGTCGTCTATGTCTATGTCTAAGTCTCGTCATTCACTGGTTTTTGGATATTTAGATTTACAAATTAGGTAAGATTATTTTTCTATATTATTCCAAGAGTTAGTTAAAAATTAGTTTTTATCATTCTCAGGGACAGATTTAAGTTCAAGATAAAGAAAGCTGAGAAAAAGCATCAGCAATTGTGTAAAATTAACTGCATTGCTTTGCTTATTATGCGACTTAATTCTACAGAAGTGAATAAAAAAAAAAGTTCTTTACTGATCTTACATCTGCCCTGAATATGCTATTAATAAGTTGATTGTAATTATATATATATATATCTCGGAAGTTTTTGGTTTATAAAAAAATTAACCAATAAAAAATCAGCTTTTATTTTTTTCATAATTCTCCGTTGCCTGTTTTAAAATTTGCTTTATTGCTGACAATCTTAAACCAGTCAGGAAGCGGAAAGTAATATTTTACAGCTCCAGTGTCTTTCAGTGAAATTATACTTCATATGTTAAGATCTGATTTTAATTGACTAATATAATATATATTCTGTATTTTCTGATGATACTGGCATATTTTTGTTTTGATAGTAATAGAAAACTTCGAATTTTATGTACTAATTAATGACCATTTGCAAAATTTCACTTTATTTTTAAGATTTTAATAAAGTAGGTAATTTCTTTTTAATTCATTAATGTGATTTTTAATTAGTCATGGCAATAGTGCCCAAAATGTTTTGGTTTAGCCGAAAAGCTAAGTAATCTGATTTAATTTTTAAATTCCACTTATCAGAGTGTAATAGGAACACAACTTGGTACTTTTCTGTTATACCAACACATGCCAAAATATACGCTAATCTGCCATTTATTTCTACCCTAACCGTGTAAAGAATTTTTTATTGCAAACTGTACCAAACATTCTGATTGGACTATTTATTGAACGTGAATCTTTTATTATTATTATTATTTAATCGTAACCTCATAAAACATCTTAACTTGCTACTTTTCAAATAGAAAATATTTATTAAATTATAACTTGCATTTATTATTGACACTGAAATGAATTTTACCATTAAGCTGTTACTTGATGATGTAGAAGCGGCAATAAAATTGTTTTAGGACTTTAGATACATAAAAAAAAAGTTTTTATCAAAAAAACTCATAAACATCTTCATTCAAAAAATGAAATGTTTACAGCAATCCTAAGAGACATTTACAATTTCAAGCCTGTAGTTTAAATAGAGTTTTATTTTATTACCTTATGTAATATTTATTTGTTCTTTTATTTTAAGTGCATATTTTGTATTGCAATTTTCAAACGTTTTATTTTTAAGTGCTTAAATTCGTGCCAACAATGTTATTTTTGTTTTCAAATGATTCGTTTCATGTGAATTTCCTTTTGTGCCGATTATTATGCTTAGCGACAATGGTGTTGGTATAGCAGAAAAGGACCCAAACTTTTTATAAACAGTTGCTTTTAATATATTTTCATGTTGTAAATATTTTTTTAATAACAAACCAGATTAATTTTTAATGGGTTTTTTTTCCTAATGAAAGCACATAATTTGTTTGGGTACATTTTGGTTAGCCGGGCGCCAGTGATATATATACATGTATTATATATACACATATCTATGTATATACACATATGTCTGCATATACATATATATACATATGTATATACATATATAGGTATATACATTATGTATTTATATATGTTGATATATATCACTGGCGCCCGGCTAACCGAAATGTACCTTTTTTTGTTTCAAAGTATTGCATCGTCCCTTACCCCTCATGCAAAAACAAATTTGTCTTTAAGGACGTCTTCCTTTTTAAAACTTGTTTTAAGCCTTTGTAAGTATTTTTTTTTTTTAACCTCATCTCCCCCGAGTCTGAAATTTTCTTTCTGTGTTTGTGACAACATACTCTCAAAGCATGCAATTTCTTTCTTGGAATCCAAAATAGTTGCACACTGTTATACTATACTGTTACATTTTTTTTTTTTTTTTACACCCATCCAAAATATTAAGAGGAGAGAGCCTGTCTGATATTACACTTTTAATTTTATGTTAAATAAAACATTGGGTACTTTTCGGTTAGCCAGGTGCCAATGATGTGTACAAGTACATGCATGTATATATATTACTGGTGTCCAGCTAACCAAAAAGTACCAAACATTGTATCAATTATCTTCCTTAATTACTTTCCTGGAACTATAATTTATCTCCATCTTTTATATTATGTTCTGCAGTGTTTTTTTTTTTCAGTACCATAATTTCAGTAAAAAGCGCTATAGTGCATATGCGTGTAAAAATTTAAAACAGTCTAAGTGGACAGCACTTCTGCTGGTGTGGCTGATTCAGTAATTTTTTTTTCTTTTCCTCCCCATAGCAATATTTAGATAAGATGCCATTTTATTTAATGCAAATTATGTGTGTGTGCATGTTGAAATAAGTTTTGATTTAAAAGAAGAAGAAAATGATTCACTGACATCAGTTATATACATTAATCAGTTGTACTTTTTCTTTTTAATTTTCTAGTTGAATATGATAAATGCTTAATATTGCAACCTATTACAATTTATTTTCATATTTTTCAGGAGACTGTGGTGGCGCAGTTCAGAGATGGCAGCAGAGATAGATGGTGTAGAAAAGATGAGTGTGCAGCATAAACTCGTTTGGCATTCAAGCAAAGGTAAGTTGTCAATTTACTCAGTTTGTAACGCAGGGCTTTTATCTTAGGGCCCATTTTGAAAAAAGTAAAAGTTATTTGTGTAAAATTTATTCTTTTTTTTTTTTTTTTTTTTTTTTTTTTTTGTGAAAGATAACATTTTGTAATGAATATGAAATTTAGTTACTCAAATTTGAACCAAACGTTTATTGATAACTTCATTAAGTCCTTCTGTTAAAGTTTCCCTTTCAATTTGTTTGCAAATTACACATTTTGAAACATAACAAAATAAAAATTAACAATGAAGAGTATGTTTTTATGGATTGTTTATAAAATAGGCAATTCAGAAAATTCCAGATTTTAAAAGTATTGCTACCCCACATGCAAAAACAAATTTGTCTTTAAAGACTTCTTCCTTTTTAAAACTCAATTTTTTTTAAGGTGCCTGTGTTATTTAAAAAAAAATGGGAAGAGATCATGTTTATTAAAAGGTATATTGTGAAGGGACCTGCTTTACTAGGAAGAATTTTGGGATGGTCCCCTAAATAGGCTCCAAATTTTGTCTGTATTGATCAATTTACATTAGTAAATTTAATTTCACACATTCATAAAATAGAAGTGTACTCTTGTATTTTAGCTGCATACACTTGGTAAACGTTAAAGCTCTTTACAAAGCTTTCCAACCTTTGCACTTTAAGTGTAAAATTTACACTTTTTAACCTTTTTTTACAGCTAGAATGTACTTATTTTTTACTCTTAAAAGTTATAGAAAAAAAAAAAGGACACACCAAGGAACGACGCGCGCCAACCGAGAAATCGGCAACCTCCAAATTCTACCCAATCGGAACACGAGCTTTTCGGCAGACGACTTATTACTTACACACATCGTCAAGCAAATTCTTTCACAAAGTACACCGTGAACGTAGCATTGATTTTATTTCGTTTTAAGAATATTTACAAAGTTTTAGTAAATTTTACTGCCACATTTTTCGATTTTTACATACTTTTACCAATATTTTCCTTCAGATATTTCTATTTTTACAAACTTTTACCGATATTTTCCTTCACATATTTCAATTTTTATAAACTTTTATCGATTTTTTCGTTCAGATTTTTTCCATTTTTACAAATTTTTAGCTATTTTTCCCGCCGGATGTTTCCGTTTAAAAAACTATTTAGCTATTTTTCACTCCGTATTGTTTCTTTTTAGCAATTTTTCTATCCGAATTTTTCAATTTTTACAAATTTTGAACTATTTATTCCTCCGGATATTTTTATTCTTACAAATTTTTTCCTCCGGATTTTTCCATAAAAAAAAGTTCTACCCTATTTTTTCCTCCGGATTTTTCAATTTTAACCTACTTTTTTCATTTGGATTTTTCGTTTTTACAGGTTTTTAGCTATTTTTCATCTATTTTTCATTTTTACAAATTTTTAGATAATTTTTCTCTGGATTTTTCCATTTTTACAAATTTTTAGCTATTTTTTCCTCTGCATTTTTACAAATTTTAGCTACGTTTTTATTTTATTTTTTTTGTTTTCATTTTTATAAATATTTAGCTATGTTTTTACTTTTTTTTTTCATTTTTATAAATATTTAGCTATGTTTTTACTTTTTTTTTCATTTTTATAAATTTTTAGCCATGTTTTTCCTTTGTTTTTTTTTGCATTTTTTGAAATTTTTAGCTACTTTTTCCTCCGGATTTTTCAGTTTTTAAAAATTTTTAGCTACTTTTTCCTCTGGATTTTTCCGCTTTAAAAAAATTTTTAGCTACTTTTTCTACCGAATTTTTCAATTTTTAAAAATTTTTATCTACTTTTTCCTCCGAATTTTTCAATTTAAACAATTTTTAGCTACTTTTTCCTCCGGATTTTTCAATTTAAAAAAAATTTTAGCTACTTTTTCCTCCGGATTTTTCAATTAAAAAAAATTTTTAGCAATTTTTTCTCCAAATTTCTCAATTTTTTTAAAAAAAATATCTATTTTTTTCATTTGGATTTTTTATTTTTACAAATTTTTAGCTATTTTTTCTTCCGGATTTTACCATTTTTACAAATTTTTAGCCATTTTTTTCCTCCAGATTTTTCCATATTTTTAATTTTCTTTCTTCTGTATTTTTCATTTGTATAAATTTTTAACTATTCTTTCCTCATCATATTTCCATTTTTACAAATTGTTAGCTACTTTTCCTCCAGATTTTACAATTTTCACACATTTTTAGCTATTTTTGCCACCATATTTTCCTACATTTTTAGCTATTTTTGCCACCATATTTTCCGAATTTCCAATTTTTTTGCTATGTTTTCCTCCAAATTTTCCATTTTAAACTATTTTTCCCACCGGATTTTTCCTTTTTTATGAATTTTTAACTATTTTCCCTCCAGATTTCTCCATTTAAAAAAATTTTTAGTTATCTATTCCCTCTAGCTACAAATTTTTAGCTATTTTTTCCTCCGGATACTTCATTTTTACAAATTTTCGGCTATTTTTTTCCTCCGGATATTTCCATTTTTACATACTTTTATCAATTTTTTTCTATTTTTACATATTTATAGCTTTTTTCTTCCATCTGTATCCATTTTTACAAATTTGTATCTTTTTTTTTCTATGAATTTTTTTGAAATATTTATCAAGTTTAATAATTTATTACCTTTAACAATTAAAAAATTTCTAGTAAAATAAGGCTTAAACTTGAAAATTGTCACAAAACGGAATAAAATCAACGTTTACTTCATGAAAGAAATTCTCATAAAAACTCTGTAAATAGTCAATTCTCTGCATCACACCACACACGTTATAATTGAGGAAAATTTCGATATTCTTCATTTTTATAATACATGCAAGACGCGGTTGACTATACTTCGCGTACATTAACCGAAAAAAAAACATCACTGGACGCATGAAACTCGCCGTACAGCAATCTCTAGAATGCACGAAATTCATTCAAGCCGCGGTCAGTAACTTGTGTATGTACGCTTCGCGTACATTAACCGAAAAAAAACATCACTGCACGCATGAAACTCGCCGTACAGCAATCTCTAGAATGCACGAAATTCATTCAAGCCGCGGTCAGTAACTTGTGTATGTACGCTTCGCGTACATTAACCGAAAAAAAAATCACTGGACGCATGAAACTCGCCGTACAGCAATCTGTAGAATGCACGAAATTCATTCAAGCCGCGGTCAGTAACTTGTGTATGTACGCTTCGCGTACATTAACCGAAAAAAACATCACTGTACGCATGAAACTCGCTGTACAGCATTCTCTAGAATGCACGAAATTCATTCAAGCCGCGGTCAGTAACTTGTGTATGTACGCTTGGCGTACATTAACCGAAAAAAAAAATCACTGGACGCATGAAACTCGCTGTACAGCATTCTCTAGAATGCACGAAATTCATTCAAGCCGCGGTCAGTAACTTGTGTATGTACGCTTGGCGTACATTAACCGAAAAAAAACATCACTGGACGCATAAAACTCGCTGTACAGCAATCTGTACAATGCACGAAATTCATTCCTGCCGCGGTCAGTAACTTGTGTATGTACGCTTCACGTACATTAACCGAAAAAAAACATCACTGGACGCATGAAACTCGCTGTACAGCAATCTGTAGAATGCACGAAATTCATTCAAGCCGCGGTCAGTAACTTGTGTATGTACGCTTCGCGTACATTAACCGAAAAAAAACATCACTGGACGCATGAAACTCTCTGTACAGCAATCTGTAGAATGCACGAAATTTATTCCAGCCGCGGTCAGTAACTTGTGTATGTACGCTTCACATACATTAACCGAAAAAAAACATCACTGGACGCATGAAACTCGCTGTACAGCAATCTGTAGAATGCACGAAATTCATTCAAGCCGCGGTCAGTAACTTGTGTATGTACGCTTCGCGTACATTAACCGAAAAAAAACATCACTGGACGCATGAAACTCTCTGTACAGCAATCTGTAGAATGCACGAAATTCATTCCAGCCGCGGTCAGTAACTTGTGTATGTACGCTTCGCGTACATTAACCGAAATTTTTTTTTTCCCCCAACAATCCATTGACTAATTTTAAGATTTTTTACCACGATTGGCTGATAAATTTGGCGATATCTTTTAAATGGCCAAAAAATCATTTTGTAAACTTTTTCATATTAAAATTTAGTTAAATTGTAATATTTTAACAAAACTGCATTCAAAAAGTTATAAAAAAATCTTCGTCTATTACATATTGCATAGGAATTGTTCATTTTATTAAAATTATTTTATTCAAAATTGTTATTTTACAGTTTGTTAAAACAGTTTAGCAGAGTTTCATGAAATGTAAACATCTTGTACAATGGGTCCTTCAAATTACTCAAAATTTTGATGCTTCAGCTCATGTGCTTAGAAAATGTTTGCTTTAAATGTTTTAATATTTGTTTCAAGAGTGATGATTCAGTTTTGTGATTATTGTGACACCTCTGGAAATATAGTGCATCTAATCTGGACTTACATTTAATAAAAATTAAATTAATTTAAATTTTTGAAATGTAAAATTTAATAGAAAAAGATTGAGTATTTTTTAAAGTTTTGCAGAAATGTGTCAAATAATTTTTGTTAACCTGTAGCTTACGGGAAATGAATACTTTAAATATCCTCCGATTACGGGAAAAACTTGACCGTTTCATCCCCCTTTCTTCAGAAGCATCACACCCCAGGTGATGGTAGAACATCTGGAATCATTAGGCGCGTCCGCTAACGACTTTCAATCGTGAGAAATTTCGGGATTTACTTTTCCCTAAAGGAAACCGTTTTATCTGTTAAAAGTAATAGCTTATCGTTATAAATAAGGTTTAAATGTTATACGGACATGAAAATTGCACTTTTTTTCTGTGAAGTCATTAAATTCAAGAGATTAGGTTTTGAAACAATTGAGTGATGTCTCTTAAAAATAAGCAGAAAAACACTTACAATGAACGTTTAAATAGTGGTTTATATTTTGAAAAGGAGAATATAAAAGAAAATGTTATGTTACAAGCAAAAAAAAAAAAAAAAAAAAAAAAAAAGAATTTTTTATGCTAATATAAAAATACTTTATTTAAAAATAGCTTTAAACTTTCAGATACTTTAAAAAATTAAATAAGCAAATAAAAAATAATTTCCTCAAATAAACATTTATTTTCTTTTTATCATGATTCAGATTATAAGAAAAAATAAATTCCATGATAAGAAAAATGTAAAAATAAATATATGGGTATCACAACAAAGAACAGTAAGGAAAAAAAAAAGTTTTATCCAACTGAATTAGTGTTCCCAGTAAGGCATTAACTTTTTTCATTCAGAAATAAACTTACACTTCCAGTGTTTTATAATTTATTTTGTACTTAAATTAGCGAAAATTCGGAAATAGTGACAGAAATCTGAATAAAAACAATTAAACTAATGTGATAAGCAAAACATTTACATACTCATTTTATAACACAAACAACTAGGCACAATACTAATTAAAAATAGCTGTAAACTTTCAGATACACTTAAAAATTAAATAAGTAATACAAAAAAAGTTTATTTAAAAAAAGTTGTTTTTTTTTTTCGTTACAATTTAGATTATAACTAAAAAAAAAAAAAAAAATAGAAGAAAAAGGTAGAAATAAATACATAGAAATCGGTATTAAAGAAGAATAAAGTTATATGCAACGGGTTTGGTGTTAACAGTTGGGCATTTACTTTTTAAATTAAAAAATAAACCGCTATTTCCAAATTGTATTATAATTTATGTTGTACTTAAATTAGTCGAATATTACTATACAGAAATAGTAGTAGAAATCTGAATAAAAATATTAAGCAAATGTTATAAGTAAAATAAGAAAGAAAATTGTATGCTAATACAAAAATACTTTATGTAATAATAGCTCCAAGCATTCAGATACATTTAAAAATTAAATAAGTTTAATAAAAATAATTTTCTTAAATAAGCATTTTTTTTTCAATGTGCAAAAAATGAGAGAATATAACTAAAAAATACCTAGCTCCTCTAAACTGATGGTTGGTTGGTTAATTGATTTATGACGGCCGATTATTTACACAAGGGATATAGGCCCTAGGGGGGGATGGCATCAGTGAGGGTCTTTCTAAGGGATCATAACCCGTATTTACGGCAAGGTTCGAAGAAAACCACGGAAAACTCCGAACGGTTAGGTCGACGAGCGTGACAGGGGTTTGAACCCAGGACCTCCCGTCTACCAGCTTTGAGAGCAGAACCTCTCAGCCACTAGTGGGGCCTCCTCTAAACTAAATGTTAATACACACACACACATGTGTATATATATATATATATATATATATATATATAACTTTTAAGGATTTAAAAAAAAAAAAAAAAAAAAAAAAAAAAAACTAAACATGTACATTTTACGTGTGTGCTGTGTATTTTCTAACAACTCAATACTATATTTCCCGTACGTGGAATTTAAAACCGCTGTGTTGAAATTAAATTATGCCTTGCTAATTTATGAAATGTGCTTTTTTGATTTTGAGTCTCTCTAATTTTAATGCCCCCCCCCCCCCTCTCAAACAACTTTAGAATAATAATACTAAAGCAAGCAATAACACTAGAGAAATCATATAGGAAATAGCTGGGAGTAAAGTTAATTTTTCTCGAGAATTACTGAAACGATTTAAAAGAAATTCCTTTTCATATTTTTGACGTTCATTAAACAATAAATGGTCATTCGGCAATAAATGAAATTAAAAAGTGCAATAGGTGGTACGATTTCACAAACTAAACATTCTACTTTATTTTGAATGTGGTTCTCAAATGTTCTGCTGAACAACGCAAAACTTTCTGACGCATTTTTAAACGCAAAATCATAAAATTTGCAGGCCTGACTGCTGATGCAATTTGGAATCGAAATGGGTTTTCAATTTTTTGATAAATAAATTAGTTGTCGTGTTATAAGCTATTCGTGTCACGTGACAACAGGTTTTTCTCCTTTCGTGCGATGAAGAATCAGGAATTCGGTTCAAAACGCGGACTTTGACCGTGTTTTATAAAAGATCTTCTGCCTTTACCAAAAAATGGAAAACGTGTTTCGATTGCGAAGTTTCTGAATAACAACATCTGCCTGTTTCATGCGTTTCTGAACAAAAATGAATTTAAAAATGTATCTGATAGTAGGCCCTTTGTATTTGAGAACAGCGTTAATTAACTTTGTTGAAAATGAATGAATTTTGAGAGACAATCCTTATTTATATATAAGTATAATACAAAGTTTAATAAACATAATACTAATTATATAATAAGTATAATACCTAAGTATAATACAAAATAAAAATAAAATAAAGTATTGAATTAGCTTCAGAAGTTTCCGAGAAAAAAGTACGGCAATAACAATTGTTTTCCGAAACGATTTTGGAACAGCTATTGGCTCTTTGAACATAGCAGAAAAATGCTTAGGACTTACATTTGTACGACATATTTGTTTATAATCATATGTTTAAAAATTATATAAAGAACAATTAATGTAACTTGTATTATTTTTTGCATAACTTCAATTACTTTTTTTTTAATCAGATGATTGCGGAGTAAATTAATTGTAAATATCGTTAGAATTTCATTACTTATTAATATCATTCTGAAACAGACAAAGTTCAATTCCATGCAAAGAATATAAAACATGATTATGAAGTTGTGTGTGAGCATAAAACTAACTATTTTCTACTGTGTAAAAGTAATTAATTTTACAAAAAAATTTATACATAAAAATTTTACAAAATTAACTGTATTTTTGTTAGATAGTAATATATATAATAATTTCATTTTTGTTGAGTTCAATAAATAAAATTACGTGTATTATTTTAAGATATCTAGTGTACTATTGTCGAAATAAAAAAAAAACCCGCAATACTTAACATTCTAAGAAGAAAAACTTAATCAAAATCAGCGATACTAAAATAATAAAACAATTTACTGAAAATAATCTATTCTCTTCATATTAATATCACAAACAAAAATTATCTTCCACTAATTTGGAGGTAGTGAGGTAGAAACAGCTTCACATCGTGCGCTTGAACAATGTTTACTTTCTTTGCTGCATAAGTTTTCCCTGTATTTCCCTATGATAACTAATATATTCCCTATAGAATTTCCCTTCTCCAATACCCAATGAGACCCCCGTTGAGCCAAACGCTATTAAGGATTTCCTGCACTCCATCTTTGAGGGGTGGAAATTTTCGGGATGACGATAATCCCAACCCCGTATTTTTCAACAGTCTTTTTCTTGGGACTACGGTAATCCCCACCGTAAGCAAAAGGTTAACAGTGTTTTTGACTTTCATGAACTTTGACAATACTTAAGATTACACAGGTTTATGCTAAATAATTTTTTTAAATTTATGCTATAGCTATGTATGTAGAAGAGGAAGGGAGAAGGTGATAAAATTATTTAATCTTCTGACCTCTAAATTAAGGATTTTTTTTTAATATGTTGTCATATAAATTAATTTGGATTTTGATTATATGTATAATTTTTAACAAATTAAAAATAAAGCAGATTCTTTGGAGAAAGGGACCTTCTTTAATACTTTCTTTGACCCTTTTTTCTTAAGAAACTTAAAAAAATGATATTTAAATTCAAGGTATTTTTAAAACATTCTTATGTTTTGCCCAAAATATTTTGCAAATGTAAGATTCTGGAGAGGAGCTGAAGGCTCAAATCCATGTTTTTAAATTTTCCTTTAAATCAAATATCAAGTAATAAAAATGGTGATTTTTTTTTCATTGCTAACTAAGCGTAAAACTGACAGTGTGAAATATGTTCGAGCCTGGAAGCTTGGTTACGCTTAGTTAGCAATGTAAAAATTCACATGCTTGTTATTCAATAATTTCGAGTTAATTTCACTGCTGAAAATTAATTAAAATTACTCAAATATCAAGTTTTTAGTATAAAATAACTGTGGCAATATTTGTATTTGAGTAATTAGTGTTTCCCCTAGACGTTTTCGAGAGGGCGCAGCACCCTGCCCATTATTTTATAGTTGTAAATGCACCCTGCCCATTTTTATATAGCTGGAAATGTGCCCTGATTATTGTGGATTCGCAAGAATTTGCTTTAGCGAATTTCACCAAAATTTAGCGGGAAAATATCACAAAAATCATCTATCGGTCATGAGAAAATATCGCAAGATTCGTCTATCGGTCACAGTAAAATATCACAAAATTTGTCACTTGGTCGCAAGAAAAATTACAAAATTCAAAAATCTCAAAATTTGGCAGTTTGTTGTAGGGAAAAAATTGGGAAATTTGCTTATTTGTCGCAAAACCTCCCTCCCTGCACAATTCGGCAATTGGTAGCAGGAAAATATTCTGAAATTCATCAGTCAGCTGCAGGAAAAATCACGAAACTATTCAGTCAGTCATAGGAAAAAATAGCGAAATTCTTCCATTGATCGCATGAGAAAAATTGCTAAATTTGTCAATCGATTGCGGCCAAAAATAGAGAAATTTATATATCTGTCATGGGCAGGGCATTCGGGGCACGGGCCCAGGGTCCCCGATTTTCAGGAGTCCCCAAATGCTACTAAAAATTTTTGAATTATTGGCCAAAACAGTTTTAACTGTTAAAAAAACAAAATTAAAATGGAAAAAATCTGTTTGTCAGAGATTGTCTATGATGTGTCAAAGCAGGGTTGGCAAGTTTCTTCCAAAGTGGAAAAAACCGGCCTGAAGAAATAGGTTTCTTCCAAGTGGAAAAAATGGAAGAAACTGTTTTTCTTTAAGAATTTACCATATAAGTTACAACTTTGTAAAATACAATAAAAATAAATGTATTTTCTAATAGATAACCTTACATAAATTTAATTAGACTTATAAAAATTTAATTATATATGATAAATTGATAATTACACCAGTTTTTTAGCCAAGATCACACACCTGTCTAAAGCTTTCCAATCATTGTGTACCTGAATAAAATAAATGGGACTTTTCTAACACTATGCCAAAATGTATGCTAATGTGCTATTTATTTCAACCCTGAACGTGTAAATATTTTTATTGCAAACCGTGCCAAACACTGTGATTTGCTATTTATTGAACATGACACTTTTTAATTATTATTATTACTTAATTTACTCTGTAACCTCGCAAAACATCTTAATTTGCTATTTTTCAAATAGAAAATATTTAATATTAAGTAGTAACTTTTATTTATTGTTGACACTAATGTGGATTTTACCATTAGGCATTTACCAGATGATGAGGACGCTGCAATAAAATTGTTTCAAGACTTTCGATACAAAAAAAAGTATGAACGTCTTCATTCAAAAATTGAAATGCTTACTGCAATGCTAAGAGACATTTACAATGCTATGCCTGTAGTTTAAATTGAGTTAATTTTATTAATTTATCATATAATATTTATTTGTTCTTTTATTTTAAGTCTATATTCGTGTCGATTTAATAAAATAGTTCGTGAAAGTCTGTAATTTTCAAATGTTATATTTTTAAATGCTCAATTTTGTGCCAACATTTTTTTTTCCAATTGAATCCTTTCACATGAATTTCATTTTGTGCCAATTATTGCACTTGGTGGCGACAATGGTGTTGGTATAATGGAAATGTACCAAATAAATTTATCCAAAATACACAAAATCAATTAAATGTAATTCAATTCAAAAGAGGCACATTTTTTTATATATATATAATCAGGGATATGTTTAGGAAAAAATTGGGTCCTTTAAAGGACCTTCACAATTTTTTTTATTTCAAAACAGGACCCTTCACAAAACTATTTTCCCTAAAACAGGACCCTTCACAAAACTATTTTTCCTAAAACAGGACCCTTCACAAAATTCTATATCTTAAAAATAGGTTTTTCACAAAATTCTATATCTTAAAAATAGGTTTTTCACAAAATTTTTTCATCTTTAAACTGATCATTTCACAAATTAATCATTTAAAAGTAAAATCTGACCTTTCACTTTTATACATATAAAGAAAATATATGTATTTTACATCTATATATCTTCTTAAAAATGTATAAACAAGAACCTGAATATAACGATCATTTCAAATTCACAAAATTATGACTAGATTTTTCACAAATATAAAAAGCTGTTCACAATTTCACAAAAACAGGACCCTGGGAAAAAAGTCTGGACAGACCCCCGATAATTTAAACTTCTGTAACCAGTAGTAAATAGTATGTGGATCATTTACCTATTGTAGAATGAAACTCTTTTAAATAAAAGACAGTGCTTTGAATTTACGCCCATTTTATTAAGGAAACTAATATACAGTAATTACTGTATTGAAGGATTTCATTAAAATCTCCATTTTCCTTTACTACAGTGCAACATTGTATAACAAAACAGAAGTAATTTAGCTTTAAGATGCTGCAATCAATTTCTCAACTTAGAATGGATGAATGCAAAAGATGAAAAAAATTCTTATCCCTGTAGAGTTTATTTTTAGAACATTTATCTTTTAAATCAGCATGCTAGTATACATAATTACAAATTTGTTTGTTTTAAGTTTTGCACAATAGTTTTTAAAATATTGCATTTTTATATGATAAATAAGGAATTGGTAGGGTTTTTTTTTACAGAAATTATATAAACAATAAAAAAATATCCCCTACCTCTAAAGTTGTAAAAAACATAACCTGTAAATACCTGCTGAACCTGAAGTTTGTTATTAAAAAATAACTTATTTTTCCATAAATAATATTTTTAATATTAATTAAAATTTCCAATTTAAATTTCATATAATTAGGTTTTGAATTTAATTCTTTTATATAGTTAATATATTTTAATTTTGAGCATCTGTTTTGTTTTCTGTTGGTTTCTTCCAGTTTCTTCCGGAAGAAACCCAACCCTGTGTCAAAGTAACTTCATTTTTTCTTTATTGTCTTTTAACCCTTTGAGGCGTGGTGGGATATATTATATCCCACCTAATTTTAATATGATTCGAACCAGAAACTTTGAATTAAATTTTACTTTTTTAACTTTGACGGGGAAAAGTTGAAAAATTGCTTTTCCTTATTTTGAACTAAATTACGGTGAGAATTGAAATGCTATTGTTTTATGAGTGATAATATCAGATTTATAGCTTGGAGGTACACAACGCATTTTCCTACTTTACAAAGCCATTTTGAAGGAAATGTTATGTGAAAAAATAAGGTACACAATATATTTTCCTACTTTACAAAGCCATTTTGAAGGAAATGTTATGTGAAAAAATAAAGTGAAGAAAATAAAGAACTGCTGGTTTCTAGCAATACAAATTCTAGAAACATTTACAAAGTGAGCAATTCGACTTTTATGAAATGAACAGAAAGAGCACCCATACATCATATGTAAAGAATATGAATTTATATATTTGAAGTTATTCAAAAGAATTTATAGAAAGTCTGTTTTTATTTTGTTTTAGTGATTAACACAGAGATAAAGTATTTAATATATACAGCCCCCCCCCACGGCTCTTAACACATAAAAATAGAAACAATATTATTGTTAACATGGTTGCAAAAAGAAATGAGAGAATATGATATAACATAAAATTGCCACCATGAAATGCAGTTTCGCACCTAGAAAAAAAAAAAAAAAAAAAAAAAAAAGAGGAATTAGGCGTCATTTGACAACGCTGCCCTTTCATGAGTTTTTGTTAAAAGCAAATATAGGTATACTGCAATAAAATAGTTTCATTTTGTACAAATAACTTGAACTACAAAGCCTTTTGTAAATAGTTTTTTTAAATTATAATTTCTGTTCCGATTATATTTATAAATGGCTAATTAATAAGTGGTGTTTTTAAAGTAAGGCATTTTAATTTTGTTTTGTAAAATTTATTTTTTGTTTTTCAGAAGAAGAAGAATAAAAATCTGGAAAGAAAAAAGTTCTCTGTGAAGATGACTGTAGATTTTCAGCTCTTGTTTATCAACTTAAATTAAGAAACATCAGAAATTTAATTGTAACAGGATTAAATTTTCTTGTAAAATATTTCTGATAAATTTTGAGCATCTTGTAAATACATAAATAAATGTTTTTTGGTTGGTTTGTTTTACATTTGTTGTGAAAAATAAAATTTATATGAAAAAAAAAAGCATTCTGTTTTAGTGTTTTTAAATATATATATTTATTTATGCAAGTGATGTTGTTAAAAAGGATGTACTATATATTTTCCCCTTCTTTCTCATTCTGAGAACATTCCCCCTTCTTTTTACAGGTTAAGATATAATTGAATAAAAGTGTTTTATGTAGGCTATATTTTAAAAACTGATAAACTGTTTTTGTTGGTTGATTATAAATTAGCATTGCTTGGAGATCAGGTATTAAAAATAATTTGCTGTATAAAAACTTTTGAAAATTTTAATAAAAATTTCATCATAATCTCATTAGAAGTTGAGATTAAAATTTTAATGTACATAATATTGTATGAATCAGTTTGAAATTTTGTTAGTCAAAAAGTCACATACCTCCTGCTGGAAGGAAAACCATTTTAAAGATTTCTTTATTGGTAATATATTAAAATATATATATATATTCAGTACTCATTACTTGCTAATCTTTAAAAAGTAAAAACAATGATATATTATTATTTATGAGTAATGTTTAGTCCATTTAAAAAAAAAAAAAAAAAGATTTAGTGTATGAATGGTGAACCTGCCGTGTTCTAGAAGATCAACTGCCACTACTATTTTGAAAAAATATTAAACTTATTTAATAAGAGAAATTTTAAGATTACATAAGAAGGAAAATAGTGACAATTGTCTTTCTGTCAATTAGTAATATTTTGTAAATATATATACATTGAAATTTTGTTCTATGATGTGTATAAAGGGGGGAAGAGTCCTTAACAGACTAAAACATTACTTTATAGGAATACTGCTACATTTTTCTGATATTATATGCCAAAGAGATGAAGATAGTGAAATGACATTTTTTGAACGGACCTAATTTACATATATATATAGTTACATCATTAAAAAAAATTCTTAAATTTCAATGATCAGTAATGTCAACATTTTACCAATTTTCCTGCGAGAGTTCCTGCGTTTTTGTTTTATTTTCAAGCTGGATAATTGGAAGAAACATCCAGGTACGAAATTGTATTATAAAAGCACCAGTGGACCCATGCGAATATTTCACACTGCAGTCTCTACTTTTTAGCAATATCTAATACTCTTTAGATGCAGGTTTAAACTTGTAAAGGAAAATTAAGGACTGAAACTATTTTCAAACAACATTAGTCGAGCCAGAATATCATCTCGTTTATTCCATCACAGTTACAGTAAAAACTGATCGAGCATAGCAAAGACAAAAATATATATATATCTATAGTTAATTAACTGCTTTAGAGATGACATCATCTGTTTCGGAAAAAACATGGGACAAAGAAAAATAAATTGAGCATTTCAATTTTGCTTTTTAGTCATAAATATAAAATAAACCCATGCAGCAACTATGTCCCACTTTATCTTTTTTGTAGTATTTATTTTTTATAATCATTTTAAGCATTATATAATGTGGTATTTTATTTTTGTGGCCACACTAATTTGAGGAAAGCCTTTCATTTCTTTTATGAAAACAATGCAGATTTAATTTTTAATTTACAGTAATTTTTAATCAAAAAATATGTTTTATCGAGATGTGAGTGCACTATGTCAGAAGCTGGTTCAAAATCCTTTCTTATGGCATCTCGTTCATTGTTGTGCATTTCATCTTTTCTGAGAAAAGGGGATGTTGATAACAGAAATAATATATACTAGTGGGCCTGTGTGAAGATTTCACACTGCAGCCTAATATTTTTTAGCAATATCTAATATTTTTTAGATGCATGTTTAAACTTCTAAAAAAAAATAAAGCCAGAATATAATCCAATTTATTCTTTCATACTTTACAGTAAAAACTGACTGAAAATATCAAGAGCTATATATATATATATATATATATATATATAAATTGTATTTTAACTACATTAGAGGGTGACATAATGTTTTGAAAAAAAAAAAAAAAAGGATAAAAAAAAAAAAAATGAGCGTTTGAATTTAAATTTTGCTTTTTTATCATAAATATAAAATAAACCCATGCAGCAACCATGTCCACTTTATCTTTATTGAACATTTTTTTATAATCATTGTTGTGGAATTTAATTTTTGTGGCAACAGTAATTTGAGGAAAAACTTTCATTTTATTTCTGAAAACAATGCCTATTTAATTTATTACTTGCAATTTTAACCAAAATACATGTTTCAAAGAAATGTGAGTGTACTATGTCAGAAGTCGCTTGAAAATCCTTTCATATGGTATCTCATTTAACATTATACATTTTTTATTTGCTTCGAAAAAGGGATGTTGAATATAATCATTAGATAACAATTTTCAATGGAAATTCTGGCTGGACAATCCACCTGGTGAATTAGCTTGAAGAAACATAAATTGAAACTACTTAAAAATTTACTCCTTTGAATAGAATGTTTAAACCTATAATTTAATTAAAAATTGAAGAAAATTAGTTTTTTTTTTTCGTATTCTCACCATCATTGGTAATTTAACGCTCAATATATATTTTACACCTTGTGTTACACCTTATTTTACAACTTTTTTTTTATTAATTACAATTATGGCTTTTGCAACTTTTTCAGAATAACATTAAAAAATAAATCATAACCATATGGCCTTTTATTCCGATCTAATGAGATGAGTGGATACGGCCAATTTTTGCCTCCATTGGGACACTTTTTTAAAAAAAAATTATTATTATTGCTTCCAGATTGAAAGTATTCTATACAAGATCTGAAGCACTTTCGATTTTATTGTATTTTGACCTTTTTAATATGGGGTGCTTATAACACCATTGCAGTTTTTAACTGAAAAATATTATAATAAAGTGAAACATGTATGCATAAAAGTCAGGTTGGTGTTATGAGCTCTTGTTAAGAAAAATATTCCAATAGATTAATTTTTTTTTTTTTCAAATTTTGAATAAAATATTTAGAGTTTTCAGACAAAAATTATGGACCAGTAAATTTAGATTCTAAAGTTTAAAATAACTTAAAAAAAGAAAAAAAATTGTCCCTGCCAAAGGAGTAAAAATGGAGATTTGCTCAACTTTACTTTTTTGAGGACCATAAAAAGTATAATTCTGGCCAGCTTCCATTCATGATATCGAATAGTGGCATGAATATGGCTACCTTTGGGCTATCATTCATTAATGATGCCCATTGATGGTGACAAAGTGGCTAGCTTTCGGCATGCATTCATTAATGATTACCATTGATGGCAACAAAGTGGCTAGATTTCGGCTTGCATTCATTAATGATGGCAACGAAGTGGCTAGCTTTCGGCTTGCATACATTAATGATGCCCATTCATGGCAAAAAAGTGGCTAGCTTTCGGCATGCATTCATTAATGATTACCATTGATGGCAACAAAGCGGCTAGCTTTCGGCTTGCATTCATTAATGATGGCAACGAAGTGGCTAGCTTTCGGCTTGCATACATTAATGATGCCCATTCATGGCAAAAAAGTGGCTAGCTTTCGGCATGCATTCATTAATGATTACCATTGATGGCAACAAAGCGGCTAGCTTTCGGCTTGCATTCATTAATGATGGCAACGAAGTGGCTAGCTTACGGCTTGCATACATTAATGATGCCCATTCATGGCAACAAAGTGGCTAGCTTTCGGCATGCATTCATTAATGATTACCATTGATGGCAACAAAGTGGCTAGCTTTCGGCTTGCATTCATTAATGATGGCAACGAAGTGGCTAGCTTTCGGCATGCATTCATTAATGAATAGCATTGATGGTATGTGGATGGCTGGCTTAAGGCTAGTTTACATTTATGATGACCAATAAATTAACATTTATGGCCAGCTTTGGGGTAGCTTTTATTCTTAACAAACGCAGGTGGCATGGCTGTGGCGATCTTCTGGCTAGATTTTATTCACGATGATCGTTAATGGCCAAACTGTGGCTAGTTTTCATTAATAATTGCCACTTAAAGTATAACTGTGGCCAGTTTTAGGCTATCCGTCAAATATGATTAACCACTTGTGGCACAATTATGGGCATCTTAATGTAGTTATGGCCAATTCTGTTGCGGCCACAATGTGGCCGGCGTGACAGTTTTTTTAAGTTGCCGTTACGGCAAACGATTGTGGCCCCTAATCTACTAGTTTGGGCCAAGGCTAACGTAGCCATCAGTGGCCCGCAAGTTCTGTGTTAGTTGGGTTACTTCACACAATAATTTAAAAGAACAATACATATTCTCATAACTTAAAGCCGTTTTGGTTTGTGAATTGTGGAATAATTTATAAAAATTTATAGAAAGTACTTTTTTTACAACTTTTATATTTCATATGAAAAAGAGTTTCGGGCAATTTAATTTTCGATAAGTTGAAATAATACATGCTACAATGACGATATATATTTCATTATACCACACACTTATACGGCTTTTGAAGCCTTTAATTAAGATTAAACAATATAATACATTTTAAGGATACTTCCTTAGTAGGTATAAAATTATTTATTTTAGAAAACATGGATTAAAGAATGTTTTTTTTAGAGCAGTGCACTATTTAAAAAAATCAATTAAATAATAAGTAAAAATTTTTTAATCAATCAGTATACAGATTTATTATTAATATTTATTCTTTATATCAATCGATCTCAAATAATTATGCTTCGGGTATAGCTTTTCGAACTGGGATATCCAAGAGGGAAGCAGCGAATCGATAGTGTTTTTTAAATATTTAGATTATATATATATATATATATATATATATATATATATATACAGGGTGATTTTTTTAAAGTTGTGAAATTAAAAACCTATAACAAAAGAACCACTGATCCAAATGACCTAAAATTTCACCAGTAAGCTCCCAAAGCAATGGGTATTTTTTAGGCGTGGTTAAAAAAACTTAAAATCGCATCGACAGATGGCGCTGTACATGCCGTAAAGTCGGGAGACGAACTTGCGCCCGGCACACACACATTGGCAATAAAAACGTGAATTACGCACATCTCGTGTTCATTATTCTACGGAAATCCTCTCAATGACTGCGCCATTGATGGACCGTGCATTGTTAGTGAAACTGTATTATCAGAATAATGACAGCGCAGCAACTGCTCTTAGGAGATTTAGGACACTTAAGAATTTAAGAAAAGGTCCAGTGACGACAGAGGGTCTACGGAAGATGGTTTCTCAATGTATCGTCGATTGTTTTCTTCCCACTGACGATATTCTTTGTTTCTGCTACCTTATAGCGCCATCTGTCGGTGCAATTTTAAGTATTTTTTAACCATGCCAAAAAAATTCCCATTGCTTTGGGAGCATACTGGTGAAATTTTAGGTCATTTGGATCAGTGGTTCTTTGGTTATAGTGTTTTACTTTCACAACTTAAAAAAAATCACCCTGTATATATATGTATATATATTCCATAATACATTTATTTAAAATAGTTGTGCAAGATATTGTCAATAAAATGCATTGCTGAACGAACATTTTTATTACAAAATGAAGAGAGGAAAGTATATTCAACTAGGTAAATTATATCGAATGGATATCCATAATATCCATTCGTTATAATTTTATTACATTTCAAGGATTACATTGATGAAACAGAAATTTATGACAAACAATGTATGCCAAGATGATGCACCTTCATACATCTAATTGCGTCTGACAAGTTAGTAAATGCATGAAAGAAATGGTGGTAATACAAAGCTCTTATTTTCTCAAATCTGAATAGGTCTAATACGAAAAATTTGTGATTTATGTTTTGATATAGGTTAAATTTTTGTAATGCGACTGTATTTGAAACTGATAAGTAAATCTTTGGCCAACAGTATGGATGAAAGGTGGAAAAAATCCTGAAAATAAAATTGGTAAAATCAGTAATAGATGTAAGATGACTACTCGTGAAATATCTCCAGCCAGCAATTTTTTTGTTTTATAAAACAAAATAGACGAGAATGTATAGTTAAAATTCCGCTGATTGTAGTGCATGCTAAAATATTATTTATGATGAGATCATATATTTATTTAGATAAGATATTTAACATTAATAGTTTCTTTAAATTAAGTTATCTTAGCTCTGTTAAAGTACATTTAAAGTCTAAATTATCTGCTCTATTAGGCTAAAATTCAATAGTTTTCTACACTCTTTATCCCATCTGAAAAGACTTTAACTGAAGAAAAGATATAAAACTTTTTCCCTCTCATGTCTGTCATTATTAATATTTTTACACTTCTGTGCTCGAAATAAATAAAAGGATATCTATGCAGTTCACAAACTATAAGCACAAATAGGCAGTGAAAAAAAAGTAGAAGGATAAAGCGTGCCCCTGAAAGCAAATACACAGCCGAAAATATGTAGAAATGTATCTGATAAAAGAAAGAAGCGAACGTACATTAAACTAGCTCACATGGTGCAGATTCTGGACATTGACATGAACCTATCAATATATTTAATACACCGTGTGTGTTTTTTCAATCTTTGTTGGCCCTGAATTACCTACCTTTGTGGAGTGCTGGTTCATGGTGAACTCTGGCTAGCTCAGTAACGAAGCCAGAAAAATAACTTAAAACCAGCTTTTACTTAAAAACTTTAAAGGGAAGAACGATGGTTAAGTCTTATTCACAGAATTTTAACTCGGACTGATGAATACTATCTAAATAATTCCACTCTAGAAATATACTTTACTACACTATAAGAAGAAGCACTTGAATAAGACGAGTAAATGTGACTATCTTATGCACAGACGATCTCTTAACTTTACAACTCCAGAACTATCTTTGCTGCGATGCGCAGGCTTCCACAGCTTTGCTACAAGATGGCTAAATACCTAAATCAAAGCTGCCCATGGCCGTCAAAACAATCTTTATTGAACTAAACAATCTAATTTATCTTACCAATTCAAGCTTCGACTCTAAGCAATCTTCACAATCGGAGCGCAACCTCTTCCTGGTGATATAAGCGGATCTTCAATTCCACTGAGTGAGATGTGGCCAAATCCAACGATACACACATTTTCACTTCCTTAAATACATATTGCTGACCGACCAGAAAAGCCAAAATGTGCATAAAACTGCTATGAAACACAGAAAGCCCACAAATTCCGAAGTATACATGCATTCGTCGAAAGTCAAAGTAAAATAGTCTACAGATGTCGCTGCACGCACACAGATGTTATTTTCATAATACGATCTCAATCAGAACAAACGATTGCATTTATGAGGAATCGCATTTCCACTACAACTTTACACTTGTGTTAATTTCAATTCAAAGTGAAGCTTGCTTCAGGCAAGTGTTATATTTGTGTCACGAACGATATAATTTGCTCATTCTAATTAATGTCATCTGCGATTTCCATGTAAAATAACTACAGGATACTTTTTATACCTGTAAAATGTGTATGTTCATCGAAAAATCGTAAAACTTAATTATACTTAAATTAACGAAATATGCATTTTGCTATTACTATTATCATATTTCTGATATTTGAAAAATTTGGAGTTTATTTTATCAACTGGTAATTTTTAAAAAAAGAAATGATTTTCAAATAATACAGTTTTAATATTCAAATTTTAATTGCTTAATAGGCGTATTGCCAACGTAGTGAAAAAGTACCCTAGCCGGGACTCGAACCCGAGTCAACAGATTAGCGCACTGACGTTCTACCAACTGAACCACTTGGGAACGATACTCAGCCTGGAACTTTTTCATCATAACATGTTGACAAGGCTACAAACGCAGCACAAGATGGAATATTTTCAGTGCGACGCCAACCCTGGGACAAACACGAAATCAAAGAAAATCCAGCATCGACAATTGAATAAATTCATATTTATTATTAATTCATATTCCCAAGTGGTTCAGTTGGTAGAACGGCAGTGCGCTAATCTGATGACCCGGGTTCGAGTCCCGGCTTGGATACTTTTTCACTATGTTGGCTACACGCCTATTAAGCAATTAAAATTTGAATATTATGAATGCAAGCCGTGAGAAATTTTCTCTGGAAAAATTTCCAAGTATTAAATATGAATTTATACAGTTTTAAGTTGATTTTTTTTCTTTTTAAAAAAGCAGAAAAAACGCTGTTTTCCAAGTCAACAAAACATTTAATGGATGTATTTAAATAGCTATAACAAATTTCAATTTAGAAAAATATAATTGAATAAGTAGCATGCGATATTTCTTTTGAAAAACCCAGAACAATAAGTTTTACTACAACTTTTTCGCAAGAAGGAGACAAATGATAGAATAAAATTGATACAGAAAATCTAATATATTTTTAAAAGATGGGTATAAGTCGTTAACGTACTGAAAAACGATTTTGCTTATAAGTTGTCTTTTTTTACGTCTCTGTTTAGAGAACACTTAAATGCGAAAGCAGCTAAAAAAAAAATAAAAATTAGATTGAATGTTAGTATATATAAATTAAGTTATACTAATATGAAATTAAATTAAGAAAATAAACAATTTTATAAATGAGTTAATTATTTCTGATACTGAATAAGATCAGACAAAAATGTGTGTTTAGCAAACTTCCAGTATGAATTTGAAAGTAGATAATGTTGTAATGTACACCTTTTAACTTTTATATATTAGTTCATCATGCAACTTTTGAAAGGTGCTTTATATGGATATATTATACACATCAAACTTTTTTTGGAAAAATAGATAAAAGCTGTTTCTTTTTTTGTAAGTAAGAGCTGCATTATTTTTTCCTTTATCCCCATAAAAAAAACTAATAGTGTCATGTGATGAATGTGTAAAGACAAGCTTTATCCCATAAACTGTTTGTGTTACAAAACAATTTCCAGAATGTATATTTATCGCGAAGTCTTTCTTTTAAAGATTGTTCATTCAGCATTTATGTGCTTACTGTTTGACTATTATTGAAATAATAAAAAAAATCTTTACTGTATACTCTATAATATTTCACATTTATAAATAACAATGTTGCCAGATAATGTGCCAGATATGCAACATAAAATACTTGTAATCATCATACCGTCACGCTAAGATCATAAAATGTAGAACAGTTATATAGGTTGTGGAGTTTATAACAACTGTAAAAAAAAATAAAAAAAAAGAAAGAAAGAAAAAGAAATATTTTAGTTAACTTTCACATTCCTTTTCAAAATAATTTTTTTTTCTTTTAAAAAGAAATAATACAAAAAACATAACTTTCATTGCCGATGATCATTTTTAACTTTTACGTTCTATTTTCTCAAAAATATTTTATTTAAATAAAAAACATAATTTTCTTTGCCGCTGATTTTTTTTTTCTATACGTTTCTTACAATAGCGGCATAAAAGTTTATTTTAACAAATAATGATAAACCACATAATCCTTTTCAATAATCTTAAACACAAAATCCATTTTTGAAATTAACTTTCTAGTTTTAATGTTACTAAATTTATCAGAAAATTTTTGCTTTATTGAAGCATTTTCCAGATAAATTCCCTTTTTTCTTTTGATATTTGTCTAAAAAAATATTTTAAATTATTCATAGAACCATAATTTGATTTAGCTGATCAAGATCTAAAATTTCTTTTTTTTTTGTGACTATTAAAAATACATTATCGATTCCTTACAGAGCCTTATCATTTGTGAAATCAACTGCAATTAAATTAAAGAAATTAATATTAGCAACAATTTGATGAATTCATTCTTGAAATTAATGTTTAGAATTATATAGTATTCAGCTAATACCTATGTTCTACTGAATATTTAGACGTGTTCACTTGCTTAATGTAAATTACATTGATCTGTTGCATTTTACTATGAATATAAATTTTTATCATTAGTAACTGTGTATCAAATGCGTCTAAATTTTTTTGTAATTATTTAAGAACATCAACACCGCAGCAACACTATCTTGCGCCTAAAGCAGAACTCCATGTTAACTTTTCTACCGATTGTTAGCCCAAAAATAGTAATAATTCGTCACCTATAAAGCATACGACGGTGTCGGCACCTATACTAATTGATGGGAACCGCCCGCACCACCCTTGCTGCGGCTCTGCAGAACATATACGCGTACAAATGTAAATTCGAAGTGAAATTAGCAATTCTAACAACTTGAAACTGGAATCTATGCGAGCATGTATTGGTTGTTTTAGCTTACCTTAGCTACGTTTATGTATGCAAAACGAGTAACAAGTACAGTAGTGTTGGCTGAAATAATTATGAATTATAACATAAACGAATAAAAATGCTGCCTGGAACTTTAAAAAAAGTATATATTTTTATGATTGATTTGTCTAATAAATAAGTGAAATTTGAAGAACCTATTTTAAAACACATTGTTAAAACAAAATGCAGCCAAGAGTTTAAATATTTCACGATGAAGTAACTATTTTGTGAAAAAAAAATGAAAAATACTTTCAAAATTTGTAACAGTTACATAAGTAAAAGTATGTTTTAAAATGAGATGTCATGAGTGTAAAATATCAGTTCAGGTTTTCTTTAAAATATTTGGAAAGTTACAGATTATTTCCTTTTTATATATAAATTAAACTTGTTTATTACTCCGAGTTCAGCAAAGTATGTTTTCTAAATAATCAAATTTCGAAATTGAATAGCATTTTAAAACTGAAAACAAAATTATAATGACATATTTTGGTGATATAATTTTTAGTTATCTATAAAAAATAGAAAAGTACATTAAAACGGTTTTTCATTTTTTTCCTTTAAAAGGAGAAGTTTTTGATTCTATATATATATTATATATACATATATCATAAAAATAACATTTTCGACAGACAAGAAATATTTTTTTATAATTAACTTAATGAATAACAAATGTTTTCAAAAGACAAAAGAGGTACATTTTTTTTAAATTCTACTTTGTGTTCCATCGCTTTGTGTTCAATAGCAACGAGTCCACCTTTCGTCACCACCAAAAGTTTCTTAAGATTCTGCAAAAACTTTTCTGCAATCAATGAATTCTTATGAATTCTTATTAGAAAATAATTTATCCTTCAAAATCCTGCTTTCGGAACGGATTACGGAATGACATTAAACAGAATTTAATGGGTTCGGGTCGATTTGAGGGTAAACATGAAACAATACATGTTTTTCAAAACAAATTTTAACATTCCATGCGCATTCAACTTTTTTTTTTAATATTGAATATCATAAAAGGTAATCCTTGATACATCTTGCAAGAAATCTGTGTATCCATTTTGAAATGTTGGTTTATTAAGGTCCTTAAATTAGTAGTGAAATTTATTAACAGATGATTTTTATTGAAAAATAAGTTTAGTTTCGTATCAGTTTTTAGCTGGTTTTAAATTAACTGTCTGTCGGATTAAAAAAAATGAATGCGAAAACTTCTTGCTGAAGGATTATCTCTTATCGATATGGAGAATTTTGAAGAAAAATAAAACGCATAGAATATTTTTATGATGATAGACTGCAAAAACTTTATTTGGAAAATTTATATGACATGTTATTTTTATTACTTACCTTTATAAAAAGTATTAAAATAGAGTTTATGTCGCGTATATGGCAATATACTGATATTTTCTGAATTTTAACTATAATTTTAAATACAAATACAAAAGTTTATTTTTTTGCTCTGTTCAAAGTTCACCACCACTTAACATAAAGTCATATAATATCGCAAGAAAAACAATTCGGAGACTGATATGAATCTTTTAAAAAATTTGAGTTTCGTGATTAAAATCATTAATAAAATTGTGGCAAAATGAAGAAGTTTTAAAAAACAAAATAATGGTATTCACTGTTAGAAAACAAATCTTCAAAAATATTAAATAATCCCGAACAAAAATGTACAATAACCCTTCCGAGTCATTCATGATTCCAAAAAGGGTTTGTTATCTTTACAAACCTCAGAAAAATATGTATTTTCGAGATTAAAAGAAGCATTAATAAAAATTAAAGTTCCTTTAGCTGCCACTTTCGGAAACGTTTCCGTGTAGTTTCTATGGTGTACATCACAGTTTTCTCATTTTAATATATAGATTTTTAGAATGCTACCAATTCTCATTAAACATTTTTAGCTGTGTAACAGAATTCATACATGTAAGAGTAATTAAATAATAATAATTTTTATGTTAATTTTAATGTTTTAATTTATTATGTTTTGCTGTAAAACATACTCGTTGAACATAAAGACGTTTACTTAAGTATTGATAGCATCCGAAAAACCTATATTCTAAATTGTGAAAAATGATTAATATACTATAAAAACTATTCGGAAAAGTTTCCGGTAATCAGATGTAGCAAAGGAAACTTTTTTTATATCGATACTTCTTTAAATCTCGAAAATATATTAGTTTCTAAGGTTTCTAAAGATAAAGAATGCTAGTCAAAACCATGGGTAACTCTTAAAGGGCTATTATATATTTTCATTATTATATTATACTTTCCAAGATTATGAAACATTTGTCTTTTTTACATTTTTTTTACATTTTTAATTATTTTTCATTGCTTTGCATTAATTTGTACAGAGATGATGGCCACTTCCATTGTTTCTTATTATTTTAGAACATTTCAGACATATGATGGCATGCCAGTTGGAAGTTTTGGTACAACGATTTCCTTTATTATTACAGTTATGGCCAAAAATTGATATTTAGCATAGAGTAAGTCTTGCTATATTTATAGATTAACATGGAGTTCGACCCCGTGGTTCCTACTAAAATTTTATTGGCTTTTCGTAAAATATTAACTAAGCTAGTTTTTTGCCAAATTAACTGAACATTTTATATATTGACATTTAAACAGGTATTCAGTTATTAATGTATGTATATTTAATATTTATTCTTCATATTACCAATTTTACATGCAGACATTACTATAAAAGAACATTGTTAAATTTCCATAAAAAAAAACAATTCCTCATTATTAAAAATGTTAACAAGTTTCATGTAAAACAGTCACCATTACACAAAAACGCTTAAAGGATGCTTGAAGGTTACGATTGAGGATGCTCTAGCCGAAGTGAAAGTGCTTTTGTGTAATGGTGACTGTTTTATATAAAACATTTTAACATTTTAAATAATGAGGGACTGTTTTTTATGGAACTTTTAACCATGTTTTTTTATAGATAATGTATGAGTATAAAATTGGTAATATGAAGAAAAAATATTTTATATTTTATTTCAAACAAGAATTTTTGTCCTTATTGCAAATATTGTCGCAGGAGATTTCATGTATGTTCTTTTTTATTTTTCTCAGTGCCACTTTAATGTAAATAAGAATGTATTCATAAAAACACATAAAATTGCTAAATGGTATACTGAACAAAAACATTATATGAACTTTTTCTTGTTTTGTGTACCATTTAGAAATTTTATGTGTTTTTATAAATATATTCTTATTTATAATATTTAATGCTGCAATTGTCTAACACTTGTTGATAATTTATTGATTTCTTCTGATATTGTCCTTTAAACAAATCTATACAACATGAGAGAGAGATGCTCTTCAGTTTTAAAGAATAGTAGGTGATATACTCTTTGTTATCTGAATATTGCATCTAAGATATATCAATAAATTGTAGTTTTCTGGATCCCCTACTAAATTTTGTAAAATGTAATAAAACTAAAAATGAAATAATTGCTCAAGATTGAGACGAAAAACAACAAATTATGCTATAACAAACGTCTTTAAAAATATTTTTAAAACAAATTGAACTCTTTGATAATAACAATCATTTGTGAAGTAAAAAAAGTAAAATTCCAATCAATTTTCATCTTTATTATTTATAATTGTCGTTCATGTGATCTGAAATTTTCAAAAACAGTGCATAAAATAAAATAAAAAGTGTACCAATTTAAATCACATTTTTCCAAATAAACTCTGTAAGAAAACCTTTGACCGTTTTCAATGAAAATTGCTAAAAAACTTATATAGCTGGGGATTATGTAACTTACCACGAAAGAGTAGAGAAAGTACGCGGGCGGTGTTCTTTTCATCAGTATATACCCAACAAACCAGCTATGTATGGAATCAAAATCAACGCCTTAGTAGATTCCAATACTTTTTACTGCTAAAATATAGAGATATACGTAGGACAACAACCGGAAGGTCCATTTAGATTTGAAAATTTGAGATTTGAAATTACAAAACACTTGTGCACACATTTGTTTGGATCAGGCAGAAACGTAACAATGGATAATTGGTATACGAGTCACCCTATAGCAAAATAACTTTTGTCAAAGAGGCTAACCATTGTAGGACCTCTAAAGAGAAAATAGGATGAAATTACCATCAAGTTCGTACAAACAAAAACTAGGAATGCTTACTTCTCTATATATGAATTTCAAAAGAACATGACGCTGGTATCGTATATTCCTAAGAAATCAAAATGTGTAGTAATGTAATCTACTATGCATCGCGATGACGCCATTGATGAAAGTGATAATAAGAAGAAGCTACAAATAATTCAGTTTTGAAATACAATAAAAAGGGGTGTAGACACTGTTAATGAAATGACAACATAATATTCAACAGCTCGAAAAACCAACAGGTGCCCGATGGTAGTTTTTATTGCGTGTTGAAGGTCGCTACGATAAATGCCCGAATTTCTCTAACGTCGACAAAGACCCCTCCCTTGCAATACACAAATAGGAGAAAATTCCTGAAGAAATTAGTATTATCTCTTACGGAGCCAAACATGAAGATAAGGAAAATATCCAAATGCTTCCTAAAACACTCCGTGAAAGCATCATTAAAGCCTTTTCTAGTGGATCAGAGGAGATCCCATTTAAAAGACCAAAACACAACAAAGGTCGATGTGCTATATGTCCAAGATCAAAAGACAATAAAATCATTATTTCTTGCCTAAAATATGATAATTTTAGTTGTAAAAATTATTCTTCTTATGCTTGCCAGCAATGTATGTAAAATTAAAACTCCTGATAAAGATATGTAATTACTTTGAGTGAAAAGTTTTCTTAAACATTTAAACAGTTTTCTGAACTAAAGAAGTACGCTTTGTTAATGAATTAATGCACTTATTGTTTATAATTAAATGATATTTTTATTATTTATAGCACAATTTTTGTATAAAAATGAAATGCGCGCCTTCTGTCGGTTTAAAAAAATAAGCTAAGTAAACGAATTTCATAAATGATCTTGTTATAATATTAAATATGAAGAAAAAAGATATTTTTAAAATGCGTTAAATTAACCTTGTTTAATAAAAATTAGATATATAATTATTACATGGCATTTCCATTTTTATTTATGTTGAAAGAAAATGCGTTTTTTATTCTGAACAATTTAAAACACATATATGCAAACAAAATTGGCTTTGTTACTCACTTTGAAAAAGGGAAATAATATTTTAAAGTATTATGAAAATAAGTTTTTTCTTGTTAATACTAATTACCTTTGACAGTTTACGTATTATCTCCTTTCCATATTATTTATCGTTGAATAATGTATAAAATAAATCATGATTATTTTGCTTGTTTATTTTTACTTTGTTACATGAAACGATTTGTCCAGCTGCAGAAATAAAGGTAGGCTATTTTTTACATTTTTTTTCATGCAAATTTTGAAAACACAAATTAGTCATTGTTTGAAAGACTTTTATCAATTAAACATTCCATTTATTCTGTTATGCATTTTCCAATTTATTTTTAATTATTTTTATTTAATTTTCAAAATACAATTTAGCAAACAAAAAGACTTATGCATTAGATTTTATTCAAAATTTTTTGAAATAATATTGTCTTTATAAGCCAAGGAAATCGTTTTCACATGCGCTTGTTGATGCAAGAATTTTATTTTATTTTTTATTAAAGACAGGCCAAATAAACTAGTATTATACCTGATCTCCATTTATTAAAGCAGATATGATGAAAATTTTCTCTAAAGTATTTCTCATAAATCATTTAATTCAAATTATAAAGAGTCTATAATTATAAAACATGCAAATATTGATAGCCATATCTTTATTCCTGTATGGATCAAAATATTTCGTCACTAATTGAAGGTGTATTTGGAGGATTTGGAGGACTGAATTTCGAAAAACCTCTCCTTTTTACAGCATTTAATATTTAAATTCTGGTCTCAGTTAAAGAAGGGATATGATAAATGCTTTTGAATATCGAGTAAACTGTTATGGGTGTTTTTCTATTTTAGGCACACTTACGTTTTACCAATGAATGTGGTGATGCTACAGGGTGTTTAAAAAATGATCGGTATATTTGAAAAATCTATAAAAACTAAACGGACAGCGATAGAAATACACCGTTTGTTGCAATATGCTTGGGACAACAGTAAATTTTCAGGCATACAAACTTTCGAAATTAGTTGCAATTTTCAACAATAGATGGCACTGCAGTCTGGAAAAATCTAAACCACGATATTTTCCACATATCCACCCTGCGCAGCAATAATATGACGTAGACTCTGAACGAAATTACCAGAAACCTTTGTAAACGTGTCAGGCGGGAGGGCTTCACATGCAGAAGAGATGTATTGCTTCAGTTGTTCAATTGTTTCTGGATTGTGGCGGTACACCTGGTCTTTCAAGTGTCCCCACAGAAAGAAGTCACAGGTTTACAAAGGTGTCTGGTAATTTCGTTCAGAGACTACGCCATATTATTGCTGCGCATGGTGGATATGTGGAAAATAGCGTGGTTTAGAATTTTTCAGACTGCAGCGACATCTGTTGTTGAAAATTGTAACAAATTTCGAAAGTTTGTCTGCCTGAAAATTTACTGTTGTCCCAAGCATATTGCAACAAACGGTGTATTTATATCGCTGCCCGTTTAGTTTTTATGGATTTTTCAAATATACCGGTCATTTTTGAAACACCTTGCATATGCATATATGATTTACTTGATATTTAAGAATGATTTAAAAATCATCATTCAGACATATATATATTGGTACCTAAATTCACATACAAGAAAAAAACCCCTAATATTATGCATTTCTATAAAAAATTGTGTCTATTATTGAAAATAGTATTTGAAAAAATGATTTTATAACATTCAAACATTCAAGAATCTGGATTAATATTTGGCAGGAATTAAGCTATAGATGAGTATAAAAAATAAAAATATTCGTTATATTTTTTTATGTTTATGGCAACAATAGGAATAAAAAAAGAAAAAAAATAGAGTAAAAAATATTCTCAAGCTTAAGGATTTATTTAATAAACTTTTCATGCAATAAAACAAAACTACTAAATAAAAGAAAATTCCTAAACCATTAATTAAATTTTGAGATATAAATAAATATGATTCAATCGTATGGGATGGCGATGAAAAATATGAATTAATTTTTTTTAAGTGTATGTATTTCTCTGTCATTTTCTGTTTCAGAAATTAGAAGTTCTTGATTAAAAATATTAGTAAAATTGTGGAAAATTAAATTGCTTTAGGAATCAACAAAATAATGGAATTCAGTGTGAAAAATAAAAATCAATGTTTCGTTATCTAATAAAATTTAATATAATCAGGAACGAAAACACACAATAACCTCTTCCAGGTTACCAACGAATCCGAAATATGTTCTTTATCTTCAGATATCTCAGAAACCAATATATTTTCTAGATTAAAACTATCATTTATAAAAAATAAAGAATTTTGCTGCCACTGATTTTCGGAAGTGTCCCGAGTACTTTTATAGTGTATTAATCAGTTTTCTCAATTTAGTATATATGTTTTTAAGATGTTATCAATTCTCAATTAAACATTTTTCAATGCGTAACTGAATTAAAACATGCAAGAGTAACAAAATGATTTTAAATTTAATGGTAATGTTGTTAATTTATCATTTTTATGTCTAAAACATGTTTGTTGAACAACAAGATGTTTACTTGGGAATTGCTAGCATTCGAAAAATCTATATTCTAATTTGAGAAAAAATTATTAATACACTATGATTAATACCACGTGTTTCATAAAATTGTATTGTCTTAGCGTAAAATATTAACTCCCCTAGTTTGTCACCGGATTAACGAAACATTATATATTGTTTCAAAAATATTTTGTGTCTTTATTGCAAATATTATCCCAAGTAGCTGGAGGTATATTCTTATATATTTTTCTCACTAATGCATTATTGATTTTTACTGAAATCGTCTTTTAAACATATCCATGTAACCAGAGAGAGAGATGCTGTTCAGCTTTAAGAAATTCTAGGTTACCTCTTTTAATATAATGTAGTTCATATGCTGTTTGCCGTTTGAATGTTGTACTAAGATAAATCCATTAAATGTAGTTTTCTTGATCTTTCTCCAAAGTATTGCAAAATGTAATAAAATTCAAAATGAAAGAATTGCTTTAGAATCAGAAAAAATGTCCTTTATATATATATATATATATATATATATTGTTTTTTAACTTGAATTCTTTATTAAAAACAATCATTTGTGAAGTAAAAATGCTAAAAGTCACCCAATTTTTAGAGTCAATGCGTAAAATAAAATAAAATAATTTATAAATAGTAACTCTGTTTTTTTTTCTAAAGAATGTCTTTAAAAAATGCTAAATAAACAAATTACATTTTACAACGTAAAATGATATTCTTGACTTCATATTAAATAAGATTATAAGAAGATTAAAGATATTTTAAAAATACAGTAAATTACCACTGTCTTAACTGTTGGACTGAAAGAACTATCTATATATATATTTTTAAATAACTGAAGGAACTATCTATAATTTATTATATTGTGTTCCCGTCTTAATTTATGTTGGATCAAAATAATTTTTTTTATTTTGAATAATTTAAAACGCGCATATCCATATAATTGTGACTTTATTACTCAAGGGGGGAAAAAAGCAAAAAAAAATCTTAAAGCATTTTGAAAATACATTTTTTTCCTGTTTTTCTAATTAACTTTGACAGTTTATGTATTATCTCATTTCCGTGTACATTATTTATTGAAGAATAATGTATAAAATAAATATTTTTGTTTTTTTACTTTGTTACATTAAAAGCAGATGTAGAGGTAGGGTTTTTTTTACACTTTTTTTTCATGCAATTTGTGTGAGCACAAATTAGTTATTCTTTCAAAGACTTTCAGCAATTTATCATTTTACTTATTATGTTACAAATTTTTAGATTTATTTCCTTTTTTCTTTCAATTTATTTTCCATGGAAACTAAAATACTTATATGTTCGATTTTTTCCGCAATTTTTAAAAAATTGTATTGTCCTTATAAGCCAGGTAAATCTCTTCGACGTGCGATTGTTAATACAACAGTTTTTTATTTTATTTGTTAATAAAATACAGGCCAAATAAACTAATGTTATACCTGATCATTATTTATTATAGCGGATATATTTAAAATGTCCTCTTAAATATTTCTCGTAAATCATTTAATTTTCAATTTATAAAGTGTTCTAAATTATAAAACCAAAGCTCCAATTAGAATGCAAGAATACACAGCCTTATTTGTATTCTTGTATGAATATTTCCTCGATATTTAAAGATATACTTGAATCACCGAATTTCAAACAAACCTCAATATTCAAATTCGGATTTCAGTTAAATAATGAATATTAATTTTGTTGAATATCAAATAAACGTTTGTGGATGAATTTTTAATTTTGACACATCTGCATTTTATCCATGTATGTAATGATGCTATATGGGCTGACTGATTTTAAAATTCAATACCTTCCAAACGGTGACACATATTTTAAAAAATTTTGCAGAAAAGTAATGTATAATATCAGGAGTTTCTTTTTTTTCTTTTTTTCCCGCGATTCCTAATTTTAGTTCGAATTATCAGCAATAGATGGCGTTGCGAGTAATAAGCGTGCAATCGAGGCAAAAACTAAAATCTCCCAGCATTGATGCGAAAGAATGCGATTAAATACATGGAGTGGGTCTCATTCACTAATAAAGTCTTGTTCTTCGGGCACGATTCTGAATAAGGTTTTATTGGTGAATGAGACCCACTCCATGTATTTAACCTCCTTCCTTCACATCAATGTTGGGTGATTGCTGTTTCTGCCTCGATTGGAAATATAGTGCTCAACTCGCCATCTATTGCTGGCAATTTGAACTAAAATCAAGAATCTAAGGTAAAAAAAAAAATCCTGACATCATACATTACTCTCAAGGAAGAATATTTTTAATATCTCTCGTCAAAATTAAAATCAGTCAACCCGGTATATTTGACTTTCTTGATGTTTAAGAACGATTTAAAAAATCATCTCTCAGGTATAAATATACGGCTACCTTATTGTAGTACAATTTCTAATGTCGTGTTTTATTTCTACGGTTTTAACGTTTTAATGGAATTATGATTGGGTTGATTTGAAACTACACCTTGAAATATTTTGAAATCAAATATCATGGGGAGAAACTAATTAGATTCTTATGCTTACTGTGTAAAGTATTCCTATTAATAAATTATATAAATTCACATTTTTCCAAAAATAAAGAAACAAATAAAATTGATTTCTAATAAAAATTATGTCCTTTATTGAAAATAATATTTGATGAAATTACTTTATTCCATTCAAAAATTCATGAATTTATATTAGGTTTTGGCAGGTATTAAGCTGCAGATGAATGTAAAGAGAAATAAAATTCGTTGCATTTCCTTTTTTGTCTAGCTTATTATTACAATAGGAATACAAAACAAATAAATAGAAAGGAAAATATTATATTCATATACGTAAATATTTTGATATTTTTTAATAAATCTTTTCATACAATAAAAATAAACTATTTAAAAAAATAATATTGCGAAACAATTAATAACATTTTCAGATATAAATGAATGTAATTCAATCGTATAGACAGCAATGAAAATTATGAATTATGTATATTTAAAAGTCTCCGTTTTTTCTGTTACTTCCAGTTTTAGAAATAAGAATTTCTTGATTAAAAATATTAGTGAAATTGTGGCAAAATATTAAAAAAAACCCATCAAAATAATGATTTTTAATGTAAAAAAAGACAAATTCTTCTTAATCTACGATAATATAATATAACAAGGTAAGAAAATATACAAAAACCTCTTCCGAGAGACCCACGATTCCGACATGTGTTGTTCATTTTTAGAAACCTCAGAAAGCAATTTATTTTCAAGATTTAACGACAAATTTACAAAAATGAACTTTATGTTGCTGCCACGGATTTTCGGAAACGTTTCCGTGTAGTTTTTATAGTATTTTCTAAATTTAGAATATAGGATTTTTGGCTGCTATCAAATCTCAATTAAACACTTTAAGCTTCTTAACTGACTTCCTACATTCAAGATTAAAAAATAATATTAATTTTAATATTAATTCTAATGCTGTTAATTTATCATGTTTGTATATAAAACATGTTTGTTGAACATAAAAACTTTCAACTTCATAATTGATAGCATCCAAAAAACCTATATTTCGTTTAAGAAAACTAATTAATATACTATAAAACTATTCGTGAATCCTTCCAAAAATCAGTGGCAGCAAAATAAACTTTGTTTTCATAAATGCTTATTTAAATTTTGAAAATATAATAGTTTATGATATTTCTAAAGATAAAGAATGCTTTTCGGAATCGTGCATAACATGTACGAGGTTATTTGATATTTTATTTACTACTTATATTATATTATTCTAAATTCAGAAATATTTCTCTTTTTTACAGTGTTAAAATTTTTCATTATTTGTATTGATTTGCGGACAGTAATTTAAAATAATAAAAAAATATAACACAAAAATTCCTTTTCATGAGAGTAAAAAGTAAATAAATACAAACGTTTATTAAAATAATAACGAAGTAAACATTTCGTACGTTTCTCCTTAACAGATTCAAAATGTTTCATTCAGGGTTATATCCTTTCATACCGCGCGCTTGATTGTTTTGCACGAGAAGTACAATTGAAAAATTTTTAAAAACGTATTTTTTATGTGCAATATTTACGCTGTTACAAAGTCAACATATTTCATAAAAGTAATAAAAAACATGTCAAAAGAGCAATTACATATTACAATAGCAAAAATTAATTTTTATTTATAGTGCCAGTCTCAGAAAAAAGTAGAGGAATAATCACGTTTACTGTAAAATGTGCGAAAACCTGCTCGTTTTAATATTATTATTATGCAATGCAAAATAAATCAATGCATAAGTTCATTTCATAAGAAAGTATGAATCCAAAAGAAAGTTATTAGTAAAAATTGCCATTTTGTAAGTTTTTGACATTGTATTTTTAGATTTACTGTGCGTTATACGTTTAAACTTGTCTGAACGACGATGTCTTCTTTTTATTTAAATACTTGTAGAACCACCTGACTTTTAACGATAAGGGTATTACGATTACGATTACGAGGATATACGATTTTTACAGGTAAAATATTTAAAATCGAAATAGTACGACGATCACGAAGATCTGTACATTCCCGCACATAAATCGTTAAAAAACATTTAGGAAACAATGAAGTTATACACACACAATCATAGTGAAATACCTCAACATTGCAAATGAGAATGTGCATTTTCTTTGGTGCATGTAACATAAAAATATACGATTTTCCAGACAACACGAAAGGAAAAAAATCAACCAAATGACGCAGCATTTTGGCAAAACTTTATTCTGTATGGTATCTGTATATATATTATGAAATTAAAAGACAAAACTTTTCTTTGCAAAAATGTCTTACGCAAAATATCTAATAAAAAATCGGCAATGTTAGTCTTATTCGTCTAATCTTCCATGATCGGGTTCATAGACTATGCTGGCGCGAAATCGCTAAAATAGCTTTATAATTTCTTAAATATATGTTTAACTATTTTTTCAGTAAATTTGTTATGCTGCATTTTGTGCTCCGGCCGTAAACGGCTGCTGAGATATGGCAGAATAACCTAAAACTTTAAACCATCCCATGTAACCCGCTTAGTGGTTGAATTTCTAAAATTAATGAAATGCGTGTTTAACTATTTTTGTAGTAGATTTGTTATGCTGAATGTTACGCTCCTACCTATAACTACTACTGAGATATAGTAAACATTACCTAAAACTTCTATTCCTATTTAATCCTCCTTAGAGGATGAGTTTTCAAAAACCTTTTTAACACATTGTTGAAAAGTGTTTATGACTTCGGTTTGTCTGTTGTCCGTCTGTCTTGTAATTCGCGTAAATATACTCGGATTGCCTTGCAATTTGTGTAGGGTACTGTCATGTACTACAGCATGTTACATATTGAAAATGAAGTGTGCAGCACTTATAGTTTTTTTTTTTTACAGGGACAGTTAAAAGTATTCTGTTACATTACAGTCAATGGCAAATGATCGTTTCAAGTGCATTTTGATGATGCTACGCCATTTGAAACATGATGAAATTGACATATAATTATGAAGCGCATTAAAATATGCTTTTAGTAGAATTTGGGGTGCAAACATTTATTATTCATTTAGAGGATCACACACAAAAAAAATCTGTTAAACATTGTTCTACCGGAAACAATAATTTGCAGTGTAATTTAATGATGTTTCGCTATTTCAAACATAATGAATATAACATTCATTACTGAGGTGCACTATAAATTGTTCGCTTAAAAGTATGTTGGGCACTGCGTTTATTGTTCATTTACAGGGACACACAAAATATATCGATTATAATATAAGTGAGATAATTGCAGTCTATGTGTGATATTGTTGGCTTCCAGGAGATTCTAGGTAAAAAAAAAAAAAAATTCTCTTTTAAAAAAAACTCTTTAAAAGTAATTTATAGTCATAAGAATTAACAAAAAATCATTTAACTGACTTGCTCAAAGCAAGTCTTTCAATCTCAATCTGTAACTTAACCTAGCCATCTCCACTGAGCCAAACTCTCACGTCTTTTCTCATCATCAATAGCCAGGACCCAACTAAGGGTCATGTTCACTCCTCGCAGGTCCAGAGCAACATCATCTCTCAGTCAAACCTATTCAAGGGCCGCCTTGGTAATGAACTGTGCGCCATGGCGCAGGAATGCTAAGGACTGCCCATTCATATCCACAGCAACCATTCGCTCCTTGTCGCGTGGGAGCGCTGGCTCCAGCGGCTTGGATTTTGTACCTACCATCATTTCTTTTTATTTATCTGCCTTAGCCTGCCCACTGTCGCGTTAGGCATGTCCTGGCAGTACCGGCCTCTCTGGCCTAGTATGTATCTGTTTTTTATGTTTTTATTTTGAATAAATGTTGGCTGGGACCGCGCGCGCGAGGCATTGGCGGTCTCGGCGTGGGCCTTCCCTGCCCGTCGGAGGCTGGACTCCAACCCACACGAATCCCCGCGTGCCGGGGAAAATCCCGGGTGGGGCGCTAAAGGTCTACGGTCTGCATAGTCAGACCGATCTGTCCCACTCAGGCATTAAGTCTATGTGTGATAAGTCCGTTTTCAACTTTGTTTTGCGTTTTTAAGTCTAACGAAATTTTTTCATAGTACGTGAAGCGTATAAATTCAGTTGATCATACACAGGGCTACACAAGGGAATTCGTAAGTATTACAGACTATGTGAGTGTATTACAGACTATGTGAGTTTTAGGGTAGTTTTTAATTGTGTTACGCATTTTCCTGCTGAACTATATTTAGTGGAATATTAGCAGTTTGTGGAATATAAATAAATTCATATACAGAGCTATGCAAAGATACATTGTCATTTACGGTTGTTAATTGCTAGAAGTGAGTTTTAATTTGCCTTATTCGATTTTTACCTGAATGCGTTTTTTACGTTTTAGCCTAATATTGCTATGTGTACTAAAAAAAAATCGATAATAAGATACATCTCTGTATAAAAGATTTCCGAGTGCATTTCCATCGATTGACGAAAACTGCTAAATCTGTATTTTCTAACTGGGCTAAATTTTTTTCTTACTATGTTAGTACATATCCAAATCTACAGATCATATACAGGACTAAAAAAAAATACTCGACTATTTTTTTTCTTTTTTTTGACAGTGGAAGGTATTTTAGAAAACTGTACTTTTCAATGTGTTATATATTTTATAAACTGTTTACTTACATATCTTCTTTCACCTTATTTAACGGTGAAGTTTCGTTACAGTTTTATGGATGTGTTGGAAAGTGTTTCATAAACTATACTTGACGCATGATTTTTCGTTCTTGTTTATTACTTGCTTAGGTCATAACAGTAATCTAAAGTCCAAATTTGACTTTACTCGTTTCAGCTCTGTGTTGATGAGTCAATCAGTCGGTGAGGAGTTATCGCTTCATAATATTAGTATAGATAACTAACTTTTAATAACTTTGAGAATTTTTCGCAGCTTTTATTTTAAGTTTGCTTCGAAAAGTTTGCTTTTGATGGGCTTATAGTCCAGTAGAAATAGCATTTTACCTTACAAAAATTCGGGTAGTTCTGATTTTTGGGTATGTTGTAAAGGTTGACTCTCTAATAAAAAAACCAAGTTTTCGAACTTCTAGACCTTGTGCGTTTTTCATAATATTGAAAAAAACAATATTTTTCGGCACTTTTTTCGATTTTTCTTAAATAACTCAATTTTAATGCATTTTACAGAAAGAAGCACTGTTACCATTTTGTAGAGCGTAAAATTCTCTACAACATGCAGTATTCAGGTTTTTAAATTGTCCAAATAGGGGGTAAGATACGGAGCCGGGAAAATAGGGTAAAATTTGCAAAAAGTGTAAAAATCTACAAATGACGTTCGTTTTTGCTTAATAACATACTTTTAGTGTGTTTTAGAGACAAAAGCACTTTCAATAATTTGTAGAGTATAAAATTCTCTACAACATGCAGTATTCATGTTTGTAAATTGTCCAAATAGGGGGTAAGATACGGAGCCGGGAAAAGGGTTAAATTTGGAAAAAATGTAAACATCCACAAATGACGTTAGTTTTTGCTTAATAACCCACTTTTGGTGCATTTTAGAAACAAAATTGTCATAATCAACGTTTTAGAGCATGAGATAGTCGATAGTTTCATGTATTATAGGTTGACCCTCTAATAAAAAAAACCAAGTTTTGGATCTTCTAGACCTTGTGCGTTTTTCACGATATTGAAAAAACCAATATTTTTCGGCACTTTTTTTGATTTTTCTTAAATAACTCAATTTTAGTGCATTTTACAGAAAAAGCACTTTCACCATTTTGTAGAACATAAACGTTTCTACAACATGCAGTATTCAGATTTGTAAATTGTCAAAATAGGGAGTAAGATACGGAGCCGGGAAAATAGGGTAAAATTTGCAAAAATCCATTAAAGACGTTAGTTTTTGCTTAATAACCTACTTTTAGTGCGTTTTAGAGACAAAAGTGTCAATATAAAGTTTGTAAAGCATGAAGTAGTCTATAAGTTTCATTTATTAGATCATTAAATGTCTATAATAGACTCTTGAACTAGAACATCCAATCGAGTCAAGTACAGAGACGGACGCTGAAGTATCTGAGACGATGGTATCATTACCAGGGCCAAGCAGCAGAAAAAGGAAACATATATGACAAAGTGACTATACTTTCTATATATTTGGTGATTAAATTCTTGTACATTCTGTAATTAATTAACCGCATCGTGTTTTCAACATCAAAAATAAAAGCTCGTTTTTTAAATTAATAACTTGTTAGGCAGTATTTTCCTGTTTTCACCCAAAATCTTTTTGCTGTGATTTTAAAGGTTTATTACAAATAATTAATTTTATAATAAATGAAACTATCGACTATCTCATGCTCTAAAAAGTTGATTATGACAATTTTGTTTCTAAAATGAACTAAAAGTGGGTTATTAAGCAAACACTAACGTCATTTGTGGATTTTTACATTTTTTCCAAATTTAACCCTATTTTCCCGCCTCCGTATCTTACCCCCTATTTGGACAATTTACAAACACGAATACTGCATGTTGTAGAGAATTTTAGGCTCTACAAATTGTTGAAAGTGCTTTTGTCTCTAAAACGCACTAAAAATAGGTTATTAAGCAAAAACTAACGTCTTTAATGGATTTTTGCAAATTTTACCCTATTTTCCCGGCTCCGTATCTTATCCCCTATTTGGACAATTTACAAATCTGAATACTGCATGTTGTAGAGAATTTTATGCTATACAAAATGGTGAAAGTGCTTTTTCTGTAAAATGCACTAAAATTGAGTTATTTAAGAAAAATCAAAAAAGTGCCGAAAAATATTGGTTTTTTCAATATTGTGAAAATCGTACAAGGTCTAGAAGGTCGAAAACTTGGTTTTTTTATTAGAGAGTCAACCTTTACAGCATACCTAAAAATCAGAACTACCCGAATTTTTGTAAGGCAAGGCCCTTTTTTGCGCTATTTCTACTGGACTATTACAGTACATTGCAACTAAAACGCCCACGCATGCGTATCAAACAGAAGTAAAAATATTTTTCGATTAGGAAGATAAAAATGTGTGAAATACTTAAAACACAATGAGTAATATTACTGCAAAATTAATTAAACAATGCGGATAGAATGATGAAATACAAATACAACAGTAAAATAATTGCTGCAATAAATTAGTGAACAGTTTCTACGTAAAATTCTTTAAAGAGGACATTTCTGACACTTTCAATATATAAATAATTAATTTCCCAACTGGGAGAAAAATGTCTGGGAACTCATATGAATTCTTTACCAATTTGAATAATTGTGTTAAAATTAATCTAGTGACATTCAATATAATTTAGCAGGATGTGAACATTTTTGGTAGAGTGGTAGAAACAATACAAAGTACACTTTAAAAAGAGGCGAATGTCCTTAATACATGAAAATATAATATAACCATGAACGAAAATGTAGAATAACCTCTTCCGAGATGTCCATGATTAGGAAAAGCATTCTTTACCTTCAGAAACCTCAGAAACAATTATATTTTCAAGATTTAAAGAAGCAAAGATAAAAATAAAATTATTTTGCTGCCACTGATTTTCTGAAATTTTAGAGCAGTTTTTTTCAGTGTTTAATCAGTTTTCTTAAACCGAAAGATTTGTTCTCGAATGTTATCAATTCTCAAGCAAACATTTTCATGTTTAACAAACATGTTTTACAGACAAACATGATAAATTAACAGCATTAACATTAACATTAAAAGCAATATTATGTTATTACTATTACATGTATAAATTCAATTACGCAGCTAAAAAACGATTAATTGAGGATTGATAGCATCTATAAAAAGATATTCAGATTTGAGAAAACTGATTAATGCACTATAAAATATATGTTTAATAGCGGTTGATAGACTATATAATGTACGTTTTCATCCGTGGTTACATTATAATTTTATAGATAAAAACAAATATTTGTCTTTTTTTTACAGTTGTTTTTTGCAATGAAAATTTCCCTTTTGTTTGTGAGAACAATATATCAAGCCTACTTGGAATTATCATAGAGTACCTTTGAAAAGAAATTCCAAATATTGATGTTAAATAATGAAATAAATAAAGAGGTTTATTTACAGAGTTTATTCTTCGTGATAATCTAGTCATATCCTACCCCAGAAATGTATTCTTATATTTAGAAACAGGCGCCTTTAAAAGTAATCCTCTATCTCATAACAGATTATTGTTCTGAAGCGGCTTCATTAAGATTCCTTAATGGAATTTTTATGCTAAATGCTCTCTTCATGAAGAGATCTGCTAGTTTCTGAAAAGTATTTATATAGTTAAGTTTTTCTAACTGCATTTTCGGTCGAACGTATGAAATGCGGTAAAGAGATGGAGTTTCTTATCCAAATCTAAAAATGAAAATAATTAAATTGGTATTACAATAATGGTCAGAATATATCACTAAATTATGATATCGCATACAAAGGATAAAAAAATATGTTAAAATATTTCATTGTTATCTGAAAAATGAAATTATACATGCAGTTTCATGCATGTATTTCTTACATGAATACATACGTTGTGCAAAATTTCTATTAAGAGAAAATAAATTATTTTTTTTTCAAAAATAAATAAATAAATAAATAAATAAATAAAATAATAATAATATTCTGAAGATACACAAGAATTATATAAATAATTTTCATACTAAATGTATTTTGGTTAAACTTTTTTTTTTTTTTGCCAAAAATTCATTCCATGAAGAAAACATATACTTAAATCCAACTGCATGTTATCAGTGTTAATAAGTGTCACATATTCATAGGGAAAGAATTTTCGTAATAGAAGTTGCTATTTCACTATAAAAAAAGAACATTTTGTAGGTGATCGTTTTAGCATTTACCAGAGGACATAATATACATTTAATAATGAATTTAGTTTAATTTTGATACAGTGTTGTTGACTTAGCCCCTTTTATTATTAAAAAAACTACCACAGAACCAGAGTTTGGGTACAGTAATGTTATTTTATTTAATCATGGAATGCCTATCACCAAAAAAAAATTTACTATACAGAAATTCAGGTAGTATGGTACTGCTCCGAGATAAACAGTATGGAGTTCAGGGGAGGGAGATTTACACTTTCAAAACATTGCCTAAAACAAAATCTCAAATCTCCCGGGTGGGAAAAGCCACTCCCTAAATTCAACACTGAAACAATGGTGCAAATTTGGCAACACTGATTTTGAACTATTGTATGGCTTATTGGCCTTAAGCAAAATTTGGAGAATGATTTTCCATTTGTTCCGATAGATAGCCTATGTCCAATCAACATTTTTTTCTTTAGTTTTTGCAACAGTAAGGAAAGTTAAAAGATCTTAGATGATATCCGACGATATTGCGTTAATACTTATAAGGAAGTCATTGGTGGGATAAAAATTTCAACAGAAACATTGCTAAGGGATGGTAGAGTAACAAGAGACAACCAAACAACCTATCCTATATATATATATTTACAACTATGAAATATAATAAAACATAGCATTTACTTTTAACCTATTATTACCCCTCCAAAAAAAATGATCATGCAAATATATGTATTGTTTTTCAATTTGGAAAAATATATTCAAATTTAATTACTCATAATAATTCAAGTTTTTTTCACAGTACAATATTATGGTAAAAAATGGACATAACATCTCGATATAGTTCATATATTAGTTTTTGTATAAGATGTTGATTCTTATTATGTTTGTAAATTTTTAAAAGCTATTTTAGTTGAGATTTGTGAAAAAAAAATTACCCACTCTGCTAAATCTGACGCAAATCATCATATAACTGATATGTTGTGGCCATCACAAAAATTTAATCTATATAAATCAAATCAATTTAATGCTTTTAATTGAATGATATTGTATTCTCATATTGAGGATGCTAAGCGTGAAATTTCGCTGAATTTTGTGAATTTAACTGGTGATATACGTATCACCTATTTCGAACAAAACACCGAATTTTGGCACCCTTCTCTTAGATGATCACAAACAAAATTGAATGACAATCTATTCCTATCTTCAAGATTCTAAATTTGATGTTTCGATAAATTCTGCGCACATAAACTGGAGATATAAGGATCACATGAATTGAAAACATCATCGATTTGTGGCATCTTGGGGGACTTTACCCCAAAAACTAATCCGCATCAGGACACATAAGGAAAGAACTTCATATGAAATTTCATCCTATGCTATGAAATAGTTCGTGAAGAAGAGCGACAACAAAATTTTGTGTCATATACAGATAGCCATACAGACTGATGGACAGAAATTTTCTAAAAATAGTCCAATCGCGTTCAAAACCTTCTAAAACGTATAAATCCGTCGAAAACCGAAAATCGAAAATTTTCAAGAATCCAATACTTTCTTCTTGCTTAGACCGAAGAAAGTAAAAATGTGACTAATACCAACTCATTATTAATAATGCCCACTAATTAATGCTATCCTTAAATTATGCTTGGGAGTCATATACAGGCATTTGCGACGTTTCTCTTTATCTTATTGTGTTGAGTATACATAAAGAATATTTGTTTAAAAACGGCATCATAGTCTAACGTATTACGATAATCATCATTTTACTAATATTTAATGGAAATAAAATATACAATGAAATATATATATTTTTTTGGTGTTTGGTATATACATGGATTTTTAAAGTAGAATGATCTAATTTTACGTTCAGGTTTATAAAAAAAAATATATAAAGATAAGAAAAGGGAAAATATAATTTTCTAAATTAAATCAGGAACTGTATTAAATTTCACTAAATGGCATTGATAAATTCAACTTTAACGAAATGTTAGCTGATAGATATCTTAAATAACTCCATTAAAAGTTAGAAACTATAAATCCTTCCTTTAATTTTCTGAAAAAGGGAAACAATTGGCGAATCAATATAAAGAGAGCAAATCTATTCTTTTAGAAAAATGAGCTTTTAAGTCACTAATAAAATTTAGAATAGGTTTTTTAATTCCATTTATTTAAACCGTTCTTTCTAATTTATTTAGGGAACATACAACTGTGGTCAGCGAGCAAACGTTTAGATTCAATTATCGTTTATTCTAAATTAAATTGTAAAAGAAAATGGAAATAAATTAAATTAACCACTATAGCAAATACAAAATGTAAAATGGCTTTTTCTATTTCAGTTACATATAATTTAAAATGATTTATAATTTTAAAACAAGCTTGAAATTCTACGTCAAACGTGAAAAATGAGGTGCGTTGATACTATAACTAGTTTCATAAGGATTTATATCGTCTGCTATTATATGACTAATTTCCGTAATAAAAATCTACATTTTATCTTTTGTTAACAATTACTGAAAATTCCAGCTTAAACTTAAGACTAGCTTTAAAAATTTCATAACATAATATCCATATTTAGGCTCTTTTTCCATTTAATACATATTTATCCGGAAATGTCTATCCAAAACACAATCTCTAGATTATATGATTGCTATAATTAAACAATTTTAGTATACAAATTTGGTTTTTAAATTCAGTAATACTGAAATAATATGACTCCATCTTAAATATTATCTAATCACCATGGCAACATAGAATCATTACCTATCATGGGATACCATTGAATTAATTACGTATGACAGGATTTAATAAAATGAAGAAAACTTTTTTAATATCTTTTAAATTTTTATTCGATGTTGATGAAATTTGAAATGACTCGACAAAATTTCTGCAACGATCATATATATTAAATTTCAAACCATTCGGTTGGATAGTTTTTGCGCTGTTATACGCGGACAGACAGACAGACGGACGGACGTACCAGACGACGGTATACGGACGACGGCAGCACCAGGTGCTACGTATTTATATAATTACGAAAGCACCTAAAAAGCTTTTGAAAATATTTTGCAAACAATTAACCATGTTTATAATTTTTAACTCATAAATTCCTTTATTCAAATTTTAAGTAGAGTTAAATAGTACACCAATTTCATTGAATGTTTTGGACTTGTGTGTACATACGTACTTATGTTTTATAAAAAACTACAATTTTCTCTAAAAAGTAAATTTAAGCCACAAACATTACAACAAAGTACTATTAAGGGTATCGTTTTTGTAAAACATATATATCATAGAGTGTTTCCCGTTCAAAAGTATCTTACTTGAATATGACAGTAAAAGAAATATTACGCATCTAAATTAAAAACAGATACATATTGAGATCAAAAACTCATCACATTTGGAAAAAAAAAATGTATTTTTGCAGGCAATTTTTTGATGGCACGAGAAATTTCCCAAGGAATAATCAAGTTCAAGTCAAGCGTTCTGTAGAATTATAGTGGGGTTACTGAAGAAATTTCAGCTGTAATTTGGGTTTTCTATTGTGACATTATCTTTTAAAAAGTCACATAAACACAGCCAAAGGCAGTTAACTCTGGTAAACATTTGTGTCTATGATATTGAACCATCACTTCCAATACTCTTGCTAGGGAAAGCTACATTTAATGTATGGCATGTAAACTTCAGTGAGGTGGAACAGCATTCTGTGGTAAAATAATAGATGAATGTAAATGATTATTTTTTTAGATAAATTGTTCTAGCATTTCGACAAAAAATTCCTCATGTTACTATTTCTTCTACAAAAAATAGAAAACCTGATCTTGCAACATGCTGCACCAAACATTCATCAAATCAGCCCTGCACCATTTCTTGGGGTGACATCACGTTTTATTTTAGCGTAATTTTTGAACGGGATATACTGTAGATTATGAGTTTTTAAAATACATGATCATCGTAAAACATTATTATGTACAAATGCCAAATTTCGAGAAATTTATCACAATACTGTTATCAATATGTTACGGCTATCAATACTTCTATTTACGAAATAGACATAGGATACTCTGTACTTTTTATACACATAGTCATCTAAAAACAGTATTAACACTTACACACATACAGGTGCGAAATTCTGAGAAATGTACCACTGTATTTTTACCACCGTATAATTGATATTCAATGATATTAAAATATACAAAGAACAAAAATTTAAGCTTCTTATTCCATGAATTCTTAAATTAATAAACAAATATATTTGAAAATAAAAATTAAATTTGTACTTAATTTTGTAAAAAAAAAAAGTTCCTTTTTCTTTTTAATAAAAGTTTAAAAGAGAAAAATTAAATTTCTATCTATTGCAGTATTGCATTTGAGTATAACTAAAAATAAGCAGATAAATAGCCTAAATATCTTAATTAAATGCTTGGAGAAAATATCTTCTTCATGTTTTCTTACAAAATAAAAAAATTGCGGAACAGCATTATGACAATTAATATAATTTACTTTTAAATACGTTCAAAATCCTCAAAGTACTGTAAAATGCAATTTTAACTATGATTACTTAAACTTCCTTTGCTTCTTTGTTTAGAGGGCATACAAGAGTGGTTCCAAACAGAAGGTAATAAATTACTTTATTATTAATTATAGTTTATAGAACATTAAACTAAAAGAGAAAATAAAATATATATCTTCTACAAATGAAGTAAATTAAATATTAATAAAAATTGTGAAAAAAAATAACATTTGTTGAATTTGGTTTCTCCAAAAGGATTTGCAAATTAATGCATGCCATTAAAAATGTATTTATTGTAAAAACAAAATTAATTATTTATAATTTTTTGAGTTTAAATATTTTACTATACGGAATTTAAATTGGATAGTCCAAATTATTTTTCAGAATCTGTAATTATTGAGAAAAATATATATATACATTCTTCATTCATTTATTAATACTGTTTACTTTGCGTCAATTCCCAAAACATCACCTAATTCGACAATTAAAGCCAATATATTTCATTTCATTTTGCAGTTTAAATTTTAAAACATTTATTTTCAATATTGTCTAATCAATTTAAAGAGCTTTGAAAAAACTAAAAATAGATTTTTTATTAGAATGTTATTAAATATTCCATTCACTAGAAATTCTGTTGAAAAATCTTATTATATTATACACTTAGCTGTTTTAATTTCGTTAATTTTACTTCTGTTATTTTCCTTAATAGAAACTTTATAGAACATAATGAATATACACAGGATGTCTTTTTTTTTGTGAAGTATTATTATTTGTTTAATCTATATAAAACAATTCTCAATTAAGAAGCTCTTACTTTTATAATTGAAAGATTATTGAATTTGAACATATAACCTTTAACTAATACTCTGAATGAAAAAAAAATAATTTCTCTATCAAATTTAATTTGTAAAGAGTAAAAATTTTAAAATGATTTTATTCCACGTAAAATATATCCCCTTTTTCCCATATTATTTTTTAATTAAAAATACTTACACTGTAAAAAAGAAAAAATATAGGAAAATATAACCATGAACGAAAATAGATAATATCCTCTTCCCAATAGCCCATGATTCCGAAAACCGTTCATTATCTTTAGAAAACTCAGAAAACAATACATTTTCTATATGTAAGATAGAAGTTTGTTTTGCTGCCCCTGTTTTTCCGAAACGTGTCCGAGAAGTTTTTATATTGTATTAATCAGTTTCCTCAACACGGGATATGGCTTTTTCGGATGCTATTAATTATCAAATAAATATTTTCATGTTCAACAAACATGTTTTATAGGCATACGTGATAATTAACACCATAAATATTAACTTTAAAATTATAATTAAGCGGGAGTAATACTTTATTACTCCCGATTGTATATATTAAATTAGGCAGCTGAAAATGTTTACTTGAGATTTTATAGCATACGAAAAACCAATATCCTGGTATTAGAAAATTGATTAAAAGAAAAGTGCCCCGTTAAACTGATGGCATTGAGCTCACCGGCCATTCACACTAATTGTATATTATTCTCTTATTTCAAAGAATAATGATCCTCGAAAAATAAAGAAATCGATAATAAACCTGTATACCAAATTTGAAGCAAATTGAATAGATCTGCATTGAATACCCATTTAGCTAAATTAAGGGGGATAACATCCCATTTCCCCCCTTTATACATAATTAATGAACCTCAAAATCTAATCAGGGAAGCGCCTTATCAAAATAAAACATGTATACTAAATTTGAAGCAAATACGATAATTCTGCATGAAAAACTCATTTATCAAAATTAAGGAGAATTAGCCTCCCGTTCTGTCCTTTATACTTAACCAATAAATCCCCAAAACTACACTTGCAAGCGCCTTAACAAAAAGAACCCATATACAAAATTTGAAGCAAATTGGATAATTCTGCATGAAAAAAACATTTATCTAAATTTAGGGATGTTAGCTATCCGTTCCCTCCTTTGAACTTAACCATTGAACCCCCAAAAGTAATAAAGGAAGTGCCTTATTAGAATGAACCTATATACAAAATTTGAAGCAAATCGGATAATTCTGCATGAAAAACCCATTTATCTAAATTAAGGGTAGGGATTAGCTCCATTTTATACTTAGCCAATGAACCCCCAAAACTATTCAGGAAAGCGCCTTATTAGAATGAACCTATATACAAAATTTGAAGCAAATCCTAAATTTCTATCAATAGTTATCGCGTTACGTATACATACATACGTACATACATATGTACAAACATACGTACGTACATACAGAACCTGCGGGCACATTAGTTCTCAGGCTTTGATAACCTGTGAGCTAAAAACTACTCAGAAACGTTTATCAGCGGCAGCAAAAAAAAACTTTTATAAATACTTCTTTAAGTCTAAAAAATATATTGGTTTCTGAGGTTTCTAGAGATAAAGATTGCTACTCGAAATCATGGGCAACTCGGAAGATGCTAATGTATTCGTTCATGCTTATATTATATTTTCGTAGATTAAGAAACATGTCTTTTTTTTATAGTTTGTGTTTACAGAACAAAAATCAATTATATTAAAAAAGATCTATATGTATGCCATTTAGAGATAATATACAAACAAGGTGCACTTTCTTAATCTGTATGAAATGTAATTTAAATCTATCGCATAAATAAATACCACATGAGAACAGTTAATATTGTTTGTGATTACATTATGAACAACTTTTATAATTATTTATGCAATAATTTCTGACTGTGGAATTTTCTCTTTTGTCCATTTCCATGCTTTAATGCTTCTTTACATAATAACAATTTTATATAATGTGCCATTTCCAAATATTTTATATGGAATTTAATTCCTTGAGCTACACTAAATTAAATAAGAATAACATTTAAGATACTTATCCGGATTAAATTGCTTGCAACGCTATAAATATAAGTTATTTCAGACTAGCACTGCTCATTAAAATTTTTAATGACATCCTTTATTTTTATTTTTATTTTTATTCTACGAAACATTTATAAACATCTTCAAATTGCATTACTGACGAAAGCAACAAACACCTGTGTATTTTAAAAAAGGAATAAATACTTACAGTATTTGTTTTAAAAATATTTCAAGTAACTAAGACACGGAAACTTTTTATATAGATGTCGCATTTAATTAATACTAAAATATCAGCATGATAAAAAATTACACATGTTTTCATTAAAAATTTTGAAATTGATAAACTTATTAAAAAATATAGGTTAAGACTTACGATGAGTTTTAACGACATAGATTTTAGTTTTTAACTGCCATAAAGAAGGCCCATAAAAATTTTAGTCAACTAATAAAAATTGCAAACTATATACATAGATTTATTGATTAATATGTAGATAAGTTAGATAATTATATTTAGACTTCTTAGATGATTATGCAATCTTCAGTAAGAATTACAAAAATACTACACATTAATTTATTAAAATACATGTACAAATATATTTAAAACTTATTAACATCAGTAGTGTAGTAAAATTTTATAATTCAGTAACCATTTTATTTATACGGTTTACATCAAAAAAGTAGACTAGCCTTCAATCATCAGTTTTCTTAATTTTTAAATGTGAACAAAAAACACGTTGCTTGAATGTTTTACATAAGTTGAAAGTAACACGGTCGGCATTGTCCAGTCAAACCTAAATGTCAAATAACAAAAAAAGTCTGACATAGTTTATTTTTATGAATTTATAAAGGATATTTAAAATTTGAAAGTCATATCATATTTGACTGAAAAGTGTGAAAGGATATTTTTTCTTTCTCTAAGGGTTCTAATTTTTTAAATATACAATTCATCTTCTTAACATGATATTATGATAAATGTTTTAAATATTTTTGTCTAAAATCTGTAGCCAGCAAACTAACATCAATAATTTTTGAAAAATTATTTTATTTAATGACAGAAATGTTTTAATTAAATAATATGAAGATTACTTTTCGGAATTTTTGGTGACAAACGAACTTCAGGCAAAATGGTTTAAAACCACCAATTTAAAGCTTCCCCATGTTGTGCTAAGTTGTTGAAGTGGGCGAAATTCAAATAAATTGGGTTATTACATTAAGTGTGTACATGATGGACACGCCCTCTTATTTTCGAAATTTGAGATAAAAAAAGGCCATAATTTAGCGGCAATACAACTGCGAATTCGAATTACTGGCATCCGTACTTTTCATCGCGCTAATGTTTTAATTTATACTATTCACATAATACATTTAATTTAAATTTTTAAGTACTATATCAAATTTCTCTGCAGTAAAGTGTTTATAGATTTTTTTTAATTAAATATTTGCAGTCAGAAAAAGCCTTCAACATAGGGTTCAACTAATTTAGAATCTATATAATGATTGATTCCTGGAATCGTAGCTAAACTATAGAAGATTATTTTCTTAACAAAGAATGTTTCCAATAGCGTTACTTTGATGTTTTATGCGGTCTTTTAAACATATTTTCTAATTTCGTAAACTATCATATTTATGCAATGTTCGAGAAAGAAATTTGTGTTTAAAGAAAATGTTATTATGGTAATTCTGTTATTTTTAGCATATATGCGAACATCAGCAATAAAAATATTTAATGCTTAATTAAATATACTTAAATTAAGCTAATAACACCGTATGTACTGTCAACTGCATTCCAAATTCTAGAGCACTGTCTCAGTGTTCTTGGACGCGTGTGGCAATCATTTCTAGCATTTTTCCTGGTATAATCACATTTCACAAAAGCAGATTATCCTTCTTGAAAATATCGGTACAAAACCTTCGTTATTGTTAATTTTATGAACGAAAATGCGGGATCGGCTTGGATTGATACACCTTGTATTTTTAACTGAATACACATTGTAACCTTTCAACCTTGGATTTTTTATATTAAAATAAGTGAGTAACAGTGTGCTGTTCTACCCTTAAAATTTCGTACATGAGCTTGAATCTATCGCTTGGGGAGGCCTTTGCACCTAGGACCACGTTTTGTTTAATATAAAAAAAAGTGAGTAACTAATCATTTTTAAAATTGGTAACTGAAGTGCACGCATGCTTAGAGGATTCACCTCTTTGGAAGTAACATACATACTTGAAATAGGAAATTATTCCGAATAGGTTCACTTTTCTGTAACAATTCTCTGTTATTTTTAGCATATATGCGAACATCAGCAATAAAAATATTCAACGCTTAATTAAATATACTGAAATTAATCCAATAACAACGTATGTACTGTCAACTGCATTCCAAATTCTAGAGCACTCTATCAGTGTTCTTGAACGTTGTGGCAATCATTTCTAGCATTTTTCGGGGTATAATCACATTTCATAAAAGCAGATTATCCTTCTTGAAAATATCGGTGCAAAATCTTCGTTATTGTTAATTTTATGAACGAAACTTCGGGATCGGCTTGGATTGATACACCTTGTATTTTTAACTGAATACACATTGTAACCTTTCAACCTTGGATTTTTTATATTAAAATAAGTGTGTAAAAGTGTGCTGTTCTACCCTTAAATTTCGTATCGCTTGGAGAGGCCTTTGCACCTAGGATCACGTTTTGTTTAATATATAAAAAAGCAAAAAAACAAAGTGAGTAACGAATCATTTTTAAAATTTGTAACTGAAGTGCACGTATGCTTAGAGGATTTACCTCTTTGGAAGTAACATACATACATGAAATTGGAAATCATTCCGAATAGGATCGCTTTTCTGGAACCATACAAATTACTATAGACACAATGATTTCTAATGTACTTAGAGCCGGAAGTTTTGGTACGTTGGGCCATTGCCTGAAATGTTGAATTTACCTTTCATAAAAAAGAAAAAATATGCATTGACTTTTTTTAAAACAAACAATCAGCATCAGATAACACACGAGTTGAAATCCACTGGTTTTAAATATGTTTAAAATTGCATATTTTATAGTGTGGGATAAAATAACAAATCAAAAATTAACATATCACTCTCCCACATCATGTGAAGTCTGAAATTTAAAAAAAATCAAAAATTCTAGAATGTAAACTTTATATGTAATTAACATATTTTTTCATGTGTAATACTACATTATTACAATTCGAAAAGCTTTTCCCAAATGTATTATTATAAAGTATTATCAAAATTTAAAAATCTTGTTCCAAAAATTAAATTAGGGCACTAACGTTCCAAACTTTCCATAAGCCATTTTATGGAATTCGTAAAGGATTTTTAAGTGCTTCATAAGAGGATTAAAGAGCAGGATTGTTAGACATTTATAATTACCCACATATTCTCAAACTAATATATTAATACTAAAACATTTAACTAAATTCCATTAGCAACATCCATTTTATAAACTAAATGGATAAATAAATCTAAAATATATGAAAATTTTCCATCGGCAGAGGCTGTGTTCGCACCGACAATTACAGAAAAATTTAAAATAAAATTAAAAAAGGGAAGAAAATAATTGAATTTTATGTAAAGACATAGACGTAGGTACAAGGCCATTATTTCGTCCTAGGTACAACTTTGGGTGATTTGACATAAAATAGCCTCCATTAAACATTTCACGTGGACAGGGTGTATATGATACTTTAACTCTTCAGAAAACCATTAAATCTAGATGTTGTAGGATAAATTAAAATATGTTACTATTTTTATAAATAATAAAATAATTCAGCTACAAAATTTTACTTTTGTACCTGGAGAACAGTTTTCTATTTTAGTTTCTTTCAACCTCCTTCTTCTGGAATTCAAAATGGCTACAGTAAATACAACTGGCGTTGACTCTTATCCAGCTGAAGAATAAAACTTCAATCCAAATATTATTTAAATGAATGGTAGACTGGGTACATGATGGTCCTAAGGTACTCAGGTAACCCCTTTATTGTATCAAAAAATATTTTTTTTTAAGCCTACATAAAATCCCTTTATTGAAATTATTGTCATAAATACCTTGTTTGCGTCCGTATATATTCTTCCTAGTTTTTCTTATTTTTGCTTTATTCATTTCTTCAATATTTATACTCTGCGATGCATACACTAAGTGAATTATGTTTTTCAGATTCAGGAACACATATGACTATTGTACTTTTTGAAAATTGCATCTAAAAACAATCCATAAATTTACTTTTCGGTTTTATTTTTCAAAATATTACATAATATAGTAAAATTAAAATAATATAGTATATTTTTCGATGTATAAGTCAATCAAGTGTATAAGTTGATTGTATATTTTTCATCCTGAAATTACGTATTTTAGAAGTATTCATTTTATAAATCAGATCCTTAATGTTTTGATGTTATATATATATATATATATATATATATATATATATATATTAAATTTCAATTACATGTTTGCAAAATATGTTGAAAATGAAATATTTTGTAGGATAAAATAGTACGAAAAGAATCGATGTTTTTCTGGCGCTACAGCTACAAATTTCTTTGCTTTCTGATGGTTTAAAAAGTGGGCTGAAACACCAGAAAATACTGCAGTTAGGATTTTGACACATTACTCAACTGTGGAAAAATTCTGAAATAATAACAAAATAAACAAGACTTTTAACAAAAAGAAAACATTATAAACGCCATTTCTATTGCACTAACATTTTTATAGGAAATATATCAAGCGTTACACAATTTAAAATTTTGCTATTTATAATTTTGCTTTATGTAATCACAAATTAAACAAGTAGTTGTGAAACAAGTAATGACATATGCACATGGCTCATGGCTGAGATTATAAACTTCGTCGGAACTATTGCAACCCATATTCCATAACATGCGAATGTTTGCTTAGGCAAGTTCTATAAAATGAGTCAGAGAAGTCATCAAACATTTGTTTTGAAGATAATGATGCCTCGTCAAGTTTTTTGCAAAATCCATTATAGAAATTAATTTTTTGTTAGTATTTTCCCACTGTCTTAGACATGTCTTTTATTAGACATTTAACTTTGCGTAGGAATTTGCAGAAGACTCTGTTTGATGTTAACAACTATAAAAAATTGGCAGAGAACTACAATATTCTGAATGCATGTTTTCTTTTATTAGATACAAATTTTGACTTTAGGGGTGTATGAAGGAAATATTTGACTGTTTAAGTTTCATGGACTAATTGGACTTTAAAAGTGATGCTATCTGATTGGATGAAATATTTGACTGTTTTAGTTTCATGGACTACTTGGACTTGAAAAGAGATGTTATGTAATTGTGATTCATGAGCATCTTTCACTGTTGTTATAATTTATTTAAATAGTTTTAGTTAGTTTATTTTAGGTTATATCGGCATTGTAACTTGAAATGTCGTAATTTCTTGATTTGAGTTCAGGTTAGTTATTTTATTATTATTATTATTATTATTATTATTTAGGTTTAGCTATTTTAAGATTTTTTGATGTAAATAAGTGTATGTTTTGCTTTTTTTTAGAAAAGGATTCTGTATTTTTGAAATGTTTAAATAATCGCCCGTTGATTAGGGCCTGTTTCTGAGGCTAGGTTGTGCTGGTTGGTTCAGGGGGATTTTTCCGCCGGGGCATGAAAAGCCATAAACCTAACGGTTTCGCGCTCCGGCTGGGTGCTTCCAGCCCATAGAACCAGAGATAGAAAAGTGCCCCTTGGTGGTGAAAAAACGAACTAAAATCGGTAAGCTCTATCGATGTCGAGTCGAATGAGCCAAACCGCGTCTTGATGTGAACCTTAGAACCCGCTGCAAAATCCTTTAGTTACACCTTACACCGCCAGGGGGCGCAATCTGTTCTTTACGAACATAACCGAAATCTGTAAAGCTATCGAAATCCAGTCGAATGAGCCAAATCCCGTCGTAATCGGTCCCATATAAATGCACCACGAGTGCTTATCGAGAACGATTTCGTCCTAAATCATCTCGACCAATCACATCTTACTGCAGATATGATGCCAATTTCTTATTTATAAGGTACTCTAGTTTCTCATCTCTCAAGATTTTGTTGAAAATCCATTCGAACAATGAAATTTCATTTCTTGTATGCCACACCTTTTACATTTATAAAGAGAATATATTGCTCAATGTTGAGGTTAAAAGCACAATATACAATCATATATAAAAATATTTGACGTGTCCCTGCACCAATAAAAAGAACTATACACGAATACGGTTTATGACTTATTTTACCTTAACACATTCCCTCTAGAACTAGAATTGCAGTGCCAACGTTATGTTCAAATTCTTTCAGTGAGTGTTGAGAAAATTGAGGATATACATACACTCATACATAACTACCAAAAACAGAACTTAAAAAAAATCGCTTAAAAAAGTGTGTAAGATAAAATAAAATGTATGAATTTTAATCACTTTTATTTCTAATCAAAAAACAACTTGTCTGCAATTACTTTAAAAAAAATTGTTAAATAAGCTAATTCCATTTGCGAGCTAAATAATAAGAAAAATATTTTTAAAATAATGTATATTAATCCTGTTTATAAAAACAAATAGCTGAAAGAACTAATTTATCTTATTTTGTTTCGATTTTGTACCGATATATTAATCTTTATATTGCAAAAAATATTTATCTTTATGAAAAATTTAAAATGATACATGCATACAATAGTGCCTTTTTACTCAATTTAGAAAAAAAAACATTATTTTAAAATATCGTTATTTTTTTCTTATTTGCCCTAATTATCTTTGACAGTTCATTATTTTAATCTTGTTTCCATGTAGGTTATTTCTGAATGAATAATGAACACAATAAATCAGAATTTGTTTGCTTTGTTACATTAAAAGGTTTGTTTAACTTCAGCATTAATGCATGAATAGTTTTTTTCTTACTATCTGAGAAGTTACAAATTAGGTATTGTTTGAAAGACGTTTACTTATTTATATTTTTGTTTGTTCTATTTTTTTTTTACTCTATTTAGTTTACATGCAAAAAATGTCGAATGTACTTACATTTTTAATTTTATTCAACATGAATTTGGAAGGTTTATTTATTTGGAATCCATTAATATATCTTTGACTTCTATTTGTTTTTATAAGAGTTACTTATTTTGATTTTAAACATATATATAAGTGAAACTAAGAGGCTCCTCCATCTGTCTTCTTTGTTCTCTGACCCGCAGACATAAAATCGATTCGTGCATAGAAGATTTGCTTCACATTCAAATATTTGTAGAAATGTTATAGTCTACGACAAAAACACATTTTATATTTATAACTTGAAGAACATATTTCAAAAGTTAAATTGTATATTATCTGACAGATTAAAATATACATTAATTGCGCTATCTTGTGTATGATCGTTTTATGTGATAACTTAGCTATATTAGAGTTCCATGTAAATAATGGAATCGTTGCATGAAATTATTGGAATCAAATTATTTTCATGTTCTTATTTTAATTTTTTTCTAACTCCTTTGAATAAAAAAATATTTTAAGAACGTAAATCCATTTCTGATTTGATGTGATTATGGACTTATTTCTGAGAAATGTTTAGTAGGTAGCAAAAAACATAACAAACATATCAATAAATACAATTTTGTTAGGGGAAAATTGTATGTGGCAAAGCTTACATTGTTTTGTTCAAGAACTATAATTTCAATGTATATATCTTTCTAATTTGTAATATTTACCATTTCGGAAAATACACTTATGTATTGTTCTCTTCAAACCAATGACAAGAGACTCCAAATGTAATGAATGGATATTATCCCTTAGATAAACAACGAATTTCCGATCCATAATACAATTACATTTAAAGAAAATATGTTTTGTGATAAGTTAATAAATTTTAATATGACTGAAGTTTGGGAAGTTAAAGGACCACTAAATTACTGAACTCCGTGATTCTCAAGCGATTTTGCTCTTTGGTACTTTTAAGGGCACACATTTAAAATAACCAGTAACTTTCAAAATTCTACCAACAGTCTATCGAAAGCAATACGATTGAATTTGAAAACTTCACAATAAACGAAATGCCTTATACTTCATGTAAAGCTGCAAATTGCTTTCTAATTGCGACGTCAAAAATTAGCTTACAAAATACTTTTTCTTCGCTATTTAGCCTTTCAGAAAATGTCTTTATCCTATTAAAAACGATTTGTACAAAATAAATTACATATCCTTAGGAGTATCCTTTTTTTAATGCGACAAACTTTATTTACACCAGCATAATGTCACGTTTAATTAAACACCAGAGGGCCCGTGCAAGGATTTCGCACTGAAATCTAATATTTTTCAGGTACGTCTCTATTATCCCGTCGACCACTTTTCATAACAAAAAACTATCGCCAAACTGTAAGATTAAACGCCAAAAATGCAGTCCCATTTACTTGATATCAGAAGCATTATACATGTTTGTTACGTCATCAAGTGGTTTTTAACTCGACATTTGCGTGTATTTTTCATTATGTTTTACTGATTTATTAGTTATTTCATTAATTAAAATAACAATTGTGTCCTTAAATTCTTATATTTTATTTATTTATTTATTTTGATATTCAAATGGCAACGTTCTCCCGTTTATTTGGCGATAGTTTTTTGTTATGAAAAGTGGTCGACGGGATAATAGAGAAGTACCATTTTTTATCAATATGTAATATTTCTTAGATGCAGGTTTAAACTTCTAAAAAAAAAGTAAGGATAAAAATATCTGCAAACAACATTTAGTTTTTATTTAAGCCACAATATCATATAATTTATTCCATCAATGTTATCTTCTAAAATAAAAGCGTAAGTCATGTGACTATCATCAACAGTTCCGGGATGGCCGTTTCACTTTTTCATATGCCAGGCGGCCATTTTTATTCAAAATTATTTTTTCGAATAAAACTGCATAAAAGTTACATTTTAAGAAAGATCGTTCAAAATAAATTAATATTTGAGAGATGACTTACGTTCAATTATGTATATATTCTGCAATAACTTCAGTCGAAATTAGATTCGCAGTTCAAATTCTCTATTCATGAAAGTAAACAAAAAAAAAAAGATTGATTCGTCGTGAACATTTAAAATATTAAACCATGGAGGTAATCATTCGCAAAGCAAGTTCTCCGCGAATGAATTTTTAGACTGCTGCCTCGCGTCAAAAAAATAATTCGCACCAGTGAGATAATCAAAGTTTACCATAATTATGTGCTATACAACTCAACTTTCTTCCGGATCTTTTCTTGACGTAAATTGAACTCATGTAATAATATTTAATGAATCAGATTTTTAGCATTTTTAAAAGCGCTGATACAGCTTTTATTTATCGCGTGTACAAATTAGAAACGATACTTTGATTTTGAAAGCAAATGTTTGATTAATGAGATTATTTCTTATTTATTTATTTATTTTCTATTTTGAATAAAAAGTGTGAACGGAATGTATTTTAAATTTATGTAATATAAACATTTTAAATTAAAGTTAAGTATTTTAAATGAAATAAGTGACAGGTTTATAATTTAAAATTAAATTAATGTAGTATGAATGATGGTGATGGGAACAATATTTGGCGATTTATCATCTGCTCACTGCTAACAAAAATACTCATATTTAAAAATGGTAAATAATATGGAATCAAATTAAAATAACACAATAAAGTTGGGTATTTTAAATGAAATGAGTGACAGGTTTATAATTTAAAATTAAATTAATATTGTATGAATGATGGTGATGGGAACAATATTTGGCGATTTATCATCTGCTCCCGGCTAACAAAAATGCTCATAATTAAAAAAGGAAATAAAAATAAATAAATGATAGTTTCATGTAAATAAATATTGCTATACGTATCAAAAATAATTTATAGAATTAAAATAAAAAATAAAAGTAAATAAACAACAATTTCCATAACAAAGTTTTCGCCAAATTGACGGGGGGAAAAATCGCGCCAACGTGCGTATGTGACACCTGTGCCCAAAAAATATGCGAAATGCTACCATGATTGCAAAAGTTCATGATTTGTCTATTAGAATCTTCCGATTTGGCGAAGGATTAAGGGGAAATTAAATTATGAATAAATGTAACGTGTTGCAGTGTTTAACATACATTTAAGGGAGACCAAACTGGTCGCCAGTGGCGGCTAGTATTAAATATTGATCCAAGATTGCAAAATGCACGCGCGAGAAAAATATTTAACAATCGTATTTTAACTGCAATAGAGGATGACGCCATCCGCTTCGGGAAAAACATGGAACATAGAAATATAAATCTAAACATTTCAATTTCAATTTCGCTTTTTAATCATAAATATAAAATAAACCCGTGCGGTGTTTTTTATAATAATTGCTGAGCATCATATAATGTGGTATTTTATTTTTGTGGCTACAATAATTTAAAGAAAACCTTTTATTTATTTCATGAAAACAATGCCGATTTAATTTTTTATTTTCAGCAAATTTTAATCAAAAACATGTTTTAACGAAATGTTAAGTGTGCTATGTCGGAAGCCTGTGCAAAATCCTTTCATATGGCATCTCATTCGCCGTTCTGCGTTTAGTATTTTCTGAGAAAAAGGGATGTTGACTGGAGAAATAATATATATGATGATTGGAGCGTTTATCATTATAACAAAATTTCTGTTATACTTCGCTATGCAACTCTACTCTAATATCACCAAAATTATTTTCAAAATAAACATCAAAAGGCTTATAATTTGGCAATTATTTGCCAAGTTTTTCCAAGGTTGTCGATATTTTGTGGTATCTGGAGATTAATACGAGATTTCTAAAAAGGGTGGATTTAACTCTGTGTCGTTATTTTAAAAATAAATGAACAATGTGAAATAGCACAAATAAAAATATATAAATTGGCAAACAGCTGTTTCGGAGCCCCTAAAGCTCTCCATCATCAGTGCCAATTCAAAAGATTAAAACTGATTTAAAAATTTAAAACATGTAAAATATGCTTGCGTCTCTCGCACGCGCCAAGATTGAATGGCGGCGAACTTTTCAAAAACAACAGTGGAGTCAGAGACCAATAGGAGCTCCCTACCAGATCGGGCGTACTCCCGGTCTGGCAGGACGCTGCTACTTTACATGGCTTAAATTTTTAAATCGGTTGTATTCTTTTGAATTGGCACTGATGATGGAGCTTTAGGGGTTCCGAAACAGCTGTTTGCCAATTTATATATTTTTATTTGTGCTATTTCACGTTATTCATTTATTTATAATAATACGAGATTATTCTAGAACACAAACAAACGGCAGACGATTGGAAGTCATTATTTTAAGTAACAAACTAAAATTTCTGTATACTTGTTAACATACAACACTATGAAAACGAACTTTCTAACATTAACAGACTACAAACTAGAATGCGCTTTCCTTCTTGTATGTGGCCTTGTCAGATAATTCAAAATTCTACATACATTACTATGAATAAGGAACATACTAGTGTAACCCAATATCATAAATGAATTTCGGTGAGTAAAACATAGTAAAATGTCATTAAAATATATTTAAATCAAATAAGTCTGTGGCCTACAATGTATCCGAATTCATTTATGCGGTCTGTAAAACAAATACAAAAGCTATTCAAAGCTTTTCAATAGGACGCATAATGAAGGTGACTGCAAGAACATTATAAAACTACGTGATGCCACCGGTATCTACAAAGCCGCCATTTAAAGCGTTACATAACGGTCTTTATTTGTAAAATCCTTCCGAAAATCGTTACATGTTTCTAGACTTGTGATTTTATAAGTTTAGGGTAAATAAACTAAAACTATATTTGCTATTTTTTAAAAAGAACGTGATACGTTTAACTACTCGGTAGCGTTCCGATTATTTTGTTGTTTATTTTTAAAACACGCAGCAAAAGAAACTTTTATTTCATAAATATTTCTTTCAATCTCGAAACTTTATTGATTTCGAGATTTCTTGTGAAAAAGGAACGCTTTTTGAAATCGTGGATACGCCCGATCTGGTAGGGAGCTCCTATTGGTCTCTGACTCCGCTGTTGTTTTTGAAAAGTTCATGAAGTTTTCCTAGATCCAGAAACATTTTTCTTTTCTTACGGTGTAGCAGGATGCGGTTTTCACAAAAATACGCAGATAGATAGGAGATTTTTTTTATAGCGAAACATTGTGTTATCCGAAAACCTGTTTTTATCTGAAACAGTTATCGCTGCCTGGTCGCAAGTCTTTTATCGGCTGCAATTTAAGCCAACGTATGATAATAATTATAGCACAAATCCTTTTCGATCTTCAGAGTATATTGCAGCTTTTCTTACAAATAGCATTCAGCAAAATGAACATCTTAGTTACGTTGCAGAATGTGATGTGCCGCTGCACGCACACTCTTCTGAAACAACTGGAACGCAACTTATTGGTAGAAAACGTAATTCCCAGAAAGCGGATTGTATGCACTTAAAACGCACAAGATAAGATTGAAATATGCCCTACAAAACCTCCAAATATGCTTTAATATTTGCAATGTGCCATTATAACTTTTTATGAAAACGAACTTGCTTGTAAATGCATTTATTGTTTCTTTTTATTATTATTATATTATAAGCAAGCATAATTGATAGGCAAATAAATATTTCACATTTGATATTTGAAAAATAAATGTATTGTTTTTAATTTTTTTTATCTGTTCATTAGCACAAATTTTCATCTATGTGCGAGTAATTATTTTCTAAAATCATTTTAAGTATAGAAAATGATCTTTGAGCATAAAAAAAAATATTACTGGACAGTATTTATAACACTTTCCTGCTGTTGTCTCCACTTTAGTTGGTCGTTTATCTCCATCAGGCTTCAAAAAGTTATTTATTTTTTTCACATCTTTAAAACGTGAATTTATATTTAAGATAAAATTGAACTGCTCTCTTATATCCCCCCACCCCACCCCAGCGCTCTGAAATAACGGTAAGCGTCATTTATAATCTTGTTTGCTCATTTATGTAACACAAAAATATCGAATAAAAGGCATTAAACTTTGTCAACATATTTTGTGTATTGTCTATAGTGCTGCAAGTAAGTAATTAAAGAATTTGTAATAAACTGAAATCCTGGAGCTAAATAATTAAAAATGTGCATTTATTTGTAAATTTGTGGCATTTTATGCATTTATTTATATTTTTTAGTTGTGAAAATTTTAAAATATACAATTCCATATGTAGATATGGAATTGTGTATAATTCGTTATCTAGTGGTTACTCTGACAGTAACATTTTTGTTATTAGAAAGAACCCCTTTTCTTTTTTGTACATTTCTGTGAAAAAACGCATTACGCTATTGTCTATACTTTTCGAGTTATCGAATATTTGTGTATTTTGTAACTTCTAGATACAAAATACCCAGTACATCTCTCAATTATTTTAACGTAAATTTTCGTTTTTTTTTTTTTTTATATTCATGTGAAGAAACAGAACAATTAAAGAACAATTGAGTTGTATAAATTTGATATGTATTTCGAACCCTGAAATCATAGAAAAAAAATATATACTGTGGATATTATTTAGACATTACATATTTTCGTACATTAGACTTCAGTAGTAAAATACTTCTCTAAATTTTGATGATAATATATATATATATATATATATATATATATATGAGATATTGTGTTGAATTACATGCATTAGAACCGATTTATCTCAATTAACACAAATTGCAAAAGCATTTTTATAATGTTGCAGAATGAATGCCTTATATTAAAAATGTTTAGTTTTTCATGTGAATGTATAGTCACATAATGATAATTATATAATTTATTAATACTCATATATGTTGTATTAATATATATTTTTAGATATTTATGAAAAAAATAGGCTGAAAAAAATCACAAATATTAGAAATAAAATTATTGTTAACTTTAAGTTGAAACCCTTTTTATTTTTCAGAAACAAATATAAAATGGAAAATATAATTCCACTATCTTGAATTATTTATTCTTAATTAATATTTCCAGCAATTAAATATTTAATAAGATTCTCCTGCACGAAATTAAGTAACGAAAACGTTTGTTTACAAACGGATTTGAAATTAAAATTTATATCGATAAATTCTATTTTGACGTAGCTTGTGATATTTAATTAAATTTCGTATTTTCATAGAGCAAATGTCAAAATTATAAAAAATGTTTCGAAAGTTATTTTTTCTGAAAAAATTTGCGGACATGATACCCTTGTAATTGAAAGAAAATTATCATAAATTTAAATACAATTCAATGACTACATGCCTTCATAATTACTACTCATATTTTACTGCATTTTTATTAAATTTACTGCAAAAAAGTATCCTCTAGTGTACATACATCCAAAATGATTTATAACAGAAAAAAAGAAATTGGTGCAGTGATTGTAAATTTTTTCAAGATTTTTATTTTTTAACCATGTAATGCGATAAAACAAGAGTAACATTTTTTCAAGATTAAAAATGCGAAATATAGCAGTGACACGCACTCTTAGAGATCAGATTGTAAGTTTAAATCCAGTTTTTCTCATTTTTTATCGATGTTTACTAATCATTTAGACTAAGAGACAACGACAAAATAGTCAAGACATTTGACCAATGTTTTAATGTATAAATCCACATTACACTTGAATGGTTATACAATGAAATGCTAAGTTGCATATTTCTATTGACGAATAGATCTAAAAATTGACGGAAATATGTAAAAATTTAGAAGCAAGTCAACTTATTTCATCGGAATTTGTACTTTGCACCCTAGAAGATAATCATTATCTAATTACAAAAATGCTAAAATCAGATCATTAGTTACTTACAAAAGGTGCGCCAGGCGTCTTCAAATGTGTCAAAAATTGGACCTTAGTCACACTAATCTTAATTTAAATGCTACTCTTTTCTGAGCATTCCAAAATATAAAATCCAAAAAGGCAGACTGAAATCCAATTACCAACACACTAGACATGCATAAAATGTAGAAAAACCCCTGACGGCTCGGCCTACAGGCACAGGTAGATTTCGAAGACGCAGACTCTGGGTATGTTGGGACGCCTGTATGTTGCGAATTGCAGAAGAATGGCTTTTTTGCCATGATGCGGCAGTTGGGACCACACACTTAGAAATCTACCTTGTCTGTAGGCGGAGCCGGTAAGGATTTTTCTTTTTGCTATAAGGGTTGGTTTTATAAACAACTTGGCAGTATAAAATTTTAGATAATATTAAATAGATTTATAATAAATTTAAGCGGATTTGATATCTTGTGAATTGACGAAGTTATGAATTTTTTTTCTCCTGAAACCCCTTTTTTCCCCCCTTTGGGACATTTTTAATGATATCAAAAATCTGTCATACATGAATTTTCGGCCCTTTACCTAGAAGTAATAATAACTTTAAACGGATTCGATACGTATCAAAATTAAGAAGTTATGTTTTTTTTCTGTTTTCACAAAAATCCCTCCCCCATTTCTTCCCGCTTGGTTTGATTTTGCACATTAACGAGCTTGACCGAAATTTTATGCTCCTTGAATTTATGTATCAGTTTGGAAAAGATTTGTGTAGAATTATTGAAGTTATCGTGTCCATAAAAGAGTGACATAGATAGACAGATAGATATATAGATAAAGTTTTGAACTTTGGGTGGTTTTGGGTTCTGGGAGTCATGATCGGCGTAGATCTGCAAACATTTTTCAGAAATTCCAACTTAGGGGAGAATGTAATAGGTAGTATTTCTTAGGAAATCTACCTAAAAATGAAAAACTACGAAAAAAGTCAAGTGATTTTCTTCGGTTATGGTTTGTATCGTTGTAGATAATAGTAGTCTAATAACGAAAATACTGAAGACAGACTATTTGACAATTAGGAAATTGGTGGCAGACTCATCAAACGTGCAAATAAAAGTCAAGTGATTAGCATGATCCAGATTTAAATACCATTCGTCGCGCTATATATTTTGAGAAGCACTACAGGCTTCCCAAAATATATAAATTAAAACAGGCATACCTATTACCAACACCTGAAATATGTGCATAAAATATTGAAAGTTTGAAAGCTTTGAGTCTATTGAAATTATTTGCTTTATGTTAGTGCACTTGAATCTAGTACATTATAGTCAAGTAATAGTAAGATAACCAATGCAAATTTGTATTTTACAAAAGCAATGACAGATGTCATCTTATTCTAAAAAAAAAGACCCATCTCAAGTTATTTATTGATATCACAGGACATGTTAAAAAGTGTAAATGCTACAAGACCGTCCAAAATTCCTAGATAAAACCCCCAGCAGATGCGTAAAAAAATGGTAAATTGGGAAACTCTGAGAAAAAAAAACAGCAGCGAACAAATGAAATGCGAGGACGTTCGACAAACGTCAAGTTAAACGATTCAAAAATTTGTTATTGTAACGTGAAAGAGTTAACATGGAACAATTTCAGAAATTTCAATCATTCTCATCCACATAGTCATCTTCAAGATCATCCATGAAAAAGTGTGAAAAGTTAATAAAATCGTTTTTGGAAAATGACACAATAGAATATGAGCTTTTTCCGAATATTATCCGTATTCATTCGCGGAGTGAAATCTAAGCAAATTATGTGTTTAACATAAATACAATGCAAGTAATTACGCCCGTGATATATATATATATATTCATACATATAAGTATATATATATATGTAATGTATATACATGTATTTGTGTAGATATATGTGTATATATATACATATATATATACCGGGTGATCCAAAAGTCAGGACGAACTTTAAAAATGAATAATTCAAAAACGAATCAAGATACAAAGATACGGTTTGCACCAAACGGATGGAAAAGAAACCGGGTTTTGCATGACAACGAAATAAAAAATAGTTCTGTTGGTGACCAACAGATGGCGCTGTCGGATTTCTGATGTAGGATTATGCAAAGCAACAAACGATATAAAAAGGAGCAACTGTAGCAGGTAAAAGTGGTCGAAGATTGTATGCATCGAAATGCTGTCCATAGTTGAGAAAGCCCTTTTAGTTAAACTGTATTATAAAAATTCGGAAAGTGCCATTGCGGCATTGCGAGTTAAATAAAGGGTATGCGAGATAGCAAAGGACCAATAGCGTCTTCTGCATTGAACAAAATGATGAAGAAATTTGAAGCTACAGGTTCTTTAGCGTCGCGTCAAAGAAGTGGACGTCCCTCAACAGCCGCTGCTGTTGCCACGACGGTGGAGCAGACGGTGCAATCCATGTCGGCGGTTTCTGCACATGGGGAGTGCAGTTCTCGAGAAGTATCGAGGCAGACAGGAGTGACGTACGGAAGTGTCTGGAGAACACTGTGAATAACTTTGCAACGGTATCCCTACAAGTTGCAACATAACCAAGAACTGAAACCTCCTGACTTCGACTCTCGCCGAGATTTTGCGAATTTCGTATTCAATAAGGTGGAAGAGCAGCACTACTGGCTTCACACTGTGCTTTGGACAGATGAAGCGCATTTCACACTCTCTGGTGCTGTTAACACCCGCAATTGTCGAGTGTGGACCACAGAAAATCCACGTGCATTTGTTGAGATACCCTTGCAACAGCCTAAAGTGACAGTCTGGTGTGTCTTCACTGCTGATTTCATAATTGGTCCATTTTTTCCAGGAAGTCACACAGACGGGTTTCAAAACAGTTTCTGTCACTGGTCAGCGATATGTAGCACTGTTACAGAACCACGTTATTCCTGAACTGCAAGCGCGACGGGAACCTCCAAACAGTCACCTTTATGCAAGATGGAGCACCACCTCATATTGCTCTGCTTGTGCAACGCCTGCTACGCTCAACATTTGGGGAGGATCGCATTATCAGTCGCTACTTTAATCACGCATGGTCTCCCAGATCTCCTGATCTGACACCCTGTGACTTTTGGCTGTGGGTATTCTTGAAGTCAAAAGTGTACTGCGACGAATCGGCATCACAAGTATTTTGTGTTATATTATGTATGTATTATTTTAAGCTTGGGGAGAGTATAATTGTATTGTATGTATTTTTTTAAAACTGTACTGTAAACAGTACAGCTTTTCTGGTCAATGGGGTGATATATATGACAAAGACGTTTGTCATATATCTTGCTTTCAGTTCAAACCCCCCCCCTCAAAATTTTAACAAGTTAACATAAGCTTTTCCATTCCTCTTCCAACATCTAGCATACATGTATTGATTGCATGCTTCTCCTCCCCCCCCCCAAAATAGAGATAAAAAAAATAAATAAATTCATAAAGATTTATTCATTCCCCCCCCCAAATAAATAAATAATTATAAATAATTAAAAATAATAAACAATTATAGTTTATAGATTTTAAATGTCTGTAATTCCCCCCCCCAAAAAAAAAAAAAAATTCAATATGTTAACTAAAACCTATTTCTGATTTAATTTAGATAACGAATCTACTTTCTTCATTCTAAAATGCAAGTAACTCGCATGCATCAGAAACCTCTCTGTCCTTAACTTTGTGGTTATGCTAAAAATAAGTTACAAATGTTCACATATTTCTAATTCAACCACCACCTTCTCATGAAATCAAAAGTGCATCTGTCTTAAAACTTAGACAAAATATATAAGCAGCTGTGCTCTATTTATTAATGTAATGTAACGTATAACCGATATTCTTTATGCAAGCATTAGCGCTTCTCATCCGCTCTCAAAAGAATTAATTAAAAAGATTAAAACTGTAATATGCAAGCTCATGTCTTTCACACCCTGTTATTAGATTCGAGTCATAAGTAACCGTTAATTGCAGCTGTCTTTTAGCAAAATCAAACGCCAATCCAAAAATTATTTTCTTTTCTTTTTCCTTTTCTGTCTCCATGAAAGAATCTTTACAACCCTTCCCCCCATTCTCAAATGAATGCATTATCATAGACAGAAACTAGCATTTATCGTTTTTTCCCATACGCTTCCGACATTGTTATTCCGACATTGTCCGACATTGTCTCCTAAAAATCTCTCGCCAAGTACTGGTGATTTTATCATGCTTTCCGCGCCAACACCCGTACATGTAACTTTTAAAACATCATCACTTCGGCCTTTCTACTCGACCAGACCAGCTGTCAATTTCTTCTGCTGATTTTGTGGAGTACCTCCCCTTGCGCTATGTGTTCTTCATGCATAATACTATTCTTGTCTATTGGTTCCCAATAAATCACCTTCATCGCTAATTATGCTTGTTCCTTGTGCTCGTGGTCAACTGCATTCCTTCTTGTGCTATCAAACAACCGTTTACACATAACCATCGACGTTTTGGAATTATAAATTTTTAACGTGACAGTCACCGAAAGCTCATCTTCTTTATAAAAATCTGAAAGACCTTCTTCATAAAAATCCGAAAAATCTGCTTCACAGATGCCATCCACCAAAATGTGTCTGCCATAACGCAAGAAATGCTACTAAATGTGGTGAACGGTGTGGTGCCTCGTCTCCTGTATGATGGACAGCACATTGAACATTTACTGTAGTACTAATTAACTGTAATTGAACTGACTTGTAAGTTGTGAAAATTTTTTTCATTTGTAAATCATCTTTTGGTACAATAAAACACTATAGCGCCATCTGTTGGTCGCCAACAGAACTATTTTTTGTTCGTTTCCACACAAAAGCCGGTTTCTTTTTCTTCCGTTTGGTGCAAACCGTAGCTTTGTATCTTGATTCGTTTCGAATTATTCATTTTTAAAGTTCGTCCTGACTTTTGGATCACCCGGTATATCACTGGCGCCCGGCTAACCGAAAATTACCAAAAAAAACTACAAAAATGCAGTCGTACACTTAAAAAAAACACCCTTTGGCTTAAAATGTCTCATCAAAACTGCTTTTCTTTTTTTTTCTTTTCTTTCTTTTTTTAAAAATAAAATTAGTAACAGTTTTTTCTTTTATTTTTCCAGATGTATAGCCATTTCAAATCTTTCTGCAACAAAAAAAGACACCTTTTGGCTTAAAATCAAATTGTTTGGGGTCAAAAGTAAAATCAAAATCGCCAAAAACAAAAGATACATCGCCAAATATTGTTTCAATATAGAAATCTTGCCCCTTGAATAATTTTTTAAGCATTACGAACATTTCCAATCATGTTTAAATTAAATATTTTCGTTTTATAATATTCTCTCATCAAAACTCTTTTTTTTTCTCTTTCTTTTTTCTTTCTTTCTTTTATTTTTAAAAATAAAATTAGTAACAGTTTTTCTTTTATTTTTCTTTTATTTCTCAGGAAAGTTATTAAAAGTTATTACACCTTACTATGCCATGGGATGGGATGGGATAATTTAATTAAAGCAAATTATATACGCACAGGGAAGTTATTACACATTAATATGTTATAGCATTATTTGATTAAGACTAACTATATACATCACATTCTCGTGCTACGTAATTGCCAAGTTACAAAATAATAATAACCTAAAGATGTAGAGACTAGGAGTGATTTGTGAATGAAAATTTCAGAGTTAATAAGATAGTTAAACTTTGCTTTATACGATCTCAGTACTTTTTACGGTTAATGAGTTACGAGACTTTTCTGCATTTTTTACAGGTGATTTTTTGATAAGATTTCACTTCTTTTTGTAAGTAATCCTCCTTTTCTTGATTTTGGACTCTTTTTGGAGATCATGATTTTCGAAGAAGTTACCTTAAAGAAATTTCAGGTAACTAGACAAGCACTAAGTTATGGGAGGGGGGAGTCAAAAGTACTCTCAATTGCTTCCAGGAAAGGTGCTATCCATCTGAGATATTACTGGCAGCCTAGATACTTGATATTTAGCACAAAAGTACTGTTTAGGATAAAAAGAAAGAACTAATTAGCTAAAATTAAAATTTCTGGAAATTTTCAATAAATCAAACTATATTCGATTTTTCGAAGTTTTTTCTTTTTTTGTTTTTTTGTCTTTTTTCCGAATTTTTAAAATTTTCCTTACTTTGATTTTACTTCTAAGTTTCCTGATTGTAATGCCAATATAGTAATTCTTTGATCCGTCTTCTTAGGATCATTTAGGTTCAATTTAAAGATAAATCAAGGTAATCTTAGAGTCACCATGATTTTATTTAGAAAGGACTATCAATCCATATTTTAGGTGTTAGCTTTAGGTGCATCACACAATATTACATTGTTTTAAAAGCAATGTTTTGAAGTATGCGCCGTAATTATTATATAATGAACATAACAATATTTTTAATTACTATTACAAAATGCTAAAATTTCGATTTAAGTATAAATAGAAGAATAAACTGCTTATTTTGCTTACTAAATAAGCATAATAATGTCGCAAAAAATTACAAGTATATCATTTTAACTGCATGCAACACAAATGTATCCCATTTTATAATATAAACGTTGAAAATAATCAGAAATAAAAATGCAAAAATTTGCAAATAGATTACATTCGGGAAAATGCCAAACCGTTTAACAACTTATAACTTCGCTATTACTCAAAGGAAAATAATGCGTTTTGTGCTAAAAAAAAACCCTTTTAGAGTAAAACAGAATTATGTACACAGCATGAGATTTACTTTACCGGTTATAGAGAAATTAGCCTCAAAACATGAATTAATTTTAAGGTGCCCAATGTAAATGGTAGCTAGGATGAATTTTATTGATGTACGTTGTGGCGATAAATAACCTAAACTGGTGTTTACAAAAATGTAACTATATACATACATATACAGGGTGTTTCACAAAGGACCCCTAACTTTAAAAATCAATAACCCGGAAACGGGGATAGATAGAAACATGAAACCAACGGTATGTTTATTAAAAAAATCGTAAGAATCTTATACATAAATCTCAAAATTTAGTTTAAAATAGCGCCGATAGATGGCGCTGTGATAAATAGGCGCATCGCATAAAAGTGATTCAATATGTGCACCTTTTACAGAACAGACATGTCGCAAACGCAGAATGAAATTATCAGTGACTCTCTGTAGTGTGTCACCGGAAATCGACACACAAGCTTGACAAATAGCCTCTTCGAGCTCGCCGATCAAATTTCAATGGTGAAATCTTGGAAGGCTACTCTTTCTATGCTTCTGAACTCGCTTTAGAAGGATTCTTAACGCTCTCAGCGCCATCTATCGGTGCTATTTTTAACTAAATTTTGAGATTTATGTATAAGATTCTTACGATTTTTTTAATAAACATAACACTGGTTTCATGTTTCTATCTATCACCGTTTCTGGGTTATTGATTTTTAAAGGTAGGGTCCTTTGTGAAACATCCTGTAAATAAATACATATTCCGGGGATTTCGTAATTACATTTGTATCTGCCTTCTTGAATTTACATACTTTAGGGTGTTATGAAACGAATGGCGTTTAAGTCATGATTATACTAATGATTTTAGTATGGGCCTTTATTCATATGTTTGATGACGTCTGTCACACTTTTCCTATTGTCCAAATGGTATGCCTTAAGGCCTCTCATTATTATACTACTGTTGCCGAATAAAATAAAGAGCAGGTCTCAAATCATTCATCATTTCCGATGGAAAACAAGATTTCAGAAAACAGTGTGATGAAGTTTCGGAGATAGGAGTGAAAGTACTTTTCAAGAGAGAAATGAGTAGTGTATTTGTGTCTACATGGTTAAAATGAAATATAAGAGTTCTTTAGGAGGAATAAAAAGCAAGAGAAACGTGAAATGTAGATTACTGATGGATAGTGAAAAAATGTTAGAAGAAATGTGTGCGGGCGAAATGGGTTTGGATTATACTTTTTAAAACGTCGCACTATGTCATATGTGTTTTTTTACGTAGATAACTAACTATGTTCTTAATGATAACTATTAATATATGTATTTTATTGACAATACAAATAAATTTATTTAAAATAAATATAATGGTAATTAACGATAATAGTAGTGTAAAAAAAGACACATTTATACTACTACTGCTCTCTAAAAATACATATTAATGCCTGAAGATTGGTAGAACTAAAAATAAGAACCTTGTATTTTTGTAAAAAATAAAATATAAAATACCCATGTTCGATATTCCAAAAACTAAATCTGCAACAAAAAACCATTTTTATTTTTCAAGTGAGGGATAAATCTGTAATCTAAATTATAAATAATATGGGATGAAAAAGACATATTGTTAGGCAGTTTAATCAAAATTAGGAACGTGATCAACAACTAAAAATCTCGTCAACAGGAAAAGATTAACAACAATAATCGCATTATGCTTATTTATTACGCAAAGTTTTGGTCTAAAGGCATAGATTTGATTCCGGAAAGCATTTGATTATTATTATCTGGTAATTCGATACTAAATTTATTGTATGCGAACCAGATGTATTTCTTATCCACCTTATAACTGTTAAAAATTTGCAACAAACTGTCCAGTCATTTGACCGTTTTTGTAGAAAATTTTTACATAACCGTAATTTAACTCTATTCTGACCATATTATTGCCAATATTATGGTCAGAATACAGTTAAATTACGGATATGTAAACATTTTTTATAAAAACGGTCAAATGACTGGATAGTTTGCTACAAATTTTTAACAGTATATTGCCACCGACTGCATTAATGGATTCTCATGGTCCTGTCTTTGGCCTTCAGGTCTTAGTTTTGAGACCTTTTCTTCTAAACCATCCTGACAGGAATTAAACTATATATGAGTATAAATACTTCCTTTTTTTTTTTTTTGATCCAATTTGGGGTAACAGTAGAAAAAATATAATAATTTGAGGAAAAAATATTTTCAATCATAAAGTTACTTAATTTTTTTTATCAACCCTATAATAAAATAATATAAAACTTCAACTAAAAGTTGATTGAGGAATAATTAAACAAATACTAATATACAGATGAATTTCATGTTATCGATTATTGTTTCTCAAATGTCGGGCTGCAACGTGACATCGTTCCGCGAAAACAAAATGTCAGGCTACGTAGAAAAAAATCTCGAAATTCATGTTTAAGTTTTGGTTTATAGTTTTCTGATGAAAATAAAATGTTCAATAAATATTTCTAGGGGTTATGAAGATTAATCTGTAACTTTATTGCATGTGTCTTCATGGAAATTCTGTAAATGGGAGAAAAGATTTGCAAAACCCAGTTGAAATCACTTTATATTAATTGGTTTGTGTCCTTCTGTTAATAAAGTGAAATATTTTTAAATTAAAATATCTGACTGATGTAAGTGACCTTTTAATTAATTTTTTATGGTAAGACTTTTGTTACATACGTGTATCACTGCATGTAAAAGTGAAGGGGGAGGTAAACATACCAGTGGGCAGTGAGAGATAAGTAAACGATAAGATAGTGCGCCGGGGTGCGGAAAAAATGTTTTCGCAACGCAATTTAGATGGTAATGCTAACTAAAAATTATGTATTAAAAATATATGCTTTTTATCCGTTTTGTTGTTTACACGGATTAGGATTTCATTAATAATGGATATAGTAAAATTAAGGCAAATGTTTGAAAACACGACAGCAATAACAATAATAAAAATGATTTATTTTTATTAATTCTTACTTACGTCGCAGACACACTAACACAAAATAAAACAATTTTTAATGCATAAATTCATTTCTACGCGTGAAAAATACATATAAAACAGTTTTATGGAAGTAATAATAAAAGATAAACGAAGGTTTCTCATGGGTAATAATACGTTTTTATCATTTCGATATCATAGAATGCAAAATAAATGACAGCACAAGTTTGCACCGGATCATGCATTAATTTAAAATTTGTCTTTTAATATCAGAAACCTTTTCTGAAGAAAGCTTTAAAATGATAAAATAACTAAAAAATAGACCTCTCTTAAAATTAAGATTTTTGAAAGTCTAGTAAAAGTAGGGGAGAATATTTCAGCTTTATTTGCACATATTACTATTTAATATATTCGCTATACTTTACCCAAGAACTTTACTCATATATTTAGAAAAGCACATCTTTATAAAAGTAATCCTCTTGTCGTAACATTTTACCGTCACTAAGCTTCTTCATTAAGCATCTGTAATGGAATTTTTATGCTAAATGTCCTTTTCATACGGAGATCTGATGCTCTTTGAAAATACATTACGTACTTAAGTTTATCTAAACGTCTCTTTACCTCAACTTCTGAAAATGCGGTAATGTGTTGCACATTCTTGAATTTAAAAAATGCACGTAGTTAAATATATGTATTTTAATCATGTAGGATTTTACACCTAAATTATATGTTTACATGAATTGCATAAGAAATATTATAAAACAACGATTCTTAAACTGAAGTATCGATTTCAATATAAAATATTTTCACTTCTAGAACCAGAGTAAAATTTTGCGAGTGAAGTGAAAAGAAAAGTTAGGAGTTCATTTGAAAATACAGTATAATTAGTTTATACGAGTGTTCTACTAAAAGTAATGCAAGGATTTATTATTAATTGACATCCCTCATTCTAATTCTACAAGTTTATTGAGCAACTTTTTCGCAATACTAACAAGGAGACCGCCACACATGATGCGCACAGATTTTGATGATTTTAAAGTATGTTGTAGCGATCATACCCCTAACTATTCAGGTCAAAGGTTTCCTTCAAATGGGCTTTAGTTTTCGAGAAATTTCGGGTTAAAGTTCAGCATGCATTTCAAATGCCATTACTTCGCGTTCTTGGATATGGTCTCCGTGGTGCCGTGGTAGCGTTTGCGGTTTGAGAGCCGCTGATGGGTGTTCTGCCCTCTCCTGTGACTTTTTTTTTTACAAATTTTATATATTTGTCGCGTTATAAGTTGTATGCAGAATTAGGAATTCTGCATCTTTGAACTTTTTGATATTTTCCTAATAAATTCCATTTACATTTTCGAATATTGCTTGAAAATTTATAGTTTTTGCGCAATTTTTATTCGAATATTTCTGCTTACGAAAATCCAAACTAATTTATGTCTTGATATCTCGTCTTTTTAAAATGATTATTGTAAATATACATAAATGTAAATTTATGTATGTTTACTTATTTATTTATTGTGTTTATGAAATAATACATTTTTTTTAAATTTACATTTTCTATTTAAAAAAATTTAAATGATTAAGAAAAAATTAACAAAATAATATATCCTTTTAATATTTGATTTGTTCTAAATATATTGAAATATGTTAACTGCTGAAATACTAAAATATTTATCATCACCGACATCGACATTTTTAGTTTATTAAATATGGAACTAATTGTGTTATACCAATCGCAAAAATATTCTAAACAAATTTCGCATTAAAAATCGCCTTTAAATAATTGTTTTAACAATATTGGAAGAAGTATAAATTAGCATATTATATATTCTTTAAATACTTAAATTGTGATAAATATATTTAAAAATGCATTAAATTTGAAAAAGAAATTATTTCAAACGTGGTATTTGTCTGCAAAGGAAGCGAAACGAAATTTATAAAAAGAAAATTTTATTTATTCTGATATTACCGTAAAAGTCGTTGCAGACGATTTTTTTTTCAGATACTTTTTATATGTATTGTAGTTTACAAACGATTTTTCATTTCTAGTTGAATTTTTCTGTATGGCATCGACTTGTTAGACTGAAAAAAAATTAATTGTAATACATTATTTTTTATTTGTGCAAATCAAAAATGACGGTGAGTTTGAACTTTACAGTTAAATGTATTTAAATAACATAATATATATATATATATATATATATATATATATATAACTGGCTAAAACTTGTATATAATCGTTATTGCTTTAATATTTTATTACTCCTTTCAAGATATGTTTTTGGAATTAGTTAGTTTGGAATTTCGTCAATAGAAATATTAATTTCAAAACTGCACAAGAAAAAAAAAAAAAAACGTAAATTTTTACGAAATATTCGAAAATGTAAATGAAATTTATTAGGAAAATATCAAAAAGTTCAAAGATGCAGAATTCATAATTCTGCATACAACTTATAACGCGACAAATATATAAAATTTGCTAAAAAAGGTAAAAGTCACAGGAGAGGACAGAACACCCATCTGCGGCTTTTAAATCGCGAGCGCTACCACGGAACCACCGATACCTTGTCCAGGATTGCGAAGTAATGGCATTTGAAATGCATGCTTAACTTTAAAACGAAATTTCTCGAAAACTAAAGCCCATTTGAAGGAAACCTTTGACCTGAATAGTTAGGGGTATGATCCCTACAACATACTTTAAAATCATCAAAATCTGTGCGCATCATGTTTGGCGGTATCCTTGTAAGATACCATTTAATATAGTTTCCATCACAAGCAATGCATATGCGACAACCCTAAATTCAAATCTCTCGTCGTGTATAAAAAAAAATCAAGGGGGCACAATTATATCTATTTCAGTTTGAAACCCGTTTAATTACTTGCAATGAAAAAAGAAGGATTATTATAGAGGAAGAGTCTACGAGTACAACGATTTGATGACACTGAGGAGGTGAAAGTGCACTGTAAAAAGAGACAAAATATAGGAAATATATATTTAAAACTTGGAAATTTTTCCATAGAAAATTTCTCACGCCTTGCATTCATAATATTCACATTTTAATTGCATCAAAGGCGCATAGCCAACATAGGGAAAAAGTACCCAAGCTGGGACTCGAACCCGGATCATCAGTACAGCGCACTGACGTTCTACCAACTGAACCACTTGGAAACGACACTCAGCCTGGAACTTTCTCACTATAACATGTTGGCAGGGATACAAACGCAGCACGAGATGGAATATTTTCTGTGAACAACCTCCCCTGGGGCAAACACGAAACTAAAGAAAATCCAGCATGGATAATTGAATAAATCTATATCTATCTAATTTATAGATTTATTCAATTATCGATGCTGGATTTTCTTTAGTTTCGCCTTTTCCCCAGAGTTGGTGGCTCACGGAAAATATTCCATCTTGTGCTGCGTTTGTAGCATTGCCAACATGTTATAGTGAGAAACTTCCAGGCTGAGTATCGTTCCCAAGTGGTTCAGTTGGTAGAACGTCATTGCGCTATACTGATGATCCGGGTTCGAGTCCCAGCTTGAGTACTTTTTCACTATGTTGGCTATGCGCCTTTTAAGCAATTCAAATTTGAATATTATAGGAAATATAACATAACCACCACGAATGACAATATACTATAACTTCTTCCGAGTTACACACGATTTAGAAAACATTCCTTATCTTAAGAAAGTTCAGAAACCAATGTATTTTTGATAGTTAAAAAGTCATTTATAAGTATAAAGTTTCTTTTGCTACCAATGATTTTCGGAAACGTTTTAGTGTAGATTTTATAGCATATTAATCATTTTCCTCAACTCGTTTTACAGAATTTCTAAGTAAACATTTTCATGGACAGACAAATATGATAAATTAATAGCATTAACGTTAACATTAAAATTGAGCTTATGTTGTTACTCCAGCATATATATATTCAGTTATGCTGAAAGTCTTTAATTGAGAATTGGTAGCAGCTTAAAGTCCGATATCCCTGTCTGAGAAAACTGATTAATACAATATAAAAACTACTCGAAAACATTTCCGAAATTCAGTGGCAACAGAAAGAACTTGGTTTTTAATAGACTTTTTTAAACCTCAAAAATATATTAGTTTCTAAGCTTTCTAAAAATAAAGCACACTTTTCCGAGTTACTCATGATCACAAAAAGCGTTCTTTATGCTTTGAAACACCAGAAATCAATACATTCTCGAGATTTAAAGAAACATTTATAAAAAACAAAGTTTCTTTTATAGTCACTGTTTTTCGAAAAAAATTCCGAGTAGCTTTTAGAGTGTATTAATCAGTTTTATAAATTCGAAATATTCGTTTTTAGGATTCCATAAATTCTGATTGAACATTTTCAGTTGCGTAATTGAATTTATACTTGCATGAGTAATAGAATAATATTAATTTTAAATAGAAAACTGATTTATACACTATAAAAAAAAAATACACGGAAACGTTTCTTAAAAACAGTAGCAGCAATAGAGAGTTTGTTTTCTAAAAAGTTTTTTTGTTTTTGGTTTTGAAAATATATTCATTTCTGATGTTTCTGAATATAAAAAACGCTCTTTGGAATCGTGGGTAACTCGGAAGTGGTTATTGTAAAGTTTCGTTCGTGGTTATATCAAATTTCCTTGATTAAGAAACATTTTTCTTTTTCTTACAATATATGCATAAAGTTAAACAAACTGCTACAGTAACGGTAAATATATTACAATATTAAAAATGGTATAAGATAACAAACATTTTATTTATAGTTAAACCAAGCTGAAAATCAGAAATTTAGCATTTTAATGTAAACAGAATTGGTTTCAGTATTAATATCTGTAAACCATTTCACTTAAAAATAGTGTTTAAGACCACACTTGAAAATAAAAGTAATTTAATTTAACAAATTCCAGAAACTCAGAGAAACATAAATTCCGTATAATCACCGCAATCCCAAATTTCTTTCCTCGTGAAGAAATCCTTTTTTTAAATCAAGATAACACATCGGCTGATAAGTTCCCGGTCTAGCACACAGATGGCGTTGCAATCGCCGAACCGATGTTTTTTTAAGTAAAAACTAACCTTTTAAAGGTAGCAGAAAAAAATGTCATGACGATTCGTCATGTGGATAAAACGTTAGAGTGGTTTTAGTTGAACGACTTTGTTGATAAACAAAAAAATGGATAAAGAAGAATTTAGAGAATTGTTATTTAATGGGAAAAAACACCGTTCAAACAAAAACTTGGCTTGATAATCGTTATCCGGACACTGGACCAGGTAAATCAACCATTATCGACTAGTTTGCTGAATTTAAACGTGGTCGTACGACACCTGTGATGCGCCACGGTAAAGAGGTGGTTACTCCGGAAAACATCAAAAAAGTCCACAAAATCGTTTTGGGGAACCGTAAAGTGAAGTTGCAGGAGATAGCTCAGTCTCTGAGGATATCCAAGGAACGTGTAGGTTTTATTTTGAATGCACATTTGTCTATAAAAAAGCTGTTGTCAAAGTGGGTACCGCACGTGTTGACTTTTGACCCAAAACAACAACGAATTGATGATTCTGAGCACTGTTTGGAGCTTTCCGTTATAGAATTATGTTATTTATTATTAGATTATTATTATTATTTATTTATTAAATTATTATTATTATTATTTATTAAATTATTATTATTAAATTATTATTATTATTATTATTATTATTATTATTATTATTATTATTATTTTATTATTATTCATTATTTAAGTTATGTTATTTATTAAAGTTATAAAGTTATATATTTATAAAGTTATGTTAAAAAGTTGTGTTTTGTTTATTAGACCGGGAACTTATCAGCCCATGTGTTATATATCACTAAGAGATTATGCTTGAGTACTCTCGATTCTCTATCCTTAAGAATGTGAAAAAGCTTTAAACATTGTCTTTAACAATAACACTTTCAGTAATTTATATGAAGTCATAATCTAGTATTTGTTATAATGAAAATAGCATGTGACAACAAGTGATTATCATAAAATTTCATTAACACATATTTGATCTTGCATTCAAATTTTATATTTATTTCCTCTATAAACTCCCTGTTTGTACATTAAATATTGTTATTCTCATACTTTGAGGCATAGAAATCTTTAAAATAACAACCTTACAAAATGCACATTGATTACTATTATTTTTAATAACCTGTCATGGTTGCTTTATGAAAATAAACAATGTTAGATTTAACTTACGACCCATTTTGGAATTTATAGCCACCATTGTCTTATCTCACACTTTATATCATGAGATTTTAAGCTCCACGCAGTTTATTCTGTCTATGTATATATTTGGCAATCTATAATAGTGCTGCTGAACATATTTATTTGCTAACTTCCTAAAATTTCGCACATGACTGCGGTTTTTTGCGGTTGTGCTTAGTAATATTTTTTAATATAAATTAATATTCTGTGATTAAAAATATTATTTTTTAAAATAGCTCGAAATGTGTGAATGCTAATTTTCATTTTTGTAAATTCAATAACATAAAGTTTCAGCATAATTTTTGTTTGAAAATAATCTTTTTTATTATTTTAAATTAAAGTTTTTTAAAGTTATGAATGAATAATTAATAAGAATTAATTCCCTATATAGATTTTACCCATGACATTGTTTCAATATTTACCGAATGTATGAAACTCTGCAAAAGTTATAATTTTATTAAAATAGGAAAACTTTTTGGATTGAAATTCGGTTTGAATAGTACGTATTGAACAGTCATTAATAAAAGTTTAAGACAATTCGATAATTATGGCAATGTTTAAGTCAATTGCTATTCGCGATTATAATTCAAATTCCTTTCTTAAACGCCTAGATACGATCATCAGGCTTACATTTCTTCCTGTCGCAAACAAATCTGACTTTACTTTCTTAGAGTAATGCCTAAGCGAACGCACAGTCATTCTCTGTGTGATAATGGTCATCTCAAGACGTTGTTGCAATTGGTCGACCTGATAGTTTGATTACAATAAATAGCCCTTTTAAAACTAAATGTAATCAGGACTGCTGTACATAATGCCACAGTGAAAAATGAAGTAGATGAGATATTTAGTCCTTTAAGCAAGGAACTTAAATTGTCATCACAAATTACAAGTAACCTCAAATGTTGTCATAAACATCGAGTGGTCCTAAACTTTTGTTAATGACTGTGCAATACTTACTATTTAAATATTTTTTTTAATCCAATAACTTTTCTTATTTTAATGAAACCACTCTAAGCGGCGATTTGTTGATCGGTAGTTTAATTAATGCAAGGCGTCAGCATGCAGATGAGTACAAAATGATATACAAAACACAGTGTAATTTTTTTTACAGAAAAAAATATATATGAGAAGCAATGTGTCACCATGTTCTCCACCAGAAGCTATAGCACAGTTTAGAAAAATTAAATGTTTACATCTTTAGATATCAAAGTCTCTAGATAAATGATGTTACCCCATGACGAGTAATATTCTATTTCGCGAATGAGGCATGACTTGAAAATCACTAAAATCAACACGAATCAAATTGAATACATATTTTTTTACACACAAACTCACGGGTGCAAAATCGTTAGACTGCGGAGGCACCTTAATCATGAAGTTATTTGTGTTGATTTAATCTTCACTATGCATATTATTTAAGGAATTTTCTTATTTGGATTAGCATATGAAACATTTGCCCAACCTGCATTAACCCCTTCGCGACGAGCGTCTTTTATAGAATTTTTAATCTGATACCACCGGTTTTTCAAATGAGAAATTTTCACCTAATTGAATCGCAAAAATGCTATGATTAGATAAGGAAAACTTTACAAAAAATAAATAACTGGTGGGAATAATCGAGGATTCTGAGCATCTTATGCGTCACGTATTCGTGTCGCTCGTCCCCAAGGGGTTAAATTTATTGCAGACATCTTTGTTCTTTTTCGTATATGTGACTAGGATTCAATGTATTGTATTGAGTTCACTTGTGCATGCTTGAAATAATTATTTACACTTTTTTACGGATCGATCTTATGACTAAGAATTGAGAAGCTTTTCCATTCGTTTCGTAATATTTAGACGTTTTGCACATTTTAAATAGCATTTGCAACCCATATTATTCTTCTTTTTTAAGAATATTAGCGAACCACTTAACTGAGAGTTTGCTTCCAAAATAAAACAATCTTCTAAAAACATTTCATACGTGCGTTATTCACTGGGATCTGTGATTTGAAGAATTTTTCGATTTCTGAACATTTTGCAAAGTTTAGCATGGGATATTGCCAGTGTATACAACGGTAATTTCTTTCATCTTTAGTGGTTTCAGAAATAACTTCTTTGCAGTCAACAAAATCCTACCGTATTATCAACCCGTCATCGGTCTCATATTTTCAATCCGGTCTGGTCAAGATTCATTCATATTTTCATCCCTTCGGGATAGGTAAAAATGAGTACCAAGGTTGCTTCAAAACTAAATGCTGAAGGTCCCGCGACTGGATTACCACCCGACCCGGAAATATGCTGGTAAAAAACAAGGCTGGACACTGTAGGCAATGATCCTTAACGGATTATAGCACCGCAGGTTTTTCTAGTTTTATATTTATTACATTTGTACTAATTATTGTACTTTTTAATGCACTTTATTGCATTTCTATGCTAAATATCACATGAAGTTTCTGGCAGAAAAAGGTGTGCGCGAAAAACAGCGAATATACCTAAAAATATTTTTAAAAAACAGTCTCAAATAGTAGGTGCGCGTTATGCACCGGAATATACGTTACTTTGAAATAACTTATATAAACTCTTAATATCATGTAAAAATATTTAGTAAAAAATCGTTTTTACCGTTATAAATTTATACACTTGGAAATTAATGTTTCGAAAAATATTTTTCTGGAGGATATTGTGTGTAAATTTTAACTTTTGCATAAACATTGCCTGTAAAATCCCAGCGTGAAATTGACCTGTCAAATGCGGTTCTCCTCATCATCCCAGTCTGACAGTTTCTTAAACCTGTGGAACAAACGATCAAAGATTTTCGTATATCTTCCTCATTTTCTTTCCAAAATAAATCTAGTATTTTTAAAAAGAGATTTTATTTAATTAATCAGGAAATAAATAATTATTTTTATTACTAATATTGATATGAATTAGGCTGCTTGGAGAATGTCGAACACGTAATATAAAATATTACGATTTGTAAAATATATACAATATATACAAAAATTTTAATTTTCGTTTGAAAACTATAATAATCATATTTAATGGATTTATGTAATTTTATAAATGGCATTGAAATTGTCTTTTGAATATTGCAGTTAAATGAAGCCTGATAAATGCATCCCTAATTCAAAGGACTCGTAGAAAAATTCAAATCAAGGGTTTGTAATAATGTGTAATCACTATAAAAAATATTTCAATTAACTCTTAAATAAAATACAAATATTAATGTAAAATTACCTGTTATAGAGCTTATCTTTATACGTTATTATGTGGATTACGGACTTTTCTCTCTCCTGCTAGAAAAATTGAATACAAAATTTCATGCCTTATTTTTTTTTGTTTCTAGAAGGTTGAGAAAAGACATGAAAATTAATTTTGAAAATCAAACTTATCTAGAGTATTTTGTATTTGAAAGTCCTACATAGACAAAAGTTTTTTGGGGAAGTGTATTTTTTCAAACTTTCTAACTTATGCATTATAATATGGGATTACAATGAAAAAAAGGCCTCAAAAGTACATTCTGATGGATAATCAAAATCAAAATTGGACCGACATAGTATTTAGTAGATACTTATGTATTATCCGGTCCAGATCAGATACAACTGTGCCAAACATTGTACCAATTATACTCAGTGTGGTAACCCTTATTTTTGACAACTGTGTAGTTTTTTTATTTATTATATTTATAGTTTTATTTATTATTATTATTATTTATAGTTTATTTTTTATTATATTTTATAGTTTTTTTGTTATTTATTTATTATTGTTCATTTATTATATTTTATTTGTTTATTTATTTTATATAAGTTAATATTTTTAACAGTGTTATGTATTTAATAATGTTAAATTACTGTTTTGAACATGACTGGCAACGATAAACAAAATTGGCAATTGGAAATCTTTTTTGACGATCTATTTTCTAATGCAAAAGTACCTATGTCAAAAAATGTAAAGTAAATGTAAAGTATATTAAGTATATTAAAAACCTCAAATTAAAAAAAAATTATGCATTTCTACTTAACGAAAACTGAGAAGGAAAGCAACAGACGTTAGAGTCACCGATTTCTCTAACACAATGACGAAAGGTAGAAAATAACTTTCAAGTGATTAAGTTGAAATTCTCAAAAAAGAAAAGGGGATATAAAAATATTACAAAAACTGTTATATAAATGTTTTGGCGCATCTTAAAGACGGCTGCTATGTACGCTAATGGCGCCTGGTTCATGTAAAATCCGTCGTGGGTACAAAGTATTTCAAGTACCCTATGGATTATACTTCTGGAGCTGCCTAGTCAGGTGAAGGTCTTGTCACCTGATCAAGGTTCTAAATTACGAGACTGGTTCCTTTCTCTTTTTTAATTTTTGTTTTTTCTAAATCTGCCAATTCAACAAAGTTAAATAGAAACCATGTACCGGCAAACAAAGAAAATTATAGCAAAACACTAGGGAGCAATGCAGCGATACCAACAAGGCTCTTGTTATGTGGATAACAGACATGCTGTGATCGAGCTAATACCGCCCGCGTCTAGGTAGTAACTCGCAGGTACGAACTTCAACCTTGTTAGTGGTATATATAACAAAAATACGGGTACCATGGCCGAGTCATTTTAGTGTTGGGCTTCTGTGTCGGTGGCTTGAGTTCAAAACACACGCGGTCCTTTTACTAGTGATTTTTCTTTCAGATGTCTATTTGCTTAAGTGTTTTCTCATAATGTATGCTTGACGCATGATTTTTCTTTCTTAATAACGTTTAAACACTTGATTTATAGATATTTTTTATCATAAACGGAAAAGCTCTTGATAAAATAAACTTTTGATAGTTATAATAATTATCAGATTTGTTTCTATAATTAAAATAAATTACTTATTTAACTACAACACTATGAAATCTCTAAATTCTAAAAAAAAAACGATTTTAATAAAAAAAATTATTTTTTTAATATTTCAACAAATATTTTATTCATTTAACTGAAATAAATCTGATAAATGTCATTATTGTCAAAATTTAGTTTTATAAAGACCATTCTATTTATCAGGATGGATATAAAGCATCTTATGAAACGTTACTAAATAAATAAAAAGAAGAAAAAAGATAAATCTTTCAATCAAATAAATTCAAATTTATAATCCTTTCAGTATTACAGAAATAGTATTTTTTGTTTTTTTCTCCTTCACAATTCTAAATTTGGATTTAAAAAAAAACTTCTATGTTTGCATTTGCGTCTTAAAAAGTAGCAGCCATGTCAAATTTCAAGTTTCGATCCTAAACAATTCCATAAAAATTGTAATTTCGAACGTTTTCAGAACACGTTTTCCTCACCTCCCCCCCCCCTTTTTAAGTTTCGAATTTTTTACAAGCTATTCTTAGAGAGCATTTAGATCTTATAAATCCTTGCCAAATTTCAAGTTTTTAACTCCTTCAGTATCGCAAAAATCGTAATTTTAGAACGTTTTTCGCTCCTCTTGAGGTTTTGACACCGACATAAAATATAGTTTATGTTAGAGCAGAGATTGTCACCATCAATTTGCCACCATCAGTCTTGAAATCAGTTCAGTAGCTCGAGAGATTCCATTGAAAACGTAATGTAGAATGTTTTTAGTGAGCTTTTCCCTCACATAACCCTTTTAAATTTCAATTTTTTCGAAACTGTTCATAGAGAGCATTTGCATCTTATAAGTAACTACCATGACAAACTTGAAATTTCTATCCTCTTCAGTACCACAAAAATTGCAATTTTAGATTGTTTTTCGCTCCTGCACCTCCCCCCCCCCCGGGGGTAGTGGTACCAACATAAATTATAGCCTGTGTTGGAGCAGGGATTATCACCGTCAATTTTCACCATCACTTTTAAAATTGGTTCGTAAAATTTTAGAGATTACCCGCTACAAACAAAAAAAAAATAAACAAACAAACGTTACTCCTTTATAATATTAGTATAGATTAGACTATTTGAATCACAATGAAGATTTATAGATAATGGCTCAATCAATTACAATAAAATTTAACCGCTAAAAGTCGACCTTTTGGCCTGAGTAATAAAAAATCAACAGTATTTTATTTTGCGTAGTATTTTACTTTGAATTATGTATTTTCTGAAGAACTTTTATCTGTGGTACGATATATATTTGAAATTTTAAATACACAAGATTAACTGCCGTACTTCAGTTACGAATTCTTAATTAAGCCTAAATATATAATTTATGATTTAATATGTAGCACAAGAAAAGTGACAGATGCTAAATATTGCAGTAGAAAGCGTGTTGTTAAATGTATGAAAACAATTCGTGAAATTTTTAAATTTATCTTTACTTATCTATCTTACTGTTTATCGGTTATCAAACGTTGTATATTGGAGCTATTACATTTTTGTCGGTCTAAATCCCACATACTTAACAGTTTGAATCAAACGCGACGTGTATTCTTTCTTGCGAAACATAATACATCTGTGAGAAACTGTATTTAAATACAGATTAATATTTTTCAAGGTTTCTTAACATGTTTTAAAATATTGTGTTTATTTATTTTGTGTTATTAACTTTTAAGGTTATTATCTTTTAAGATCGTTCAAAAAATTACGCATACATTTATGACAATCATATAATGTATTTAGTGAATTTAAAATGTAACAAAAACTGAAAAGAAACTATCTTTTTTTATCACTGATTAAGTTAAAATTATTATTTTAGTAAAGAAGTAAGAGAGAAAAATTGAATTACTGATGTATGACTGCACACGACTTTTAATTGAAGCTATTACTTCACTTTTGATCAAACTCATTTAAATATTGCAATTAATGTGCTTATTTTTTTTAATTTATTACAAAATATAATTTAAAAGCAAATTACTTCACGATTTAAGTCTGTTATTTGCGTCTGTATATTGACGTTGTGCTAATATTAAAATTTGATCTAACATGGCAGAAATATAAAAAAATAGATTAATGTCGAGCAATTAGTTTTAATAAGATTTTATAAATATATCAGAAAATGTTTTTTAAATTAATAATAAGGGTAACATTTTGACTTTTTAATAATAAACCTATGTATTTAACATACTAATAAATTCATGTAAATAGATTGATATATGTTTAGTTAATAATTAAGTATATAAAGTGCACACAAAACCTTTCACAAAAAAATTAATTTATGGCTAAGATTAATATTTACAGGTATAACTGTTCTTCATTTAAAAAATAATTTGTATAAAATTGCATAATAAAAAAAATACATAATTCTTCAACTGAAATGATAAACTATCATTTGTTTAACACCTTCGGGACCATGGGTGCATACAACACATGTAATGTTTTATGTAGTGCACCTTCAAAAGATGCTTAAAGCAATAGTTTTTTTGCAGCAGTAAAAAATAAAGGTAATGATACCTTTATTTAATTATAGGTGAACATTTGAACAGAACGTGACATTAAATGGGCTTCCTACTTGCCTAGTAACCCCACGCCCTGGGGACAAATAATCGTATATTACATCTTAGAGAGCAATGAATTTAGTCCAAGAGTAGGACTAAATTTGTATTACAAATAAAAAACTAGTGGGATGTGCCAGTCCCAAAACTTTCTTCTATCTCATACAGGTTTCACATACACTAAAAACTAATCAGCACCAATTTATGCCAAGGTCTAACTGAATCTAAAGTTTTATTAAATTTCGTACATTAGTTCTTGAGATATGACTATCGCTAAAATCGTGTAAATCCAGAAAAAATGCAGCATAGCAGATCCACCTGTTGTGAGATTTACACCAAACCCTAATAAACAACAACGTATGTCAACGTCTAACTGAATCTAAAGTTTGCTAAAATTCTGTGCATTAGATTTTGAGATATAGTTATCGTGGAAATCATGAAAAAAGGTAACATCGCAGCGCCACCTGCTGGGCTAATTACACCAAAACCTTATCCAGCATCTATTTATGTCAAGGTCTAACAGAATGTGAAGTTTGATAAATTCTTGTGATATAGTTATCGTGAAAAATAACAAAAAATAGCACAGAAGCGCCACCTTTTGGGATATCTACACCAATATGTAATCACAGTCTATTTATGTCAAGGTCTAACAGAATGTGAAGTTTAATGAAAATCAGTGCATTAGTTCTTGAGATAGAGCTATTGCGGAAATCGAAAAAAAATGCACCATAGCAGCGCCACCTTTTAAGCGTTTTACTCCAAAAACTAATTAGCACCAATTTATATCAGGGACTAACAAAATCTAAAATTTTGTTAAATTCCGTGAGTTAATTCTTGACATAGAGCTCCCACAAAATTTTTGTCACATACAGACAGACTCACAGATTCACGGACACACATATTCTAAAAACATTCAAATCCTGCTCAAGACCTTCTAAAAGGAATAAATCCATCGAAAACCGAATGTTGAAAATTTGCATGAATCCAATACATTATTCTTGTAAATATAGAAGAAAGTGATGAGGATAGATAATTACAGGTGAGGAAAAACTCGACAGCACTGCCTAATGCATACAATCAGACGAATGCCGGCAGCGGTCGGAATTATTTATTTACACTATTTCTATGAATAAATGGTAATTGTTTAAAAAAGTGGTGTGAATGAAATTCTTATATGGGATGCTGGTTCCCAAGGAGTTAACAGGCAATTACTTATTTCACATGTCTACAATTTAAAATCGCTAATCATTTTTTATGATGCATTATGATACTAAATTTTCAGAGGGAAAAGTACGAAATATATATACATTACTTAAAATGTAGACGTGCACAATGTGTATCTCGCGGGTTCGAACCAACTCTATTTTAGAATAGAAATTTTTTCCTAATAACAGAAATTTTGAGATTAAACAAATCTAATATTACCTTTATTAAATAACGGTAAATAGCGATATTTGGGCAAATAGGTTGGGCAGTCCTATAATATAATGTATTAACTTCTCATCAGTGAGAAAATGCAATTGAATATAAAAATACAATGGTGTGTAAAGCCTAACGCACGTTTACCCAGACAAAATTTATAATACATGGTGAAATATTTATGTATAATATATATTATGTATTTATGTATATGATGATATAACATATATTATGAACTACTTATGCTGATTAACAAACAATTTCATCAAATATAAGGTAGACTGTTGACTAATTGGCCATATTTTACATTTCATACTGTAGAAACTGCAATTTAAATAGTTTTCCCTTTTTTTTTCTTTTTTTTACCGACATTTAAATACGTAAAATATTTTAGTCATAGCTTAATTACTGAAATAGATATAAACATAATTTTTTTAATGAAACTTTATTCCATTAGACCCCGACTCCGGGTTCCCTGGATCTAATGGAACACATTAATTATACATAAATGCTTCTTAAATAGGCAAACGAAAGAGTTATATCAGCACTATTGTAAAGTCAACCAATAAATAAAATAAAATGTTCTTTCCCATTTTGCAAAACTTACTAAAATAAAATCAATTAACGTCTTTATAAGCATGCTATGCTTTTATTAAAAATTAATTTAGTAAAATGACATTAATTTTAACATATATAAAAGGATAAAGTAGATTACGTTTTTTTTAAAAATTATTCTTATTTTTTTTTTACACAAAATGTATCATTTAACATACAGTGGTGGCCAAAAGTTTGGACATTTTTTGAAAGTTTCATGTTTTTCAACTTTGTGTGCTTGTAGAATATATTAATTTTCACTTACATACAAACGTTTACATATCAAATTGAAGGTAATTTAATGTAGAATTTAATAATAAAAACAGTATTACAATATCTGTATTACAAAAAAGTTATGCTCATTTTAGTAGAACAAACAAACACAAATCGTTTTGAATAAGGACATGTTTTGTAATAAAAGCGTACTAGCCAATCACAAACACTGTTCTGAGGACCAATCAAATGTGTGTAACTAAAGTTTAGGTTATTTGGATGGTAAAACAGTTATTGTTGTTGAAATATTTTGCGAAATGATGCATACTAGTACAATTAAATAGAGTATTGCTGTTTTTGAATATTTAAAATCCTTTTTTTAAATTAAACTAATTTTAAACAATGTCATCAACAAGAAGAACTAATTGGACATCTACAAAAAGAAGCCGAATTGTTATATTGAGAGAAAATGCCCTATCTTATGCTGAAATTGCAAGACAAGTTGGTGGTTCAGTGACTTGTTCTGGTGTACGAAAGTTCTGTTTACGTTATGAAAAAACGAAATCAGTGGAAAATAAGGCCAAATCAGGCCGAAAAAAATGCACAAGTGCTACTGCCGATAGAAAAATTAAACGGCTATGTCTTCAAGATAGAAAAAATTCATCAGATGCCATTAGATGTGAAATGAATGCAGCGGGTATTGCAGTAAGTTCAAGAACAATAAGAAGGTTATCAGGATTTGGACTGCAAGCTAGCATTCCAAGGAAAAAACCATATTTAATCAAAAGCAACGCGAAAAACAAGTTTTAAGTAGGCAAAAGAACACATTAAATGGTCAGAAAATTAATGGAAGCAAGTAATCTGGAGCGATGAGAGTAAAATATCGCTCTTTGGTAGTGATGGTAGAAAATACGTGAGACGTAGAGTAGGAGAAGCACTTCATCCTGATTGCATTGAAGCAACTACAAAAAACCCAACAAATGTCATGATTTGGGCATGTATGTCTGCAGATGGTGTGAACCGAATTCAAGTGATCGATGTCATCCTGAATGCCAAAAAATAAATCGAAACTGTCCTGGAACCAAAATTGATACCTTCCATCAGGGATCTCTTCCCCAACAACGCACCCTTTATTTTTCAGCAGGATTCAGCTCCATGCCGTACAGCAAAAGTATGCAAAGCATGGTTTCAAAATAAGGGCATACCATGGCCAGGAAACAGCCTTGATCTCAATCCAATTGAAAATTTGTGGCGACGTTTGAAAATTTTTGTACGAAAAAAACGTCCATCCAATAAAAGACAACTTATTGAAGCTATAATTGATTCTTGGCACCCTGTGATTACGAAAGATGAACTGCAAACACTCGTTCACTCGATGAAGAGACGCTGTGAAGCTGTCTTAAAAAAATAAGGGTTATCCTACTAAGTATTTATTGTGTAAGTATTACTTTAAAAAAATGCAAATCTAAGATAGATCTTACTATTAGTTGCATAACTCTTTTGTTATACAGATATTGTAATACTGTTTTTATTACTAAATTCCAAATTAAATTACCTTCAATTTGATACATAAACGTTTTTATTTAAGTGAAAATTAATATATTCTACAAGCACACAAAGTTGAAAAACACGAAACTTTCAAAAATTGTCCACACTTTTGGCCACCACTGTACATTTTAATGCAGTGTTTATATATAATTACTTCGGTGCTCCGCAATCTGACATGTCCTGTTAGTCACCATACCATTTTGAACTGATTTAGGCTTATTGTGAAATAACAATTTATCACTAACACGAAATGAAGATTACAAACAAATACATTGATTAAAGCTTTATAATCATATGTAATATTAGTGAAAAACGAGTTAATACTTTAGCGAAACAAGTATTTGTTAAACATGAAAACATATCCTTCACAATTAGGCTTAGGAGTGTTTTGTTTCTTCCTTTATAACCAGCTAATGGGGAAAATAGTTCTATACCTGTGCTTGTTTAAAGCTAGTACTACTAGTGCTGCTACTACTAAAGCTTGTACTGTTAGTAGTGCTAGTACTAAAGCTAGTACAGATAGTATCCATTGAAAAAATCTTTAACATTTAACTGATTTATTTTAAGAAAAAATCTACTTGTACTATTAGCTACCAGCCTTCCCTACTATGAATGTAGATGATCCATGTGATAAAAAAAGAGGTTAAATAAACATTTTCTTGAAACAATGCAATAGAAATAGGGTCTAATAAAAGTTTCTTTCAACACAATAGTTTGTTTGCAAGGTTGACTAGAAAAAAGCAAAAAAACATTCGGAAATTATATACTTGAATTTAATTAAGATTTAAAGTATTTCTGAAAAACGGTTATTTCGTTGTAATCGATTAACTTAACATTTTATTTAGGATTTCTTAAGTTGATAAAGTTGATATTTAGAAGACATGAAAGAATGAATTACCAACATATTATTTTGTGATGATCATTCACCATTTTCAAAGATAACAAACTTGCGTTTGGTATTACATTTTATAAACCCTTGAAGATAAATTTTTAATTAAACAAAACTCCTCTAAACCAAGTTATTACGTTAATATCACTTCATTACTCATTTTAGTAACTCAGTTAAGTCTTAAAATATTCTCCCAAATAGAAGCTTTAAACACTTATTTTAAATTCATCGTAGAAGAGTTCATTAAACTTTCTGCGGGAATATGAGGCATAAATTATTAAATTATAAATGAATATTTGTAGCGAAATAAAGTGCTTTAATTTTGCATCTATTATTCATTTATTATTTAAATAATAAGCCTTATGAATATCCCGGAATCTACATATTCAATCAGAAAAATATTATTCAAATTCTCTATAGAAAACAAGCACTTCTATATTCCATTCACGGATAATAAAATAATTAAGTAAAACTTAATCCACTGAACATATAATTTTTTTTTCTGAAAAAGAAAATCTAACCGTGCTTCAGTTAAATGTTTTAATTTTTTTATATACAGGGTGATTTTTTTTAAAGTTGTGAAAGTAAAACCCTATAACAAAAGAACCACTGATCCAAATGACCTAAAATTTCACCAGTGTGCACCCAAAACAATGGGTATTTTTTAGGCGTGGTTAAAAGAACTTCAAATCACACCGGCAGATGGCGCTGTACATGCAGTAAAGTCAGGAGACGAACTTGTACCCGGCATACGCACATTGGTGATATAAACGTGAAGTACGCACACCTCATGTTCATTATTCTACGGAAATCCTCGCAATGACTGCACCATTAGTGAAACTGTATTATCAGAATAATGACAGCGCGGAAACGCTCTTAGGAGAATTAGGACACTTAAGAATTTAAGAAAAGGTCCAATGACGACAGAGGGCCTACGGAAGATGGTTTCTCAAAGTACCGTCCATTGTTTTCCTCCCGCAGACGATTGTCTTTGTTTCTGATTCCTTACAGCGCCATCTGTCGGTGCGATTTTAAGTTACATTTTAACCATGCCAAAACAATTCCCATTGCTTTGGGAGCATACTGGTGAAATTTCAGGTCATTTGGATCAGTGGTTCTTTTGTTATAGTATTTTACTTTCACAACTTAAACAAAAATCACCCTGTACTTTATCTATTATAAGAAAAAAAATCTACTTGTAATAGTTTCATTGGAAATGAAAATGTAACATTTTTGATTATATAAAATAAAATCATTTAATTCAAATAATTGAATAATAAATTAAATATAATTCGTCCAGTGTATTCCTTGCGTTATATTCCAACACATATATTCGCAGAATGTTGTGATAGTTAAATTTCCCAATATATTTTGATATTTGTAATTCACTAATGGCTTTTAATCTTAGAGAATCTTCTTTTCCATTAATTTTTTTTAGCATGATAATGATAAATTTCCAGAAGACAGATTTAAAAATCTTATATATTGTTTATAATTGTCATTTTTCTATACAATTCTAGCCATATAAAAGAGCTTCATCAAAAACTAAATTTACTAAAACCACATTTGTTTAATTTAGATTTAATTTGATAATTTAGTAGTAAAAACTTGCTATGTTACTCATATTAATTTTAAATCAGGCCCTTTATAGGCATATCTCCAACTAACTGCCAGTAAATGTGTTAACATCGTTTGTCTGCATAAGTTGCGAGGACTGTTTTCCACTACTACTTCGAAAACTGTAAACACTCACTTAAATTAGAAGTAAACTAGTTGACCCGCCCTGCGTTGCCCGGGTCCGTGATAAAACCATAAATGAACCCCAAATAAAAAATACTGATAATTAGTTATAAAAGTGCTTGTAAGAAACATTAAAATAAAAGCTTTTGTTGTCCAAAACCTTTGATTTTTTTATCTGTTATAAATATAAAGGCTTTACAGCCTGTGTAAATATTACGTCAGAAATATTTTCTGGTTGTAAAATAAATATGTTTTCTTCCCGAAAAACGACCCTTTTCCAAATTCTATAGCAGGGGAGAATTCCCCCTCCCATTTTCCTTTTCATTCCTGCTCTCAAAAAAAGTGAAAGCGTCTACCTCTCTTTTCAATCTATCCCTTCCTCTGGCAACCTCCAATTCCCTTTTGTTCACCCCGCTCTCAAACAAAGCAGGTGGAAAAATGGATGCTCCCTCCGGGAAGGGGAAATAAGAATAGAATTAAGAAGAATTTAGGAGGAGTATCTTCTAAGAGTAGAGTTGCGAGCAGTGCAGACCAATAAGCGAGTTAATCTTATCCCAGCGCTCTTGATTATTCTTAATTATATTTCCTTCTTTATTCACCGTTCAAAAAAAGTTAAGGAGCAGTAAGATCGAATTTGCACTGAAAAATTAAGAGCTTTGTTTCTTGCTTTAATATATAAGCTTGTTCATATCATGTTGCGATATTACTTTAATCTCTATACTGTTCTTAGGTTTTTAAAGAATTTGATGGTTCATGTGGAAAAATGATTGAATTGCAAATGTTTATTTCACTATAAACTGCCATTCGACATAGCACGTTTGTGATTCGTAATAAAATTGTAGTCACCGTGTTTGACTGATTTGAAACCGTGCAACGTTTGCCATTGAAAACATCGTTATTATGCATAATGAACTTTTAGATTCAAAAAAGTTACACTGTAAAAACGAATTCGTATATATACGGGGGATTTTATACGAAATTTCTATCTTGTCACGGAAACATTTTGTTTTGAGTAGAAGTCGTTAAATCTTCCGGGATTAAACGGGAAAATTTCTTTTATTCTCACTCGCCGAATGTTAAAACGGATATATCCATTTTCAGTTGAGAGAAAACGGAAAAATTCCAGTTTAATTTTCGTAATTGATGTTTCAAACCAAGTAGGATGTGGCCAGTATGCGTAGGGTACATAGCATTTATCCAATACACTGAAAAAAAAATGTTGATTTTAAGACAACCGAGTTGCCAGTATTATATCGTTAACTTAACAGTAATACACTGCCGGAAAGCGTATTACTGCTTATTTTACTGTTTATTACTGTTAATTTTACTGTATAATCAATATATATATATATATATATCACAAACTAAAAATTGTTTTTTTTTTTTTTTTGACAGATTTTAGTTTAGCGCCAAAATGCTCTATCTTATGGATAATCTAATATTATGATTTATTAGTTTTTTGTTTTTATTTTCAGTTTTCATGATGGTTAGGAAAATCTATTTCAATTGGGGCAACTTTCCCAGGGACTATGTTATATTATTAAAGCAAACTGATGATAATTGTTGAGATAGAATTAAAAAATATTTCATGCTTGAAAATTATTTAAAAATTCAGTTTTCAAATAAATTTCAATCAAAACTAATTTTTTTTTTCTAATTGATGATGTAAGAACTGAAATTGTAAAATGTAGTAAAATGTTGTAAATAAATTGATAATTTGAAGTATTTAGAAGTAATGTAAGCGCGATGAAAGCTAAAGTGTTGCTAAGCCGTTTGTTGTCACAACCGCTATACATTTCTAAAAATTGCCACTGTGTTTTGGCTGGCGTCCAAAGGTAGACTACCATTTTTTGACATCTAAAGAGAAATTCACAGTGAAAGAAATAGGACTTTGCCCCTAATAAGGAACTGTTAAATGAACTTATAACAAACCTACCAAAATAATTCCTATAAAAAAAAGTAATTGGTAACATGTAATCAAGGTATGCAATCAGGATGAAGCAACCAATAACGCTCCAATTCTGACCTTTAAAATTAAAAATTTAAAAATCAATTACGTCATGTTGACACAATCAATTTTTCTTTTCAGTTTTATCAATGTTAAAATGCATTTCAAGCTAAGCATAACGTCATTTTCCCCGGCGCAAACTTTTCACACGTACTTTGTATACGTTATTTTTATGCTTAAATACCATGTATACAACAAAATATATTTTGCATTTAATTATAATGAAAAAAATGGCATCAAGAAAGTTATAATGCACAATAATAAAATAAACCCAATGGACAATATTCCGGTGACGTCACAGTAAATATGAATTATTATTCGCTTATAAAACACGCGGATAAATATTTTCACCGAAATTTAAACTGCAAATTAAAAAATTCGGCCTAAAAGCCCCGTGCTTTTAATATTTATTATTTTTCTTTTATCCTCGCAACGACAGAGTTTCTCGTTACTCTGTGCCTTGCCACAGTGAGATGTTATTGCCGACTTTATGACGTCATACGCAGAAGTAAAAGTTTATTTAATATTTTTATTGGTGCCGGCTAACTGAAAAGTACCTAATTTGGAGATAGTTTTTTTTTCTTAATGGGACAACGGGATAATGAACGGAATTTCGACGGAATAATGAAGAAGTACCAGAATATTTTTCTGCATTTTATAGTTATATTAAGAAATACGGTACTTCTCTATTATCCCGTCGACCACTATTCATAACAAAAAACTATCGCCAAACTGCAACGCCAAATAAACGGGAGAACGTTGCACTGAAATATCAAAATAATTAAATAAATAAAATATAAGAATTTAAGGACACAATTATTATTTTAATTAATGAAATAACTAATAAATCAGTAAAACATAATTAAAAATACACGCAAATGTCGAATTAAAAACCACTTGATGACATAACAAACACGTATAATACTTTTGACATCAAGGAAATGGGACTGCAGTTTTGGCGTTTAATTTTACAGTTTGGCGATGAAGTACCAGAAACACATATTTTTCAGATTTGCTGAATCACATATTTGTTTACTTTTTCATGCGTTATAGTATTGAAGGTTGTTAGTTCTCTTACTCTTTTAAATATCCCCTACTTATATAAAAATAGCGTGCGTTCTCTGTGGTGTTTCGCATAAACCTTGTAAAATTCAGGTTATTAGATTTTAAACAACTTTGCTGTCATAACTGCTGATGTAGCTGTCATTTTTGGCGATTTTCCTGTTACCTGTAAAATGTTTGTTTTTGGTATAGACCGAACTAAGAAAAATTTGGGTATTTTTCCATTATACGGACACCATTGTCGCCAAGCATACATATACATACCTTTACATTTATGGCATGGTGTCCCTATAACGGAAAAGTACCAAAATTTGCGATCGATCAAATAATTGACGTTCGTTAAGCATTAAATTTTCGTCACAGATGTCATATACGCACCACATTGGAGCGATTGCAACAAAATGGTAATTTTATGCCTTACATGGTAACCCGGTTATTTTGTTCATATCGCTGTTAATGTACTTTTATTTTTTATTTTAATTCTATAAATTGTTTTTTTATGTATATCAATATTTATTTATATCAAACTATCATTTATTTAATTTTATTTCCCTTTTTTAAATAATAGAAACTATTTCATTTATAACGTTATTTTATTTTTTATATCGAAATAAAAAATCACGTGCTATTATTCCATGCTATTTGTAACTAATATTCAAAACAAAGTTTTCGCCAAATTGGCGGGGTAAAAAAATCGCGCCAATGTGGTTTCGTATATGACATCTGTGCAAAATTTTCTTATTTTTAATCCGAGAAAGAAACATTAATCATGGATTTAATTAATTTTGCAATATGCGGTGCAACCAAAACAATTTTGATTAAATCGGTACAGATATCGCAGACGCACCGGGGTTCATTTTTGGCGCCAAAATGACGATTTTTGCTTTGTATGGCAACCTGGTGTTTTATAATAAAATTAAATATGCACTGTTAAAAATTTGCAGCAAACTGTCCAGTCATTTGACCGTTTTTATAGAAAACGATTACATAACCGTAATTTAACTCTATTCTCACCATATTATTGCCCATATTATGGTCAGAATAGAGTTAAATTATGGTTATGTAACCATTTTCTATAAAAACGGTCAAATGACTGGACAGTTTGTTTTTTAACAGTGTGTGTGTAAATAAATAAAATAAAATAGGTACTTTTATGTTAGCTGGGCGTCAGGGATAACTGTCAAAAGATTGGCGAACCACGGAGTTCAGAGAATAAACTTTATGCCTAGCAACAGTGGGAGTTGCCGACTTTATGACGTCATAATCAGAAGTAAAAGTTTAATTGAAAATTACGGCTAATTAATTAAATTTTCGAACAAACGAATCCACGATAACAAATCTGTGTCCAAATATCTTTCATTAAAAAAAAAAAAAAGAATGGTGTAGTTTTATGCAGTAGTTTGCTCTCACGAATTGTCGAAAGAAAATGCTTAGCGTTTTAAATATATAGATTGTTTTTATCGTGTTAATCATTTTCTTTTTATCTTATATTTTTATTAATTAATGAGAGTATGTTAAATTAATTTTCGCCACTACTGCTAGACAAAATCAGATCAAAGGAAAATGAATTCTCCCTAATTCTACACAGTATTTCATCTCATCAAAATACAAATATTCTATCATTTCTAAAAAAATAAAACAATAGAATAAAGTAACAATAAAATACCATACCGATTTAATAAGGAAACCGCGGACAAAATACATTTTTATAGGAAATTATCACAGTTTTACTCCTTTATTGACCATCATTTCCTTTCACATCTGGAAGATAATCAATCTTACACTAAATATCTGTGCACATTTTTATCGTTTACTATGAATTTTCTAAATTCCACCAGAGTGTATTTCTGACTTTATTGTTCGAGGCGGTTATTACTAGGGTTATTCTTCTGATATTTTAGCTAATTATCCATATAAGCAAGATTATTATTTATTAAATATGAAAAGTTTCGAAATTCTCAAATGATATTACTATTCTTTGGATGGTAAGGAGTCGTGCATTTATTGTATCTTACAAAGTTGCAACTTATATGGTAAATTGCTAAATAATAATAGTTTCTTCCATTTCTTCCAGCTTGTTTTTTCCATGGTCTTTTCCGTGTTTTTTTTTCACTTTGGAAGAAACTTGCCAACCCTGTGAAAATGTTCACCAACGTGTAAAATGTGTGAAGAAAAGATTTCCCTGTAACGTGATAAATGAAGCTCTTGATTTATCCTCTGATAATAAGGTTTTACAATTCTTCGATGAAAAATATATCAATGGAACATTTGACTATGGAGAAATACACAACCACTTATACGAAGATGAAGTATATAAAACAACAGTCAAAGTAATTCCGTAGTACACGATTAAAAACATTGTAATTTTCGCATATTTTAGGAATTTTCTACTTTTAAAATGTAAATTCACATTTTTGGTTAAAAAATGTTGCTTTTATCAACTTTTTAATGGTTTTATTTAAATTACCATGCAAAAGAAAAATCGAAAATTGTGCCCTCTGGAATAGGTTGTACACTGTAATTTTTCCTTATTTCTCTCTCTCTTCCCCTCTTCTAACTACACTGTCTGCTTAGTTAAATTTTGTTTTATCAACTAACATTTGGTTTTCATGTGAAAAAAAAAAGGAAATTATTCCATACTTGAATAGTTTCCGTAGTTTTCATTATTCCCCTTTCCCTTACTCTTTCATAAGTGAACGTTTTTATTAATAAATGTTGGTTATATCATCTGATATACGTTTTATTAATTGCAGCATCTACAAAACAAGTAAAATGGTATTCCACTTCACTAGGTACCACAAAACTATTCCTTCTGCTCCCTAAATTACTGATCCACAAACAAAGTTTTTGCAGACTCTTTAGATTATTCTTGTGAAGAAAATAACTAACAACCGCAGTTTTGTATACGAGTATTTTTTTATTGTTATTCATACCTATTTTTCTTGTACAAACAAATGTAATAATTAAAAACAGTCAAAATGGTTAATTGTTCGTTAATTTGACACACAATAAGGGTTCTTGTTATGCACGTGGGGCTAAAATGGGTCCTGGATTTATTTATTTTTTAATTTAAGGAGTGTAGTATAATCGGAAATGTAGTCACAAAGCAGAGAGAAATGTTTTAAAGGAATAGAGCCTCTTTTAAACTGTGTAGTTTAAGCCGAATAAGTATAATTATCCGATAAATAAACTTTTCTTTGTCAACAACAGTAAAAAAAAAAACCATCGTATTGCTGCAGTTCAGTTATAAAATGAGTTTTTCGTCATACATATAATAATATCATGAATTATTTCCGGACGTCTACCGTCAAATATGACTATGCACCGAAACTTGTTTAAAATATTCCCTTGATTCCAGTGCACATAAATCGCTGCTTCCATCACCTTTTGGATAATTTCGTTTGCAGTGATAAAAAAAAAAGACTACGGATATAAGCTAAGGGGACCACCGATATTCTTTGTACCCTGGTAAGAATACAAATATGCTAAATTTTTGCACTTTACAAAGGCAGAAATGCTTCTTAAATTTACCAGTATGCAAGTGATGGAGTACTGTTATGTTATGCTGTAAGAATTAGTAATCGAATTTCATCAAATACTTTTTCCAGATACTGAAAAATGTCGATAAATATTTTTTTTAATCGCGACGTTTTGTCTTAAATTATTTTCTATCTATTGAAAATAATGCCTGCTGTCATTTTGTACTGTTTGTCAAAAACCTATTACAATCTAAAGCCATACATTCCATAGATTGACCAGCATAGTCAGCATATTGAACATTCAATTGTGCTCTTGAATGACGCATTGTTATCCGTAAATCATCACCAATTAACCACGCGTTTGAATGGTAAACAGTTTAAAGTGGTGTAAAAAGTTTAATAATTTGCTCTATATTTATGCTATTAGATTTACTTTTGTGAATTAATAAAAATAAAATTTAATAAAAATTTAAACGTAACACAAGAAAATGTGTTTAAAATATCAGAAATGAAATAAATTTAAAATAGTAAATATAGTCCCTTGAAAGCCATTATATTGATTTATCGTGAAGAGACATGAAAAACGCATTATAAAAGCTGAACGTAAACAAAAGATTTAAATTTTGTTTTTGTAGTTAAAGATTCATAAATCATGAATGTAAATATTTCTATTTCAATGTAAATAGTATGAAATGTAAAACACTATTTTCCTGAAAAAGAGAATATAATACGATTACCTTATCTTCTTTATAAATAAAATCAACGGTTTTTTAAATAATTAGCAATTCTAGTTCTATAGTTAAATCTTATATATACCGAAACAGTACCAATGACGAGCAAGATCATTACTTTGGAGGGAATCTCCTTGGAACGCTTGTTCTGCCGTTAATACTGGGTCAACGCCAGTGAAAAACAAGTTGCAAGTTGTACGTTAAACGTGCAAATGAAGTGCGTTTGTACTATAACTAATTTTATAAATACTATAATATTTTATAAATAAGGTACAGTAGTTGTTGCACTCTTATGCAAAAATGTATGAATATAAAATTTATTTTATGTACAGATTTTCATATCATAGATATTAATTTTAATTTATGAAATTAAGTTTCAATACACTTTTACAAACAATTAATTACAATTCTTACATTAAATTTATACTACGCGTAAATACCTAATACAAGACAATGTAAAAATCATCGTTATTATTTCAGTGAAATGAATTATATCTTCTGTCATTATGATATGATTAATTTCCGTAGTAAAATAAGTACATTTTAAGTTGGCAACATTTTATCTTTTGTTGATATTTAGTGAAAATTCCTGCTTAAACTTAAGCCTAGCTTTGAAAATTTCAGAACTTTAAATACATATTTAGACTCTTTTTTCCATTTAATATCTAATTCTCCGGAAACATCTATCCGAAAAAAACTGTCGGTAGATTCTAGGATTGCTATAATTAAACAATTTTAATATACAAATTCGGTTTTAAAATTCCGTAATACGGAAATAATATGATTTAATCTTAACTATGACGTAATCACAATGGCAACCTAGAATCATTACCTATCAAGGGATATCATTGAATTAATTACGTGTGATAGGATTTGATAGAATGAAGAAAACTTTTATTAGTATCTTTTTAAGTTTTGGTTAAATTATTATAAAAGTTGAAATGACTCGACAAAATTCTGCAACGATTATATATATTAAATTTCAACCAATTCGGTTGGGATGTTTTTGCGCTGTTATATGCAGACAGACAGACGGACCAGACGACGAATATAGGTTCTACGTATTTATATAATTGAGGGGATCGAGGCGAGAAACTGTCAAGCCACCATTTTGGTAAAATAAATCTAACACTTTAATCTGTTGCTTAATATTTTAAATTATAATATCTACATATAATTTGTTTCTAATGTCACTTGGTGGCAGAATATGTTCCAGGTTTCGTTTTTGCTCCATTTGTTTATGCCTCCAATGGAGATAGATAATTTACGAAAAACGTAATAGTAATATCATTAAAGTAATGTCATATTGTTACTCAGAATATCTCAAATGTTACATTGGAGAAAAAACTTTAAGATATATATCTTGATTTGAGTATTTGATAAAATCTTCAAGTTGAAATATCTCAGAAGTTCACTCTCTTGCCCCGACCCCCTCAATTACAAATGCACCTAATGAGATGTGTGGGGGAACCTCGCAATTAGAGGTGGGAAGATGTTACAAACCGAGAGTTTTCCTCATTCAATATCATTAATGCTGCTCATCAATAAAATCTCAAATTCCCTTCGCTAATGTTAAACCAATGGTCGTTTGATGCATTCGTATTTTTAAAATATCTCCTTAGGAAAGCAATATTTTTAACTTCTGCTTTCTTTGTTCTATTTTTAACGGATGTGTCTTGTTTTCTTAGTTGTCAAAATATTTTTAAAATATATGCTGCATTTTATTTGAAGTGTTAAAATCTTACGCAGATTCGCTAAGATTTTAACAAGTGAAATTACAAATTAAGCATTGTAAATTTGTTACTTTCGTGTTATAGCGGCTCCCAAGGAGGAATCGGCAAGCAAGCAAGATTTATCGCCAAATTATAAAGCATGTATGACATTATAATAATATATGATATATATATATAACATTTCTTAACGTATGTGGTCAAGTTATAGTCATACATGATGCATATATGATGTATATATATGACATGTGTACATGATGTATATACGACATATAAGATGTAAATAATATGTGTATAATGACGTATACGGCACATATAGGAGTGTTTGGAATATATATGTGCGTATATAGGATGCATATATACAAGCTTTCGATGATCTTGGCGAAACCATAACTGCAACCTTGGCAAAATCATAATTGTGGGGGCCGCTATAACACGGACGTACAGTAAAAAAAAAATAATAATAAGCTTTCGCAGCATTTTCCAGCATTTTCCAAATGGTTACTGTAATTTGTTAAATTATAATTTTTTTATTATTTTTTTAGCAATGTATATTAGGTTGGAGCGAAATTTTTTTTCTTCAAATCAAAATTGAACGGGATGGGAAAGTTGCTCTATCAGATCGTCATTTTGAATATAAAAAATCTTTGAAAAATATTAATATTAAATACTGCCCCATGGTCATTGAAAATTGAGAAAAATTGTAAAAGTTGTGCATTTTCCCATTTTCTTGTCAAACATATAAAATGCACAAATATTATTAATATTAAATTAATTTTAAAGTATTCTTCTTAAATTATTATTATTATACGCTTATAGTAAAACTATGTAATATTTATATCAAATCCGGGTGTCTTATACTGCCCCCAATGACTTCAAAATTTTGAAAAATGTATAAAAATTGGGTAATTGTAAAGCATAATCAAAACAAAATTGTGTTATATTTTATACTTCGTAAGAATATATATTTTTAAATTATACTTGAAGATGAAGAATAACAAGAAAAAATTATTTATTATTACAATTTACAAGCATTATAAGTATAATAAAGGAACCAGGTTCTGAGTATTTGGGGCAACTTTCGTTACAATCTGGAAAGGCATTTTAAGTGAAGAAAAAAAATAACTACAAAAAATATTGATACCATTAAGTTTGTTGCAATTGGCTGTGGCAGAACTACAGTTAACACGGGTTACAAAGAAGGTGTCATGCGATTTCTAGAAGAAAAAGAAGGAAAACCACTCAACTGGTTATTTGCAAAATACATACCAATGAGCTTACCTTGAGCCATTTGCTCTAGCATCTTGACGGTACAACAAATGGAACTCAGAGTTTTCCAGGATCTATTGGCAAACTTCTAAAAGATTGTGAACTTCTACCTCTTGTACATTATAAGAGAATAAGCTGTGCTTTGCTAGAAATTACTAATAATTACTAATAAAAAGGATTTAAGCATGGATCAACTCTATTGAGATATGTGAAGCAATTTCTTCGGGATGTGTCCCGAAAAATTGTATAAAAGAAATCCTGGTAAAATTGTGCATTCTAGGAGGCTTACAGTGGCAAATAAAATTCTTAGGCTATACGTTTCTTTAAGTGAACCGTCTGAAAAATTGTTAATTCTGACAAATTTTATACTAAGAGTTTATTCAACTGTATGGTTTCAAATTAAAACTAGGCCTTCATGTATTTACGGAGCTAAGCATTTGCATCAAACAGTTATGTTATCATGATATCTACCAAAGGAATTACAAACAATAATAGATCCCGTAATTCAACGAAATGGTTCATTTTGTCATCCAGAAAATATTTTGATTGCCATGTTGGCTGACGATAGGGACTATGTAAGAGTGTTGGCACTGCGTAGAATAATAAAATCTCGAAAGTAAAAAAATATCTACGTACGTTCAAGTTACCTGAGATCAATTTTGAAGCCAAAGACTATATCGATTTTATAAATTGAGCTGAAGTGACCGTGACAGAACCATCATTAACTAAGTAATTAGATCATAATATTCTTACAAAGTGTATCCTAAATCCAAAGGCAATAGATGAAGACATCTTACCAAAGATTAAACTATTCCCTTGGCACAATCAAGACACTGAAAGAGGGGTGAAACTTGTTACGAAGGCTTCTTCAGCTGTTTGAGGTCCTTTGAAACGCGATAGGTTCATTAAAACTTGTCTGGAGTCTCGGAAAAAAATGCCAGTTTTTGAAACCAAAAAACAGTACGGAATACTATAAAATGATAACTTCATTGCTTGTAAATTGTAATAGTAAATTATTTTTACCTTATTACAATAGTTCTTTAAAAATAATTAGAAATTATATTTTTTTACATAGGTTAAGTAAAAAATATAAAACAATTACAATTACCCAAATTTCATATATTTAAAAAAAGTATTGTCGTTGAGTTAGTATAATAAAAGCGAATTTGACATAAATATTACATAATTTTACTATAAATATATAACAATAATAATAATATTTCGATGATCATCCTTTTAAATTTAATTTATATTAATAGTTTGTATATTTGAGGAAAAAAATGGAACAATGCACAACTTTTACGTTTTTTCTCAATATTCCATGACTTTGGGGCAGTATTTAATATTAATATTTTTCAAATATATTTTATATTTAGAAGGAGGATATGGAAGAGCAACTTTCCCTCACCACCCCATTTTGATTTCGTAAAAAAAAAATCATAGGCGAGCTCTTTTACTTTTTTCTCAATATTCAATGACCTTGGGGCAGTACTTAATATTAATATTTTTCAAAGATATTTTATATTCAAAATGAAGATATGATAGAGCAATTTTCCCACACCGTCCCATTTAGGTTTGGAGAAAAAAATATTTTTCCATAGGGGAGCGCTCCACCATAATGTATATTACTGCGAACGTCCCAATGTTTAAATTTCTTGTAAGATGTCTCATTTTAATGCTGTAAAGTTACAAAATATTAAGAAAAAAACTTGAAATTATATTCACACACAAACTTAAACTTTCATTTTTAATTTGGCAAAACTAAGAAAGTTCATTAAATACAAAATTTGAAATAATAAAATCAGAACTATTTGTGTAGATTCGATAGGCTAAATAAGCAAAAAATCGTTTTCCGGTGATTTGAGTATTTGATAAAATCTTCAAGTTAAAATATCACAGAAGTTCACTCTCTTGCCCCGACCCCCTCAATTACGAATGCACCTAATGAGATGTGTGGGGTAACCTCTCAATTCGAGGTGGGAAGATGTTACAAACCGAGAGTTTTCCTCATTCAATATCATTAAGGCTCCTCATCAATAAAATCTCAAATTCCTTTCGCTAATCTTAAACCAATGGTCGTTCGATGACTTCGTATTTTTAAAATATCTCCTTAAAAAGTAATATTTTTAACTTCTGTTTTCTGTGTTCTATTTTTAACGAATATGTATTTTTTTCTTAGTTGTCAAAATATATTTTAAATATATACTTAATTTATTTTGAAGTACTAAAATCTTACTCAGATTCGCTAAGATTTTAACAAGTAAAATTACAAATGAAGCATATATTTTAGAAATAATTGGAGAACAAAGAAAGAAAGTCACATCCTTTAAAAAGAGTGCACAGAAAACAGAAGTTAAAAATATTAATTTTCTGAGGAGATATTTTAAAAAATACGAATGCATAACACGCCTTATTGGTTTAACATTAGCGAGAGGAATTTCATATTTTACTGATAAGAAGCCTTAAGAATCAATAATAAGGGAAATTTTTGAATGCAAAAACATATGATCACCTTATCCTCCATCGAATGGAACAAAACAACAAAAACATAACACAATTAAAATAACAAACCAAAAACCATTTTTAACATAACATGAAGTAGATAAGCATAGTATGAATTGATATTTTTTTAACCGAGTTAAAAAATGCCCCGGCCGAGCTTTTCACTCAGTTGGAAAAATGTCAGTTCGCATGATATATTTAGCAAAAAGTATGATTGAATTTAAATATTAAATTGATAAGCTCATATATAATTACACACACACGCACAAACATATATATATATATATATATATATATATATATATATATATATATATATATATATATATATAATATGTTTCTGAATGCTTCCAGCAAAGATTTACGAACTATAATAATGAGCTAGTTTAAAGCAGCATGCTCGAACAAACCTTAGAACGAAACAATTTATACATAATTTACGCATATTTCCTGAAGGTACATGAATAAAGAGGAACAGATAAATATTATTATATGCAAATATTCACTGCGTAATACATCAAATCATTCACGGTCATATATTCCTTAGCAGTTACCTAACATGTTAACGAAAACCCTGTAGGCTTCGAATTTCACTCAGATTGATCAAACAACTCTTTTCCACTGAATCTTGGATTATTACACGTCACACAGCCATATTAGCAGACTACAATATCTGTTATTAGAATCTTCTGTCAGTGTCATGCACACATAATCTTAGTTCCGCTTTATAGTGGGCATAGTTTCCTACACATGCTTCTGAATGGTCACATAATGATAAGCATAATTAAACATTTTATCATTCAAATGAATAATTCGAAAATGCGCAAAAGCATAAGTGCCACCCATTGTATTTTTTTAATCAATCACCACCATCAATTTTATTTAAAAAGAAAAGAAACAAATGCACAGTTGCCAACCTTCGTACATTTTTTATCAATTGCTGCCAGAAGTTTTGAAAAGAAAAAAAAAACTTCCGATTTTTATGTTGCTCTTATTTTAATTCTAATTAAAATATTTTATTATTTTTTTACAAAATGTCTGGTACTTATCCATTGGAAAATACAGAGAGTAGCAGTGATCATTTTGCGCATGTCCTAGTGATTCATTCAAATATGAATATCATTCATTCTGCCCATCATAGGTTACATAACCTTGGTCAATCTCACTTAGGTGCTCCCTCCCCACCAAATATTTTACATTTTGTTCTTGCAGCTTTTAAAATCTATAGAAATAATCGGGATTTTCTGCAGAAATCACTGGCAAAGTACGCGGCCAGTTATTTATCATGTTAGTATGTATTATTTAGATGATGTCAAAGAAAATTATTACAAAATAATATTTGCTAAAATCAGTATAGGGTGGCATTTCATCGCTTTATTGAAAGTATCATATTGTACAACTGTTTAAACTGATATAACTACTATTCATAACTTTCTAGATTAAAATACGACCTTTATTAAATATCATTGAAAAAATCGAGTTTAACAAAAAGGAAGCAGATAGATTGCCTAAATAACTTTTCTAAAGCTTTTGGAAATAAATCCTTCTTCAAGGTTTCCACATAAAGGAAGAAAATGCCAGAACAGTATTAATACTACCAATCTAATCTTTTTAGAAAAATGAGGCACTAAATCCTCAACGTGCTGTAAAATACAATTTTCTCCGCATTTATTTAATGTGCTCTTACTTCTTTATTTAAGGAATATACAACTGTGGTCAGGAAGCAAAAAAGTAGTAAAACGACTTTTGTTGAATCATCGTTTATACTAAATTAAATTTTAAAACAAAACAAAGAAGAGATAAATTAAATTCTTTTGAAAAAGAGTAGCATGACTTTTTTTTTCCTTTTATGTTTCTTTTAAAATATTTTTAACTTAGAAAATGCTTTCTAAAATAATGTTAGCAAAAAAAAAAAAAAAAAAAAAAGATAATAATAAAAAAAAAAAATAAAAAAAATGAACTAAACTTAATTTTTCTGATCTCGCCATGAGAACGGACATTCAAGTAATTAAGTTGAGTTAAAGATCTGAACAGTAGATAATTTTCATTGAATATAGTGGAAAGTTTCAACATAACGTAAGGGTAGAAGTAAAATGGGTAGTGGGGTAAAACAGTTAAATTTTCAATACTTATCTGTTAAACATATATTGGGATATAAAAAATAAGTTTTAATTCCTTAAAATATATTCAGACAGTTATATTCCATACAGCAACATTAAGATTCCATAAGCGAATTTACAATTTCATTCTGGCAACATGTCTTTTTCTATAAGGAATGCTTCTTTATTTATTGTTCTCCTAAAAGTTTCCAAAAAACTAATATTTTCTTTAGTTTGTGATTATTATTTCCCTTTTAGTCGTCTACCAAAATATTCTGAATTGCAGTTTCCCAAAAACAAGGTCAGAATTTTTTTTTAATATTTCGGAAAATGAGTTCGACTTGAAAAACATTTCAAATTTTACAAACATTAAGGGATAAAATGATTTCAAATTTCAGAGAGTAAATTTAATATTTACAGCTTTATTTTAAATTTGGCGGTATTTTTATTTAAATTATTATATCATATTTTGAATTATAATATTATATTTTCCTTTATTTCTCCTTGAATCAGTAAATATGTTAATCTTATATATAGAGAGTGTGTTTGTTTCTATGTCACAAGTACCTATTCTAGAGTACTTCAAATTTCTCGATAAGACATTCTTACCAAACGTGTAAAAAGAAATATAAAAACCAATTCTACTATTTGATGCTCATGGCAGTCAACTGACATAAAAAGCCATAAAGTAAGCAAAACACAATGAAATAATCATTCTTTGTCTTTCGACAAACAAAACTAATGCACTACAGTGCACTACTCACAACTCATGCACTACAGTGAGGCAAAACCTTCAACATCCAAAGGTTGTTGGAGGTTTTGCCTCACTAAAGCATTTCTAGGGACATATTCTAAAGACATGATACAGAGATAACCGTCCTCAGAAAGTATCGAAAATTGTTGAAACCTTGAAGGGTGAAATAATTGTTTAAAATTTTGAAAGAAGAGCATATTGTGAAACGTTTTATAGTATCTTGTCTTTACAATGTTGACAAAGTGTTGTTGAACACAAAAATACACAGGGGATGTAACACAACATTCAAAATAAACTACAGTAGAAAATATTCTTGAACAAGTATAGATTTCAGGGGATTCTTCCGCTTTTGTCATTTGCTGTCCATACAAATATATTTCAATTAACATCTATGTTAGAAGGAACAAAAAAAGCTTCGGAAAATGCTAAGCAAAAAAGAAAGTGAGATCGAAGTAAGGCTGCTGAAGTGATGATTGAATATGATGTAGTAGAACGTGTTCTACTTTAAGAAGCTGATCATTTATTGGAAAACGGGAAAGTAACTTTTAATGTAGAGTGTGACAAACAAAACACATTCATGAATCAACACAAAATAAGATACTTCTGCACCAAAAACAAATGTTGGCTAACGTAGTGTTAAAAAAAGGGTAGAGTTCTATTCACTGGAAATGGCGGCATTACTTAAAATGGAAATAGACTTTCGCTCAGTAAAAAAAGATATTCTTCAAGAGAAATGTCATTTTTTTAGAAGTAATAAAAAACGTTGCATAATGTTTAGATATGGAAAATAAAGCTACATTAATTTCAAATGATTTAATGAATTTCAAATAAAAATGTACAACATGATCGATTAATGTCCTATGTTTTTACGGGTAAATCAGGTGGGTCAATGATTCTTGGAAGACCTTGTGCACATGCTTAAAGATTTTTATCAACAATCATTGACAGCATTTCACAATAATAAAAAACAATGCATTTCTCTTCTATGTACGGAGAACACTAAACAAAACTATATCAGTCTCAATTTCTAGTTAAAGCTTGCTTGAGATATTACGAGGCATCTGGGCTACACTAGAATACGCAAAGAAAAAATCAATCAAAATATTTATTTAGAATATTATAGACATGGATGAGGAAATTTTTGTTGTGAATTTTATTAGCAAATCACCATTTTGTAATTATATTACAATTTCAGAAAATGACGACATTTATGCAGTATGAAATATTATATTCTTAAAATTTTAAGGAACGTAAACATAACAATCGTGGACGTTATAATTTTTTATGCAAATTATAGCTAATATTACCATTTGGCTGGGATAAAATCGGTATAAAAAAAACAATAAAATGTGTAGAAGTTTTACTATTAAAGAATACGTAAAGCTTGCTTGAGTATAGACATATTGTATATATGATGACAGTTATCTCATTCCATACATGATTTTTAAACACATTTTTAAGCTTATATGAGTGCCTAATTGAAAAATTATACTTCCCCTATCCCTTTTACTTCCGCTTTACCCTGCTGAATACTTTCAATCAAATAAAAGAAATACCATTCCGTGATGTTGAGAAAAACAATTAAGCCAGAAAAAGCAATATAATGACAGACTAATGATGCTATTTATGCTTTTATTTGTAACACATACACTATAGATAATTTTTATTTTTTAAATAGATCTCATTTTTTCCTCTTGTTAGAAGAGTTCCTCGTATTGTGAAAGATTCTAGTACTTTTTCTGTATGCCAAATTCTTAAAAACATTTATTTTTACCAACGTGTTGCTTTCAATTAATGATAATTAAATGTACAGGGAAGACAATTTTACGATCCTTGGTCTATACATAGATAAGATTAAGAACAGTCATATTTATGAAATAATCCGCTTTTAAGTTAATTTTTATAAAGGAATTGTTTTTAAAATGTGGGAAGGGGGAAAAGACAACTTTCAAACTGAAAGTAAGACTTTTATTAAATTTCCTCCAATAGCAGTCATAAATTCGAATTTAACAAAAAGTAAGCAAATAGATTACTTAAATAACTAACAGTTTTAAAAATCTTGGAGCAAAAAACCCTCTTTCAAATTTTCAGTTAAACGGAAACAAAGTGCATAGCAGTATTAAGACAACAAATCTAATCTTTTTAGAAAACTAAACCTCTAAATTATCAACGTACTATAAAATACAACATTTTCCAACCTTTATTTAAACTGCACTTACATCTTCATTTTAAAAACATAAAACTGGTCAGCAAAAAATAAATAAATAAATAAATAAATAAAAAATAATAATAATGAAACGATTTATAGATTAGATTATCTTCTGTACTAAATCAAATTGTAAAAATAAATGAAGAAGAAATAAATTCAATTTTACACAAGAAAGAAAAATCAAACGTTAAGCATAGAATATGAAACACATTTCAACACTTTCAGAATACTTTAACAAACATCCACTGTGTTTTCAGGTAAAGAAAATACCGAAATAAAAAAATTCAACTAGGTGTGGAGGCCTGCCGAAGAACTAAAGCTCTACTAGACCCACCCAACCAAAATATGTAACTTAGAAAACGATTAACCAATTGAAATCATATTTTCGCAATTATCCTCCATAGATGGCAAGTTTCTCGAATTCTTGTGTGCAGTCCTTTATATGATCTTATATATTCTACATAGTATGCTAAAATGTATTTTATTAGAAAAAGCATAACTCAGTCAAAAATTAATATTCAGCAATTTCTGCCAATAGATGGAAGTTTACTCGATTTTTTTTCTTTTGTAAAGCCCTGTATATGATCTACAGATTTTTATACATGCCTCATATTAAACTAAAATTAATTCATGCGAAAATCGCATAACACTAATAAAAACACACTTCCTAAAATTACCATCCACAGATGGCAATTGATACAGTTCTTAGCGTAACCTGGTATATGAATTTATATATTAAAATGTACAAACATTTCTCAGTATACTAAATGTAGTTCAGCTGGAAAACACATAGCTCAATTAAAAACCATCTTTAAGAAATTCACGCCTTATATACAGTAATGCGTACCATTTTTTGTAGCGCTGTATATGATTTTAAGACTTTATACATACCACGTATTATACAAAAATTTAGTCGAACTTAAAAACATATACCATAATTGAAAAGTCATTTCCAATAATTATCGCTAATAGGTAGTACGGTAACCGAAATCTTTAATATGTAAATGAACGATAAATGCTATTCACGTCGTATTCTACATCAAACATTTTGTAGTGATCCTGAGTAATATATACACATTATTGGCAATTTATGCGGACGATACTACAATCATGGCGTGCCATGATTGTAGTATCGAACACTTAACAGGTTCAACTACACTCACACTTTCAGTCTCACTTACACTTATTTATAAACTTTTTTGATAAAAGTGGGATTAAAGTTAACGCAAATAATTCTACTGCCGTCTTTTCTCAAGGAAATGTATGCTGTCATTATCTCTGAGCTTAAATGACTTATTAGTGCACTTTGGTCGAGATGTTAAATATCTGGGTGTGCATCTAGATAATACTCTTATATGAAGCATGGACATCGAATATAGCGACCGTAAATATTACAAAGTTAAGAATGATCCTGTTCACCTCATGTATAGTGATGAGATGAGTATGGTAAACAAACTGCTGTTATATAAAACGGTACTAACCCCATACTTCCCATATTTCTCTACTGTGCTCCGATCTGTTTTTCTGTGGCAAATTCCAACTTCTTAAAAGTTCAGGTTGTCCAGAATAAAATTCAAGGAGGTTTCAGCGAAACCCCATGGTATTGCAGAAATCTAACAATTCATAATGACCTTAAAATAAATCCTATTCTAAAAATTACTAAAAATAATGCAAGAAACTTCTTTTACAAAATTCATTCTATTCCGAATTCTGAACTGTTCAATTTCTTGATTATGGTGAACGAACAAGTTATAGGTGGCCTCGTACTGTCCTTCACTCTTTTGTTTCTTCCGCTAGCTACTGCTAGGGCTGGGTACATTCGTGGACTTTTCTGTATATATATATATATATATATTTGTATACAGTATTTTTCTTTCTGATTTATTTTTAACTGTAAATATTTTGTAGGCTTATTTTACAATTTTTCTTTATATATCATTATTTTATTATAATTTGCAGTTTATTTATTTCTGGCCCAAAGCTGTCTTTAAGCTGTTTATTTTTCTTTTTGCTCTTCTTGAACACATTTATTTTTTTCCCGTGTAGTTAATGTTCTGGACTTCGGCTACGGTCATAAATCTAAGATGCCCATCGCTGTTACTAGAGATATGGAGGCCATGGCTCTAGGGACTCTAATTAATGAACTCGTTCCAAGTTATACGAAAACCAAAAATAAATAACTGATGGAAAAAAAATAGTTATGCAAGTTTGCTTGGCATTTTTTTTATATTGTTCCAAATTACTTTTTTCTTCTTGTTTTTTGTCTTTTTTCTTTCGACTATTCTGAGCCTAAATCTTTTTAATTAATTATGTTTTGGTACACATGTATAGTTTTTGAATTTTTTATAATTTTCAATATTTTTGTCCCACTATATCCCGGTAAAACGTTGGAACATTCCTCTTCAGTAGTCATTTGAGGAATGATACACGTTGGGATTACCTGCGCCCAGATGCAATTTCGGAAATCCATGAAATGAAATAATAAAAGTCCGCATAAAAAAACATGATTCTGCACCAACCTCATTAAAAAAAAGTTACTTTTTAAACGTTTGAAACGAAAGATTGAAAGTTTTCAATTAAAAATATACAAAACTAACATTCTGTATTAAAAAAAAAATCGCCGTGACTGGAAATTGTGAAAATACTCAATAAACAATGCAAAATGTTATGGCAATGTCTGCAAAATAAAAGAAACATTTCGTCACAGTCTGCAGCACCTTCGATAGTATAGCAGTCAAATTTTGAAATGTACAGACCTGCCAAGTCTCCGGCTTTTTGAATACCAGTATTTTACTACAGAAAATGTTGTTTTATTTAATTCTAGCATTCTGTGATTTGAAAGAACAATATTTTTCTCTAAATAATTACTGGTGTGCAAAAAGCCGGAAACTTGGCAACTCTGGATGTAGGTAAAAATGTTAACTAAACACAGAGTTTGAAATGAGTCAAACACTTATGGCCGCAGTGCAAGCATGAAAACTAGAATTTTTGAAGTGTTCGAATACAAACTTTCTTTCGACAATTAATCTTAATGTTGATTTTTAAATGCGAATTTATCAATGACTGCTTGACGACATGAAATTAATGTTTTCAAGTTAATAAGCTCAGCTGACCTTTGTGCTGATCGCGCATGCTATATAATTATTACTGCGCTACAAATCTACTATTCTTAAAAAAAAAATAGAGATTCCTAATCATCAACATATTGTAAAATACAATTTTGAACGTTATTTATATAAATTGCTCTTACTTCTCTATTTAAAGAACATTCAACTGTGGTCAGCATGAAGAAAGGGGTAAAACGAAGGTTAAATTGCTCTTTATGCTAAATTAAATTATAAATGAAATAAATAAATAAATATAAACCGTAACGCAAAAAGAGTAAATCGGTATTTTATGATTTCTGTTTTACTAATAGGATTTAAAATTTAAAACATGTTTTAAAAAATCCTTTCAGCAAAACGAGTTGTGTATGTAATTTATCTGACCTTGCCCTGAGTGCGGCCATTCAAGACATAAGAAAATTTCAAATCAGTACACCAATTTCATTGAATATGTTGAAACGTTTCTGCATACTTGAATGTGTTCAATCAAATAAGAATATATCATTCTTCTATTCAAGAAAAAACTTTTAAGTCATACATAAAGCAATATAATAAAAGACTAATGATTCTATTTATGCTTTTATTTCTATACAAAATATATTAGATATTCTTTATTATTTTACAAGCATGATCATTGTAAAAACTTACTAGTACGCGGCATAAATGACAACTTCTCAAAAGTATAAATCATGCCCATTCAGTGATAATGAAATATACAAAGAAGAAAATTGTTAGATGATTGTTCTATACATAGGTACATTTAAGCACATAAATATTTCTAATATAATATACTTTTGCGTTAAATAAAAAAAAGTTTATACATATGTTAAGAGGGAAAAGATAAAATACAACTTTGTAAGTGAAAGTAAGGATTATCTTAAATTTCAGTGAATAGCAGTAATAAGTTCAAGTTTAACAAAAGGTAAGCAGATATATAAGCTAAATAAATATTTTAAAGAGATAGGAACAATAAACCCTTCTTTAAGTTTCCTGTAAAAAGGAGATAAATGGTGAAACATTATTAACACATAAAATCTAATATTTTTCGAAAAAGAACTTCTAAATTAACAACATACTGTAAAATATAATTTTGTCTACAATTAATTTAAACCTGTGTTGCTTCATTGTACAGATAAATATAGTTGTAGTCGGCAATCAGAAGGCCATAAAACAATTTAAATTATGTTGTTGATTATACAACATTGAATTGCAAAAATTATATTCCTTAAAGATGAGGTAATATAAAGAGTAATGAACAAGATGGTAAATAATATTTGTTCATTCCATTTTTATTTTAGCAGATTTATAATTTGAAATATATTTAAAAAAATGTATAGCTGGTTATAGTGACACATTTTTCTCTTTTTAATCAGACTATTCTGATGCTTAACTTAGCTTATTTGATGGTTCATATTTATATGTAAATATGACTTCATCTAAATTTTCAGACACAATATAAACTAACTACCTATGAACGAATTTCATTTCAATCTTCTGAAAAGGCTTCTGCAACGTTCAGTTTGGTGTTCTGGGAAACAAATTGCACGTGATAGGGTTTTTTATGAGGTAACTGCCCTTGTGGGAAATTGTATAACAACGAAATGTATTAAACTCACTTCCTACAAACGAATTTCGTTACGGAGTCGAAGTTCTTTTTTATGGCCACCTCGATCACCTGATTTAGCACCACCTGATTTCTTCCTATGGTCTTATCTCAAAGTACTCTCAATTATCATCATTTTTTCCCGATCTGAACAGAAGGCGATAAAATGATTTTCGAATTTTTTAGAGATTTTCTTCGAATTTCATTACAAAATATCACAAACTGTAAGATAAAGTTCCTTTTTAAGAGTTTTTCAATAAAATTTTCTGTCTTAATTAGCTATCAAGTGTGACTTTTTAGATCTGCATGCTTACATTGTGGAAATATCTTACGTGATTGAGTTAAAAAGTCGCTACGTTTGAACTCAGAGCAATGAAAAACATCAGAATCACACAAAACGGTTCAGAAAAAGTATTATTTTTTACACCTGTGTTTTAGTGTTATTTTTTATTTTATTATTCTTACTACTTTTTGTTTATAGACAATATTGTACTTTTTTTTACCGACAATATTTTTAAAGTTTCATTAAATACAAGAGTAAAGCTCCCATCATTATAAAAATCGATAAAAAACAAATTTCGAAGACGAGAGTTCCTTAATTTCAATCTGTACAATATTTTAATAAATTGCCGTATAAGAATTTAGCCCCAGGCAATAAGTTCGTATATACATTTTCTGAATCTTTTGACTTGCATCTAAATAATTGGAATACGAAAAGACTATTTTCAAAGTAAATTTTTGGAATGTGTGTTATTGAAGCATTTAAATAAGTTTTACTTCACGAAAAAAAAGTATTTGTAAATAACGAAAAACATTATTACTTTAAAATTTCTTTTAAAATTCTCTGTAAGAACAAAACATAAACATTAGTCTCCATACAAACATTAGCAAAAATTTGTAAATTTGTTTTAAAACAGAAAATATTTTTTATCATTTAAATTCTTTATTGTTATGGATTTGTAGAAATTTTGAAGTGTGGAGATTTTTTATAATAGAAAGGATTTTAAAGTAATAAAATTTGAAATTAGAATGAAATTTTAAATTATTCAATAAGTATGAAGAACTGAAAACAGAAAAAGTGTCTCAGACTACATTTATTTTGTTTCTGTAAAATGCTAAACGTTTCATGGATCTATATATCCTGTAATATTACATATATACGCAATTAAATTTTATCTTTTTTCATATCTATAAGCATTATGTAATTAGTTAATTTAATTCTTAGGTGAAGGTTGTTGGATTTTCTTATGAAGCCGCCGTTTTTCTTAGCACAAAAATTATATTCATTGAAAAATTCTATGAAATTACTATTAAATATTTTTGAAAAGTAAACTTATTTTATGCTGCAAATAATAAATATTTTGCCCTTAGCCAAGATTTTACCGCATGTTCTGTAATAATAGTAAACTAGCAGTATACGAGCAATTTGTTTAACATTAGTCCTCAATATGCCTAATATTCATAATATAAGCTCCTAAAATTAGCATTAAAAGAGAAAAATGTATGCAAAATAACAAACAACACTGTGCAGTACAATATTGCGGGATTTTCCCAGTAATATTGTATATGCTTTTACTATATGCATTTTTGGAAAATTAAGAATTTTTATATTATACTTATATTATATACATACTATTTTTGATCACATAAAAAATGTTTTTTCACTACTTCTAAACCAAAAAACGACGTCTTACATAGAGACTTTTACAAAACAGAAAAAAAATCAAAGAAAAAAATGAAATAATTCACGCTAATTTCTTTCAGCAAAATTTGTTTCTCGAAAAATATACTTTCGTAAGCAAGTACAGAAATTTTCTGATAGAAGAAAACAATTGTGTTACTATACATGAACATAACTTATACTGCATCGCAAAAGTTTTATCTCTTGTTTGTAATTCAAAATTTAATAACGAAATAAATGTATGTTTGTCAGAAATATCTCGCTTTTACACGCTTCGAACATTTATTTGCTTAATATTCATGATACCGAATCTCCACGGAGCAAATAAATAATAGAAAAATCGAGGAAAGTTTGAAAGCGAATGAGAAATTTTCTACGACATTCACCTGAATCTGATAAGAGGTCCTGAACTGAAAATCATCGAGAAATTTAAAATTATCCCATTTCAATTTTTTTATTTTCTGAGTTATCAAAATCAAGCAAAGTTTCGTCAAGGAACTTAAATTTCTGTAATAATAGGAGTACATAGTTTTCTTTTCGTTAAAATCCATCCAATTTTTACATAAATTTCTCTGATAAAACACATGTGTCAATGTTTAATTTTCTTTTTGAGAACCTTTAAACATTTAAATATTAAAAAAAATAAATATAAGAAAACATTATTATTTTAAATTTTTCAAACATTCTTATTAAACATATAACAATGCATTCATTATAAGTTTTATTATATACAATAAATGAGCAAATTAAATATGATAAAATGATCAATACTATATGCAATTAAATGTGGACGCACAACTGCCAACATTTTGTTTTGTTTTTAAATCAAAAAACCTACATGGTACTATAAAATGTATTTTAAAAAAAGTATTTAATAAAGTGATTTTTTTTATTATTTGGTACTTACTTCAAATTTTCAGATTGATTGTTCACTCAGTCACTCGGAATATGGGAAAACGTTAATATTTTAAATTAAAAAAAAATCTTATTAAACATATAACAATGTATTCATTATAAGTTTAATTATATACAAAAAATGAGCAAATTAAATATAAAATGATCAATACACAATGATTATATGCAATTAAATGTGGATGCATAACTCTCAAACTTTTGGTGTTTTTTATAATCAAAAAGCCTACATTGTACCATAAAATGTATTTAATAAAATTATTTAATGTAGTGATTTTTTTCTATTTGGTACTTAATTCCCATTTTCAAATTGATTTTTCACTCAACCACTCGGAATTTAGATTCTGTCATCTTCCCTACTTTTATCGTCTTTGATAATGTGCATAGGTAGTATTACCGACCTGTCTCCCCCTGTTATTATCCATCCTTTATTAACTGTAGTACATATAGTATTACTTCTAGATTTTTTTATGGCTCCGTAAGGCCCCCTATCCAACCATTCATATCCAGGGTGTATGCATTTGCTAGCAACTAGGAAGACCCTTAAATAGCATCGACTCCTCAAATGTTCCACTTTGGTACTTATTCTGGTTCCAAGCGTGTTTATTTAACTTTCGAAAACGTAATCTTGTCAGGTATACTGAATGGAAAATGTCATTAGTATTTTTTTAATCATTGAAATTCATAGAAAATTCCTGCAACCTTTGAAATTTTGTATCATACATATATTTTTATTTTTAGCTCACTAAATGGTCGTAATTGCTAAGGTATTCAAGAAAAAATTTAAATATAAATACTTATAAAAATTTTAGCATTTTACATCTTTAATTTTTTTAAATAAATTCCTAAGAAAATACTATTTTATCATTGCAACTGAAATTAATTTAGAAATATATTTATGTCTAATACCACATTTTTATTGTGTCGTAAGTCTGGTTTGTTTTTTTCAGACGAACGCATTCCACAAGAAAGTTTTGAAAATCGTAAATTTTGTTTGTAGAATAGTAGCCACAATAGAAGTAATAATAATGGACACTTGTGAAATTTCTTTACAAATTTGGAAAAAATTAATACATTACCTAAATTTTAGAGAAATATACATTTGCATTTCACAGATAACAAATCATAACTTTCTATCGCAAAAATTTTACCTCTTGTTTGTGATTAAAAATTTAATAATTAAAAAATGTACACTTTTCAGAATTTTCCTTTCTTTTACATAATTTCAACATTTAATTGCTTAAAGTTCATGTTAACGTATCTTGTTAACGCACAAGGGAAATAAATAATACAAAAATTGAGAAAACTTTAAAAGTTGAAAAGTGAATGAGAATTTTCGACTACATTTGCTTGAATCAGATTAGATTCCTTGTGTGGAAAATTGACTGGAAATATAAAATGGCCTAATTTGAAATTTCTATTTTCTGAGCTATCAAAATTCAGCAGATTTCCACAACAAACGTAACCTTCAGCCATAATAGAGGTGCAAAGTTCTATTTTCATGAAAATGCATCATACGTTTTAACAATTTTTTCTTAAAACAATCACCTTAACTCCTAATTTTTCCTTTGAGCCTTTTTATACATTTAAACAAGAAGAATATTAAAATTCCAATAAAAAACATTATTAATTTTAATTTTCAAAACATTATTATTAAATTTATAAGTGTCTCATTCCACGTAGATAAACAAAATGCGAAAATATAATTTGTACAATATTTAATACATTATGGAATAAATTAAGGATGAAAAGGTCATTTATATATTTTAAGCGACTTCAGAGAAAAGGAGCTTCTGTTATCCATCGTTATGTGTGTGGGTGTGCATGTATATGTGAGTATGCATTTTCTCAATAATCACTGAACGGATTTGAATGAAACACTTTATACTACAATTCGATTTCATCAAGGAATATTTTAAACTAAACATAATCATTGTATTTTGTTCAATATTTTTTGTTACAAACACACATCAAAATTTTTAATACATGATTGACTAATGCGTGTCTAATGATTGTCTAAAACGTGAACGATGCTGAAAACAAGAGTGCCTTTATAAATAGGAGAGTGACGACATACGAACGGTGATGACATCCGTGACAATATACTTGGAGACCCTTAAATTATTACAAAGCTTATGTTTATGACTTGTTTCACTCGTCTAATGGAGCTTTTCTAGGTGACTATTTCCTATTTTTGGAACGTGGATTTTCACAATTTTAACACAAACCGTCCAATCGGAACATACGCCTTGTGCATATGTCTCCACTCTCTAATTTATAATTGCACTCTATAGGCAACACCGTAGATTAAATTGATTGAGGATAACAATAAATGGTTGCCACAAGAAACACTCTATTCAGTCCAACACTGTAAAAAATGACCGATGTTTCTTATTTTATGAAAATATGCTATAACCACGAACGAAAATATAATATAATCTTCTGAATTATCCGAAATTTCAAATAGCATGTTACATTGTCTTTTGAATCCCCAGAAACGAATACATCTTCAAAATTTAAAGAATAATTTATAAAAACAAATTATTTTTAGCTGCCCGAATTTTTCAGAAACGTTTCCGAAGGGTTTTTATAGTGTATTAATTAGTGTCCTTAGCCTGGAATACCTGTTTTTTGAATGCTATCAATTCTGAAGTAAACATTTTCATGCTAAAAAAAGGTTTAACAGACAAACATGCAAAATTAACAGCGTTAACAATAACATTGAAATTAAGATTATTTATTTACTCTTTCAGGTATAAATTAACTTATGCGGCTGAAAACGTGTACTTGAGAATGGATAACATTCGAAAAACAGGTATTCCAGACTGAGGACACTAATTAATACACTATAAAAACCCTTCGAAAACGTTTCTGAAAAATTCGGGCAGCTAAAAATAATTGGTTTTTATAAATTATTCTTTAAATTTTGAAGATGTATTCGTTTCTGGGGATTCAAAAGACAATGTAACATGCTATTTGAATTTTCGGATAACTCAGAAGATTGTATTATATTTTCGTTCGTGGTTATAGCATATTTTCATAAAATAAGAAACATCGGTCATTTTTTACAGTGAACCATTCTCACTAAATTAAACAAATAGGCAATATAGCTAGCTATCTTATAATGAAAAGACATGCCCATGAACAATGTTGTCGTCATATCGACGGTGGCATGAATTTGGACAGTGAAATTATTTTTTTTTCCACAAAATTCGTTACTTCTAAACATCACATTCAAAAACATATATAAGAAGTACTTTTAGATGCAATTTGTTTGAAAACTGTATCTCAATTTACTGAGTTTTTATCATTTTTATTAAAATTTTAATTTTTTTTTAATCCATCCAAATAAAAATAATTCAGTTGCATTAGAATAATACGTTCGTACTTAACACAATGTAAATAGTTCAGCGTATGTTTACTGTTAATATTTCATAACAAAATTAAAACTTCACTAAAAAGTAAATAAATATATATAAATAAAACATAAGTTGAAATCTTTGTCGATTCCCTTGACTAATAATAACTGTTTCCATTACGAAAAGAATACCGTTTTTAATAAATTTTAAAAGTTTATTACTTAAATGCGTATTTGATATTTTTCATGTAAAATGTATTTACGGTCTAATTGGTCTGCCATTAAAAGATATATTAAATATAAAAAATCCATTAGAATATTTAAATGAAATTATTTTCAGTTTGTGTTTATATTCCGGTTAGTATGGGGAAATGACACGGGAATTTCATGTTAGGTACCATGGTGTTAATGACATGAAATGATTTTTTCAAGCCAGTCATGTGGTATGAAACAGTAACTTGACATCGCTTTCATTTTTTGGTTAAAAAATATTTGTTATGTAATTATTTTATAAATTTAAGAAGTCGAAATTGATAGAAATTGCTTCCTTTAAAATTATAGAAACAATCGAAAGTTCTTTAACATATTTTTTAAATTAAAACTGGGTAACTGATTTTAACTTCTAATTTGATATTAGAAAAAAAATTAAATACTTTTACACATTTAAGTGTTTTACAGAAAACAGTTTCTTTTTTATAAATTCCAGAGTAATTCTGTTTTTTTTTTATCACTGCAACTAACTATAGCAAACTTTAAAATATAAACATACCTGATATTACACTTTTATTTTATTAATAGCGTGCGTTTAAAAGTGGAAGAAAAAAAAATCTTTTGACAATTGCATCTCTCTTTGTAGAATAATAGCAACAACAGAAATATTAATAATACACTGTGGAATTAATTAGGACAGTGTAGGTAAAATGTGGATTTCAGACATTTTTTTCGAATTTCAAAAAGTATTAGACGAGTTGTTCTTCACATTTTGCTATGTAGAAAATTTTTTTTGAATTCACACTTACGGTAAAACAACTTGTCTTTGAAAATCAAGTCTCGAGAATATTTCAAGGACTAACAACAAATTTAATAAGAAAGAGGAAAGAAAAATCATGCGACAAACACAGGTTATGAAACACTTTCCAACATATTCTGAATGCTGTAACAAAACTTCCATCCTTTAGTAAGGTGAAAGATGATGTCTAAGTAAACAATTTGAAAAACGTATAACACATTTGAAAATTAAATGTCAGCAGTTACCGTCTAAAGTCTGGAAAATATCCGAATTATTTTGTACAACCCTGTATGTGATGTATATATTTATATTTATACTACATAGTATGAAGAAATTTACTTCTGTTAGGAAACGCATAACATAGTTGAAAATTCTCTTTAAGCAATTTCCGTCAATAAGCGGAAATGTACTGGAATTCTTTTGTTCAACTTTGTATTCCTTTGTTTTTGTATATGATCTATAAAATTTATACAAGTATTATGAAAAAAATTGTTAAATATTAAAATGCATACCACAATTACAAATGCACTTCCAATGTCTATGCAAAATTGATGATCATAGACAATATTGAATCCGAAGTCGTTTGTGTATACCTGTAAATGAACAATAAATGCTATGAACACTATATTCTATAGTAAACATCTTGTAGTTTCCCTCAGTGACTTAGATAAATTTCAATACGTTTCAAATAGTGTAATATCAGTAAAATACAATGCATATGATTTTTCGCCATATACATTAATGTAAGGGAATTTTATAAGTGCGGCTGTATGCGAACTATAAAATCTACACACTTCATTTGAACATGCCTTGGGAAACAATCAATTACATGGCAATCCAAGTATATTTATGCGAGTTAGAGTACGAACATACAGACGGCAGACAAACCGAATTCATAATGACATTTCAACTATGTTGGAATGTGATAAAAAAAATATTTTTTTGATAACCCTATATCATAAAATCTGGAATTGATTTGTAAGTTTTCAATGACTTTATATTGCTTTAAGCAATGTTTGTGTCCATTTTCATAAGGACACAGGGTATATTACTGTAGATATAGATGTTTGATTTAAACAATTTGCTTTTTTCGAATGTTTTTTGTTTATGATATTCAGAATTTTCAACCACATTTGAGGAAATATTTAAAAAACTCAAGCATTTAAAAGAGAAATACTATTCTGATATTTGTTATAAACACATTAAATATTCGTTAAAATATGAGCAATTATAGAAATACTTATTCAACTGCGCGTGCGCACAAGATAGCTTTTTTTCATACTTTAGTAGGCAACTGTATAGAGGAATAAATATAAAAAAATCCCTTTAAATGTCATGAGAATTAAGAAAATTATCAGCGATAGAATGAGCTGCATTTCAATTTTTTTTAATTCATATTTATAAAATTTTGCTTGCCCCCTTCTCTACTACCAAACAAACATAATTATACTGGAGACTAAAATTTCAATGAGAAGAGTGAGTTCAAATAAGTTATTTACATAACGAAGATGCATAGACGTTTATTTATCTGGTATTTCATAAGAAATTGGGAAAAAAATCTTTGAAATTCAAAGTTTATTCATCTTATCCGAATGCCCAAATTAATTTGCACACTTATGTAACAACTTATGATAGTGAATAAATTATCTAGAATTTTAATCGGTCTTGGCTAAATATTTTTTTACATGTTTGCCAACAATTCAACAAAATATCCAATCCAACAAAAAATCAAATCTTTTGCATTTTATAGACAGCAAACTAACATTTAATGTTTGAACATAAAAAAAAAATTGTGTTTGATATTTAGCACATCAATTAATCTTCATTAAAACCGAAAATCGAAAATAAACTTAAGTAGTGTTAAGGATTTTTTGTACCTACATCTGCTACATTACATTGAACTAACTACATGTGGATAAATGTTTTCTATTAAACCAAGAAAACTAAATTTAAATTAGTGTCACATTGTAACTAGTCATTCTATTCTAAGACTAAGAATTAAAATTATGTGTATATATATATATAATTATTTTTAGTTTCCTTATTAGCATTTTATTTTATGCAAGTAAATCAATATCAAGATTTCTGTATCATGTAAGCTATTAAGAGTTAAAAGAATTAGAGGGTAGGAATGGTGTATCATTTGCCGTTCACTAGGCATGACCATGTTCAAAAAATGCAAGTTTTTACTGCCCGAGGAGAAAATTTTCCCTTGAGCCACTAAATTTTTTTCCACTTAAATTATACTGCACTTCAGCTTGTAAATCTTATTTAATTTCCATATTTTTATTTTACTTTCCTGTTGTTAGTTAATATTTTTATCATCGCTTATTCGCGTGTCCTCATATTTAATATTTAATTAATTATTTATAATTTTTAGCAGAACGATTTGCATCAAGCAAATCAGGAATAAATGTTATGGTGTAACTTTCTGAGATCGAACAAGTAGACACACGAAAATATACAAAATAAAATTGCTGGGAATCACTCGTGATTTCCATGACTCTCTAAAATAGTGTTTTTGAAATCACCGGTGATTCAGATATCACCGAGCAATCAATGTGTTAAGTTGTAATCATCTAAATGTAATCGCCTACACCTTAGGAAGTATCAAATATATATCTATTCTAAAAATCACTTTCAGATGACTTTTTTGAAGTGATTTATCGTGATAGAATCATTAAGGGAGCATTTTGAATTTGCAAAATCATGGGTTTCAATTATCTGTTTGTCAAAAGTTTAGTTGATAAATGACTATATATCCCAAAGCTTATACATCCCAAATATCGATTGTCCAGCTACAATAATTTGCCTGAATATCGATAGAGAGCAGAAAATCACAATTTCCGAGATTCAACAGCATCCGTCGAAAGTTAGAGAAAGATAGCCTTGATCAACTTTTACGCACATGGACAATTAGTGGACAAAAAAATACGATCTCATTCAAAACATCGCCTACTCACGTGATCAGAGTAGCCGAACCATCACAACTTCGTCAAATAATAGGATGGGGGATGGAGGTTGGTTCTGTCTACAGTGCGCTTTTTACAGCATGTAATTGTAACTATACTAAATTACATACAATTAAATTCTAATTACATTGCAGATAATTGCAATTACAAATTTGTCCAACTCTGCTGCTAGTCTGGTAAATGGGAGAGAGGTATCGAGCTGAGAAATTCCACCTTTCCGGTTAGGATCGAAACTGCGACGGAAAACGTTCAGGTTGCCTGCCTACTGCCTACTGCCACAGTGTGCTAAATGACGCCCCTCATACCTTTTGCATAGTTGCCAAGCTCCCGATTTTTTTCCCACCAGTATTTTTATGAAAAAATATTTGTTTTATTTTATTGTGCAATATCTGCTATTTAATAAACCGAAAATTTTTGTATGATTTTACTGGTATTCAAAAAATCGGGAGGTTGGCAACTATGCTTTTGGATTTCGGGAATGTTACGACGTGTCACTCAGCCAGTGGTCAGTAAAAACAACAACAACAAAAATATTGAAATTTACTTTTATTATATTTCGTCATTCTTACATTCTTTTTTAAATAGAAAATCAGTGTACAACAAGTCTTATCGTTTTGTACCATCGTAATATCATCTTTGTAATACCATTTGCACTAAAATTGGCTCAATTCATGTTGAAAATTATTCAGAAGTATATGAAATTATATTTATTAAAACCGATGGATCAAAGAATTGGCATGAATAGCGGGCAGTTTAGCTGCAGAAAAAAAGAACACATGGATGATAATATATTATAGAAAAACTACAACACTTTCAAGGTTATACCAAGAAGTAGCCATTCAAACATATTTCAATGAAAGCAAAATAATTTTTTTCCTCCAATCTGTACTATCCATCCATTGTAAAATAAAATATTGAAATTGTAATACGTGAAAATTTAACATGTAACGATACAGCATCATTTAAGTTACTAAAATTATGGGTTGAGTCACTCCAAGGTTACGAGCATGGGAATAAACATCAAAGTAAAAATAAAATAAAATAACGTAAGTAATCTGAGAGATAATATGAAAAACGTGAATAATGGCGTTTTAAAACATTGCATTACAGATCCTGCAGCTGTGGAATTTTCTCATTTGTCTTGAAAATGGTTTCGATGAAGGTGAAACATATAGACAGTTTGTACATACAAAAATTTAAACACCTTTTAGTAATTAATGAAGTATATGAAAAATCAGTGTTTAAACATTGAAAATAAATGTTGAAATTCAATTGAACAAAATACAGGGTGATTTTTTTCAAAGTTGTGAAAGTAAAACCCTATAATAAAAGAACCACTGATCCAAATGACCTAAAATTTCACCAGTAAGCTCCCAAAGGAATGGGAATTTTTTTGGCGTGGTAAAAAAAACTTTAAATCGCCCTGACAGATGGCGCTGTACATGCAGTAAAGTCGGGAGACGAACTTGCGCTCGACACACATTAGCGATAAAAACGTGAAGTACGCACATCTCGTGTTCATTATTCTACAAAAATCCTCGCAATGACTGCGCCATTGACGGACCGTGCGTTGTTAGTGAAACTGTATTATCAGAATAATGACAGCGCAGCAACTGCTTTTAGGAGATTTAGAACACTTAAGAATTTAAGAAAAGGTCTAATGACGACAGAGGGTCTACGGAAGATGGTTTCTCAAAGTACCGTCCATTGTTTTCCTCCCACAGACGATATTCTTTGTTTCTGCTACTTTACATCGCCATCTGTCGGTGTGATTTTAAGTTTTTTTTAACCATGCCTAAAAAATTCCCATTGTTTTGGGAGCATACTGGTGAAATTTTAGGTCATTTGGATCTTTTGTTATAGTGTTTTACTTTCACAACTTTTAAAAAAATCACCCTGTACTTTATTTGCTCATCCTCGTTATTGTTACAATGTAATCAATGCTTACATTGTTAATTTGCATAAAATGTATTTTCTATTATCAAAGAAATATCTACCTGATGGTAAATGTTCATTTTCCGAAACCACGTATTAAAAATAATTCTCATAATAATTATTTAATGCGTAATTTCCACTTAAATATAACTTCAAACTTTAACGTTGTTTCATAATGTTGTTGAATAATAGCAATTTTATTTAATGTACAATTTTGAAACATTTATTGTAGAATGTAATTGCTTGCGTTACACTACATTAAACAAAACTAATTTTTAAAACACTTAACCACATTAAATTGCTCGCAACATTATAAATATCAATCATTTCTGAAAGATACGGCTCATTAAACATGCTCCAAGGGCTGGTATATTATTTTGGGAATTAATTTCTACAAAATATTAGTTAGCATTTTAAAAGAAAAAATAAAGTTCCTAAACATGATACAAATTAATTATCTTGTGAAAAGATTACTGTTTATATAAAATTTTGTTAGTAAGCAAGATGCCGCGTTATTAGGTAGCTTTCAATACAAAAAAGTATAAAGCTACCTAATGCAGCCGTTCGGAGGAAAGCAGTTCTGGAAATTTTCGATATATTTTCACCGATCATGACCCCCAGACCCCAAAACCACCCTCCGTTCAAATGTTGATTTATATCTATAGATATATCCATATATATATATATGACCTATGTCATACGATAACGCTCGTATTTATAAATTAATTTTGATGAAACTAATTGTGTGTATTAAGCTCACCAATATCTCGACCGAGTTAGTTGGTCAGCTTGGTCCGCCATTTTGTTTCAAGATGGCGGCCACTTAAAAATTTAAAACTAAAATAAATATAACAAAAAGTTAAAAATTCAAATTTATTTTTTAATTAAGTATTAGGCCTTGATACGAGGATTCCAGAGCATTTTTTGGTTTACCTCTATATTAAAAATGGCTGAGATAGAGCAGTTTGAATTTCTAGGGCAGCTGACATTTTGAAACAAGACAGCACATTACAAAAATTTTCATTGTTGTAATAATTTTCCCAATCATACGCATAAACCTATATATTCATATCCGTTAGCGCCAAATTCTCACCAAACTTGGCGACATTTGGCGAAATATCGCCAAATTTGGCGACCAAAATAAGTCTTCATAAATGAAGTCAATTTGGCTATTGCTCAATAATGTGGCGAATTTCTTATTCAAATTCAGTATTAACGAATCTTTTGTAAACGTTTTCTTTGCATTTTAACTTGCTGTTTTCGTGTAACATTAGCTAAAATTTTAAAACGAAGATATAGGAAAGCTACCCTTTCGTCCCGGTACAGGCAGGAAGAACTTTTTCTTATTATGTTTGTATAAAAATAAAACATAGCGCAACAAAAACTTAGTCTATACACTATTATTCTGCTGTTTTTAAAAACAAAGTGGCATGCTCAAAATTATAAAAATCAAAATTCGTAAAATTTATCTAGAAAAGTTATCTTTAAAATGTATTTTTAATAAATATTTCCAGCAGGAAAAATTTTTAACTTAAAAATATATCTTATAGTATCGAAGATACTAAAAAAGGTCACATAACACAGAAAAAAAACTCAAAACGTAACTTGCTGTAATTATACAAATTAATAATGGTATTTAAAACAATATTCAGATAAATTATGCATTACTTTTTTTACTCATTATATCCTGTAAATTTACTAATATTAATTACTTATGTGATGCTAAAACATTTTATTTTAGTACCACAAGATTTAGTTTCAGATGCTATGTATATCAATTCAAGTTAATACACACTGAATTTAAATAGTTAACATCTGTATACATTTCTTTTGTTCAGAATTATATTGCTCGCTTCAGTTAATTATCTATATTTTCTTATTTTGTGAAATTAGATAGAATTGTAGCTACTAATTTTGATCATCTTGTACGTAATTGTGTGCTTGCATACAACAGATTGAAACTAATTCTGTTCTTATCTGCGAGTTTGGAAAACCCACCATTAATGAAAGCTTTTTTATAATTACGCTTAAATTGAAGAGCTTAGGGAAAGACGTTACTATGTAAGAAAAGCTAAATTTCGAGTAAATTGAAATGAGAACATTTTGTTGTAAATTTTATTGATTTATGATCTTCTCGGTAGAATACGATTCAAATGTTAATCGTACTCTATTAGAAAACCTTATTAACAATAGTTTTTTAAATGTCAATGCTTATAAATAGGGCTTGGCAGATGCGGTCGCCAGGTTGCCACTGGTGACCAACTATTTTTATCTGCCGACTAAATTTTTTAATCTGATTTTTTTTCAAAAATTGAATTAAAAAATGAGCACAAACGACATTTTGTCTCTCCAACTCGTGCTCGTGTGGGCAGCAAGCGCAGTAATCCCTCTCTTCTCTCATACTTTTAATAAAAAAGTCAAGTTTCAAAAGCATTTTCCATTTCATGCACATAAAACGCCATTCTTTTTCCATTCTAGTCAGCTTAGCATATTACGTGATTAGAATGTGGGGAGAGCGGGGAAGTTTCAATAAGAAATATTGTCAATCCAACTTATGTGGCATCTGACATTTGGATGCAGTGATACAAAAAGCTTACGCTTTTCTGTAACTTTCAAATCAGATGTTTGTGCTCAGAATTAAACTGATTAATCTGTTCCATTAATTTTAAAGAATAATAACATATAAGTGATTATAAGTAATTCGTTAGAAGTAAATCTATAAAACGTAATTAACATTTCAAGAATAATTCATTTTAATAAAAATAATATGTATTGTTTAAATATTTCTTCCCGCTTACAATGTTTGACGTCTAGTACCTGTTTGCACCAGATACGTTCGTCGTCACTCTGTCTTGGAGACAAGTGTCTAGTACTGGGTTGTTACTCTAGAATATTTTATAATTACGTTGTTTGGATTATTATCTGAAGTAAATGGAAATAAAAATTCATTGATTGCACTTCAGAATTGTAAGGTATTTTTATTATTTAAAAAAAATAATATTAAATTCTTATCGTAGATCGTTGGATCAAAATAAACCTCAGCCGGCTGCTGATTCCGAAAATGCAATCCAAGGGCGGGGAAATGTTTTCATTTTACTAACCATTGGGAAAATGGTTGTTGCTTTCGCTCGAGAATGGAGGAAAGGATGTTCGCATTTTAATATTTTAACCGTTTTTAACAAAATTCTGTAACTTTAGAAGAATTTTTTAAGCGTTTTTAACGAAATTCTGTAATTAAGAATTTATCTTTGAATAAGCAATAGAAATGCATAAAATCGTTGCAAAAATGTTAAAGTTACAAAAAGGATAGATGCAAGGTATCAGATATGAAAAATAAAGTAGAAATTTGGTACTTTCGTGTTATAGCGGCCCCCAAGGATGGAATATTTTTGTTTCTGTTTTCATTAATATATTGTAAATTTGTTACTTTCGTGTTATAGCGGCTTCCAAGGAGGAATCGCCAAGCGAGCAAGATTTATCGCCAAATTATAAAGCATGTATGACATTATAATAATATATGATATATATATATATAACATTTCTTGACGTATGTGGTCAAGTTAGAGTCATACATGATGCATATATGATGTATATATATGACATGTGTATATGATGTATATACGACATATAAGACGTAAATAATATGTGTATAATGACGTATACGGCACATATAGGAGTGTTTGGAATATATATATGCGTATATAGGATGCATATATATAAGCTTTGCGATGATCTTGGCGAAACCATAACTGCAACCTTGGCATAATCATAATTGTGGGGACCGCTATAACACGCAAGTACAGTAAAAAAATAATAATAAGCTTTCGCAGCATTTCCCAAATGGTTACTGTAATTTCTTAAATTATATATATTTTTATTATTTTTTTAGCAATGTATATTAGGGTGGAGCGAAATTTTTTTTATTCAAATCAAAATTGAACGGGATGGGAAAGTTGCTCTATCAGATCCTCATTTTGAATATAAAATATCTTTGAAAAATATTAATATTAAATACTGCCCCATGGTCATTGAAAATTGAGAAAAATTGTAAAAGTTGTGCATTTTCCCATTTTCTTGTCAAACATATAAAATGCACAAATATTATTAATATTAAATTAATTTTAAGGTATTCTTCTTAAATTATTATTATTATACGCTTATAGTAAAACTATGTAATATTTATATCAAATCCGGGTGTCTTATACTGCCCCCAATGACTTCAAAATTTTGAAAAATGTATAAAAATTGGGTAATTGTAAAGCATAATCAAAACAAAATTGTGTTATATTTTATACTTCGAAAGAATATATATTTTTAAATTGTACTTGAAGATGAAGAATAACAAGAAAAAATTATTTATTATTACAATTTACAAGCATTATAAGTTTACTAAAGGAACCAGGTTCTGAGTATTTGTGGGCAACTTTCGTTGCAATCTGGAAAAGCTTTAATTTTAAGTGAAGAAATAAAAATAACTACAAGAAATATTGATACCATTAAGTTTGTTGCAATTGGCTGTGGCAGAACTACAGTTAACACGGGTTACAAAGAAGGTGTCATGCGATTTCTAGAAGAACAAGAAGGAAAACCACTCAATTGCTTATTTGCAAAATACATACCAATAAGCTTATCTTGAGCCATTTGCTCTAGCATCTTGACGGTACAACAAATGGAACTCAAAGTTTTCCAGGATCTATTGGCAAACTTCTAAAAGATTGTGAACTTCTTCCTCTTGTACATTATAAGAGAATAAGCTGTGCTTTGCTAGAAATTACTAATAATTACTAATAAAAAGGATTTAAGCACGGATCAACTCTATTGAGATATGTGAAGCAATTTCTTCGGGATGTGTCCCGAAAAATTGTATAAAAGAAATCCTGGTAAAATTGTGCATTCTAGGAGGCTTACAGTGGCAAATAAAATTCTTAGGCTATACGTTTCTTTAAGTGAACCGTCTGAAAATTTGTTAATTCTGACAAATTTTATACTAAGAGTTTATTCAACTGTATGGTTTCAAATTAAAACTAAGCCTTCATGCATTTACGGAGCTAAGCATTTGCATCAAACAGTTCTGTTATCATGATATCTACCAAAGGAATTACAAACAATAATAGATCCCGTAATTCAATGAAATGGTTCATTTTGTCATCCGGAAAATATTTTGATTGCCATGTTGGCTGACGATAGGGACTATGTAAGAGTGTTGGCACTATGTAGAATAATAAAATCTCGAAAGTAAAAAAATATCTACGTACGTTCAAGTTACCTGAGATCAATTTTGAAGCCAAAGACTATATCGATTTTATAAATTGAGCTGAAGTGACCGTGACAGAACCACCATTAACTAAGTAATTAGATCATATTATTCTTACAAAGTGTATCCTAAATCCAAAGGCAATAGATGAAGACATCTTACCTAAGATTAAACTATTCCCTTGTCACAATCAAGCCACTGAAAGAGGGGTGAAACTTGTTACGAAGGCTTCTTCAGCTGTTTGAGGTCCTTTAAGACGCGATAGGTTCATTAAAACTTGTCTGGAGTCTCTGAAAAAAATGCCAGTTTTTTAAACCAAAAAACAGTACGGACTACTATAAAATGGTAACTTCATTGCTTGTAAATTGTAATAGTAAATTATTTTTACCTTATTACAATAGCTCTTTAAAAATAATTAGAAATTATATTTTTTTTACATAGGTTAAGTAAAAAATATAAAACAATTACAATTACCCAAATTTCATATATTTAAAAAAAGTATTGTCGTTGAGTTAGTATAATAAAAGCGAATTTGATATAAATATTACATAATTTTACTAGAAATATATAACAGTAATAATAATATTTCGATGATCATCCTTTTAAATTTAATTATTATTAATAATTTGTATATTTGAGGAAAAATGGAACAATGCACAACTTTTACGTTTTTTCTCAATATTCCATGACTTTGGGGCAGTATTTAATATTAATATTTTTCAAATATATTTTATATTTAGAAGGAGGATATGGCAGAGCAACTTTCCCTCACCACCACATTTTGATTTGGTAAAAAAAAAATCATAGGCGAGCTCTTTTACGTTTTTTCTCAATATTCAATTACCTTGGGGCAGTATTTAAAATAAATATTTTTCAAAGATATTTATATTCAAAATGAAGATATGATAGAGCAACTTTCCCACACCGTCCCATTTAGGTTTGGAGAAAAAAATATTTTTCCATAGGGGAGCGCTCCACCCTAATGTATATTACTGCGAACGTCCCAATATTTAATTAAATTTCTTGTAAGATGTCTCATTTTATTGCTGCAAAGTTACAAAATATTAAGAAAAAAAACTTGAAATTATATTCACACACAAACTTAAACTTTTATTTTTAATTTGGCAAAACTAAGAAAGTCCATTAAATACAAAATTTGTAATAATAAAATCAGAACTATTTGTGTAGATTCGATAGGCTAAATAAGCAAAAAATCGTTTTCCGGTTTCGCTATTTTATGGATTCTCTCTCCTCTCATTAGATATAGATTTTGTAGCACTCAACTATCGGACATTTGAAGCATTTGGCAATCAAAATTTCCCGAACATGTCGGTTATTCAGATTTTACAATATTTCCCTTTTTTTTTCAGAGATATATAATTTTGATAAGTTTCCTTAGAAAACTTAGTTTTATTATATTTTTTAATTATGTACTATTCTAAACTACGTAACTAATAATTCTAAACTATGTTTGTTATTATTTTTTCTTCTCACTTAATTAATAAAACAGATTTGTGATTTTTGAAAATCAATAACGGGGGTAGGGGGCGAGGGGGTTCACTAATACAATTTATTTACAGTCGACTAGGATTTATACCTGCACTCTCAAAAATGAATACTCAAATTTCAAGAAATTTTCTTCGTTTTTGACGAAACGGTTTCCTGCGAAATGCTCCGAGTAATCATTTCGTCAAATCGAGTAAATTTACATCCTCAAAATCACGAAGAAATCAGTTTACTCAAATTGTTTCTTTGACGAAAGTTCCAAAAAAAGGTTAGTGCTGCCATCTATCGGAGTTTTTAGAAGCATCATTATTGACTAGGGCAAAAATGAGATCACTTGGGATTCGGTCGGATTCGAACACGTGATGTTTAGCTTGGCAGCTAAGTGCTCTAACCACTTCGCTACCGGGACTTCGGAATTATTTGATTTTAAATGTATTTATGGGATGTTGATGTGTGTTTATATTTTTAGAAAGCAGATTGTATTTTTATCGGTGCTGTTATACTTTCTGCATGTTTTAATTAATAAGGCTAGATTATTATTATGGTTTTTCTATGGTTAATAAATAATTAGAAAATGGCTTGATTAATATAATTTATTAGAGAAATTTCATTTGTTCAATGAATGATTAAAATGTCTAATTAATTTGTTGATCAGAAATAATTAATTTTGAAGTGCATATTTTGAAGGCGAGTTCATCAATTTTAGCGGATAAGATTACTGTTTATAGAGGGGGGTCAGTTATACATATTTTAAATTTGATTGTTATATGGATATATTTCTTAAATAAAAAGAGCTCCTAAAATTGTGATTTTTTTTTTAACCATTGGGAAAATGTTGATGTTTTCGGTCGAAAATGGACCAAATTATGTTCGCATTTTACTTTTTATTACCTTTTTTAACGAAATTCTGTAACTTTAGAAGAATTTTTTAAGCGTTTTTAACGAAATTCTGTAACTTCAGAAAAATTTATCTTTGAATAGGCAATAGAAATGCATAAAATCGTTACAAAAAGGACAGACGCAAATTATCAGATATAAAAAATAAAGTAGAAACTTGGTACATTCCTGTTATAGCGGCCCCCAAGGATGAAATATTTTTGTTTCTGTTTTCATTAATATATTGTAAATTTAATACTTTCGTATAATTTTTTATTATTTTTTTTTGAACGATTTTGTAACAAAAATAATCTGGCCGGGAATGGGGAAACATTTTTGTCAAATATTTGAGATTTTCCATTTCATTAAAAATCACTTAATTTTGAGACGAAATAATTGTCAAAAATGACGAAATATAGTTCAAGAATTGCGGAATCGTCAAAAGTAAGAGTTTTATTTTTGACAGCGAGGAAACAGTTTCGTCAAGATATTTGAGGATTTGCGTTTCGTCAAAAACCACGTGACTCTGTGACGAAATGATTGTCAAAAATAACGAAATGAGGCCTGAGGATTGCGGAATCGTCAAAATTGAGTGTTTTATTTCTGAGAGTGTGGCTACCAGATGTTTTCAAATTTGTATAGCCCTGCTTATAAATATTATTTAACTTATTGAATAATAAATTAATAAATATTAAATATGATGTCTGATATCTTCATGCTTAATTAAAATTTTATTAATTCAGATTTACAATATGATAAAATACGTTCATAACATCTTCATACACACAATAAAACAATTTTTGAGAAAATCTGAGATAACATCTCCTTTGACTAATCTCTCCAATTATAAAATTCAGTTTATATTATCATATGTATTATTTCTGTTGTCAACATATCTTTTTCTATGAAATTACGAAATGCACAACAACGAATAAGGTATCATTCGAAAGGTTTTTGAAGCGGTTTCTGACAAAGTGCACTCACATTTCGTTAAAACATGTTTTTTGATTAAAAATTGCTATTAATTAAAAATTAAATCAGCATGGTTTTCGTAAATGAAATGAAAGTGCCTCAAATTAGTCTTGCCACAAAAATAAAATACCACATTATATGATGCTCAACAATAATTATGAAAAAATAAATAATACAAAAAAAAAAGTATGATTTCTCCGCACCTGTTTATTTTATGTTTATGGTTAGAAAGCAAAATTGAAATTGAAATATTTAGAAGAAAAAGACAACATCGATCGATAGAAGCAGTATGTATTTCCCGTGTAGAATAAAAGGTATGCTTTGTTATATTAGACTAATTTGTATTTTAAATACATTCAATTTATTTTTCTTTGTTTAATGTTTTTCAAGAAGCGGATGACGTCATCTTCTAATGAAGGTAATATACGATTGTTAATGTTTTTCTTGCGTGTGCCTTTTACCATATTCAATCAGTTTTTACTTTAACTTTGATGGTATAAATGAGACTATAATCTGGCTTGACAAATGTTGTTTGCAGATATTTTTTATCCTTGATTTTTCTTAAGTTTAAATCTGCATCTAAAAAAATATTCGATATTGCTAAAAATGATTAGACTGCAGTATGAAATTATTGCACGAGTCCACTTAGAGTGTATTGTTTCTGTATCTTAAATAATCGCCTGTATGTTTTGAATGACAAAAAAATAAATAATTTTTCATTTTAAACAATAATAATTAAAAAAATGGAAATTTAGAAAGACTCATTTCAGTAACAATTAAATAAAATTATTGCTTTCTTTGTTTTGGTATAAAAATTAATTATCTAAAGTTAATTTCGTTATTTTTTAACTTTATAAATGGATATTTTAATGAAATCCTCTTTTATTGTTTACGCTAGGAATAAAACAAGAAAAGAAATGAAATCATTACAGCTAAGCATGTAATTAGTTTACTCTAAATTTAATAAAAACAACATTTCGCTGCATTTTAACTTCATTTGTGATATAAAAATGACTAAGTTAAATGCTACAGCACCGCCTCTAATTCATCTAATTTAAAATTCTTCCCTCTACGAAAATCATGAATACACACTCTATGTTAAAATACGGGTTTACTAATAAAATATTGTGAAACTTAAAGAGGAAGAAGTACACGTTATAGTATGAAACAATTTTTGTACAGAAAAACAGGTTGGCATTTTTTTAATTGAATCAAAAATACAGGATGTCTCACAATAAGCCAAACACGGATTTTCACTCATAATTTTAAAAGTAATAAGGATATTTAATGAAACATTTAAGAACAGTTACATTTTTTTGTGGGAAATGGGATACTTTCAGTAGAAGTGCGTTAAATGACCACCACCATCCATGTCTAAATAACATTGAGTTACACGTACCATACTTAAAGTAATTGAAAGTATCTGCAGTATCACTAACTAAATTACAGTGTATTTTCAACACTTCTCAAGAATATCATCATATTTTACAGAAAGTATAGTAATTAAGTTGCAAATATCATCAAATCTTCATTAATGTTCAATTTGTGAGCGGGAGTTGAGTATCAGCTTTGAGTGAAGTACACATTTTTTGTTTATTCATTAAGCGGTTTGCTACCATTTTCTAAAAAAAAAAAAAATATTTTTTGTAGTGTGTACAAACCACTCTTAAAATTTGTCCAAACTTTTTGTAATCCCCCTGTATTTTAGTTGATCTTTGCTTAATAATTCCCATTTACATTTTTTTACAATATTAAAATTTGATATGGATAATATCAATTTTAATAAGAAACATCAGATTTAAAGGAAGAATAAAAAAAAAAATATATAATAAAAAATATTTTGTTTCAAGGTGTCTTGAAGAAGTAAACAAAATAAAGAAAGTCGTACTCTACTTTCATAGCATACAGAAAAGAATTATAAAAATAAAGAAATATTCAAGCATCTGAGGCAATGAATTTTATCTCATGCAGAACTCGGCAACGAATGTCATTAAGTTTGATTCGATAAAGTGCAATCTTTTAAAAAATTCAACCAATACCAATCAATTTTCTTAGCAAACAACATAAACTGGAAATCTAATTTAATTAATTAAAATATTGACTACAGGAGTAAGAAAAACAGCTAACTTTATCATCCACCTTAATTCGGTTATCGCAGCTTAATGTCGCCATGTAAAAATATCTATCTCCGTACAGGAATAATTAATGATAGTAGAAGCGCAGCAGGAGAGTCAATGTAAAAGCACAATCATAAAAAAAAAACTTTATACGTAAAATTATAAGGACTATTTTTATCTCTGGAATATTCCTTCTAGCAAAGTATTGATTCAATTAACACATAGATTGTCATTGAAAATAATGAAAATGTATTGCCAAAAATATTTAAGTTTTATTACTGTATATGACATATTTAAATATTAACAAATGTAATTTTAACAAAAACGAAACATCACGCATCCGGCATAGATTGTGCAACACTTTCCAACACAGCCAGAATATTATTAAGAAATATAATTTTTTCATACAATGAAATGAGATATATAAATAAGCATTTAAAAAAAAATTACTTAAGTCAGAAAAATTAAAATTTTCGCAATTTCTGCCCATATTAGAAGCCCTATGTGCAGCCCTATATATGATCTACAGAATTTGTAAACAACACGTAAAACACTAAAACTTACATAAAATTGCATAGCGGAAAAGCACTTCCAGCAATTACCGATCGTAGTCGGTATTTTAACCGGATTCTTTTGCGCGTCTCTGTCCACGAACGATAAATCTCATGCATTCCATAATCAATAGAAAAATTTTGTAATGAACCTAAGTGATAATTTTAAATTTCATTATATTTCAATTATCATAACATGTTCAAAATTCACCGCAAACAGTTTTTCCCCGTACATCATAATGTAAAGGAATTATTTTGTAGGTCCCTGTAATTAAAGTATAAATACTACTAATTGTATACTCCGGTGAAAGCATGCTGTTAACCACCTCACTAATGCATATTAATTTAATTAGGTTTGAAATATCATAACATCAATAAAATGCACCGCAAACGATTTTTCCCCAAATACCATAATGCAATGGAATTATTTTGTCTGCCCCTGTAAATGAACTATTAACGCTACACACTTCATTCTCAATGCCGCAAATTCTCTAGTAAAATTCAATAATGTATAAAATTTCCATGACAATCCGAGTAAATTTACGAGAGTTAAAGCATGGGCAGACGGACAGACAGAAAGACATACCTAATTCATAAACGTTTTTCAACTATGAGGGAAAGTGTTCAAAATGAATGAAAAATACAGGGTGTCCCATGAATCCGTTCTCATATCTAAAATTCAAACAAAATTAACAAATCATCGTATCGAAGTACAAGTTGAATCACAATATTTATTAAAATGTCGATGTTTTGTCAAAGAAGAGAAAAATATTTAAAAATTTTATTGGAGTTTTTTTTTTTTTTTTTTTTTTTTTGCTACAAAAATGTTGAGTTTTCCAATCCTCTTGTAATAAGCCCACTCTCCGAGTTTTTGAAATGTAAACGGACATATGGGACAATTTTCACTTTTTTTTCAGTTTTGTCACAATTAATTCCACTTTTTGACGAGTGACATGTCGTAAATTACACAATGATACGACAATTCGTTAAATGTTTTGGCATTTTTAACACTTTCCAACATAGTTAAAAAGTGTTTATGAATTCGGTTTGTCTGTCTGTCTGCCGGCTGTCTGTCCGTGCTCTAACTGAAGTAAATATATTCGGACGGTTCTGCAATTGATATATGTTAGTGAGGTTTACTACGGCATGTTCGGTATTGAAAATGAAGTGCGTAGGACTTATAGTTCCTTTACAAGGACACTCAAAAGAATTCCGTTACATTACGGTCTATGGAGAAAATCGTTTGCGGTTTATTTTAATAATGTTTCATTATTTCAAACATATTGAAATTGATATAATTCATTAAGGTGCATTACAAGAGGCTTACTATGGAATATTGTGTGTGTAGCATTCATCTTTATTTACAGGGATACACTAAAGTATTTTCTACTGACTGTTAACAATAATTACTGGAAGTGCGTTTTCAGTTGCTGGATGCCTTTTAAAATTTAACTCATTTGTTGTTTGTTGTCTATTACTTAGTTTGTATAAATTCTATAAATCATATACAGGATAGCACAAAAGTTCTCGAGTGCATTTCCGTTTATTGACGGAAAAACAAGAAGGAAAATTTTAATATGTGCTACGCGTTTCCTAACTGAAATAAATTTCAGCATTCTATGTAGTATATATACAAATCTATAGATGATTTACAGGATTCACAAAAGCGTTCGGATATATTTCCGAATATTGTTGGTACTTCCTGAAATTGGGTTTGTTATGTTTTTAAATATGTTATTTGTTTTCCAAATTCTTTACTTAGATATTATCTTTCACCTTATTAAACGGTAAAGACTTGTAAAATTATATTAGAAGTGTTGGAAAGTGTTACAAAATCTATGCTTGACGAGTGATTTTTCGTTCTTGTTTAAATCTGAACTTACATTTGGATTCGAATTGACATTTTTCTAACTAGATGAAAAGTGCCTAAGCTGGGAATCGAACACAAAATCTTTGGTTTAAATTTCCAGCATTCTGCCTATTGAGAAACAAACATAATATGTCAATAGCATCTGGTGTGCCATACAGAAGGTTCAATATAACATACCGCAGACAACAGAACACCATTAAACGATGGATATCTGGATAAATTTTATTATTTTTAACTTAATTATACTGATTCGTAAATATATCATACTATATGACAATTTTATCAAACTTGTTGCAAAAATAAACAACAAAATTAATACAAATTAAATAGCAATAACAATAAATGATCACGCATTTAGATTCAGTATAATAACTGTGGAATTTTACTCAAAATTTAGAACACATATCTTGTTTTAACGTTATTGTAAAGAATTAATTGTAAGCGTTATTACTACACTGCAAATCTACACTTTTCAGAACACATTTTAGAACACTTATTTTGTCACATTTTTTTAGAACACTTTGTAGCGCAATTTTTGGAACAGTTTTTGGAATACTTCTGAGAACACTTCATTGGTTCAGCACACTTTCTACCGCACCTTTTGAAAGCCATGATTTCACAAGCGTGCCCAAATGTGCTCCCAATCCGTTCTCAAATTTGTTTTTGAGAAGGTTTCCAAGTTTAGATTTAACAGATATCCTGAGCAGAACACTTTCAGAGTACTTTCTTTATAGCGGAGAATATTCGGAACACATTCAGGAAACACATTCAGTACACATTAAGGTAACTGGAACACCCTTTTTAAATCAACGTGTTCCAAATGTGTTCCCAATGTGTGCTAGGAATTTGCAGTGTAAGAATATTGTTGTCATAAATACTGTTTGAATTGTTGAATTTTTTTAGCATTAATAAAAGATACTCAAATGTTCTATGGTCTACGGTTAGATATTTTTACAAAACTACGAGATAGGACTACGGTTTTGGTATGCACTAAAAGTTCGGCTAATTTCCCTGAAAAACCGAAATTTCGTCAAAATTCAGATTCTGAACCTAAACTTGCCGAAATTGAAACTTCACTAGGTATGAATTATTCCGTAAATTTTACAACATTCACCTTCTTATTGTCACAAAATAAAAAGAAACGCATGTTGAATTGAATAATTGCATGCAAATCTGTTCATTTTTTTTTTTAATTATTCACTTATTTTTCCTGTCTTATTTAAAGGCACTTGTCATAGAATTTACTTATCAGAATTTTTAAGGCATTCAACTTAGATGCAAGGAATTTAAGTAAACAACTGTATTGTACAACAGTTATTGTATAGTAAAGTTTTCTACTTAAAAGTTTTATGTCACAAATAATCGAATTTTATAAATATCGTGCTAAATCAACATTTTTTTTTTTTTTTTTTAAGTAGTGATAATAGATGTCAGGTGTAACTACGGGGGATTTATCTACCGAGTGTTTTTAAAATATTAGTACAAGCATTTCGAGATATTAAGATATATCAAGACAAACAATTTTTGTATAATGATCGCAATCTGCTTATAAAATAACGCACTTTATGTCGAATCCGGATTTTCGTTCCTAATATTACTAATAATGAAGATGTCGTAATCATTTTTAGCACTTTCCAACCTAGTTGAAAAGTGCTTATGACTTCGGTTTGTCTGGCCGTCTGCCGTCTGGCCGTCTGGCCGTGCTCTAACTCCCGTAAATAGGCTCGGATTGCTCTGCAATTTTTATATGTTATTGTCGTTATCTATAGCATGTTCCCTATTTCAACGGAAGTGTGTAGCACTTATAGTTTTTTTACAGGGACACTCAAAAGAATTCCGTTACATTGCGGTCTATGGGGAAAAATCATTTGCGGTTTATTTAAATAATGTTTCACTATTTTAAACGCATTGTAATTTATATATATTACTAAGGTGCATTAGAAGAAGCTTAATATGGAACAGGGTGTGCATAGCACTTATAGTTACTTTACAGGGACAGTAAAAATAATTCCGTTACATTACGTCTATGGAGAAAAATCGTCTGTGGTTTATTTAAATAATGTTTCACTATTTTAAACGCATTGAAATTTATATAGATCACTAAGGTGCATTACAAGAGACTTACTACGGAATATTGTGTGTATAGCAGTCATCGTTCATTTACAGGGACACGCAAAAGAATTCTCTACTGTCTGTTAATAATTCCTGGAAGTGCGTTTTAAGTTATTGAACGCGATTTTAATTTTAACTTGCTTTTTATCTATTACGTGGTGTGTATAAATTCTGTAGATCCTATACAGGGCAGCACAAAAGTTCGCGAACACATTTCTGTTTATTGACAAACTCCAGACGGAGAATTTTAAACTGTGCTACGCGTTTCCTAACTGAACTAAAAGTATCATCCTATGTAGTATATATACAAATCTATAGATCCTATACAGGGCTGAATAAAAGTATTCGGATATTTTTCCGAATATTGTATATGTTGGAAATTCCTGAAATTATGTTTTTAAATATGTTGTGCGTTTTCTAAATTGTTTACTTAGATGTTAGCTTTTAGCTTATTAAACGGTATGATTTGTAAAATTATTTTGGAAGCGTTGGAAAGTACTATATAATCTATGCTTGACGCATGATTTTTCGTTCTTGTTTATATGTTGCTTTTGTTTTGTTAATGAAATGACGTGAGTGAAAGTATCGGAAATTCCCACTATTCCAGCAAAAACAAACACTACGCTAGATGTTAAAAAATTTAGAATATGACTGACTGTACATATGATGTCACTGGCAGAATTGCAGTAAACCAATTTGTTCATATATACCAGTTGACCCGCCCGGCGTTTTCCGGGTCTGTGATAATAAAGTTAAACAAACCTGAAATTTGTATGATTTTATATATTTAACTCGATTTCGTATGAAATTTATTTAAAATTGCTGCGCACGCGAAGGAATATTCTTTATTTCCACTTTCCGCCAACAGGGGGCACATTCTAATTTATACAAACTTCTGACACGTGTTCCCACTGCCCGCGGTATCGTATAGTATGCGTGCTGTGCAGGCGCATCTTGTAGTTCCACCTTCTGTGGCCAGGGGGCGCATTCTGATCCAAACAAACTACCTTCCGATGGAAACTTGGACACGTGTCCCCGTTGCCTCCGGCACCGTGTAACAGGCGTGCTGCAAAGTCCTTTAGTTCCTCCTTCCACCACGAGGGGGCGCTAATTTGTTCTATACGAACATTCGACACGGATACTCATTATATCAAGGAAGTGGTTCAATTTCTTAAATGAAACTTGTTTTCTCTAAATCAGAGCAATACATTTTTTTATTATTAATATGAGTTCTCAATTAATGAAAAAGTCTACTCCAGGGAGCGCTCGTCGAAGTCGAATAAATGTCATACTAAACAAAAAGGCGTTAACCTCTCCCCCCCCCCCCCCCCCCCACTCCTCATACCTGCAAGTATAACGAATATCTTGTTCAAGAAAATCCCAATGCAAACGTTTCTTTAATTCTCACTCCCATTGTTAAAAAGGCTTTTATTTCTGTTTCATAAAAATAAAAAAAATTATTAAATAACAATTTATTGGTGGATTATTTTGATTTTTTTTTAAATTTTCATTCTCAGCCTGATTTTGTACTGTCGAAACAGAGAGGATTCGAACGATGTTAATTTTAAAATCGTAGCTTAATTAGAATTGTTAATTTCAATCACCTAAAAAATTTCTTAGTTCGTCTATCTTTGTGGATTCATTATCCAGAAACTTGTGGCGGCTCAATTTTTTAATAAAAACGTGTTGTTCATTGCAAGATTTAATTGCTCGTAAAATTAAACATTTTTAATGAATACTTCTGAAAGTTGTGGAGGAATTTTTTTTTAATTTGCGATTTTTTGTGTATATAGACCTGCAAATTTTTGTGTCGAAACACCTAATAGTTTCTGTTATGTCTACATGTGTCGAAAAGGCGTAGTTAAAAGTCATTCGTGTAACTGACCTTTTTCCAGTAAACCTAAAATTTTTCTTCCCTCTCCCAACACACACCTCATTTTGCGGTTTCACATTTCTTTTGCACCATTTTCAGAAAAAAGTGGCATTTTGGAAGCGATGATTAATGAGATTCTAATTAATATCTTGGGTAATTATCAAAATATTAATTTTCTTCGTTTTTGACGAAACCATTTCCTGGTAAATGCTCTGAGCGAATATTTTGTAAAATCGAGTAAATTAATTTCCTCACTTTTTTTAGGATATAAATTTCGTCAAATTGTTTGTTCGAAAATGTAAAAAAAGGCTGGTGGTGCCATCTTTTGAATATTTTAGAAGCATCTGTACATGGCAGGGGAAAAATTTACGTCGTTATTTTCAAGCATTCAAGGGGATGCGCTGCCTACCTCGCCAGCGTGACTTTGCGTAAATTTGATTTTAAATGAATCTACGGGATGTTGATGTGCGTTTATATTTTTAAAAGGTAGATTGTATTTTTATCGGTGCTGTTATAATTTCTGCATGTTTTAATTAATAAGGCTAGCTTATTATTATGGTTTTTCGATGGTTAATAAATAATTAGAATACGGCTTGATAAATATAATTTATTAGAGAAATTTCCTTTGTTCAATGAATGATTAGAATATGGTCTAGTTAATTTGTTGGTCAGAAATATTAAATTTTGAAGTGCATATTGGAGAAGATTTTATCAATTTTAGATGGTGGAGGTTAAGATTTTAACACGTTACTTTTTATAGAGAGGAAAAGGATAAGTTATGCATATTTTAAATTTGATTGTTATATGAATATATTTCTTAAATAAAAAAGAGCTCCTGAAATTTCGATTTTTTTAACGATTTTGTAACAAAAAAATAATAAACATTCCTGAAAATTTTAACAGCTAAAAAAATAACTAATGCAGAAACAATAACTACATACATTCAGTATTAATTAAAAGCGCATTTCTACAAATAATGTTTGACAGGAATAACACCAGCAAGTCCCTCTGCAAACAGCTTAAAATTCCTTTTCTTAATATGTATTGAGTCTGGCCGTGATTGGGGAAACAGTTTGTCAAATATTTAAAAGTTTCCATTTCATTAAAAATCACTTAATTCTGAGACGAAATGATTGTCAAAAATGATGAAATATAGCTCAAGAATTGCTGGATCGTCAAAACTGAGAGTTTTATTTTTGACAGTGAGGAAACAGTTTCGTCAGATATTTGAGGTTTCGCTTTTCGTCAAAAACACGTGACTCTGTGACGAAATGATTTTCAAAAAGAACAAAATAAAGCTCAAGGATTGCCGAATCGTCAAAATTGAGTGTTTTATTTCTGTGAGTGCAGGTGCATCAGTTCAGGCTTTGGACTACCTAAATATACATTTTCAGGCTTAAAGATGTGCTAGATTTTGCTAGCCATCGCAGACAAACAAACAAATAAACACACACACAGAGAGAGAGAGAGAGAGAAACTTTCTTTTATTAATATAAATATAAGTATTATATAGAAATCTCGTGTAAGCACTGTTCTAGAAATTGTGAGATTAAACGAAACATATATTTCATACTTCTTTCCGAAGAATATTTTATTATGAATATTGACACAATTTTTAAAAATTCGCAAAGAGATATTTTAATTTTTAATATTTTTTTTCCTTTTTCATTATTAATTACAGAATGATACAGAATTTTTAATATTAAATAGACGGTCTTTTTCTTTTTTTTAAACGTTAAACATTTTTCAATTACTGTAACATATAAGGACATCGTTTTGGAATATTTTTTCATATAGTTCGTTGCTTACTTTTCTGGATCAAGAAGAAATATTATTCTTTCATTTTCAAAATATTTTCACTGATCCTACAAGGAAAAAAAAAAGATATATTTCAAACGTATTTTTTGTTCTTTTAGCTAGTTCAATAGAACATGTAATAAAAACTCCGAAGAAATATTTATTTTCATTATTTTTTTTTCGTTTATACAGCTGATATCCTGTGAAACAGCTTCTCCGTAGCCTTTTAAAACTAGAAAGTATTCTTTGGGATGAAATTCTTATGTATATTTTTTCTTTAAATTTTTGTGTTTTGATAAGAACAACATAAAGATCGATCAAACCAAGATTCTTTTTTATTTTAAAGATTTTTATGAGTTTTACGAGCGTTACTTAATATTTAAAAAAATACACTTGTTTAAATCATTATAGGAGTTGTAACACAGCGTGTTCGGTTAAGTGCATTCACTTTCCAAAATTTAATAAAAAATTGGAAATTGCCATAGCAGAGTACGGTTTGTACCATAAGATTTGTCAAAGGGTGGTAATTTTTGTGACAAAAAGAAAACAATTGTTCGAATTTTCTTCGAACTAATTTTTGCAACAAAATTTTTGCAACAAAATTTTTGCACCCAAGTATTTGACATGTCTTATGGTGCAAAAAACACTCTGATGCAACAGTTTGTTACTTTTTTGGGTATATTTGAAAGCTAAACTTACTTATTGTTATTTTTATTTATTTATTTATTTTATTTATTTTCACAAAACAACCAACTGTTTGAGAAGACTGATGATGCAAATCACACTCCGACACAGCAATTTGTAACATTTCTGTGTGTGTTTAAAATCTAAGCTTATTTATGAGTATTTTTATTTCTTTATTTGCCTCAAGAAATTTGATTCTTTGACGAGTCTTGTGATGCAAATAGCACTCCGATATGACAGTTTTCTATACCTTTGTGTCTATTCATAATCTAAACTTACTTATGTGTCATTTTCTTTATTTATATACTTATTTGCCACAAAATATCTTTCACGAATCTTATTGTGCAAACCACAATTCGAGGCAGTAATTTGTTACATTTTTTGTGTATTTGAAATCTAAACTTATTTATCTGCTTTTATTTATTTATTTACGAGGGATGTTCCGTAAGTAAGTTTCGGCATTTTTTTAAAGAGAAGATGGTGCACTAGGGAAAACAAACAATCGCGATAAGAATCCGCATCCATTGCTGGTTCAATAACGGAAAAAGCGTCAGTGGAGGAGGAATGACGCATGCGTAGAGCGCCGAAGAAGAGAGAGTAGCTGTAGACCGGCATGCCAGAGTTTATTCGAATCCAAAGCTTCACCTAACTCGGGTCCGCCATTCGACGAAATAGACCAAAGCTCTTGAGTGACGGTGTTGTGCTCTTGGACGACAACACAAAACCACACACAGTAAGTTTCACACAAGGTCCGATTTGTCGCTTCGGATGGGGGAGATTGGAACACCCTGTCTACATCCCCGATCTTGTCCCATGGGACATGCACCTGCTGCCTGCATTGAAAGCTGCACTCTTGGGACGTCACTTCCAAAGCAATGCTGAGGTGGAGCAGGCTGTGCGGCAATTCCTTGCATCGCAGTGTACCGAGTTCCACCAGAGTGGTTTCTTCAAACTGATTGCACGCTGCGACAAATGTCTGAATGTCGGTGACGACTATCTTGAAAATAGAGCAAGGTGTATAGTTCATGATGCCAGGGTGTATTTTTTTAGGCAATAATCTTTCAGTGTAAAAAAAAAATAAAATAACGAAACTTACTTTCGGAACGTCCCTCGTATTTATTTTATTATTGCCACAAAACACCCGACTTTACCCCAAGTCACATGGTTAAAATAACACTCCGATATAACGATTCGTTAATTCTTTCTAAAATTTTGAATTGTGAATGGACTTATGTGGCATCCTGTATATTTTATTTCTTACAGTGTCCGAATACTAATACGCATCCATTTTTTTTGTATTAAATGGGCGGTACTTCACAGAACAACAGTTAAAATACGTGAATTTGAAAAATTTTTAACGTTTTCTAATTATGAAGTAGGAAATGTTATATAAAAGGGATTTTTCTCTAAATATTTCTATTAAAATACATAAAATGCTTCGAGAGGTTGGAGTATCTTGGTACAGCTTATATTTTGCATGTTGTAGTTATCTATTCATGAGTGTTGAATTTTGAAATTGGTATGATAAATAGATTAGAATTTATTTTAGTTTATTATAAAATGCTTGCAGTACTGTTACTGCTAGTGGTATTTCCGAGGCTAACGAAAAAGAAAGGCTACCGCGGTGCTTTACGCATATCTTTTTTTACAGACCGCGGGAGTCATGTGATTCTCGAATGCACCAAAGAAGGTGCACGTAAAGAGCACTACGTCACTCTAGCGGTCTGTAAAAAAAGATAAGTGGAATGTACCGCGGTAGCCTGTCTTTTTCGTTAGCCTCGGTTATTTCAGTATAGAAACTAATTTTTTTAATTACGTTATGTGAAGTATTTAAAATTTACACATTTATCGTTCTATTAAATGTCTAAAATCTTTGTAATCTTTAGCATAACAAGCATAAATTGTAAAAACAGAAGACAAGAAAGACGGCTGGTTGGGACACGTAATAATAAATCAAGTTGAGATGCAGTATAAGGTGTTCAATAGAAAAAAATGTTGTACTTATTGTTCTTACAATTCTATTAATATACAGTTAAAAATAGTGAATACTGAATATGACAACAAATAACAATTTATTTGAAAATATATCTCAATGATTATAATTACCAATGTCCCCAAATTTCTCCTCTTTCATTCTAGTTTATTCCTGCCCAATGAATTTTATTTTCCTATATCTTTAGACCAAATCCTTCTTTATCCAATAATGTACAGTGGTGGTCAAAAGAATTCGGCCCGTTAGTTGCTTTGATTTGTTTGCCAGAAGCGAAGAAGAAGCGCAATTGCTCCAAAAGATAAGAATATGAAAATGACCTCTGACCACGTGATAATTTTGATTGGATACTGAAGACAATTGATGTAAAGGGGAGGAATTCGAAATTCGCGTTTGCAAAAGTTTCCGGCCATTCGTCATTCGTTAGTTTTTGCTATCGGTAAAGTGTTGTTTTGGCTGTTTTTGTTAATTAATCAACGTAAATAACGTAGTTGAAATTAAAAAATGAAAAGTTCAAAAATTATTGTTCGTAAACGAGTGATTTGTTTATCGCTAAAGAGCCAATCCTATCGTGAAATTGCGACAAAGTTATCGATCGAAAAATCTACTGTGAACGATATTTTTAAAAATGTATAAAGATGGTCATGGCGTTCAGGTCTTGCCACGGTCCGAAAGATTCCGGAAAACGACCATTCGTGCGGACAGAAGTACCAGAAGAAAAGCAGTTGATGACCAGCATAAAACTGCCGCTGCAATATGCCGCGATTTACTGAGTAAAAATATTGCTGAAATAAGTAGGTCTACCGTGTTAAGACGCCTACGTGATGTAGGTCTTTATGGAAGAGTTGGTGTTAAAAAACTTTTCATAAGTTAAAAAAAATCAGCGGGACCGGCTCGCGTTTGTCAAGGAACACAAAGACTGGTCAAGTGATAACTGGAAAAAAGTACTATTTTTCGACGAATTGAAGTTCAACCTTTTTGGGAGTGATGATAGCACTACGTCCGACGTGCTAAAAACAAAAGATATGATTCCAGATATGTTATTCCAACAACGAAGAATGGCGGCGGACACGACATGCTGTGGGGAGCATTTTCTGGGAAAAATGTCGGTCCATTAGTTGAAATCCTGCAAGATGAATGGTGTAATGTATAAGAATATCTTGTAAGATCATTTGCTACTTTATTGGAGGAACAATTGTGGTCGCAAAAATTTGTTTCAGCATGATAACGACCCAAAGCATACATGCAATCTCGTCAAACAGTGGCTTTTGCACACACAAAAAAAATCCGCTTTTAAAATGGCCAACGCAATCACCCGATTGGAATTTAATAGAAAGTCTTTGGAACGAACTTGACAAACATGTCCGGAATCATAAATATCCAATTCAGCAGAATTTTTCCCAAAATTGCAAGAAGAGTGAAAAAAAAACTTGCCATAGACGATCTTCAACCGTTCATTGAATCGATGCCACGTCGCTGTACCGCAGTACTTATTTCTAAAAGTATGAAGACAAAATGCTAATTGTAAATTATGTTGACCACTGTTATTTTCTATTATAACACAATTTTTTCAAACTTGCCAAGATGGCAGGAAACTTTTGAGAACATGCGTTTTCCTTTGCAATTAATTTTGTCAATTAAATTTATTGATATTTATTTACTATTCCATAAATAAGTTCCTAACTATTATGTCAATAAAATGAATAAGTATCACTTTGAGATACCTCTTCATATGGACATACTTACAAATTAACCAAAAATTTTAAGCTGGCCGGAAAATTTTGACCGCCACTGTATATCAAAAGTTTAAATACATCAGCTTTCAGCATCTAACAATATGGTCACATTGCAGTCACCAAAATCTTTGCAAAAAATATCTTATGCCAAATTGAAAACACTGAGAGAAAGATACGAGCGCAAAATCACCGTTATATTCGAACACTTAGAAAAAAATCTGCCCCTCGCAACTAGAATCTAAATTGTGGCTCTAGAAAAAATAGTTCCATGTCATCCCTTTAAATTCTAGTTCCTTTTACCGGAGAGTTCTAGAGTCTCCAATTAGAATTCAAGAGTGTTTTCCTATATTCTCGTGGTCAGACTCATTTTAAAATGTCTGCAAATAGATGCGAGCACAAGACGCTAGTTTTAGTAACTATAATGCTAATTTATAAATCCATTCCAGAAATAAAGTGATAATTTCTCGCAGTTTGCACGATTCATTATCGTTTCGTCACCTAGAAAACAAGAGACTAGAAATTCTCGATCATTTTGTCTATTCAGTTTAGTTGCTTACCCTATTCGCATAGCTCGAACTTTTATATTTCTAGTTTAGAGATTTAGAAACAGCCTAACTATTCATTCTAGTTGAAGGAGGTATATATTTTTTCTCAGTGAAAGTGTTAAAAACAATAATGTATGAAATCTATTTTATTTATTGTTTTTTCTGTTTCATTTGTTTGTGTTAAGTATTCTGAAATTCTCATACCTATTCCGAATGTATATTGTATTTCTTATTTATATTTTAATTTTTTGTTTAATTTATTAAAACTTTTTTGCATAATATTTTCATTTTTTTCATTTATCATATCTTTTAATTTTTATAGGATGCTAAAGACGTAATAAATAAGGTAATATTTTCTTATCATAAGAGAAAAATAAAGACACAACATTAATATGTAAAAATAAATAAAATTATTCTCATTTTCATCATTGATTTTGAATGTGCTACCTCTATACTGAATTGGGTGTTAAAAACGACGATTTCTCATTTTCAACATCATTTATGTACATATGCATACAAGAATGCTTTTGTTAACTTACTTTTTAAAACAAATAATATTTCAAATTATCACGAAAATAAGAAACACATTTTTTACTACATTTCTCTAATTATCTTTGACAGTTCAGTTTTCTTTTATCTTCTATCGAGTGGATTAATAAGCAGAGAGAAATAAATAAAATGAATTAGAAGAGTTCATTGTTGCATTAAATGCAGAATGAAATGTTGAATAGCTACATTTGTAAAGAATAATATATATTAGGTTTTTTAGTTTTACATACAATCTGTAAAATTACAAATTATGTATTGTTTCCAAGACTCTTGCATTTTTTTCATTTCTTGTTCCAGTCTTTTGTTTCTTTTATTTTGTTTATTATGCAAATAAAAGAATTTCGAATACACAATAGTTTATTAATGAATGGTTAATGCGTAATGTGTTATTTAATAATTAATAAGAAAAAATGTTAATATAAGAGATAAAAACAATTTTAAAATAGACAAAAAAAACTCTTTGCACAGTAGTTATCGGTTTATTTTTGAAGAGTCAGATAAAAACACGATGATAGTCAAAAACTAGTTTGTTATCGTTTTCTCCTGACACGAGGGAACTTTGATAGTCAAAACCATGCCTATCAAAAGAAAGAACTGGTGCAAGAACTTTTGCGAGGCACTAACATTCCAAATAAGTCTTTCTGTCTTCCCACTACGCAATCAGTTTTGCGAAAACTTATGACATACGCATGCGTCTGTATAGAAACATTTATTGTAATAAAAAGAGAAACTTCATTGAACAATGAAATATACAACTTAATATTAAAATATTGTTATGAATTTTGTATATATCTGTAAATATTCCATTTGTTTAAATTTATTTTACTTTATTATTGTGAAAATTGCAGTATTATCAATGTATTTCCTATTGAGCATCATGTAACTCAATGCTAAAGGCCTCAGGTGGTTTGCAAGAAAAACAACCTTACAGCATCGGTTTTATAATGGAATTCTATTGGAAAATCGCCAAGGAATGGGTTTATCACCAAGCTGGCGATGGTTTTGGCGACTTATTTTGGTCGCCAAATTTGGCGATATATCGCCAAATGCCGCCAAGTTGGCGACGGATTTGACGACTTTTTGTGCAACCACCCCCCCCCTTATACCTGTACATTGGGATCCTTTCTCGCTTAGGTTCTCTATCGAAAGTTAAAGCACTTTCTGGTAATTTCTAGCATCTGAAGGCTCTGGAAAATTCTACAGTTATCTTTAAAGCCTATATAAGGGACCTCCACCAGTTCAGTTCAGTTAGTTGTCTGTCAACTGCGATTGAATTCATACGAGAGGCTTTGCATTGAGAACTGTGTTTCTCGGATCGATTTTGTCGTTGATACGTCGTATTGAACGCATTGTTTCTGTGTGAAATTTTGCTGTGCTTTTATTGGATTTGAAGATTACTGAATATCTTGTAATTTTCAGAAGATATTGGTGTTCGTATTGCACTGTTTATAGTGAATAAAGCCTTTTAATTGTTCTTATATATTGGCATCAGTCCTTTTGAACCCCGAGCTCACAACATTTGGTGTCAGGAGTGGGGTTGAATGCCGATCACCAGAGCAATGGAGGAGCAACTGAAACAATTATTGGAGAAATTAGCTGCGAATCAGATTGAGATGTCAACCAACCTTGGCGAGATGAAAGAAGAAATGAAGAAGGATATGTCAGCGATGGATGAGAAAATGACTGCGAACCAGGCTGAAATGAAGGAAATGTCGGAAGAAATGAAGAAGGAAATGTCAGCGATAGATGAGAAAATGACTGCCAACCTTGGCGACTTAAAAGATGAAATGAAAAAGGATATGTCAACCAACCTTGGAGAGTTGAAAGACTTAATAGAGGATAAAATAACATCTTTAAATGACAGAATTGACGGCGTGGAAAACAAAGTTGAAGGAAGATTTCAAGAAATAGAAGGAAAGGTAGAAGAAATTCAAATGACAGCGAAAACCGTAGAAGAAAGAGTAGAAGAAAAAGTTCAAAAGATCGCCAAGACCGTTGAAGAAAGCATAGAGAATGTAAAAAAAGATTTGGAAAAAGTCAAGAAACAGAAGATAACTGCCGTAAACTTTTCTGAAGATTTCAAGTATCCAGATATGCTTCCTCGGGCCTTTATTAAACTTTCGACCTATGACGGCAAATCCTCCTGGCCAGTTTTTAAGACACAATTTGGGATCGTAGCGGACGCCAATGGATGGAATTCCCAGACAAAGGCTTGCCAGTTAGCTGCTTCTCTACGAGCTGATGCTGCCGACGTCCTACAGACTTTGCCTGCAAATGAACCGCTGGATTTTGAAACGCTCGTCAGTGCCTTAGAATTGCGCTTTGGCGAGAAATGCATGAAGGAATATAACAGACTCCAGCTCAAATCTCGACAGCAGAAATCCACTGAATCCCTGCAAGAGCTTGCTACGGATGTCGAGAGACTTTCCCATCTTGCTTATCCTGACTGCCCGACTGAAACTAGAGAAAGTTTAGCTCTGCAACATTTCATCGATGGTGTGCGTGGCTTTGAGATCCAGAAACAACTCCGGATTGCAGATCTCAGTGACTTAAAAGGGGATTTAGTTTATGCCCTGAAATTCGAGGCAGCCCAGCAAGCTACTAGGAAAGATCGACACTTTGTGCGAGCAGCCAACCTGCCTGAGACGTCGGATAGAGCTGTGGAGCACTTACAGCAGCAGATGAAGGACATAATGAGACAGATGAACTCCTTAATGGCCAACAAGCCTTACAGGAAGATCAAGTGCTGGAAATGCGGTGGAGAAGGCCATATCCAAATCGACTGCAGAAGACGACCCAGCACTGAAGGTAATAGCTCACCTGCGAACGGAGGAGCAGGAAAACTGATTAATGGTCATCTCACGGGGTGGAGGTTGCCAGATCTTAAGAAGCCTCATTTTCAAGTATGTGAAATTTCTGCAAGAAGTTGCGGCGAAAACGGAGTTTTTCTAGTCGGAAGTGTGAATGATTTGCCCTGTAATATGATCATCGATACAGGAGCCAATGTGACCATCATTCGAAAAGATCTAGCTCAGTGGCTGAAAGAAAAACTCTCCTGGACCCCGCCACGTGTTATCCTTCAAACTGTGACCGGAGATAAGATCGACATATTTGGAAGAATGACACTGGAAATAAAGTCTGGGAACGCCGCTTACCATCATACAGTCTATGTGGCCGATATTTCAGATCCTTTCATACTCGGACTGGACTTTTTAAAAGAGCATGGATTTACACTGGATTTTAAGAATAATGAGTTACGCTCTGCTCAAGAAGATGTCACTATTTTTAAACTTGGAAATGAGTCCGGGTCCATTCAACGGATCACAGCCAAGGCAGATGTTATCATCCCCCCTCGAACCGAAATGATGATACCTGGAGTAACTGGAAACGAAAGAATTTTCCAGTATGGCTTGACTGGATATCCTGAGAAGAGCCCAAAGGGAGTGCTAATAGCATCAGCGCTGGTAGATCTGTCGAGAGATGTGATACCCGTGAGAATTGCAAACGTAAGTGAAAAGTCTAGAATTATCCAGAAGGGTGAAGTGCTTGTAACCTGTGCTCCAGTCACCTGTGTATGCAAAGACCCGAGCTTGATGTTGTCGGAGCCGCCTACAAGTTTAACACCTGAAATTGGACGAAATGAAAATTTATCTCCTGAACAGAGACATGCCGCAGAAAGACTGTTCCAGGAATTTAAGGATGTGTTTTCTCAAAACGAGAGTGATATTGGTCGCACTTCCCTGACACGGCATAGAATTGATACTGCCTGCCATCCACCGATTAAACAGCATCCCAGACGTTTGCCGTTCGCTAAACAAGAAGAGGTGTCTAAGCTCTTACAACAGATGCAGGATAGTGACATCATCGAACCGTCATCAAGTCCGTGGGCCTCTCCCATCGTGTTGGTCCGAAAGAAAGATGGCTCCACAAGATTTTGTGTGGATTATCGTAAACTTAACGATATCACGAAGAAGGACAGCTATCCTCTACCAAGAATAGACGACACTCTAGATACTCTTTCAGGACATAAATGGTTTTCCACACTGCATTTGAAGAGTGGATATTGGCAAGTAGAGATCCATCCTGATGACAAAGAGAAGACCGCATTTACTACTGGACAAGGGCTTTGGCAATTCAAAGTTATGCCGTTCGGGCTCGGCAATGCTCCAGCAACGTTCGAGGGCCTCATGGAGACAGTGTTAAAAGGCCTGACTTTTGAAGCTTGTCTCATCTACCTAGACGACGTCATCATTGGTGGCCGCACGTTTGAAGAACATCTAGAAAATATTCGAAAAGTGTTAACGAAGCTAAGAGCGGCGAATTTAAAGCTGAACCCTTTGAAATGCAAGTTCTTCCAACGGGAAGTAAATTATCTAGGACACATCATTTCAGCTGAAGGTGTTCGAACAGATCCTGAAAAAGTGTCCGCAGTAAACAACTGGCAGCGTCCGGAAAATGTCCATCAGATGCGAAGCTTTCTGGGACTATGCACTTATTACAGAAAGTTTGTCCAGGGGTTCTCCAACATCGCAAGACCATTGCATAGGCTCACTGAAAGCAATCAGAAGTTTCTATGGACACAAGAATGCGAGAATTCCTTCCAGCGGCTGAAAGAAGCTCTCACATCCTCTCCAGTCCTTACCTATCCGCACCCCGAGAAACAGTTCATTGTGGACAAGGATGCCAGTCATGAAAGTGTCGGCGCTGTACTTTCCCAAGAAATAGATGGCCAAGACGGAATTATTGCGTCACTCGTAAGGAGTTATTAGCTATAGTGAAAGCCATAGAACACTTCCATCACTATCTCTATGGCAGGAAATTTCTCCTTCGTACTGATCACGCATCCCTAACATGGCTGATGAATTTTAAGAACCCAGAGGGCCAAGTAGCCAGATCGATACAACGGCTCCAGGAATACGACTTTGACATCAGGCATCGCAAAGGCTCATCGCATGGAAACGCCGATGCCCTATCAAGAAGATCGTGTCCCGAGAGTTGTCGCTATTGTTCCAGAGCGGAGAGCAAGTATAATCCCGAACATGTCATACGCCAGACGAAGACTTCAATATCAACGCCACCAGATCCCTGGAGTGATGAGAAGATTCGAGAAGATCAAATGGCAGACTCTGAGATCAAACCAATCTTGGAGTTATTAGAATCTTCTAGCACGAAGCCCAGTTGGAAAGACATCTCGACTTACAGTCCTACGACGAAGCAATATTGGGCTCTTTGGAACTCTCTCCACGTCAGGAATGGTGTCCTGTTCCGAAAATTCGAATCGGAAGATGGGAAGAGATCTCGGTGGCAGTTGGTACTTCCTTGATCTCGAATCCCAGAGGTCCTCGAAGAATTACATGGCAGTCCCACTGGTGGCCATTTTGGAGTCATGAAAACATTAAATAGAGTCCGAGAGCGCTTCTTCTGGGGAAAAGCGAGAGCTGACGTCGAACAATGGTGCAAAACTTGCGATGCATGTGCAGCTCGGAAAGGACCAAAGAAACGTAGCCAAGGAAGACTACATCTCTACAATGTAGGAGCACCTTTTGAACGCATCACCCTTAACATCCTAGGTCCTCTGCCAAGAAGTGCTGATGGCAACAAATACCTCCTTGTTGTCATGGACTATTTCACGAAATGGCCTGAAGTTTATGCCATCCCTGATCAAGAAGCTTCTACGGTTGCGGATGCCTTGGTACACCAGTGGATATCAAGGTATGGAGTTCCCCTTCAAATGCATTCTGACCAAGGGAGAAATTTCATATCTGCTGTGATTGAGGGTCTCTGTCAACTTCTCGGAATGGACAAAACTAGGACGACGCCTTTACATCCACAGTCGGATGGCATGGTTGAGAGATTTAATCGTACCATCCTCAACAATCTCTCACTGTTAGTCTCAAGAAACCAACAAGACTGGGACCAAAAACTTCCCTTGTTTCGTCTCGCCTATCGCAGCGCCGTCCATGAAACAACCGGCTATTCCCCGTCTCAGATGCTTTTCGGTCCTGATCTTCGTCTACCTTGTGATCTGATTTTTGGTCGCCCTCCAGATGCGCCTTCATCGCCCGAGGGATACGTGCAGAATCTCCAGGCACGATTTGAAGACGTCCACAACTTGGCTCGAGAGCGGATCAATATACAGACGGAGAAGATGAAGACCAGGTACGACACGAAAGCCACGGGACATCAATTATAAGAAGGTGACAAGGTTTGGTTTTATAATCCGACTCGACGTAAAGGACTTTCTCCCAAACTGCAATCGCACTGGTACGGTCCTTATACAGTCCTAAACAGACTGAACGACGTCGTAATTCGGATCCGAAAGTCACCAAGTTCGAAGCCTAGAGTCGTTCATTACGACAGGCTGGCTCCATACTATGGCCATAGTACTTAGTTCATTGATTGTAAATAGTGTAATATAAATAATGTAAATTAGTATGACCATGGTCTTGTATATAAATTAATGTAATTATTTATTTTGCTTAATATTATCATTATTATTGTTATTATTATTTAAATACATGTATGTAATAATGTCTATGCTTTAATTTTATTTTATTTTTAAATAAGTGTATATTTTGTATAATTCAGCATTATGAAAGTGTTTTGAATAGTATAGCATTTGTTGGTAACGGGTTTGCTTTCCGATCAAAGGTTAAACTGCCCGGGACGTGCAGTCCTTGAGAGGGGGGCAATGTTATGAATTTTGTATATATCTGTAAATATTCCATTTGTTTAAATTTATTTTATTTTATTATTGTGAAAATTGCAGTATTATCAATGTATTTCCTATTGAGCATCATGTAACTCAATGATAAAGGCCTCAGGTGGTTTGCAAGAAAAACAACCTTACAGCATCGGTTTTATAATGGAATTCTATTGGAAAATCGCCAAGGAATGGGTTTATCGCCAAGCTGGCGATGGTTTTGGCGACTTATTTTGGTCGCCAAATTTGGCGATATATCGCCAAATGTCGCCAAGTTGGCGACGGATTTGGCGATTTTTTGTGCAACCACCCCCCCTTATACCTGTACATTGGGATCCTTTCTCGCTTAGGTTCTCTATCGAAAGTTAAAGCACTTTCTGGTAATTTCTAGCATCTGAAGGCTCTGGAAAATTCTACAGTTATCTTTAAAGCTTATAAGGGACCTCCACCAGTTCAGTTCAGTTAGTTGTCTGTCAACTGCGATTGAATTCATACGAGAGGCTTTGCATTGAGAACTGTGTTTCTCGGATCGATTTTGTCGTTGATACGTCGTATTGAACGCATTGTTTCTGTGTGAAATTTTGCTGTGCTTTTATTGGATTTGAAGATTACTGAATATCTTGTACTTTTCAGAAGATATTGGTGTTCGTATTGCACTGTTTATAGTGAATAAAGCCTTTTAATTGTTCTTATATATTGGCATCAGTCCTTTTGAACCCCGAGCTCACAACAATATATTTTACTGTTACAGAGAATACATACATGTTTTATTATATTACAGGTAATCATTTAAATACTATTAGCCGTTTATTAAAATCCTAAACTGCACCGCCTTCTTAACAGTCCATATTCAAACTTCAAATTAAAAAAAATGAGTGACAAGTATGTAACTTTGATTATAATCAGCAGTATCAGTACTGTATCAGTAACGTATCAGTAGTTCAATTTAACTGCATCAATACTTTATCTTAATTATCTTGAGTATAGTGATATGCAACTTAATGGTAAAATATATTTTACTGTTAGAGAGAATATAAATATGTCTTATCATATTACATGTAATCTTTAAAATAAAAGTAACTGTTTATTAAAATCATCAACTCCGCCGCATTCTTATTTCCATTTTCAAAATTCCAGAACTACACCTACTGCCACTTGTGAAGCATCAACAAACAAATGGAGGGGTAATTTAGACTCAAAAATTCTTAAGCCAGGTTTAGCAATTAAGGCATTTTTTAATTTTTAAAAGAGTATTGACAATCTGTATTTCATTTCCATAAAGTATTTTTCTTGAGTAATCTGTTGAGAGGGCATCGAATTTCTGCATATTTATCTATAAACTTGTGATAAACATTGATAGATCCTAAGAATCTCTGAAGTTCTTTTACATTGGAAGGAGGTTTTAATTTTTTAATTACTTCAATAATAGAATTCGCTGGAGTTAGGGTACCATACTTGATTGTATATCCCAAGAAATTAATTTTATTTTGAACAAAATTGCATTTAGATAATTTAAGTTTAATGTTTTCAAGTCTACATAGTTCAAAGATTTTGTTTAAATGTTGCATGTGTTCTTCTTCTAGAGAGCAGCATAAAATAATAATATCATCATAATAATGCCGAGTAAAGTCTATTTTGTATTTAGTAGTATTCTTCTAAGTGTTATATTATATACTGGGGATCCTATTTTTACACCGAAGGGCAGAACTATCCACTGAAGGAACCAGAGATTGTACCAAAGCTAATTTTTCAGTATCAGATGGATGGATGGGTATGAGCCAGTAGCCAGAGGCTAAATCTAAAGTTGAAAAATACTGAGCACTACTCAATTTATCTAAAATTCCATGTCTAAAGTTCGATACGAGGTAGGGGTTCTGCATTATTTTTGATTATCGCGTTTAGTTTTCTATAATAGACACATAATGTAGTTTGCTTACCTTCATCTCTTTTCATTACTAAGGTAACAGGGGCAGAATAGGGACTATTGCTTTCTTTAATTAATCCAGCTTCTAATAATGATTGAATTTGGTCAGCTATTTATTTTTTCTCTACTATTGAAATACGATAAGGCCTCATATATATGGGTAGGTCAGAATTAAGGAAAATACCTTGTGGATCAATGTTAATTTTTCATATATCACATTTGTTTTTAGAAAAAATGCCTAAATAATGTCTTATTCTATCCTTTAAAGTTTCATTTTTATAGAATTTATTTCTCCAAGTAATTTAGAATCATTAGTTGTAGATTGAGCAAATGATTGAGGAGATATGACATTTCCATAATCGGGTTGCACACTCTGATAATCATCGTTAACATTAAAATGAAGTAATCTTAAATTATCACTGGATATACTCTCAGATTGATTTAAAATAAGGTCTCCTTGTAATACTTTACATATAGCACAATCAATAATTAAATTAAATTTAGAACATTCCTGTAAACCTAGTATGGCATAATTTAAATTAGTCTTACATATAAAAAATCTAATATAGTTTTGCACATTACCTAATTTAAACAATAAAATACAACATTTAACTATTTCAACAATTCCTTTGGCTTGGCCAATAATAATAGGTGGAATATTTATAACTTTAGCATTTAATAATTTGACAAATTTAAAAGGTAAATTGATAACGTTGAGCCAGAGTCGATAACACAAAGTAATTCCCTGTTATTTTTATATCCAGAAACAATTAAATGTCAAATATTATTACTAGGCTGTTGTGGTTGACTAGGAGGAGGAGCATAAGATTACATAGGATTAACATTCAAAACACAATTCCACTCCCAGTGGTAAGCACCTTGGACATCTCAATTTACATGTTCGACTTAGGTATTTTCTCTGAAAATGAGTAGTAGGCAACCTAGGGCTAATAAATCTAGAATTTGGAGCATTAAAATCGCTTTGTGAATGAAAATTGGAATTTGACACATGAAAATTTCGAATTGGGTGAACCCAATGTCTAGGTGCTTGATTATAATGTTGAAATGATCAATGATTCTGAGAATTATTTATAGGATTACTGTACCAGTCTGTACCAGTCTATAGTGTTCTCTGGAGGATTACTAATCATATAATTCTGGTACTCTTGCTTTAGACCATCTGTCAAACACTGTACTATTATGGTTTTACATAAATAAAGTTGTCTAACTATTTCAATCTTTTTTCGAAAATAATTCTACAAATCATTGAGATCATTTAACTTCGGAGAAGCAAAATCTGAAAATCGAGGAACATGTACCTTAATCATTTTTTAGAAAGAATTTAAGCAATTTCATCGAAGGTAGTAAATTCTAAAAATTCATTTACAAACACATTTAAAGGCTATTCTTTCAAAAATTTACGAATATTTTTAGCTGTCCAATTTTTATCTTTCTTATCAAAAAGCATAATTTGTCAAAATGTGTCATCCAAGTCTGTACATTCATTCCTGACTCAGGGTCAAAAGGAATGATATTTACTTCGTTTTCACAAATTTTGTGATCACTAGAGAATTTTACAAGTCCATATCGCATTAACATGAAGCTAATTCATTAATATAAGAATTCCACATTATAAACATAATAAGCAAACGCAAAATAAACTTTAAATTTAATAACAAATGTAAATGCTCCCATCTCTAATAAATAATAATAACAATACAGTAAATAAGAAAATCTGAGTTTAAGTAAAAATATAAGAAAATAAATAACCAGACACGATAAATAATAAATCTTAAAAAAAGAAAAACTTACGTAACTTGGTTTACAAAGGTCTCATGGCTTAATCCAGTATTTATTTCCTAAAGAATTGGAACTTTTTATTTATTTTTTATTAAAAAAGAAAATAATTGAAGTTGATATTGCTCAATCAGTGGTCATAATTTGGAATACGGTAAAGTTTTCTAAATTGCTTGTTACCTGATGTCATCGTGGAATTAAAGGCTTCAATATTTCTTAAGATTCGATCAACACATCTTCTAATAGAAAGACATTTCGTTAGAACCGGGCAAACTCCTTGTAAAGAGAGGTGCAAAAATAGGCTACGAAATCGCACAAATAGGCTACGAAATCGCACAAATATGCCACGAAATTGCACAAGTGGGCTATACAAATTCTGCCGGCTGGTGAAAGGTTGGTGTGGAGGCAGAAAATTCATAGAATACAGCGGAATGTGAACGGTTGTATTATTTTGCAATCGACAAATCCATTCAACTTGCGTGAAATTTTTGGTAATAACTGATATCGGAAATTCCAAACAAGAACACAAGGTGGTTGTTTGCAGTCGTATTTTTAATCCAGACAATCAAGGGTGAGTGTAGCAAGGCAATGAATTTAACAATCTTGAGATTTCTCTAATTAAAATAAGCCAGTTGTCGTTCTAAGGTATCTATTTATCCAACATGAAGACGTAAAACAAGTCCCACATTATGAAATTATTCGTAAAACCCCCAGGCTTGGGCATAAATCGCTGCATCATACTCTATTATCTTAAAAAGCAAAATTAGAATACTACAGACTTGTAGACACTAGATAACATTTTTTAAGCACTTGAAATAAGACAAAATTCACCCAGAAAAAAGTTTTGTTGAATAAACAAAAATTTGGTTGACCCAACAAAACTTTTTGTTTAAATATAGGTCAATGCAAAGTTTGTTTGAATCAACAAAAAAAAAATTTTTTTTGAAATTTCAAATAAAAATTGTGTATTGTCAGCAAAAAATGTTTTGTTAATTCAAGTAAAATGGTTCAATTTTACTTGAATTTTGCTAAAACAACCAAAATGTACTCAACAAAACATGTTTTGTAGTTTTAATCAATTCCTTTTTCTGGGTGTTCTAAGTTCCGAAGTCATTGTATCCACAGTATTTTCGAAGTAAAAAGTCTAGCGTCGAAAATACGCGGGAAGCCAGATCTGTGGAATTAAAATTGGAACTAAAAATAACAAAATTGCTTTTAAAAACATTCGAAACTAAAAACTAGCTTATCTCAGAATATTATATACTGGATAGTTGATAAAAGCGTATGAAGAGACTAAACGTTTTAGATTAAGATTTTGAATAAGATATTTATGAATATACGCATTTTGAATTTAAAGGGAAATTAAATAGAACTAAATAATAGATATTATTAAGAAATAGGGAAGTAATGAATATGTCGGAATTTTGAATAATTTAAATGAATATCTCGCAAAGTGAAATTTTTATGTAACATTAATATATGACGGGGTCGAGACAAAAGAGTGCTAAGCTACATTTTTGAACTTCTGAGATATATCAGTTTGAAAATTGGATCAAATACTCAAATAAAAATATATAACATAAAGTTTTTTGCCAATTTCTGAGTAACATTTGAGATATTCTGAATAACAATATGGCATTACTTTAATGATATTACTTTAATGCTAAGCAGTTTCCTTCTGGTAAAAAAGTTCTAGAAACATCAGGGGCAAAAACGAAACATGGGATATATGCTGCCACTGAATGACAATAAAAACAAATAATATGTAGGATATTATAATTTACAATATTAAGCAACATATTACAGTGTCAGATTTATTTCGCCAAAAATGTGGCTTTACACTTTCTTGCCCCGACCCCCTCATATATATAAGCAAATGTTTAAATCGTCCGTTAACTGGATCCCCTTAATAAAAACTAGATCACAATAAATCGCTGATAATCACAAACTTAAATATAAACACAAACATTAAATATTGATAACAAAAAGTAACAAAATGAATAAATTAGAAAATGGTGGCAGCATGACTTACGACATGCATTGCAGGGTTGACCATGTTTTAAGCGTGCAATGTTCACCTTTACCTCTTAAGAGCAATTAAATAAAGTAGAATAAACAACAACGAGCACCAGAGGAGACCGAAATATCGAAAACAATCACCTATCAACACAATCCTCAATCGAACCGCATCTCGAATCGAAAACTGACTTCATGTCAGTTTGCTAGCTAATTAAATAGCAGTCCATTGAAGAATCGCCCAGTTTAACCCTGGCTTAAAGCATGGTTATACATTTTTAAAATGTCTTCAATCAAATGATATGATATGATAATGATATTCAAAATTTATTTTTTCATATTATTTTCTAAATAAGGATTTTGCAGATCTGGCTTCCCGCGTAGTTTCGACGCTAGAGTTTTTATTTCGAAAACACTGCGGATACAATGACTTCCGAACTTAGAATTTTCTCTTATTTCAAGTGCTTAGAAATTCATTTCATATTATATTTTTCTATTGTCATTCAGTGGCAGCATATATTCCAAGCATATCATTATGCATATCATTAATAATTTCGCTTAATCTTTCAATACGTTTTACATCGTTTAAAAATATATTTCGAAAAATAGATATGTGTACGTATCTAAAATGTAGGATTTTAATCGTTTCAATGTTGAAACCATCTCTTTCGTACACTCTTGTCACCACGTCTCCATATTTTATCTCCATGTTAGCGTCTAGATAACTAACATTTATTTGACAATTTCATAGAAAAATATATCATAAAATTATTAAATAAAAAAAAAAATCTGAATTTCAATGCAATACTTTTCTCTTGTATTCTTGTATCAATCAGAAGTCAATTATAGATGATATACTTTTTTTTTTTTTTTTTTTTTTTTTTTTTTTGGTACGTATATTTTGAATATTTATTAAAATAATTTATTCACGTCTTTTAATTGGATTCTAAAATAGAAAGAATAATAATAATAATAATAATAATAATACAGGAGCAACGTCATATCTGAACAACTGTTTAGCCGAATGCATGTTCCGCATAATTAGCTTAGAATGTTATTGAATAAAATACGTGTTCTACATAAATTCCTCACATGAATTATTAATGATTTATCAATTTGTAAATTCTGAATCAGCAGCAAAATCTTAAGCATAAATATATTGGAAACATTCTAAAATAAAAGGCCTTCTAAGAATCATTTTAAATATAAACTTTTTTTCGTACATTCTAGTTTACATAATAGTTATAGTAATAGTATTTTACGGCTTAATTTAAGAGTCATCCATGAATTACTTTACACTTCAAGAGGGGAGGAGGGGTCCACAACGTATGATAGGGGAAGGTGAGGGTTAACACCTTGAGACAGCAGAGGAGGGGGTCAGAAAATATGACATGGGAAGGGGAGGGTTAACACATTGTGACAGGAGAGAAGGGGTTCCACAAAGTATGACAGGGAAAGGGGAGGGTTAAGGCTGCGTTTATATGCTTTTTTCACAAATCCTCGACAAAATCTCGTAAATAATTCGACTGATATTTCTTTTCCAAATGCTCTGTGGACATCAGTAAAAGAAAGAGGGGGTCTCAACAAAACAAAGAGGACGCGATAAACCTGTCAATGATGTCATCAGCTGACCTTTGACCTTTAGACAAGCTAGTAAGGCTGAAAACATCAAAGAGTGCGAAAGACCACATGAAAAAGATCGCCTTACCACCTGACAAGTACCGCTTAGAAAATCGTAGTGTGTTTTAATCTTAATACTTTGTAACAGAGGAAGAAGGGATCCACAAAGTATGACAGGGTAAGGAGAGAGTTATCACATTGTGACATTATATTTAAAATATGAAACAATTAGGTTGACATTATTTGCAAGCAGCTCAGCAAAATTCTAAAAATATACATTTTTTCTCAATTATACCTGTGAAAATGAAATAGTCTATAACGGAACCCTGTATTAAGCGAGAAAACTGCATTCTGCCGACGTAAAGCTGAACATGCAGTCATACCTATATGATCAAAAACATGCTAAGACGAATTTTTCCTGTCCCTAACGATTTCGTTTTCCTTTTTTAAGATTTTACTATATAAGGTGTATTTCCTCCATATTTTTTGAATTGTAAATAAGAGCATTTAAGATCTTGTCGGATTAGCTCTAAATTAACAGGTGCAAAAATTTTACTTTACTACAAAGAGGAGGGGGTTGGGTATCATAAGAGTAAAACAACCTGTGATATAGAGGAAGAAAAGGGTAAAACACAAAATTTGTGTGACATAATTTATGGATGACCCCTTAGCGCAAAAATTCGATTAAACACAATCCTTAACTTAACTTTAATTTTTGGTCAGTTGGGGACAAATTTACGAGAAAACTTAGAATACTGAAGAAAAATATTTCAGAAGAAGCATTTGTGAATAAAATTGGTGCGTGAATAAAATTGGTTGAATAATTTTCATAGTAAATTGGCTATTCATAGAAATATTTTGACATCGGCATATAATATCTTTATTATAAATGCCAAAAAAGTAAAAGCAAGTCAGATGACGGCATTCTCAGCTCATTTCTAAGAAACATTTCTGGGCACAAGTAGAGATACCCAAGACAAGTACTACCTTAAGTATAGTAAGAATTGTGAATACATTGTACCTAATATCTACTAATTTATCGATTGGGTTTTTTGGCACCGACTTCAAAAAGTAAACGATTGCTTTCCATATGTATATGTTAATGTTCTTAAACTAAATCATAAGTCTGTAAATTCATCTCTTGTAAAATATATTTTCTCGAAAATCCATGTTTGGTGGGTATTAAACTGTAGATATTGAATTTATCGTTTTTATTCCGACACATGATATCGGATTTGTGTTTAATGGATAACATTTTGTCATTAGAGAATTTTAAAGAATTATTTAATACTTTTTAGTGCTTTTTTTAAGTCGGTTAATATATTTTTTGTAAAAGTGTATTTTATTTTCTACTTTTTATTTATTAATACAGTAATACACAATTATCTTGATTTCAACATCTGCTGAATAAATAAATAATTTGTAATAGAGATTATAATTTACCAAAATTATTCATTAAATAAAATTGTTTAATAAAATCTTTGACAGAATAAAATTCTCGTCAATCTGGACGATAATTGGCAAAATTTCGCTAAATTTGGCGATAAAAATAGATTGCCATAAATGAAGCCACATGGCTATAGTTGACTAATTTGGCAAAATTCTCATTCAGATTGACGAGAACTGGTAATGAATCTTCTGTAATCGGGTTTCAGCATTTTAGCTTCCGTTTTTCAGTATTTTTTTTTTTTTTACGAAAGGACAAGTTTATGTGCTTTAAGTAGAGCTAAAAGCTTATAAAGAATAGCTAAGTGTGATTTGGGGCTTAACAAACTTATAAATAAACCACACGATTGTCTTTCTTCAGGAACTTGTAATATAATTTCAATGTCTAGTATTAAATGCTGAAATTGTATGAAATATTTCTTTTTTGGCTGGTCCCACCACCAACTTTTCTGCGAAATTTATTTCAAACACTTTTTAATTTAATATTTTATTGAATTTAAAAAAAGTTATTACAATCTCACTTTGAGTTAAGTTTTTAATTTTGAAATTTTTCTAAAAACAAATTTGTTCTAATCATCAGAGTTTGACGAAATGCAAATGGGACCACCTGGGTGTCTTGCACTTTCCAACAAATATATATATATATATATATCAAAATCGGTGCCTGTTTACGAAAGTTATGCTTGAACAATACTAAAACATACACAGATAGGGTCAAATTATTAACATTCTTCTTTTTTCACCTTCTTATATATAAATAGATTTATATGTTTTAGTGGTCAAAGATTCCGAAAAAAATGGTTTTACAAAATACCTGTCTGTCCGTGTGTGTACCCTCTTTGTATCATTGAAAAGTGTGTCAAGTTATGAAGCAACCTAGAATCGAATCAAATTTCATTTATAGGTTATGGCCAGCAGGTACCACTTAAAATTGCGGATATTCTGCCGGAATCGGGCGCTGCGATTTTTGTTCCAGTTAAATTAAAGTATCAGCGAAAAGTGTATGAGGTTATCCACAATATTGAACCAAATTTTTTATGTATGTTTTTTTTTAATATGGCCTGCAGGTCCTAGTTGAATTTGGGGATATTCAGCAAGAAAGAAGCGCTATGATAGCCACTTAAAGATTTCAAATTCAAAAAGATGTGCAATTAAATCGTTAGAAATATTATAAATCCTAAAAGTTTTTTCAATTAAATCTTCAACCTTGATCTAAGGATTCCGGAACAATTTTTGTTTTGCCTCTACCTTAAAAAAATGACTGAGATATAGCAGTTTGAAATTTTAGGGTGGCTGACATTTTGAAACAAGACAGCCGGATTCCTCCATAAATTGTTTTAATTTAAGAGTTTTTGTGAACATGCTTTCTCGCAAATGTTATTTCATTGTTGTAACCATCATTGCAACTCTTATATTCTTAATACTATTATGTATATTCGCCAGCGTTAAACTCTCGCCAAGCTAGGCAATATTTAGCGAAATACCGCCTGATTTGTTGACAAAAATAAGTTGCCATAAATGAAGCCAACTTGACTGTAGCTGGCATATTTGGCGGAATTCTGATTCAAATTCAATATTGGCGAGATCTTCGAACGATTCTTCTGCAATCGGGTTCCATGCATTTTTATAGCTTAGTGTTTTCCCGTAAAATTAGCTAAAATCTTAAAACCAAGGAATAGGTAGGCTGTCTTTTCCTGCCGGTATAGACCAGAAGGACTTTTCGTAGTTTAGTATACATAATATATCAGCTACAAATAAATTAATCTCTCGTGTAAATATGTTTTTTAATTGATACTATTTGGAAATATTGTTATTTGAGCATTTTAAATATGACGTAAGTTTCCCCATTTAATGCTTTGAACGCAAAATAATTTAATTATTTCTCTTTCGTGTTTTAGTTTTCTTGTTTTCGTTACTAGCAGTGTTTTTTATACTCTCGTGCAAGTATATTTTTATTACGTATTTTTCTACATTTACTGCTTTTAACACATGATCACTTAATTTTTAGTTTAAAGTTTTATTTCTATTTTTAATAGTCACGTGTAAATACCTTTTTGAATTGAAAAAAAGTATTATAATGTGTGCTATTTTACAAATTAGCAACAATTCAAATAGTGGACTTTTTGAAATATAAAATAAATCTTCATCTAAATAATGGAAATTTGAATAAACAATTGAAATAATTTGTTCTAATGATCAGATTTTGGCGAAATTGAAATGGGACCACCTGGGGGGGTCTTACTCTTTCAAACAAAAGAAAAATTATCGAAATCGATGCACATTTACAAGAATTATGCGTCAATAACACCAAAACATACATACATACGGGTCGAATTGATAACCTCTTCCTTTGATTAAGTCGATTAAAAAGAATGAGGCCTTTACATTCAGGCTTGACAGAATTGTGCAGTGCTGGCGAACAAGTCCACCAAATACTTGAACACGTTACACATGTACAATACTACCCCCCCCCCCCTAAAAAAAAATAAAAAATAAATAAATAGCTTCTAAAATAAATGGTGCGCAAATTCGAAATAATCTTTTAACACTTTCAAACATAGTTGAAAAATGTTTATGACAGCGATTTGTCTGTCTGCCCGTGCTCTAAGTCGCGTAAATATATTCGTATTGACATACAATTGATATATGTTTTTGAGGTTCACTATGGCATGTTCGGTATATAAAATGAAATGCGTAGCACTTATAGTTTTTTTACAGGGACACTCAAAAGAATTCCGTTACATTACGGTTTATAGGAAAATATTTTTTGCGGTTTATTTTAATAATGTTACGCAATTTCAAACACATTGAATTTGATATATATCACTAAGGTGGACTAAAAGAAGCTTACAATGGAATAGGGTATGCATAACATGTAGCGTTTTCCAAATTGTTTACTTAGATTTAAAAAAAAAATGTTTTGTATATGATCTACAGATTTGTATATATACTACATAGAATGCCAAATTTTAGTTCAGTTACGAAACGCGTAACACAATTTCCGCCAATAAACAGAAATATACTCGAGAACTTTTGTGCTTCCCTGTATATGATCTATAGAATTTATACGCACCTAGTAATAGACAAAATATGAGTTAAATTTAAAAACGCGTTCAGCAGCTGGGAAAAGCATTTCCAGCAATTACTGTTAACAGGCAGTATCGAACTCTTTTGTGTGTCCCTCTCCATTGAACTTAGTGGAGGCCGAGGATGAAGTAGACTCCTAATATGCATAAGGGCCTTTACAAACTACATAAACTCTAACCTTAACAATTTAGTTACTCTTAATGGCATCATAGAGTGTTATTTAGTATTTTTAGCATAATTTATCATTGTTTACTTTAGTATTATTATTCATTCATTATTGTTCATTTAGTACTTGCTTCTATCCATTATTACTATCTACTTGAGCATCTTACAGTATTATTACATGGTAGTATTATTGATCAGTATCACATAGTAGTGTTTAGTATTGCTCAGTATGATTGGTAAATTGTATTTTCAAAATTTTTATTTTTGGAATCTTGTATTTCAGCATTACATAGTATAATTATTTCTCAATATCACAAAGCATAGTTTAGTGATTCTCAGTATAATTAGGTAAACAAATATTCTGGGCGGGGCTAGTTGAGCTTAAGCCGAAAGGTCCCCCCCACCCGGTTTGATCATGACCTTGTTTATTTGATATCAACTTTCAACTTATTAAACGGTAATGATTTGTAAAATTATTTTGAGAGTGTTGGAAAGTGTTATATAATCTATGCTTGACGCATGATTTTTCGTTCTTGTTAAAAATATGCAATGAACTTTCACTTGATCACTTAAATCAGATATAGACATCTGTAAGTGCGTGGTGCCCTTTTAAAATGATAATCGCATTGCGCAAATTTCATTGTTTTCTATTTACTATGTGAAAAATTTCCTTTGTTATTGATTTATTGTACTATAAAATTTTTATTTTTCCCATGACTTTATTGGAGTTGGTATTAAAAAAAAAGAAAACAATTGCTGCAATCTAAACCAGCAGATTTTGCACATTATTTTTTAAATGTGTTAAAAGCAGTAAAATATGTTTAATGTGTACGGTGTTTATAAAAACAACTAAAATATCGCATATAAATTGCTTTCTAATTCCATTTAAACTGTATCTTTTTTTTTTTTTTTTTTTTTTTTTTTTTTTCCCTAAAGTTTAAGTTGTGTTAGTTTTGTAATTTAGTACAAGAATTAATTTAATTTTCGTCTGTTGTACCTGTTAACTTGCATGACACAAAAACAAAATTTCCTGTAAAACAATGTAGTTTAGAAATTATTTTAAAACGGCAGATATTTTAAGGGTTAACACCACTTTGCTGTCCTGAAAATTAAACTTTCTTCGGAATTATCCTTAGAACATTGAACTCATGAATACGTGTGCCAGCAATATTTCCCAGAACCTCTTGCCACACGAATATGTGTGGCATTAATATTTTTTTGGAGGCAATTTATTGCTACAAAATGAGACTATGGATATAATTTACGATATAATAGAAAATGTTAACATTTAATTTAATATTTTATAGTGGATCAGGTTAGTCTGGCGGCCATCATATTAAAGAAATGCGAAGTAATAAAAATCAATTTAAAATGGTTTATTATACATAGATCAAAGTACAAAAATTAATTTTATTTATTGCAAAACGGCGGCTTCGCAGCTGATGGACAGAGCTTCGAAAAAAAAAAGAGGACTAGACGGTGGACACGTAAATTCATCAAAATGAATATTACCGAAGGTAGAGTGTTCAGCAATTTTAAAATTGCTATTCTGCAAAACATACGCTTAAAATTTTGATTGCTGTTTACTCTCTACTTTCTATTGCTCCAAAACTGCTCTTTCATGTTCACTATCAATTTTTAACTAATAAAATATGATTTTCATGCGTATAAACAGTATTTTAAGCGAGAAGAAGAAAGAAATTATAACCAGTCAAAGTGGCGTTACCCTTTAAAGTAATTTTTTTTAATTAAAAGGGTTGGTACTTTTCCTTTATACTACTGTGGGCAAAATAGTAAGACTTTTTAATTTAAATTTCGCGCGAAAACCCATTCGTCGAAATATTTTTTTCTACGTTGGTATGACTGTCAGTGACATCTGTGCCAAATGTCACATCAAAATAATCATTAGTGTTTAGTATACGCTTATCTTTCTGAAGTACAAAAAGTGCATTCGGCGATTTTTACAATGAGTGAAATTATTCAACAAAGAAGTTCCATTAAATTTTGTGTTCGGAATCAAATTTCTGGTGCCGAAACGTTCAGAATGTTGCAAAAGGCCTTCGGTGATAACTGTTTGTCGCGAGCAAGTGTTTTTGATTGGTACAAATTATTCAAAGAGGGTCGAGAACGCGTTGACGACGAACCACGTCCAGGACGGCCATCAACATCAACTGATGATCAACACGTCAATAAAATCAAGGAATTGGTGCTTGAGAATCGACGATTAACAGTCAGAGACCTTACTGGCATCGCTGGAATATCGGAAGGATCAGTGAAAACCATTTTGAAAGATGCACCGATAATGCACCGTCGCATACTGCATTAATTCTTCGTGAGTTTTTCGCCAAATTTGCAACCAATGTCGTGCCGCAACCACCGTATTCGCCTGATTTAGCTCCGTGTGACTTCTGGCTATTCAGCAAACTCAAACGACCGCTCCGGGGAAACCGTTTTGAGTCAATTGAAGACATTAAACTTGAATCTCTACGCGCATTGAAGGCTATTCCGGAAATTGACTTTAACAAATGTTTCGATGATTGGAATAACCGTTGGCACAAGTGTATTGGTGCCAGGGGGGATTACTTTGAGGGGGGCGAAATAGATTTGGAAGATTAAATTAAGAATTTTAAAATTATGAACAAAGTCTTACTATTTTTTGTCCACAGTAGCACCTACACCATGCCAAAATGCATGCTAATGCGCCATTTACTGTAACCCTGACCATGCAAAGAATTTTATTGGAAACCGTGCGAAACATTTTGTTGACTCCCTATTTCTTGAAAGTAGATTTTTTTTTAATTATTATTATTTTATGATAAGCACGCTAAACATCCTAATTTGCTATTTTTTTTTATAAAATACTTTTTATTCAGTTCTAACTTATATGTATTGCTGACATTGAAATGGATTTTACCATTTGGCAGTTAGATGATCATGAGCAAGCTGAAATAAAAAATTGTTTCAGAGCTACGGAATTATAGATAAAGATTTTTTATTTTATCTTATTTGCAAGAACATTGCGAACATTTCACGGTAAGACACATTTCACAGGCTGTGAACATTTCACGGTAAATCACAAATACAATTTTGTTGACCATAACAGTGGATGTTATACCCAATTTGTTGAAGGATTAGAGAACATAGCTAAATGATTTAATAAAAATATCACGTCACTGTCGGTTATTATGTGCAATTGTATATTATAAATTTTACGATGTGGCGCTATGTGCTTTATAAAAAAATGAAATGTTTACTGCAAAGTTAAGAGACATTTCCAATTTCATGTTTACAGTTTAAATCGAGTATTACTTTATTATTTTATTGCATAATATTTATTTGTTTTTTAAGTATATATTCGTATTGATTAATTAAAATAGTTTGTGAAAGTCTGTAATTGTCAAATGTTATAATTTTTAAATGATCACTTACTTTTGAACAAATATGGTTAACTATTTCCAATGGTTCAGTTTGCACCAACTATTACGCTTGGCGACACTGGTGTTGGTATAGCAGAAAAGTACCAAAGGGTTATTTAAAAATAGAGATGTTCCTTTGTTGTCATTTTTACGTCTCAAAGTTTCTGCTTCCAACCTATGTCGGTGTGTCTACTGTTCACCACTCCGCCCTCTGTCTCGTTTACCAGCGGTCTATGCTTCTAATGATTTTTCTTTCTTTACTTAAATTAATAAAGGGAACCGAGAGAAATATGCTCTACACACTTGGTTTCCTAGGCTGAGAAATCCCTCTCGGGTAGTCAAGCAGTAATTACTTAAAAGAGAATTCCATAATACATATATTATTAAAAATATAATTATATATTTATTATAAAATTTTTAATTAAATTTTAAATTTTAGATATTATTCTTACGGAAGAAGCATCAACATATTACGTTAAATTGTTTTATTTTAAAACAATACAACAATGTTACAGTCTTTACTCCATGAAAAGAGAAAGACTGTAACATTACATTTAATTAAAGATAAAAAAAATAAACAAGACTTTTTTATACAATTAATAAAATATAAATTTGGCAAAAACACTATTAAACAGTGTTGCTATGAGTCAGAGAATTTTTCAGATGAAATACCAGTACTTTATTACAGAAAAATTCGCCTTATGTAATCGCGCAATTGCATAAGGCGAGTTTTTGTATAAATAAATACTGGTAAAAATAAATATTTATCTTGAAAAATTCCCTGACCCGTAGCAACCCTGATTAAAACACATTAAAATTACAATATAAAGATGTTTCGTAACACGTTGTGTTACGAAACGTCTTTATATTTTTATTTTAATGTGTTCTTTATAGTGTTTTTTAGCAATTTTATTTTATTAATTGCATAAAAAAAAGTCTGGTTAAAAAAAAATATATATATCTTTAATTGCATTTTATAGACTTGCAATGTTTTTCAATTTTAAATTATATTTAATTTTAAGGAATGGAATTAAATGTAAAAACGTTATTTGTTTCATATAGTTTTGAAGTGCAATCTAAACTAAATTATAACTTATAAAAAATAATATGCTTTATTCATGCTGCTAATAGTATTCATTATTGATATATCAGTAGTAAAACATCCGCTAATAGGATTTTCTTCTAAAAATGAGAGTCAAATTCTAGATTTAAAAAGAGGTTACCCCCTTTTTAAGCTTTTAATAGTATTTCCGTAATAATTATACTCCTATCTTGAAATTCTCCCCTTTCTGTACAGATAAATGAACATTTTCCATGTTTTATAACTCATTAGGCTTTGTTATCTGTGTAAACGATGGTAATTTGTATCGTGGGAGCAATTAATAATTATCAAGGCTTTGTTATGAATATCAAGTCATACTAATTGCAGTAATGTTACTCCCACTAGAACATAATTATTTAACACCATATCTTGATTAATTTCACTTTTATCGTGTAACATATCAATTATATGTAAGGTTTCTTAAATTTAATTTCAATTGATTTTACTATATGTTTTTCTTTAATATATAAGTTTTTTTTTTTTTAATTATAAACTTGATAATAAGGGATTTTTAACAAACTTTTAATGCAACTGTTATGTCTATGTGATAAATAGACCTTAATTGAACTTATTCGGTTAAGAGGGCGTGTACACTTGCGAAATCATAAAATGTCCCATTTTCTCAGAAAACACTGAATATATGCCAATATTTTTTTCTGTTTTCCACTATTATATTATATTAAGCTTTTCTAGCTAGATTTTAATCGTTTCCATTTTCCACAAAATCAGTTGCTAATTAGAAACGTTAATTAAATAAAAATCCTAGATTATTTTTGCTTGCATATTTACCTACTGCAATTTTTTTTATTTTTAATTTAACCGAACAACAAAATTACATATTTCTTATTGACCAAATAATTTATTTAATTCTGAAATAGCTTCAGAAGCTCCTGAGAAAGCAAATTAACAAGAAAAATAAAAGTTTACAGAAGAAGGCATCAAATATTCCAACTGTGTCATAGCTTCTAGAGATGTTTGTTTATTCGAAAGATCGGTTACCGTCTTGTCATTAATTCAAATTCAGCCAACTTGGGGAACACCCGGCTACCTATATTCTCACCTCATTTGAATGTATGGTCAACTTTCAACTGTACCCGCTCGTTTAAGCTAACTAATAATCTAAAAAAGCTTACACTTTTTACGTTCTTTCTGTTCTGTTTTCTTTTACATTATACTTACTATTGTATCCGCTTAACCTACTAATATATAAATTAATTTCACATTTAATTGATCTAACCTTTTCCCGTTCCCCTCCTCATTTATATTGCACCCATATTAAATGTCTTCCATGTAATCAGAATATGGTAATATTGCTAAGCTTTATGATAAATAGTCGGTTATGGTAACCCTTGTCATTTCTACTTAATTTTGCATATTTATTAATATTACTGAAAAAACTGCTTTACATATTTTAATCCCAGGTGTTAAAAGATTCCATGTTTGAAATTTGAAAAAAAAATGGTAAATTAAGATGCAATTTTTAAACAATCAATTTCAATATTTTGTTCGATTCGATGGAGTATTAATTTGAATTATGCGATATTTATAAACTAACTAGCTGTTACCCGTGACTTCGTTCACGCAATATTAAAAGAAGAATAAATACATTAATTAAGAAAATATTTCACTCCCGATAGTTAAAAACGTTAAAATTAACTAACTATTTATCACATTTCATAGGCGACAATACGGTATTTTTTTGTTATAGGGACCTTGACATAACTCAGTCTTTAAAAAGTGAAATTTTGTGCCAAATAATCGCGAAAATGAAATTGCAACCAATGCAAAAAGGAGGGCCAAATAAAATCGTGGAAATAGACGAATTGGGTAAAAACAAATGTCAATTTTACCTGATAAACAATTTTACTTTTAACGCCTTTGTGAAACGTTTTAACAGCCACCCTTCAAAAAAACATTAATTGGAAATAGTACATGCTTGTTCTTTAAATTCAGTTCTGCCTCCTTGGTTTAAATCTTATTTTCTAAATGACAGTATGTTGACAGGCAATTTTTGTTCTCCAGAATAAATTGTTTCATGAAGTTTGAATATGTAAAAATATGTTTTTATTTTTCGGATAATTTACTGAAATCAAGATTTTGTTTTCACCATCTATTCAAAGTGAAAATCAATTCTGTTTTTCAGTTTTAATGAGAAAAAGGTGTAAAAAATAAACAGATCTATTTTATTTCTCCCTTTTTTATACACAAATATGGAGTAATTTACTTTCCGTTTTTAGAGAAACTTCGTTAAAATTAACAAAAAAGAAAAAAAAATCTTGGCATCTACTTTAAATTTTTAAATTCTGACAATTTGTGTAACATCCTCGGATCAATGATAACCGGTATAAAGTAAATCACGTTGCGTTCAATATTTTGGCACTGTAAATGAAAATTGTAAATTCACGGGCATTCTCCGTGAATTGCTGCCGTAATTTTACAGGAAATGGTCCCTTTTCAAGGTAAACGGTCCATTTCAGTAAATTTCATGTTTTTACGGGCAAAACCCGTTTATCTAATAACAAAGCTCGTTTATCTAGTCACAAAACCGGTTTTCTTATGGACATTGCCTGGAATCTCTGCTGCAATAATTTTACTGCAGCAATTTTTTACAGTGAGGAGTAGTTGCGAAATACAAACATAGATTCGTGTTCATTTTCCTTTTCTTAAAATTATGATGCGATTTTTAGCAGAAAATTCTCATCTGTAAATAACGGATATTCATGCTTAATAATCAGTATAGATAAAAAAAACATTTAAATTTTTCGTTATAAATATGGGGTGAAACTCATCTACTTTCTATACTTACTGATCCTTGTATTATTAATGTAAGGAATTGATTCACACTGATTTTAAAACACATTGGAAAATTCACGTTTTATTTCAAACATGACGCCTCTTTTTCCCGCAGAGAAATCCCTTTTTAATGACATAATTCTTGTTAATTTTCTTTTCCAGGCAATTAATTTCAGTACTGGCATAGGGGAAATTATGTTGCTTTAACGAAATAATATTAAATCTTTAGTTTTTATCAACAAAAATGGAACTATTAACATTCGTCATTTTTTTTAGGTAATCGAGTTATTTCTTTTAGTTTTAAGAATGAAAATAAATATTTCTCGCTATCCATGACATCATTTTTGATATGGATAATTTTGCGGAGCATATTATTGATATTTGCTGACCATTTTCTTTTGAAACTTCTTTTTACTTTTTTAAAATTTAAATAAAAAATACGGTATAGTTATATTAGCCCTGCGCAAACGGTAAAACGCCAAGAATTATTACCATACAAAAGAAAAAAGCGAAGAAAAAAAAAACCCAAGATCATTTTATTTCACCAATCAAAGATATCCGCTTTATTTTTGATGTATGGCGTCATATTCGCCTGTTTCCTATGGTTACGCATATTGAAACCTTGTATTATTATCAAAAACTTTAAAAAAGTACGTTTATTTTCTAATAATATTATTTAATCTTCTTTTTAATTCTTTAATTTTTTTATTTCATTTTTATTTTTCACGTGAACATTTTTCAATTGAAACTAAATTGTTGACTAAAAATTATTATTCCGGAATTTGAATTAGTTTTGGCAACGATAAAGTATTAGCAACGGTAAAGTAAATTTAACCATGTTAAAATATTATACGAAAAAAATGTCCATTTACTCTCTATGAAAAAACGAAATTTTGAATTATTAAGAAAAATATTTGAATAAAATAAACAGAAACCAGCCTATGTTCAAATGAGGGTTATAATCAATCTGTATGCAAAAATACGGGATCATTAAAGGCTCCATTTTGACGCTGGCTTCAGCCTAACATTTGCGCACAATCAGATTTATAATATTACTAGCAAGCTACGCCCGCTAGGCTGGTCAATTTCTCTTAACGAAATTTTAATCAAACAAAATATTGACATTTCATAATTCACTCTTATATTTTAACAGAATAATAAGGCTACTATAGTTTGAGACTCGTGCCAAAATACACGTCAGGACACGTCGCCGTTATCATTATCTTTTTACGCATGAAGGTTTCGCTACGGTACTCCATTGTGAAAGTTGGTAATTTTTTAAATTCAATATTTAAAAAATGGCATAATCATATGATTTGAAATTTATATCAAGAAATATACAATTTTTTACCTTTTTTAACCGCAGTTTGTCTAACAATTATCTGACAAATAATTTTCGAGCTATTATTTTTTTCAGTAACTTCAAATGTTTCATTTTCCGAGATTAATCTGTGGCAACAATTAGCGAAAAAACCCAGTCGTCAGCAACGCATAGCTTTTTATTAAAAAAGCTGTTGGAGCATGGATTGTCACCATCAATTCGCCACCATCACTTTTGAAATCGGTTCTGCAGTTCCAGAGATTCCATAGAAATTGTAATTTAGAATGATTTTAGAACGCTTTTCGCTCATTTCACCCTTTTAAATTTCGATATTTTTATTATTATTCTTAGAGAGCGTTTACATCTTATAAGTAACTACAATGCCAAATTTCAAATTTCTAGCTCCTTCAGTATAAAAAAAAATGAAATTTTACAACGTTTTTCGCTTCTGCACCCCCCCCCCCGGGATTAGTGGCACCGACATAAAATATAGCATATGTTGGCGCAGGGATTGTCACCATCAATTTGCCACCACCACTTTTGAAATCGGTTCTGTAGTTCCAGAGATTCCATAGAAATTGTAATTTTGTAATTTAGAATGCTTTTAGAAAGCTTTTCGCTTATTTCACCCTTTTAAATTTCGATTTTTTTTAAAAATTTGTTCTTAGAGAGCATTTACATCTTATAAGTAACTACAATGCCAAATTTCAAATTTCTAGGTTCTTCAGTATAAAAAAATCGCAATTTTAGAACGTTTTTCGCTCTTGCACCTCTCTGGGGTTAGTGACACCGACATAAAATATTGCCTTTGTTGGAGCAGGGGTTGTCACCATCTATTTGTCACCATCACTTTTGAAATCGGTTCGGTAGTTCCAGAGATTCCATAGAAATTGTAATTTAGAATGTTTTTAGAACGCTTTTCACTCATTTCACCCTTTTAAATTTCGAATATATTTTTATTTTGTTCTTAGAGAGCATTTACATCTTATAAGTAACTACAACGCCAAATTTCAAATTTCTAGCTCCATCAATATAGAAAAGATCGCAATTTTAGAATGTTTTTCGCTCCTGCACCCCCCTGGGTTTAGTCGCACCGACATAAAATATAGCCTATGTTGGAGCAAGGGTTGTCACCATCTATTTGCCACCATCACTTTTGAAAACGGCTCGGTAGTTCCAGAGATTACCCCCTACAAACAAACAATCTTTACTCCTTTATAATATCAGTATAGACAGATGATTATGATATGATTTTTGTAATCGGATTCGTTGTCAAGCTTTCGCTTCAGAAAACACAACGCAGACGAAAACTTTGCTCAAGAGAAGTACCAACCATCTCCACAAAATTGCCTAACTGTTTACTGGCATTGCAGTGTAAATCCCACCAAAGTCCGTACAGCAGAACTCAAATTATAAACGGTCGGAATGAAATACGAATTTGCATTTTAAATACATAGTAGATATATCTTTCATAATTGCATTCACCTTTCCCAATCACTTTCTCATTAGCTCTATCACTAAGCAACATAGAATAATCATACCTGAAAAATCACTTCCATTAAAATTTGTTCAGTAGAATTTTTTTAAAGTAATCTTTAATAATCGGGTTCACATGATTTTAGAGCTTTCCTCTTTAGCTCTATAACAAAGCAACGTAGAATAGCTATGCGCTAAAACCTTTCAAAAAACATTACCTGATTAAAATGTGAATATGCGGTTTATACTCATAGTAGATGATAATATGATTTTCTGTAACAGGATTCATCATGAAGATTTCGCTTCAAACATAAACGATGCTTTCAACATTGTGGCTAATACGCCAATTGGCGAGGTATCCGATTGCGGAAAATTAGCCCGAAATCGTATGAATCGTACCCAAAGAAAAAGAGAAACATGGCTGAAGACTGAAAACAAATAAAGAAATAATACATAATACTAATCAGACCTTCGACACTTTATTTGGTACTTCTCTATTATCCCGTCGACCACTTTTCATAAAAAAAAACTATCGCCAAACTATAAGATTTAACGCCAAAAATGCAGTCCCATTCACTTGACGTCAGAAGTATTAAACGTGTTTGTTATGTCATGAAGTGGTTTTTAATTCGACATTTACCTATATTTTTCATTTTGTTTTTCTGATAATTTAGTTATTTCGTTAATTTAAATAAAAATTGTGTCCTTAAACGATTGTGCCATGACATTAAAAGAGAAAATGCATTGTAAAAATGTTGCGTTTCATCGCGATCTACGTTATACACGGCCGGTGCATGACGTTTAAAACGTCACATGGAGTGGATCATTTTTATACGGCGATTGGTGCAAAACGGGGAGTGCGCCGCATTGCACCAATCGCAGTACAAAAATGATCCACTGCATGTGACGTTTTAAACGTCATGCACTGGCCGTGTATAACGTAGGTCGCGGTAGTTAAGTGCAATAGATCAATTTCAACTGACGTCACAAACATTTATTCACCAGCCGAGAAGGATAATTAAGAAAAATAATGTAAATAAAAAAATATTCAAGATTTTTTTTCTATTTTCATTAATATATTGTAATTTTTTGTGTTAAAACTTACTGGACACTTTGGTGAGTGGGGCTTTTCCGAATTTATTTTATTTTAATTATTTATTTTGATGTTCCAATGGCAACATTCTTCCATTTGTTAATTTGGAGTTCATGTTTGGCGATGATTTTTTTTTTTTATTTTTTTTATGAAAAATGGTCAACGTTATAATTGAGATGTACACTTTATTTTAGCGATCACATTTTATTTTAAATCGTGGCATTTGTAGAAATAATAATAATAATACACAATTACATAAATATCCGTAAGAATAATATTCAATTCCCAATTGAGCAGTTAATATTTCTATCTGCAAAAATAAACAAAAAGATTTAATTTGAATTTCTTCCGCTGCTATAGTAACGGACGTATTTTTAGAAATTATCACTTGTATTGTTAGAATTTTTAGATTTTGACGTCAAAGACTTCGCCAAATTAGAAATATGTGCAATATCTCACGAACTATTTGACTAATGAGTATTTAATTGATACCATTCGATTCAGCATACAAAAATACATTAAAATATGTTATCATTTGTCACGTAACTATAATACCCGATTTTTAAGGAATTTTTTAAAAGTTTATTCCCCTTTTTACCCCCCTTAGTGGTGGAATTTTTGAAAATCCCGTCTTAGTGCGCGTCTACATACTAAGAAGTATTTTTCCTGCAAGTTTCGTCTTTGTGGGTTCAGTAGTTTTGGCTGTGCGTTGATCATCTAGCCAGAAAGGACTTTCTTTTACATATATAGATTAGGATATATTTGCTATCAAAACGATTGCGCATGTCTCGAGATCTCGTGTTCATTTTGATCTGAGTATTACTTGAGGGACGTTTTTTTCTCTATCTTATAAATTGATGCTATATGACTCTGGATTTTGGAATATTTTTTACTTAATTGAAAAGTTCGACTTCTCTTCTCATTTTTCAGCCAGTTTCGGCCAGCTAATAATGTCAAAGTATTGCTTTTTATTAACCCTTTAATCGTTGTGCCCGATGCATTCACGGGCAGTGTAGGCTACTTTTTTTAATGAGATTGTTTGATTCCCACCAGTTTTTTAAAATAATGTGTAATTGGCTTAATTCTCGCATTATTTTATCTGCCATTTAATAAGGCAAATGCTTCTACTTGAAAAACGTGGTGGCAATCAAGCAATCTGATTTTTAAAGAAAGTAGCCTACACTTATCGGGCGCGACAATTAAGGGGTTAATGCATTTCAAAACTGAGCCAATCAATTAATAAACGAAAGTTTCAGACCAGTGGTCGGCGTGTTACATTTAGCGTGTTACATGTAGAGTGTTACATGTAGCGTGTTACATTTAGCAAAATTACAAGTAGCCTAGTGTTGAATTTGATGTGTTCTTGATTTTGCAAAGATCTTGGCGGACGTTTTTGCTTTATTATATAAATTCATACTTTTTGAGGTCGGTTTTTGTTATATTTTTAACTAGTTAGAAAAGTTCGACTTCCTTTCTCATATTTTAGCCAATTTCTGCATTCATAGATTGAGTGTTTTCAGAAACCTTTCATTTACTATTTCACGAAAAAGATTCCGTAGAAATACTGTAGTTGGATGGATACCTGGAAGTTAAAAAAAGCCAAGCCCTTGCCTTTTATTAATTATTTTCAAAAGTCAGCAAATTAAGTTATAAACGAAAAAGCTTCAGGCTAGTGGCAGGAAGTACGCGCCCTACATTTAGGCAAATTACATTAGTCACTACTTTTTCCAGTAGTTTATAGTGTAGCATGTTACATTTTGAACACCTTAATGTAGCATTTAGCGCGATATAAATATGAGTTATTTGTAGCAAGCACTGACACTACTTTTAACGCTACTCCAGGAAGAAAAAATGTGCAATTCTACCAATCACGTGGTCGTAACTTTCTTCTTTTCGGCAAAATGTGTTCTCTGCAACAAGTTGAGAATCTCAGCAGGTAATATCATATGTTTAGTATATCGCATGAAATTGTAGATTTTTCCATTGACAGTTGCTAGTTAAAAGAAATGATGAACCACCAAATAAATAAATTAAGTAAATTTAATCAGTTTATTTTACATTTTTGTTCTAACAAATATTTATTATGAATTAAAAAAAATAATAATATATTGATATCAGCTTGATCTTTTAATTTTACAAAATATACTAATATTTTTTCTAAATTCGTTCACCTTTAGTAATTGCGTAAAAAATATATGTATATAATTTACCTTGATATAAAAAAATCCTTCAAATTCGGATGTGAAAAACTTTTGAAAACTATTTCTCATTAAATGAAAAGTTTTGAAAATATTCATTCAGAACTCGTTTCGGTTAACTATATATATTTTAATCATTTAAATTCTACAGACAAGAAAAACAAATATTCATATCAGAAACTCACATAAAAAGGAAAATTTTAATAAAGCCTTTAGTAGGATGAGGTAAAACTTTTATAATAAAGAATATTCAGTCAAATAAACTTCCCTATAATTGAGCGATACGTTCAATTTTTGATATTAATAATCATTTAAATAGATTTGTGGTGAATGTTGTGTAGTGAGGAACAAGTAATTGCTGTTTACTTTATTTTTTTATTATTATTATTTGTTCATTGTACGCATTGTGTTATTATTTTTCAATATCATTTAAAAGATATATGAAGATAGGAAAATGATCATTTCTTCTTTTGTGAAATATAAAAAAGTTCAATTTGAACCAAATACAATAAGCAGATTTATCAATATTTTTTATATGCGGTTACCGATGACTTCTTCCCAAGTTCAACAATATTGTGCGTGGAATCGCTGCTGTTGCTGTATATACAAAAAACAACTTTTAAAAAGTAAAAAATGCCAAGCTTTGAAAAAGAAAAATAAATAAAGTTGTGGCTAAGAAATGGTGTGGTATCAAATATTCAAGCTTTTATTATATTACTTATTTATTTATTTTCCATTAAATAATTTATCATATACATAAGTCGAGTGCCTACGTATATGTTAATAGAAATCGCTTTCTCCTGTACTAAAAAAAAAAAAGTAACTTGCAAAGCAAATTAATAAAAATAAATTTATTTCCAAAATTTTAAGCCCGAGAAGGGACAGATATTAAAATTATTTTATTTAGTCAATGCTACAATAATGTTGCATTTTTATATTAAATCTTGTTCCGTCTATTTAATCTTAAAATATTAAATTTAAATTTGAAACATGATGTTAAAGCAACTTTAAAACATTTCATTTAGTTGAAATGAAATCTAAATAAATCTTCAACTTTTTTAATTATTTGAACTTCTCATGTTTCTTGTCTGCTAGAATTTGCTACAATACAAATTTTGCATAATGCATGTAAAACTGAAAAAAAGTTGAAGATTTATTTAGATTTATTCCAACTAAATGAAATTTTTAAAGTTGCTTTAATATCATGTTTCAAATTTAAATTAAATATTTTAAGATTAAATAGACGGAACAAGATTTAATATAAAAATGCAACATTATTGTAGCATTGACTAAATAAAATAATTTTAATATCTGTCCCTTCTCGGGCTTAAAATTTTGGAAATAAATTTATTTTTATTAATTTGCTTTGCAAGTTACTTTTTTTTTAATATCTCAAGTTTTTTAATAACAAATTAATATGAAGCAGATAAGATTCACACAAGGCAAGTATGTAAAAGACTGCACAGATCAAAATCAACATTGGTAATATGAAATAAACAGTTCAAACTTTGATTATTCTGTAAACAATTCAAATAATAAAAGTAATTTTTAACAAAAAAAATATAACGGACTTCAACGGATTGTTTCTTATCTTCATAATGATAATAATAAACGAATCATGTTCATTTTTGCAAATAATTTTATTTCACTGTGCAAAATACGTTTGCAACTACTTTGGAAAGAGACGGTAAGTGGTGTGTGAAAGCTATCGATAAAATCTTGTGTTGTTTTATCACATAATAAGAAGTATAAATATGATAACGAGTATATATGAGCAGAATGTTCTCGAATATAATTGTAAACAGTGAATGTGTCAAGAGTTTTTGTTATATAATACAAATAATAAGAAAACAAGCTGGCTTCGCATGCTAGCGGACCCCTAATTTACATCGGTGTCTCGAATCTTGTAAAACCTTGAACCGAACAAACCTCCGACTCGAGTCCCCTCTGCCTTTGGCACTGGATAATCCCTTAGTTTGCACATTGAATGCTATAAACCTCTAACACAACGAACGTCCAACCCGGGTCTCGCTGCCTTTGGCACCGTATACCGGTCGTGCTACACACGCACCGGATGATCCCTTAATTTGCACATCGAATAGTATAAACCTCTAACTGAACGAACCTCCGGCTCGGGTCCCCGCTGGTTTGGACGAACAATGTTAAAAACGTGTGCATTGTACTTCTTCCAATGCTGAAGGCAGGAATTCAGCATCATTATTGTGATTACTCATTAAACGAACTTTTTGACTGAGTAATTAAATTAGAAAGCTTTTTCCTGTACCAGCAACTCCGCTTACAATCAGATTTATGGGTGGAATAGACGGGTCTTTCTTTTGTTCTTCTACGTGCATTATAATTGATTCAAATATTTTCCTTTGATCAGCATTCATTTTCCTTGTTCAATTTATCTTCATTAATAAAAATTTCTTGGTGAGTTTCAAAGTTATCAAAATCTGCGGCTATCATATCAACGTCTTCATTTGGTTCTTCAATATTTTCAAGCTTGTCGTGCAAATCACTTTCTTGTTGCAACTTTTCAGCCAAGTTGATTGCAGCTTGCAGTCGTTGTTTTGTTTCGCGACATTCTTCCATCTCTGGAAAATTTTTCGCATTGTGCTCAAAGGATTCACGGTAGAGTTTAAATTCTCCCAATAGGTCTTATTCGTTTCGCCAAGGCTTGAACAATATTAGAAATGAATTATAGTACAACTCAATTCCAGCGTCCGTTTTCGGGTTATGATTGGGCGTTTTCAAAACAACTGGTTTCAAATGTTTTCTGAACCAACTGAGGTTTTCTTTTAATTCGTAATATTCTACAGACTTTTGGTCTACAGTCGTTTGTATTAGTACCTTAGTGGTCAATTCGTATAAACACATGTTTTCTAATTTGTCATGTCGATTCGGGTAATAATCATCAATCAAATTCCGACAGTAAATTTCAGTAGATCGTTCATCCTCTTTTGCCAATAAAATTAAATCATGGTGACTTTCAGTTTTATTCGTCGGTCTTTTTTCATGTGGTATTTAAGTATTGCACAGCATCCCATGAATAGAAGCATTTATGGCCAAGAATTTTGTCTACGGCTTCGTAACTTCCAGTTTCTCGATTAATCAAGTTTTATCTCGCAAAAGGGCGTAATCTGGCACCGAGACTTTTGTTTTCGTCAATGGTATTCCAAATCTCTTCCTTACGATTTTTTCAGGTTGGTTATATAACACGTAATGTAATGATTTAACACCAAACTGGGTTCTCCAACAAACTGGATGTCAATGTTGGCGGCTCACATAAAGAAAATCGCGGGATTATAATCATTGATCCAAGTTTGTTTTTCTGATCGTTTCAAACCATATAACTTTGTAACATGGTGTCCACCTTTTCGAGATAAAATGCAGTCTTTAACAGAATTTAAAGTTCAAAGTTTCACCAAACCATACTTGAAAATTATGTGTAAAAATATGCAGCCTGATTATGGCACATTATTGATGACCTATTAGATGATAATAATGATAGATTTTCTAATATGTAATCGAGTCCCATGTTCCAATGTTAGCAAGAAACAAAAAAAAAAAAAAAAAAAAAAAAAAAAATTAGGTACTTTTGGGCTAGCCGGGAGCCAGTGAAATATATATATACTAGCCGCCACTGGCGACCAGTTTGGTCGCCCTTAAATGTATGTTAAGCATTGTAACAAATTATTTTTATTCATAATTTACTTTTTTCCTTAATCCTGAGCTAAACCGGAAAAATCTAATAGACAAATCAAGAACTTTTGCGATCGTGGTAGCATTTCGTATATTTTTTGTTATTATGTATTTTATCTTTCTTGACAAAAACCGCTTAACCCACTTTATAATAAATTAATCATTGTGTGTGTGTTTTATAATAAAATTGTGTGTTTTTTAACATAAAATAAACTATTTCATAATAAAATAAAAGTACATGCTGTTTTAGCAATCTCTAATAGGTACCTGAAAATGGGATTTTCTCGCCAAAATGGCGCAAAACAAAAATCGCGCCAACGCCGTTGCGTCTGTGACAGCTGTTCCAATTTAAAATACATGACGTTCACATTTTTCTTTAAAATAGAAAATAGATAAATAAGAAATAATATCATAAATCAAAACATTTGATTTCAAAATTAAAGTATCGTTTCTAATTTGCACACGCGAAAAATAAAAGCTGACAATTCGTTTCGAAATTTGATCTATTAAATATTATTACATGAGTTCAACTTACGTCCAGAAAAGATGAAGTTGAGTTTTATAGAACAGAATTATGGTAAACTTTGACTGTCTCACTGGTGCGGATTATTTTTTTTTACACCAGGCAGCGGTCCAAAAATTCATGGTTTAATATTTTAAACATTCACAACAAATGAATTTTTTTTTGTTTACTTTCATGGATAGAGAATTTGAACTGCGAACCTAATTTAAACTGAAGTTATTGCAGAATGTATACATAATTGAACGTAAGTCATTTCTCAAATATTAATTTCTTTTGAACGATCTTTCTAAAAATGTAACTTTTATGCAGTTTTATTCTAAAAAATAATTTTGAATAAAAATGGCTGCCTGGCACATGAAAAAGTTAAGTGGGCATCCCGGAACTGTTGATGACAGTCACATGACTTACGGTTTTATTATATATATATATATATATATATATATATATATATATATATATGTGTACTTCACTGGCACCTGGTTAACCGAAAAGTACCAAAAATATTATAGCAACGATATGAATGCAGTGTAAATGTGGATATGATGAAGGTTTTTCACAAGATCGCATCAACCACATCAAACATTTATCGTCAATAAGAGCCCACTCAATCTACCAGCACAGGATTTTTCCCTTTATTGTATAACAATTATTTGTTTTCTCATTTTAAGTATATATTTGTGTTTTAATTTGAATAAAATAGTGCTTAAAAGTCTGTAATTTTTCAAATGTTATATTTTTTAAATGCTCACTTTTGTTTCAACATTGTTTTTTTTTTCTTTTTTCTTTCTTTCTTTTTTTTTTTACAAAGTGTTTTGATTCACGGGAATTTCATTTTGCGCCAACTATTACACTTGGTGACAATGGTTTTTGTATAACGGAAAAGTACCGAAAAAATGATTTACATTCAATAAAAAACAAATCACAATATTTGGCACGGTTTGCATGACAACACGGTTTGTAGACAACATCTGCTCGTCAGGGTTGAAATAATTGGCGCATTAGCAAACATTTTGGCATGGTGTTGGTATAACGGAAAAGTACCAAAATAAAAGATACAGCACAAGATATACAGGAACGACTTAATAACGACGACATTGAAAATTAGGTACTTCTCTATTATCCCGTCGACCACTTTTCACAACAAAAAACTATCACCTACTCAAAGATTAAACGCCAAAAATGCAGTCCCATTTACTGGATGTCAGAAGCATTATACGTGTTTGTTATGTCATCGAGTGGTTTTTAATTCGACATTTGCGTGTATTATTCATTATGTTTTACTGACTTATTAGTTATTTCATTAATTAAAATAACAATTGTGTCCGTAAATTCTTATATTTTATTTATTTATTTATTTATTTTGATATTCCAATGGTAACGTTCTCCAATATGGTTTTATATTCATTAATAACAATTTCTTGGTGAGTTTCAAAGTTATCAAAATCTGTGGCTATCATATCAACGTCTTCATTTGGTTCTTCAATATTTTCAAGCTTGTCGTGCAAATCACTTTCTTGTTGCAACTTTTCAGCCAAGTTGATTGCAGCTTGCAGTCGTTGTTTTGTTTCGCGACATTCTTCCATCTCTGGAAAATTTTTCGCATTGTGCTCAAAGGATTCACGGTAGAGTTTAAATTCTCCCAATAGGTCTTATTCGTTTCGCCAAGGCTTGAACAATATTAGAAATGAATTATAGTACAACTCAATTCCAGCGTCCGTTTTCGGGTTATGATTGGGCGTTTTCAAAACAACTGGTTACAAACGTTTTCTGAACCAACTGAGGTTTTCTTTTAATTCGTAATATTCTACAGACTTTTGGTCTACAGTATTAGTACCTTAGTGGCCAATTCGTATAAACACATGTTTTCTAATTTGTCATGTCGATTCGGGTAATAATCATCAATCAAATTACGACAGTAAATTTCGAGCAAAAAAGTAAAGATACAGCACAAGCTGTACAGGAACGACTTAATAACGACGACATTGAAAATTGGGTACTTCTCTATTATCCCGTCGACCACTTTTCACAACAAAAATCTATCACCAACTCAAAGATTAAACGCCAAAAATGCAGTTCCATTTACTTGATGTCAGAAGCATTATACATGTTTGTTATGTCATCGAGTGGTTTTTAATTCGACATTTGCGTGTATTATTCATTATGTTTTACTGACTTATTAGTTATTTCATTAATTAAAATAACAATTGTGTCCGTAAATTCTTATATTTTATTTATTTATTTATTTTGATATTCCAATGACAACGTTCTCCCGTTTATTTGGCGTTACAGTTTGGCGATACTTTTTTGTTATGAAAAGTGGTCGACGGGATAATAGAGAAGTACCGAAAATTGTTTGCCGCATATTTTACGTGAATTAGATGAAATTATGAAACACAATTCTTTTACACAAGCATATAAAATGCTTAGTGAGTTTGAACGTTAATAGCAGGAGCCTGTTAGGCGATACAATTTTCCAATCTCTATATTCCCTCTTTGTCGATGAATAGTATATGAGTATTATTTCAAATTTAATGTGAAAACCACGATTTCTACCCACGATGTCCTATAACGGACATTTACGCTAGTATGAAAATAAAAACAAATAAGCATGTTTGTCACGTGATTTATTTAATTTGAAAGAATTCTGTTACATACATTATATCCAAATATTTGAAAATGTCCGTTTATTTAGAGTGTGATATCGTGTTCCATTTTTTGAAACGTTAAAAAATCTAATTCAGTTTTATTTTGATCGTGGAAATCTTTCAATTGACAAATTATTGCTGTGGTCAAATTATTATTATGGTTTTTGAATTGTTGGCAACAATAAAGAAACATATAGAAAAACGTCCATTTATTCCCAGTGAAAATTATGAAATCTTGAATTATTAAGAAAAATATTTGAATAACGTAAATAAAACATAGCTTATGTTACTTCCTGGATTATAATTCATCTATATGCAACGGCATTTAATCCATTTCGATCCTGACGTCAGCCAAATAATTTCACTATTTCACATTTCAAATTTTATTAGAATTAGCACACAGTTAAAATTTTGTGGCAACGCGTACAAAAAGTGGGAAAAACTCTAGTAAATTAACTCGTTCAATGGGATTTGCTGTGTTAAATTAACATTAAGATGTCACACTGGAAATAAATAAGTATTGCGCTGCCGCGCAATACTTAATTCTGAAAATTCAATTTTTTTCAAATTATGCATGATAAGCTTGGCGGCCATCTTTGCATATTATACACAAAATTCTCAGCACCCAAATCCGTAGTTAAAATCCGAAGTTCAAAATTGTAATTTAAGCAAATATTTTAAGCGTTTCGTTTAAGGACTTGCATGCTCTGAAAATTGTGTCTTAAGATAATGACGATATATCTTAAGTATTCGTCTTATGCCTAATTTTTTAGAGTAATTAATCATTTCAAACTAGTAAAAATCAATTTCTCAAAATATCAGTCTTATCTAATTTATCTGTCCGTAGTTAAAATCTGAAGTTCGAAATTGTTATAAACATATTACATTGCAAACATATTACGCTTTTACTTTAGATATTTGGGTGCTGAGAAATATGGAAAGATGGCCGCGAAGCCCATCCTGCATAATTTGAAAAAATTGAATTTTCAGAAACACGTTAGGATGTATTTAGTACAGGAGCAAACGATTTCTATTAACATATACGTAGGCACTCGACTTATATATATGATAACTTATTTAATGGAAAAAAGTTAAATAAGTAATATAATAAAAGCTTGGAAATTTGATATCACACTATTTGTTAGCCACAACTTTATTTTATTCTTTTCTTTTTTTTTTTCTTTTAAAGCTTGGCTTTTTTTTACTTTTGAAAAGTTGTTTTTTGTAGATATCATTTCTTTTTTTTAAATAGATTAAACATAATTTAAATAATCTACTCTATGAAATTAACATGAGAAATAATTTAAAATTACATTTTACTTTCAGTCATTGTTTAAAGAATTAACTAGAAATACCTGTAGATTTTTCAATTAAACTAACTACACTCTTAAAAACAACATACTAAATGTGGCTTGTTATAATACTTGTTATCTTCCGTTAAAAAATATCACTGACTTATCCATGAAATGAATAAAAATGGAATACGTACATAGTGTGTCAGCGCTGCATTTGAAATCAAACGTGCTATCACGCTCTTTTATTATTAGCACTAGCTGGCTGCCCCCGCTAGCGGGCTTTTAATTTACATCGGAGCCTCGAATCTTGTAAAACCTCGAGTAAGAAAAACCTCACACCTGGATTCCCGTTGCCTTCGGCACCGGATTATTCCTTAATTTGCACATCGAATAGTATAAACCTCTAACCAAACAAACCTCCGACCCGGGTCCTCGCTGCCTTCGGCACTGTATACCGGTCGTGCTACGCACGCACCAGATAATCCATTAATTTGCACATCGAATAGTATAAACCTCTAACTGAATGAACCTCCGGTGCGGGTCCTCGCTGCCTGCGGTACCGTATAGCAGTCGTGCTGCGCACGCCTGCAAGTTAAATCTTCCACCACCAGGTGGCGCAATCTGTTCTATATGAACGTCGGGCAATGAAATCGTTAAGGCTATCGATGTCATACCCCGTCGTGATCCGACCATAGAAACAGAGATAGGAAAGCGCCCCCTGGAGGTGAAAGCTAATCGCGTTTGGGCGGCAAAGTGGGGGGTGTACAACGGAGATGCATAATAGGATGAAGCGGTCACAGATCTTTCCAACGATGTATCACATGAGGGGTATGAGCAAAATTTAGAAAATACCCCCCTGCATAATATGATTAAGTGGTCACAGACCTTTCCAACGATATATCACATGAGGGATGTGTGCAAAATTTATAAAAATACCCCCCTTGGGGGCAAAGTGGAAGGATGGACAGCATATCACATGAGGGGTGTTGGCAAAATTTAGAAAATTGCTCCCTTTGGGGGGGGGAAGTGAGAGGATGGACCCCGGAGATACATAACATGAATAAGCGGTCACAGGCCTTTCGAACAATATATCACATGAGTAGTGTCGGGGGGAATGCAAAATGGGGGGTGACACTTGTGGTGCATAACATGAATAAGTGGTCAGAGCCCTTTGTAACGATATGTGACATGACGGGTATCGTTAAAATTTAGAAAAGTGCCCCCCCCTGTGTAGGCAAAACACGCTCCGCCCTTCCCCATAATATTTGACGCATGAGTATTAATATTTGAGTTCATTTTTAAAATTCATGTTATGTGTTATAAAATATCGTAAAGTTTCAAACAGATAGCCTTATTATACTTCTTAATTTTGTTCACGCTCCTCTCCCTCCCCTCCCCGAAATGTGACGCGCCATTCTTTTTTACAAATTTTTTATTATGTGTTATAAACTATCTTAAAGTTTTAAACAGATCGCATTGGAATTTAATATATTTGCTGAAATTACTATTACATATAGAATAATAGAGAAATAAAACCTCCTTTAGCTTGTAATTAAGATGTATGGATAATTTTTAGAATTTCTGAAAGCTGATTTCTATTTATTTATTTATTTATTTATCTATCTATCTATTTATTTATTTATTTTTATCTTATTTTTTTATTATTTATTTTTTTTAATTAATTAATTTATTTTTTGCGTTGCGCTGTGCATGTTTGGAATTTCTTAGCAATTTCTTAGATTTACATTATTTTATTCAATTAAACATTGCACAGTTACAATAAATTTAAATGGAAACTTCACTTCTAAAAAAAAAATTATTTACCAACTGGATTTCATTAATTTATAGGAAAATGACGTGAAAGGTATTCTCTCCTTGCGAACAAAATGTGTCTCCTTTACCGTGTTTTTTAGAAATAAATGGATCACATTCAATTTCTTTTCAAAAATTTTGTTTAAGTTTGGAAAGAAATTTTAAATGCCGATAACTCTTAATGTATACATTTTAGAAGGTACCTCTTCACTCAAAAAGTAATTTATTTTTAAAGATCTTTCTAAAAATGTAAATTATATATATATATATATATATATATATATTACAGCATATACACTACGTCTGATTACTTTATTTTACAATATTATAAGAACACGCATTTTATCACACAATTAAATACACTAAACAAACATGAGTGCAAAATTGACCTGGGTCAGGACTCGAACCTGGGACCTTAAGCGTACCGTGCTGACGCTCTGCCATTAAGCCACCCAGATCGATATCCTTGCCCGGCAATTTCTCATACTTATTCATGTTGGAAACAGTCATATGGAAAATAGAGTTTAAAAATTCTTAACATTTTTTAATTTTTAGATCATTAATGTTTACAGGATTTTTACACTGAAGGCAGCATTAAGGTTTTTGGCTCTTAACTTTACCAAAGTTTTTGACATGAGCCCTTTCAGGGAAATATAATTCTAAAATTACTATGATTTATATGTATTTTCTTTGCAGTCTATTCTCCTTTCTCTGCAGTCTATGGTCATGACGCATGACTATCACTATGATATGCCTGTGCATCATATAAGTCGTGTATGTGCCTTTCGGATGTTTCATATTACCAGCTTTCTTTTAAGTATAAAAATCCATTTAATCTTTTTCTTAAACCATTAACATTTGTTGACAGCATTATTGGTTTTAGCCCCTTAACCTACAAATGTGTTTGAGATAAGTCACTCTCAAGGAAATGAAATTCTAAATCTATTATGATTTATGTTTTCTCTCGAATTTATTTTTACTTTGGCATGATTATTACTTTGAGATGTATGTGCTTTGTAAAACACTAATGTGTATTGCTAAAACTACCAAAGAGAGATAATAATGTTTCCCGTCACGTGAATGAAGGTGTCCTTCATTGTTTGCCATAACATGAGTTGCGCCCCTGATAACTCAAAGGTCGGAAAGGGCTGGTTTATGACCTTGAGCCAGCGTAATGGTGGGAAAGTGGGTTTCTGTGGCATACGTCGTACATCTCATGTATGTTTTAAAGAAAGTCCTATATCCTCCGTTTCTCAAGTAAAGATATAATGAATATCATCTGGGTTTCTGTTTACCACTACAGCACTGGAATGTACTTAATTTTCTCTGTACCACATTGACGAAAACACATCATTTTTCTTATCTGGTAATGATGTGGTGAAGACATCTTTTCTATGGCCCACGTGAAACATTTTTCTATCTTCGCTTTCTGATTTAAAGCGAATTGTGCCGGGTTTATAAAATGCTTATTTTATACCAGAGCCCAATCAAGCTAAAGAGAGTGTTCACCCCCGTCCCTCCTTTTCCTATAGGGGAAACTGTCCCAAAATGACATACTTAGGTAAAGTGACATACCTTATGTTTCTTAATATTGTCGCTAGAGGCCAGCACTTAACGATACGCAGTTATGTTGTGGAATTGATTGGCAACGATTAGCATTTAGTGGAGAAGTATTTCAAGTTTATATATTTTTATTGTTTAGAAAGAAACTGTTTACACCTTCGTCAGAAATTTCTTGGGACTATTTTTTGGTGCTAATTCACGTCTGTTTCATTTCAGTGATTACACATTTGAAGTATAAGGTGAGTACTTATTTATTTTCATATTATTTTCTGTATATGCGAAAATTTATAAATTTGTGTGTTCTCGAATACTGCTTCTGTACGTACAATATGGTGATTGTAGGTAAAATGATATGCCGCCAGACATATCTCCTGATCATGTTTTCTGTCTTCAATTGTGAAAAAAAATCCACTAACTATAAATAAGAAAATAAAATAAAGCAACGACAGCAACACAATTTCTGCAGATAACAGCCTATATCTGGACCTAATCCGTCAATTTTCACTGTTTTAAGGTCACCACCTCCAATTCCAGCGGCCGCCGACTGTTTCCGGTACTCCGAAGACGTGTGTATCTTTTCAACTGGCAGCATCTTCACGTTTATCATCTTCATTTATCAGACAACTTGATGTATCTCCACTTTCTTGTGCACCTCATATTAGCTCATTCTCTAAGAAGAGGAAACATGAAGGTGCAAAAGTTCTGACTAGCAGTCCTAATATTGCCGAAGCGAAAACAAAAGCTGCTGAGAAACATAATTCATACTCAAGACGTGCAGCTCTACAGGCTAAGAAGAAAATTCGCTTTGTTAGATCCAATTATGACGACAAAGACATGGATCTTTCTGTCGATGATGATAATGAAGCTTGTCTTTATTGCAATGATTTATTCAGTCACTCTAAACCGAAGGAGAAGTTGATAAAATGTGTTAAATGTTCAAAGTGGGCATACAGTGAATGTGACGGTGTTTTTTTGGTGTAAAAATAAAATTTGTGATGTACGCTAGTAAAATTAATAGCAATTTATGGGTGTGTCGTTTTAGGCCAGCATTGTAGATAAAATAACATAGTGCAGCATTTTATATAAATCGTTATTATGATGTTGTGCCTTTATTTGTTACTTTTTAAAAGGCATCATTGCATTCTGTATACTTCGCAAAGTCAGTTTGTAAAAACTAAAAGCCATGAAAGAACATATGTATGAATAAAAGCATTTTTACCTTAGGGTATGTCATTTTAGGACAGTTTCCCCTATTGGCACAAAAAATAAAACATTTTCTATGTCTTTTCTATGTTAATACAGATATAAACATATAATTACCTATTTAGATAAATATATGTTTAGTTTTTTTTATATTACTAGGGGGCTCTGCCCCCTACGAGCTACGCTCGCCAACCCCCGTTTTGACACCGCATGATTTAAAAAAGACTCTGATTTGATCAACTCTAAAACGATTACGGAAGATTGTATTATGATTAAACGGCCAGTGGCGATCTGCTATCTGCTCTCAAAACAGCTAACAACTGTTTTCCTGATTTATTAAATAAGATGAAATAAACATTTAAAAATCAACTTGTGGGAAATGGTTAAGTAAACTATGTCGCTGCATTGGAGAATTTTATAACGATGCTATAGAAAATTGGTTACTACTCCATTATCCTGTCGACTACTTTGTATAAAAAGAAAAGAACTGTTGCCAGAATATATCATTTTACACCAAACGCGCATGGTCGTGGCGTCGCGTTGCATTCAGTTGGCATCAGATGCGTTACACGCATTAGTTATTTCATTGAGGGATTTTTAATTCAAGGTTTATTTGTCTTTTTGATACTTCTCCATTATCCCGTCGATCCATTTTCATAAAAAAAAAACTATCACCAAACTGTAACGCCAAATAAACAAATAGAAGAATTTTGGGCACATGTGTCATATACGCACCACGTTGGCGCAATTTTTTTCAACCGCTAATTTGACGATAACTTTGTTTTTGAATAAATTGTTGTCTATTTACTTTTATTTTTTATTTTAATTCTATAAATTATTTTTATTATGTATATCAATATTTATTTATATCAAACTATCATTTATTTATTTCCTTTTTTAAAATAATAGAAGCTATTTCATTTATTACGTTATTCTGTTTTTATATTCAAATAAAAAATCAAGTGTTATTATTGCATGCTATTTGAAACTAATATTGAAAAACAAAGATTTCGCCAAATTGGCGATTGAAAAAAATCGTGCCAACATGGTGCGTATATGACATTTGTGCCGAATTTTGCCATAGGAATCTCAAAAAAAAAAAAATAAATAAATAAACAAATAAATAAAATACAAGAAATTCGGAAAACTTCACTCACCAAAGTGTCAACTATCAGTAAGTTTAAACAATAAAATTTACAATATATTAATGAAAACAGAAAAAAATAGTCTTGGATCTTTATTTACATTATTTTCTTAACTATCTCTCTCGGCTAGTGAATAAATGTTTGTGACGTCACTTGAAACTGATCTATTGTATGTAACTGTTCATCGCAACATTTTCAATGCCTTTTCTTTTTTAATATCAGGTCACTGCCGTTTAAGAATGCAGTTGTTATTTTAATTAATGAAATAATTAATAAATCAGTGCAACATAATGAAAAATATATCTATATGTCGAATTAAAAACCACTTGATGCTATAACAAACACATGTATTGCCTCTGACGTCAAGTGAATGGTGACGCCACATTCATGCATTTTTGGTGTTAAATCCTATAGTTTGGCGATAGTTTTTTTGTTATGAAAAGTGGTCGTCGGGATAAAGGAGAGGTAGCATACTGTTAATGATATTTTATCAATTTATTAGTTATTTCGGCATTTTAAAGGTAATTATTAAACTTAAAAATATAGTTTTTAATTGAGAGGAAATATTATTTACGCTGTTTTAAAATTTGCAATAACAGGTAAAATATTTGTCGAAACAAATTAATCTCTCGTGTAAATATAATTTTTAATTGAAATTGTTTGGAAATATTGCTATTTGAGCATTTTAAATATGACGTAAGTTTCCCTACTTAATGCTTTGAAAACGCTTAATAATTTAATTATTTCTCGTTTTAACATTTATATTTTTTATTACGTAATTTTCTACATTTACTGCTTTTATCACGTGATCATTTAATTATTATTTGAAAGTTTTATTTCTGTTTTTAATAGTCACGTGTAAATAAATACATTTCTTAATTGAAAGGGAATATTATTATATGCGCTATTATACAAATTGGCAACAATTCAAATAATGGATTTTATAAAATATGAAATAAATCTTCATAAAAATAATGAAAATGTTGAATAAAAAATTGAAATATAACATCAAAAAATGAGTCAAATTGAAAAAATAATTACAGTCTGCACACAGCAACTTTGTTAACTATATCCTTACAAATCATGGTTAAATTCCTGTGCATAGTTTTCGTTTCTATAAAACTTTTATAAGAAAATTATTTTGACCAACTTTAATATTAAATATCTCTTAAAATAATTCTTCGATTTAAAAACTGTCTACTTCAGCGTATTTATCAAACATTTCTTTATAAAACCACCAATTTTTAAATTTTAATTTGCAATAGTTTTCTGGCTATTAGTCCAGAAATACTTCAAGGCACAAAATCTTTACTGACAGCGGCTGCTGCGGCTGCTGCTGCGGTGGTTACTTTTTTTTTAATATAGAGAGATTCTAATATACATGTACAAAATATTGATTATAACAAGTAAAACGTCAAAAATAAATTGAAAATATCAACTTAACTAAAATTGCATACCAAACTTCGGGGGCCCCAAAGTCAGGGACTCCAAAAGCATGGTGCAAATTGGCAACGAAATAATTATGCCCTATTTTTCACAAGTTGATATTTTTTATAAGGATCGAACAGAAAAAATAATTAAATTTAGCAGGTAAAGTAAACCAGCAGAACGTATCCCTTAACCCAATTACTAGAAGTGTAAATATTTTATTTTTAAAGCAAATCAATAAAAAGAGGCCCAATTTAATAAAATTTATGAAAACTTTGCTTTTAATACATACATTTATTTTTATTAATGAGAACGAAAATCATAAAAATTAATTGTTTATAATAAATTAAATTATTTTCAAAATAACTATTTATGAAATTTGGTTTGTCCACGACTCTCTGAAATAAATTACTTTTTGAGAAGCAACAAATGAAGAACTGCAATGTCGATATATAATTATTATATTTATAAAGTAAGATCAACTCTAATTGATAATTAGATGTTCCAGAATTATTTTGAAAGAACGCAAATTGCAATAATTAAAAATATGTGAAACTAATTATTAAGATTTTATCTTATATTTATATTTTAAAAGAAGTTAATTAAAATCATTAAAGAAGTTTTCGTATCGATTTTTTACAAAAATTCTCAAACAATTCTAAATTTCTCGGAAATATAATTTCAAAAATTTCATAACAAGATATCTTTTAATCGGCTATAAAAAAATATTGTAAAATCACTTTTATTTAATACATTTTGGAAAAAATTATTTATTTTCTTCAAATGTTAAAACTTTACTATTCATATTTTAAACGTTAATTCGGAATATTAATTACTTGGAACTCATTTTGCTATTTATTGATATATTTCGCATTCATGAAAATATTTTCTTTTTACTCTTAAATGTTGAAAATATTCCATATATGTATTATCAGAATTATTTACACAAGTAAAAGCTATATTTACAAGAAAGTTACGATCCAATATATATGGGAGTGTAGTTAATCGACCTTAATAGCATAAAACATGAAAAACGGAATTAAGTATAAAGTTAAGATATTAAGATATTAAGTTAAGAGACGTAACCAAAGAAGGAACATAATAAATAAGTATAAAAAATTCAAAATGGGTAATATACTTGTATTTATTGTAAAGTTTTTTTTAATTTTACATATAGATGATCCAATGCGGGCTTCCCGAGTTACGAAATATACTGCCCAGTGTACAAATCAGGTGATTTTTTTTTAATTATTGAAACCTATAATAGATTTTTTACATTTAACATTTTTTTTTTTTTTTAGATTGATCACTAACAACAGCAAAAAGTTTTTTTATGCAAAATATCAATAATGTATTCAAATGTTTTGAAGTTTATTAAAAGCAAAACTTTCCTATTAGCCGGAAGCAAATGATTCTCAATAGCCGAAGAAATTGAATTTGATTCGATTATTACAGTGTTTTTAGTGTGTGGTTCTTGTGCATATTTTACATATCGGTTAAATTAGTGCTTTATTTACATTAATTTATTGATTTATTGCTAAAGTGTTAATTTCGTATTCCCGGAAATAAACGCTGAGTTATTTCTATTGATTTAAGTGCACGATGGTTAAACTTCCGTAATGGAGCTGCATGCGATACAGATAGAATAATTAAAAATCATGTTTGAAAATTATTTTTAAAACAATAAAATATCAGTAAATTGAGTTACAGTTTTGAAAGTATACTTTTATTCCCTTTCGATGGTGTAAAAAATTAAATTATGCAATGTTTATAGAAGTAATTAAATTTGCAAAAAAAGGGAAATGGATTGCTTATATTTTTGCCAGCAGTAATATGACGACAGTTTTACTCACAGACATGTTTTTGTTTTATAATTTATATTTTACTAAGCATAGGATAATGCCGATGGTATTGACAACCAGTTTTACTGCAAAGAATTTTATAGGATGAGTAAGTTAAATTATCAATCAGAGCAAGATGATGAAAAATATGTGTGACATTTTTATAAAAACTCTTAAAAAATATGTACCAGCACTATTCTCCTAGAATACGGACGAAAGCATGTTGTATTACAAGAGAGAAACAAGAACAAAAAATTATGCGTCAACCTCAGATTATATACCACTTTCCAACAGTTCCAAGATATTTTTACAAATCTTTACCGTTTAATAAGGTGAAATATTATGTCTAAGTAAACTAGTTGTTGGTGGCCACCGAAATACTTAACCATCATGGATATGCATAATATAAAATATGAAGTGTATTTATAAAATGCATTGCAATTCGAATAAAATCGTGGCTTGATGTATCATAAACTTTAAATGCTCTATTACGGAGTGGCGTAAAAGAAACATCCTTATAACTCCAAAATTTATAATCATATTAACTAATGGTTTACTGCGCCGAATTAAGCGTCCCATTTCCAATTAAAATATATATTTGAATTGAAATTTGAATGAAATACAGGGTCATGAAAAATCGAAGAATGGGGAAAATATGATTACAAATATCTCGGCAACTAATTATCCGATCGACTTCATTCTTTATGCAAAATTTGTTTTTTTATTGTATTTTATATTCACTCCTTAAAATAAACAATTTCGAAAACTTTTATATACTCTTTATCAGATCGAATATTTCAAGAGTCCGAAAAAAATAGTTCCAGATAATCAAGGTTACTGAAATTCAATAAGCTTCGTTCCATTATTACATACTAAGTACATACCAAATGTCAAGTCTCCATCTCAATTTATTCGGGAGACAGAGCGTTTAAAGGCACACACACAGACACACAGAAACACAGACAGACGGACGACAATACTTTTTTTTTCTAAAAATATGATTTTCGTAATCTCCAGTGTCTGAAACATGTAAATCTGTCAAAAAGAAATTTTTGATTTTCAAAACGATTACAAGACTTACCCTATACTACGTATGATAGGTAAGTAATAATTTAGAAAATGCATAACACATTTAAAAATCCATTTCATAAACTAACAAAAATATTTAGAAAGATCCGAATTCTTTTGGGAAGCCCTGTATATGATATATAGATTTGTATATATACTACATAAAATATAAATTTTTTCAGTTAGGAAACGAATGCTACAGTTTAAAATTCCCGTTCTAGAATGTCCGTCAATAAACGGCGATGTACTATAGATCTTTTGCGATGGCCTGTATATGATCTACAGAATTTATACACGTCAAGTAATAAATAAAAAAATAATAAATTTAAAAATGCGTTCCATAACTGAAAATGCACTTCGAGCAATTATTGCTAACAGTACTTTAACAGAATTATTTTGTGTGTCTCTCTCTTAATGAACGATGAATTGTATACCCACAGTATTCTATAGTAAGCCGCTTGTAATGCACGTCAGTGATATATATCAATTTTGATATGTTTGAAGTAGTGAAATATCATTAAAATAATACGCAAATGATTTTTCTCCATAGGGCGTGATGTAACGGTATTGTTTTGAGTTTCCCTGTAAAGGAACTATAATTGCTACACACTTCATTTTCATTACCGAACATTCCATAGTAAGACACAATAACATATATCAATTACATAATAATTCGAGTATATTTACGCGAGTTAGAGGCTTAGGGCACAGATAGACAGACAGGAGACGGCAGACAGACAGACAAAGCCAATTTCTAAACACTTTTCAACTATGTTGGAAAGTGCTAAAAATGTATTTCATAGTCGTTTTACATATAGTAAAGCGCTACTGAAATGCTGTTACGTAAAATGGTTATAAAAAATTTCTTTTCGTACTGTAAAATCTATATTTACCCATTTTCGTCGTTGAAGAAACATTCTCTGATAATTTCATTCTCAGACAAGATAACTACATATATCCTTGGAATTTTTTTTTTTAAAGACTGCAGTTTTTTAATAGTATTTATCAGTTTTGGGATTAGCTTTGTAATTGACGCCATCTTTGCAGATTAATATCTTCTGAATTTAGAAGGGCTTGCAATCAATGCGGAGTGCATTTTCCAAGCGTTATATTTAAATTAAAATTTTTGTGATATTGAACTTCTGGAAATTTATGAATTTGTCACTATTGGTTAAATATACATTATGCAATTACGCCATAGACGGCAGACAAATAGGCAAATCCAATTTATAAACACTTTCTAACTATGTTGGAAAGTGTTAAAAATGCATTTCATAGTCGTTTTACATATAAAGCGCTGCCGAAATGCTGTTCTGTAAAATGGTTACATAAAATTTCTTTTCGTACTGTAAAACCTATACCCATTTTTGTCGTAGAAGAAACATACTCTGATAATTTTATTCTCAGACACGATAACTACATATATCCTTGGAATTTTTTTTTAAAGACTGCAGTTTTTTAATAGTATTTATCAGTTTTGGGGTTAGCTTCGTAATTGACGCCATCTTTGCAGATTAATGTCTTCTGAATTTAAAAGGGCTTACAATCAATGCTGAGTGCATTTTCCAAGCGTTATATTTAAATTCAATTTTTTGTGATATTGAACTTCTAGAAAATTATGAATTTGTCACTATTGGTTAAATATGCATTATGCAATTAGGCCATACGGAAAATATTTTATTATTATTATTATTAAACTAAAATCCATTTTTACTGAATATAAATGTACATACAGAAATATATTTTAAATGAATATCAACTGTTTTTAAACAAAGAGTAAACGAATTAAAATTAAAAATACTATTATAGCATGTAAAAAATGAACAATTGTACGATTAAACTTTACATATGTTGAACGACTTGCTTTCCTATATTGACACAAAAAGTTTAAATTAAATGAATATGATTACACAAAATTCGTAACAATAATATTGCTATCAAAATTCTTAGATAATGAGATTTCATTTTGAAGAAAGACAAAATATTACTACTAATTATTTTTTTCAGTTTGTTTAAAATAGTTAATGTTTTGCACATCAGATGTCGCCACTAAAATAATGAAGTTGTGACTAAGACGGTGACTGCATTTCCAGTTATTTCACACTGTTTCATACTATTTAAACTTTGCCGCCTAAATAGAATTATTGAACGAAGAATCGGCGGCGCCTGGGTTAGTTATTATTCCGTCTCAAAGAAAGATAAGCACATGATGTAGGAAATCATAAAACGTACATCCAAAGAAAACACTATTAATTTTCATTTATGAAAAGGGTAAGAATAACGTTTGCAGGATATAGGGATATATGAAAATAAAAGTGTAATAATTTCTGATCTGATAGCTTTCAATATTGAAATGTAAGTGTGTGATTTTTTAAATATTGCAAACGTGCATAAAAATATAATATGGATAAATATGACTAATAAAAAATATATACCAAATTAAATATATATGCCATACACTTTATTTATATTTTTGAAAAAAGTTCTAGGAAAGTCAGGTGATCGTCTACAAAATATCTATTATAAATTTTTAAGTATTGAAAAAAAAAAAAAAAACATATTTACCACATGTCAGAAAATGCTCTTTCCTTATATTTCTGAAAAAACTCAATTTCTAAGAAAATTTGACTAAAAAAATGTCGATTTTGCACCAAAGTCCATTGTTAAGCTAAAGTTCAAAATCTTGATTATACTAACATTATTTGAAATATTCTTTACAGTAATCTGTAATAATCATGATAAAAATGAAATCAGATTAACACTGGTTTTGTTCTCGAAGATGTGTTTCTTTGCATGTAGAATAAAAAATATTCTTATAATTGATATCTACGGTAGAAAAAAAAAAAAAAAACGAGGAATATGGTAATGCGTGGCAAGATAAACATTTTCTGTATACAACTGTGATTCGCAATTTAATATTCATCAATTAAAATAAATAAATAAATAAAAAGGTGATTTAAGTCAAATGAAATTCAGGTTTACGTTAATACCTTGAATAAATTTCATATCAAATTACTGATTTGCATTTAATTTAGTTTGGTTATATCTTATTTACCGTGTTAAATAATATTACATATTTTATAAATGGGCATTAAATTGCTATTTTGAACACGATTTGCAATTGAGAATGGTAAGCACGTCGTTTTTGGCGCTTGGTCATTGTTAACAGTCATTTTTTGCGATCATTCCGGACACCGATAATACATAAATACCAATGCATTTTATCATTATTGTGTGCATCATTATTACATGTATTATCATTAAGTTTTTAACGAAACCCTTAATGCACTTTGCTTGAGATCCCCTATACTTTGTTATATTAGCTTATATATATGCCTATAATAGTTTTAGATTCCCTATATTTTCGAGTAAGTGGACTGAGATACTGGATTCCGTAGAAGAGTTTGTTTTTCTTGAAATGTGTTATTAATCTTCGTCATCTTTTATGTTTGTGTACATCCATAATCTGATTCTAAAGTCATGTTTTTATTCATTATTTTTAGGAATTCGTAGTAAATATTTTTGAAAAGAGCATGGTTCTACTTTAATTTTTAAAAATACTTACGTTTTGAAACGTTGCTTTAACTTTATATCATGAATATTATTTATATAAAAATTTCGTTCCAAGTATTTTTGGTATTACAAACGAATATACATGGGCTCATGTTAGTATGAGAAAACTTATCGGAAATGGGGCAAAATCCCAATTTGTGTATACTGCAAATTCTTCAACTAATTTATTAAGTATATTTTTTGTACTCAGAAACATTCCCCCAAAAAATATTTAATATTGAAAATGAAGTCACGTGTCACAGATAAACTATAAATAAATTACCAAATTTATAAGAAAATAATTTAACTTACATAGCTTAAGCATGTATACGGAAGTATCCGAGTTATATTGCTAGTCTTTAATAATCCTACACTGCAAAAAAAGTGTTGATTTTGCAGTATAATACTGGAATCCCAGCTGCTAGTATTATACCGTAAAATTAACAGTAATAAACAGTTAAATAAGCAGAAATAAGCTGCCGCGCATGCGCGGTAACGTATTGCTGCTTATTTTACTGTTTATTACTGATAATTTTCCGGTATTATAGTGGCAGCCGGGGTGATAGTATTATACTGCAAAATCAACACCTTTTTTTTGCAGTGTATATGTGAAATATCAATGCTGCACATGACTTTTAATACGGAGTATGCTACAACTAGACAGAGTCACCCATCGTTGCCTGGAAGTATATAAAATATACCTAAATTACCCTACATATAATATACAAACGAACACAAACGCCTAAGGCATCTTACTGAGCGATCCACAACAACTATAAAGGGGACACTTCGTTACAACGTGAAACCAAATAAATAAATAAATAAATAAACAATGAGAACTGTCATCACAAAAGAAAAGAAAAAAAAACTGACTTGAAAATTTCAATCGTGTCCTATAAATCGTCAAAACAGCAACCACTATAACGGGACTCTTTCGTTAATACTCAATATCACATAAATATTTCGTTAAAACGGGCAATCGTAAAATAATTATTAAAATAAAACTTCTCAGAAAAAACTAACCTGAAGTAATGATTATGCATTATTATTTATTTTTATTTAATGCGAAGCGGAAATTGTAATAACTGCCGCCTTTCCTTTATACATTCTGACATTTCCAGATAATTGCAATACCTCCATTAAATTTAAAATCTAAACACAGCATTTCACGTCGCTACATGAACCTATTTGGCATATTTCCAATTTAAATTTAATCATGGAAGTTCAAATTTCACCGGACGGCTCTTTGTTCCGTTTCAGAAAAGAATTTATCACTTTTCTTTTTTAATAATCTATTTTTAAAATATATTTCATATTTTTAATTTATTTAAGTTTCCCGAATACTTACTCCATAGAGAGATATAAAATATAAAATTTGATGACTATGGCTATTATTGCAAATGAAAATGTGTTATTATAAAATAAAGTTCTGATTTCTGCAAAAGGGGACATTTAAAAAAAAAATAGAAAAATTAAAAAATAGCCGTGATTTCGGAATAAAACATATTGAGTTGAGGACCAAATTTATTATATTGTCCAAAAGATTAAAATCGGATTATTTTTATAAATGTCAAAAATAGCCTCGAAGTACACCAAACACGCTAAAAAAATATTTAACCAAATCTAAATTCTGAGCTGTAGATGGATTGGGAATTTGCTCGTGCGTCTTGTGTACGCATTAAATACGGTCTCCAAATAATTTTCTATGGAGAACATGTTCTGAAAACATAATTAATGCAAGTAAATTTACTTCTATTTGTGTAATATAAAGTCACTTCATTAAATTTAAAACGCGGGGTGTCAGACGGGGAGAAAAATAGCACGAAATTATAAACCACTTAAACTATCTTCAAATATTTTATTAAAACGATTAATGAAATGATTACTGACTGTATAATAATCACGTTAATTAAACATTCATAAATTCATTGAAAAACATAGAAGCATTAATTTCATGTATAATGAAAAAAAAGAAAATTTAACGCATTAATTAAAAGTTATATGTAGAAATTTCCATGATTTCACAATTTAATCTAAGGTGAACATAAGAACAATAAAAAAAAATTATAGACTGACAACAATTTGATTCTTTTATTTGCTAAAAAGGACTGTGAAAAATAAAATAATAACTGTTAGATTCATAACACCAGCATTATTTTGAGGGGATATATTTTATTATTTGATTAAAACACAATCGCTTAAAAAATGAAAGTAAAAGTGTGCTTGTTATATGTATGTATTAGTAACCAATACTCGTCACTTAAGGATCACCATCTAAAAATGTTGAACACCATTCCGGAACAGCGCGAAATAGTAAAACACAATCGCTTAAAAAATGAAAGTATAAGTGTGCTTGTTATATGGATGCATTAGTAACCAATACTCGTCAGTTAAGGATCGCCATCTAAAAATGTTGAACACCATTCCGGAACAGCGCGAAATAGTAAAACACAATCGCTTAAAAAATGAAAGTAAAAGTGTGCTTGATATATGGATGCATTAGTAACCAATACTCGTCACTTAAGGGTCACCATCTAAAAATGTTGAACACCATTCCGGAACAGCGCGAAATAGTAAAACACAATCCCTTAAATAATGAAAGTAAAAGTGTGCTTGTTATATGGATGCATAATATTCCGAAACAGCGCGAAATAGTTTCGAATGATTTATTTTTTGCTCATTGAAAACAAACACTTTGAATTTAATTTTTGCACAATTTTATAATTAAAATTTTTACTTAACAGCTAAATTTAGGAAGAAAACAAAACGTTTAAATAATCTACTCTATCTTCTATTTGGACCGCAATTTGTTCCGCTGTCCTAAATGCGAGATGAAACTGCACTGATGAATTTAACAGCACTGTTTTGCTCCAGTGATGTACAGTCAGGAACTTTAAAGAAAAAATTAAAAAACAATTTTGAATAGTTTTACAATGTATGAACGATATTTAAAGAATTTGCGACTTTTGGATAAAATATTATTTGAAGCATAAAAATCTGAATTGACATACGAATATATTTTTCTTTTAAAGAAGATTTAAAAAAAAGTAATTAATTTCAGATTTAAATAAAAGTATATAACACAGTTGAATTATTACACTATATCATACATATTGGAAAAAGTGGAAAAAAGAGACTTTATTGACACATTACCGCATACAGCAAAATGTTAATTTTGCATTACAAAGATTTTTAAAAATTCAGTGACTACTATTATTGAATAGTGTTTTAATTATGTTTTCTTTGAAGTTAGTAAGCCAAATGCAAATAGGTTCAAAAGTTGCAGTAAATGTCTAAATTTACTTGCATAAAATAACGAATGCAGATAGGCAGAAAAATGCTGAAATATCACTAATTTCTCTGTGGACAAGTTACACAGTCACACAGCAAACAAATGAAGATCACATAATATTAAAATTAAAGAAAAAACATCACTACCATAAAAAGTACACAAGAATTTCATTAAGTTAAAAGCAATTTGTATTAACAGGGGGGTAAATATAAACGAAATGCAATAATTCAATCAGTCAGTGGAATGCTTACAACAGCCATTGTTAAACAAGTGGGTAAGTGTGATCGAAGATCGCTCAAAAGGTTTCGTTTAATATTCCTGTCAAAACACTTTTTTATCCTTTCTTTAATAAATTCAAACAAATTCCATTTAGCAAAAAAAAAAAAAAAAAAAAAAAAAGTCATGTTTTTTATAAAGTAAAAATTTACCGGTCTATTTTTTCGTTTTTTCGAATATCTAAACCAGCCGGATAGCGGGCCAAGCCCGCTATTATATTCTGTCATACTAATATCCATCATACGGACTAAATGCAATATTTAAAAAAATAATTTCAAAATTAAACAAATTGTACACCTTCAAAATGTTAAAATAGACGAATATTTCCATAATCGAATTTTCATCACGATTCAATATGTTTCTCAAACTCATATACAGTGATCTCTCACTTATACGTGACCTCTATTACACGCGTTTTTCACTTATGCGCGTTTTTCCCGCAGGCCCGGCCAGCGAAATATTAAAACAATGCTAACAGTTATTCATTTATACGCGAAACCTAAAATGCACCTTTCACTTATGCGCGAAAAAAATTCAAATTTTAGTAAAATCCCCACGCTTTGCTTATGGCAAGAATGTACCCTTCCTGTTCTGTCTCTTGGAATGCATTCATATGCCTTTAATCCATTGTTCGGATTCTTCAAAGAACGCCTTCTTTTTCGCTTGTGATTGACATCGAGAGGGGAGAACGGGTTACATATGAAAATGTTGACGTCACTAAAAGTGTTCCTGAGTTCCAGAATCATCTTTAAGAGGCATTCTGAAAAGCAGAGAAGCTATAAATGCAGCTTATCTAGAATGTGGAAGAAAGGCCAAGAAAAGGAGTCGAATTCAAAGCGGAAAGAACGAAGAATTCGAGAAAGTTTTAGTTATCTGGTTTAAAGAAACTCGTGCATCCAACATTCCTGTAAACGTTGAACTTCTATGAGAGAAAGCCTTGGAATTATCGAAGAGTTATGACATGGAAAAATTTTCTGCGTCACACGAATGGGTTGAGAAATTTAAGATTAGACATGGATTGTCAACTCGTGTCCTTTCTGGTGAAAGTGGAAGTGTCAATAACGAATCTGTTGAACAATGGAAAAAAGACTTGCCTGATTTAGTTAAAGAATACGAACCGAAAAACATTTATAATTGCGACGAAACTGGACTTTTCTATCGAGTGACACCCGACCGAACTTTGGCGTTTAAAGGAGAACCATGCCATGGTGGAAAAAAAGTATGGAAAGGTTAACTGTGTTGCTGTGCTGCAATGCCGATGGTTCGGATAAACTGCCTCCACTAGTCATTGGGAAATCAAAGAATCCCCGATGTTTCAAAAATGTAAAGAAACTTCCATGTGATTATGCTAGTAATAAAACAGCATGGATGACTTCCGGCATTTTTCTGGATTTCCTGCACACATTTGACAGTAAAATGGAAAAAGAGAAACGAAAAATGATCCTATTTATGGATCAATGCCCAGCACACCCAAAAGATCTTTCGCCTCTCAACTATACAAAAGTTGTGTTTTTTCCAGACAATTGCACAAGCAAACTTCAACCTATGGACCTAAGCATCATTCGTTGAGTGAAAGTGCAGTACAGAAGAACTTTAATCCGGCGTCTTCTTGCTGCTATAGAAATGAAACGTTCGGTGAAAGGTGATTTGAAGCAGATCACTGTCCTTGATGCTATTCACATGGTGTGCTCGTCATGGACAAACATTACTGACATCTGTATCAAAAACTGTTTTAAAAAGGCAGGATTTCTGCTCCCAGAAGAAAAGGAATGCGAAGACGATAAAGAAGCACAAAGCGAAGCCGATGTAAGCGAAGGTGATTGGAATGTTATGTCTGGAGGACTGGATTCGTGTACTTTCTCCGAATTCGTGGATAACGACGAAACCTTAATTACAACTGAAATGCGGGATATCAGCAATATGGCTGCGGAAATTGGCAACAATAAAGACGAAGATGTGGAAGACGATGAACGACATGCAGCAAAAGTTCCCCCAACCCACACAACAGCATATGGAGCATTGGAAACTCTGCGGGATTTTTTTCAATTTAATTCCGGAAACGAAAGAAATTTTCGCACCTAGATGAACTTAAAAAGACTTTCATCGACAGTTCTCAAAAACAAAAACAAACCTTTATTGATTTCTTCTTATGACTTCTTTGTAAAGAATATGTAATTTAACAAAAGTTTGATACATATGTAACAACTTTGAATTTTTACATTCTTATTAAATTACATTATATAAACGGCAATTATGTGCGTATTTATTTATTAGTGTATTAGTAGTGTACTATTAGTATTAGTTATGTTAACTTTTCGCGTTTAAGCTTATTTTATGGTTTTTCACTTATGCGCGAATCTCACTTGTGCGCGAAAATTTCGTTGTCCCCTTTGGTCGCACATAAATGAGAGATATTTATATTGATACTCGCTTTTTATTATTCTCAAACATTTGAAAAATTAGTTAAACTTCCCATATGACGTCAGATTTTCTTTTTAATTCTCTAATGACATGATATTAATCTGCTTTGTGTACTTACACATACTCATACTCCTTGTATTATTGAGAAATATTAGACATTTTCAGTTTTATTACGACTATGACGTCAATCAATTTTATTTCATATTAATCTTTTTTTTTTCATTTGGTGAAACTTTTTATTTCATTTTTCACGTGGAAATCGTCTGATAGAAAATTAATTATTGTAGAAGGAATTTCATCGTGGATTTTTTTAATTTTTGGCATCGGCTATAACAAAAAATGTTTAAATTTAATAGGAAAAGGCTGTTAGAATTTTGGTTTTTTATCTCTATTTATTAAAATAATACGAATTTCTCAAATTTTAATATTTTCAGCTCTTTACATCTGATATTCTGATTTATACACAAAGTTTCAACTCTGTAAGTTACATGGTTTTCGAGAATGGCTCTGTGACAGACAGACAACGGAGCGGGAGCAATAGGGTTTCGTGAGATGAACGAAACCCTAAAAACGAAGACAAATCCTTTTATTGTGGGTGTTTAATTTCGTTTACAGATGGATGCTCATAAATCTCGCGAAATTAACAGTGAAGGAAATTTTACTGTCAGAATGGTAAAGATGAAATTTTCAGTAAATGACCTATTATATTTAGCAGGAAATGTTAAATTATATATAAAAAAAAATAGTTCTAGTCTTTCAATATATTTTCAGCTGCTTGGTACCAGATATATAACTATAGATAAAAACAGAGATCTCTTATAAAATCACTTCATTAAAAAATTAGATCGTAAAATATAAAGCAACTTATTAGAAATTTTAATTAGACAAATACAAATAGCTTAAATTCTGTATTTAGTGGAATATAAATGTGGTGATAATAAATAAAAATGAGAAAATATGTTTTATATCAATAGAGATAAATCTTTGGGTAAATATGGTGCATATGCCAGTAAAATATGCACCATATAATCAATCCAATGGAATCCAATCAATCCAATGAATGCTATTTGCTGCATAGTGAAAAAAAAATGATTCTGCACAGTGCTTTTGTAAATGTAACGTTATTTATCTGTAATAATAAAGAAAGAAGTTTGTATCTGTGTGTGTGTTGTGTTGTGTTGTGTTCTGAAGAGACCACTGCACGAAGTCATTAACACTTAAACTATCTTCAAATGTTTTAATTAAACCATTAATGAAATAATTACAGACTCTATAAAAATAACGTTAATTGTATATTCATAAATTAACTAAAAAAATAGAAACATTGATTTGATGTATAAGAAATGAGTTCACTATAATGTATTATTGGAAGTAATGTGTAGAAATTTTCGTGTATTGACACTTTACGCTGATGTGAACTTAAAAATAAAGACAAAATGACAGACGTACAACAATTTTACTTTTGGTGCTAAGCTCAGGAAAAAACAAGTTGGAAAATTGTACGTTAAACATGACAAATGAGGTGCGTTCGTTTCGTTCTATAACTAGTTTTACAATGTAAAAAATCATAGTTGACATTTCAGTGAAATTAATTATATCGTCTGCTATGAACGAAATGAGGATGCCTTTTTTTTTTCTTATTACGTATCCCATGCTTACACATGCCATACTTTTTTTCGACACCAGACAGAGCTGTAAATTCACCATGGAGATCTTGCTTTGCCTCCATGGTTAATATTTCTATGACTCACGATGAATGAATATTTTGTTTATTTGCTTTAATGGATTGAGATATTTGGCTGTTAACCTCATTTTTACTGAAGTTATCTCAGAAGCTATAAATTTTTTAATGTAACTCATATCTCAAGCAAACAAATTTTTTGAACGATCTTTCTAAAAATGTAACTTTTACGCAATTTTATTCGAAAAATTAATTTTGAATAAAAATGGCCGCTTGGCATGTGGAAAAAGATGTGGTTACCCTTATTTGTTTTCCTCGGTCACATGACTTGCGCTTTTATCACATAGATTACGTATAATAAAATTTAATAGAATAAAGAAAGCTTTTATTAATATCTTTTTAAGTTCTGATTCGATTTTCATAAAATTTTAAATGACTCGACAAAATTCTGCAACGATTATATATTAAATTTCAAACCATTCGGTTGGGTAGTTTTTGCCTTTTATATGCGGACAGACAGACAGACAGATCGACGAACAAGACGACGACTATAGGTGCTACGTATTTATATAATTCCAAATGCACCAAAAAATGACTGAAATTAAAAAAAAAATAATATATTTGTGAGACTCCTACCGTCAGAAATAAAATAAAGAGATATATTTTATTATTATATTAAAACACAATCGCTTTAAAAATGAAAGTAAAAGTGTGCTTCTGACAAGGATGTATTTAGTAACCAATACTTGTCATTTAAGAAAAGCATTTGAAGATGTTGAACTGCATTCTGGAACAGGCGAAAAAGTTTCAAATATTTTATTTTTCGAACATTGAGAACACTCCCAGAGATACGATTTTATGTTTTAAATTTTTACTTAACAGCTAACTAAAGAAAAAATAAAACGTTTAAAGAATCTACTCCATCTTCTCTTTCGACACCAATTTGTTCCGCTGTCCTAAAATGCGAGATGAAACTAAGAGAAAAAGACATTTTTATTAGAGCAATTTCGCAGCTTGTTTTGCTCCGGTCATGTAAAGTCAAACTTTTTACATAAAAGAAGAAGAAAAAAACAATTTTGAATAGTTTCACATTGTTTGAACAATATTTAAAGAATTTGTGAGTTTTTTTTTTTTTTTTTTTACTTTTTTACAAAATATTATTTGAAGCATAAAAATTTGAATTGATGATTTAAATATTTTTTCTTTTAAAGAAGAATTTATTTTTTTTTAAGTAAATAGTTTCAAATGAAAAACAAAAACAAAATCCGAATTGTAAGCGGAAGTATTACACTGCATTTATAACATATGTATTGAAAAAAGAAAAAAAAAAACGGCTTTTCTCGCCACATTACAGCTTGCAACAAAATATTACTTTTGCCTGGCATAGATTTATAAAATATCAATTTTATAATTGTTCCTAATTAATATCTTAATTATGTCTTCTTTGAAATGTGTTATCCAAATACGAACCTGTTCAAAAGTTGCTGTAACTGTTTAAATTTGCTTACATAAAGTAACAAATACAGATGACAGAAACATAGTGAAATTTCTCTATTTTGCGGTGGACAACTTATAGCGTCAGATAGCTGTCAAAGAAAGATCGCATAAAACTAAAATTTTAGGAAAATGTTTCTACCAGAAAAATTACATAAGAACGTTTTTAATTTTAAAACAGACAAAAGCAAAACGTAATAAATACAGCGGACAGTAGAATGTTTACAAAACTGAAGTGTTAAAAAACTAAGACGAATCCTGTTATTGCGGGTTTTTAATTTCGTCTACAGTTGGACGGTCATAAATTTCGTAAAATTAACAGTGAAGTAAATTTTATTACCAGAATGGTAAAGAGGAAATTTTCAATAAATCGCCTATTATATTTAGCGGGAAATGTCGAATTATAATAAAAAGGTATAACAACTCAAGAAATTTTCAGTTGCTTGGTACTAGATGTAAAACTATAGATAAATAAGATCTATTATAAAACTTCATTAAAAAATAGATAATGTTATCGTAAAAAGCAAAGCAATTTATTAGAAATTGTAATTAGACAAATTAAATGCTTTTAATTCTATATTGAGCTGAATATAAGTGTGTTGAAAAAAGGTAGAAATGAAAAAAAATATGTTTTACTTCAATAGAGATAAATCCTTTAGGTAAATTTGGTGGGTATGGTCAGTAAAATATTTGATTAAAGCAATGAAATGTCTTAATTCTCTGCATAGTGAAAACATTATTCTGAATATTGCTTTTGTAACGTATTAGATATTTATGTATAATTAAAGTATACTGATATGTATATGTATGTACGTATATGTGTATATATATATATATATATATATATATATATATATAGTGTGTGGGTGTGTACTTTTGGAAATAGGAGAAAGAGCAAAAATGTATAAAAAGAACAAATTTAAATCAGACAAAAATGATTATATACAGATGAAAAATGCAGACAATTTTATCTGCATAATATATTAATTTGTTTGTTACATAATAAGTAAAAAATGTACAGCACAGTCTTTTTATCATTCAAGATTATTTTAACTAACATTCATTAAGATACAACTAAATGTAAATATATTGCTTGAAGGTGGAAGGAGGAAAACATACATAAAAAACATTTAAAAGCAGATTAAAGTCCTTTTAAAATATAATTAATGATTATAATTATTATTAATAATTATAATAAAATATAATATAATTTATACTTTAATGTGCTTTTAAATGTTTTTTATGTATGTTTTTACGCACCTTCAAGCAATATATTTACATTTAGTTGCATCTTAATGAATGTTAGTTATTAAACAAGGTGAATTTGCACTGAAATTTTAACTTTTATTGAACTAAGATTATTTTATTATATTTTAAATACTTTCCATTTAAAATTCAGATACCTGCAGGCTAAAACAAAATAAATATTGCAATAGAACTAACTTAAGAAGAAATAAAATAACATCTGGTTGCATTGGACATGTTTAAGTTGCTTGGACAAGCTGTGTGGGGCCGATGAAAGGTGCTTGCGTATTCGGGGTGAGTTAGCGAGTTCATTGACCTATGAAATCAGAAACAAAAAAACAAAAGATTTCTCAACAAATGACTGATGTACGTCGATTTTAAAGTATCTGTTTTTAGACGTAAAATTGTAATCATGTTTGTGAACCTGTGGACCTCTGCATGAGGTCTTGCTTAAAAATGCAAATGCCTTTCTGAAACATGTTTTATGGGAGTTCTTATAAGTACGATTTCATTTTGTATTCTTATAAATGTTATTTCTTGATTGTATTCCGTAGGTTAACATTTACGTTAATAAAAGGCTGTTGAACCATGAAGATATCACAAGTCAATGCGTATTGCAAAATATTGCGATATTTCTATTAAACATTTATAAAATTCTTTAGAAAGAATTTTATTTATATTAAGATACGAATAGTCAATATGACAGAAAAAAAAAATATCGATGTTAAAAAACAGACAGATGTTTCGCAGCTTCAAAAGCTCCATCATCAGTGCAATGGTTAAAAATATTATAAACAAAAGCATGGAAACATGAAAGAGGTAGCAAATAACGCAGGCCGTGGTCAAGGCATTACTTGCTCTTTCTTACATGTTTCACGCATTTGCTGTAAGTATTTTAACTATTGGACTGATGATGGAGCTATAGAAGCTCCGAAACAGCTGTCTGCCCTTTTAACATCCATAATTTTACTTCTGCTCTTGTCACGTTGCATATACGTATATTAATATATTTGTACAAAGTTAACACCTCTCATATTTATTTTTATTTTTATTTTTGCTTTATGGATAATAATCACCATTTTAGAATTTTTCTTTAGTTGGTGTTAAGCCTTTCACCGTTTGAGGGTTTTTCTTTAGTTGGTGTTAAGCCTTTCACCGTTTGAGGGATTTTCAGAATTTTCATAAGTAGGCTTGTACATCCCAGGATATATATATACACTATATGGCCATTAATGACCGGCAACTTTCAATTTTAGACATTTTGTCGAATATTTAAAAATATACTTGACAGATTCTTCTGGAATTTTAGGATCCAAAAGAACAGGTTTAACTTCATATTTATCAACGTCGATTTGATAAGGAGTATAATTAGGGGGGGGGGCAAAAAAAATTAAGAGAAAAAATAATACTTGGGATCACCCTGTGAAATAAAATGCACGAAATGATCTGTCGCTACAGAATATACATAAGCAGACATTGTACAATATGTGTATTCATTTCTGTAAGAATAGCGTGTATATTAATAGAAATATAGCGATTTTTTAAAAAATTTAAAAAAAATTCTTGCATGTTTTTTGCTTATAACATACGGGATTTTTAACCAAATTTAACGCCAGTTTCAGAAAAATTGACAAAATGTAGTAGAAACAATATAGTATCAATGGAATATAAATATATTAAATATTTAAGTAAATATGGGCAGTTGTATAGAATAATTCTTATCTGCGCATGCGCGAACGATAACAAGGAACTTTTTGCATAATTTAATAATCAACTCTATGGAGCAACTTATTAAAAAAAAACAGTCAAATTTTGTAAAAATTCAAAGAGATATCGGCGTTAGAGTGAGCTGTTTTTTATTTTCTCACTAAAACGCGCTGAATGATAAGGGATTTTCCACAAATTGTCATTTTTTATGTTATACTATTTTCCAATTTTTAATGATACTTTAGTTCTTTTTGAAAAACTACCCTAACGAGCTTATTCGAACAAAAAAAGAATTATCAAAATCAAAGGATCCATTCCAAAAGTATTATAACCTGGTGCAATAACGTTTTCCAAGGCGAACTAAAGTATCAATAAAAAATGAAATATAGTATAAAAATTAAACATGACAATTTGTGGACAATCCCTTATCATTTAGCGAGTTTTAGTGAGAAACTAAAAAACAGCTCACTAACGCCGATACCGCTCATAATTTTTACGATATTTGACTGATTTTTTTTTAATAAGTTGCTCCATAGAGTTGACTATTAAATTATGCAATAAGTTCCTTTTTATCGTTCGCGCATGCGCAGATAAAAAATATTTTATACAACTGCCCATATTTCCTTAGATATTTAATATATTTACATTTCAATTGCACTGTATTGTTTCTACTATATTTTGTCAATTTTTCTGAAACTGGCGTTAAATTTGGTTAAAAACCCTGTATGTTATAAGCAAAAAACGTGCAAGAATTTTTTTTAATTTTTTAAAAAATCGCTATATTTCTATTAATATACACGCTATTCTTACAGAAATGAATACACATATTATGCAATGTCTTCCTATGTATATTCTGTAGCGATAGATCATTTCATTCATTTTATTTCACAGGGTGATCCTAAGTATTATTTTTTTCTTTAATTTTGTTTGACCCCCCTAATTATACTCCTTATCAAATCGACGTTGATAAATATGAAGTCAAACCTGTTCTTTTTATTTCTAAAATTCCAGAAGAATCTGACAAGTACATTTTTAACTATTCCACAAAATCTCTAAAATTGAAAGTTGCCGGTCATTAATGGCCATATAGTGTATATACTGATCGCAGTTTCTTTTTTTTTTTTTTTTTTTTTTTTTTTTTTTGTCATTTTTAGAAAAAATAAAAATTATTTACTTTTTTTAAATTTTCTCATAAATTTTATGTTTCTAAATTTGATTCTATATCCCTTTTTTAGCTATGAAATGACTGTACAAATGTCTATATATCTAACTTCTAAACAACAAAAGAAATAAAATCTTTATATATTTTAATCTAATCCAAATTTGTAATACATGCGATGTAAATCAATATTGGTAAAATGGGGCAATATTGCCCGAATATTGGTATGTCCAAATGTGTTTTTCAGTTTGGTATTGCAAGATTTTTCACACGATATACAAAAAGAAAAAAAATCAAGTACCTTAATTAGCCCCCTAAATTTTTCCTAAACATATCTGCGAATGACTAACAATCTGAAAATATGTGGGTAGAAAAGCTTTATAACTTTCCCAAGTTTGAACATTCCACGTCCCATAGTTTACGAAAAAAAGGACTCTGATAGACGGACAGATGGACACAGGGGTGATCTTATAATGGTTCCGTTTTTCCTTTTACTTACCCATCATACATAGTATAGGGTAAGTCTTGTAATCGTTTTGAAAATCGATTTTTCTTTTCTTTTCTTTTTTTTTTTTTTTTTTTTTTTTTTTTGTTTGACGGATTTACACGTTTCAGACACTGGAGATTCCGAAAAACATATTTTTAGAAAAAAAAAAATGCCGTCCATCTGTGTGTCTGTAAACGCTCTATCTCCCGAAAAATTTGAGATAGAGACTTGCAATTTGGTATGTACTTAGTATGTAATAATGGGAAGAAGCCTATTTAATTTCAATAACCTCGATTAACCGGAACTATTTTTTTCGGACTCTCGAAATATTCGTTCTGATAAAAGGTATGTAAAAATTTTCGAAATTGTTTATTTTAAGAAATGAATATAAAAGACAATAAAAAAACAAATTTTGCATAAAGCATGAAGTCGATCGGATAATGAGTTGCCGTGATATTTGGAATGCTATTTTACCACACTCTTCGATTTTTTATGACCCTGTATTTCATCCAAATTTCACTTCAAAGATATATTTTAATTGGAAATTTGACGCTTAATCAGATGCAATAAACCGCTAGTTAATAGGATTATTATTTTTGGAGTTATAAGGAGCTTTCTTTCAAGCAATTCAGTAATCGAGCCTTTAAAGTTTATGACGTCATCAAGCCACGATTTTATTTGAATTGAAATGCATTTTATAAGTAGTTTACACATTTTTATTTTAATATTTTACATTATGCATATCAATGTTGGGTAAGTATTACGGTGGCCCCCAACGACTAGTTTAAGTACGAAACACTAAGAAGGACAAAAAATATCATGGAAAGCTCAAGTAAATTTAATTTCGCACATAACGATTAAAGAAAATTTAGTTGAGAATATTTGTATTTTATTCCTGAAGAATTATTGTAGTAGTATTAATATTTTCGCATATTTAAATGAGAGTGCAGATAACTTCTTACCTCTTACTTTACATTTATTATATTTTTTTGTTGTTGTTAATTGTACAAGTACTTTTGTGTGTCTGTGTGGAACATTTTCACGCGTCTTTAATGAAAGATACGAATGAATCATTTTCCTTAAATAAACATGCAAACATTCGTATTTTCTTTCTAATATTTTCATAGCATAAGTGTTGGGAAATGAAATTTATTTTCAATTAAAAAAATATATATTCATTCATACAACTTAAACAACTTATGATGACACATTATTACAAGATGTTTTTTCCCCTTTCAGTGTTAATTTTTTTTTATTAGATTAAGCTTACATTATAGCCTTTGATTAAAATTTTCCAATATGTTATATTCATACAATTATTGTATAATATGCTGACTTCTAATTTCATTTATCGAGATCAAAATTTCTCTCTGGTGGAAATTTCCAGAAACTGACACAAAAACTATCCAAAACATCAAACTAATCTATAAAAGTAATGTAAAGCCCTGTGCGCAATTCTTTTATGCTAGATTCTGGTCTTTTCGGTCACCGTTTATTTGGGACAAAATGGAAAAATCAAAATCAAAAACATCATTAACTTTACTTCTGATTGTTGGGGCAGCCGCTTTACTGAGACAAATCGTGATAAAACCAAAGTGTCCCAAGTAACCGAAATCAACTGTATTATATTAGGTGATACACCTAAAAAAAAAAAAAAAAATCTGTCAAATTAAGGGGAAAAAATGTCAATTTTGGTGGCAATGAAAAACAGTATTATTTACAGAAAATACCTAATATTTTAACGACGTTAATACTGTAACATTTATAGAGATAAACTGTTATTTTAACAGAAATATTTTGAGATTTTTACAGAGAAAGCCTAAATTTTTTAGTCATTAATTTTCAAAAAAGTTACACTTTTAAATTTTTATCTTGTCCCTAGGTCTTATTGTCCTTGTTCTGATAAGTACATCAGTCAAAATTCCATTATTCTATGACCAAAACATACAGAGATATACTTTAGCTTTTTATTAAATTTCGGAAGTTCTGCCTCTGAAAACGGACAGATGATTTTTTGGAGCCAGAAAACTCGGAAATTTCATAAAATTCAAAGTATAACAACATTTTTTTGTAGTTTTTATTTACAGAAGAATTGAATCGTTACTGCTGTATTCGTCAGAGTAAATAGAATTTTCTTCTAAATATAACATACATGTGACCCAGGGACCCTATAAAAATCTAAAAAGTGTAACATTTTGAAAATAAATGGCAAAACTAATTATATAATATAATCATAATTCCCACTTTATTTTGAACACTTTTGCAATTTCCATTACCTACACATCTCCCAATTTTTAAAACATGTTTAAATCTTTTCGGGACATACTGTATGTTTATTTATATACAAATGTGGGAAATGGGAAAATCAAAATAAAAAAACATCATTAACTTTACTTCTGATAATTCGGACAGCGCTTTATTGAAACAAATCGCGCTAAAATCAAAGTCTCCCAATTAACCGAAATCTAATATATTATATTAGGTGATATTGATTCGGTAAACATTTTAAGATAGAGAATAAATAATTTCTAAAATAGTCTGTATATTATATATAAATATTGATATTAAAAAAACGAATTTGTATAAAACAATATAAGCAATGAAAAATACTAACACATAGTTTATAATAGGAAAAATATAGATTTATCTTACTTCATGCGGCGTCAATAAAGACGCTTTTCATTTTAGGGCGGTGAACATATTTTTTAGATCCTCCCACAATTAGTGAGAAAATTTCGAATAGCCCGTAAAGAACGAAATGGGTGACGATTTTTTTGGGGGAGGGGGGGGGGGAGCGCGCCAAATGATTTTGAATTATTGAAAACAGAAATTACAATCAAAGAAGTCGAAGAACTTTTTAAAAAAATAGAATTCATCAAATATAATTTGATAGACATAGATCCAGACAGCAGTAGAAGTATGCAAGGTGCACCCAAGTTTACAAAATCAAATTAAGTCTTACGACCAGATGTATATTCCATAAAGAAGAAAAGAAACTGTGCGATGGACAAGTTTTTACTTATGTAAAAGCGCATGAAAGTTTGATGTAATCAAATCGTATTACAGTAAGTTTACAATCAAATTATATAAAATTTTAATAATTAATTGAATATTAAGTAAGCTAACTTAAAGAACATAAAAAACAAACCTAAAAAATTACATTAATTCAAAATTAAATTTAAAATCGATTTTACTGTTTCTTGATTTTCACTTATTAAATTAGCTCATACGTTAATTTTAATGGAAGTTCCTGAAAATTAGATAAACTTTTAATAAAATGTTTCAAATGAAGCTGCAATATGTACTTTCTAACAATGCCTAAAACCAATATTGCAGAAAATTTATTACAGTGCCTATTTATGTATGTTCCGTTTTTAAGAAAATTGTTTGTGGAAAATTGTAGCTTTAAATCGATATTTTCTTTTTAACAGAATACGTCGTTTTAAAATAAAATGCTTTTCCGCATTTCAAAGAAAAATAGCGGGTGCAGAAATTCAAAGTGTGTTGAAAAAAGGGTCGAACGGGGGAGAAGTTGCCGATTTAACTTTTAAAACATACATTTCTTTTCGTCCAAACTCTGACATTTTTATAAGTTATAAATATTTGAAATTTTTAAGAGTGAGTGTCTGAAGCTTGCGTATTATTTCATATAAAAATATTAATATTTAGGTTCAAACAGTTTTTAGTTTAGTAAAAAAAGGGGCAATATCCACCCGCGTATTCATGTTCTGACATAATTTTAAGGGTTTTTTTTTATGTTTTTACTCGTCTTAATTTTTCGAGATTTTTATATGTGATGTAAATAAAGTTCCAAAGAAGGTGTAAAAAACGTGTGTTAAAATATCAATAGTTAGTTATTTTTATCCTAGAAAAAAAAAAGTGTCCCCAAGAGTCGCGAAAATTCTCCCAGTAACTATTTTTTTGAACGGGTTAATATTCGTATTTTATAAAATGAATTATGCCGTTGCGTCGTAGGGAAGGAAGCATGTATCTGCTTTAAGTGGGTATTTTTATTTATTTATTTAATTATTATTTGTGTGTGTGTGTGTGTGTGTGTGTGTGTGTCTCAAAATTGAGCACGATACGGCTTCGAAATAAAATTGGGAAAAACCGCAAAATTAAGACCTTTTTAGGGGTTAAAATTCGTATTTTGTTATGCAGGTGGCAGCGTTCGAAAGTAAAAAATAAACGATCTTCCATGCTAGAGAGTTCCGGAAAAACCAACGCGTGCCATTTTGAGAAAAAGAAATACATTTCATAACAGTTCCTTAGAGTCTTTAATTAATATCTCAGTTGATGAATTAACAAGAACGAAAAATCATGCGTCAAGCATAGATTATGTAATACTTTCCAACGCTTCCAGAATAATTTTACAAATCATTACCGTTTAATTGTCTGAAAGATAATATCTAAATAAACAATTTGTAAAACGCATAACATATTTAAAAACGTAATTTCAGGAATTTCTAACATATATTTCCAACATATACAATATTCGGAAAAATATCCGAATACTTTTATTCAGCCCTATATATGATCTATAGATTTGTATATATACTACATAGGATGCTAAATTTTAGTTTAGTTAGGAAACGCGTAGCACAGTTTAAAATTCTCCTTCTGGAATTTCTGTCAATAAACGGAAATGTGTTCGCGAACTTTTGTGCTGCCCTGTATATGAAATACAAAATTTATACACACCAAGTAATAGACAAAAAGTTAGTTAAATTTAGAATCGCGTTCAGCAACTTAAAATGCACTTCCAGGAATTATTGTTAACAGACAGTAGAGAATTATTTTGTGTGTCCCTGTAAATGAACGATGACTGCTATACACACAATATTCTGTAGTAAGCCTGTTGTAACGCACCTTAGTGATATATATAAATTTCAATCCGTTTAAAATAGTGAAACATTATTTAATTAAACCGCAAACGATTTTTCTCCGTATACCGTAATGTAACGGAATTCTTTTGACTGTCCCTGTAAAGTAAATATAAGTGCTATGCACACCATATTTCATATTAAGCTTCTTGTAATGCATTTTAGTGATATATATTAATTACAACGTATTTGAAATTGTGTAACATCATTAAAATAAACCGCAAATGATTTTTCCCCATAGACCGTAATGTAACGGAATTCTTTTGAATGTCCCTGTAAAAAAAAAAAAAACTATAACTGCTACATACTTTTGTTGAAATAAGGAACATGCCATAGATAACGACAATAACATAAAAATTGCATGGCGATCCGATCATATTTACTGGAGTTAGAGCACGGACAGACGGCAAACGGCCATACGGCATACAAACCGAAGTCATAAACACTTTTCAACTAGGTTGGAAAGTGTTAAAAATGAAAAATCTGAGCCTCAAGTGCATTCGGACCTGCCTTGAATTATCCTCATAAAAATTTTCCGACCTCTGAGCATGGTAGATTTTCCTAGCCATCGCCAACAGATACACTTACAGGCACACAGATTCTCTTCTTCTATTGGTACATATGTATTAAAATCGAATATACCTATATAGGAAAATAAACCTCTCAAATCCATTCCAAAATTCGCCCAATGTGTCAAATTTACTTATAAAAAAATCAAAATCAACGTTATTTTTTTCTTTTGATCATATGATTGAATATATTGGTAATTGTAATAAAAATGTCTTTATACTTACGCTAGCTTAATTTCAACACATATCCTATATAATTAATTATTCCGTAGAATGTTTTAAGATAGCCCTGATTTATGCAAGGTGTCTTTTCTTATTATTCACGAATAGTCAATTTCTAAATCGTTTAATTTAGAGGTACAGTTCTAAATGCGAATACATTTCTAATGTTATTCTTCATCATGTAAATACTCATTCACGTCAAAACAGTTATTTATTAAAAAATTGCGAAATTCGAATTTTTGTACAGACATTGTGTCCTTCAAGTTAAATGTAGAAAACCTTTCTGTATGCTCTAACAAGTAAAACAGTAAAAAATCCATTTTTGCACCTTTAAAATGTACAGAGTTTTGATAGTTTGAATTTTATAAATTCCCAGTTTTCCTGTCACAAAAAACAACTGCGCCGGAACATGAATCATGTAAATTTTCTGCAGAACTGCTCTTGTAATATTTCTGAAAACAGATAAAATAGTTGAAAGTTACCACGATTGTGGTCATCGGTTATTTGTAATTATTTCAAATTAAGATTGAGTGATTTTACGAAGCGCCATGTTAAACGACATTAAAACTATCTGACACTTTGAGTAATGGAACACTTTGTCCGATCTTCTTATTAAAACTTTTGGTTCCTTCAATCCTTTAATTTTCCGTAAGCTCATAGTAAAATAAAGCCTTTTAGTATAGCTAAAACATAAGAAAATTTCAAAATTTCTTGAACTTCAATAAATTTTTATATGCTTACTTAAATAGCATTGTATCTAAAATTACATTTTGGGAAATGTCAAAGTTTTTCAGCTTGTACTAAACTGCTTTAATTGTACAATGTTTGTATATCAAATAACCATGTTGATATTTTATGGGAGGGGGTTGGGGTCCCATCAGTAAATTATTTCAACAGGAAGCAACGATGCGATAATACAAGGTCATCAAAAAAGAATGCCGGGATTACAAATTTGTATTACGCAAATAAAGAAACACATAGGGACATAAATTTAGTATTAAAGCATTAAGAAAAGTACCAAGTTTTATATCTATTTCAATACGTTTCGATATGTGTGCCAATAGTCTTTCGACAGACGTCAAGTCGATATTCATTTCCCTCCATGTCCTTTGAAGCATCTCTGGAGTAACAGTTTCAAATACGGTTATGAATCGACGTTTTAAATGGCTGATATCAGTAATTCTTTCACTTACACAAAATTCTTAATGTATTCCTAGAAGACGAAGTCCAGAGGCGTAAGATCGGGGCTTCGTGGAGACCACGGAATTTGGTAATCTAGTGAGCTGAGGAAAAACTTGTTTCACTACATTTCAACACAAGTATTATTTCCGAACGTTAAGAATTAATTTTTTATAAGGGTGCAAAATCCCGGCAATCTTTTTCAATGACCCTTTATAACAGACAGAAAATAAAAGGACCCAAACTAGAATTTAAAAAAAAAAAAAAACAGTTTTATATACTTTATTACAAAGTACGTACGAGAAAACTTCCGAACTTTTCATAATTCAGATCTTAAGAAAACAGCGGTTCAAGATACAGAATTTATATAATTCGAAAAAACACCTGTTACTTTAAGAAAACACTGTTTATATTAAAAAAACAACTGAAAGGAAAGAAAGAAGTTGTTTTTATTTGGGTATCTTATCTTCTAAATATGAAATGCTTTTTTATTCAAAGTAATTTTTTTTAATCGCATTCCAATTTTTATCTCGCCCAGTTTCAATATTTTTACATTTTTTGTGTTAGGAATCACCACACTGTTAAAAATTTGCAGCAAACTGTCCAGTCATTTGAGCGTTTTGTAGAAAACGCTTACATAACCACAATTTAACTATATTCTGACCATAAAATGAGCATTAATACGGTAAGAATATAGTTAAATTACGGTTATGTAACCGTTTTCTACGAAAACGATTAAATGCCTGGACAGTTTGCTGCAAATTTTTAGCAGTGCATTGTGGAACTTTCTTCATTCACTCCATTTGGAACTTTAAATGAACATTAAATAAATATGTTTTGAATTCTTTTAGTAAGTTTGGATCTCATAAAATGTGATAAACTAGAAAATTCTTCGTTTTGTATTATCGTTGAAGTGAAAAATTGTAGTAAAAAATCCCTGACAGCTCGGCCTACAGGCACAGGTAGATTTCGAAGACGCAGACCGTGGGGCGGCTGTTTGTTGGGAATTGCGGAAGAAATTACCTTTTTGCCATGATGCGGCAGTTGGAACCGCCCACTTCGTAACGTAAGTTTTTTACTGGCGGAGCCGGCAGAGATTTTTTTTTTGCTATAAGGGTTGGTCCTATAAAAAACTTGTCAATATAAACGTTTTAGATAATATTAAGAGGATTTATAATAAACTTTAGCGGATTTGATATCTTGTGAATTGACGAAGTTATGAATTTTTTTCTTCAAATCCCCCACCCTTTTCCTCCTTTGAGGCCATTTTTAATTATATCAAAAATCTGGCATACATAAATTTTCGGCCCTTTTCCTAGAAGTAATAATAACTTTAAATGGATTCGATACGTATCATAATTAAGAAATTATGGGTTTTTTCTGTTTCCACAAAAAGCCCCCAATTTCCCACCCCCTTCGTTTGATTTTGCCCATTAACGAACATGACCGAGATTTTATGCCCCTTGATTTTATGTATAAGTTTGGAAGAGATTTGTGCAGAATTATTGACGTTATCGTGTCCATTAAAAAGTGACATAGATAACTAGATAGATAGATGGATAAAGTTTTGAACTGGGGGTGGTTTTGGGTTCTGTGCGTCATAATCGGCGTAGATCTGCAAAATTTTTCCAAAAATTCCAACTTAGGGAGAACGTAATAGGTAGTATTTCTTACGAAATCTACCTAAAATACTCATAATTCGAATTTAACGTAGTTGCTCTTGGAATGTATTGTACTAATAATCTGACCCGATTCACACGACCATTCACCTTTTCACTCAGTTGGACATTTTCAATACTTAATTTGACTATAGTTTTGAATTTCATATTTACTCCTTCAAAAATAGGATAAATTACGGTTGAAATGAACACAAATTATTCGTAAGATTAAAAAATGTCATAATAACTCACGAAATTTTTAGTCTTACTTTAATTTCTAAGATATTAATTTTTTTGTAATTTTTAATGAAATTTCTGTTATAGGGACAACTAAATCATCCGATTAATGTTTATAAAAGAAAGAAAGAGGAATTCAATATAGAATATAGTTATATTTACTCATTTTCTGATTAATTTAAAAAAAAGCAACTTTAAAAGATGGTAAAAAAAAAAATATTTAAAATATATTTTTCTTGAACATTCGAAGATGTAAAAATGTATTTTCACACATTGAAACTTCATGAGTTCGCACTTTATGGAGAACAAAAATAGTCTTGTCTACAAATTGACATCTAGAAATCAATACATCGTAGTTTTTTCTTTTTTTAATTACAATAAAACAAAGAGGTTAGACATTTTTAAGCTCCTTGCATTCAACTAGACAATTATTGCTCCCTATTATATACAAGAACTAAAATCTGGCGGTTAAAACTTTTCACAAGGACGCTAAAAGTGAAATGGTTTTGCGCGTAAAAAATAACCTTTTTGAAGCTTTTATTTAAAATCATAAAATTTAAATTTGTTAAAATTCCGTCACTTCAATTCCTCGAACTTTGAATTAAAAACCAAATCTTGAATGAACGAAATTCTTTTGACAAATATTGCAACTAAAAATGCGCAATTTCATTGGAAAAAAACTTTCTTCCTAGATTGTAAATGTTATTTCATGCTTGAAATTTAGTATGTAATAATGTTATTATTTTAAATATTTTGTAATTGTACAAATCATTAGATTCAGTTTTCCCTCAAACGATCTCATGCAATTAAAATGCAACACATAGAATTGCCCTACAATACTAGTATGTACCTTAACTTAGTCAATGAAAGAAATTCGGTAATTGCAAGAAATTGTATTGTAAAAAACAAAAACACCAAAAATAATATCGGAGAATATCACAGCGAAATCTGCTGTTAATTCGTGTGCTAGAAATTGTTACTGTTAAACTTTCGATGATTAAATAAATCTTTTCTGCACTTAAGAGAAAGTATTAAATTTTAATTTTTGAAGCAAAAAATATTCCCCCGAAATAGACAGCAGATTATGTAGCGTTTTTCTTCTTACAGTGTATACGCTTCCTTTATGACCATCTTCAATGATAAAATTGTTTACGGCATAGTTTTTAATTATAAGATGATTTTTTTAAGTCAAAGATTTATATTCAGAACATAACTGAAAAACTTCCGTTTTTTTTCCCTTTCTTTTACCAAATCAAATAAATATAATTTCAAACAGCAAAAAATATTTTTTTTTTTCTAGAGGACTACTTGTCATTTATTTTTATATATTCGCTAACTTAGTTTCCAAACAAAAGTTTTTGGGTTTACATGAATAAATCTACAAGGGATATTATAGTTTAGAGAGAGAATATTGTAACTTCTGTATGTGATTATTAAGTAATTATTTTTATTTAATAAAATTTATGTTTTCATTTGACTTGAGAACAAACTAGAATGTTGATAGATATGTAAGTATTACGAATTCGTTAAGTCACATAAATTAAAAGTACATACACATCGAAGCGTTGCAGATATGATTATTATTTTAATCTTTTAGAATTATGAATGTTTATGTTAATGTAGTGTATAAGAATAATTTTTGATAAGAAAAAGAACAACCACAGCGTGTAGAAAAATGAGATTTTTATGAGAACATAAATAATAAAAGATCAACAAATGTTTGAGGGTTTTTCACCGTTAAAAGAACCGTAAAAACAGTTAATAATAAAATATAGGACAGAGCAGATGGCATCATGGGTAAATGGTTCTGCCTTCTCCATTTTCGTTTTCGATCAGTCTTTAGGTTGAACACAAACGCATCTTTCATAAATAATATTCAATCTAGCTCATGGAAAGAGTATCTCTGCAAAGTCTAAAATGGATGATCAGCTAAGTTCCATGTTTAAATAAATAGGTTTGTCTTTCGGAACTGCAGCGAATGGTCCGATAGCGATGTGTTCTATATGATACATTGACAGAGAAGTCACGCGATTTCACACACTCAGTTCAAATATTTCACATAGTCACTCAAGCTTCGTATTCACTAGCTTGGATGATTTAGCGTGATCTTGCTTCTGAGAGCATCTGAAATGAGAAATATCGTAATTATAAAATGCATGCAAATTTAAGATTAAAACTAAATTTACTCATTTATTTAAACTTAATTGGAGAATTTTGTTTTCTTTAATGAGGTATTTGGTGAAATACAGTCGATAATTTTAAAACATGTTTTAAATGCTCATTTTTCGTGATATCAGATTTTTCACCTTTGATGATGCTATATTTATAATAGGGTTTAAACAACTTTCAAACGTGTCAAATAAAAAAATGAGTGAATTTTTAACAGTCAAAAACATTCTATATATAAATTTGCGCACATATTTTATGTTTACTTGATGGGAAAAATTATTAAAAATAAATTCTTTGGCTACAGTTGACGACAGTTCTGTAATGTAACTACAGTTCTGTAATGCACTGACAGTTCTGTAATGAAAAGACAGATCTGTATGTTAGTAACCAAAATGGCTAGATTTTTATGGGATGATTTGATAAGTTTTTGTAGGATTTTTTAACAGTCGTATATTATTATGGTAGTATGTATGTGTAGTATGCATACCATAGTACGGTTAGAAATATAAACGAAAGATATCCAAGAACTTTCAATTAATTGAATAATTTAAAAAAGAGGAAAATGAGTTATTAAATACTTAATTTGGTTACCTGATTACTCTTTTAAAGTAATTATAATATTCTTAGTAGAAATTTTTAAAAAGATATTTGCTTGATAAAAGAAATATTTGGACTACTAAGGAAAAAATATCTTATATGTGGATAAATTTTGATCTGATATTCTAATTATACATTAATAATACTTAAATATACAGTTTTTAATACATTTGCTAATGTCGATAACATTAAAAAATAATCTTTAATAAAGGACAATCTCATCCATACAATGAAAATTTATTTTTCATGCAGTAAAACATTCTCGTATAGTTTAATTTTTACAACTTTTCAGTTCAACGAATTTCATGTCTGTTTGTTTATACAGTATGCATAAGCAAATGCATTTCATCCTGGGATAAATACAAAAAAAATTAAGACTAATAACAACCGAAAGAAAGTATTGTACGCAAATACAAACTGAAAAGAAATGGATACATATAATACGAAATGTAAACAAATTTAAAAATTAAATCACAGTAAAAGTCATACATTACAAACTCTGAGAATTTATTGCTTAATAGAAAATGATTATGAAATGCAATCAGATTTAAACAAACAAGGGAAGGTTTTTCCATAATTTTAATCTTAGTATTTCTCTCGAAGCAATAAAGTAAAAATAATTATTAATAAATAATATGCTATTTAATATCAATATAACTTTCAATTTTATTTAGTTTATCATTTTTTTCATGGGATGATTAGGTAAGTTTTGGTAAGATTTTTCAGCTCTCGTATATGATGGTAGTATGTATGGTTAGAAATATAAACGAAAGACATCCAAGAACTTTCAATTAATTGGATAGTTTAAAAAAAGAGAAAAATGAGTTATTAAATACTTAATTTGGTTACCTGATTTGAAGTAATTATAATATTTTTAGTAGATTTTTTTTAAAAAGATGTTTGCTTGATAAAACCAGTATTTGGACTACTATGGAAGAAACATCTTATATGTGGATCAATTTTGACCTGATATTATAATTATTGTAAATATACATTTTGAATACATTTGCTAATGTAGATAACATTAAAACAATCTTTAATAAAGGACAATCTCATCCATACAATGAAAGTTTATTTTAATGCAATAAAGCATTCTCGTATAGTTCAATTGTTACAACATTTCAGTTCAACGAATTTCATGTCTGTTTGTTTATACAGTATGCATAAGCAAATGTATTTAAGCTTGGGATAAATACAAAAAAATAAGACTAATGACAACCGAAAGAAAGTATTGTACGCAAACACAAACTGAAAAGAAATGCATAGATATAATACGAAATTTAAACAAATTTAAAAATTAAATCACAGTAAAAGTCATACATTACAAACTTTCAGAATTTATTTTTTTAATAGAAAATGATTATGAAATGTAATCAGATTTAAAACAAACAAGGGAGGTTTTTTTTCATAATTTTAATCTTCGCATTTTCTTTCGAAGCAATAAAGTTAATTAGGAATAAATAATATGCTATCTAATATCAATATGATTTTCAATTTAATTTAGTTTATCATATTTTTCCTTTCATAAGTAAGGAGACTGTATTGATTTAATACATTTTAAACTTAAAACATTACATCAGATTTTTTTTTTTTTTTGAAAAGTAGTAATTTTTATTTTTTAGATAACTTGCATATTAAATATATTATAAAAGACAGGATTTTTACAAAGAGATGAGAATGCAAGGAAGTGAAACAAAAAATAACCATTTATAAACTTGATTTAAAAAAATTATACCTTAAAAAGGTGCATTGCTTTTTCAGTATCTTCTAGATAAGTTCTGATTTTGTGAATTGGAATTATTGTACACTGTGTCATAGGGACTAATATCTGTTCTATATGGGTTATCAATTCCACAGCTTGTACCAAAGGAGCTATCTCCTACAAAAAAAAGTATGTTTGTATTACAAATTGCGATATAAATTAATTTTAATTCATTCTATTTCCAATATTTCAGTAGATGAGAATGGATTACAAAATGCATAAATAACTGTATTCAAATATTAAAATCATATCTTAAAAAAAAAAGCAGAAAGGAATTTTTGCGAACATGAACTAAGTTGTTTTCAAATTAAGCACTAAAGCACTAAACTAATAAAAATATAGGAAAAAAATTAGTTATTTCTAAGGAAAAAATATATAAAATAACTTCTTAAAATAATATATATATATTACTACAGAAAGAGTTTAATTTGTGTTGCTCAGGTATTATAATATAAGAAATGAAATCACGTGTATACTTGATGTGAAGCTGTATTTACATTAAAAAGAAAATATTAAATTTAATGCGTAAATTGCATTTTCGGGAAATACCTCCACATTACTTTGATAAAAATTAGATACCCGTTGGTGTTATTAAATCCAGAAGTATTTTACATGCTCATGGCTCGAAAATAGTAAAATTTACCACAAGCCATCCTGCGCAAGTTCGACTTAATAAAGAAAATCTATAAAGTGCTTTACGGGGAGGTTCTCCTGATAAGAGTTGATTTATAGAGTATTTCCGATTTTTTTTTTTTTTTTTTTTTTTTTTTTTTGAATTAATGAACATGGAAATAAAATTATTTTTAGAATTTAATTTACTTTCGTCTTTCGGGGCTTTCGTCTCTGAGTGAGAATATTATATAAAAATGTTGATATTTCAATCGATCTAAATTCCTTCAATGTTCAAGGCGTGCGCAGTAAATCGGTTAATTGGTTGAACTCTCATAATAATCATCTGAAAGAAAAGAAATCGCACGTATTCTTTAATTATACTATATTAGTTGGATGCCAAACCTCAAAATGATAAGATACATCAAACTTCACCGAATGACAGCTGTTTGAAATTTAAGGTCAATTTTTGACACTAATATTTCACTTTCGAAACTGTTTTAAAAATCCAAATTTAAAAAAAAATAACTTTTTGAAGGCTTTAACACCAAGAAAAACATTTTAATTTGCAAAACACAAAGTGTTGATAGCTTGAAAGGTTTAAGCGTGATAACTTATACCGATGAAAAAAGATTTAAAAAATGTTGTGATTAAAGCTATAGATCAGTTCTTTTGTCAGCGTGACAACGGTTCGTTCAACAGGTTGCCCCGGCATAAAAATGGGGAAGAAACCTTTATTCTGAGGGTATATATATTAAACAATTAAAAAATTCAAAAAATGAAAAAAAAATTAAGTTTTCAAGAAGAACCTCCGCTTTAGTAGTGTTGATATAAATATTGAACTAAAAGAGAAAAAGCGGTTTGAAACAGAAAATACAGAATATCTCTCACATTAAAAAGAAACAGAATTGAAAGTTTTCAGGATATCGAAAAGTTTCGAGAGAAATTCTCCCAAATTATAAGCGAAATTCATCCCTGTGCTATACAGTAACTGGAAGGTGACAAAGGGAAATTAGAACACTCTACATTTACCCTGTTATTATGCTATTAATCCAGTTAAATACTATCTATTTCAGAAGAATAAATATATCGACATATACCTGGGCATGTCAACATATGGTATTGGAGGCTCAAATGAGGGGGTCGGGGCAAGAAAGTGCCAAGCTACATTTTTGGTGAAATAAATCTAACACTGTAATTTGTTGCTTAATATTGTAAATTATAATATCCAACATATAATTTGTTTCTAATGTCACTTGGTTGCAGCATATGTGACAGGTTTCGTTTTTGCTCCAGACGTTTATGCCCCTTGTGAAGATAGCTAATTTATAAACAAGTAATAGTAATATCATTAAAGTAATGCTATATTGTTACGCAGAATATCTCAGATGTTACTAAGACATTGGCGAAACAACTTTAGGTTATACATCTTGATTTGAGTATTTGATCAAATTTTCAAACTGAAATATCTCAAAAGTTCAAAAATGTGGCTTGGCACTCTCTTGCCCCTACCCCCTCAAATGTACAATCTTGTGCTTTTAAGATTTAAATATTTTATATAAAAGCCCCATAAAAATTAGAAACACTACAGATTCGTTTTGGATCTTATAAGACATAATTAATGTTTAAGAACTTTATGTAACACGCGATAAAAGTGACAAAATAGTACAGATTTCTTTCAGATCATAATAATAATTCATCAACTGTAAAGGTACTCGTGTTTAAAAGACAAACGCAGAAGGCGAAGTGCGAGATGATTCACCTTGTGTGTTTCCCCATGAGCAATCTGGAGCTGTAAACTTGATGAAGCACCAGTAATATTTTGTCGTCCTTATGGTGTGATTATACAAAGTTCTGAAGTAATAATGATCTGTCACCAGTTTCTCTGGACTTTTTTACCTCTTAACCACTTGCCGTGGCAATTAATTCACCGATGCAACTACGTGGCTGCCCTCACAATTTTGAGCATAACATTTTCGCAATAAAAAGGTATTCGCCTTCTTTAATGACAGATATTCTGCTGTTAAATAATACGAAGATTACTATTAAAATAACCTGGTACGATACTTGGAATATTGTCAACTAATCCTCAAAATATTTCGACATGAGCTGCAAATCTTTCCAATGATATAAGATCAGGTCAATATTAGTAGTTAACCGTGTGCTTACCGTTCATTATCCCCTTCGCGGCAGGCAGTGGGAATACATGCCTTATAGGGTGCGCAAAACCCTTGAATTTGAATATCAGTATTTTTTTTAAATTCTTTTATTTAATATTACTTGGGTTTTATATGTAATGATGGAATTTTGTAGTCTGTTTTTCACTCGTTTCCTGTTAGCTAGCATTATAAAAAGTTATGTACACAAGTGTACTTCCGGTGACAATATCAGTTTAATTACTTACCCATCATACGTAGTATAGGATAAGTCTTGTAATCGTTTTGAAAATCGAAATTTTTTTTTTTGACGGATTTACACGTTTCAGACACTGGAGATTCCGAAAAACATATTTTTAGAAAAAAAAAATTGCCGTCCGTCTTTGTGTCTGTAAACGCTCTATCTCCCGAAAAAATTGAGATAGAGACTTGCAATTTGGTATGTACTTAGTATGTAATAATGGGAAGAAGCCTATTTAATTTCAATAACCTCGATTAACCGGAACTATTTTTTTCGGACTCTCGAAATATTCGTTCTGATAAAAGGTATGTAAAAATTTTCCAAATTGTTTATTTTAAGAAATGAATATAAAAGACAATAAAAAAACATAAATTTTGCATAAAGTATGAAGTCGATCGGAAAATTAGTTGCCGAGATATGTGGAATCCTATTTTCCACACTCTTCGCTTTTTCATAACCCTGTATTTCATCCAAATTTCACTTCAAAGATATATTTTAATTGGAAATTTGACGCTTAATCAGATGCAATAAACCGCTAGTTAATAGGATTATTATTTTTGGAGTTATAAGGGAAAAACCTCTTTCAAGCAATTCAGTAATCGAGCCTTTAAAGTTTATGACGTCATCAATCCACGATTTTATTTGAATTGCAATGCATTTTATAAGTAGTTTACACATTTTTATTTTAATATTTTACATTATGCATATCCATGATGGGTAAGTATTACGGTGGCCCCCAACGACTAGTTTTTTTAAACTTTAATTTGTAAATATTTTTAAGGTATTTTCCTTTAGCCGGATGCCGGCGATAAATCTCCTAATATTCTTTAGGGTTATAACTGTATACGAGTTACAAAAACAATGGAGTTAATTACACGCCAAACTACGCCAACTGGCTGCAAAACAGCGACAATGAAACAGTTTAAATACCAAAAAGTAGAAAATTTAAATAAAAACTAAAGAGTGTAATATATATTTTTTTCTTAATACGCCTCAATAAATTAATAGTTTAATATTAAGTATATCATGATTATACATTGAGAAAGCAATTTAGAAATCCTGAATATATATTTCTAAATTTATATATTTCCTGCTGTCACACTTTAAAACAAATAGAGAAAAAATTGTTATTTTTTAAATAAATTCATTAGATCGCACTTTGTACCAAACGTGAATGAAAGCGGCGAATTTTTCCTACCGCTGACCACACCAAATTAAAGCATTGTAACGGGATTTTCTTGGAATAACATGAATTGCAGTCCTGAATTTAGGCATGATTTTTAAGATAAACAGAGAATGCTTTTAAAAGTGTGTTTAAAAAACTATTTTTTATTTTATACTTATTAGAAGTAATTTTGGTCTGGCCTAATCACATAATTTCCATAATTATAAAGCAAAAATTATTATTCTTAAAAATGATGCCATAAAACTAAAAAAATAAAAATAAAACTACCTAGTTAAACTGAGGTCATTGAGCTCATAGGCTATTCACACTAATTGTATGTTATACTCTTATTTCAAAGAATTTGAAATAATCCCCTCGAAAAATAAAGCGACGATATATTAAGGCGATCATCCCCCCTTATAATTAACCAATGAACACCCAAATCTAATCAGGGAAGTGCCTTACCACAATGAACCTATATACAAAATTTGAAGAAAATTGGATAATTCTGCATGAAAAATCCATTTATCTAAATTAAGGGGACATTAGACCCCCCATATCCCTCTTTATACTTAACCAATCCACCCCCAAAACTAATCAGGGAAGCGCCTTCTGACAATGAACCAATATACAAAATTTGAAGAAAATTGAATAATTCAACATGAAAATCCCATTTACCTAAATTAAGGGGGGTTAGCACCCCGTTTCCCCCTTTATACTTAACCAATGAACTCCCAAAACTAATCAGGGAAGCGCCTTATCACAATGAACCTAAAAACAAAATTTGAAGTAAAACGGTTATTTCTATCAAGAGTTATCGCGTTACGTTACATACAGAACGGGCGGGCACATTAGCTCTCAAGCTTTGATAGCCTGTGAGCTAAAAAACATACAGGACGCTCGTCGGGAAGCAATTTATTAATTTATTTTGTCTTTGCCAGATCACAATAATTGCACACAATGTATTGATTTTCATACTCTTTGAATTAAAACATTCTCTTATTTCTTCTATAAAATTTTATAAAATTTACCCCCTTCCTCGTTATCGCATTGTTTTCGTTTTTATTTATTTATTAATTTTTACTAAAATACCCATGTTTTGTGTGTAAAATAACTAAAAGTGAAAAAAAAAGTGATTGAATCAAATGTTGCCGCAGAAATGTAAAACTCTATGCATGAATTTTATTTCTAAATTCAATCTGCCTATAAAACGCGAATGGTATTAACAAGTATAGATCACACAAAATACAAATTCAGCGTAACTTAAATAAAAATTATTAAAATATAATTTCCAAATTTTCTTTTAATATTGAAATATTTGGCGAATAAATAGCAATGTAAATGAATTTAACTGGAATAAAATATTTCCATACTTACTTCTACTATTATATATCATGTCAATGCTTCGACTACTTTCTTTTTCAATAGGAGATTTTGCCCTCATTCGCTTATGCCATACAAATGCCCATGCTAGAAGAACTACTAATTGTGCAACAAGAAACAGCGAACTGGCTATTACTAAACCAGCTATATTTAAACATGTTGGACTGGAATTGTCATCTGAAAATTAAAAATAATTCTATTAGTTATATTTAATTACACATATTTCATATGTTTACTCTGTGTTAAATATATTTTAGCAACACCTAACAAAACATCTACTCTTCCTTAAAATATAAGATAGATAGATTAAAGTGAACCGACTGTTGCTAAACCAGCTCTATTTAAACGTGTTATATTTTAATTGATATGACATTTAAAAATAAATTAATTTATATTTAACACTTAACATATTTCTAATAATAATGCTTACTCTATATTATACAGTGTTAGCAGAGCTTGATAAAAAACGAATTACCCTTAAAAATATAAGAAGATACATAAATCCTCTCAAACACTAGTTTTGAGAAAAGGTATAATTACAATTCCATTAGATTGTGTAAAATAATCAAAATTAAATATTTATACCATATGAATGTTTATGAGATACACTACACACAAAAAAAAAAAATAGTTAAAAAACAATATTTTAAAATTGGAATTCATCATTTAAGTTAAAAATTTCTTTTTAGGTTCAGTTGAACGAAGGACGTTAACTTGAAAAAATTATCTCTTCCCGGAATTTAAAACAATACGATCAATTTAAAATACCTTTATTTAGTTTGATGTCTTCACCATTAACGAATCCTGTTTTTAATATTTTATACATTTTTGACTAAAACAATAAGTTATAATTTTTTTTACGCACATTTTATAATTTCTACCAGAAAAACGCACTGCTTATTCATGGAGAATGTTTCATATGCAAGTTTCTTTGATAATTTACAGAACCCTTTAAATTCGAAGCAGTGCTCTTTAGGACTACACCCAAAATATCTCTGTAGTGCATGAATCGATTAAATTGGCGAGCCCGACTATTGAACATATTTGGAATCGAAATGAGTTTTCCATTCTTTGATAAATTAATTACTTATCAAGTTATAAGTGATTCTTGTCACGTAATGACACGATTTTCTCGCTTCTCGTGCTGTTGCGTCGGAAATCCGGTTCAAATCGCCTACTTTGCAGTATTTTTTGAAAAATCTGCCTTTACCAAAAATTTAAAACGTCTTTCTATTACAAAGTTTCTGAACGAGAAACCCTGCACATTTCATACGTTTCCAAACAAAAACTAATTAAAAAATACTATGTCACAAAGTACCCTGTTCTGATTTTAGAACAGCTTTAATAACCATGCTTGCCTTTCTTGGATATACGTGACCCCATAGATTTAAATCAAACAAGGCCAACTAGTCGATCAAGCGATTACCAGATAAAAACAAGATAACTGAAACTTCCGTACCTTTATATATTTTGAATAAAATATACATTTGAGATACTTCAGATACCTCTAAGATTTACATTCAATTATAATTTTTTATTTATGAAATCTATAATATCCCATCTCTCCTCTGAAAGGCTAAAAGGTACACGTCCCCTTAAATCACTGATATATCTTACCATTTTCTACATAAGTTCTAGTAGCGTCGTCTCTAGATGTCATGGTGCGCCTCTCTCTATCAAATCCAAATTTATCAGTGATGTGAATTGTCTGAACCACCACTACTTCATCCTCTTCTTCAGAAGCACGTTTCTGCCTGATATAAGATCTTTTCCTTCGTTTCTTTTTGCCGAAAGACGTCATTCGCTGACTCACTCCGTCTGATGAATGCACAGCGCAATCCGCCTAAAATGAGATAGGAAATGTTCCGAAATCATTTCGAGGTAACACAAAAAGGATTTGTTCTGTGGGGAATTGAATGATTTTATGGATATTTATTCATACTATATATATATATTCTTCTCAATGTAATGCAAAGACTTGCAAAGTAATATTACAAAATGTACGAAAATACTTGATTTCCTATACTATGCTAACTCAATTCTATATTGAAATAGAACATAGAGGTCTTAGACAATTCTGAGACAACAATATTTGGATGTTCCAAATGTGTGCTAAGAAAGTATTAATTTTGTAGATAAAATATAAGAAAATAATAGAAAGAAAAGTTAAAAAGAAAGAACATTCTACACGCGAAATATAAAAATTTCTTATGTTATTAATTCAAATTTTATAATTAAACTAAAAAAGTTTATAGTAAAATACATTAATAATTCCATTTTATGATTAACTTCTTTTATATTTACCAAGTAAATATGAGAAATAATAAAAAATGACAAAACGAACAGAGATTTAAACACATTTAACTAATAAATGGGCTTGAATTATTTAAAAAAATATATATAAATCGTGCAAAAGATATTCTTTTTCTTTTCCACATTTTGCACGACGTTGCGTTAACGTATACACAGAATACGTAATATATTCTTAAAGAAATGTATTATATCACTTTTTTTCCCCCTTTAAAGTATATTTTTGTTTATATCTTAATAAAAACGGATGCAGAAAAGGAATAAGTGATAATACCAAAATAAGGGTATGAAAATGATAATTGCCAAAACATATGAACATGCAAAAAGTTTCATTTAAGTGTTGTTTTTAGTATGACCTTCATTTAGAGTTTTATTAAAATAGCTAAATAGTTATTCAATGCACTTCATACATAAAAGAAATCTTTATGTAAGCGTGCATGCTTCTGATGTAACGCAAGATTGACGATTAAAATGTAAACCACTCCACTGTGTTCCTTTTATTGAAAGTTGAACAATGCGTTACATCGGGGCGTATTTAACCCGAACACGTTCCAAATTTGTAATGGCTTTCCGCATGACCATACATTAGAAAGCCATGCATAGCGGCAGATACTTCCTTTCCACCTAAGCGCACGTAGCTAAACCTAATAAATAGCTGCATGTAAACTAGAGCTACATTTAAATCTGATAAGCTATTGAACTTTTTAAAATTAAAGCAATTAGATGTATTATTTTTAAAAAGAATATTTCTTCCCAGTTTATTGTTCTAATTAGTCTTAAGAATATAAAGATATTTTTTAATAAATAGGAAAGAGTAGGGTAAAACCGTGTATCCTGTTTACTCGCTGATGGGTGCTGCCCTGTGTACAGCACCCGTCTTCAAAACCTCACTTAGCGTCCCCTAGGACTGTGCCATCGACATTTGAAGCCAGTTAATCGCTATCTCCATGCAGTGCTATTGGGAAGAAATTTACCTACAAAAAACATTTGTCGCCTTCTTTTCAGCTTTTAAAATAAATTCAGCCTAACGGATTGATTTAGGTAAATAAATCACTGTTTTCTATAGCTTTCGCACGATATTATGATGCCAAGTAGCAGTGTGTACGTCCAGCTAAGAAGGGGAACGTCCATGTTGATTTTTGGACGTCTATTGGGATAAAACCGGGTACCCATGGTTTTGAATTGAATTCTGCAATGAATTGTTTCTTCTCTCAACATGTGATGAAGGATGGATACAATGTTGTCCAGTATGCAAAGAGTGCTCACATGAGGAGTGCAGCGGATACGAGAAGTAAAAGCTGAGAAAACCATTACATTAAAAAAACATAATATAACATTTTGCATTAACATTAAAAAAGTGCTTAAAAACATGAAGAAAAACAATTACTGACCTTAAAAAATGTATATATGTTTTAAAGTTTGATACAAAATTTATTAGAATAAAGCTGTTTGCTACTGTAAGTGTAAAAACATAATTTCTGATTAGTACCTGGTTTCATCCTACCACCAAAATTCAGAGTTGTTTCAGATGGTTCTAGAAAACGCCTTTTCTCAAGTAGTGAAAAATGTTCCTGTGGTAACAATTGGATTATTCAATAGCCCAGATGTCCCCAAACACTTTTGTGGGGTGTTCCGATTTTTTCAATTTGCCTTTCTAGACTTTCGACAACAAAGGAAAACCATTAGGTACCCTGTTTTACTCTACTTTTCCATATACCATAATGAATGAATGGATATCTGGAAGAAGGGCCTTTACAAAACTTTGGATATTTGGTTTATTAAATTTTATTTTATTTTATTTTTTGGAAAAAGGACTATGTGGAACGATTGATCATTACTTAGTGTTAAAAAATGTCATTTCATAATATGCAAATTAATTTACTTTAAATAAAAAATTAAACCAGAAACTGAAAGTAATATTATTACTTTGCAAATCCACCTAACTAGTTTTCTCTAACTCGTCAATGCTCAGCATGAAGGTAAAAGAAGAGCGTAATTTATATCGGAAAAGGGACCTATGTTGCTCTAGGTTCTCAGGATATTGTTAATCAATGACATTAATAGTTTTTCTTCATTTCTGTAAAATTTTAAATTCATAAACTGTGCTCTTCTTTCAGACACCCTTTCAAATGTTGAAAAGGGAAATATAAAAGTAATACTTTAACAAACTGCAACATTCACCTTAAAAAAAAAAAAAAAATTGATTTTTTAAAAGTTATAGTAATGTTTGGTATTATTTTGTATTGAATGAGCGATAATTTTTTATACATAGGATTTTTAACATTATTTTTTATACTTCAGATATACTAAAAATATGTTTGAGTGAACATCAATGCAAGGAAATCATTACTCATGGATTAATTGATATTGATATTCATACTTTTCACGAATCTAGGATATTATATAAGGAAAACTGGTTAAATATACTTTTTTTACTTTCTTCTACTTAATATACAAGAAAAAAGTATTGGATTCGTGAAAAATTTCGACTTTCGGTTTTCGACGGGATTATACGGTTTAGATGGTCCTGAACGTGATTTGACTGTTTTTAGAAAATGTATGTACGTGAGTCCGTGTGTCTGACTGTATATGAAACAGATATTGTATCTGCTCTAACTCACGAACTACTGCGTAGAATAAGGTGGAATTTCACAAGTTCTATCCTTATATGAACTGGTGCTTTTGAGAAAATTTCCCAAAGATGGGGAGCCACAAATCAATGATTTCTTTTTAATTTATGTTATACATATGTCTCCAGTTTATCTGCGCAGAATTAAACAAAACATCAAATTTTGAATGCTCGTGATAGAAATAGATTGTCCTGCAATTTTTATTACGGTCATCTAAGAAAAAGTGCGGACATTTGATGATTTGTTCGAAATATCATCAGTTTAAAAGCACAGAATTCAACACAACTTCACGCTTAGCATCCTGAATATGGGAATACATTTTCATTCAATTTTGGTTGCGGACATCTAAGTTAGGGTGCCGAATATTAATTTCATTTATGTAGAAGAAAGTTTTGTGATGGCCGCAACATACTAGTTTTTTTCTTCTATATGAAAAAAAATATATAAATATATATCTATGAAGATATATGGGCTTTAGATAGGACTTTCAAATGTGAAATCCTGTTTCAATGTTAAATCTAACTATTACCGAACACTAAATACTGAGGTAAATACCTTCCCTTTTTCTTATGTTGTTTTGACTTAATGAGGGAAGAGTCACAAATATTTTTAATTTTGCATTATATAAGGTTTTCGGCAGTTCTGAATATGAGTGGGAAAAAGCAACACAAGTATGTAAATATAGTCCTATTTTTCCAAATGTTTTTATCAAATATTGATATTTTAGTAACCATCTACATTATACGAAACACAGTTAATACAAAATTAAAGTAAAATTATTTTAAAATTGCATACATTAAATATTTAAAATAATTACTGTTTAATAAAAATAAATTATTTTCCTAGAGATTTCAAGAAATGCAAAGGTATCAACATAGATAACTTCTCTTTATGTATAAAAAATAGTTTACAGTTACGAAAATAAGAATTTTTCCTTGAGCTGAATAAGAACAGATATCCGGGCATCTTTATTAATGGCCGGATTATTCTATTATTGAGAGTAAAGAAAACATTTAGCAAGAAAAGACGATTATTTATGGCCATTATAGGCTTCATACGCTTAATAAAATCTTGAAAATAATCACCTACAGCTATAATATATGAAGAAAAACATTAAGAAGCAATTTAAGTAATTTAGTTAAGACGAAGGCTTGAAAAAGCGTGATTTGCATACGATGTTAATATTTGCGAAAAAATATATGCAAAAATCACAGGCTGTACCTTTCTAGTACCTTTACCGTAATAGTGTTTTGATGAAGCTGCTCTTTCTTCATTTAAGATTAAGAAAAATGGTGTTTCGGAAAAAGATTATTATTTTATTAACATAAAAAAAACTCTTATCATTAAATTCTTATCATTTTACAAAAATGGGTGATAAAATAGAGATGATTTTAGCAACTGGATAGCAAAATTAAACATTATAAATGTATTAAGAAACAAATATAAACAAATTCTATGCCAGCTATTACAATAATAATATCGAGAAGAAACTTCTGTAATAAAATTTCAGATTCATTTTAACCTATTGTGATTATAACTGAATATACAGGGTGTCCATAAATTAATCCCGGGCTTTCCTTACCTCATAACTTTTGATTTAAGAACATTATGAAATACATTATTACACATTCGTAAAGTATAACTCAAAAAGCTTATTTAATAACACAAAGTAAATTACAAATACGTAAACTTGGAGCTAAATTCTTTATTAACCAAATAACGATTATAATCATATAATTATAATATTCAAAAATTAACAAAGTCACCAAAAAGTAATTAATGAATTAGGTAATATCTATCTAACTCTGTGATCATAATTAATTTATAATTGATTGATAAATTTCATAAAATTTGAATATTAATTAACATTTGATTATAATCGTAATTTGTATAATAATATTTTGAGTAACTGTTACTCATTTTTTTAAGTTATTGTTTACAAAAATGTAATAAAATATTTATTCATGTTCTTAAATCAAAAATTATATGGTAAGGAAACCCCAACAACAATTTATGGACACCTATATATATATTATATATATAACACATATTTTGTAAAATTTTCAAAATGTATTTCTTATGCTTTTAAATAAATTCTTATTTCTATTATTTCCTAGCATAGTGTCAAACTATTATTTTTTATTAATGTCTTAATATTTCTTCACTTTCAGTAGAATGTTAATGCTTGAATATACAAATTAATAGCGTAATTAAATTTTTACCTGAAAAAAGACTTACTGGTGAAAAATCTTAATGCCGAAATTTTAGCAACATGTTCATTTCATGCAACACGAATAACAGAAAATTTAAATTAAAGTAAAATATTTTTAAATAATATTCATGTATTTTTTTTTAAATTAATTATTTGTTAACAAAATTTCAAAAATGATTCTAGAAAGCTACAACCACAAATGAAATAACATAGGTAACTTCAAATCTATAATATATTGGAAATATATTCTGGAATATTTTCTTACAGTTACGAAAATAAGAAATTTCCTTTCAGCTAAATAAAAACAGAAATACGAGCATCTTTATTAACGACTAGATTATACTAGCATTGATAGTAAGAAAAACAGTTAGCTACAAAAGACGTTTGTTTATGGTCATTATATGCTTCATGCTCTTAGGGTTGAGTTGATTATTGACGGCCAATTATCTACACATGGGATATAGGCCCGGGGGGAGTGCCCTTCGTGGGGGTCTTTCTAAGGGAACCTAACCCGTATTTACGCAACTTCATGCTCTTAGTAAAATTTCGTAAATAATCGCCATGAGTTATACTATCTGAGGTATGAGCATTGAAGCAATTTTAAGTAATTTAGTTAAGAAGGAGGCAAGAAAAAAGTGCGATTAATTTGCATAGATTACTATATTCACGAAAAAAAAGGTATCCAAATATTACAGAATATACCTTTAGCGTAATAATGCTTTGATGAAGTTCTTCTTTCTTTATTAAGATAAAGAAAAAACTCAGAATAAAATTTCCTCATATCAAAATTAATATTTCTTTTCTTTTCAAAAGCTGAAAACAAACTTTGTAAAAAGTCTGACTGTTAAAGAAACTGTGGCTCATATTACAGTAATTGTAAAATGATTTCAGAGATACAGGAGGTAAAACGCCATCCTACTTTTTACACATATTTTAGTTTCTTTTTCAAATATTAAAGCATGTTAAAACTATGATAAATCAGGAGAACTTTATATCGAAAATGCAAAGGAATTTGATATTATTGAGATACATAAAAGTCTGCTAAATAAAAGCATATTTTAGATCTTGTATAAAACATTGAAACAATCTTCAAACAAAAATCAACCACACAGGCAGTAGACATATATCCTAAGTTACATTAAAACAAAGTATTAAGAAAACATTTGACACAATCGGGGAGTGAGGGGGAGAGGGCAATTCTTCTTATTTCCAGCGAATACTGTACTATGTTTCTACCGGATAAATAAAACGTTAAAATGACGTAATAAGTAACTGTTTAAAACATATCGTGTTTCAAGAAGTTACCCAATATAGTAATTTTATGTTAATGAGCAGTTTTCAATTTCTACAAATATCTTTTAAATTAACAAAATGTAAATAATTTCACATTTATTTTAAATAGTAAATTATCCTTCAAAAAAATCTAAATTACATTTAATCATGACAGTAATACTTTATATTACTTATGAAAAATATCGCGATTTTCCAATTTTGTATCAACAGAGTGGCCTTAAAATAAGTGAATTAATTCAAAGTGAGATCTAACGAAGTCTTTTCGCGATAAAGTCGTGAAATTTTATATTTAGATTAAAGAGTACCACAGAAATAAAATTATAAAATTAGAATTAAGAATTAGTTCGATTTTCGGCCACCAGGGTGAAATATTCAACGCTAAATGCCGGCTCTTTATGCTTCAGTTATATAAAATTACTTACGAGTCACAAAGAACAGAAAACTTTATGACTAATGTGATTAAAAATGTCTAGTATCGTAAATTTGTATTTAGTGACTTTTGCAAGGTAGCCTTGAGTAAGATCACATGTTTTTATAGCCATCCTGTATATTGATTTGCTTTAAATTTAAAATTTGGTATTACTTACGGGCTCACAATTTGGTAAACATGGCGTGACGAGTGCTTTGAACTGGACGATTTCTGATGTTGGAAATTTGAAGGCATCAAAACTGGCTTGTAAAATTTTCCCATTGTCTCTTGATTTTGAAACACTTCCCATTATTAATGGATCTGTTGGACATCTGTAAAATAAAATTATATTTCATAAATTAATGAACAGAATAACCGTTATCAAATACAGAGAAATGCAATAGAAATTAATTATGGGGAAAACATGTGGCATACTATTGAACAACACGGCTTATAATGATATTTTAAAAAGTAAAGATCGACCATACCCCAAAGCATCAATCAGCAAAATTTCGCTGTTATCTATTCCATCCATTGCGACTAGTTCACGAACAAATATGTCATAAGGACCTGCAAAAGAAAATACTTATATGTCAAAAAAATCAATAAAAATACATGTGTCGAAAACAGTTTTCGAAAAAAAAAAAAAAAAGACAATGAAATAAAAATATAATAAATCATTTGCATGTGTTTATTTTTAGACTATTGTTTTATGTGGAAAATGTTACCAATGCCACATATTAAAACAAAATTGTAAAACTTTATTAATCTAGACACCATTAATCTAGGCACTTATATGTGCACAGGTCATTTTCAATTTAATTTTTGGTTTGGGGGAATTTCATTTTTTTTTAATTAGTCAACAAAAAGAGAATAAGAAAATAAAAGTTATATTTTCATTTGCTGATGTTTCTTTTTTATTTATTATTTTCAAAAATTGTCGAGATTATGCAATCTGGACAGTTTTTACAAATACAAAAATAATCTTGAAACAAACAGCTAACAAAAAATTTAAACTCGTATTTGTATATAGGAACATTTGAGCACTTGTACTTATTAATATTTCTAGAAATTATATCGTAAATGAGACAACAAAACATTAATAGTTTCTTAAAACCAGTGAATATAACAGTGTGGATGAAACAATATTCTAAGACATACAACTTAAAGTTAGATTATAGAACCTAATTATCATGTAAACTAATTATTTTTTTATATATATTAATTTATCTTTTGTAGTACTTGAAGTGCAACATAAACTTTTTTGGTTATTGTATAGGGTGTTTCATCTATCTTGGCTTACGTTATATGCTATTCATAGCTTTCAAAATCTTCCTATTTTTAAGTAAAACTATTCCCGAAAAGTAATCTTCGTCTTATTTATTGGAAAATTTACGACAAAAATAAAACGAATATATCTTGTCGTAAATAGTCTTATTAAACAACTAAAAATTTGCTATAATTTTAAATTAGGATTTTCATTAGTCTAAAAGCGATATACCATTAAGTAATTCAAAATAAAGAAGGTTTACTCTTTAAGTTGCGTATCCACAAATAATAAACAAGATCAGCCTTTTCCGGTTAATAAAAATGGTTGATTAACTCTAGAAAACAATTTTCATCTTGAAAGGAAAAATATATATTAAGCTTTCATAACTATTTTTATCAACTATCTATGAATTGCCACGAGAATCCACACTGCAAAAAACAAGTGTTGATTTTACAGTAAAATATTGGCATCCCAGCTGTCAGTATTATACCATAAAATTAACAGGAATAAACAGTAAAATGCGTGGTAGCGTATTACAGCTTATTTTACTGTTTATTACTGTTAATTTTACGATATAATACTGGCAGCTGGGATGCCAGTATTATACTGTAAAATCAACACTTTTTTTTTTGCAGTGCAGACACAACCAATGTACTATTATTGCATACATGCAGTACACAGGTCCTCCTAATCTTGACCGGCATTTTAAGCCCAAATTTAACTGTTGAGTCACGTGTATGGTTCATTAATGGTACACTGTTGCACTAAAATATAGTTCAGGCCAGTTTCATATAAAATATAATATTTATTATACTCCCAATAAATTGTTCATTTACATTTTTAAATTGAAAAGATGCTTTTAGACTACATTTTTGACGAACCTTATAATTTCGTTAATTGAAATTTAAGTAAATCCAATAATAGTAAAATACAATAAATAAGATATTGTTTTATCTTTGTAAAAGCTACGTTTTATAATAAAATTCAGTAAACATACTTTAAATTTTGTTAAAATGTTATTTATTTTCAAAAATATCAAAATTTTATTCCTTCAATAGAAAGAAATACAAGTTTCTGGTTATAAAAAAATTCTTTTTTCGCTGGTAAAATATTTCAGTATTAATGTTTAAACAAAATATAATGAAATATAAAACAACATTAAGGAAATGGAAAAGTATATGGAATTTTAGGAATTTTTCATGCACATTAGGGTCATTATAAAAGAGAAAGCATTTGTTTTCTTCATTTGAATAACGAAATTGAAAATGCTCATATTCCGCTAAAATAAATACGTCTGAATTCCATGAAAATAATTTGAATACATAAATTCAGCAGATGGAAGAAAAGATGCAGCAATATTGCAGTTATTTATCTTTATCATTTTAACTGTAATACGATAAAAATGCATTTTTAACGTAATATCGATCATAAATACCCGCTTTAAGATAAAAGTTCTGCCTTTTGATCCTTGAAATGAAAAATAAAATTTATTGCCATGATGCCCCATAAAATTGCGGTTATACGATGTCTCCGTTATATCACACCATTTCCAACGATCGTGTTTTGAAGCACAGAATGGCGATAATGCATGCATTGAAGTCATATTTATTGGTTTAACGCCACAAATAGTTGAAGAGGCTTTTTGTTTTAATGTATATTGTGGTTTCAATTCTTAAAAAATGAAAAGAACGATGCTAAGTACAGTTGGGAATTCAGCTTATTTCTTTGCAACATTAATCGAAGAAAAATGACAATCTATCTTGAAACTTACAAATTTTATTTTAAAAGTTTTCGACTATCAATTCATGGGATGAATTAAAAACTTCCAAAGATTAAATATTATGTAATATTTTAATTCTCCATTTATTTATTTATTGCGATCAGGGCCAGACTTAAGACTATTTAGGCCTCCGGGGCAAGCATCATTATCCCACCCCCCTTCTATCTCTCCAAATAAATTGTTCGTGAATTAATGCTGAAGTGAATAGTATTAAACATCTCATCTGTTGTATGTATATAGGAATTTCGAACCAGGTACTATTCACATCTGTACACAGGGTATCACAAGAGAGATGGTCATAACTTTAACAGATGATAGAATATACTATTTAGGTTTTTAATATATATAGAAATATAAGGGTTCATGTGAGTGTTTGTAGTGTAAATGCAATGTCTTTCAGTCACTCTTTGGTATTTGATATAATATAATAAAATTTCATATTTGTATTGCATCAACACGCATTTAGGCGATTCAATAATACGGAAATTCAAGTGCAGGAATGCATGTATACGAATAGAAGCTCATTTCAACACTTCATATATTGTTACTGCATTGCCTATGCACAAAAGTTTATATCATTAGTGTTTCTGATGATGTATCTCGTTATTTTTTTCCAGGTACGGAGGGGACATGGGGTACGAAAAGCAGGGAGGGGGAGGGGTGGACCACACTTCCTTCCTAAATCTTTTGACAATGTAAGACTCTTGGTCACTTTTGGCCAATTTTAACTATTAGGCAAAAATCCTGATTAAGCCCGTTGAAACACCACCCCCCTTCCTAAATGAGGGGCACGGAGCAGTAGTCCCAGATGGCCTTGCATTAGTCAAATCCCGATCGTGATGAATTGTTTTAAAAAGCACATCGAATTATCATGTACGGCCTCACTTAGAAAATGATTGGTAAACTTAGCCCTAATAAGTTATTATAATATGAAGTAACTTAATTCGCAGTTGAATGGATTGTGAATTATAATAATATTTTTGGAAAGGCAATAAATGTTATTATTTGACACATGTACACTGAAATATAGAAGCTATTTTCAGTTTAAATAATTTCAAAATGTCTGCCCATGTATATGAAATACAGTACATCGGTTTTTAACCAAAAATCTGCCATAACATCACATCAAAAGTATTATGAGCCTCATAATAATGCCTTTGTCGTAATACAAAAGCATATCATGATATGGAGTCATCTCTATATTAAAAATTAAACAAATGTATATTTTTAAATGGTAATACCCCTTTTTGGTAGAAATTATTTGAATTTCTTTGATTAAATGAGCCCAGAAATGTATATAAGTTCATACATTTTTCTTAAATCTCCGTGGAACGAATGTAGTTCATATAGTTAAATTAATTTATCAAATTTAAATCTTCCCAATAAATCATTCGACGAAAAGGTTTGGTTTTCAATATTACGTAATCAAATTATCCTACATATAATTTACTCAAATTTTGAATTCAAAACGTAATTTGTAAATACGAAATATAAATATGTGCAAGGTAAATGATTAATGAAGGAGATTGCATGTTGATTAAAAGCAGTAGCAGAATATAGAAGTTTAATAAGTGCAGAAACATTTACATTTAACTTTTTAAAAATACAACAACTTCCTATTGCAAAGAATTAATAAAAGTATGTATTTATCCTTAAACTATTAAGGAACTATTATTTATTTTGTTATAGGAATGAAATATCACCCCCTCCCACACAGAAACACGCTACAATTTTAGTTGTATATTTATCTAGTAAATAAAAAATACTTTGAATTTCTTAGTTTATGTATAATTTTGGACATAAAAATCGGTGAATAAGTGAATAGTCAATACCTTTATCTAATGAATAATAATGTCTAATTGAATATTAAATGTACTGAAATGACAAAAGTAAATTTAAAGTAGAAACTATAACATAAATTAAGTAAAACTATATTACTATGTTTAAAACGTGTATGTAAATAGCATGTACTCAAAAACAAAGGAAAATAAGTATCTAATAAAGACAGAAAAATGAGAAATATATAAACGAAAAGAAAATACGTAAATATCTATATTTAAATGTAAACACTATTACGATGACAGAGCAAAAAACTGGCAATTCGAACTTGTTTTCCATAGTTTCAGGATTTTTTTAGACTGTTTTACTTATTCCAATCGATAAGAACCACCAAAGATGTTGATCGATGGAATAATTCCCGGTGCTATAAAAGCCAGTAGGTTTTACCAACAGCTTTTAGTTTAGAGATAACATCATGAAGAAACACTAAACTTGCTTTTTTTTTCTAGATAATCCCTCCTCTAAAAGATTCTTAATATCCCGATAAAGAATTTCGATATCAATTTCATGGAATATATCTGCTCTAAGAATAGCCATGGTTGAATTATCATTACACTATGTTGCACATTATCAAACTAAATTATTTGTATTTTAGAAGAAAGCAAAACTGAACTAGTATTAGGCTGCACAATGACACCATGATCAAGTACAGTTTTGCTTACTTCTACAACAATTTATTCAGCTTAGAATAATGCATTTCATAGATAAACAAATGCTGTTTCTTTCCAAAAGGGAAAATAGAAAAAGAGGAAATGTGTTTCATTGCCAATTTTATTTCACCAATAAATATTATCACAAAGTCTATAAAAAATAGGCTGCAAAAAAAAAAAATCTGATAAACGTAAAAAAAAAAAATAATAATAATAAAAAAAAAATAAATAAATAAATAAATATAAAAAAAAAGATAACACAGAGAACAGAATTTCAAAGTATAATATGTCTGATGTGGCCATCACAAAATTTTCTTCTGTATCATTCTAATATAGTATCTGTATTATAAAGCAAAAACAAGTGAGTGAGAAATACGCAAGTCATTTGACATTGGCAATAATCTAAACAATTCATTTTTTCTTTTTTTTTTAATTTATTTACTTCTATACATTGCATAATTTCATTTTTTCACAGTCAGATAGGAGAAAATGCACTTTTAAATGCAAATTGTTTTTCAATTTAGCGATATTTTATGGTTTTTAAAATAGCTTTCAAGCATGATTTTAAATAAATATATATAGATATATATTACGTGCATCTCGATTACAGAAGATTAACCCGTTAGCACTTTAACCAATATGAATAGTTTAGCATTTGTTTTCAGCTAATATTCTATAACGAACTGACACTACATTAATAAATAAATAATTCGCAAATTTAACAGATATGTAATCGAGCTACGTGCTTAAACGCTAAGATAATCAGATTAAAAAAAGCTGCTTTAAGAAGCAAAATCTTTTGGAGATTTCTTCTGTTATTCAACCTCTGGCAAGCGGCTAATACGGATCTGCCGGTTTTATTAAATTTCAAAACTTTAAACAAGAATGTTTAAACACGAACGAAAAACCATGCATCAAGCATAGATTATGTAACACATTCCAGCACTTCCAGAATGCTTTAACAAAAGTTTACCGTTTAATACGATGAAAGATGATGTATTTGAAAAACCCATAACATATTTGAAAACCCAATTTCACGAATTACCATCAGTAATCGAAAAAATATCCGAATTATTTTGTGCAGCCCTGTGCATGATCTATAGATTTGTATGTAAACTACATAGTATGCTAAAATTTAGTTCAGTTATGAAACGAGTAGTACAGTTGTAAATTCTCATGAAGCCACTTCCGTCAAACGGAAATGTACTCGAGATCTTTTATTCTGCCCGGTATATTACATATAAAATTTATACACACTAGTTAATAGGCAAAAACGTAGTTTTATTTAAAAACGCGTACAACAACTTAAAACGTTCTATCAGCAATTTTTGCTCTTAGACAGTACTATAACCGAATAATTTTGTGTGTCCCTGTAAATGAACGATGAATGCTGTGCACACCATCTGATATAGTAAGTCTCTTGGAGTGTACTTCAGTGATGTATATATCAATTTAAAAACGTTTGAAACGGTGTAACATCATTAAATTTATCCGCAAACGATTTTTTCCCATAGAACGTAATGTAACAGAATTATTTTGAGTGCCCTTGTAAAAGAACTATAAACTTAACATACTTCATTTTCAATACCAAACATGCCATATTAAGCCTCATTTACATATATCAATTGCATGTCAATCCGATAATACTTACGTAAGTTAGAGCACAGACGGACAGACAGATGGTAGACGCACAGTCAGACCTAATTCATACACACTTTTCAACTATGTTTGAAAGTGCTAAAGCACGGCACTATTAGGTATTTAAAGTCATATTAAAACGGAAATATATATATTGGCATTAATAACTTAAATTACAAAATTTTATCCATTTTTATTCAATAGAAACTTGTGTACTGCAATAATGTTTATCGCGAAAAGCATAACACAGTAGTACACTAAACTCATTTCAGTCGTTCGTTTTACGATTTTAATTTTCATTACTTTCATTTCTCGCGAAAAGTATAACACAGTAGTACACTAAATTGAAAATTTGAATCAGCAAAATTTTTTATAATATCTTACATATTCAGTTTGGTGCAATTCAATCTCAAAAATACCGAGCTATATATTATGTACAGTATGCTTCAAAAAATTCTGAATAGAGACTATAATTTGAATTCTAATTAATGGCAAAATAAACGAAAAGTACCGTTTCAATTCATATTAATTTATTTGTAATCGTATGTGGTTTAATTTGTCATAAAGAGGCTGTCTACATATAAAAAAGAGCAAAGGAAAACAAATATAATGTCGAAAATGAGTTACTATTTTGAAAATGTATTGTGTAATGTTTGATGTGTAGACATATTCACCCTTAAGGCGGAACAAACCGCTTACGATTATAGAGAACTTTATGACTTAAAACGATATTTTTTACTTGTTTTTAGATTAATTATTAGACTTCGACGTCAAATTTGTTTAGGGGAGGGGATAAACATGGCATTGCAGAGCCACCTGTTCAATGATTCACACCGAAATCTATTCAACTCTAATTTATATGAAGTCTCATGAATTTCGTTCAATAAATTCATGTTTGACAGCAATCATATTTGTGTAACAGACATACAGATTTAAAATATCCAAAAGTTACACAGTACATTCCAAAACACAGAAATAAGTCATACATAACTTTGAATATCATGTCATAGACGCAAAAAAAGAATGCTAAGAAGAGAGAAAATATTCTCAAGAAAAAAGGTAAATGAAAATTTCACATATAAATATACAGATTGATTTTCTTACTATTTTGGTCTGTTATTTGGAATAGCAACAGCAACGGATCCCCAACCTGAGCTGTGAATAAATCACGTCCAAGCCTGTCTGTGACTTTCATCGAGACATTAGGAGCTCCGACGTTTACGGAATGTGTGGAGAAATGGTTGACCTCACTGAAAGAAATCAAATGAAAGAAGTTTAAAAAAAATACTTTTAAATTGGTTTTTTTTTCACAAAATTGCAGTAAAATCTGAATATTTTATTAAAGAAATTATACAACATAAACATATAGTTATTGTTATTTCTAAAAATTGAGTTTATAATTTCATGCACATTAAAAGAAAAACAAAACACAAAATATAGCGTGTCTGAGATGCATAATTCAGATTGCAAAAATGCTTCAAAATATTTTTCATCATATGAAGATCTATTTGCACCAAAATAGTTACTTTTAAAAAGTTACGAAAAGTAAATTTGTATACTGTGCTTAGGTCCTATAAATTATATTTAAAAAATAATTTCTCTTGCTTTAACAAGTAAAACAGTAAAGGTTGTGTCTTTATACGATCAATATTTACCAAGTTATGATATTTTATGAATTTTCAACGTTTTCGGGAACTAAACACAACTGCATCGGACCATGATTTATGAAAATTTGCTACAAAACTGCTCTTGTAATCTATCTGACAACAGAAAAAAAGGTTGCATATTACCACTGTTTTTTTCAATTTTTCAAACCATTCAAAAATTTATAAAATTATTTTATCGTAAAAAATTAAAGTATTATCATATTAAAGTATCATAAATCGGCAAATTTAGTCGTAGAAGAATGGAATTTTCCTTTACATATTACGTAATTTTTGTATTTTGTATTTTTTTTTTTTTTTTTTTTTTTTTGTATACATACATTTTAACGCATATTTTATTTACAAAGTTTCTCATCTTGAAAATGTATTTTGCGACCCAATCATTCATATATTGTGTTATTCGCAGAAAAAGTGAGAATCGAGATTTTTCTCAAAAACAGCTGGCGATTGATTTTTTTTTTTTTTTTTTATAGTAGAGCGCCAATTATAGATCTGTTGGTACTAATACCAGTTCGCAAAGTTCGGCAAATGCAAGCGCACTGTACTCTGACTGTACGAAAGAGCGATTGCATCACTGCTCTGAAATAGTCAAGTCTTTCAGGGGTTTCATCAGTTTACACTGTCAATATTTCCTAGATCAGGTACGGCGAAGCGGCGAAGGCACTTGCCCAATAGGTGGTACAACAGAGAATATTTCAGGCACGATATTGAATAAAGTTCTAAACCAAAATGCATTTTAATATTGTTAAATTATATTTTGCATAAAATAACTGAGATCAATGTCGCACACTGTGTATTTGTACTTTTTCGATTAAGTCGACCGCAGTTATCTTATGCCAAAAAATAATTTTAAAATATTAAAATGCAAACAAGAAATTTGAAAAGAACGTTCCCATAGGATTAACATTAGCTTGCGAGTTATTGCGCGAGACTAGTGTAGGCCCTTAAGAGGATGAAGAACAACATTTCATACATTTTTACAGTTGAAACCATACTTTTAAAACTAACGGTTTATGAATTAGCTGTTGGTCACTGGTACGAGTTGATACCTTAAAAATCATTCAAATTTGACCATGAAGTGAAATATTGATAAAGTGTTTCGTAAAAACAACACATGCTAAGATACATAAACAATACATAACAAATACTTCTGTAATACATAACAAATCCACAAAATGTGCATTAGTAGCCTAATACGTAACTCGTTCGTAACTGAGAAATAAAGTAATTAGTTATTTTGAAAAAAATCATCATCAATTTATTCTAGAAAAAGTGTACCAGTTCCATAATACTTATTTAAACTATCTTTCTATTCAAGTTTTGAAAACCTCATTAGAATTTTGAACTTATTTAATATTTAAAAAATAAGCTCAAATTAATTTTCAAAATTAGAACATGTTTTTAATTACACTTCGTGTTAAATAAATAAAAAAGTAACCGTAATTCATCTCCGTGATAAAATTTAAATGCAATTTTCATTTAAAGTCTCACTGACTTGAAAGTATAACAAAATATTTAAATAATTCATGGATTATTTAAATTTAGATATTCTATTCAGATATTTTATTAGACAAGTTGATAATTCTGCTCGTAAGATAACTTTTTAACTACTTAAGAATGACATCGTTTGTTAAATAAATTCATACAAGATGATAGAGTCAGAAAAAAAATTGACTCGAAAGTGAAAAAAAAAAATTATAATTAGCAACTAATTAATATTTTAAAAGAAAGCCAGAATAAAAATTTCAGAATTAGAACACGTTTTTAATTACACTTCATAATACATAAAAAATTAACAGTTTCATTAGATAAATACTCCTGCGATATATTTTAAATTAAATTTTCTTTAAAAGTCTGTCTGAATGTTAAAAACTTCACAAAGTATTTAAATATATTTTTATTTTTAACCAGATAGTTTATTTAATAAGAGAATAGATAATAATGTCCGTGGGAATTTTAATTATTTAGTAATGACTTGATTTTTAAAAGAATTTTCAAAAACAAAGAGAGAAAAAACCTCGGATTTAAAATTTTTATTTTATATATTTAAAAAATAATTATTGAATATTTTAAAAATGACGAAGTATTTTTTAAAAATTAGAACAGAATTAATTAGAACAAAGAAGATTTTTAAAATACTGACTTATTAAAAGATTTAGTTTATGAGTCGGGTTTGTTTTCATTCATAAGTACCCTTTTACCTAAACCATGTTTGAGCTAAATGCAACGATTTCCAATAAACTAGTAAATCTGCAGATCAGGAGCCTCAACGTCAGCTCTGCAAGTCATTTGTTTTTTAAATCTCATTTTTATATCATTTAACATCGTACAATCCGCAATTATTATTATTATTATTTATTTATTTATTTTTTTGCAATTGCATGCATATTTATAAGCATATAAAATTCTTCGAATATTCCAGAAATTAGAATCATTAAATTAAACTCTGTGTTATACAATGATATTCTGAAATTCTGATGAACTGCTTATTCTTTTAATTTTTAAATAAACAGGCATTCACCCCTCCCCCCGTAGTCTCATTAAATTTACATTCGTTTTCATAAAAAAAAAAAAAGATATTTCATCAAAATAGTGTGAGTTTCCTGAATTTTATTATTTTACACTCTTTGAAATACTGTTGCTAAGCAACCAATAAATTAAAGTGGAAAGTAAAAATAAACGCTTTTAAAAATTGTAGAAAATATGAAAAAAATAGATATATTTCCCGAAGAGATGCAAAAACATTTTCAAATATTTTAAGCAATTAATTTCTAATTTCTATTAAATTTATCGGCAAAATTTTAAAACTATTGGAATTCCATATAGAAAATTTAGCATTCATAATTTTATGTCTAAATCCATTATGCAAATATTCCATTTTCATTTCAGATAAAAATGAAATTTGAAAAATCGTCTGTATCTCCATAGGAAAGCATATTATGACCTAAAATAAAATGTTCTATATTTTCCGAACGAATGAACCGAATTTAACAAAAAACTATACAGCTAATTCCGGATACCTCGTCAACATACATACCAAAAATCAACCTAATCGGACCATTTTTACGGCAGTTATCGCGGAACAGACAGACAGACAGACAGAAACCAAAAACTTTTCGCGTCTCCACAGTGAGCCTCAACTGACGTTTCGGCAATTAATGTAATTACATTGCGGCTGTGAAAACCATTCGTGTTTAAAAGTGAAAATCTTTCGAAAACATTTATTTCAAAAAGTCTACACGGAGTAAACAAGAAGAAAAGCCTCAGCACGGTTTTCTAAGCTTCATTTCAAATTTAACGAACTGTTTCTGGGTAATAATTGCAGTACTTCAAAAAGGTAGGGAAATTCTTTGCCAAGAAAAGTCCTTCAGTACTATGTATTGACAAAAAAAACCTTACAGGCTGCCGCGAACACTCCGAATTCAAAAGTATAAACAGTGCTTTGTGTATTATATCTATATAGTTAAAACGAAAAAGGCATTCCGTCAACTCGTACGAAAATGGGTTCTATACGCATGCCTCAACCTTTTTTTGAAGGATTCTCCCCTCGAAACGGGGAACTTGATTGATTAGCCTGTATCACCACCTCTAGGCCACAGACAATAGAATCCTAATATATCCTATTATGTGCCCTAGGCCTTAGCCTAGGGGGATTGAAAAGGGTTGATTTAAAGACCTTCTAATATATTTTTGCTCTGAGGTTAAAAGGCTAAAGTTTATTTTATTTTTATTTTTTTTCTTTAAAGAACTCATGTTTTCACTACTAAACATGCATCTTTTTTTGCAAAATTTTAAAGAGAGCTTGGTATCATGGTTTATCTGGGTTTTAGAGTCAGGCTGATAAAAGTAAAATTAATGGAAAATGTTAAAGACCGCGTAATTATAAAAATATAGAAAATACTAAATATTGATATATATATATATATATATATATATATTTTTAATTTTTGAGACTGTAGTAAGTAAAAATAAATCATTCAATTAATATTTTTAGTTAAATTCTTGCATAATAGGATGTAAATTACAAGCTTAAAATTATTTCACTTCATTAGTTGAGTAGGCTGGACTGACAGCACAATCTATCGTTTTACATCTATAGAAATCACTTACATAATATAACAGTTCATAAAATTTTCAATATTTAATTAATTTAAAAGCAGCTAATTAAAAATAAAAGTATATTTCTAAAGGAGTTTTCAAGTTATTTAACGTCAAATTTTGACGGGTACCATCTAGTAGTAATTTATTTGAATGAGCAATAACTGAAGGTAATATATATTTAACTAATGTAATAAATTAATGTAATTATCTTATTGTTGAGTATAGCAATCGTGTTTAAGAGGAGAAAATTACTTTGAATATTTCATAGAAATGCAAAGGAATCGACAAGGAAAAAAAAAAAAAGTCAGACGTTTTTATTGACTTCACTCCAGCTTGGAAGAGTTTTTCTGTAGAATAACTACAGTACTTCAGACGTAGGAAAATCCTTTGTCAAACGCAATTCTTCAGTGACCTAACAAAGATAGCTTATAGGCTTCCTTCAACACTTCCAATTCGAAAAGAAGAAAAACAATACTTTTACAATAAATTTTTACAGTAATTAATTTATTTGAAGAAGTAAATGAAAACAATTCTACAAAACACATATTTAACTAATGTAATAAATTAATGTAATTGTATTGGGGGTGGAAAAAGTACTCGTGCTTGAGAGTGGAATTTTTCACAAAATTTTACGCGAAAACAACAGGGAAAAAAATCCTTAGATATTTTTATAGACTTATTTCAGTCTTAGACTTTTCTTTTGTGGAATAATTATAGAACTTTAGACGTAGAGAAATCATTTGTCAAACCAAATTCTTTAGTGGTATGTATTAACAAACATAACTTACAGGTTCACGTCAACGCTTCAAATACAAAAAATAAGGAACCCTTTGTATATTCCGCCGTAAATTAGAGCAATTTATATTGTTAAACGGAATGGAAAATCTCCCCCCCCCCTCCCACGAAAGAAAAGAATAAAATGAGACGCACAAAGCGTAGAGTGCAAGAACTTTTCCGAAAAAGATCCGTACTTTGACAGGGAAGCCAAACTATATATTTATTTTATTATTATTTCGTTTTTCAGTTCATACTTTTCTAACGCATTTTACACCTTTTGTTAAGGACCTTGAAATGCGATCAACAGAGCGTAAGTAATGGATCTTTTTTCTGCATTACTCCTAATTTTTTTTTCTTAGTTTTTTAAAAGGTAAACAACCACCTGAAGTGAAGTTCGGCTTGAAAATCAAGTGCATTTTTTTAAACGAGTTTTGAGAAAGAACAACAAGGGATATGCAAAATGTAGTTATATATATATATATATATATATATATATATATTTCTAGGTGCACGTCGAAATTCGATGGGGAGAATATGCCAGAAAGTATTTTACAGTTAAAGCTGATGAAGAAGAGAAAAGTGTAGTTAGACAAAAATATTTATTTTATTACCTTTTATATAATAAGTATGAAATCACCTTTAATCAATATTAGATTTTTCTCCTTTCAAGGCGTTTCCTTTCATAATACATTAATTGTAGTGCAACATTTGGATACTATTTGTATTTTTTAATGAAAGCGTACCAGAAACATCGCGACAAGTAATGAATGGTTAATTGTTGATCGAGATAAATAAATACCAACCCGACGCAATGTTCGCACTGGAAGCATTCCAGAAATATCGTGACAAGTATTGAATGGCTAATTATTGATTGAGATAAATACCAAACCGGCGCGGCGCAATGTTCGTACTGGCAGAACACGAGAGACATCCCGACAAGTAATGAATGACTAATTATTGATTGAGATCAATACCAACCCGACGCAGTGTTCGTACTGGAAGCGTACCAGAGACATCGCGACAAATAAAGAATGACTAATTATTAATTTAGATAAATACCAACCAGACGCAATGTTCGTAGTGGAAGCGTACCAGAGACATTGCGACACGTAATGAATGGTTAATTATTGATCGAGATAAATGCTAAGCCGATACAGTGTTCGTACTTGTGGTTTATTTATAGATAAACAAAATGCACGATGAATAAGAAATTGACAAGAAGTGAAAAGAGAAGAGTTGTGTCCGATGGTATTAAAAAAGAAATAACATCCTCGAAATTCGATGGGAACAGCTGATAATGACTATTTTTTCTCACATAATGCTGAAGCTATTCATAAATATATATATATATATATATATATATATATATGTTGTTGTATTATTATTAGCTATATTTTGACGGTTTTGCTTTTTTCTGGAAAATCAAGTCCTTTTAAATAATGTCATTTATTTATTATTTATTTATTTATTTATTTTTTGTGAAATTGCGTAATTTGCATTTTTTTATTTTTATATCTTGCCGAACTCTCGATTGAGAATAGTTATATTGCCAAAATTATGAAAGAAATATGAAAATGGTTCAATGTTTCTAAGAAAAACGTACTTCAATATACGCTGTTTAAAATAGGACTTCTTAAGTGTTACTCCCTACCTAAATTGGTTTTAGTGATAACCTCTATCGCCACTACCGCTTTCCAAGTTTAAACAATAATTCTAGATATTTCGTACAATAAATTGCGTTCATTAAAAAATTTTAGGATAAAAATTCTTTGACCACCTCTATCGCTAGTAAGGAATTTCAAGTCTAAACAATAATTTTACACGTTTCGAAGAATAAATTCTGTTTATTAAAAAATCGTATAAAGCATTTTAATTTAATAAAAAAAAATTATATTAGTTTCAGTTTTTAAAATAAAAACATGGACGCAAACCATACTACTTAAAATTTCATTTGAAAATTAAAAGATTCCATTTTCATTTATTAAATTGTTTACAATCATAATTATCCTGACGTACCGGTCATAAAGTTTATAACTAGAAATAATTTCATCACAATATTCAATTTTTGGAGCATGTATTCATACATTAACAAATTGCAAACAATTATAGGAAGTTGACAGTTCCTTTCCAAAAATTGATGAGACAAAATATCATTGTAAGATGTTTAACGGTTTATAATAGAAACAGTTAAATATTATTTATTCAAATAACTGTCTAATTTAATAAAGAAACGAAGATATTTTACACATTTCATATATTATTTATCTTTTCTATTTAATGTTTCTGTTTTCATTCTTTTATGACATGTTTGAAAATAAACATACAAATGGTGATGCATGTTCCTTCTCTAGTATTTCTTGCTGCCATAAAAGTTTCCAAATTATACAGGAGATATTTTATCGCAACAGAGCTTACTTGAAGCTTTAAAATAATATCCCAGTGATTTTTTTTTTCTAAAGGAGAATGTTATCTTTCACCGTTCTCTTTAAATCCAAGAAACAAAGTGGAAAATCCTGAGTGGTATGTAAATGATTAAATGTGTTTGCGAAAACTTGTCTCTAATCATTTAAATTTCTCTCGATTTATTTTAAAATGCGAGGTACTCAGCCAATATATTAACCTTTTTTGTGTGTTTGTAATATATTATATTAGAACTCAAAATCAGCTTTTTAATACAAACAAAACACATTTATGTTAGTGATGAAGTAATAAAAAATATCGTACGTGAAAATGTTTTATATATGTAAGCTGTTTTTAATTAAAATTTAAAGTATATTGTGAATATCATTGTAAGAGTTTTTAACGGTTTACAATAGATACAATTAAATATTATTTATTCAAATGACCGTCTAATTTCACCCTGAAACGAAGATATTTTACACAATTCATAAATTCTCTTTTTTATTTAATGTTTCTGTTTTCGCTTTTTTATGATGCCTTTGAAAATGAACATGCAAATGAAGATTCGTAATCCTTCTGTAATATTTCTTTATGCCATAAAAATATGCAAATTACACAAAAAATATTTTTACTGGAAATGCACTCTCTTACAGCTTTAAAAATGGCGTAGTGATTTTTTAAAGAATTCCATCGTTCACCATTCTCTGTAAATCAAGAATAAAAAACGACACTGGTATGTATTTTTTTTTTCAAATGTGTGGGAAAATTTGTTTTTAATGGTTTAATTTTTTTTTCTTTTACTTGAAATTGCCAGACGCTCAAGGCAATTTCAAGTAAAACAAGAAAAATGTAAACCTTTAAAAAGAAAATTTCCAACACATTTGAAAAAATTAACATAACATTCTCGATTTTTGTTATTTATTGTTTTTACATGCTTTTAATATTTTCTATTCAAACTCTAAATTAATTTCCTATTCCAAGCAAAATCTTTTTATGTTAGTTTAAGCAACAAAAAATATTGCAGGTGAAAATAATTTTTATATCGTAAATTTATCTAATCAATTTTAATTTAAAGTTTTACAGTATTTCATGGATAACATGTTAAGAGATGTAACTGTTTATAATAGAAAGTTAGTTTTTTTTCTACTTCAGTGACCGTTTAAATTAACCTTGAAAAAAATATATTTTACTCATCTCATATATTATTTGTCTTTCTATTAATGTTTATCTTGCTGCTGTTTTATGACCCGTTTCAAAAGAAACATGCAAATGAATGTGCATACTCATTTTCTAAAATTTCTTTACTGCCTTAAAAGTCTGAAAATTACACAGTAAAAATTTAATGCAACAGAACTTGTCTGCATCTTTAAAATAATATCGCAGTGATATTTTTGTCTACAAAATGTCGTAGATCCTTAACTATTCTCTTTAAATCCAAGAAAGAAAAAAGAAAATCCAGACTGCTGTGTAAATTATTCAAATGTGTTTGCAAATATTATTTCCTAATAATTTAGATTATTCTTGTTATTTTTATACATACCATAAGCTCATGCTTTCTTTTGGACTTTTTAATATACTTGTAATTTTTCCCATTTGAACTCTATATCTAGATAAGTTACGTAAAATATATTATATTACTTTTAAATAAAATAAGTCCATTTCATTTTTAATACTTCCCAACATACACAAACAATCCAAAGATAGTTTATAACTATATGTCCTTCCGTCGTCCTACTTTTGTAAATATATTGGGATTGCCAAGAAATGTGTGGATTTGAGGTATAACTACACATTGGTTTCTACGGGAAAGTGTATACGCAACATGTATAGTTTTTACAACACGCAAAAAATTCAGATATATTATTCGTCTATAAGTGATAAATACGTAATGTCCATTCTGATGCGTTGTGCTATACCAACCACAGTAAAATTGCTACAATTTATTTACATGTATAACACTGCTCTGTATAGATTATTATTTTACGAAGACTCGCAAACGAATTTGGATATATTAGTGTCGATAGACGGAAATTATAGGGTCTATACAGTTTTGATAAATAAGTTCTAAGTCAAATTTCTTTGCAAGTGTTCTGATAGAATACTTTCAATAGAATATGAATGGAAATATATGTTTTCTTTGAATATGACGTCATTTTCACTAACAGAAGCAGTCCACATATCAACAATTAATATTCTTTATCTCGTTACAGTGAAATGGAAACTTAATGTAAATTACGTCATTTACATGCAATCGTAGAAAATATAGTGTAATCGTAGTATATACCTACGATGTATCAAGAAGTAAAAACCTTACGTATAGAATTGAATTTGATGGGATATTATATAAACTGAACTATTACTGGGAGTTTATATCAATGACTAATGCTATCACAACCTATATAAAAGATACGGAAATTAAAAGAGTACTATGGGCTGCAATTCAATGTAGAAATATTTAAATATATAACGCACAGAAAGTACTGAATTTTATTTATGGAAATTTTACGAAGTTATGCAAATAGTTATTATAATTCGATAATAACCATACTAATGCTCTATTTCAGAAAATGTTTGACTATGGCCGTTATGGAGAATGCAATGATTTCCACTTTCATTGTGATGTCCTTAAAGTTTAGAATATTACATTTTATTTGGAATGATTATGTTACAAACGGGTAAACAAATTTGTAATTTGTAATCTAGAAATAAAAGTCTGCAAATATGAATAACGCCATTCAACAATGTATGTGTTTTCCAAGATATAAGATAAGAGATTTTATATTTTAGGAGATGCTGAAAAAGGATCCAGCATAAAGTTTTCCTCATCCACAGATTTCGATAAATAAAAACAAAAAACAATGCTTAGTTTAATACATTTTTGCATCGAGCAATATAACATATGAATTTTGTCATTTGAATTTAGCAATAATGTAAATGATTAAATGAGCAATTATATTGTTGTAAAGTGTTTTTTTACTATTGAAAAAGTAAATGTATTAATATTTTTAGAAAACTACGGATAATATTTTTAAACATAAATGAAATTTACTATGAAAATTTACTAAAAGTAAAAAATCACTAAAAGCTAAATTACTAAAAGTAAAATTATTTCTACACTCTTGTTCAGGGCTTTAGGTAGCTTTCAATACAAAAAAGTATAAAGCTACCTATTGCAGCCGTTCGGAGGAAAACAATTCCTGAAAATTTCGGTATATTTTCACCGATCATGACCCCCAGACCCCCAAAACCGCCGTCCGTTCAAATGTTGATATATATATATATATATATATATATCTGACCTATGTCATACGATAACGCTCATATTTATCAATCAATTTCGATGAAACTAATTGTGTGTATTAAGCTCACTAATGTCTCGACCGAGTTCGTTGGCCAGCTTGGTCCGCCATTTTGTTTCAACATGGCGGCCTTTTAAAAATTTAAAACTAAAATAAAATACACAAAAAAGTTAAAAATTCAAATTAAATTTTTGCTTGCGTGTTAGGCCTTGATACAAGGATTCCGGAGTATTTTTTGTTTCTCCTCTAACTTAAAAAACGGCTGAGATACAGCAGTTTGAAATTCTAGGGTGGCAGACATTTTGAAACAAGATAGCACATTACAAATGAATTAGTTATTCATTTAGTGAACGCGACTTCTCGCAAATTATTAACTTTCATTGTTGTAATCATTTTCCCATCATACGCATAAAACTATATATTCATATCCGTTAGCGCCAAATTCTCGCCAAATTTGGCGACCAAAAATAAGTCTTCATAAAAAAAAGCCAACTTTGCTATAGCTCAATAATTTGGCGAATTTCTCATTCAAATTCAGTTTTAATGAATCTTTTGTAAACGGTTTCTTTGCATTTTAGCTTGCTGTTTTCGAGTAACATTAGCTAAAATTTTAAAACGAAGATATAGGAAAGCTACATTTTCCTACCGGTACGGGCCGGAAGGCCTTTTTAAATTTGATAAAATCTGGTAGCCAGCAAAAAATTCCAGGCGCCAGTAAAAATACCTCCCACACACACACTCGTTTCTTTAAAATTAAAATTCTAGATTAATCAGTTTTAGTTCTAAACAAAAAAAAATCTGATTTGAAACTTACAAAATAACTTGCAGTTTTAGCATTGCATCCAATTTTAGATTCCACAGAGGCTGGATTGACACTATTGCGTACTGTTTTATTGACACACACATTCTAATCAAGGGACATGGTAGCTGGCTAGAGCGAAAACAAAATGGGTTTTTCTATGAATAAGATGGAAAATGCCTTTTAAACTTGGTTTTTCCATTAAAGTTACGAGAGAAGAGAAATGTCACTGCTTACCGCACATGATTAATGCCAGAGGAGAGAAAAAATGCCGTTTGTGCTCATTTCCTAGGATAATTTTTGAACAATCCCACCTTCCACCCCCGCCGGATTAAGCAACTACGTCGCCAGATAAAAAAAAAAAAATCTTGGTCGACAGCATTTGTCAAGTCCTGCGCTTGTTCCGTATTCTATGTAGGTAAGAAGCGAAAACGTTAATTTGTAGATTAAACGCAATCAAATTGATAATGTGACGTTTCCATAATTGCTATAAAAAAGCTGATATAATCCAGAAATTTAAAAGTGAAATTTCTTAAAATTCGAGGACGATAGAAAAATTTTAAGAACATTTTCTTTTTTGTCGTCCTTAAATATAGATTGCAAAAAACGACAGATATTTTCTTGATCTAAGAAAATATGATACAACTACGAACGAAATTATACAAAAACCTCTACTGAGTTACTGACTATTCTGAATTTTTTTTTTACTCTTAATTTATAAAAAGCTCAGAAAACAATATATTTCGGAGATTTAACAACACATTTATGAAAATAATGATTGTTTTGCTGCCACTGATTTTCGAAATGTTTCTGAGCAGTTTTTAAAATGTATTAATCAGTTTTATCAAATCAAAACATCTTCTTTTCGAATGCTATAAATGTTTAAGTAAATATTTTCATGTTCAATAAACGTTTTTTACAGACAGACACGGTAAATTAACTGTATTAAAATTAATAATAAATTTAATATTGTTACTCTTACATATATAAATATAATTATGCAGCTGAAAATGTTTAATTGCGAATTGATAGCAACCTATAAACCGATATTCCAGTTTGAGAAAACAGTTTAATACACTATGGAACTATTGGGACTCGCCAACAAAGATCAGTGATAGCAAAATAAATTTTATTTTTATAAATGATTATTTGAATCTCGAAAATTAATTGCTTTTGCTTTCTAAAAATAAAGAACGCTTTCCGGAATCGTTAGTAACTCGGAATTGTATATTTTCGTACGGGAGTTATATTATATTTTCGTTTGGGGCTATATTATATTTTCGTTGATTTATAAACATTTGTTTTTTTACAGTTATATGAAACACGTTACGAAAGCTAAAAAGCAAAAAAATTCGTTAAAATTTGTTGAATAGTGTAATCGGACATAACATCGTATTTTTTGTTTTATTATTTGGATGTGTGGGGAATAAAATAAAAAAAATATATTTTTATTTTTACTAAAATAAATTTTATTTCATTTGATACTGCAGATATTTTTCATATCTTAAAAATCAGTATTTTTAATAATAGAAGAACGGAATAGGAACAAATCATTCACTAATTAATAAAAGGATAAGAAATGTAATGAATTTCCATTCTGATGATTTTAATCGTGAAAATATTGAAAAAATCCTTTGTAGCTCATTAATTATTGTTTAGTAAAATACGAAAGAGACTAATGATGTAAAGAAATTAATTAGTAAGCTTCTTTTGCAGTTATTTTAAGAAGTTTTATGGAATGTTTCCGCAGTTAAAAAAAATCATTAATAGAATAACTAAGCAAATTAATAACTTAGTTATTTTTTCAATCTTTATCAATGCAATTTTTAATTAGCGTTCATGAACAGATTGCATTTTTTTTTAAATTAGCATATTTCTCCCACAGTATACATATCGATTATTAGCTTTCTTTCAAGATTTTGAGAGTGTTCTGCTTCATTTTTCTTTTATCTTGATCTTTTAAGTGAAGACTAATGTAAATGTATGCATATGTAGTTAGTCTAAATTTAACAAAAGAATTAAAGTTAAAGAAATAAATATGGTTTTAAAAATGTGTATATATAATATAAAAATATAAAGTATAACATAACTCACTATAAAAAACTAGAACAAGAAAGAATCATCAAACGTGCGCATACATTTTTAAACAAATAAAAGAATATTTTTTTTATGAAATTTTTCAAAAAAAAAAAAAAAAAAAAAAAAAAAAAAAAAAAAAAATGGATTGTAAGGATTTTTTTTTTGTGTCTGGAGAGGGGGGGGGGGAATCCAGTAAAAGAAGTGCTGATTGTGCAGCCAATGACATACTATACTGCAATTTACTTTAGTGGGAAAGCGTAACACAATTCCAAGAATTGCCGTCTATACGTAGTACAAAGTTAAAACTTTGATTAAACGTCTCACCATAACAAGGACCCAGAAATGTAGGCACCAACATAGAGCGAAACATTGTTCCAACATTAGGTGCTCTGGTTCAATCATAAACTTGTGTAGGTTTAACTATGAACTCTTAAAATGTCGGTGCCTTAAGAGGGTGAAAACCTTGTTCCAATAATAGTTGCTCCAGTTGAACCATAAACTTGTTAAGTTTAACTATGAACTCCTAAAATGTTCGACTGACAACAATGAAGAATCAAGGAGTTTTTACAGTTATACTTTGAAAACAAGGGATATCAGACAGAGATATATGTTTTACCACAGTTTCTATATAATTACAAGATGTAATAGTAATTGAATATAGAGAACATCTTGTCACGTAATCAACCGAATTCAATGGTTTTCAGCAAATTCATCTCATTTATTTTATTTATACCTTTTTGATATTGAAGGCAACAACAGTTTTATGTTTTGTATAATTGTTTTGTGTTCCAAAGATGTAGGAAGTGAATAAAACATTGAAAAGTAAAATCAAACGATTTTTAATATTATTGGTCTCTATAGAATAAGATAAATTGTATTTTTTAACGAAACGTGTAAACGTTATAGTTTTTAATTTGAATAAAGACATTTTATTTTACGTTTATTAGTTTTGCATTTTCATTGAATTCTCAATCAAGTAAAGAACTTGAATGCCGGTGTGCATATTAGTTATCTGACACATGACACATCTTGTAGTCCATCCCAGTAACACATATAATTATGAATGACGTAGTATAAGATCTTTAAAATATACTTTAAGTATAGGGTGTTCCAGCAGTCTCTGTACAATTTTCAGAAATGTTTTAAATCGAATTTCTTTGCAGGTGATGTAATGCAATGCCTGCAACAGAAGAAATTCTTTCTTTTCTGTTCGTCTAGGTGGAACAACGTATGAATAAGGGTAGGAGAACTTCGTTCTGCTAATTCAGAAAATTAAAGGGTACTAAGATCACCTATTAAAATTTTAGCATACAAATTCAAGAAAACTGGTAACATTAAGATGAAGATCGTTCAGGCAGAATCTCCGATAACGAAGTGTGTTTTGCAAAATGTACAAGAAGCGGTTACGTGCAGCTCCAAGTCATCAAGAGCCATAAACTCGTTATTCTACATTCTGCTGTTTAGAAAACTCTACATTACCATTTAAACAAACAAGCCTACCACACTCAAATTGTTCATAAGCTTAAAACTGCGGGCTATGTAGCTAAGCAAACTATGTGTTATGATTTGCTGGAAGCTGTGAAAAATGAGTACTTAATGTTGGATAAACCCCTCCTACACCTCTTCATATTTTAATCGACATAGATAAAAAAAATGTATATTCTTTCTTCTGTTGAAAGTATTCTATCAGATCAACTGGAAATAAATTTTGATCAAAATTTGGATCACCTTATTTATCAAAATTGTTTAAACCCTGTAATTGCTTTCCGCAATGGAATACACAAATTCTTTTGCGTGTCTTGATAAAAAAATAATAATAATGTAGAGAGATCAGTGTTATACATATAAATAACGTGTAACAATTTCGTAATGTTTGGATCAGCGCAACGAGTCAAAATGGACATTAAATATTTATCACTCATATACCATAAAATATCCGAATTCTTTTGAGTGTCCCTGTGAAAACGATACATGTTGCGCATACACTTTCCAGTAGGGTGTCAAAGCCACATATTTTGTGGCAATCCAGGTATATTTACAAAAGTCATATGAGGGAAGGACAGATACGCAGACGAATGATATAACTATAAAATGTTAAAAATGAAATAAAAATTATTTTATTTTTAAATAGTAAAATATATTTTATATAGTGAATCTGGATATAGAGTTCAACTAGGAAATATTACAAGTACATTAAAAAAGTCAAAAGTAATTATGAGCTTATGGCATGTATAAAAAAAGAACAAGAATCATCCAAACTATTCGAAAAGAATATTCACAAACACATTTGAATAATTTACATACCAGTCTAGATTTTTTGTTGTTCTTCTTTCTTGGATTTAAAGAGAACAGTTAATCATAGTGATCATTTTTAGTCATAAACATCACTGTGATATTATTTTAAATCTACAAGTAAGTTCTGTTGCGATAAAATATTTCCTGTGTAATATTCAGACTTTTATGCCAGTAAAGAAATATTAGAAATGGAGCTTGCACATTTTATTTTTAAGTTTCTTATGAAACGGATCATAAAATACGAAAAAGATAAACCTTATGTAAAAGATAATTAATATATAAATTGTGTAAAATGTATTCTTTTTAGGATTAAATTAGACAGCAATTAAAAAATATATGTATTTACTGTTTTTTTTATTAACAGTTATCTTACTCTGTTAACTTTTCTCTTACAAACATATTCAGTAAATGCTGTAAACTTTAAGTTAAAACTGATTACATAAATTTGCGATATAGAAAATCTTTTCACCTATAATATTTTCTGTTACTTCAAAAATAACATGAATGGATTTTGCTTGAATTAAAATCTAATTTAGATTTCGAGTTCGAATAGAAATTATTACAAGCATGTAAAAAATAAAAATGAAATGTCTTCTGGCAATTTCAAATAAAACAAGAGAAATTTAAATCATTAGGAACGAATTTTCCAACACATTTGAAAAATTTACATATCAGTCTCGATTTACATTTTTTTTTGGATTTGCCGAGAATTGTGAACGATGGAATACTTAAAAAAAAGAAGATTACTACGCTATTGTTTTAAAGCTGCAAGCGAGCGCAAATGCGATAAAATATTTTCTGCGTAATTCGCAGATTTTTATGGCCGTAAAGAAATATTACATAAGGAACGTGCATCTCCATTTGCATGTTTATTTTCAAACATGTCATAAAAGAGTGAAAACAGAAACATTAAATTGAAAAATAAATTTATGAATTGTGTAAAATTTCTTTCTAGGATTAAAATAGACAGTAATTTAAATGCATAATATTTAACTTTTTTCTAGTACAAACTTTTAAATCTATTAAATATACTGTTAAAGAATTATGTTAAATCTCTTTCAATGATATTCCTAAAGTACTGTAATCTTTAATTCAAAACTGCTTGCATACATAAAATCTTTTCACTTGCAATAGTTTTTTGCTACTTCATAACTATCATTGCTGGATTTTGCTTGGAGTAAGAAACTAATTCAGATTTACAATTCAAGAATAGAAACTAAAATATTACAAGCATGTAAAAATGTAATCTGGAACTTCTGGCAATTTTATATAAAAGGATGAACATTTAAATAATTGGAAACGAATTTTTCAACACACTTAAAAAATTTAGATACCAGTTTACCAATTTACATACCAGCACCCCCCACCCCACCCCTGTAATTAAAGAGAATCGTGAATGACAGAATTTTATGAAAAAGAGAAAAAAGACGAAAAAAATATAACCATGCTTTTTTTTTTAAATCTGCAAGCCAGTGCAAATGAGAAAAAATATCTTCTATGTATTTTGCAGATTTTTATGACCGTAAAGATACATTAGAAAAGATTACACATCTCCTTTTGCATCTTTATTTTGAAACGCGTCATAAAAGAATGAAAACAGAAACTTTAAATTAAAAAAATACAATTTATGAATCGTGTAACATATCTTCATTTTCGCTTAAATTCGACATTAATGCAAAATGTTTAAGTATTTCTAAAATAAACCATTAAATCTCTTGATAAATAACATATAAGGGTTTTCCTTAGATTAAGAAACTAATTCAGATTTACTGTTAAAGAATAGAAAAAAAATATATTACAAGCAAAAGAAATATTGAAAAATAATACCTTGAACTTCTGGCGATTTCAAATAAAAGAAGAAAATTTTCAATAATTGAGAACGAATTTTCTAACACACTTGAAAAAGGTACATACCAGTCTCGCTTTAGTATAAATATTTTTTTCTTGGATTTAAAAAAGAATGGTGAACGATAGAAGTTTTAAGAAAACAAAAGAAAAAGAAAAGAAGACAAACAAAGATAACTATACTATTATTTTAAAGCTGTAAGCGAGGCCAAATGGCATAAAATACCCTCTGAGTAATTTGGAGATTTTTACGGCCGTAAAGAATTATTACAAAAGTAACACGTATCTATCTCCCTTTGCATGTTTATTTTCAAACTCGTCATAGAAAAGCGAAAGAAAAACCATTAAATAAAAAATAACGAAAAATCATGCGTCAAGCCTAGATTATGTAACACTTTCCAACGCTTCCAAAATAATTTTACAAATCATACCGTTTAATAAGCTGAAAGATAACATCCAAGTAAACAATTTGAAAAACGCATAACATATTTAAAAACATAATTTCAGGAATTTCCAACGTATACAATATTCGGAAAAATATCCGAATACTTTTATTCAGCCCTGTATATGATCTATAGATTTGTATATATACTTCATAGGATGCTAAATTTTAGTTCAGTTAAGAAACGCGTAGCACAGTTTAAAATTCTTCTTCTGGAGTTTCTGTCAATAAACGGAAATGTGTTCGCGAACTTTTGTGCTTGCCTGTATATGATCTACAGAATTTATACACACCACGTAATAAACAAAAAGTGAGTTAAATTTAAAATCGCGTTCAGTAACTTAAAACGCACTTCCAGGAATTATTGTTAACAGACAGTAGAGAATTCTTTTGTGTGTCCCTGTAAATGAACGATAATTGCTATACACACAATATTCTGTAGTAAGCCTCTTGTAATGCATCTTAGTGATATATATAAATTTCAATACGTTTAAATAGTGAAACATTATTTAAATAAACCGCAGACGATTTTTCTCCATAGACGTAATATAACTGAATTCTTTTGACTTTCCCTGTAAAGTAATTATAAGTGCTATGCACACCCTATTCCATATTAAGCTTCTTGTAATACACCTTAGTGATATATATCAATTACAATGTGTTTGCAATTGTGTAACATCATTAAAATAAACCGCAAATGATTTTTCCCCATAGACCGTAATGTAACGGAATTCTTTAGAGTGTCCCTGTAAAAAAAACTATAAGTGCTATACACTTCAGTTGAAATAAGAAACGTGCTATAGATAACGACAATAACATATAAAAATTGCAAGGCAATCCGAGCATATTTACGGGAGTTAGAGCACGGACAGACGGCCAGACGGCAAACGGAGAGACAAACCGAAGTCAAACACTTTTCAACTAGGTTGGAAAGTGTTAAAAAGATTAAAATATTTCCATTCCAGAATTAAATTAGACAGACATTAAAATAATATATATATATATATTTAATTGGTTCTAATATAAACTGTTAAAAACTCTAAATTATATACATAAAATACTCTAAACATTATTAAATCAAAACTGCTTACAGACAAAGTATTTTCACTTACGATATTTTTTGTTACTGACATAAATGGGTTTTGCTTGTATTAAAAAGCTAATTTATGTTTTGAGTTCTAACAAAATATATTATAAAGATACAAAAAGGTTAAAAGATTGCACGAGTACTTCGCATTTTTAAATAAATCAAGAAAAATTTAACCGATTAGAGACAAGTTTTCGCAAACACACACATTTAATCATTTACATACCACTCAGGATTTTCCTCTTTGTTTCTTGGATTTAAAGAGAATGGTGAAAGATAACATTCTCTTTTAGGGAAAAAAAAAGTCACTGAGCTATTATTTTAAAGCTAAAAGTAAGCTCTGTTGCTATAAATTTCTCCTGTGTAATTTGGAAACTTTTATGGCAACAAAGAGATAGTAGAGAAGGAACATGCGTCACCATTTGTATATTTATTTTCAAACATGTCATAAAAGGCTGAAAACAGAAACTTTTTAGAGAAAAGAAAAAGTCCACCAGAAATAATTTATGAATTGTGCAAAATGTATTTGTTTGAAGATTAAATAAAACAGTCATTTAAATAAAAAAAAAAATAATAATAAACTGTTTCTAAGACAAGCAGTTAAATCTTACACAATGATATCCAAAAAGCAATTTTAAATTTTTAAATGCTAATATAAACATACCATATACAAAATAGTTGATTTTTAGGGTTTCGTTCATCTCACGAAACCCTATTGCTCGTTCCCGCTCCGTTGTCTGTCTGTCACAGAGCCATTCTCGAAAACTATGAAACTTACAGAGTTGAAACTTTGTGTATAAATCAGAATATCAGCTGTGAAGAGCGGAAAATATTAAAATTTGAAAAATTCATATTATTTTAATAAATAGAGATAAAAAACCAAAATTCTAACAGCCTTTCCCTATTAAATTTAAACATTTTTCGTTATAGCTGATGCCAAAAATTAAAAATCCACGATGAAATTCTTTCTACAATAATTAATTTTCTATCAAACGATTTCCACGTGAAAAATGAAATAAAATGTTTCACCCATTGAAATAAACATTAATATGAAATAAAATTGATTGACGTCATAGTGGTAATAAAACATAAAACGGAAAGATTTCTCAATAATAGAGTATGAGTATGCATGTGCACAAAACATATTAATATTACGTCATTAGAGAATTAAAAAGAAAATCTGACGTCATATCGGACGTTTAACGAATTTTTCAGATGTTTGAGAATAATACAAAGCGAGTATCAATATGAGTAATAGAGAATAGTAAATATATGAGTTTGAGGAACGTATTGAATCATGATAAAAACCCGATTATGGAAATATTCGCATATTTTAACATTTTGAAGGTATACAACATGTTTAGTTTTGAAATTAATTTTGTTTTTAAGTATCGCATTTAGTCCTCATGATAGATATTATTATGACAGAATATAATAGCGGGCTTCACCTGTTATCGGGCTGGGTTACATATTAAAAAATAGACCAGTAAATTTTTACTTTATAAAAAACATGACTTTTTTTTTGGTTGCTAAATGAAATTTATTTTAATTTATTAAAAAAAAAGGATAAAGTGTTTTGAAAGGAATATTAAACGAAACCCTTTGAGCGATCTTCGATCACACTTACCGACTTGTTTTATTTTGTTCTCGACTAATGGTTTGTCGATTAAGTTAGAGAAATTAACTCCTAAATCCAAATTTCTATCCGTTTAGTATTGCACAAGGAACAAAAGTATATTTATAAATATCTATTATTGAGCGTAGATTTGAATTAAAAAATCAAAACACTTTAAATAGATATTAATATTTAACTTTTATCATGATTTGTATGAATTTACATATAATTTTTGATACTTCAAATTCAAGTTTATATAATAAGTATTTGATAGATGATAATTTTTTTTTAATTCGTTATGTTTTATTTTACTATCGCAGCATATTTTCGCATTACTATAAATAATAATCAAATTTTAATTGCTTAATAGGCGTATAGCTAACATAGTGAAAAAGTTCCCAAGCCGGGACTCGAACCCGGGTCATCAGTATAGCGCATTGACGTTATACCAACTGAACCAATTGGGAACGATACTCAGCCTGGAACTTTCTCACTATAACATGTTGGCAAGGCTACAAACGCAGCACAAGTTGGAATATTTTCCGTGAGCCACAAAACCTGGGGCAAACACGAAATCAAAGAAAATCCAGCATCGATAATTGAATAAATCATATTTAGTTCTACCAACTGAACCACTTGGGAACGATACTCAGCCTGAAACTTTCTCACTATAACATGTTGGCAAGGCTACAAACGCAGTACAAGATTGAATATTTTCCGTGAGCCACCAACCCAATTTTTCATTATGCTGGCTATACGCCTATTAAGCAATTAAAATTTGATTATTATGAATGCAAGAAGTAAGAAATTTTCTATGGAAAAATTTCCAAAGTATTAAATACTATAAATAAGTTTTTAAATATGTTAGATTTTATCTCTTCCGAAAAGGGTGTTTGAGATAGGGAGGGAGAGAATGAATGTGAGCGCACGTGACCTATTTCTGGGTGTTGGAAAGTGCTATTAAACAATGTACAATCTTTTTCACTAACTAACAATGTATAATGTTATGTAATTCGGGATTGATAGTCGAAGAAACACAGCCCATGATACATCGCAATATATTTGACGAATACTCCAGAAGAATCAAGATTTTAGAAAGGTAACTAGACACGAACCGCTGAATGCGTTAAACGTACAGATTGCCATATTAAATCAGACAATATAGATGCTAGAAATGATTCAATTATTATTCTTAAAACATATTTCAAAAGTCGCAAAACACTGCTAATGTAGCTTCAAAACAAGCACAATAAAAATCATCATTATCACACTCGTCTCGATCAAATGTATTTATTATCGCTCTTATCTATTACTTTCTCGTCTCATTCATAATTGTATTTGTACTCTTAACCAGATCTCTCGAATAAGATGAAAATATTCAGAACCAGAAAATATTCACATGTATGATCATGCCAATCAGCAGGCGGAGTTCTAAATCTCACCTACAATACCATTAAACCACTGCCAAAAATAGCTCCGCCCAAGCACCTGTATGGAATAGACGTTTAAAGTGCTCTGGAATAAGAGGTAAAACACCAAAATAATAAAAATAGCAAATAAAACCTTTTTGGAAGAATATTAAAAAGCAGAATACCAACGTTAAAAATTCACAAATAATAAACAAATTATTTGTGCATTTTTTTACGTCGGTTTTCAGCCTTTTAATCAAGAGAATCTTTGTAACAATACCAGAGTTTCAACCCATCAACTTACAAAAAACGTTCTTCCTACGTTAATGTTTCAACCTTATTCCCATACCCCACCAGTGGCTGAGAGGTTCTGCTCTCAAAGCTGGTAGACGGGAAGTGCTGTGTTCAAACCCCTGTCGCGCTCGTCGACCTAACCGTTCGGAGTTTTCCGTGGTTTTCTTCGAACCTTGCCGTAAATACGGGTTAGGATCCCTTAGAAAGACCCCGATGGAGGGCACTCTTCCTAGGGACTATATCTCTCGAGTAGATAAACGGCCGTCTAAAATCAACCAACCAACCCATTAGACTCGAACGTGTCGGACATTGAAGTGTCGGACATTGTTTTTAGTAGAAATAGTGATATTATACATTTGTTTAACGAAATGTCTAAGTGATCATTAACGTTGTCACCACATATTCCACGGTTGGGGAATATGTAATCTAACATTTTTTATATATACATACAAAATTCTTTAAATAATTTTCAACGATAAAAAAAGTAATGGTTATGAAGAAATGTCCACATTTTTTTTTTTTTTTTTTTTTTTGTAGAAATTAAGTTCAGCGGGACACGTCAGGACTGATTCCATACATTTTTTCACGGATTTATTTTCGTCTGGATCGGACAATAGATACCTGACATCAATTATATCACAGACCTAAAAATTTCGTTCCGTGCATACATCTAATATCTATCAAGAAATACTCACAAGAAGGATTTTTGAAAGGAAAAGTATCTGAAGTCTTTTGTTGTTGACGAAATCCTCTACAACATCAGACAGCCATTGGGCTCTTGATACACGGAATCAAAAGCTTCACTTTTAAGCTATTCATATATATTATTCATTCAACCACTATAAGAAGAGCAAAAAATTCAAAAAGAAAATATGTTTAAAAGATATACAGGGAGTTTAAAAAAATGCATTCACAACTGCATTCTCCGTTCTGAATCATCTTCATTGAGAGAGCGGAATATTACTGGAATGTAACTTTTCCAATATAGGCGCTTTACAATGCGATGGAGGATAGATTTTAGTACTATCTTGCGGAATAGGTGTTCTTTATTTTTTTAATATACCAGGCTTTCAAAGGAGTTAACTAATAACCACGGTCTGTCCGGATGTTGGTTTTTGAACATTTCAAACAATTCTATCAACCCCAAAATTATCTCTAATTCCAGCGATTGCAAAGGCGTACAGGGATCTGTTTGAAACTTTCTCCTGAACTGTCTCTGCATTTCAAATACGATTTCAAGGTTCCAGCAACACTTTTGGATAAATTTCCTTTGCTCAGAGCTTAATTTGGTTTCAGCTATTATTTAAGAAAAGAAGAACACACCAGTTATTAGCGAAATAATTGTGTATACAAATTTTGAAACACACTATATTTTGTTTGTTTCTTTTATTATTTTATTTATAGAGCCTCTTAAACAGGAAACATTAAAAATCGATTTTCACTGAAAACTTATAGAAATTAACATTAAATAAAAAATATTTATTTGAACGTATTGCTAATTTTCTATTTCGCTAAAAGGTGCATGATAATAGAATCTAAAATATATCCATTTAATCGGGGATTTAAAAAATTTTAAATATCATATTCTATATTATTATTAGATGAAATAAACTAAATTATTAAATTTACCTTACCAAGCTTTTACTTAGTTGCAATATTCATAATAGATTAACAAATGTGGAAAATGCTGTAATTTTGTTTTTACTTAATATATTAAACGACTTAATAAAATTAATATAAATGCGAACAGCATTTATTTAATTTAATTTATACCAATTAAACAACTCAAGCATGACGATAACAGTAACAAATTAACTGACTCAATTCGAGCTAGCTCACAGTGAGATTAAAGAATTTCAACGAGCGAGACGAAAGCAACGATTAAAGGAATTACATTGGATAACTAAGGACAATATTTCTTCAAACTGAGCTTCTAATGGAAAACAGAAGCCAAATGGAACGTTAAATAGTTTCTAACAATAAAAAACCGTTTTCTCTCAGCTCGCATGAACAATCCTATTTGACCGTTGTTCACCCGGATAAATGTTATTGACGCTTTATGTTTTTCATTGTTATGGGAAAATAAAATAAAAACCATACAAAACAACGCATATATATATATGCAAATCAGCAAAGCGTGATATCTTCGAAATATGTTCCAAGAAGTTTTTCACTCCGTTGACTTGGAATAAAAGTTGCGAGCGTTCTTGTAAGGATGAAAAAAAAAGTTAAGGCGTATTTTTTTTTCTTTTATGGATAAAGGAATTTTTTAAGGGTCATGTGAACCTGCACTCATCGTGAAGTATTTTGACTCATCATTACGGGATGTATTTTCTTTTGATGATCAAATTTCACGACGCTCACGTTATAATGCTAAGTATGCACTATTAACAGAACACATAAAAGGAAAAACCGAATTTTACATAAGATGTGCAGAGAAGCGAATATATTGTAAGGTTAAATTACTGCACTGCATTTTAATATAAAATTTTATATTTTTTCCCCATTTAAAATTGTCGAAGTTGAAAGAATTAATCAATTTTACCCACGTTTATCGGAAATGGAGTCTATTTCTTCAGGAAAATTAAATCGAGACTTACGATCGAGACTAATGTGTATGAATCCATCCCAAAAAAAATGAATCCCTGATTTCAAAATTTGTTAAAGCTAAAATTCAGGTTTTTAAACTATGTGTATTATGTACTAGAGATGAGACGGGCTCATAGCCAGATCTTGGGCCCGAAACGGCTTCGAGTTCTATTTTTGTACTAGATTTTTGGCTCGGACTCAAAGTGAAAAAATTATTTATTAACAATTTAAATACTAGTCCGATGTGTCAATCCCAAAACTTTCTTCTATGTCATACAAGTTTCGCATACAGCAAAAACGAATCAACACCAATTTATGTCAAGGTCTAACTGAATCTAAAGTTTTATCAAATTCCCTGCATTAGTTCTTGAGATACGACTATCTCTAAAATCATGTAAATCCTAAAAAATGCAGCATAGCAGTGCCATCTGTTGGAAGATTTACACCAAAACCTAATCAACAACTTATGTCAACGTCTAACTGAATCGGAAGTTTAATGAAAATTCTGTTCATTTGTTCTTGAGATATAGCTATCGTGAAAATCATGAAGAAAGTAGCATAGTAGCGCCACCTGTTGAAATATTTACACCAAAACATAACCAATATCTATTTATGCCAAAGTCTAAGAGAATATGAAATTTGATGAAATTCTGTGCATTAGTTCTTGAGATATAGCTTTCGTGAAAAAAATAAAAAAGTAGTATAGCAGCACCACCTGCTGGGCTATTTACACCAAAATGTAATCACCAGTTACACTAACAAAACAGTTACACTAACTGAGTCTATTTATGTCAAGTTCCAATAGAACATGAAGTTTGATGAAATTCTGGGCATTAGTTCTTGAGATATAGCTATCGTGAAAATCTTAAAAAAAATTTTCATAGCAGCGCCTCTGTTGTGCGATTTACACCAAAAACTAATCAGCTCCCATTTGTATCAGGGACTAACTGAATCTAAAGTTGTATTAAATTCCGTGCACTAGTTCTTGAGATAGAACGACCACAAAATGTTTGTCACAGACAGACATTTTCTAAAAACAGTCAAATCGTGTTCAGGACTTTCTAAATCTTTGGAAATTTGCATGAATCCAATACTTTCTTCTTGTAAAGATAGAAGAAAGTAAAAAGGGGAAAAAATGACAGATGCTATTTGAGAATCAAGACTGTAGTTCAACTCTCTTCAAGCGTTTTATAATCCTCTAAAAATCAGCTTAAAAGGGAATTGAATTGTTATTGATGGGATATAAATATAACTATTCTATCTTATTCTGAAGCCTTGGCACGGTCAGTGTCAGTAACATAATTAAGCCGTGCGATATCTCCTGTCCATCCTTTTATTCTGTTTGTCAAAGTATTTTTACTTTCTTCTATCTTTACAAGAAGAAAGTATTGGATTCATGAAAATTTTTGACGGATTTATACGTTTTAGAAGGTCCTGAACACGATTTGATTGTTTTTAGAAAATATCTGTATGTGACACAAATTTTGTGGGCGCTCTATCTCAAGAACTAATGCACGAAATTTAATAAAACTTTATATTCAGTCAGTCCCTGATATAAATTGGTGCTGATTAGTTCTTGGTGAACATCGTCCGAGAGGTGGCGCTGCTATGCTACATTGTTTTGCGATTTCCGCAATAGCTCTATCTCAAGAACTAATGCACTAATTTTCATCAAACTTCAAGTTCAATTAGACCTTGATATAAATAGAAGCTGATTACGTTTTGGTGTAGATATCCCAACAGGTGGCACTACTATACCACTTTTTTCTCGACATTTACGATAGCTAAATCTCAAGAACTAATGCACGTAATTTCATCACATTCTGTTAGACCATGACATAAATAGATGGTGTTTACGTTTTGGTATAAATTGCCCAACAGGTGGCGCTGCTATGCTACTTTTTTCATTGTTATTACGATAACTATATCTCAAGAACTAATGCACAGATTTTCCCAAACTTCAGATTCAGTTAGACGTTGACATAAGTTGGTGTTGAATAGGTTTTGGTCTAAATCTCCCAAAAGGTGGCGCTACTATGCTACATTTTGCAGGATTTACACGATTTTAGCAACAGTCATGTCTCAAGAACTAATGCACGGAATTTAATAAAACTTTAGATTCAGTTAGACCTTGATATAAATTGGTGCTGATTTTTTTTAGTGTATGCGAAATCTTTGTGAGATAGAAGAAAGTTCTGGGATTGGCACATCCGACTAGTTATTAACTATTCGCACAATTTTCAAAAAGTAACTGTCTAGGACTTCTTAATACAAAAACAAGGTGTAGGTTTTTTTTAGGTGAACGCATTTTTAAGAGTTGATATATCCTTAAACCACACACTAAATTTACCCAAAATTAGATTATTTTTAACCGGATATAAATCCTAATATTTGAGTTACTTACTTAAACATTTGAAGTTTGTGATTATCCTCAACATTGAACTCTAAGATTGTCCTATATTTGGACAATAATAAAACATAGAATACTTTAATTTTCAACTCGTTGTGTGTGCGGTATAGACAGTTCAGAATAATGTATTATTTATAAATTACATTTCACACTAAATATCTTGAAACGTACCTGACTCACATACTAAACAGAGTATGAAGTTATAGCATCGCACATGAATGTTGGTAAGGAGCGTTAATATCTCAATTGTACTAGTATCGTTTATTTATTTTGCAGAGAGTGTTTTGTTTGAGTAAAACAGTGATTGCACTGTCTAAGAGACACATTCTTGTGTCATGCAGAAAACGGACAATGGTATTTGTCGTGTTTCTTAATGGAAGAGAGCTAGATTTCCAAGAACTAAATGGAAACTGATTTAGTTTTCTCCAATTGGACAGAGGAACTATTCGAATGTGTCAATCCCAAAACTTATATCTCATACATGTTAATACTCCAAAATTCGTTATCGCATCGCCAGCAATAAAATCAATATTTTTCGGCATTCTGTTGCACGTCAACTTCTTGCGAAGTGCCCGGTTACCTTCGTTGCACGAGCAGCCGATTTACAACAGAATCTCAAAAAATCGAGAAAATTTCTATTATAGCGTCCTGTTCCGTCAGAATAGCCCAAAATTTAATTTGTACCTACAGGCAATAATCAAAAACATACACATAATATTTGGTTTAATTCTATGCATAATTTTATGAACTTTTCGATGATCCTATAATGAAAATGGTACAAAAATCGCTATTACAGCTCCAACCCTTCCGGCTGAATATTACCAAATTCAAGAAGGACCTACTGGCCATAGTCCCAAACCTATAAAAAATGGTTCAATTCTATGCATAATTTCATACACTTTTCGATGATACTATGATGACGCACCCAAGAACAGACAGACAATTTGTATAAACATGATTTTCGGGTTCTCTGACCCCTAAATCGTGTAATATTCTTTTCTATTATAGATAGAAGAAAGTAAAGAAAAAGAGGAAGAAAAAGCTCTTTCGGCAGTCGATGAAGAGAGAATAGGGTGCAGACCACGTGTTGGGAGTATGACGTTTTTATGTGATTTCTGGTTATTTGTGAGTTGAGAATTGTTTCTATATCTAAATATTGCACATATTTTTTAAATATTTTCATTTAAATTGATTTTGAAATTAATTCTTGTCTTAGTTGTGATATTTTCTTGTATGTGCAACTAGCACTAAAAATTACACGCTACCAAAGTTAGAGCCGACATTAGCCATTTTATTCAATAAAATTCATCCAATTCTATGCAATTATCATAAAATTCATTCAATTCAATTTTTAAGTTTTAATTTTACAGCTTTCTAAAAAGGCGAAAATATTAAATAGAAAATTTGCATTTAATCTTATTGTGTTTTATTCCATAAAATTCATCCAATTCTATGCAATTATCATAAATTTCATTCAATTCAATTTTTAAGTTTTAATTTTACAGCTTTCCAAAAAGGCGAAAATATTAAATAGAAGATTTGTATTTAATCTTTTTTGGTGCCTATTAATTTAATTTAATTTTATTACAAATAAATTTGTTTTATATATGTTTTTTTTCTTTAAAATCTTAAATAATATTAAATTTTAATAATAATAGTTTTGAATGATAAAAACATATTATATTTCATAAATCTCTTGCGATAATTAAAAATATCTATTTTTGGACAAGTTTTACCGAGAAAATATTCTGTTAAAAAAGCAGATAAAATTTAATTTATTACAAATATTTTTTTAATTTAAAATTACTTATGAAAAGAAACTGTTTGAGAAATAATACTATCCAAACTTTATAAAAATTAACTTTTTACATTTAATTAATTTATAACGCAGTAAATCGTGATATAACATAAATATGTTTTCAAGCTGGAAAACAATGCTAACATTAAATTATAATACTTCCAATGATAAAAAAGAAAACTTATCTTTCATAGATGTTTTGCGCTAATAAAAAACTCCGAAAAAAACATTTACTTGAAATCTGATAAAATTAAATTTTATTACAAAGCAATTTTTTTTTATTTAAAATTAATTATAAAAAGGAATTGTTTCGGAAATCATACCTTTCCAAACTTGACGGAAATTCCTTGTTTTACAATTAACTAAATTTTTACACTGTAAAAAGTGTTATAGCGGTTTTTTTTTTTCAGCTTGGATGCAATTTTAAAAAAAAATACTAGTTTTTTATAGATGTTTTGTGCTAATTAAAAAAAAAATATATATATATATAGAAAAGTTTCACTGCAACCAAAATTTAGTTTAAAAAAAAAAAAAAATTCAGAATATCATTTAAAATAAATTATTTAATAATGATTTTTTAAATGATTATTATAACAGGATATTATACAAGGTATTACAAATTATTGATTATTATATAGGGATAATTAGAAATCATTTAAAACAAATTATCTTTACAAAAAATGTATACGTAAAAACTGATAAATAAAAATTTTCATTATATATCATCTGTAATATTGAATCAACTGCCTAAAATCCGTGCATTGAAAGTATATCTTACAATCATAAACAACTGAAGCGTAAAAATTTCATTTCTCAGATATTAAATTGCCATTTTTCAATCAATACTCCAAAGGTATCGGTTCACTTCACTAATCACAAGACGCGCAAGATTAAACGGGAAGACAAATTGTTACAGGCTACTTACTTGTTAACCTCCAGGCGGACACCGTGAGCGACGCTCTTATTGGAAAGGTCATACTGGCAATGAACAGTCACTCCTAGATCCTGATTCGTGACTATCATGTCGTGGTGCTGGATAACAATGTCGTTAGCAAACTGACTGTTGCCCTGAAGGTGAAATAAAAGCGTTACATGTAACTTAGTAATTCCAAAACCATTTTCCTAATGCACATTCAGTAAATACAGGGGACTATAATATGGGGTTGGATAATAATAATACCTTGGGATTAAAGTGTAAAGGGATGGATGGTTAAGAGTTATCCATCAATTTCACTGATTGAAAAAGAAAGGATAAAGCTATCAACTGATTTGTTTTGTAATTCAATAACAGCTAAAAAGTGTAAGAGAAACAAATATACAAAATAAAATGCCGATAGACTCTGAAAAACGTAATGTGGGAGTTATAAGAGACAATGCAATTAATATTTTTTTATTATTTTATTAATTTTGAAATTAGAAAATAGTTTAAAAAACTCACTAAATTCCACAACTTTGTTAAATTAAAAACAATAAAATAAAATAAAGATTTTAAAACAAATTTTGTATGTTGTTTTTTAGTTTTACACAGGGCTCTGTAAGCGTATATGAGAAATTTTATTGTTCTACCCCCATTTTGAAACAATTATCTCTATGATATATTACTATCGCATATGTTAAAAAAATTTACTCTGAAGATTATTAATTGGCGGACGGGTAGGAACAATAAAAATCTTTTATTCTTCGAGCCCTGGTTTTACCGAAATCTGCAGTCTAATTAGCTTTATGGGGCAGCAAGGGGCCTCTCTTTGCAAGAGTCATATAACGACTATGTTAAATTGAATGGGGTTATAAGAAGACGCATTAAAAAATACGTAACTCAACTTGACAGATTAAAAGAAAACTAAGTTTAAATTTTGAGTTATGGATGGCTAAAAAATTCTTGAACTACACAATAAAGTTATTTCTTTATTTGTCCTGCAAATTAACAAACAGATTTACATATGATTGATGCAAAATATGAACATACGCACATAAACGTAGTCTGAAATACAGGCTAAATCTGAAATGTTACACATATAGGTGTAGAGATACAATAAGAGACTATTATAGGAGGTAAACGGAGTAAAAATAGACATTGCTGAAAGTACGTACCCGAAAAAGACTTCTCATAATTCACAAAGTAGAATATAAATCAACATCTTATTAGTCGAAAACTGACATATCTGTTGTATCTAAAATTTAATCATTTTTATACTATATAAGGATTTGTTGCGAAATAGCGATGAATTATTATGAGTAGTTCAAAGTGAAGGTATTTTCCAAAATAATAATAATAATAATAAATAAAACATGACAATATTTTATTGGATAGGTAATAATAGGTAAAAACTAAATTTTACGGTAATTTGTATATTTTTAAATATATATTTAGATCAAGTTTTTTTTAGCCCGTCTTTTATTATTCCATCTCCCCCTATTATCATTAAATTAAAAAATAATTTAAATTAGAAATTATAGAAATATTCTGCAAATATGGTAATATGTGGCGATAAAATCTTTAATTAAAAATATAACGAAATGCAATTTTATGACTTAGTTTTGCAGTTAAAAGGAAATACGAACTCTGTTATTAGTATCAATATTTATTGAATAGAATTCCACTAAATAAGCAACGAAAAATTCTAGAAAATGATGGTTAAAATTTTTGAAGATTTTATTAAACCGTTCGTGTAAGAAATTATCGAACAGAAATCATCATAATCATCTAAAAAAAAAATAAAGAAATTTAAAGAAAACATTTTGAAATATGCTTAAAGCTTGTTGTTCACAGCCATGCATTCAGAAACTTCAAACCTGCCCATGAGAATAATTAAATTTCGTTTTTATTTTCACTCAATTTCTGAACACCCAATTTTAAGTATTCAAAACAAAAAGGAAATTTCATCTCTCGAAAAAGTATACTGGAAAAGATGAAGATCATTTTTCTTAAAATGCAGATTTAAATGCTTAATTGACAAAAGTAGAAAAAAAAGGCTTATAAAAACCTTTTAATATAATGATTGACATGTTTCGAACGCACAAACGGCGCCATTATCAAGATCTACATGATAAACTATTCTCGCAAAAATATTTGAAAATAAACTTTATAAGATTATTATATGATTTTTATAAGATTATGATAATTTTTCTGTTAATATATTTAAAAGAGTTTAAAATTAATAGTTTAAGACATGCTTATTAAAAAACACATACAAAAGAGGTTTAAGTGCAAATAAAATTATTTTAAAAAATATCTTCTGATACATTCCATAATAAAAAATATCTTTACAAATTAATGTTGCTAATAAGTACATAATTTAAAGTAAAACTGATATTTTCACACACACTAAAAATTACATATCTACTAACTGTTATAATGTTAAAATCTCTGACCTGGTAAAACCTTAGCCTGTTAACAATGCTAAAAAGTCTAGAAATACGTTATCTTCTGAAATGTTTCATTTCAGTAATATGTATTAATATAACAGCGATACCTCGTCTAACGAGTAGATGTGTTAACGAATGTTTCCGCTTTTGAGTATTGTTTTCAATGCATTTCAGACTTTGCTAATGGATATGGATTTGGCTAATATATGTTTCATTGGATTCTTGTAATAACAATGTAGTGCGTTGCATTTTGATTGAACAGAAAATCTAGTTTCGATTAATGAAGATTTAGGCTAAGGACTGTGATTTCGAAACGAATCATCTCTATTAGCCGAGGTATCGTTGTGTATATATATATATATATATATATATATATATATATATATATATCAAATAGTGCTCTAGTATTATATATAAATAATTTAACATGTACCATGATTTACAATTCTTTTTTAAACACATTAAAAAAAATTCTGTATAAAAATGGATAATTTTGCAACTTTTCATGATCAAGGAACTTAATATGAATTACTCACACTTACCTTGAGATGAATAGTAAATTAAGACATATTACTTCCGAATGTTAGTGTAAATTTCAATTGAACTTAAATAAAACCAAATTCCAGATTAATTTTTTTTTATAATGAAATTTTTACATGAATAGATACAGGAATTAGATTCTAAATTTTAAAACTGCATCAAAATGTCAGTGTTAGTTATTGATTTATGAACCAAATTTTAGAAATATGGAATTAAAAAAAATAATTTTGAGAGTTAAAAATTGCTATTGTTATTACTTGTATTTTTTAGCAAAAAAACCTACTTGGGTACGTATGTTGCATATCATTTTATCGTTTGTCGTTACTACTTGCAAAATTGATTTTCATAAAATTATTGTGGAATCTGAATAAAATGAATAGAGATATTTTTATTTTATAAAATAGAAATGTAAATTATACACAATAGTTCCAGAAATACGTTAATGAATTTTACTGGATTATTATATACTAGCTGAAAATGCTCGGCATTGCCCGGGCCCGTGATAATAACCTTATAAATACCTAAAATCAATGTTGAATGATTTCATATTTTTCAATGAAAATCTATCCAAACGAACTGAAGGGCAGTCGTTATAGTTATTGCCGATTAAATGGCGATTCAATTTCTGATGTTTTGATACATTAAACATTCAATTCTGACCAAAAGTTTCTGTGGAAACCTAAATAATATAAAGTTCTCCCCCACCTTTACTCTTTAAAACTCAAAATAATATACAGTATTGGCCAATTTATTCGTCCCATTCGAAAAAAAATTCCAAAACCTTGTTTCTAAGAATGTTATATTAAAATTAAATAAACTTGTGGCATCATAATTCACTTTTATATTTTAACAGAATAGTAAGGCTACTATAATTTGTGACTCGTGCTATAGCCAGTATACGTTAGGACACATGGCCGTTATCATTATTTTTTTATGCGTGAAGACGCGATTTCGCTATGGTATTCCATTGTGAAATTTGGTAATTTTTGAAATTCAATATTTAAAAAACGGCATAATCATTAGATTTCAAATTTATATCAAGAAAAATACAATTTTGTACCTTTCTAACGAAGTTTGTCTAACAATTTTCTGACAAATATTTTTGAGCTATTAATTTTTTTAGCAACTTCAAATGTTTCATTTCCCGAGTTTAATCTGTGGCAACGATTATCAAAAATCCCAATCGTCAGCAACGCATAGCTTTTTATTAAAGAGGATGACTAGTTATGTGAAGACACTTATTGAGAAGGAAGAGTTTATCTTTCTACCATACAGATTATAATATAGTATGTTTAAAATAACTAAATATATTACATCTGAATAAGAACATTAAAATTAAAAATACATTTACAATTATATATTTAATAAAGCTAGAAAACAACACATTAATATCAAATAATAAAATAAATTATTAATTAAAAGAGTTCTACAAGTTATGTCTCCATTCTATATTATGAAATTTGTCAGAAAAATATATCTAATTTATTCAAATCAATATTTGTACACCCCTTAAACCTCAGATTGTTATAAAGAATATGTTATTCCAATTCAAGCCCAAAAACCCTCCATTACAGAATACTCGTATAATATACAGTCTCACTTGTAAAGTTTGTAACTGTTTAAATTTGCTAAAATGGACGATCATGCAATGTCCGCTTAGAAGACCATCGTAAACAAGCTTACAAAGCTGGGAATTTGTAATCGAAACTTGTTAATCATCCAATAGATACCGACCGCATCCCAGATTTCGAAAATATTAAAATAATTAAATCTAACTGCAATGATTTTAAAAATTTTAAAATATCGAGAAGGTTGACTCCTCCGAGAAGGTCGGTTTAAAATATTATAAAAATCTCTGCTAAATTAAGCATGTGCAATTTCACCAGAATATGTTGTCGTACTGTGACACAATTGATACTTGTACTAATAAACAGCTTGTATAAAGCTTGAAACGGCTACTGTAATTTATTTTATTATTTGATACTGATGTGTTGCTTTTTCGTTTTATTAAATATCTTATTTCAAATGTCTATTTAATTTTAATATAGTATGTGTTATACATTGTACTCAAAAACAATTTAACGGAACAGTGTTTCAAATTCTTTATAGGTATAAGTGAAATAATCTCTAAAAAAATCTAAATTCCGTAATAGTAAATAATAACAAGACAAATTATACAAAAAAAAGTTTAAATATTATTCATGCGTTACATCCGTGGAATAAAATATAAAGCAATGTTTTTCTTCCAAGAAATTCTACAGCACATTTCGAGTTTTACATCGAAATGTCTTAAAAATGAAAGCAAAGCAATTTGCATTCTCTTCAAAAAGGAAAATTTTCTCATTAACTTTAAGCATGAGGATTACATCAGTCATTCGCTTTCAAGAGCAGACCACCCCACGAGTTGTGCATTATGGGAGAAAATGATATGGAATTAAGACAGGCGTACACGCAGTAACATAGGATGTTGACCTGTGTAAAAGCACAAATTAAATAAGTCACAGACAGAGATAAAATTATGTCATTGGAATTTGAGTTCAATGAAATATAATATTAAACTTTTTTTTATTTTTTTAGAAAAGTACCTGAAACTTCTAAGAATAATTATGAAAGTTTATTAATTTGTATTCTTAGAAACATTTCTTTCTTTTTTTTTCTGAAATTTTACGAATATTCTACGCTACAAGTATTAACTTATAAAAGTATATTTATGTTTTCAATTAAAATTTACAAAGAAATCGTGATTTGTATTTCAATCGTGATGAACCAGTTTACTGCGGAATATATGCAATAAAATTTTATTTTTATTGCATAAAGTCTAAAACTATCTGCCTTGGGGTATGAGAGTTTTTTGGTTTAAAAAAATAAGTATATTTTAGGTTTTTTTTTTTTTTTTTTTTTTTTTTTTTTTAAAGTCTAGTAATCAGTTACAAAACGCAGTTTTCGACATAAAAAGCATATTTGGAGTTTCTAATAATCAAATTTGTATTAACTTTTATTGGAAAAAGTGCTTTTTGGATTATTTTCTTCGATGTCATGCGGCTTATAGCATTTCATACGGATAGCATTCCTTACTACTGATTGTACATCATGATAACAAACAGATCTAAAAAAGTTCTCAGAAACAACAAATTTTAAAATGAAACTTTTGACCCCTTTTCTTTTTAAGTTACAGTTTTTCTAATAATCTGAAATAGATCTTGAGTGCTCCTCCAGATTTACATTTGTTTAGTATCAATTATTTTGGATAAAACGTTTTAGAAACGATAAGAAAGTATAAAAAAGTATTTTCCCGTAGTCTTCTTTATTACAGCGAATTGATTAATGTGATTTTAATGCGAGTGATTTCATCCAAAACCAGTAAATAATAATAATAATAATAATAATAATAAACACTAAAATATGAATACATGTCTATACCTTTACAGAAGTTTTTTTTCCTTGCATTTCTGACTGTAAAATTTATTGTTTTCAGCAAAACATCTCAGTTTGAATTGTTTATAAAATACGAACGAATGAAAAATTTGGAAAAAGTACTTTTCAAAAACTAGGAAAAACATACAATTTTATTTAAGAAAAAGGCAAGTAACTTTGTTCATCTGTTCGTGAGATATTTCTGGTACAGATTTAAGAAAAAATCGTATTAAAAGTATTGCAGTTATCCTTGATTACATAGAGAATACCCGATACATTTTTAGTCATAACTACCGTAATTATTGAAATACCAGTCTATTTAAAATGAGCATAAAATACTATATTTTTCTATAATTATTTTGAAAAACAAAAGTTTTTTTAATTGTTAAAAGTCGTTTGACCTCTTAAAGGAAATATTATGATTGTTAGCGGAAAAAAAACAATTACAAAACGTTTCTTGAGAACTTTTTTACTGTCACATAACCAAGGAAACTATATAAAGCGTTTCATAAATTATTTTACCTGCTGTTTCACATCACAGTTGAGATCATGGTAAGCCATTCTTATTTCAAAATCCATACTGTTAAGAACATCTGTGACACAAGAATTAGGACGTGACTTTACATACACTTTTCCATTGAAAACTTTTGTAGTGCGGACATAAGCAACCATCTCCCTAGAGCGGCACTCGATGGTCACTATATTTCAAAAATATAAAACTTGCTTAACACGCAGGAACACTGATAAAAGCATCTATTAAAAATACTTTTTTATTCATTTATTTCAATAATAGCATTATGTACAAATAAACATTTTTTTTCTTTTCCATATGTACTATTTCATTTTATATTGAAATTTTTTATAAGCAAAAACTGCATAAATTTAATAACAGTTAACTTAATGTAACAATTTTTTCTTGTATATTGTGGTAGATACAAAATTTTTTATTATTTCAAGATTACGGTGATATGTGTATAAGTTATCGTATCTATTCTACAAAAAAATAAAGAAGAAAAGAAAAGAAAAAGCTTTTTTTTTTCCCAAGTTCAGTATATTGTTTGAAGAAGTGCGAATGTAAATATATATATATACATACCTTCTAAGCATTTTGTTTTACGCATGACTTATAATAATCGTTCAAAAGAAGCTCTACTTAATATCTGTTACTGTGTTAATCGAAAAGTAAAAGTCAGAAAAGTACATAAATATATCATATATATATATATATATATATATATATATATATATATATATATCAAAGAAACATTTTATAAATCATATTTAAACTTGAACTTGTTTTATAATTGCAATACAGCATTGACTGATAAAACTATTTAAAAAATTTAATTAAGCAATACATAATGCAACAATTTATATTCTTTCACATCTGTTAATATTTTTTAATCTTTCACTAATAAAGAAATATAAATTAGCATAAATATAAGCTCATAAGTATAAACACAGAAATAAGTGTAATTTAGCATAAGCATAAATTTCAATATAATAATTCCTGTAAGATTTTACAATATTAGAAACTATCAATAATTAATATATTTCGTAGCTTTTCAAAGTAAGGTCTATTAACGTCAATAAACTGGATAACACATATGATAGTATATATTCAGCAAATGAAATCTTGTTTTCATAATTTAAGTACGGTACTACATAATATTTATTTCAAATATGGCTTCAAATATTTTTTTGTAATCGATAAAATTATGTGTAAACTATTTCATGTTTCACACAGAACAGAGTTTTTTAAAAACCCATTCTTTCTTTGAGATTATACATTATGAGATACATATAGATAACACATCTAAAAAACAATTCTCAGGAAAAACAAATATTAAAATGACTTTAAACTTAGAACTTTTTCTATTATATTTAATGCTATTCTATTATATTCAATGAAAGTAAAATAATTTTTCCCTCCAGTCTATACTATACATCAATAATAAGAGAAACCATTGAGATAGTAACAAGCAAAAATACAATATGTAACGATGCAGCAAATTTTAACTTACCGAAATTGTGGCTAGAGTTACTCCATGGTTACAAATATAGAAATAAACAACCAAGTAATAATAAAAAATAACGTGCGTAATTTTTATAAAGTACAAGAAAATTAAATGATAGCTTTTCAAATAGTTACTTCAAAGACCGTGCAATTGCAGAATATTCTCATTTATTTTTGGAAATGGCTCGGAGTCAGCCGAAACATGTCAACAATCTAATAAAAGTTATTTTACTGTATATTATGTTTTTAGTTTACACCTTTTAGCATTTATAAGAAATATATTATTACAATGTGTTATAATTTATTATATTTTTTATAAAGTTATATTTTTCATTACTGATCCCGATTAAATGCTGAAAGAAAGGAATAATTATTTACCCTCAAGTGATTCACATTTCTTTTTAAAGACCTGTTGTTCTATCAGAATTTCTCCTATCTACTGTCAAACCATCTATGATTTAATATTTTAAAATAGATACAAGTTAAATTAGTAATAAATACCCCATGCAGATATTCTATAATTTCGATTATATATTACATTAGAAATTTTGGCAGCATACATTTTTAGCACCTTCCACCCAAGTTGAAAAGTGCTTATGACTTCGGTTTGTCTGGCCGTATGGCCGTGCTCTAACTCCCGTAAATATGCTCGGATTGCTCTGCAATTTTTATATGTTATTGTCGTTATCTATAGCATGTTCCCTATTTCAACGGAAGTGTGTAGCACTTGTAGTTTTTTTACAGGGACACTCAAAAGAATTCCGTTACATTGCGGTCTATGGGGAAAAATTATTTGCGGTTTATTTAAATAATGTTTCACTATTTTAAACGCATTGAAATTTATATATATCACTAAGGTGCATTAGAAGAAGCTTAATATGGAATAGGGTGTGCATACCACTTATAGTTACTATACAGGGACAGTCAAAAGAATTCCGTTATATTACGTCTATGGAGAAAAATCGTCTGCGGTTTATTTAAATAATGTTTCACTATTTTAAACGCATTGAAATTTATATATATTACTAAGGTGCATTACAAGAGGCTTACTACAGAATAGTGTGTGTATAGCAGTCATCGTTCATTTACAGGGACATACAAAAAATTCTCTACTGTCTGTTAACAATAATTCCTGGCGTTTTAAGTTGCTGAACGCAATTTTCAATTGAACTCACTTTTTGTCTATTACTGGGTGTGTATAAATTCTGTATTTCATATACAGGGTAGCACAAAAGTTCGAGGACACATTTGCGTTTATTGACAGAAACTCCAGAAGGAGAATTTTAAACTGTGCTACGCGTTTCCTAACTAAACTAAAATTTAGCATCCTATATAGTATATATACAAATCTATGGATCATATACAGGGTTGAATAAAAGTACTCGGATACTTTTCCGAATATTGTATCTGTTCGAAATTCCTGAAATTATGTTTTTAAATATGTTATGCGTTTTCCAAATTGTTTACTTAGATGTTATCTTTTAGCTTATTAAACAGTATGTTTTGTAAAATTATTTTGGAAGCGTTGGAAAGTGCTACATAATCTATGCTTGGCGCATGATTTTTCGTTCTTGTATATTTTGCTCTTACTTTTATTTATTTTGCCATCTACCATCTAAACTTAAAATCAGAAGTAGATAAAGGTTCAATTAATAATAACCATAACAGGAGAATACTATTTATACCAGTTGTAATTTTTCCAACTAGGTAAGAAAGTGTCCAGTCCAGGCCGGGATTTGAACCCAGAACCTTGAGAGCCAAAGCTTTTCCAACTAAGCTATCCTTTTGAAATCCGGCGGACACATTTCACTCAGACAACCTTTTGGCAATAACGTCTGGCATGTTATCTGAAACAGTTCAAGAAAATAAACCGAATAATGTTCAACAAAACAAAGGGGTTTATTCTGTTTGAACTGTTTCAGGTAACAGATCAGATGTCATTGCCAAAAGGTTGTCTGCGTGAAATTTGTCCACCGGATTTATCCTGGACAATTTAGTTGGAAGAGTGTTGCAGCTAAAGTCAAGATCTTTTGTTCGAATCCCGGCCTGAACACATCTTTTCTCAATTGGAAAATTTTCCACTCTATTATACAATGATTTCTCTATCAGTCAGTATGACTGTGTTAAAATAATTAAGTGAATATTGTTTTAATATTATTTGGAAGATCTGGCCGCATACATTTTGTTTGTGGTTATTAACCTTATCTGTAATATTTATGGACTTAAACATATATTCAGGATTGTTCTCTCGATATTTTCATTCGGCGTAATAGAACTAACTCACCGTTATAGCACGATGCTATCTCATAAGTAGCTGCTCCATGTATTTCCAGATAAGGATCTTCGATATCTGCTAAGGAAGGACTAGCAAGATGACTCAGCCGGCAAACACTGCTAGTCGGATCACCGAGGTCGAACGATTGGCATCTATAATCTACCCCTAAACATTTCTTCCGGCATCCTTCTAATGTCTTGACTTCCTGAAAGACTGCATCCACTGTCTTCAAGATCTTACCATTTAGCTTACGAAATTCGCATAGCCGTACGGGAGCTGAAAAAAAATGTTTGATACATTACAATTAATAAACACCATCTGATAATTACGTCTATAATTATATAATTACGTCTTAAAGTTGCCTATAATTATATACCTGATTTGAATCAGTTTAGTGGCATTTATTAGGCGGAAAATTCATATGCTCAAACTAATGAAATATTGTTATTTAAGTTGTTAAATAATATTTATTCTATGATGCTGAAGATGATTTAATAAATATGTTAATTGCTACAGTAAATTGGCAATCAATTCTAAAAGGCTAATTTATTACTTCATGTTTTTAATATATTCTGTATAATGATTATTTAACCTCTAAATATATATTCTTTTTGATGAAGCATAAATAAATATTTAACTTAGTAAAATGATTTATACGAGCAGCAAATTTATGACACTGTTCTACTTACGTTTGTAATGTGCGACTAATCTTTTATATAATCTAGTAGCAGACAACTACAACACGCAAATCTGCCATTTTTATACCGAATCGAGTTTAAAAAACGTTTGTCCATTGTTGCAATTCTATTACAAAGCAGTAAAACAAAATTATGAATAAAATTTTCAGTGTTTCAAGCCCATTGTTTTTCATTAGCTACAGTGTACGAGTAGTACAAGGAGAAATTAAAAAATGACAACTTGATGATTAAATAGTTTATAAAATTTGATGACACGTCGGAGCTTTTATTTGACACAGTTTATTCTACAAATTAAAATATTTTTCGTGTCATGCATGCCATGATAGTTAGCAGAAATTAGTTAGCAGAATTAACCAAATAGCAGAATCAATCAAAATAATTATTTAAGAGAGTAATTGCACTAGCTATCAAAATTTTGATCAACACATTATAAATTTTATAGGCCTTAATTAAATTTATTTTTTGTTTAACCATGCCCAGACTTGCCAAGTCTCCGACTTTTTGGATACCAGTATTTTAATACAGAACATTTTGTTTTATTTAATTATAGCATTCTGTGATTTGAAAGAACAATATTTTTCTCTAAACAATTACTGGTATGCAAAAAGCCGGAGACTTGGCAATTCTGCTATGCCTGTAATACAGGAAAAATATGAAAGTTAAAAATGTGAAAGTTAAATGTGTGAAAGTTACAAAATATGAAAAGCAAAATTTAATTTCAACTTACATTTTCCTTTTTTCATGTTGTTACGTAATATAAAATCCATGTCATAATTTACATTGCCATCAAGCATACCTCAAGAAAGTCCTAGAAGTAAGTCCACATGGTAATTTTTTAAAACTTTCCAACATAGTTGAATGTGTTTATGGCTTCGGTTTGACTGGCCATCTGTCTGTCTCACCATGCTCTAGCTCACGTGCATATACTCGGATTTCCATGTAATTTTTATATTTTATTGAGGTTTACTATGCATGTTCGCTATAGAAAATTCATTTCTATTTCGTTGACAGGGCCCCTAAAGAACTCAGTTACATTGTGGCACACAGGGAAAATAGTTTGCAATGCATTTTAATGATATTACGCTATTTCAAACATATTGAAATTGATATGATTCAACGGCGTGCACTACAAAATACTGTTTAATGCGATAAATGCTGGAAAGGAGTTTTAATATTTTGTATATTACGTGGTGTGTATAAATTCTGTAGATCATATACAGGGGTTTCACAAATTAATTAAATTATATTTCCATTTACTGACAAAAATTGCTGAAGGGGAATTTGAAATGTTATGCGTTTCCTAACCGAGCTAAAGTTTTGCATACAAGCAGGTTATAAACAAATTTATAAATCATATACACAGTTGCACATAATAATTTGGATACTTTACCAATTATAGATGGCAAATGCTCAAATTGAATTTTCATATGTGTTATGCGTTTTCAAAATTATTTACTTTACTACCCGAGAGGGACTGATCAGACTAGGAGCCAGGTCTGTAGAGCATAGATGTCCCTCCCGAAAAGAATTTTTACTTAGGTATCACCTTTCACCTTATTAAACGGTGGAGTTTTGTTACATTATTCTAAAAGTGTTGAAAAGTGTTTCATAATCTACGCTTTGCGCATGTTTTTTAACTTCATTCTTTTTTGAGTTAAGAACATGATGTAGAAGGAAAAGAAAGTAATAGTGCGATGATAATAAGTCTCTTAAATTCTGGAAACATACATGATGCACTATTCGCCATATTTATTAACTCAGCCTTTAAATTGTAAAATGCTATCACTGACCAATATTTATATTTAATAAGCAAATCCATAATTTTGCATCATGTTATTATTTTATGTAATCTTCTGTTTTCGGCCTTAAAGTAGTAAAATATTTGAAAATTTTAAAGAAACATTGATAAGTAATTTCACTTCTTTATATTCTCAGAACAATTAAAAAAGATTCTAAATGAGTAATATACTCGAAATGGCAAACACTGCTTTCAAGAATTATTTAATAAATAGTAAATTATTTTGATCGCCAACTTTACTAATAATTTCTTCATTTTTTAGGTTATTTATAATACTTAAAGTTTTACGCATATATTTAGGACGGTTCTCTCAATTGTTGCATTCAGTGTAATGGAACGCGTGATGCATTCAACACACTACACCAAGGGCGGATTTTAAATCTTTTTTTGCGCGTGTGTGAGTGTGTCTGGAATACTCCAGAGGTTTGAAGTAACTCCAATTTCCTTTGCATCCTTTTCTTACCTATACTTTTAACTACATGCATTTTACATGCTTATGGTCTTCATATATATACTTGTGTACGTCTTATAACATATATCCATATAACAAGTTTCAATACATGGGGTAAATATAGAAAGCCGTTTTTCAACAAAAGAAAGTAACAGCGACTAATGAGAAATCCTGTATTATTCTGATTTAAATTAAATTTCATATAACTGTAAGGCTGATGGAAATGTTTCTAATACTTGTTTTTATTTGAAATGAACAGCAGACAAAAATTAATCAGAAATACATTACATTCCACAGTATGGCAATAGTAATAAAGTACCTAGGTGCAAAATGATAGGAACGACCGTTTAATTGACTAAATAAATATAATTATATTAATCCGCATATAAATTGATTTCATTAATTTATTTAAGAAATATAAACATAAAAACATTGTAAAACAACATTTATAATTACAATATAATAAACTGCATGTCCATTGGATATGCAATTTGAGCAAAATGGTAAAAGTGGGATGGATTTTTCTAAATTGTAGAAATTCATTTATCAGTTGTACTCGATTTGTGTTTAATACTTTCAATGCAGCAATATGCCATAAAATTTGTAAGGTTTCTAGATTGTTGAGGTGACACAATATGCCATGTCTTACAAATACGATCAAACAGTAGAATTAACCAAAATAATTATTTCAGGGAGTAATTATTTTTTATAAATATGTTATAAGTTGTAACAGCAGTATATAAATTAGGTGTTCCAGAATTTGATTCAGCTTTTGGGTGAAACTGAACCACGTGACATTTTTTTTCTTTTTCGTAGATATTGAGCAATATAATCTCTCAAACGTTCTCCATAAGATTTAGGTCCGGACTATTGGCCAGCCAATCGAGTATGGGACTTGTATTATCTTCAGACGACATTTTTGTGTCTTTTGCAGAGTGACTTGATGCATTATCCTTTTCGGAAAATGCAATTAAATCCGTAATTGTTTCATCCTTATTCAGCAAATGGCGCTCTAACAAGCTAATATACGTATGGCTATTTTGTCATCCTTTTAGGAAAGTAATTCTCAGCTTACCCCCTGAGGAAAAATCAGCCCTTATCATTAGGGAGTCTCCGTCTTGCTGACGCATGGGAAATATTCTTTTTTTTTTCTTTTCGACAGTCATGCCAGTATGATTGAATACTGTCCGTACCATCGAAATTAAACTTCTTTTTAAAAATGGATCTGATTTTTAAACAATTCTTTTATAGCTTCAGTTGTTTCGATTCCAACTGAATGCGATTTTTTTTATAGACAGATGTTAAACGCGGGCACAAACGTGGTTTTAAATATTAAAGCTTACCCTACCGTTTAATTTACAATTGACATTTTAATCACAATTCGGCTTCCAATTTCCTTTGCTGTCATTCTTTTACTGGCAACTGTTCGAATAATCAAACGTTCGGGTCGTTTCAAAAGCCTTCTCAGCCTCCCTGTACATTTTGAAATGCCTAAATTCTCGAATTATACAGGAAATTAAAAAATACAGTACTTGAAAGTTCAGAAATTGTATCAGTAGTTCCTTGAACGGACCATCCCATGTCATTATAAACTAGGATTCGGCCTCTTTTGAAGTCAGAGAGTATTTTCCCTCTGCCCAAATTCAAAAACATTTGCGAACTGAACGAATGCGAAACTGACCGAAATGCAATTCGAAATAATTAAGACGGTTCCTGTCATTTTGTTACAGCGTAAGTTTAACAAAATACATATTTTAAGATATATTTAAAAAATATAAATAATTTGTGTAAATTTTCTCTTTAATTTTAATTGGAATATCATGTATTTCATTTTAACACAAAAATTTTAGTCCTTGCATAGCAAACTGTTTTTTTTTTTGTTGTTGTTGTTTTTGAGTCGTGCCCTATCATTTTGCGCCCCGCTGTACAGTGGTTTCATTCCATGATGAGAATGATTTTGTAATTTGTTAATGATTTTGTAATGTGCGGCATTATTCAGGGGACCGTGCGCAAAGAGGAACTACATGGAATTGTCGGCAATTACTCGCTACGGTTCAAGTGCCAATGGACCCACAATTAAGCATCAATCAAGACTCAAGCAACAGATGGAAAATATTTTAAGACAAATTGAACTTTGAAAACTCATTTGCATTTCATATAATTAAATGATTTATGTCTACTTATGAATAATATTTATTTCTTAGACAACGATAATTTAAAATTTCCAATTTGTTTAATTGAAAATTCCAGGAAATACATTTGAACAAATTCCCAGACATTCTCAATCGATTACACTATAATACAGGAAAAAGGAGGGAGTTGATGAAAGCTACTGTTAATCGATTTCCGAAATTTCATTGTAAGATTCCAGAGAAATTTTTCTTAATTTCTGGTAACTGTTACGCAAATTCATAGAAGAGTTATATTTAGAAAGTTAATTTCCAATACTCCATTTATGTTATTAAATCAAAGGATACTCTATTTAAAGTCATTAATAGTAGCTTAATGGATGAAGCTACATAATTGAATAAGATAAGAGGTTTATTTTTGTCTTTTGTCGTAATTATTTTAAATATAGCTATGTTTAAAACCGCGATTACTTTTTTTATATCTTTAAAACATAGTGAAATAATTGTTTAGAAATTTAGGAAAAGGGGTTTTAATATAATAAGAGAAAATGGAGTAAGCTAGTAAAACAATGTACTTTAAGTAATCTCGTAAATAACTTCAAAAGCAACATTATTGACTATGTCTATAGAATCGATAAAATTTGATAAGTTGGAAAGTTCAACTTGTAAACCTTAATTGAAGAATTTGAATGGTTTGTTCAAATTTATAATGCAATAAATTATAGTCTATTAAAATAAAATGGATGCCACGAACAAATTTAGCGTTTTAGTCGGTAAATGAGTTTCCTTTGGGTCCCTGCGAATGCGTGCACAATTTCACGTCACTAGATACACCCATTGAAAGGTTATTCAAATGAAAGGGTCGATATACCCCGTAAAGAACCCTTTAGGTTTTACTGTAATGTACATAATTCCGGAATCAATAAATCTCAGATAGAAAAAAAAAATCATACTTACGATCAACGCAGTTATTTTCAATGTAATCAGTCCCTTCTTCGGCCGGAACAAAATGCTTTTGGACATTGCTTTGGACGGAATGGCGGTCAACATCACTCATTTGACACTCCTTTCGCTGACGATGAAAATTAGCGGACCTACACTCGAATTGAGATTCTTTAAGACACAGCTCCATGCATTTTTCAATAGTTTCAACTCCAGGAACAATCTTCCTGGATCTTTCAAGAAGTTCATGCTTGGAAACACGTTCAAAAATCCACTCTCTTTTGCACGTTAATTCTGGAAATAAAAATAAAAATGGCATATTATATTGTTAAACTGGCAAAGAAGTATTTAATGGAAAATGTGTGAATAAAATAAAGAGGGATTAGATGAAAGTTACCACAGTAGCTTAATCGTAATCATTTAGATATAAATAATAAATGTTAACCCTGTTAAGACTTACCACATTATGAAATGTCCGAAAGGAAATTTAGATTCCGTTATCTCGGCGTATAACGCGCACCTTATACTTTAAAAATCCACGTTCGCATTTTGGGTGTGTTTTGCCGTATAAGGTAAGAACTCTTTCTAAAGAAATTTGCAGGAGATTTTTAGCAATAATAATAATATTTAATAGCATGATAAATAAGCATTATTCACGTTCCGGGAGCACACATTATTAAGCTCATAGCAATTCTTATGTAAATAAATAGTATGTTTTTTAATATAGAAATTTCAATTCTTATATTCATCTCTCTTTCTGAATGCTTAATCTGTCAATTTCATAACCAACGTATAACGCGCACCTGTAAATATCGATCAATATTTTTTTATTACTAAAAGTGTGCGTCATATGGCGGAATATACTTTTTTTCTTTTGAAAAGACAGCCAAATGAAATAAAAATATATGCATATTTAGAGTGATTTCTTTCAGCGTTACATGTCGTGTAAGTTAAGGAGCTATTTCACTCAGTCGAAAACACCCGCTTGCTAATGTTAATCCTATGGAGGAAATATTTTACGATATCTCGTTCGCATTTCAATATTTTTAAGGTATCTGACTACGTTTAAAAAGTGGTTTTCGACCAAAATTGTCAAAACGATTTTATTACATTTTATTAAAGCCCAGCTTTGTACCTTTCCAAAACTGTTTTTATTGTTATTGTACGATAAATAGAACCGGAGTTGTAGTGGCTTTTATAATACTCAATAGCTGTCACTCAAACCGGAAGTACTGTTTAAAGGACCGGAAGTACTATTTAAAGGTGCTAACTGGGAGGGGGGGGAAGAAAAATTGTGGCCTTCTAGAAATAAACAAAGGCTCAGTTCTTTAAAAAATGTGTATGGCTCATAAAAACAGTGAAATTTAGATGCATATTACTGTGCAAATTCTCGTAGTAAAACATAAATCTAAACTTTAAATGCATTTTTTGGAAAATGTAATTTTTGGTGAAAATTCCATACGCAAAACATGATTTCATAAAAAGTTATTAGAATATCACTACGAAATTTAAATTGTATGTTATTTGCACTATTGTGAAGGCAATGAACTAAATATTTAATTTTAGAATAAATATTTTTTGTTTTATGGATGTTTTTGTGGAAAGACATCGATTAATTTTATGAAAATCAGCATGTAAAAAGGTGCGCTATGCTATAAATTTTGAAACATTTAAAATATCTCTTAGATTTTAGTTCATTGCCTTCACCAATGTTATAAGTATGAAGTGCAAAAAGGAAATTAAGATGCATACAATATATTTTTCTATAGCGTGTTTTGCGTATTGGGCCATATTTCGCTAAATTTTACCACAAAATCCCCCATTTACCAAAATTTCATCAATGAATGAAATATTTTTGGCTTTTCTTTTACAGTTTCTAGTCATAACATTAATAAAAATAAGTTCAAAAAATAATTAAATAGCTTTTTTGTAAAAAATTGCTCCGTACGTAGTCAGGCACCTTAAATGATTTTTCTTTCATTCGATAGCCGAGGTTAATCTCTATGCAGGCCCTTTTGTACTTGTTCGATTTTGATCACAAGTTTTTATTATTAAGATACTTTCACATTCGGAACCTGTTTTGAAAGTGAAAGTATTCTCAATAAAAAGAAACTCAACCAAAATCGAAAAAGTAAAAAAAGGCCTGCATAGATATTGACCTCAGCTATCCAGTGCAAAAAAAATTATTTAAATACGGTAGAGATATCGTAAAATATTTCCCCCATAGGATTAACATTAGCGAGCGGATGTTTCCGACTGAGTGAAGTAGCCTCTTAACGCAAACTCCGGATTAAAAAATAAAATTCAGTAAACAGATTTTTTGTCATAACATGTATTCTACAATAATTTTATTTTGGTATTTTAGGATTTTATGTGGTATTCAAAAAGTTGTTTCCATGCACTATTCATTAAATATAAATATCATTTTTAATGTTATAAAAAATCAGAACTTTAATTAAATTCTATATATATATTTTCAAAAATGTATTCGTCATTTCTTTTCTTTAATTCGTCAATAGATGAGCGCTGAAAAAAATATCACCTGAAAACATCATTACTTTATTATTATTATTTTTTAATCTCTTAATGTTTTGTAACTTATATGTGGCCAAGAGCCTTAGAAAGTTTGACAAAACTATATTTTGCTTGGGTGCTATGATAAAAAATATAAATTATAATTTAGCACAGTAGATATCCGAATGACACTCTGAAATTAAGAAAAAAAAATCATGCTAGCATAAAATATATAACGTTTCGCAATTGTTCTGAAAAAATCTAGTAGAATAAATCATAAGGTAAAGCTAGGATAGTCTGCGCACAATTCAAAAGAATAGCAATAAATATTCTAAATATTAATTTTTTGCTAAACTATCCATGAATAAGTTTTACTTCATTTGTTTTTATGCATTTCCACTGCTATTTTGTTGCAATTTAATAGAACAGTTGTAATAAAACCAAGAAAGTTATTTTGCGCAATCTCTCCTAACAGGGTTGGTGTAATTGCGCACATGGGTAGGAGAGATTGTTAGTAATAATAACTACAATTAAATTGTTAACCACAATAATTACACTTAAATGACATTGCTGTCAGGTTTTTGTGAACAAATTTTATTGTATTGGGAGTGAATATTTCAACCTAATGCTTAAAGAATCAGAAAAAGGAAATAATTTTAAAAACGAGTAAAACATTTTAATTAAAGGAAAAAAATAAAGAATCAGAAAAATCAAGTCCAGATACGATTACAAAATAAAATTATGTAACTTAATAATACGTATAACTTAAAATTAGACCATTTTCATTTCTCATTTTTATGCAAATTTACCAATTAGTTGCGTAATCTCTCCTAGCATAGAAACTATTGGGTACAATGCGCCATCTCTCCTAAGTAGCAGATGCGCAAACTCTCCAATTTCGGTAGGAGAGACTGTGTGGCCTTTTATTTAAACATGGCCACTACTAAAACGAACCGTTGATGTTCACATTGTTAGTCTAGATTAGTAGCTTATGAGAAATCGTTTAAGTTTAAAATATTTTGTACTATTGACATTGTATTGAAATTGTGATGAATAGCTATGAAAATTCAAGCACTTACTTTAGGAAAACAAAACAAAATAGTAATACTTTATCTTAGACACTCAAAGAAATCAACGTGCACTTTCAAGTAGACAATACACTACTGTTGTTGTACAACTACCTGGAGTCGCTGCGCTCTCACTCTACTCCTTCCCCCCGAACCTCTATGTGCGCAATCTCTCCGACTGCGCCATCTCTCCTGGCTTTACCTTATATCATTACATTTTAATTTTGTTAAATACTTTTTTGTGTGTATATTCAGTTAAAATGCAATTCCTTTCAAATCTTATTCTCTGGGGAAAGAATCAAAAGTGAAGAGGTTTTCATGGATTACCAATTCGTTAAAATAACATATTTAAGAATTAATCCTTATTCAAGCTGTATTCATTAAGACAATATTTTAATACCCGTTGACACGACTCCTTCTTATTCCAAAAATAAAAGTGTTCCATGAAATAAAGATGACATATCATACATATAAATAAATTATTCTTTACGTATAACGAAATGACAATTCGGTTGTTCAAGATGGAGTGGTAATAACAATCGCATCCCATATGTTCTGGTTAAATGTTTTTATATTTTATGACGATAATAAAATAAGTCATAAATCAAGTTAAATGAAACTATAGTTGGTGACATTATATATGTGGTATTTTATATCAATTAAACTACATTGAAATCCTGTAGAATGCGTTGCTTTCAATAAAATATTAGTAAACCAATTCCAAAATAAAGAAGTGTCAACTAAAAATGTAAATCAAATCTGGGTAATTATAGTGAAAAAATGTTTCAGAAATGTCCTCATAATTATTTTTTTCTTTCGTCAAATAATTATTTTTAGAATATATTTGCACTGGTTATTAAAAAAATTAATTAAAAAAAATTAATAATTTAAAAGGGAACACCAGTGAAACTCCGCCACTTTTTATGCTTAAAATTAAGATCACTATATAAAATCAGGCGAAATTCGAAATATATTAAAAAGATTTTTTTTCAAAAAAAAAAAATATAACGCAATCTGTAACATTTTCCTTTTAGATATTTAAATAAGAGAAAGGAAATTATGAAATATCATACTGGAATTTAAAGCTATTAAATATAGGATGAAAACGTATTTAGTTATAAATAGAAAACAGCGAATTCATTCTTAAATATATAATATTCAATGTTTTTTCAACTTCAAAAATATGTTATGGATGAAATATACCAAGAAAGAATATGTTTGACAATTTTATTGACATACTAGAAGTACTACTTTAATTGAAAAAATACTCTGAACATTTATGCAAATAGATAGAAAATATCAATTCTTTTGTATTTGCTTTTCAAGCAAGTAAAGCACTGGTTTTGTTTTAAGAAGCAAAATCAGATCATAAAAATCTCTTCCGCAAATTTCAAAGAAAGATTGTTTAAAATTCATGTTATCTATCATTTTATTAACGTACAGACATAAAATAAATCAATCGGTTCTGATTTCACGCAATATGTATCCTAGTGCACTTATTATATACATTTGTTAATTTGATTTTTATAATAGTAAAAATGGGTGTCAGTAACATACAGAACTGATAAAATAATAATTGCATAACTGAAATTGTAACAATAGTGTTTAACTTGCGTTGAAAAAAATGAAATGGTTTAATTTCTTTCGATAGCATAGGTAGGGAAGCATAAATGAAATAGGACCCTAGATCCTGCTATACCTTAATTAGGTCAAGAATGTATGTATTCATTATAAATCACAAGGAAATCAGAACCCGGCCGATGGCCCGGCCCTGAAAGAAAAATTAACCCTGGCAAGAAAACTTTAGCCTGGTACAGTTCCAGTATAGGCTCGTGGGCCGCTCATGGTTCGGGCTCGCAAAAAACAAAAGCTGAAAATTTTGATTTTGTGCTATAAATTGGTAAAACAATCACTATAACGGGTCAACAATCTCCTAACAATCTATGTGATTTCGCACAAATAACTTATTTCGTTAAAACGCAAATTGTAAAATAACTCTATAAAAAGAAACTGAAAAATGTCTTCGGGGAAAAAGAAAAAAAAACTGAAAATTTCGATTGCACAAATACATTTTACCATTCGTTAGAAACATGAAATCAAAACAATAAACACTTTAAAAATTTCTCCGCAAAAAAGAAAAACTTAAATTTCTGGCCGTGCAGAATTTTTTCGGAAATCAACAATTAGTGGCTCTAATCATTTTTTAAAATCACGCGTTCTGTTCTGTACCATAACAACCATTTTCTTCTGAGGCGCAAAAAATGAAAAAAAAGTTTTCTGTATTCGTTTTCCATCCGCGGCAAAAGGTTGCCCTAAATGAAATTCTATAGATTTTTTTATAATTTTTTTTAATCTTGAGCAAAATTTATTTTATATTTGTTTGAGTTTAAAATTATTCCCTAAGGTTTCCTCCATACAGGGATATAAATTTCATTTTTGGTAGACAAAGATTAGATACCGAGACCATTTGATAAAGAACAAATCGCCGAAAAATGACATTTTGGTAAAAAATCGTGTAAAACTCAAAAATCGTTGTACTAACACTGAATGAAATTAACTGTAAAGAGAACTAAATTTACTATATTGTAGAAAAAGATATGAACCAGAGTCATTTTACTGATGTTAAAAATTCTCCGCGAAACGAGACAAATTGCTAAAAATCATATATTATATAAACAAAATTAAATCTAATTAAAAATTCGAATATCCCGAAAATTCTCGGGTACACTCGGACCAGAACCATATTTTCAAAGTTGTACGGGCGATTTATTTTCATAGCCATCGCCATCAAGGCGACATACGCACAGAGATATATATTTCTTTTATTAATATAGATTCATTTGAAGATTCTACGAACACTCATGTTAATTTCAGTGATTGCATTATCTAAATGATATAAACCATTCTAAAAGAAATTTCTTCAAAAAATAACTGTTAAAAGTAACAAAAAAAAAGTTTAAAGAAAAAAAAAGTTGCAAATTGTGTCTAAAAAATGGTGTGTGATATAAATTTTCCAAGCTTATAATCTGGTAATTATTAAAAAAAATTTAACATAATTTTCATATATACATAAGTAAAGTGACTAGACTACGTATGATATAGTGATAGAAATCCTTCTAAGCTGTATTAAAATTACAGTACGTGTTTCTGAAAAATTAAATACTAAAAATTTATACATGATAAGCTCGGCGGTAGTGTTAAACAAAAATTGTATAAAATCTCAAAATGATAGTTGGACTAACAGCAATCTCGATTTTATCTAAGCACTTGAATTCTGCCTTTGTTTATAAAACTTCCTGATTTTAAGTGACAAACATAGAAACACAACTTAATTGTAAGTAAGTAGTACAAAGTTTTTAGCCAAAAAAAAAAAAAAGTAACTACTGCAAATAGTTTCTGTAGCATTCAACGTACCATCATCAGCGCAAAGAAAGATGGAATTTTGTTGATTGATTTTTGTATATCAATCCTATCCCTCAAATCCCTATATACATATACGGATTGGAGGGATAGACTATTGAGGTTTTTAAGTAAATTTTTCGACAATATGACAATCGGAAAAAAGCAAAGTCAGTCCCAGTTAACATTTTTACAATTTGTACGGAAATTAAATGATTTAAAAAAGTCAAGTTCAAGTTTAGAAGTGGATTTGCAGTTAATTGTAGCAGATTTATAGTCAGAAGTGTCGCACATCTTCCAGCAATGTTATGCAGGACAATAATTTATTACTGCATTGCTTGCGAATATATGACGTGTGCTCATTTAATCGAAATTATAAACTACCGTTAGTATGCTAAATATAAGAAAGATAAAGGATTCTATACACTCTTTAAAGGGTTATATACACTCTAAAAATCCATGAAATAAATTAGGAGTTAGATCCGTCTTAACTTTTGCTGAAAGATGATATTTAAAAAATAATTACACTATATACATTTATACAACAGGTATCTTATTAGAGATATTTCATTATTTTTCTAAAGTTGAAATGGGTTACTTTTCTGGTCATTCTTATTTTTTTTATGCCGATTAATGATTAGTTTTTCTTATGATAAATATACATAAAATATAATTTTCTGAAGTATTATTCTATTAGTTCGGTTTTTAAAAGCTTTTTTGAAAAAAAAACTCGTAAAAGATATTTTTATATACATTTTTATTTTACTATTGGAAACAAATATTTTATAGTGTTAATTTAACTTTGATAAGTTGTATAATAACTTACTTTTTTTTTAAATAAGCAATAAAAGTGAATTCAGAAATAGAAGAACTTTTGTTAAGAATAATGAAGGACAGAAAAATCAATTCTACGAAAATTGAATTTCGGCTTCTTCGCAGTTTCGCATCAAGTTACCTCTCTTGGGTTTTAAAATTCAGATAAAATCTTGTTTTTGTTCATTGACTCCATAAAAGTAATGCATAAAATCGAAGTTATCAGAAGCGGGAAGTGTTCTTTATCACAGCAGAAAAGGAAGAAATGCATACTTTCAAGAATAAATTGCCTGATATTGGAGAAATGAAGGAAATAAAAATTCCTTCGCACATGCTTTAATTACAGGGTAAGGCAAATTTATGAGTCGGACAAAATTTTCAATCAACAGATTCTTATCATAAATCCTTTATAAATATTAGTACAGATGACATTATAATAACTCCTTTTACATTATATGTATAGGTATACAGAGAGAGGATTTTATAAGAAGAAAGAAGTGCTCATTATTACAGAAAAAATGGAGAAATACATACGTTCAAAAATAAATTGCCTGATATTGGAGAAATAAAAAAGAAAATAAAAATCGCTAAAGCACATGCTTTAATTGCAAGTTAAGTCAAATTTACGAGTCAGGTAACATTCTTAATCACAAGTAATTCTTATCACAAATTCTTTATAAATGTTACATTTTTATACATTATAACTAAGACTTTTATATTATATTTATCTATAGGGAGGGTTGTAAAATACACGGATTTAAAAAAAAAAGTCCGGGCGGGCAGCTGGGTGGGTACCCAGGCAGCTACCCACTACAACCATGTATATATATATATATATATAGAGAGAGAGAGAGAGAGAGAGAGAGAGGGGGGGGAGAGAGAGAGAGGGGGGGGGGAGAGGGGGGAGAGAGAGAGAGAGAGAGAGAGAGAGAGAGAGAGAGAGAGAGAGAGAGAGAGAGAGAGAGAGAGAGAGAGTAAAGTTATTCGTAAAAACTTTTAAGACTGAAGACATCAAGCAGAAGTCATACATTTATTTATAGTTTACATTTCTAGGAGTGAAACATAGAGAGCGCTTTCCGATTGTCATAAAAATCGTGTTTATGTCATAAATTCTAGTAAGTAATTGGTAAAATTTATTTTAAGTAAGAAACATCAGAAACTTTATCACCTTCAATATACTCCCCTTGGTGATCCCTGCACCGGTCAACCGAATTTTACACTGTGCAAAGTAATGCTGGAAGTATTATTCTGTCAGCTTGTTGATAATCTGTCACTTTTGCTTTTATCGATTCAATGCTCAAGATCTTAAAACCTTCAGCTCCGATTTGACTTTTGAAAAAAAAAAAATTGATGTCACAGGGGGCTTCGTCGGGTGAATACGGTGGTTAATTCAACACGAGGGTTGTGTTCTTTGTCCAAAACGCCTTCACTGACAAAGCTGAATAGGCTGGCACATTGTCCTGGTGAAGATCTATGATTCTTCATGTTGAATGCTTCATGCAAAATCTGATGAACACTTTCTTTGTCAATTCTTGTCAGCTCAGCAGCAACTCTGATACTGAGACGACCAGCTTCACGGTCAACGGACCCATTTTTTAAATACTTGCGTCCATTTTTAGGTCATCTAGCGTGCGCATATCTTTCGTCATATCTCGCCCCTCTTTGAACTTTTTAAACCACTTTAAAACTTGAGTGCGCGATAACTTTCATGTCTGAACACTTCTTTTAACATGACATGAATTCTGTGAGAATTTTCCCGATTTTTGAAAACAAAAAAAATGAGGTTTACCCGTTATTTCATATGAACTCTTGTCGTTTTTCGGCGAGTTACTGGCACACAGTTCACTTCGTGCAAATGCTACAGCCAAACTGTGGCCTTGATGATCGAGCAGGCGATTGGGAAGATACCATATAAAAATAACATAGGAAGTTCCCCTGCACCACGCTTTAAGTTTGACGATGGCACCACCAATCCTGTTATATTTAATAGCCACATTGCGATTCTGGTTCTGTATATAAATTTTTTTTACTGTAGTGTGTTTCACCACCTCTTAAAGTTTATTTACGATCTTTCGAGACAACCTATATATTAAAGTTTTAGTAAACAATTTACAAATTATCTGAAATAATTATAAGAAATATACAAAAATGCCTAATAATGTCAATGATATGCTTAAAATTAGATAAGAGATCAATAATTAAAAATAATTAAACAACGCAAAATTTAATTACAAGTACAGAAAAAATATTTATATCTCAAAAAAGAAAAATTTAATGGTAATATATGTCACAATAAAAATTACTATTTTTTTAGAAGAAAAATTCAGAAAGTTGCAATCAATGTCAGTTATTCTTTACATAACTATTTTTGTTCCAAATCAAATGTTCAGATTTTATAAACATACTTTTAATTTTTATATAATAGGTAAAAAACCAATTTCAAAAATTTTTTAAAGGAAATAAATGACAAAATAAAAGTAACTTGGAAGATATAGAATTTTCTATTGAGTATAATGAATAACAAAAATACGATTCAACCAAAATTGAATTTCGGTTCTTCAAAGTGAATTTTCGTATCAAGTTACCTCTCTGGAGTTTTAAAAGTCAGATAAATGTTTCGTTTTGTTCATCGACTCTATAAAGGTAACGTAAAAGAAGAAAGTACTGGGAAACTAGGAGTTATCTTTATCGCGGTTGTAAAAGCGAAATATACATGTCATATAAGATGAATGATATTCGCGAGATAAAAGTATATACATATATGTATGTATGATTGAATATATATATATATATATATATATATATATATATATATATATATATATGAGACATTCTCTACATAAACACAAGGCGTTACTTTTTCGACCCATAATAGTTAATTTTCGAAAGAATAATTTAAAAAGTTTTAGGGTTTTTACATAATAAACCACATTTAAATTATATTTACTTAAAAGAACTTTACACTGTATTTTATAAAAGTAAAGGACGAAAATAGCTTATCAGAGTATAAGTAAATATATTAAAATTCACAAAAAAGTACTACAATAGTAAAAGTATAAATATATCACAACAGTTTAGAGTCAATAATACTTGCCAATCGTCAGAGGGGGAGGGGGGGGGATAGAATTTGGAGAACTAGCAAGGTCTTATGTATACGATACGTACATTTTCAGATTCTAAACAAACATTGTCATTTTCATAAGGAAGGAGTTCCCAAAAACGTATGAAAAGATGCGGTTGTGGCGTCATCTATTGCATCATATACGATCTATAACTTTAATGTTTTAATGAAAAGTGAGCACGGATTTAAGGAATTCTGTCCATATGTTCGATGTAATATAGAGACTACTTCGTTATATTTTTTGTATTTATTTCTAATGACTCTCGTATTTTGGCTTTGTATGGATTCGACTGCCGAGCAATAATTTCGCACATACAAAATCAATTGATTTGATCTCTCCTTTGGAGCACAGTCTTCATAATGCTGTGTCGCCATAACTAGTGGAAATTTATTCAAATTTATACCAGAAAATGATGATTGGTATATATTTTTTTAATTTATACAAAGTTTATATAAAGCAGAAATAACTATTCAAAATTTCTGTTGAGAAGTTGCAATTTCTGATTAAAAATGCGTCAGATTTGGCAACGGTGTTACTAAGTTATCAGCATCTATCTATAAAAATCTATATGTCATTAGTCAATCTTTTAATTACAAAACTGAGTTCCTTTACAAAAGGAACTTCAAACATGTGGTTCGCAGACAATTTATCTATCACCCGCGAAGCCTTTGGTATTTTACCAGTATTTAATTTATTTTTTAGAAAATGAATGCTTAAAATCCACTTTACACGAACATGCTTGCACCAACCGTGATCTTATAGATAACAAACATAAGAAAGGTATATATATCAGTTTTTACCAGTATCGTGGGCTTTTTATTTCATTCTGAATGCTACCAGTACTTTTAATAATAATATTCGTTTTATTTATTCTTTCATTAAATAAGGGAACTATCTCTCTTCGGAATGTCGTGGAATTCTGCATTAAACAAAATCTCGCTTATCTGGCAACAGTGATGTGTATAGACAGATATAACTCAGTTTTAAATTTTAGCACACACAAAAAAATGGGGATACACAGATAACCTCTCGGAACGTAGCAAAACGCGGGATCTCGAGTATAAATTTAAAGATTCCTAAATTTTTTTAATTATTTTACTTATAATTTTATTTGTTGAAACAAATAAATGGTGAAAATAATACTTAATTTTCTCTCTTTTATTTTATATCACTTTACAAAATAACATGATGCATTTATTAATTACTTAGAAATGTGTTGTAATATTAATAAAATTTGGCGCTAATTAAGCACAGTTATTTAAAAAAATATATCAAAGTATAAAAATAAATAGCTTTTAACGAGTAGCTTTGAAATTGACACAAATTGTAACTGTTGTGCTTGACACAAAATCCCCGAGTATGTTATCGAGGTTCTTCAATTGGGCTTTAGTTAAACATAAGGATTTTGGATTTAAGCTCTAATTATTTTCATTAATTAGGTTATTAATTGTGTGTGATATTTATAAGATACTGCGTGGTCTTTCTTTCCTTTCATTCATTTGTTATTTATATACACACATTTTATTGACGTACTCTCATATATCCCAGGATTAAAAAAAAATATATATGCTTCCTACCGCTATGAATAACTAGGATAAGTTGAATATGTAAATCGCAGCTTTTTTTAAAGTGATTTACAATAGAATTATATTCAAAGAAAACTGAAATTTTACTTTTGACATGTAGACACTGTTGGAGTTTGGAAATAATGTCACATTAAGAGGTGCTACAGCACTAAGTATAAATAAAACTCACAAATATCTGACTACACATCGGAAAGATAAACTGTCAGAATAGAAACTGATCCTTCTTAGAGAAAGAAAGTGCTTTCACCAAACCTATTAAAAAATATATTTTCTATAAAAACTAATTGTTTTTCTTTATTATATTAAATGTCTCACGAGTCAAAATCATTCACTACGAAATTGAAGAAATGATGTCTACAGAAGTTAAAGTAATTTGAAAATACTATAAGCATAACTACCATTGCTAGAAATAATTACATATAGCGGATGGATTTATAAAAGCAGGATATGTGCTTTAAAACATATAGTGCTTTTAAAATTATATTATTTGTACACACTTGCTTAATCATTGTCAATAGAGAAAATATCTCGGAAGTACTTATATGTGGAGTGAAGATAAACAGAAATACCTTCTTATACAGATGTTTCACATCTTTCCATTATTCTGATTTAACTGTTAATTTCGAACTGTTAGACACGGTACAATTTTCATTTTAACTCGACAAATTATGAATGTGGACTATTAAAAGACTAGCAAATAGACAAAGTACTTAGAGTTATCATTTTAAATGAAGCAATTGAGTAAATTTCAAGGAAATTTCATAATGTTATCTTGTTATTTAATAGTATTAGTGTTTTCAAATACAATTTATTACTTTGGTAAAACAATTTCCAACAAGCAAATGTATTTCCTTTTAAATATTGCCAGGCATTGTTACAAAATCATTGGAGTGGAAGTTTTTAGAATATGCTAAAAATTAATTAAAAAATAAATTAAAAAGTAAATTTTTGAATTTTAAGAAATACGAAAATCAGTTTAATATATTTACTTCATCTCTAACGATTAATGTTGAAGTTATTCTTCAGGATTTATGGCTGCAGTTAATCAAATTTCAGTGTGATTCTACATTAGAGGGCAAATATATGGGATTTCCAAATTTTTGTAATTATTCATAAATAGACCGATGTTTGAAAGTATAATATCCAATTAGGTATGTTTTAGCTATGTTCGGTGCTCACTTTTATAAGACATCTTTGCGAAAACCCTTTGTTATTTTTCAATTGAAATAAATATAATTTGAACCATAAAATGTATTTAATAAAGGAAATCAAATAAGTAGCGCATAAATACCACACATATTATTAAATAAACTTCCTGATTCAAAATACATTTCCTTTTATTTTACACTTGAAAATAAAACACGGGATATTGACGGCTATGCCTTTGTTAGATCAACATTAACAGAATAGTTTGTACAATCAATTTTTAAAATAAATACAATTTAGAAAATTAAATAAAATTTTACAGATTTGGTTCATGAAAATTAATTTTCAGTATTCTTTTGAAAACTAAGTTGAAATAAAATATGTGTAATAACAACTTTGGAACTTTGCGTGAATAATTCTTTCAAATGGCTGTGTTTTCTACATACAAATTTTATTCTGTGCAAGGGTGTACCTTTTATCTACTTATTTTATGCCATATGTATATAATGCTTAATTTGGCCCCCCGGCGGTTAACGAATCTGACATGCCTGCTTTACATCCACAAAAACGTAAATTATTAAGTTGATTCACATACATAACTAGATTTGACCGATAGACGTTTTCAAATACACTCAAAATGACTCATCCATCGCCGAATTCACGGAGGAGGCGGCATGCGACCGTTCCAGCATCCCCATAGCCATTCTTCAACACTTGACCGGACTCTTTAAAAGCTGATTTCAATACCGGAAAAATTTAAACGGTAAATTCCACAAATTTAATGCATCGAAATGGGGCTCCCTATTTGCCTCGCAAGTCGATTACCTATAACCTGGAAGTTCAGTTGGTGTGCAACTATGTATTACATCCTGCTAACTACATCTTTCCATTGGGGAAGCGTTGGGCTCGGGGCTCTGAGGTCATCGGGCGACCGCTGCGGCTTCAAGCTGCATATTCCGATTTTAAGATTTTCCAACATGAAAAGTGCTTATGAATTCGATTTGTTTGTCTGTCTGTATTGTGTAAATATAATCGTATTAAAATGCAATTCATATACGTTTTTGAGGTCTACTAGGGAATATTCTTCATTGAAAATGAAATGTGTAGTAGTATTTTTAGTTCGTTTACATGGACAACTAAAATAATTGCGTTACATTACGATCTATAGAGAAAAATCGTTTGGAATGTATTTTAATGATGTTACTTTATTCCAAACATATTGAAATTGATAATCACTGAGGTGCATTGCAAGATACTAACTGTAGAGTATGGTGGGCATAGAATTTATTGCTCATTTATAGGGATACACAAAAGTATTCGGTAATTGTACAGTGAATGAGCAATAATTGCTGGAAGTGCATTTTCAATTGTGGTATGCGTTTTTAAACCCATGTAATATTTTGCATATTAATTGTTCTCTATAAATTCGATAGATCCTATACAGAGCTGCACAAAAGATCCCAAGTATATTTCTGTTCGGTGACGAAAATTGCTGAGGAAGAATTATCAACTGTGCTAGGCGTTTCCTAACTGAACTAAATTTTAGCATATCATGTAATGTACATACAAATCTATAGATCATATACAGGGCTGTACAACAGAATTCTGATATTTTTCCGATTATTGATGGTAATTACTGAAAATGGGTTTTCAGATGTAATATGTGAAGTTTTGGTACAGTATTCTAAATATGTTGGAAAGTGTTTCATTATCTATACTTGATGCATGATTTGTTGTTCTTGTTTTATGTTCACTTTTGGTTTTTATGACACGTAAATGTTTTTTCTTTTGCACCCTTTCTCAACACAATTATCTTCATTTTTGATATTTTTTCAATTTTATATAAATATTTGTTATTGTTCTCTGCTTTATAGCTGATGAGTTACTATAAGCTTACAACAATTTTGTTTGTAAAAAAATAATGTTATTTCTAAGGAATGTCAAGAGATTTTTGCTTTGAGAAAATCAATGTTTTGCCAGCTAACAAATGCGACCGTATGTTACTAGGAGACAATTTATCACAGAAGAAAACAGATAAATATTGTCTGTAAAAATGATAATGAAAAATGATGATGATAAATATCAGAGGCGTTAGAAATCATATTTCATGATATTATTTTCCGAAGATATATCGAAGAGTTTTTGTTTAATATGGATATATGGTTATTATTATTAATGTACTAAGCTTGAAAAAAAAAATACTATACACATCATATCAATCAGTTTTTTTAATTGATAAAACATTTCTTCTCGTACAAAAATCTTCTTAAATCGAAGAATATAAAAGTTTATTCTGTATGAACGTATTAAAAATTATTTTAAATTTTAATAAATGATTTTTTTCCTATGAGAAATGATACATAAAAATCAAATGCACAAGCTCTGCTATTTGTTAAAAAACTGACATTTTTACAAAAAAAAACTATTACATAATATACACAAAAATATAGCATTATGCCATAAAACTGATTTTAACTTTTCACATATTTATTTTAAATCCATATTAATAATATTAAAAATCTAATAGAATATCCCTTAATATGTAAACCATCATACACATACTCTGTAAAAGAGTATTGTAATACTTAAAAATGAATTTAAAATCCTGATGTTACCAACATCAAGTTTTAATACAGCACTAAACTGATTTTAAAGGAGTTCAACATATACGTTTAGCAATGCATGAGTAAATAGAGAATTTCTCTTTGCATGATTCGAAAAATCTTTCGATTTCATTAGAGGTAAATTGAAAGAAAAACATTCGAAAAAATATTTCTGTTTTTGAATTATTGAATTTTGTACTTGTAATTACAAATATATATTCATAAATTATTAGTTAAGCGCATCACTTGAACAAAGAAAAATATTTTATTCATTTCAATACTAAGATTATTAAAAAGTTTACAGCAGATTATATTTTATTTACTGTGAACACATTTAGGGTTTAAAGCTATAGGGTTACCTACAAATTTCTTCTTTTTTCGTTAAACTCCCCTAAAATTCTCTGAAGGCACTTTTCATTTACGAAAAAGATGCTTATAAAGTGGTATCACTTTGACAAGTTTAAAGTATTTCACTTAATATACTCTCTATGCAAATGAAAAAAAAATTGTATTCATTAGAGATCTATCTATACAGAAAGTGAAATGACAACTTTGGAGCTATAAAAGTTTAGCGCGCCACAGTAACGAAACAGTATAGAAAACAAACACTTTTTTCTCAGAACAGGAAATGTGTGGACATTCTACGCTGTAAAAAAAGACGACATGTTTCTTAATTTAGGAAAATATAACCACGAACGAAAATATACAATAACATCTTTACAGTTACTAACAATTCCGAAAGGCGTTTTTCATATATAGAAACCCCAGACATCAATATATTTTCAAGATTGAAAGGAGCATTTATAAAAACAAAGTCATTGATGTTCGGAAATATTTGCAGGTTGTTTTTATGTGTATCAATGCGCATTAATTTTCTTAATCCCGAATGAAGATTTTTCGATTGTTAACAATTCTCGAGTAAGCATTTTCATGTTCAATAAACATGTTTTACATACAAACAAAAGGAATTAACAACATTAAAATTTATTAACATTACTAACATTACCTAACATTAAAATTTATATTATTACGTTCCTATTTTATATAAATTCCATTACGCAGTTCAAAATGTTTAATTTTAGAATTAATAGCATGTTAAAAACCAATATTCCGGTTTGAGAAACTGATTATATTATATACATTAATACATTATAAAAACTACTTGTAACCGTTTCCGAAAATGAGTAGCAGCAAAAGAAACACTTTTTTAATGATTGTTTGAAACTCTAAAATATACTGGTTTCTCAGGTTTCTAAGGATATAAAACGCTTTTCGGAATCCAGGACAACTCGAAAATGTTATTCCATATTTCCGTTCGTTGTTATATTTCTTTTTAGATTAAGAAACACGAGCAGGGAAGACCGAGCTATGGCTCGGTAAAAATTAGCTTAGAGTTCAAATATCCATAACCAAAATATGTGACCTAGCCCAATAGTCTTCTCGTTCCCTAAAACTGTAAGATACTAAATTTAGTTAAAATCAAACGTTTTTAAGATAAGAATCGCTTGACCCATAATGACCTATAACCAAAATAACCCACTAATCGAATTTTCTCGAACATATAAACTAGCTCAATAGTCTTCTCGTGCCCGAAAACAATAGGATGCAAAATTTTTTCTAAATAGCTTGAGCCGTTTTTTAGATAAAATTAGCTTGACCCACAGTAATCCAAAAATGACCCACTAATCGAATTTTCTCAGACATGGGACCTGCCCAATTATTTTCTCGTGCTCGAAACTCGTAGGATACAAAATTTAGTCAAAATCGTTTTTTAGACGATTTGACCCGCTTTTGACCGGTTTTTTAGATAAAATTAATTTGACCCGAGTTGACCGAAAAATGACCCACTAATCGAAAGTTCTCGAACATGTGACCCAGCCCAATAGTATTCTCGTGCCCGAAAATGGTCGGATACAAAATTTCGTCAAAATCACTTGAACCGTTTTTTAGATACAATTTGCATATATATACACCCACACACAATTTTTCCTCATGTTAGAATATATGATTTGACTTTTATTACACTGCAGTTTCCACAATTTTCAATCAATCAACTTATAACTTTTTGAAAATTAATCATCCTATATTTTTCTAGTGAAAAACGTAACACATTTCCGAAATTTTGACATCTCAATATTCAGTGTAAATTTACACAAGAATGAAAAATAATCCGTTAAGCATAGATTATGAAACATTTCCCACCACATTCAGAATACTGTAACAAAACCTCGCTGTTTAATAAGGTGAAAGAGGATGTCTAAGTATACAATTTGTAAAACACATACCACATTTGAAAACCTAATTTCAGCAATTAACATGAATATTGCAGAAAATATTCGAATTCTTTTGTGCATCCCTGTATATGATATATAGACTTGTATATATACTACATAGCATGCTAAAACATAGTTTACTTAGGAAACGCATAGCATAGTTGAAAATTCTGTTTCAGCAATTTCCATCAATAAACGGAAATGTGCTGAAATGTTTGGTGCAGCGTTTATATGATCTATTTATACACACCAAGTAATAAATTTAAAAGTGTGTACCACAATTGAAAACTCACTTTCAGCAATTATTGTCCATACACAGTTCTGTAACTGAATTATTTTGTTTGTCCCTGTAAATGAACGATGAATGTTATGCACACTGTTTTCTATAGTAAGCATTTTACACATTGTGTCAGAGATATACAGAGTGAGTACAAATGATGGAACCGATTTAAAAAAATCGTATTTTCGAAACTGCTGCACATATTACAATAAGGGATACGTGAATTTAAAGAGAAATATACCAAGTTTTTTCAGCTTTGACCAACAGATGGCAGCCGGTGGATGGGGCGTGTGGGTGATGGTGACACACTGGTGGCCTTAATCACATGGCCACCAAAATCCCCAGACCTAACACCATTTTTTTTTTTTTTTTTTGAGTTACGTCAAAGACATTGTTTATGTACCACCAATGCCGAAAATACTCCCAGAACTTAAAGAACGCATTTGTGCAGTATTCAGAACCATTTACAGTGCGATGCTACAAAATGTTTGGAACGAACTGGTTTACAGATTGGACGTATGCCGTGTAGCAAGAGGGCAACACATCGAACATTTGTAACTGAAAAAAACTTTGTATATTTCTCTTTAAATTCATGTATCACTTATTGTACGTAATATGTGCAGTAAAATGGAAAATATGATTTTTTTATGATTTTTTTTTTAATTTGATTTTTTTACGAATTTTTTGATTTTTTGAGATTTTGATATTGTTTATCATTTGTACTGACACTGTATATTAATAAATATGCATTAATAATTACGGTGCACCGCGAACAATTTCTCGAAATAGACTAGACTAATGTAACATAATTATTTTGAGTGTCCCTGTTAAATGAACGCTAAATGCTATGCATACCTTATTCTATAGTAAACATCTTGTGTACTGCACCTCAGATATATATACGAAATTCATTATGTTTGAAATAGCGTATCATTATTAAAATACACCACAAATGATTTTTCCCCCAAGGAGTGTAATGTAACGGAATTTTTGATTCTCCCTATAAAGACTATTAAATGCTACACACTTCATTTTTAATATCGAACATGCCGTGGTAAACCTCAATAACACATATCAGTTTGGAAAACTGAGTATATTTACGCGAGTTAGAGTTCGGACAAACAGACGACAGACAGACAAGCTGAATTTATACACAATTTTAAGCCATGTTGGAGTTTTTGGCTGAAAATGTACTTTTTCTTTTTAATTGATGCCGTTTCAGTAAATATGCATATTTATTTAAATGTATTTCACTAGTTTTTAGAAATTAAAAGAAAAATTGTCTCGCCGTTCTAGGTAAAGTCTACGATGAATTATGTGCACTGCGTGATTCTCTTTTTTTAAACTCTCCCGTCCACCCGCTATCAAGCCGCCATTTTTCAATGTATTAAATCAAAAAAGTCCTTCCGGCCTGTACCGGGAGGAAAAGATAGCTTTCCTATATCTTAGTTTTAAAATTTTAGCTAATGTTACACGAAAACAGCCAGTTAAAATGCAAAGAAACGTTTACAAAAGATTCGTTAATACTGAATTTTAATAAGAAATTCGCCAAATTACTGAGCAATAGCCAAATTGGCTTCATTTATGAAGACTTATTTTGGTCGCCAAATATCGCCATTTTTGGCGAGAATTTGGCGCTAACGGATATGAATATATAGTTTTATGCGTATGATTGGGAGAATTATTACAACAATGAAAGAAAATAATTTGCGAGTAATCGCGTTAATGTGCTGTTTTATTTCAAAATGTCAGCCACCCTAGAATTTCAAACTGCTCTATCTCAGCCATTTTTTAAGATAGAGGTAAACCAAAAAATGCTCTGGAATCCTCGTAACAAGGCCTAACACTTAATTAAAAAATAAATTTGAATTTTTAACTTTTTTGTATATTTATTTTAGTTTTAAATTTTTAAGTGGCCACCATCTTGAAACAAAATGGCGGGCCAAGCTGGCCAACGAACTCGGTCGAGACATTGGTGAGCTTAATACACACAATTAGTTTCATCAAAATTGATTTATAAATACGAGCGTTATCGTATGACATAAGTCATATATATATATATATATATATGGATATATCTATATATATATATAAATCAACATTTGAACGGAGGGTGGTTTTGGGGTCTGGGAGTCATGATCGGTGAAAATATATCGAAATTTTCCGGAACTGCTTTACTCCGAACGGCTGCAATAGTAGCTTTATACTTTTTTGTATTGAAAGCTACCTAAAATGTTACAATTTTCTGCTTTATATGTATAAATTATTATAAAATATATTTTATATACACTTTGCATTTCTTTAAGGGAAAAAAATCCCGAATACTTTCAGGACGTTAAAATAGTGTTGTGTTACTTCTTAACTGATTATGTTTCGTTATAGTGTGGAAGAAGCCTAGATGCACTAAATGAAAAGTGCCTTAGGCGATTTCTAGCCGGCCATAACTTAAAAGGGTAAATTTACAGAGGCCATAACTTAAAAAAATCCCTTTGGCATTAAGATCATGACTTACACAGGTGAATGTTGAAAAAATATTTTAGATGAGTATTTTTAGAAAATTTAAATATAAACATTTATGCGTGCTCTGATAAGATAATTAGTAATCAAAAGTTTTAAATCTTTGTAACACCTTTTTTGTAAGATTATTTGATTGTGCAGATGTTAATAATGAAAAGAAACATATTTTTTACTACAATAACAAGTAATTTTAATAAAGGGAATCCGCTTAGAAAGGAAAACTGAAGTAAAATATTGTAACACCTATAGCATTGGACGCCAGAGTACATCTATTTAATAATAAACCGTTTAAGTAATAAACCACATGGTATTTTAAAGGAAGAAAAGTTTGATTAAAACAGCAATATGCATTTTAAAAAAATGCAAGATAAAAGGTCCTATTTTCACTGTTGACAATCAAACCGTCATTCTTCAAAGCATCCTGATCTCAATTTTAATAATAACATTGTGTAATTTTGCAAGAATTAAAATTAAAGAAACGTGTATAACTTGTAATGCAGTCGATAGCTTTGAAATAAAGTAATGGAAAAAATTACTTTCTTTTGGAATAGTATTTATTATTGCTACTTGAAAATATTAAATGTAATGTTAATTTAAGATTAATAAGTTAAAAATAATAATGGATTTCATGAAAAAATATTAATATTTGGTGTAATACGTGAGATTACTTTTAAAGCATCACAAAATATATTAGACAATGAAATCTAGAGATATGTTTTATATATTTTTTGGAAAAGCAAGCAAGTATTTATATTTATCACTTTTTCGTGGATTTATCTGTTATTTATTTTCTAAAAGATAATTCATTTTATATTATGAATAAAAAAATTATACATAATTTGATATATTGTTTACAGAGCATGGTTACTTCTTCATCTAAACATACAATAAGTAAGGGGATTTTTTTAAAGCTTTACTCTTATCAATATTTTTTATTTAATAAAAGTAAAAGGAATTTCTTGAACAAAAAAATCTTCCATTTCCTTCCAGGCTTATCTCTTCCTCTCTTTAGGGACTGTAATAGTAAACAACTTACACTATAAAAAGTAAGATTCAGAAAACCATTTCCTTAATATTAGGAATATTCGATTTTTCTTTATCTACCCCATTCGATACGCTCACTCTCAATGGCATGACGATTCTCGATTTACTGCAAATTTTCTATTCGGATACTGTTTCTTGTTTTTTTATGTATCTAACATCATATCCCATCCTCTTGCGACAATAACACCATCGATTTCCCATCACATTACAACAGATGATCTTCCGTCATTTCCTCACCGATGACGGATGACAAAAATGGGCGAAGACGGCAGCCAGGAAGTTCACTCTCTTACAGGACGCTGAACTGCACAGTACACTTTGGGCTCGAGGGTAGAAATAACTGGCCACCGGATTTCATGCGTCAAAAGATTGCTAGGAGATGGAGAAGTCTATTTTGATCCCAGCTCTAGAAACAGTCTGTGGATTTTGTTTCTTTTTCTTATCAGAAAAAAGAAAGATTCTTTCGAGAAAATCATGGGATTATCTGTTCCTATGATGGAAGAAATACTTCTTTAGTAAAAAAGTTAGCTTTTGATTTTAAAAGGAATGTTTAGAGCGATTTTATCTATAGAAAGTGAAATTGTTTATTTTTACTTAAATCAACATAGAGTATAAATATTTATTAAATGGCAACCAAGGGATCTCTAAAAACAACAAAATATAATACATAATATTTAATAATACTTGTTGCAATTTCTTCAACTGAGTGAAAAACTATGCAGGCCAGAATTTTAAACAAGGATCTGTTCAACCTAGGACCTAGAAGATCGTTGGATTAAGCTGCCAACGACATTCCAACTTAAGCCAAGTTACTAGGTTCGAATCCTGGATTTGACACTTTTTCACTTAGTTGGGAAAATTACCACTTGTATGATTACTTTAGTAATTAGTATGATTGTGTTAAAGTTAATTAAATATAATTACGCATACAAAGTTTATTGTAATTCCTTTATCTGATATTTATTATGTTGTGCTGTTTTCAGATAACATACCAGATGTCATTTTTCAAAAGGTTTTCTGTGTGAAATTGCGTCCACCGGATTTGTCAAGAATCGCTTAGACGGAAGAGCGTTGGTAGCTAAGTCAAGGTCCTGGGTTCGAATCCTAGCCTGGACATTTTTCACTCAGTACAAAAAATTAAAACTTGCATGATTTATTTACCGATCAATATGATTGTGTTATAATAATTAAGTAAAATATTTAATACATTTGTTTTAGTTTTACTTAAATTTAATATACATGTAACATTAAAAATACCAGTAAATTATGTCTATTTTGCTAATACACCATTTCTGACAGTCGTCTAATGGTGGAAAATAGATCTAAGACGATTGAAGGGAATGTAAATACATAAACAATGATGTGATGTAATTTATAATCTGACAAAAGGAATCTGAGGCAAATAAAAAAAAAAAAAAAAAAAAAAAAAGTTTTACTTAATTTAATGTGCCCAAACGAGAAAAAATAATGTTCTCTGCCAGAATAAGCAAAATATTTCTGTATATGACATAATGGCTAAAAATAAAATCTGGGACGCTCAGAAAATATTGAACATGTTGAATAAAAATACATGAACAGAAGTTACGAACCACCTGAGGCTATTATTATAAACTGCAGTTTAAAAGTTTAGTAGTGAAACTTATAAAATCCAAAGTATATTGTAATGCACAAATGTGGGCATCTCGCAATTCTGACGTCGTATTGATGCGGACAACAACATGGTTGAAATGTATGAGACTTGCAATAATTAATTTTTTTTTAATTAAAAAATAAATTGTTATTTCTATAGTTAGAAGGAAAGTTTTGGGCTGACGACGTTTAAGGGTGTTTCAGTGCGCGGAACCAGCTAAATGTTTTTATTTGTACTGTCCTGCAAGATCTATATGTGTGCCGAACTTTAAGTTAATAGCTTAAGTGGCTACTTCACACACGCGAAAACATCCGCTCGCTAATGTTAATCCTATGGGACAGTTCTTTTAAAATATGACGTTTGCATTTCATTTTTTTTAAAACAATTTGTTTGCATAGGATAGATGAAGTCCTTCTCTACGATCTCCGCGTTTTACTTTTTCGATTTTGTTTGAGAGTTGTTTTTTTATGAGGAAACTTTCACTTTCAAAACCGGTTCGGAAAGTGAAAGTATTCTCTTAAAAATAAACTGCAAACAAAATAGGAAAAGTAAAACGCTGCAATCTCAGCTATCCAATGTAAAATAGTTTTAAAAAAGTGAAATGCAATCAAGATATTTTAAAAAACGAGGGAGGTGTTTTCACGTGAGTGAAGTAGCCTCTTATTCGTAAGTGATTGAAATTAATGTTTCAAGATTCCAACCATAGAAACAAACAGAGCGAGTTAAACCTTGTAAAAATCGCCAGATCTACTACCATGATCGGTTGCTTATTAAAAATTTAAATATTGATCGATATGGATGATAATTTGGTTCAGTGATGTAAAAGGACCATGGAATATGAAAGGCATAATGGGTGAACTGAATAAGTTAAAAAAAAAATGGTTGCCATAAATCACAAAATGGGAATACTGCATAAAATGTAATATAGATAGAGTTTAAAGGTCTTCCGGAAGAAAGCGTGTGGATTTCCTTCAGATCTATTACATGAGAAGCAATGTGAATACAAAGCGGTACCCTGATCTATAAGCCTATGGGGAACAGACATGAAAAAATTAGGAAGCAAGTCGAAGAATTTGAAAAATGCGTATAAATATCGATACTAACTGTAAATGAAAGTTTCGTTGTGTGTGTGTGCATGTTGTGTTTGTCTACGATAGTTAGCAAAATCTTCCACAAATAGAAGTCTGAGCATTTGAGTAAGGATAGTTCAAGGTAGATCCTGATGCACCTGCGGCTCAGATTTATAATTTTTTGATAATTAACCGATATATTAATTAAAAACTCATAAAATTGGTATTTATTGCAAAATTCGGCAGACACACGCGCATGCACACAACCTGATTTTTGAGCTGAAAGGAATGAATAAAAAAAATGCTGTTTTTTTGTCCTTTTGTTTTAATTTCCAACGCTAAACCGTTCGGGATACTCAAAATGGAAGACATTCTTAAAGTTTGTACTTTTCAATCTTAAACGCCACAATCAGTTCGAAAAAATATATCGGGTTCAAGAGATGGGGAAAAATATATCGGGTTAAACAAAATCGGGTTAAAGATGTAAAATAATATTTATCTGAGGTTATTATCATGGGCCCGGGCAACGCCGGCCGGTCAGCTAATAGAGTATAAATAAAAACGGTCACCTCACTTTATAAGAATATAAATGGAACAATCCAGTATGACACATTGAGCAACCGGAGATTAATCACACACTAGAGATTAATCACAAAAAAACTGGAAAAGTAAAAAACGACATGGCAATAAGAGAGATAAAATTTCGCCAACTTCGCGATCTTTTACTCTTTAATGGAATAAAATGTTGATATATAAAACCCTTTTATTTGATTATTATTCTTTTCCCGTGTACAGAACAAGAGTATAACTTATCTGTAATAGTAATAAAAAAATCTGTTGAAATAAAACAAGAAAATTTACATAAAGCATCTTTGAAAATAGCAAAGTGTTTGAATAATTTATAAAATTAAAGAAAGCCAAAACAAGACGAAAGGGGTTAATAAACAGTCCGCAGGCATTACACGTGTGCGCTTCTTCAGATATAGCATTGGGGTCAACAGAATACGGTATGCAATGAATCTTGTTCAAAACAAATAATTTCATGCAATTAGGTGAGTTGACAGCATTTTATTTTGTTATCACATGCTAAAGAAACATGATGGAGGGTCTCCTTATTCTGCAAAGCTTATTTGAATTTATTTAACAGGCTTTTTTCTTTCTTTTTACAAACCAATGAATAAAGTAAGTATAAAATTTTAGATTACAAAACAAATGAATATAATAATAGGGGGAAGATAGAACACAATGGATATAGTGAACCGCCCCCTTCGAAATTTATATAATTTTAACTTCATTTGTGAATTCGTAAATGGCAGTATGCAATGAAATTTCAGCCATAAATCACATGGAATAAGCTTATTTTAGAAGAGGTTTTCTGTTTTTAGCAGTTAGAAGTAAATTTTTGATTCTTCAGAATTTCACATTTTTTGCGAATAAAAAATAGAAGTATAAAGGTATAAACATATGAACTTTAAAAGGTAAGGCACTCTTTTGTTAAATATATATGAAAAATTTTATTGTTATATAAAATAAAATATTTTCGAACATTTTGTTGTTCTATGTCTACTTGGAGTCTATATATTGGACCACCCCAAAAAGCGGCATCACAAAAAAATATTTTACAAGTTCGTACATATATATATTTCAGATTGACAGAAACAAAAGCATGACAGTACTTCAGATAGTTACATATAATAGATGTTTCAACCTGACTAATCATTCACATTTATAACAGCTCTAAAACGTCGAACATAGGTGAAATTTGATATGGAAGCGTGATATGGATTTGATATAGATAACGTTTTATAATTTGAAAACAGTCTTTTTTCTAGTATGACTAATTACGATATTGAAGTTATAGTTTAAGCGATATTTTATTTGTATATCATTGATTTTATTTCTTTTAAATTAAACGATCAATATGTAAATTATATAACATGATTTAGCTAGTATTCTGTCAAAAAAAAAATTCCACATCCTTAAAAGTTTTTATCTATAATAATTTTTTTTTATTTTAAATAGTTTGTTGAAATGGAACTTTCGCTATGAAATATTTGAAAAATTTATATTTTGAATTTAAAAAAAAGTTAATAAAATATTTCAGTTGTTTTAATTGCACATATTTATTACGGGATATTTTGTATTCATACACACTTAAAATAAATTAAGTAGATATACGTTAGAATAATAGTATTCGGTAGTATAATTAGTTTTCAGTATATAAATCAGTTTTTCAGTATGATCCCACTCTCAATAAAGACATTTTATAAAAAAGAAGTGTTTAACATATTTAAATAAATATAAAACCAAGTATACCCTTTTTGTAGCCCCAATCTAACTGCAATAATTATTCTAATCAAAAATAAGTATTCAAATTATTGTTATAAAATCGTCGTAGTTACTGAGTACTTTACATAACAAAATGAAGAACCTAAAAAAATCAGAAGAAAAATGTTACATTCTAACTATAAGAATAGAAAGTTTCTAAGATCTTACATTAATATATTGCTATTGCAGCTTATAATATACTTTTCAAATGTCTTGATAAAAATCTTTTGACTTCAGGCTGTTCTCAAATCCAAAAGAGCTACTTTCTGACAAATATTTTACTTAATTTTTGTTTGGAAACGCAATGAATTGGCAAGTCTTCTTATTCAGAAACTAATCAAAATGTGTTTCCCATTTTTCGGTAAAGGCAAAAGATCTTTCTTAAAATACTGTCAAAGTGGCCGTTTTGAAACGAATTCCTGATACTGCAGTGCGAGAAAGAGGAAAAACTTGTCTCGTGATAAGAACAGCTTATAACGCAATAAGTAATGTAATCAAAATTATCTCAACAGTTATGTATGCCAATTTTATGTCTTTACGTTTTTTTTAAAAAAAAAAGTCAGAAAATGTGTCTGAAAATTTCACGCTGTTGAAAAGGAAACCAAGGAGAACCAAGTATATGAAAGGAAAAATTACATCATTTGTAACAATTAAATATTTTTCCCGTCTCCCTTTTTTTTATAAATATTTTCTTATTTGCCCTCTTTTTTAGTTGTTCGAAATGTTCTTTTAAAACTTTGTTTTGCAATTCAATTCATTATGTGTTTATTAATATTTTAATACAATAATACAAAAAATTGCACAATCTTTATACCAATGATATACAGCAATCATACAGCACTGGTTTATTATTCATAGATAGAACTATTCAAGGATAAAATAAAATCTCGTAAAAAATAAAGTAATAATTATAGTAAAAAAATCTTTACTTAATATACCGACGTTAAAGAAGACCACGTCGGAAGGTAATAGAACCTCTTATTTATTCAACATCCTGTTAACATGATAGACATATGATCACAGAGCTTAATGATCATGTGCGGGAACACCCTTTTCAAATTTAAGTAATGAAGGGTGTGAGGATCATCGAGGTTGCAGTTTAGAAAAAAAAATGGTTAATGATGACTACATTTCAGATAAGACGGGAGAGTAGCTTTTTGCTTGAAGCGCTGCTTTTGGATCATGTTAATATAACGGTCTAAAAGCTATTTTTAAACTATGCCACGGACAGTTATAGATTTACTGAGAAAAATGGGGAAATGAAATATTACTATGCTTAGTAATCTATGTAATACTTTGTAAGACAATATATATATTATCAAACTATTAAACTTATTGTAATAATTAGTTTTTGTGATAGTGATAATATATTTTCAAACTATTAAACTAATTGTAATAAATGTAAATAAGGTTACATATGACTTTTATTTTTGGATATCACTACTTCCAAATAGTAATACTTCCATTATTTAATCGTATAACTTGTACAAAATTTCTATATTAACACTTTGCCGTCGGCATGTCTCGTAAAAACACTTCTATTTGTAAAATGTTGAAATGATTGACACCAGAATTTAGAAACAAATTTATTCAAAAATAAGTAAAATATTTTTCTTCATGTACTTGATAAAAGGGAACTTTTCATTCCAAAATTCTGGTGCCAATGTAGCATTTAAGGATTAAAATTAAGTTACTTTACGTACGACACCACTGTGGTGTCGCCGGACGGCAAAATGTTAAATAAGAAGATTTCTATTACGAAAGAGTACTAATTAACCCTTTATGTACCAAATTACGAATTTATTAACGTTTTGCCTTTCAAAGCATTTTTCTGAACATTTGAAAATGTGTTAGTAGATTTATGGAATCATTAAATAAATTTTAGAAATTTTTCATTTATTAAAATGTAATTAATTAAATCAGTATTTACAGGGGTTTTGTAAACTATTTAGAATTCTACCCAAATCATTTCTTCAGGATATTGTTTTTAGCATTTTACAGAATTAGGAAATGTACAAAAGCCTTACATTTAAACACATACCTTTTTCAGAACTGAAACTTTCAACCGAATATCTTTCAATATCAAAAAAGCTAAGCAATATTTGAGAAAGAAAATATTCATTAAAAATATTTTTGCTTTTTACAGCGAATAATACTTTTGGAAAATGATAAAGTAAAGTGTCTAGAACTTATGCTAATTTGGATTACTCACAATATATGTGTTGAATGAATTTTTACAACAAGTTTATTTTAATGGTACTTTAAAGTACTGTCGGTGCATAAAGGATTAAATGTAAGGAAAACACGCTCCCTGTAAAGAGAAGAAAAGAAAACATAAATGTAATTTTGATTCTGTTTCAAAGAAAATGCATGTACGCATATATTCTCATCTATCAAGAAATCTGTCATTTTAGTAGAAAATACTCTTGTAAACATTTTTAAATACTAAAATTATAAAATTTATATCATCACTCAATTTCATTTTTGAAAATCACGTATATTTAGGCAAACATGATTTCTAGATAAAACACAGTAACTTAAAATTAATGCGTTTTAATAGAAATACACTAAAGATCAATTTTAAATTATATAATTTGCGACTATCAATTATATCTAAATACAAAATTAAAGGCATTTCATTTATTAGGCTATTTCTGGTATATTATATTTATCTAAATAATTTATTCATGTATTTAGTTTGTTCTTTATCATTTCTACTAAAGAGCTTGAAACTAAACAAATTTCTTTATTATTATTCCTTAAGATAACATCTAAAGAGCTACAAATATATTAGACCTAAAAGTCGTTTACCTTTTTTCCCCAATTAGAGAACAGGAACAAATCAGTGAATTAAAAGAAAAAACAAAATCAATATAGTAAAAAACAGGCTTAAAATTTTCAGAACAAATTTAGAATTGTTAATCTTAATATGTAAATATATCATTAATTAAACAGAGGTGTTTGCTAAAAATGAATAATGTTTATACCTCCAGTTATGATAGAAACAATTATGATACAAAATCTGAAATAATTTAAGTTTGTCCCACATAATTTTGTTCTACATTTGAAAAGAAAATTCAGTTTTGAACGTAAAGTTTTGAATATATATAATACCTTTGAATTCAAAATACAGCAAACAAGTTCTAGCTATATATATAGTTAAAAAGTCATTGGCAGAGGTATAATTTTGTCTATGAATAACACAGTCAATAACAGTTGCATATTTCATTTACAAATGTTTTGACTGAAAATATCAAAAATATCATGCGCAATGATATTTAGAAAATAAATAAATATATCAAAATATCGAAAATATCAAATAACATGATAGTTTGAAAATAAATATTGCATATACATCACGAATTATATCCATTGATATGTAACACCGAAACCTACATGAGAAATATATTTAGTATAATTTTGCTGCTGTTAAAACTCTTCTCGGAATTTTAATAATTTCTTTGTTTTAAATAGTATTTTCTGAGGATCATTGGAATTTATCCAACCCACTGACATCAGAGCTATGTAATTAAGCTGCAATGGATAGTCCTTTCAAACTTAGAGTATGGTTATTTAATGAGTTATTTTCAGTATAATATCCTAATGTGACTAGTATTTAACGATGTCGATCTCGTTAATGAACATAAAAATAAAATTCAAAGTTTACATAACATGGTACAGATGCTACTAAAAGAATAATAGGCTTTATTTTCTCCTTAAACTATACATCTAATCAAAATTAAAATTTCCGCCTGAAAGTAACATTTTTTATATGCAATTTCGAAACGGATAATATATATAAAATTCATATTTTCTCGTCAACTATTATATAGAAAACCGAAAAATAAAATTCCCGCTCAAGCCTGTCATCAAAAAATATTTTCCCCCGCTCAACGACGCGAAACTGACATTTTCTTACTCCTTTTTAAACACAAAAGCATGATTCTTGCAGCCATGATTATTGAAGTAGTTTATAATCAAACGGTTTTTTTTTTCATTTTCCGATAAATGAATTAAATCCCCAGTATTAAACGACTGTTGTTAAAAGGCGGCATTTTTCTCCTTTATCGTCTGTCTTTTCAGAAAAGTGGAAAAAAGCAGATCGATTACATAGTTTCTGAATAAGTGCTCCTGCCAATTTGAAACGTTTGCGAACAAAAATTAATTTGAAAATGTGTCACGAAAATAGACAGTTTAGATAAAAATTAATATTATGAAGTGCTTATTCAAAAACAATAAGATGATCAACAAATAAAAGATTGTATTACTATGGTGAAACCAGTCATTCATAGATTATGACTTTATTATCACTAGACATTTGTTGGAACATAATAGATTTTCCTTATTAATACTTAGAAATGCATTTCTGAATCATAAAAATGTTTTATTGAACAAAATTCCTTATATACCAAAAACTACTAGCGTATACGAGATCTTAACAGAGGAAAAGCAAATATTTTGTTCTGAAGAATATTCTTTCTTTTTTAATACATAGAAATTTTCTCGAAACAAAGCAAACGAAAGTATTTAATTTTTTACTTCGAAATATAGTTTATTCCAAAAATTATTGATTATTATCAATATATCTGACCAAACGTGGTACTATTCTGAAAATATGACAAGAAGACACATTCGAAGTACTTTTCTACAAAAATATATATTTTATAAGCGATTTTAAAATGTGCAGACTTTATATTTGTCATCTTAAAATTTCTAAAGTAGACTACAAGTTATTCTTTTTTGAGAAGAATAAAGATTGAATAGGACAAATTTTCATTCTTATCTTTCAGAATTTTAGGAAGTTTTATACGAGTTCCGTACATTGAAAAAGTATCCGACATGGACTGTTTTAAAATATTTTACTTTAAAGTTCTCTACATATTTTCATTAAGTTGTTACATAAAAATATACTTTATAAATATTTTAAAAGTCTCATTGCAGTTTTAGAAATTAATAATTGTATTGTTTAAAGAAATACACAGTAATGAATTATTTTCAAACAAATAATTACGCGGCTATTCAAAAACAGACGCTTATATCTGACCAAATGTGTTACTATTCTGAAAACGTAAGATATAAAAACACATCTGAAGTACTTCTCTGCAAAAATATATATTTTAAAACAGATTTTAAAATGTGCAGACTTTTTATTTGCCATTTTAAAAACTTCTATTTTATAAAGAAGACTACAGCTTATTTTTCCTTTTTAAGAACAATAAAAATGGAATAGGATAAATCTTCTGGATTATCTTTCAGAATTTTAGGAAGCTTTACACGAGTTCCGTAAATTGAATAATATCTGAGATGGACTGCTTTAAAGTATTCTTAAAGTATTCTCTATACATTTGATTTGTTTAATAATAATATACTCTGTAAAGACTGTAAATGTCTATTGCAGTTTCAAAAATTACAAATTGTATTGTTTAAAGAAATACAAAATAATGAATTATTTTTAAACAAATATTTACGCTGCTATTCAGAAACAGGGTATGCACAAAAAGGAAAATAATAGCTTTCGTGTGTTTTCTGATACACACCAACAATAGTAAAACTAGTCAAATATTTCTTATGACTTTACTATCATTACACATTCGTTGGGACAAAATATATTTTCCTTATTAATACTTAGTGAAAAGCATTTTTATATTATAAAATATTTCATCCAACAAAAGTCTTAGAAATCCAAAACTATACTGGTGTATAAGAGCTCTTATTAGATAAGCAAATCTATTGTTCTGACCAGTATTCTTTTCTTTTTAAATAAATAGAAAATTTCTCCAAACAAAGCACAGAAAGAATTTCCTTTTTAACTTCGAAATATAATTTATTTCAAACATTATTCTTTATTTCTCAATATATCTGACCAAACGTGGGATTATTCTGAAAACATAAGACATGAAAACACATTTGAAGTACTTTTCTACAAAATTATACACTATTTTATATCAGATTTTAAAATGTGCAGACTTTCTATTGTCATCTTAAAAACTTCTATTTTGTAAAGTAGACTACAAGTTGGCTTCTTTTTCTTTTTTAAGAAGAATAAAAATTGAATAGGATAAATCTTCGAACTTATCTTTCGGAATTTTAGGGAGCTTTACACTAGTTCCATAAATTGAATAAGCATCTGACATGGACTGTTTTAAAATATTTTATTTTGAAGTATTTTCTACACATTTCGATGTAGTTTGTTACCTTAAAATACACTTTTTAACACTTTAAATTGTCTATTTATATTGTCTATTGTAATTACAGAAATTAAAAATTGCATTGTTTAAAGAAATACACATTAATGAATTATTTTTTAATATATATATTTGCGCTGCTATTCCAAAACAGAGGCATATGCCTGACAAAATGTGGTACTATTCTGAAAATGTAAGACATGAAAATACATTTAAAGTACTTTTTATACAAAAAAATATTTTTTATAAGCGATTTAAAAATGCGCAGACTTTCTATTTGTCATCATAAAAACTCCCATTTTATAAAGTAGACTACAAGTTAGCTTCTTTTCTTTTTTTTTCTTGAGAAGAATAAAAATTGAATAGGATAAATCTCTTGGCTTATGTTTCAGAATTGTAGGAAGCTACTGTAAATTGTTCTGTAAATTGAATAAGTATCTGACATGGACTGCTTTAAAATATTTTATTTTGAAATATTCTTTACACATTTCCATGTAGTTTGTTACATAGAAATATACTTTGTAAATACTTTAAAAGTCTATAGCAGTTTTAGAAATAAAAAAATTGTATCGTTTAAAGAAATACACAGTAATAAATATTTTATTGAACAAAATTCCTTAGATAACAAACACTACTGTTGCATACGATTTTATACTAGAGGATAAGCAAATCGATTAATTTGATGAATATTCGTTTCTTTTTTAATATATAGAAAAATTCTCCAAATAATGCATCAGAAGTACTTCTATTTTTAACATCAAAATATAATTTATTCCAAAAATTATTCTTTATTTCTCAATTTATCTAACCAAACGTGGTATTATTCTGTACTTTTCTACAAAAATATGTATTTTATAACAGATTTTAAAATGTGCAGACATTTTATTTGCCATCTTAAAATCTTATATTTTATAAAGTGGACTACAAGTTAGCTTCTTTTCTTTTTTAAGAAGAATAAAAATTGAATAGGATAAATCTTCTGGCTTATATTTCAGAATTTTAGGGAGTTTCACACGAATTCAGAAAACTTAAGTATCTGAAATGGACCGATACTTTAATATTTTATTTTAAAGTATCCTCTACAAATGTCCTACAAGTTAGCTCCTACAATCCTCATGTAGTCTGTTATATAAAAATATGCTTTGTAAACACTTTAAAAGTCTACTGCAGTTTTAGAAATTACGAATTGTATTGTTTAAAGAAATGCTCGATAATGAATTATTTTTTATCAAAATATTTACGCTAATATTAAAAAAGGCTGCATAAAAATATAAAAAGTAGCTTTCGTATGTTTTCGAAACACACCAAGTAATTAAAAAATATACTTAATGAAATTATTTACCTTATTACATTTATCTTTTTGTACCGATATTTATTACACGCCAGTTGGCGTATTTTAATGATTTGGTTCTACAGCGGGTATTTTGGCGACTCTTTATTTTTTCTCGAAACCCACTTGAATCCCACTGTTGCCAATATCGCTCATTTTAACGTGCTGAAGATGATCCTATATTAAATTTTTGATGCGTGCATGTAAAAACACTACACACGATACGACGACTATTTGATAAATATACGATACATAACACGTCTAGCTTAAAAACATTTCAAATTCCATAACGACTAGCCGTTTTTCGATGAAAACCAAACCCAAAAAATAATAAAGACAAGAAAATAGAAAGACAAACCTACAAATTTTGTTAAACGTGATCTGATCACCAAGATATCAAATCATTCTATTTCAAATAAATAAATATATACATAAAATTCGATTCAAAAGTTATGCGCGAACATGCATTAAATATATATGTGTGTATATATAAAACTGAATTCTAGGTAAAACCTTTTTTTTTAAAGTTTGTTAAAAAAAGAAACTCCTAAGTGTAAATTACTCATATAATTTCAAATAAAATTTAACTAATATAAGAAAAAATATATGATTTTCATTTTTAAACATTCCAAGAACATAAATTCATATTACATTAGCATAAGTCATGTCTATTTAAGTCAAAGACCGATCACTACAAATGCTTTTCATGAAATCATAATTCATATTTAAAAAATTTTTTACACAAGCTGAAGCGTTCAAATGTAACATAAATTAATTTTTATTGTGATGTTATTAGATTTCTGTTAATGTTAATAAATGTTTTATCACTCAAGTGTTGGTATACTTGAACAAATGAAAAAAAAAATAGAATTATTATAACTAAAATGAAAGTACTTCAGTGATATATTAAAATACTTCCTTAAAAAAAATAATATATATATATATATATATATTGATATTGACTGGACTTCTATGTAGTATAACGTTATTTAAAATAGTATATCATTCTTTAAAACTAGCCGGTCTTCGCTCTTCTAATTGGTCATTTTGGGGGCCTTAAGGAAAATAACTGCACTTGATGTTGTTTGAGATTCTCCAAATGCCGGCCTCATTACAAGCTAGGCATTTCATCGTACCATTACCAAAAATTAAAATGCGTAATCTTCTTACTTCATGTGATAATAATCTAAGTTAAATTGAGAAAGTACAGACAATACATTGCCATAACACGTAAGCTATGGTTTAAGCAAATTTGAATTAATTAGTTAACAAGTAAATTCAAGAAATGCTTTAAACGAAAAAGAAAAACATTTTTTGTTCCATATACAATACTTGCAAGCATTAAAATAATGACTTACCTAAATTGAGTTCATTCAATGATCCGATAATAGAGTAGGAAAAAAAAAGGATGACTGTTAACGTTGAATGCATTCATTAAAAAAAAGTCATTTTCATTAAGAACTACTCATGTCTAATCATATTAATTGACTTAGCTAACGAGATTATCAACAAAAGAAAACACTTCAAAATCATTTTTGCCTCTGTAATAAGTTCCAGCAAACCAGTAATAGCCATAAATCAATTTAATACTTGGAAAATTTTCCATAGAAAATGTTCTCATTCCTTGCATGCATAATATTTCAAATTTTAATTGCTTAAAAGGCGTTTAGCCAACAGAGTGAAAAAGTATCCAAGCCGGGAATCGAACCCGGGTCATCAGTATAGCGCACTGACGTTCTACCAACTGAACCACTCGGAACAAGAGAACAACACGAGGTAATATGAAGTGTCAGGCTGGGTGTCGTTCCAAGTGTTTCGGTTGTTAGAACGCCAGTGCGCTATAATAATGACTCGGGTTCGAGTCCCGGCTTGGATACTTTTTCTCTCTGTTGACTATACCCCTTTAAAGCAATTAAAATTTGAAATTTTAGGTGTGACAAGGTGTGAAAATTTTTCTATGGAAAAATTTCCAAGTATTAAATTGATTTATTCAATATTTCATCGATGCTGGATTCTCTTTAGTTTCGTGTTTGCCCTAGGGTTGGTGGCTCACGGAAAAATATTACATCTTGTGCTGCTATTGTAGCCTTGCCAACATGAGATAGTGAGAAGTGCCAGGCTGGGTGTCATTCCAAGTGGTTCAGTTGCTAGAACGTCAGTGCGCTGTATTGATAATCCAGGTTCGAGTCCCGGCTTGGATACTTTCTCACTCTGTTGGCTATACACCTTTTAAGCAATTAAAATTTGAAATAGCAGTAATGGCCATTTCGCGAAATAATTCTTTGTTTTTCCCTTACAGAAATCAATATGCAAAAAATAAGAGTTGAATTGTTTAAAACTTCACTTCTAAAACTAAATCAGGACAAAAATATGTAACGCATTGGTTGATAAGAAATGACGTCAAAGGTCGTTTCTGGTATTATTATATGCATGCGAACGAAGTGCGTATTGTTCATTATGGATTTCGGAGAGATAAAAATCACAATGAATTTAATTATTTTTCAATCGGTCTTTCAATTCTTTGTGTTATGAGTAGAATTTCGAATGCCCATAATTTCAATTATAAACATTTTAGAGGGTTATCTCATCTATCAAACAATTTTTTTAGCGATGTTTCTAAAAATATAACATTTATGTAGTGGTATTCGAAAGAAAAAATAATTGAGAAAAAAATGGCCGACTGACATATGAAACGCGAAGTGGTCAGCCCTGTATCTGTTTAGGACAGTCACGTCACTTGCTCTATTATATTTATAATAATGTAGCTTCTAAGAAGAAAAACCTCTAAGAATATTTCACAATCACTAGTATTTTAAAATAGCTCTCCAAACATATATTTTTTGTATAATTACCTACTTCAATTATAAAGAGTAAAGAAATAAAAGTTTCCCAATCCCCCTCAAAACTCAAATAAAGAAATTTTTCAAGTAGCAGATGCGTGTATAACAATTTTTGTACGCATAAAATAAGAATTTCTTGTTTATACGATATTTAAAAGAATTTTCTTTTCCAAATAGCTTTAGAAGAAACACAGCATTTGAATCCGATTTTGGCCGGACTTCCATATTGACAAAATAACTAGATAACGAAAATAAAACATTTGCAATATTCGATTTTCGATAGAACGCCATGGAGAAATGGAGTCGATAAAAATGACACTGCGAGAATAAAACGAATAATTTTAACACTAAGAGCTAAGGCAAGGAATAAATTAATATATGAGAAAATACGTTCTTCATTAATATTTAATTTGTTTCCCCTTTTTGTGTGCAAGATATAATCACTGAAATATTTTGTAACAAAGAAAGGGGTTTTCTTTATTGTTATTTTTTTATGCATGCGGAAAAGGACACACACTTATTTTCATTCAACTTATCAATGCTTCAGATTATTTTTCTGTCGCAATTTAAATAAAATACATCATTTCGATTTAATATTAGAATTTTGTTTTTTTTTCTGTTTAACGAATATAAATTTCCATTAAAGTTAAATATTATGTGTTACTTTAAATGTTACTTTAAAAATATCTCCAAATAATTATGCATGAGTAACATTTTAGAACAGCCATACACAACCTGTGGCCCAGCGACCTTTTATGTGTGACTAACTCGACTATGTATACTCTGATTGCCATGTAATTGGTGTTTCTTATTGAGGTTCACTATAGCATGATCTTTATTGAAAATTCTTATAGTTCTTTTGCAATTATAAATCGTTTACATAGACATAAAAAGTAATTCTGTTTCATTATACTTTTGAGGGAAAAATTGTTCCCGATGCATTTTAAAGATGTTAAAATACTTCAAAAATAATGAAACTGATATGCAGCTCTGAGGTGGACTAAAGCATGTTTTCTCAGGAGTATAGAATAAGTAACATTTATAGTTCGTTTACAATAGGATGCATAACAAGATTCCTTTACATTATGATGGGGAAAAATTGTTTGCGATGTAGTTTAATAATGTTATGATACTACAAAATAAAGAACTTAAAAAGATAACTGAAGTGCACTACAACATGTTTTCCTTGGATATAAGCTTGCGTAGCGTTATTGCTTCATTTACAGAGATGCACAAAAAGTATGGTCAATTTCGTTGTATGAAAAAATGAAATTTCTTAACATTCTGCTATATTCTGTTGGAGAAGTTTCATAATATATGCGTGATTTTTTGTTCTTGTTTTAAACATGTTGTTATAGCTGGTGCAAACTCTCACAAGAGTCCAGTTCAGCTCTAATACTCTGAAATGTGTTTGAGAATACAAACTGACGATAATCTATAAATTTAAAACAGAAGGCAGTTTTTTTTCGTCATCTGCCCTGAGATTTCTACTGTACTAATTTTGATTTTTTTTTAAATGAAATATGTTCATTTGTATATGTGAACGCACTAGGTATTTTTAAGCAAAATTGTTCCCATTTTTATATATTAATTTTAAATTGTTTTTATGAATGTTTTTCCAAAATGGTGGCAATCGGGTTAAGAATTTCTATTTACAACAAAAAAATAATTTTCCCTGGCACATTCCACCAATCAGAAGCGGGATTACATCTGTGTAAATGTCGTCATATAAATTTCTATGCTTTTCATAAAATTTAAACATATTAAAATGATTGCATTGAATTATGCAGTAATCACGGAAGAGCAGAATACAAATTATTTATTGAGAAAGAATAGTAAGTAATATCATATATCATCATATATTCTAATACGAGCAAATCTTGTGTGTGGTTATATATATAAATATATATATATATATATATATATGCAAATTTTATCTTAAAAACGGCTCTAACGATTTTGACGAAATTTCGTATCCTACCGTTTTGGGGCACCAGAAAACCATTGGGCTAGGTCACATGTTCGAGAAAATTCAATTAGTGGGTCATTTTGGATCATGGTCTAGCTAATTGTATCTAACAAACGGTTCAAACGATTTTGACGAAATTTTGTAACCGACCATTTTCGGACACGAGAAGACTATTGGGCTGGGTCACATGTTCGAGAACTTTCCATTAGTGGGTCATTTTTGGGTCAACGCCGATCAAATTAATTTTATCTAAAAAACGGCTCTAACGATTTTTATTAAATTTTGTGTCCTACGAGTTTCGAGCACGATAAAATCACTGGGCTAGGTCACATTTCCGAGAAAATTTGATTAGTGGGTCATTTCTGGGTCATTGTGGGTCAAGATCTAAAAAGTGGCTCAATTTACACTAAATTTTGCATCCAATGGTTTTCGAGCACGAGAAGACTGTTGGGCTAGGTCACATGTTCGAGAAAATTCAATTAGTGGGTCATTTTGGGTCATGGTCAAGCTAATTGTATCTAAAAAACGGTTCAAACGATTTTGACGAAATTTTGTATCCGACTATTTTCGGGCACGAGAAGACTATTGGGCTGGGTCACATGTTCGAGAACTTCCGATTAGTGTGTCATTTTTGGGTCAAAGCGGGTCAAATTAATTTTATCTAAAAAACGGCTTTAACGATTTTGATTAAATTTTGTATCCTACGAGTTTCGGGCTTGCGAAAATCATTGGATTATGTCACATGTTCGAGAAAATTTGATTAGTGGGTCATTTCTGGGTCATTGTGGGTCAAGATCTAAAAAAGCGGCTCAATTTACAATAAATTTTGCATCCAATGGTTTTCGAGCACGAGAAGACTGTTGGGCTAGGTCACATGTTCGGGAAAATTCAATTAGTGGGTCATTATGGGTCAAGCTATTTTATCTTAAAAACTATTCAGAAGATTTAAAATAAACTTAGCACCCTACAGGTTTAGGGAACAAGAAGACTATTAGGCTAGGTCACATGTTCGAGAAATTTCGATTAGTGGGTCATGGGTCATTATGGGTCAACCTATTTTATCTTAAAAACGGCTCAGACTATTTACACTAAATTTTGCATTCTATGGTTTTCGGGCACGAGAAGACTAGTGGGCTAAGTCACATGTTCGAGAAAATTCAATTAGTGGGTCATTTTGGTCATGGGTCATGATATTTGAACTCAAATTTAATTTTGACCGGGTCTTCCCTGCTCGTATATTCTAATACGAGCAAATCTTGTGTGTGGTTATATATATATATATATATATATATATGCAAATTTTATCTTAAAAACGGCTCTAACGATTTTGACGAAATTTTGTATCCTACCGTTTTGGGGCACCAGAAAACCATTGGACTAGGTCACATGTTCACATGTTCGAGAAAATTCTATTAGTGGGTCATTTTGGGTCATGGTCAAGCTAATTGTATCTTAAAACGGTTAAAACAATTTTGACGAAATTTTGTATCCGGCCATTCTCGGGCACAAGAAGACTATTGGGCTGGGTCACATGTTCGAGAACTTTCGATTAGTGGGTCATTTGTGGGTCAACGCGGGTCAAATTAATTTTATCTAAAAAACGGCTCTAACGATTTTGATTAAATTTTGTGTCCTACGAGTTTCGAGCACGATAAAATCATTGGACTAGGTCACATGTCCGAGAAAATTCGATTAGTGGGTCATTTCTGGGTCATTGTGGGTCAAGATCTAAAAAGCGGCTTAATTTACACTAAATTTTGCATCCAATGGTTTTCGGGCACGAGAAGACTGTTGCGCTAGGTCACATGTTCGAGAAAATTCAATTAGTGGGTCATTTTGGGTCATGGTCAAGCTAATTGTATCTAAAAAACGGTTCAAACGATTTTGACGAAATTTTGTATCCTACGAGTTTCGGGCACGCGAAAATCATTGGGCTAGGTCACATGTTCGAGAAAATTTGATTAGTGGGTCATTTCTGGGTCATTGTGGGTCAAGATCTAAAAAGCGGCTTAATTTACACTAAATTTTGATCCAATGGTTTTCGAGCACGAGAAGACTGTTGGGCTAGGTCACATGTTCGAGAAAATTCAATTAGTGAGCCATTTTGGTCATGGGTGATTATGGGTCAAGCTGTTTTATCTTAAAAACGGCTCAGACTATTTACACTAAATTTTCCATCCTATGGTTTTCGGGCACGAGAAGACTGTTGGGCTCAGTCACATGTTCGAGAAAATTCAATTAGTGGGTCATTTTGGTCATGGGTAATGATATTTTAACTCAATATTAATTTTGACCAAGCATAGCTCGGTCTTCCCTGCTCGTTATATTCTAATACGAGCAAATCTTGTGTGTGTGTGTGTGGTTATGCAAATTTTATCTTAAAAACGGCTCTAACGATTTTGATGAAATTTTGTATCCTACCGTTTTGGGGCACCAGATAACCATTGTGCTAGGTCACATGTTCGAGAAAATTCGATTATTGGGTCATTTTGGGTCATGATCAAGCTAATTGTATCTAAAAAACGGTTCAAACGATTTTGACGAAATTTTGTATCCGACCATTTTCGGGCACGAGAATACTATTGGGCTGGGTCACATGTTCGAGAACTTTCGATTAGTGGGTCATTTTTGGGTCAACGCGGGTCAAATTAATTTTATCTAAAAAACGGCTCTAAAGATTGATTAAATTTTGTATCCTACGAGTTTCGGGCACGCGAAAATCTTTGGGCTAGGTCACATGTTCGAGAAAATTCGATTAGTGTGTCATTTCTGGGTCATTGTGGGTCAAGATCTAAAAAGCGGTTCAATTTACACTAAATTTTGCATCCTATGATTTTCGGGCACGAGAAGACTGTTGGGCTAAGTCACATGTTCGAGAAAATTCAATTAGTGGGTCATTTTGTTCATGGGTCATGATATTTGAACTTTAATTTTGACCGAGCATAGCTCGGTCTTCCCTGCTCGTGTGTAATTAATATAACAGTAAATAATCTATCACATGAAGTAATATTTAAAACGAATTGTCTCCGATAAGGAAAATGACGTCATTCGGAATACAAAAGATGAATTTTCCTCCATGAACAGAACATAAAGTGAACCATGAATATAAAATGTATCTGAAAAGTACATCATTTCCATTTAATTATCATAAATATTAAATGAAACTCATGATTTTTAAAACAATTGCTTAAATGTCTCTCACAGAAAAATTTTCCTATCTATTTTCATGAAAATAATTTTATTTTACAAGTTTTTTTTTCCACCAACTCTGAAATTAAAAGCTAAATAGTCTTCTTATAAAATGATATTTTTAAAACCTGCATTTTCAAACTCAAAAGTTCAATTTTTACAAAGCTAAATAACGCAATTCTTTAAATTTTTACTGAGATCATGACTTCAAAGGAATGCAGTGTCCATGTGCAAAGTTTTGAGTATGTTCGTGTGAATATCATCCCTTGGATTTTCAATGTCGCTTGTGTTTTCATTACATTGTTATTTTATTCATCAACTTAAATTGTAACATACTTATTTAATATATTCTCCTGCGTTGAATTTCGACGGGTGCAACTAGTGATAAATTAAATTTTTAAACATTTTTGCTTGCCTCAAATTGGAGGAAAACTACACAACATCGTGTTTAAACAAATTTTATAACTGCACACATCAAACAAAATAATTTGTTTGATTGCATATTTCAAATTAAAAAAAAAAAAAAAAAACGAAAAAAAAAACTAATAAATTGCAAGGGTATAATAAATTTCAACGCATATCCTTAGTTAAACTAATTTACTTATGAATTTCTTTGTCAATTAAAAGAGGCTTACATACGAAAGAACGTGGGGTAGTATTTTTATAAAATGTTGAAAGCATACAAAACCTTGGGAGGAAAAGTTATATAAATTACTTTCTAAGGATACATATCAAGTGTTAATAGGAAGTTAAGTATATACTTTACTAAATATTTTCAAATTCGTAAATCTATTTAATTTACCTATGTAATTGTCATTGACTTTACAGAGAAAAAAAGCACATCTCATATCAGCCTCGAGAAATAATATAATTATGAGCCAGAACTCGCAATAATCTGTCTATCTATATAAATAGACGTGTGTGTCTTCATTTTGCAGCCACAGTTTTTGCAGCCAGCGCTGTTTGTGTGTGGTAGTAGCCTCGAGTCTCCCATCGTGCACAATGATGGTTGCATATCGGTAGCTGTGGGGGTGTGGGAGATATGGTAGTTGAAAGTGGACAACGTAGGGCATTTTCATATTTCGATCAAAGTGTTCTAAAAATGTTTGAAATCATCTTCAACGGGAATTGGTTTATTCAACTTAACATGCTAGCACTCCTGCTATAAAATTCCGTAGGGAGCGGGCACGAGTGCCCGAGTTTCATTAGGAGACAGGTTTGTTTAGAACAGAATGCGCGCCGAAAATGAATATTTTTATCCAAACCGCAAAAGCAAATTACTGATTTCCGGGCAACGCCGGACCGATTCAACTAGTATTTTATACGTTCTTTCTACAAAGTTCCAAAGCAAAATTGCATTTTCAGTTAAGTTGTGTCTTAAAATGATTTATCCAGAGAGGTAAAATTTTGTTGTTGCTGTTGTTGTTATAATATTCTAGCAATATAATTTCGGGCAGTTTTTATATATTTTTAAATTAATATCTACATTGGGAAACATTTTAGGAAAGGTTAAGTATGTAAAAACTTAATTTTCCCAATGTTTAGTTCCAATTAACAAAATAGAAAAATTAAGATACTTTTGTTAACAGCATTAGACAATAAGTTAATGGCATCTATGAAATAAAAACAGAAAACGTGAAAATAAATGTATGCAAAAAATAATAAAAATCTCATCGTAGATTCTTGGTACATCGAATTCAATTAAGGATTTCTTTTCGCGAATAAATTGAGGCGCAAATACAATGCACTTAATATGCGAGATAGTTATTCTTATAAATCATTAAAAGCACAGGAAAACTCAAGTATAAAGGCTATTTAATTACCTTTCTAAAGACACATATGAAGTGTGAATAGGAAGTTAATTAAGTATAGGCTTTATTCATATTTTCCAATACACAAATCCATTTAATTTACGTAAGTAAAAACTGTCATTAACTTCGCAGTGAAAGATAGCCCATCTCATGTAAGCCTCGAGGCTAGATAAAGAAGATAACTTTGAGGTATAAAAAGATCTTGTTTCAGATACCCGCCGCTAAAACGAAGTACGGCTTTCAATCATTCCTTAAAAACATTTACGCGTAAGGAAGGAGCCTGAGGGTTTGAACAGTTTCAAAATGGAAGACTATTTTTTCCTGCATAAATTATAAGGTCATTGACTGGCTTAACCTTATAAAGGTTTAGAAAATCCAACAATGTAGTGAGGATTGATAAAAGTTTTTTTTTTTTTTTTTTTTTTTTTTTTTTATTTAAAGAAAACATTTTCATATAAAAGTTATAACTTTTTAAAATAGTTATAAAAATAGAGATAAAATTATTCCTTAAAAACATTTACGCATAAAAAGAGACTGCGAGTGGAACAGTTTCAAAATGAAAGACCATTTTTTCCTATATAAATTACAATGTCATTGACTGGTTTAACCTTATAAAATATTAGTAAACATAAATGTGTAATGTTGTTTGATAAATATTTTATTATTAAATTATATTCATGTGAACGTTATAAGTTTTCGGAATACAGTCTCACTCGATTAATACGAGAAGCAAGGGAATTATAAAATTCCTCGTATTAACCGTTAGTCGTACTACTCGTGAAGATAACAAAAATCTTAAAAACACATATAATTAAACAAAGTACTACTTTTCATTGCTTTAATTATCTTAATGCTAAAATTAACTTAATAACATAATGTTAAAATATTCTGCCTTACTCTTGCGAGTGTCATTTTCTTTAGACTAAAAAACAGTACTGAAATCTAAGAACTAGTAATTCCAACGGACATGAATGTCGTACAGTAATGCAACTGATCACTTCCCTTTTTCCTATTAAAACCAGACTAACATAGCAACAGACACAATAATTTTCGATCGGTTGATTTCACATAACTTTTTTCATTTTACCACTGCAATAAGAGAAATTACAAAGGCTGTGTAATATGGCTCAGAGTCTAAATTTAAAGAAAGAAACAAAGATTTTTCCTTTGTTTTTGCTTTTCCTTGGCTCAGTTGCTCTTACAAAGGAGCAGTATTGAAATATCCATATCTCTCCCTTCTTCCATTCAAGTTCTTTATGAGAATTCTGCTTGGTAAAATTGATAAATTATTATATTTTGAATGACAGTTGTCATGTGGAAATATTAATACTGAGAGACAAAAGATTTCGGTAAGAAACGGATTTGTTTAGCAATTCTACCGTACATTTTGCCAAAAATTCCATTGAAAGTAACAGATGTTTTGTTGGTATTCCCCGTGATCAGCGCAAATCGCTCGTTTTAGCCGTGGTCGTATTAAGAGAGTTCGACTGTAGTTAAATAACACATTTGTTGTCGTAAATTTCTTTTTTTGATGTATTTTATTTAAAATAATAAAGAGAATAGTTACGGAGAAAAATGAGTAACTTGGTCGATGCTTGCATTTTCGATACCAGTTCAGTCTGGGCTGTGTAAGGTTTTCTGGGTCATTTTCCCCTCAAAAGTTCTCCCTGAAGGATTAAGTCTCATAGCAATACGGCCAATAACCAGCCGATGTTTAACAAAACCCTTGTTCACCATAGCACTTTAGGTGGAAATTTGAGTACTTTTCCGTTATACGGTATTCCACTATATTTACACTTGACGGTTTTATTTATTATTTAAAAAAATAAATAAATAAACTTGGCACAATTCGAGCTTTTGAAAGGGAGATTGGTTGTCAAATGATATAAACAGCTTCGAAAATAAACCTGATGAACTTTTATGCTTGTTTATATAAATATATATATATACAGGGTCATTATAATTAAAGTTCCACTTTGAAAATGATGTATAAAAGTAACCACTGGTCAGAATGACTTCAATTTTGAACTGTATGTACTGGAAGAAAGGAGATAAAAAAAGTTCCAAAATGTATCAATAGATGGCGCTATGTGCAACTTACTATGCAAATGAAAAGACACTCATACGCAATTAAAAACCGAATCATTATGGGCTTTTTATACGGTTTTTGGGTCAAGGAAAATTAAAAACCAATTTTTTCCATCCACCACGGCAAGGTCGTGGTGGACTTTTTCCGTCAAACAAACAAAATACTCATGCACATACAACAGTACCATTGGTTTGCTGTGCAACTCATGCCAAAGCCGTCGTATTTCGATTAAAAATGTCATTTGTAGAAGAATTCACTTTCGTTATGCCGCTCACAGCGCGATCTATTGATAGACTTTGGAACTTTTTCTTTCTTATGCCGTACTGTTTTCCCGTTTTTCCAGTATATTCATTTCAAATTGAAACACATTTTGACCAATGGTTCCTTTTTTACAGCATTTTGAAAGTGAGACTTTAATTATAATCACCCTGTATATAACTGATTTTGTATATGAATCAGTGTTTAGGTTGCCAGAAACTATGCTGCCAAATTTTCTTTTCTCGTCAAGGCAATTTCCTGTATTTTACCAAGGCCTGCATACTGGAAAAGTACCAAAATTTGTTTTGTACCAGAGAGCGGTACACTAATTGTAAGGTTAGGTTGGCCATTTACAGATTATACCGGATATTAACAATCAACCCTTCATGATATTAAACTCTATTATTATTTGCATGTCTTTAATTAACAAAAATCTGTAAAATATATTTCTAAAGTATTATTTAATGAATACTATTCTAAACTACATGGTTTGAAAAGATGTTATATAATTATCTTTCGCCAATGACACGTTTCAAATTGTTTTATATAGATTTGTTTAAAATGACATCATAAATATTCAAATTTATTTCATATTTTTTGAAGTGCAAAAACATGTGAAAAAAAGATTATATAAATATTTATAATGATATAATTTTCATATAATTATTCTTGACCTTATCTTATCCAAATGTTGCCTCTAATATTAAATTATGCACAATGTTTTTAAAAAGACGAATTGTTTTTTTCACTACATAAAGTATGGTTATTATCTTACGTAATCATGCTTTCATGAAAATGCATGTTCATGGAAGACTACCGAAGTAAATTAAACAAATCCCAGACAATTTTTTTTTTCAGATTCACTGAAATAAGAAAAAAAAAAGATTTACATATGTATATATGTTATGAGAAAATATTTTTTGTGGTAGCATTCTATAGAATTCGAAAATCTTGCTTAAAATATCCAGACGAACTGAACATATAAATTTATTTATCAACTTATTTAATTCCATTTTTTTTCTTTAAGCATAGAATTATTATTACAGTAATGCATTTGATTTTAATAGAAAAAAATAGCACTATTCTTTTTTATTATAACAGAGAATGGTATTTTTCGAAAAATAATATTTAGAAATAATACAATATTTTTTTTTAACTTGAGGCTAATTTATTTAAAATGTGTCAGGATATAATGCGTGGATATAATATGTGACACAAATTATATCCATGCACTGCAAAAAGAAATTAGAATATAATCTCATTTTAAATTTATGAAATTCTGAAATATCCTTTATAGAGAAGAAAAATCATTAAATGTTTAGGTAGGCCAGAAATGTCTATATGAAATGTATCAACACATGTTACACTTTTAATGAATACATTTCTCTGTTGTATGTAGACATTTGTAAAAAAAAAAATATTGAAAAAATTATTAAAAAGAACAATTAATTATATGTTATGGTGCTTTCACAAGCTTTACGTTAGGAGAAGGATTCATTCTTACAATAAGTTTTCCCCCCCCCATATATTTCTTGTATAGTTATGGGAAGGGTTCTACAAATTGGAAAAAATCTGGAAGCCAACAAAAGTTTTTGGTCTTCAATGAAAATTTCCTTGCCACTGTCAGATTTTGCCCCGTTATTATTATTATTATTATTATTATTTAATAATGGGTTTTTCAAAAAACACTAAAATTATTTTATTAATTGATTGCCAAATTGTAATCATGAGCATTGTAATGTATAAGGGGGTTAGAATAATAGTGAAGCAAGTCAAAAATTTGAAGAATCTAGATAACCATATTTTTACTGAACGTACATTAATTTCTGCTCAGTGTGACAGTCAAATAAGTCATAGTTCATTTAGGGATTCGCTAGGCAAAACAAGTTGAATCGCATAATGTTCATTATGCGATTCAACTTGCTGTATATGTACAGCAATACGACAAGTTTCACAAAACCCTTCATTTCTCAAATTACTAAATATTGACTTACTCCACTGTCATTTTAGCTGCTTCATATCGTCCATTGCCTTACAGTTTCAATTCAAATAAAAAATTAATTTAGAAAGTTAGTATGAATTAAGTTTCTCGACAAAGCTTATAAAAATTATAATTCTGAAAAAAAAAATGAAATATAGGTACAGTATAAAATTTGATTGAATTAAATATGCAACATAAGAAAAACAATTTTTAAAACTTTCCAACATAAAAATATAATAAATTATAACACTTTGTAATAATATATTTCTTTTAAAGGCTAAAAGGTGTAAACTAAAATCATAATATACAGTGAAATATACAGTAAAATAACTTTTATTAGATTGTTGTTATGTTTCGGTTCATTCCGAGCCATTATCAAAAACAAATGAGAATATTCTATAATTGCACGGTTATGATAGCATTTCAAATAATAACTTCAAATACCGTGCATTTATAGAATATTCTTATTTATTTTACTGTATATTATGTTTTTAGTTTACACCTTTCAGCATTTAAAAGAAATATACTTTCCTACCTAGTTGAAAAGCGTTTATGACATCGGTTTGTCTGGCCGTCCGTCCGTGCCCTAATTGCATAAATATACTCTGATTGCCCTGAAAATTTTGTATGTTATTGTTGTTAACTATAGCATGATCCCTATTGAAAATAATGTGTGTAGCAGTAATAGGTTTTTTTTTTTTTTTTTTTTTTTTTTTTTTTTTTTTTTTACAGGGACAGTCAAAAGTTTTCCGTTACATTAGAGTCAATGAGAAAAAATTTTCGTTTAAAGTTATTTGATGATGCTACGCCGTTTGAAACTTGATGAAATTGATATACAATTATGAAGCGCAAGAGAACGTGCTTTTTGTAGAGTATGTGGTGATTTACAGGGTCAAACAAAATAATTCTATTGCCCATTGTTCTACGGGGAAAAATCGTTTGCAGTGTAATTTAATGATGTTTCCCTATTTCAAACATAATGAAATTTATATGCATTACTGAGGTGCACTACAAAAGGATTACTATAGAACAAGGTATAGTATTCATTGTAAAATATTTTTTCTTTTTATAAGAACATTATTTTGGAAGAAATTACCTTGGCAAATAACTGATCAACATCCTTTAAGTGTCAGCTTTAGGTCATTTTACCTTATATAAGACTTTTAACAAACACTTTCTTTTTTGTCATGGTTCTTCAAAATCTGTATATTTTAACTTTTGGCTTCTGAACTTACTGGCATATGATCCTTGGGATGCAGGTATTATTTTTTATATCCAAAGTACCACATATCTATATCTGTCTCTGGTTTATAGTCATTAACCCTTTTTATCACCGCTTTTGCATATCTGAAACATACCCAAATTCAATCTTACTTATACTGTGGGATTTAAAAGACGATTTTATTCATTGCTGCTATCTTATAATACAGCAGTTAAAGTAAATTGTTCAAATAATTCTCAACAAACGGCAATACTGAGTTTATTTTTCATGACAAAGTTTTAACATTTGAGCAGTTTCACATCATTATTTTAAAAATAATATTCATAATTTTTGTCCAATTAAAAAGGCTGGAAACGTCCAAAAATAGGTGTTTTAGAAAGGTAAGCTCATATACTTTATAATTTTGTATTATAAAATTGAAATTATTTATGTGAAATATGTAATTTTATGTTTTTTGCATATGTTAAAATGTACCTTTTAGTCTATATATATATATATATATATATATATATATATATATATATATATCAAATTACTTTTTCAATTCGGAGTTCTTAAGTCACAAAGGGTTAAGTAAACCGTGCAAACCTCCTGACCGCCTAGCAAAAGGGCAAATTTGAAATGTTGTTTTCTGTGTATTTTTTTTAATGCTAAAAAAAGATGAATTTACAAACGTGATATAAAAATTTAATTACGTATATGAATATAATTCTTGAGACTGTTAACCATTACGTAATATTTTAAAACTACTTTATATTTGTAGAATTGTATTAATTTATATAATGCTAATATTGCAGTGAAACCTACAGCATAGTGAACGGATATATCAGTTCACGGCGGTGAGAAGGTATCCTGAGTAGATCATTCAGTGTTCTTGCTTCCAGTCACTAGTTATGTTTTGGCCGCCCATGGCGACTTGGCGATCACATTTATTGAGGCCTGTTTATAGTTATTGGTCAATAAATGAAAGTGCGTGGCGCACTCAATTTTAGTCCGGAGAGGATGTGCTATTTTTAAAATAAAAATTAAAAACTTTTTTTTTTTTTTTTGGCGCCAACCTCAGCCACGCAAAAGTCTTAGTTTTATTTTTTCTTTTATACTCTAATTAAGAATTTTGTAAGATGGAGATGTATGCTTCGTACACTTTCCTTTCGGAAGAAGATATGAATTTTTCAATTTTAATTAATCGATCATACATATTTAATGCAGGTATGTTGCAAAATAACATGAAAAAAAAATCAAACAGACCAATCGAGAACATTATTTTATTTTCTTACTAGCTAATCCGCCCGGCGTTGCCCGGGCCCGAAATATTAATAATCTGTTCTATACGAATATGACTGAAATCTGTAAGGCTATCGAAATCAAGTCGAATGAGGCAAACCCCGTCGTAATCGGGCTCATAAAACCCAAGATCAGAAAGCGCATCCTGGCGGTCGAAAGTGCAGCTAAAATATTTAAGGCTATAGATATCAAGTCGAATGAGCTTAACCCCGTCGTAATTGGGTGCATAGAACCAGATATACGCCTATAGTTCTACTTTCTACCGCCAGGGGGAGCAGTCTGTTCCGGAAGAGGCCTTTTCAGAACACATGACCCAACCAAATTTCCTAGTAGAATTGAAATTTAACTACGGGTAAACGTTGCCAAAATAGCGGAAATCGCGAAACTGGGTTACATAATCGATCGGTTTCTGAAGGGTTAATGTAGATATTTTTTAAAACCCAACCGTGCATTTTGAAGAAAATGAACGTGTCTATGATCTGGAGTCTACTGTTTGTCCGTACTTGCATTTCCCGAGTCGATGCCGATTTTTAAATCTGGACCAAAAAAAGGAATTTCGCGTGAGTGAGTTTTGGAAAGGATTTTTGTTTTCGGAGGGTTAAAATTTAATTTTTTTCAAAACGGATACCAGATTTAAAAAAACAAAGGAATATAGATTAGGCATGGTATTTTTAGTATCTTGTTTATAAACGCCAATTCGGATTTTTAAAGATAGAAGAAATAGTTAAAAAAGCGAAATTGACTTACGGTTAAAAACGTTTTCGAAAGGGTTAACGTGATTTATTTTTTAAAGTAAAGGTTTCGGCCTAAACCCGATAGAACGTAGATGTCTTTAGGTGTGTTTGCTTTTTGTTTGGTTATTTTAGAAAGCCGATGCCAGATTTAATATATAGCAGAAAATCTGAATTCGCAAAAGAGAGTCCTGTGCACGAATTTTATTTGAAACGTTAATATTCGTATTTTTCAAAAACAAATACAGATGTCGAAAAAGGAATAAATGTAGATATTGTCTGATATTTTTAGTTTTTCGTACCTGTCTCTGAATCGCCGATGCAAAATTTTAAAAATTGCCAAAATCGCAAAAATCGCAAAACGGCATACAGAAAATATACTTTTTCGAAAGGTTTATTTTTTTTAAATCCAAAAGTGGCTTTGAAAAGGACAAAAACAGTTCAGTTTTTAATTGATAACTACTTTAATTTTCAAAATTTTAAAATTCTGAGACTCAGGTATACCAGGAGAGGGTTTGGACTACCTAAATCTAAATTTACAGACTTCTAGGTGCGCTAGCCATCGCGCTAGCCATTTTCCTAGTCATCGCCAACAGACACACACACACAAACACACAGAGCAAAACTTTCTTTTATTAGTATAGATAGCTGCCGACTTTCTGTTATTTTCATCTTAAAGAAACATTCTTTGAAAGAGAAATTTTATTTAATGAATGGAATGAAATAGCTACCAATAACTTTAACCGCAAGTCTAAGTGTAGGACTTACATACACTTTATAATAGAAGAAAAAAAGAGGGATTATTCCTACAAAAAGTTCGAAATATCAATACATTAGTACACATATTTAGCTACATAAAATAAAGTCAAAATCAATTCAAAACATTTTTAATATAAAATATACCGACCAAATGTTTTATAAGCACATTGTATTATTTTTGCTTTGTAATATCCATTCCGTATTAAAAGAAACATTCTAAAGTTTAGATGCAATTCAAAATATATATGCCTATTTTGCAATATATTTTTTAATATCCTGCTTTATTTATAATTGTATAATCACAAAATACATTCAGTAACACATTTAAATACGAATCCTTGAAACAAAATTTTAATTAATACAGTTCAATATTTTGTTAATGTCTTTTAATAGTTATTCATAAAAATAAATATCCAGAATTAATTAATGTTTCCTAATATACATAAAAAAGGAATTTATTAAAAGGACATTTTGTATTATATTTTATTTTCATGAGAAAACTGATTGTTGAACTTGGAATACCAGGAAATACTAAAAAGGTATTTTTCAATGGCCATTAAACGAAATATATTTTTCTCTCAGGGCAAATTTTAGAAGAAAAAATATAAATAAATGGTCAAATATAACCTTCTTTGTTAATGGTTAGAAAAACAAAAACGTATTATTTTTAATTCTTTGAAAGCATTTTTTTTTAATTCATATTAAATGCAAAGGAATGATGTTTCTAAAAATAAATTACTAATGCTTAAAACATACTAAATAAAAATTAATAACCTTTTAAAACTTCAATTTGAAAAAAAAAATACAGTTTAATTTTTGGCTGTTTGACTGATATTTAAATGCATTTCGCTTAAGGTTATATACTTTTTTTTAATATTAGAAAAATGCGCCACTTTGATGTTTGAATAAAATAAACTTCGTGAATTTCTTCTTAAAAGTTAAACAAATATATGTATCAACACTTTCTGTTATAATTGACTTAAAAAAACTTAATTTCGTTTTATTTTATTTCGTTTTATTTTATTATATATTTACTTGTGACAAGTGTATTTTGAATGAATGCTTCGATTTTGATAATTCTGCATTTCTATATACTTTTTTTAAAGGTTCATTTTCATCCTGAAAAATTAGTTGAGATTAAGAAACAAAAAACTATGGAATATTTGCCTCTCTAAATTTTAAATTTTGAAAAACATCTTCAAATGAAATTCTACGAACATTAATATATATTGTTAAAGTACAGAATAGTATTAATACTGTCGGTGTTTGCTTACCTCATAACTTTTGATTTAAAAATATGTCGAAAAATATTTTTACATATTCGTAAACTACAACTCAAAAAAACTTTAATTACAAAAACAAAGCATAAGGGTGCGTAATGTTGAACTGAAAACATTATTAATCAAATAACCATTATAATCAAATAATTATTAAAATTTTATAAAAGTTATTAATTAATTATGTAGTATTTATCCAACTTTGTGATTATAATTCCTTAAAAATTTATATAACTGATAAAATTTTAATATTAATTTCTATTTGAGTATAACCGTTATTTCATGAATAACGTTTTGAATTGTAGCTTTAAACTTTGTGTTATTAAAAAAGTTTGAGTTCTAATTTATGAATATGTAATATTAATTATGTTCTTAAGCCCAAATTATGAGATTAACCCAGAAAATAATTTACGAACACCCTGCACAGTAATATATCCATATATATTCACATACAGTCTCCAAAAAATGGCTAAAAGGTGAAACTTTATTATATTTGTTGCAATTAAATTTAAGAAGATGATCGTATCACACGAAATAGTTTACAGAGAAACAGAAACAAATATACACGTATTCTAATTTACAACGATAATTGTTTCAATAATTCCTAAGCAATTTTTATAATGTAATACGTGCTGTACAAAATATTTCACTAACTGGTATAATAAAAATGTGCATACAAATGCTTAAAACAATATGAAATATTAAGCACGTAAACACATGAAGTAAGTAGCAAAACTTGCAAGTCTCGGGAAAATACATAAGCAATGATTCGTAATATCTTGATCAGATTAATCATTCAGAGTACTGCATCCAGGGTTAATTATTATTGCTTAAAAACATTGTGACACAAATGGAACACTTATTGTAGGTATTTACAATACAAATGAGTCGTATTTTATATGAAGTCACGACACGTCTCATATTGTTATGAATTCAAAATGAATAAAATATTGGTCATGGTGTTTTCACACTGAAGCCACAAACTGATTGTCATATGCGAATTATAATGTGACAAAATAAAAAAGTCGCAAGTGTCACCTTTTGGTTACAGAAGCGATTTTAAATATGTTCTACTACTGTAACGCACATTGACATCAAATAGACTGGCAATGGCATAAGTGGTATCTTCTAAACTAATAAAAGAAGCGAGTTTGTGCGAAATACATAACCGATTATTCATAATATCTTGGTCAGATTAATAACTCAGAGTACATAGTTCAGAGTCACAATGTTTTAAGGTATAACAATTAATCGTGAATTGCAGTCATGTTGTGTGTGTATCTACCACACGTTGCAAATTTGGGTGAGCATAGTTCAAGGCTGATCCTGATGCACCTGACGCGCAGAGTTTTCATTTTTGATAATTAGCCGAGATATTAATTAACAACCGAAATTAAAAACTATCATCAAAGGCCACGGTGTTACAGGATAGAAGCTGCGTAGCAGAGAAGGAACGGAGTCTTCTGACGCCCATCGGCGGATTCGTTCGGGATACAGAAAAATAGGATGACATTCTTAAATTTCATACTTTTAAGTTTTAAAATCCGTAATGTGTTCTAAAAATGTCCAATATTAAGTGAATCCCCCCCCCCCCCACACTCACCGCCGACACTACTTTATCAGGTACCACCTATCTATATCTTTCTCTGGTTTGTAGTCATTAACCATTTTTATCACCGTTTTGCATATCTGAAACGTACCTAAATTCAATGTTACTTATACTGTGGGGTTTAAAAGACGATTTTATTCATTTTTGCTACCTTCTAACACAGCGGTTAAAGTGAATTGTTCAAATAATTCTCAACAGACGGCAATACTGAATTTATTTTTCATGACAAAGTTTTAACATTTGAGCAATTTCACAGTGGGATAATCTCGGCTGCGGGGCACCTAACACTAGGTTCGTCTGGAAAGATATGTTTAAAAATATAATATCAAAACAGACATAAGCTTGCGTTTCACTCCCGGTGTACGCTGCCGAAAGTATTCAAGTTTGCATAGAAGTTCGTTTAGATATATTTATAGGTTAGTTTGGATAGATTTTTATTTAAAAATATAAAATCATTCAAAATCGAGGGTGTATGTTGCCGAAGGCAGTTGGGCTCTAAAACTCTAGGTTCATTTGGAAAATGTTTCGTTTAAAAATATAAAATCATTCAACACTGATTTTACGTATATTTCTGGTTATTATCACGGACCCAGGCAACGCCGGGCGGGTCAGCTACATTTTTAATAAAAAAAGTAACTGGATTTGGTTCCAAAAAAATAATAACTTGTAGAATGGGAAAATATACAAGGATATTAAAAAAGTAGCTAAGCTATTTTAAATGTAAATTATCTTTTAACGTTGAAGTAAACGCAGATTATTATTAACTTAATATATATATATATGTATATATATATATATATATATATATATATATAAAACTACGTAACCTATGAGTAAATTTCACTATTATTTAAATAGAATTTCTTTTTTTAATTTCATCTTTACTAAGGGATCCAACCTAAGCTTCCCGGATTACAAAATTTAAGTGAAAACATTTGTTTTGTTTTGTTTTGTTTTAAATAAAAAAAACTAATACATTTTTTTACATTTAATATACTTTTATAGATTGAACGCTAACACCCCCAAAAAGCATTTTGGGGGTATATATGGGAATATATTATGGGGAAAATGCCAATGATGTATTCAAATAAAGTTTTAAATTTATTAAAAGTGATACTTTTGTATTTACGCATGCCAAGAGTTCATAGCCGTTTAGTTTGGGTAACTAGTCAGCATCCGTCTTTATTCATATATGCACATGATTCATTTTCCTCGTATTTAACTAGGCAGAAACGTGATATCTAAAAGTTAGTCACTTTAAAATAAAATAAAATTGCTATTTTGAACAAAAGAAAAGCTTAAAATAATTTAGTAAAAGGCTTACCTTCTAGACATATTTTTTGGGCGTATATTGTGAAAACAGGAAATTGTGAAGATGTTAATGCGTCTGGTTTTACAGTAGCACTAGAACTGAATAAAACACAGAGTCCAGTTTCAAAATTAACAGAAAGACATGTTGAATTTTGTCTACACATGGATAAGCATTCTACTAGATGCAATGTTCCTGGAACTAAATCGATTGTGTCATCTGGTGCCGTAAATACAAAGCCCGTCACAATTTCAAATGACTGTTGCGAGGTATTACAATCTAGAAAAGAAAGAAAATTGGGAAATATAATAACCAATTTAAGTAAAATACAAATAATGCATTAAATGTAACATAAATATAACCTGCACTCGACAAATGCGGTCGCCAAGTCGGCCCTGGTGACCAAAATATTTCAACTTGAGATTACAATTTCGGTACCTCATTTTTGTTTTATTTTAGAATTGTTGTCAAAAATAATCATAAACAAGAACGAAAAGTCATGCGTCAAGCATAGATTATGTAATACTTTCCAACGCTTCCAAGATAATTTTACAAATTATACCGTTTAATAAGCTGAAAGATAACATCTAAGTAAACAATTTGGAAAACGCATAACATATTTAAAAACAATTTCAGGAATTTCCAACGTATACAATATTCGGAAAAATATCCAAATACTTTTATTCAGCCCTGTGTATGATCTATAGATTTGTATATATACTATATAGGATACTTAATTTTAGTTCAATTAAGAAACGCGTAGCACAGTTTAAAATTCTCCTTCTGGAGTTTCTGTCAATAAACTGAAATGTGTTCGTGAACTTTTGTGCTTCCCTGTATATGATCTACAGAATTTATACACACCACGTAATAAACAAAAAGTGTGTTAAATTTAAAATCGCGTTCAGTAACTTAAAACGCACTCCCAGGAATTATTGTTAACAGACAGTAGAGAATTCTTTTGTGTGTCCCTGTAAATGAACGACGACTGCTATACACACAATATTATGTAGTAAGCCTCTTGTAATGCACCTTAGTGATATATATAAATTTCAATGCGTTTAAAATAGTGAAACATTATTTAAATAAACCGCAGACGATTTTTCTCCATAGACGTAATGTAACGGAATTCTTTTAACTGTCCCTGTAAATTAACTATAAGTGCTATACACACCCTATTCCATATTAAGCTTCTTGTAATACGCTTTAGCGATATATATCAATTACAATGTGTTTGGAATTGTGTAACAGCATTAAAATAAACCGAAAATGATTTTTCCCCATAGACCGTAATGTAACGGAATTCTCTTGAGTGTCCCTGTATAAAAACTAAGATCTACACACTTCAGTTGAAATGGAGAACGTGCTATAGATAACGATAATAACATATAAAAATTGCAAGGCAATCCGAGCATATTTACCGGATTTAGAGTACGGACAGACGGCAGACGGCCAGATAAACCGAAGTCAAACACTTTTCAACTAGGTTGGAAAGTGTTAAAAATAAATGTTTTGACAGTAACTATGTCAGAAACGTATTTGTAAGAGTCTTATATAAGGTATAATGCCGTGAAGCTGACACTTTAAGCATACTTTTCAATGTTTTCACGAATTAATTTTCTTTTTTGAAAAGATTTTAGTTAAGAACAAATATTGTTCTAACGATTTACATACTGCATTCGTTCAAATTTTGTAATATGACAATAAAAGCATTAAAGATAGACGTTTATACCGTTGAATACTACATAAATTAAAAATATAAACAGTACATAATTGTACTTTGCTAAAAGCAGTGTAAAATGGAAATATTAAAACTTAGTTGAAAGCCATTCTTCTAACAGTTTCGGCTAAACTTTATAGCCATCCCCAGACACATTCAAAAGACAAAATTGCCGATGTTTACAGATTGACGAACGAGCCGAGATAAAAAACTTGATAACTTTGCTGGCTACAATTTTTTTTCTTTTTTTACAATTTCTAGAGTTCTGGATATAACAATTATTTAATATTATAAATATTAAAAATAAATCGAAAATTCTTTAGGAAAATGTTTCTATGCATTTTAATGCATAAACTATTAAAAACATGCCAAAGATAAATTAATACTTGAAACATATTTTCTAAATTACTTTTCTTTGAAAGAATACAAAATGTCAATTATCCTTTACTTTTTGGACATACGAATATTAGCAATATTTTCATACATTACATAATTGTTTAATTATTCTAAATATTTAATTATGTTATTACATTACAACAATGTTTGTCCAAGAACTACTCTTGATTGATGAAACATAATGCAAGAAATGTCAATAAAATTGCAACTCAGCATGCTAAATATGCGAATTACATTTATCGTTATGTAAAACTGCAGAAATACGTAGTAAGCACATCGTAAATCTTTCAGCAACTGATTTAGACTACCTAAAAAAACGCTGTAAGCCATGCTCTGATACACAAGTACGAACTAATTTTACGACTGTCATCTTAACTTGCTCTTTTCAACAAAGTCGGTGACCCAGTAATTTAGACGGTCAGCTGAATCTCCTTTATTTGGCGCCTCGGTCACTGCGCATTTCTGCAACATTTTTTGTTAAACTTTTTTTTAAAGTTATATACATAGTATACAAAGTATTATACATAGAGTATAATCTTAAAGCTTTCAATCTCCATTTTTTTTAGAAAAAAAACATCCAAATTATTATTCTTTTATATTATATTATATGAAAATTTCTGCATTCATCTGACCTTAAGTTCATGAAGCAAGTCCTTCCATTTAAAACAACTATATGGCAATTCGTCACCAGACACTTTGAATTTTAGACATTTTGCCGAATATTTATAGATATACTTTGTCTGATTCTTTTGGAACTTCATGATTATAAGTAATATGTTTCACCTCATATTTATCAGTGACAATTTGATCAGGAGGACAATTAGGGTCCCAAAAAAAAATCGAAGAAAAATAATATTTGGGTTCACCCTGTAAAATAAAATGCAATATATCGCTACAGCACACGAATATATGGATATTGTACAATATGTGTATTCATGTGTGCAAGAATAGCACGCATATTCATGGCCTGCAGATATAGCGATTTTTGTAAAAAGTTCATAACATTTTTGCATGTTTATGTCATGCAGGGTATTCAACCAAATTTAACGCTAGTTTCAGAATTTTTGACAAAATGTAGTAGATATAATATAGTGCGATTGGAAGATAAATATATTAAACATTTGATTAAATGTAAGCAGTTGTATGAAATCTATATATTTAAAACGCTAAGCGATTTCTTTCGACAATCCGTGAGAACAAACTACTGCATCAAATTACACTATTATTTTTTTAAATGGAAGATATTTGGACACAGATTTGTTATCGTGCATTCGTTTGTTCGAAAATTTAATTAATTAGCCGTAATTTTCAATTAAACTTTTACTTATGCTTATGACGTCATAAAGTCGGCAACTCCCACTGTTGCGAGGGATAGAGTTTATTCTCTGAACTCAGTGGTTCGCAAATCTTTTTACATTAGCTAATATCAACTAGGTAATATTTTAAGATTTGAAATAAAAAATCTTAAAAAAAACTTACTTAAAATTAGCTAGAATATAATCATAATAAAATACCTAACATTAACATATCATCCTGTTTAATAAAAAGGTATGCGTTGCTGACGACTGGGATTTTTGCTAATCGTTGCCACAGATTAATCTCTGAAAATGAAACATTTGAAGTTACTGAAAAAATTAATTGCTCAAAAAGTATTTGTCAGAAAATTGTGCGAAAACTGCGTTAGAAAGGTAAAAAATTATATTTTTCTTGATATAAATTTCAAATCCACTGATCATGCCATTTTTCAAATATTGAATTTCAAAAATTACCAAATTTCACAATGGAGTACCATAGCGAAAACTTCACAAGTAAAATAATAATAATAACAGCAATGTGTCAGCACGAGTCACAAATTATAGTAACCGTATTATTCTGTTAAAATATAAAAGTGAATTATGATGCGACGAGTGCATGATTTTTATTTAATTCTCGACAAATACTAGATGCGCCATTTCTTTTTAGTTGTGAATAATATAGGTTAATTCACATTATTAAAAAATGTAGCTATAAAACATGTAAATCAATGGAAAACGGTAGGCAATAAATTATAAACGTAATAATAAACCGTATTAAAAAAAACATAACTTAGTGAAATAAGTATCCGTTTTTATGTTATTTTAGGATATCCCAGGTAAAGGTACATATTACTTTAAAATACAAGGTTAAATTCACCGATACATTTCGTTTGATTCAAGGTTCTTTTGGAGAAACCGACCAGCGCAGCGGGCGTAGTCTGCTAGTATTTTTTAACTGCGCATACATGGACGATAACAAAAAGATTTATTTTCATGATTTAATAGTCATCTGTATGGTGCGACTCATGTAAACAAGCCAGTCAAATATCATGAAAATTCAGAAAGATGTCGGCGATAGAATGAGATGATTTTTAGTTGCTCTCTAAAGGAAGCTGAACGATAATGGATTTTCAACAATCTGCAATTTTTAATTTTTAAACTATTTTTTAATTTTTAATTTATACTTTAGTTCTTGTTTGAAACTACCATAACCAGCCTATCCAAACAAAGAAAAAGATTCAGTGGCGCTGCGCTGTACTTTATTGCGAACTTGGTGAAGGTAAAAACACAAGGTATGTCATGTGAGGAAAACTAATTTAAGAACATTATTATTAAGCATACATGACATAGCACCTTGGAGAAAAATCATGCATTTGTGTTTACTGTGCTTATTCTCTTTTTGGTGTTATTCTGATGAAAAACTATTTTATTAAATAGAAAGAACAGTATCTAATTCTTAAATAATGCTATAAAATAAAAATTAATGCTATTGCAATTGAGAAATTTGTCACATAATCAAATATTTTTATAAATTAAATATTATACACTGCATTATCAAAAATAATGGTTACATAGATTTCAATATTCATGTTAACGTCAACGAAATGAAATGGAATTTCTTAAACTTACCTTTTCTATTTTATAATAATCTTTCAATTCTAAAAATGTAACTAAGTAACTAGCTGCTGCCATAGTTGAATTTTTTGTGACCGGGGTTCGAATAGGCTTATTATGGTAGTTTTCCAAGGACAACTAAAGTATCAATAAAAAAAATTTTTGTATCAATAAAAAATGAAAAATAGTATAAAAATTTAAAAAGTCAGTTTGTGGAAAATCTCTTATCCTTCAGCTACTTTTAGAGATCAACTAAAAATTAGCTCACTTTATTACCCATGTTTTTCTGAATGTTCACGATATTTGACTGACTTTTTTTATATGAGTTGATCCCTACAGATGACTATTAAATCATGAAATTTTTTTTTTATCGTTCACGCATGCTCAGATAAAATGCTTTCATACAACTACTCATATTTCATAAAATGTTTAATATATTTATATTCCAATTGCACCATATTATTTCTACTACATTTTGTTACATTTTCCGAAACGGGCGTTAAATTTGACCGAAAACCCTGCATGACATAAACAAAAAAACATGCAAAAATGTTTTGAACCTTAAAAAAAAAAAAATCACTATCTCAATGAACATACGTGCTATTCTTATACAAATGAATACACATATTATATAATATCTACATATCAGTGTGCTGTAGCGATAGATAATTTCGTGTATATATTATTACTTTTCTTCTATTTCTTGTCGGGCCCCTAATTGTACTCCCGATCAAATCTTCATTGATAAATATCAGGTCAAACATACTCTTTATAATTCTGAAGTTCCAGAATAATCCGACAAGCATATCTTTAAATATTCGACAAAATGTCTGAAATTGAAAGTATCCGGTGACGAATGGCCATATAGTGTATGTTCAAATCCAAATGAAGATATATATGTAACTGAAATATTAGTTGACATTATATTTTACGATATTCTTGACATGTTTACGTGAAATATTATATATGTAATCTACAGAATGTCTAATGCGCCAAATTTCTTGGCATATTTTACTGCAAATACAATCACAATTCCAGCGTAGTGGAAGAACACGTTTTTTCAAGGCAACACACACGCCTTATCAATCATGTAAGAATCCTTTATTTTTGCAAGAAGATTTATTTAAAAAAAGACATATATTGAACGACCTACATATAAAGCTGAAAATAACTATTCGCTAGTAGCCAGTAGGGTATGAAACTTTGAAATAAGGCGATTGAAAATTTTTGCTATACTGACCAAATAATTTCCTTTCCAAAAGATATTGTTTTCTTTATTCTTAGATTTAAATTTTAAAAAATTAAATAACTTTTATATATTATTTTTTCAGCTTTTAAACACCACTTATGTATGTTTGGTTAATCAGTAGATGGCTAGCAAATAAAAAGTAACTATAGGCCAAAAACAGGCCACTAAAAAATCTCATCTACTGGCCAGATGTTACATACCAAAACTTATTTTCCGATTTACAGACGTAGCCATACGATAGGCTGTTATGATGGACCACGCGATAGACATTTAATTTATATACACCCGTATTTAAAGAAGGATTTTTATTCATAATACTTATTCCCCGTTATTATATAGTGAAATTAGAGATCTTTTGTTTATAGCATTGTTTCTCTCAGCAGATCCTGTGGAATTGATCATTTCTACAATTGTGTGACGGGACAAAATATTCTCTGCACGTCCTGATCGTAGTTATATTTCTCACAGCAAATTTCCTATTTCTATTTCACTAAAACCATGACCAGATTTAGACCGATAGATATTATTGATTTTAGATATCATGGATAAATCAACTATATATGCTAACAAGGGATCCGCGTCACTAGCAAACAGCTTAAGTGAAAAATAGTCGTACTTATAGAAATTTGAGTCCTCGCACTTATTAGTGACGTTGTTAAAATTATACTTTTCTATCATCTTATCTCCCTAGGCTAATTTAATTTATGATCGTACAGCAATAAAACTACAATAATTTAGATTTAAAAAATAATGTTCACGAGTTATATGTGTAACATGTGTTTTTATAAAACAATTTTTAAACATTAGAAATTTTTAAATGATTTAATTACACTTTATTCATTGAAGTTCATTCGTTGTTATCTAATCTAAAAAAATAGTTTTCGTACTGAATTCAGAATAGACTTATTATGTTCGTTGTAAATTTGAAAGCACAGTTGTTCCAATAGCAAAATTTCAAATGTTTTGATAGTAAATCGCAGAGAAAAATAATCGATGTGAGCGACATAAGAACTAATGGTCTTTGAATTTTAAGTAAAAAAGTCAATTGTACTTAAAGAAAATTTAAACATTTATTTTTCAAAGACTAAAAAAATTAATAATCACTAACATTAATTTATTTTCATAATTATGCAATTGAAACCGCTTATAATAAAGATCAAGTGAGTTTAAAAATTATTCATTATATACGAACTTCGTTACAACCGGCTTCTTCGTGACATGTTGCGATTTTCAGGTAGCAGTACTAAAAAAAAAAAAAAATCGACTTATTTCAATTTTCGATATAAAAGAGCTTTCCTTATTAAAATGTAAGAGAATAAAATTAAAACAACTATTTTAAATTAGGGATTAAATTCTCAGTTTGAGTATAAATGCAGAAAAAACCTAATGAAAGAAGATAGTAGGAGAATCGACTGTAAAGAAAAGCAACAACGCTATTTCTAAAAATTATTCGATAATTTAAAATAGAAAGAGGTGTTAACGAAAAAGAGCAATTATGTGATAAAATAACACTCAAGCAATTTGTAAAAGCAATTTTAAAAGAAACTTTAAAATATTTGCTTTGGCATAATTATCTGAATTATTTTATTTAGTTTAATAAAACTGAACAAGCAGCTGTTTAGAGATTGATAAAAACAAATTTTAAAAAACTGCAGAAAATGTTTATCTTTAATTTCAATTAAATTTACTAACATTTTAAAAAAGTTGATAAATTCAAAAAGAAATTACTTGAACAACATTTTGTTTTTTTAATCTTTCAAGAAAAAATAAAATAATGTTCCTTAATTACAAGAAAAAAATGTTAAACAAAGAATTAAAGAAGCCTGTGTTTTAAAATTAAGAGACAAAAATAAAAATAAACAATGTTTTAAGATGACATGAAGATTTTTTTTAATGTCATAAAAAACTGAACATTGGAAACTTTCAAAATTATTTTATCGTTGCTATATTTGAGAAAGATAATTAATTTGTGATACAGCATTTCTTATACTTTAAAGTAACAAGAAAAAATTAAATCGAAAGTATCAGAATCTTTGAAAAATTATATTTTTCTTAAGGCACTAAAAAAAGGTAAGTCAGCTACAACTAAGCCCTTTATTAAATGTATTTTTGGAATTTTTAGAAATAAAAAAAATACTTTTGTAAAATCTTAATTTTAGAATTTTATGCTCTGACAGTTGAAATAACTTTTTTCCTTTGTGTTGAAAATGTGTTTAGAAAAAAGTAATTTATTAATTCCAATTAAAAAGAAAAATACTTTATAATGTCCGGTATGTCATTCAGGCTTATATTTGTGATACCTGTGAAATTTCATTTTTAATACTTCAATACTTAGCATAATACTCGTTGTCAAAAAATATACAGTGTGTCCTAAAATAATCGTATAAGATTAACAAATTGTCGTATCTGAGTGTGTTTTGCATTAAGAAACTTGTAAAAAACCGCACATTTTGTCATAAAAAATTGTTTAAATGGTTCAATAATTCCGTTCACATTTTTATAATTTTTGCAAAAAAATATTTTATGGTGCAAACCGCAATACAATACATGCCATACAGTCGAAATTTTTGGAACAAAAAGATGAAAACAGTTTAAATGATCCAATAATTTCATTCACATTTTAAAAATACATTTAAAAAAATGTATCACGGTGTAGTTTGCACCATAAAATATGTCAAAGAGTCGCTTTTTTGTGACCAAAGAACAAAATAGTTTAAATAGCAAATTATTTCCGTTCACATTTTAAAAAATCACAAAACGTATTGGATTGCCTTTGCAGCATAAAACATGCCGACTGAATTTTTGTGAGAAAAGAACAAAGCAGTTTAAATGATCCAATATTATGATCCTTAAAAAAAATAATTGTCGTATTGAGTGCGGTTTTCAACATAAGACTTTGCAAACTATTTGTATTTTGTGGCATAAAATAGTTCAAAGAAAATTTGAATTTGTCTTTTCCACAAAAGTTGTGTCATTTTTGACAAGTATAATGATGCATATCGCAGTTCTGTATGGCAAACTGTTTATTTTTTGTAACATTTAGAAACGTGAATGGCCGTATCGGACACCTGTATATTCTATAGAAAATCAATTTTGATGTTTTAAAATCCAAAATGTGAAACACAGTTGTCTTTAAGGAAACACAGTTTAAAAATAAATAAAGTAATTTAACAATTATTACGATATTGGATAAGTTCCAAGATATATTTTTTTTAATCCGAAATATGTTACTGTTATCTAAATGCCCTCAGCTTTATTAATTTAAATTCAAGAAACACGTTAAAAGAGAAAAAATATATATGTGATTCAAAATGCATTATTGCATTTACAACTTTTCTTTTCCTGGATTCGGAGTGCGTAATTGGCGTAACAGACTGTGCAAGCGTAAATTCCACGTTCTCAGTCGTCTGTCAATGGTGATGTTGGACACTTGTGTGCCGGTTATCATGTCGGAAGGTTGATAACGACGAACTCATGCATTGACAGCTGATCTGTCAATCGCCCTGTGTTATCGTCCTACATTAATAGACGCTTAAATCTGCCGTTGTTGACTCACGCTCAGATTAACAGATTATCTTTCAAAAAAGGAGTGATATCATTAAAACAAACTATATCCCATAAACGGTCTCGCAATTGATAAAATTAAAACGTCAGCCACAAAATGATGTTGTAAGACATGCGAGTGCCGTGTGAAAATCCATCACAATTCATAATTGTTGCAAATTCCTCAGAGTGTGGTACACTATATGACAGCTATTTGGCGACCATCAGGCAAGTGTAAGATATGAAAAATTTAGATAATTGCTTTGAAATACTAGCATGATCATATATTTTAAAATATCGGATTTTCGACTAGTTTGAGTCTGGCGTACTATTAATAAGACAAATCAACATTAACTATTCGATTGTCTTAACATCAATTTTTGTTATTATCTCCATGCAATAATTATTGTACAGTGGTGGCCAAAAGTGTGGACATTTTTTGAAAGTTTCATGTTTTTTAACTTTGTGTGCTTGTAGAATATATTAATTTTCATTTAAATACAAACGTTTATATATCAAATTGAAAGTAATTTAATGTAGAATTTAATAATAAAAACATTATTACAATATCTGTATTACAAAAAAAGTTATGCAACTAATAGTAAGATCTATCTTAGATTTGCATTTTTTTAAAGTGATACTTACACAATCAATACTTAGTAGAATAACCCTTATTTTTTAAGACAGCTTCACAGCGTATTTTCATCGAGTGAACGTGTGTTTGGAGTTCATCTTTCGTAATCACATGGTGCCAAGAATCAATTATAGCTTCAATAAGTTGTCTTTTATTCGACGGACGTTTTTTTCCTACAAGAATTTTCAAACGTCGCCACAAATTTTCAATTGGATTGAGATCAGGGCTGTTTCCTGGCCATGGTAATATATCTATGCCTTTATTTTGAAACCATGCTTTGCATACTCTTGCTGTGTGGCATGCAGCTGAATCCTGCTGAAAAATAAATGGTGCGTTGTTGGGGAAGAGATCCCTGATGGAAGGTATCAATTTTGGTTCCAGGACAGTTTCGATGTATTTTTTGGCATTCAGGATGCCATCAATCACTTGAATTCGGCCCACACCATCTGCAGACATACATGCCCAAATCATGACATTTGTTGGGTTTTTTGTAGTTGCTTCAATGCAATCAGGATGAAGTGCTTTTCATACTCTACGTCTCACGTATTTTCTACCATCACCACCAAAGAGCGATATTTTACTCTCATCGCTCCAGATTACTTGCTTCCATTGATTTTCTGACCACTTAATGTGTTCTTTTGCCCACTTAACTCGTTTTCCGCGTTGCTTTTGATTTAAATATGGTTTTTTCCTTGGAATTCTAGCTAGTAGTCCAAATCCTGATAACCTTCTTATTGTTCTTGAACTTACTGCAGTACCCGCTGCATTCATTTCACATCTAATGGCATCTGATGAAATTTTTTTATCTTGAAGGCATAGCCGTTTAATTTTTCTATCGATAGTAGCACTTGTGGATTTTTTTCGGCCTGATTTGACCTTATTTTCCACTGATTTCGTTTTTTCATAACGTAAACAGAACTTTCGTACACCAGAACAAGTCACTGAACCACCAACTTGTCTTGCAATTTCAGCATAAGAGAGGCCATTTTCTCTCAATATGACAATTCGGCTTCTTTTTGTATATGTCCAATTAGTTCTTGTTGATGACATTGTTTAAAATTAGTTTAATTAAAAAAAAAAGACTTTAAATATTCAAAAATAGCAATACTCTATTTAATTGTACTAGTATGCATCATTCCGCAAAATATTTTCACAACAATAACTCTTTTACCACCCAAATAACCTAAACTATAGTTACAGACATTTGATTGGTCCTCAGAACAGTGTTTGTGATTGGCTAGCACGCTTTTATTACAAAACACGTCCTTATTCAAAACGATTTGTGTTTGTTTGTTCTACTAAAATGATCAAAACATTTTTTGTAATACTGTTATTATTATTATATTCTACATTAAATTACCTTCAATTTAATATATAAACGTTCGTATTTAAGTGAAAATTAATATATTCTACAAGCACACAAAGTTGAAAAACATGAAACTTTCAAAAAATGTCCAAACTTTTGGCCACCACTGTATATGTTTATACATTTTTTATTATGACTTCATTTAATTTAAAGCATTAAACAAAAAATGAAGGTGTGGGGGATCGCTGAGATGCTTTTGCACCGTCGACGATTATTTTATTTCAAACATTTCAGTATTTAAATATAAAATAGAGGCTACTTTACCAAATGAATAATTTACGATGAAAACTATCAAATACTAGAAAGGTGCTATGTCTGCTAGACGAAATTTTCTAAATGTCTTCAAAAAAATTTCCGTAGCCGATTATCATAAATATGCGAAATAACTATTTGTTAGATTTTCGTTAATTACAATACTCGTTAAATTTGGATAAACCTTAATTTTGTGAATTGGATAGCTGCTTTTATTTTATTTTTTTTTATGTAAAAGTAATTCCCACTCCCTCCCAAAACAGAAACGGACTCGAAAGTGTTAAACTTATTTCTGCAAAAAAAACAACAGTAAATAAAGCATCAAACGCTGTAAAAAAATACACGGAGTCTGATGTAACCATGATAACTGCTCTTTGTGGAAATTCCATTCGTAATTTTTCTAAACATAACCCTCATTAATATTTACTACTTCACGACTAGTGCATTCGTTACAGCTTAAATGTCCCTTGTATGGCGCACCAACATTAACCTACATGTTATTTTTAATTATTTTGTTTCCATCTTTAAAAGCACAAAAAGCATACTAAAAGTATTCTTCCGTATACATTGAGTCTCCATTTTGCAATGAAAATAACTAACCAATTGTTCAAACAGATATTTAACAAGAACGAAAAATCATGCGACAAGCAGAGATTATGTAACACTTTCCAACGCTTCCAAAATAATTTTACAAATCATACCGTTTAATAAGCTGAAAGATAACATCTAAGTAAACAATTTGAAAAACGCATAACATATTTAAAAACATAATTTCAGGAATTTCCAACGTATACAATATTCGGAAAAATATCCGAATACTTTTATTCAGCCCTGTATATGATCTATAGATTTGTATATATACTACATAGGATGCTAAATTTTAGTTCAGTTAAGAAACGCGTAGCACAGTTTAAAATTCTCCTTCTGGAAATTCTGTCAATAAACGGAAATGTGTTCGCGAACTTTTGTGCTTCCCTTTATATGATCTACAGAATTTATACACACCACGTAATAAACAAAATTTATTACGTGGTGTGTATAAACATAAAATTTAAAATCGCGTTCAGTAACTTAAAACGCACTTCCAGGAATTATTGTTAACAGACAGTAGAGAATTCTTTTGTGTGTCCCTGTAAATGAACGATGACTGCTATACACACAATATTCTGTAGTAAGCCTCTTGTAATGCATCTTAGTGATATATATAAATTTCAATGCGTTTTAAATAGTGAAACATTATTTAAATAAACCGCAGACGATTTTTCTCCATAGACGTAATGTAACGGAATTCTTTTGACTGTCCCTGTGAATTAACTATAAGTGCACACCCTATTCCATATTAAGCTTCTTGTAATACACCTTAGTGATATATATCAATTACAATGTGTTTGTAATTGTGTAACATCATTAAAATAAACCGCAAATGATTTTCCCCATAGACTGTAATGTAACGGAATTCTTTTGAGTGTCCCTGTAAAAAAACTATAAGTGCTACACACTTCAGTTGAAATAGGGAACGTGCTATAGATAATGACAATAACATATAAAAATTGCAAGGCAATCCGAGTATATTTACGGGAGTTAGAGCACGGACAGACGGCCAGCGGCCATACGGCAGACGGCCAGACAAACCGAAGTCAAACACTTTTCAACTAGGTTGGAAAGTGTTAAAAATGGATATTCGTCTATTTTACTATAACTACATGCCTATAACTACATGCCTACATGTGCATATTTTACTATAACTACATGCCTATAGATCGTAAAGCAGTTTCCATATACTGTACCACACACGGATGCATTTGCAATAATTATGAATAATGATAGATTTTCACTTTAGACTTCTTATGGCTGAAGATTTAAGTTTATGTCTAGGGGAGACCATGTACAAAAAGTTACCATTTTGATGAGAGAAACATTTACGCATTACATTCTTATAAAATTTATGTTCATTTCTATGTAATTATTTCAGAACTGTTTCCTAATTTATATGTAAATTTTGTACAAAGCCAAGCAATTTAGAAGAGCAGAGCTGCCTAAATTCTTACGTGAATATGTTAAAAAATCTAATTTGATAAGAAGAAAATTAATCTATAATAAAGCTTAAAAAATAATTTAAAAATTTAATTATACCTCGCAGAAATAAGGCAGCGCTTTCGGATCTCATATTATTCTATCGTGTACAAAGAAGAAAGATATTTTTTATATTATTCAAAAAATTCAAAATCAAATTGATCTTCTTAAAAAGCAAATCTGAATAATGCTCAATACGTCTTTGAGTTACAATAATGAAATCTGATTTTAAATTAACTTTCAATGTTCAAAGATATAATGAGCAGAAAATCTATGATCCTATAAACTGCCTCACTTTTAGAAAACCTCAATGAATAACGAGCTTTAAAAAACTCAAACAAAATAAGTAATTAATGTGCGTGCATTTTAGCATAATTGACGTCCACAAAAAAAATGAAGGCGTTACATAATAGTTACTCTGGTATATTTAACATTTTTATGTGTAAATTAACTATTTTTCTTATAGACTTCCAGGTACTTAGCCAATGAAACATTATCATTAGCTAAATTTAAGTGGCAAATTTTATAAGCGATTGAGATTATAAATTTAATGACCCGAAACATCTTTTTTCAACTTTCTTGTAAAAGTGAATACTTTCACGCCTAATTAAGCATAAAAACATGGTTGTTATAAATCATTCCATTTTTATACAAGGGTTTATCTAGAAAATATGAAAGTATAACAAATGCGTGAATACATATTTTTTGGATAATTATTATATATAAAATTAAGCACTAAATTAGCTTTGCTTAAAATGGAACAAATGTATATTTTTATTACGATAAGTTTATTTTCTTTTTTAAAATAAATGAAAAAAAAAAAGGGGGAAATTTTCACTTCTTGTTAAAAGGTATCCACACACCTTTGAAACGTCATTTTCAATAACAATATCGATTTTTCATTTTTTTCAGTAATATTAATAACCAATCTTTTATCTAACGAATTCTGCTTTAATTGTGTCTGAATCTTAATTAGAACTCGAGTTACAGCCGATTAAAGTTACATCTGTTACAGCTTGCCGAAGAATTTTATAACCGGAAGCATTGTTCTGCAAACCGGAAATAAGCTGAAATATATTTTTACATTCTTCTTTTTTGAGATTTAATATTTAAATTGGATTATATATCTAAGATAATACATTATAAGTTAATAATTAAACCTTTAAAGAATAATAATTATTTTTACAATAAGAATTGTGTTTAAAAGTTATTTTTAGTTTTTTCTTAAAATGAAGTTTCTCAGCTTTTTACTGTACGCACAATATCCTATAGCAAAAAATTATGCATGAAATGACTTGGGATTTTACTTACTTTACAAATATTTATTGAGGGAATATAATACAATCATGATAATATATTAATTAGTTTTATATTTACACTAGTATAAGTTAAAAAGTTGCAACAAATTTTACGAATTTTTCATTACATTAATACTTTAAGCGTCACAGCATATGGTATAGCGATGATATTATAATGCGAATAGTCTATGTCCTAGAGAAATAGCTAAAACAAATTCAGGGTACCTCAAAATGCATTAAATATATCAATATTTCCACAATGGGGTTTTTATCAGGGTCACCTTACTTTCCTTACAATGTGTGCGTACAAAAAGTAAAAAATGTGGATAAATTACAGTCTTTTTTTTTTTTTCGAAAGGCACAAAAACAAAGCTATATATATGAACGAGCGATATAACGAGGAGCCACTCTTGTATATAAATATCTATGTAGAATCATCGCCGCATAAATTTTATTTACTATTCTTATACTTATAATTGCATTGGGATATAAAATTATCATTGACATGTATTTAACAATAGATATCTTTATTTTACTATCTAATACACTATTAAATGTATTTACACTGTTAATTGTATTTAATTCTGTTGAGAGGTAATTATATGGAATTGTCTAATTTTATAATCTAGAAAATTTTAGAAAAACCACTCTAAATGCCAATAATAAAAAAATCAATACAATTACAAATAATAAGAAACACAGCATTAAAACATGAAGACCTAATAGCAAGAAAATAGACATGTGTTACCAGCAAGAAAATATATTCCTTTGGCGAGTTAGTACTTTATTTCAGCAGGGAAAAATGTATGTCTTCATAGGATGCGTAGTTATACACTACAGCTGAGATTTGTCGCTGAGACTAGAAATTATTGAGCAGAACAAATTTTGAGTGCACAACTTAGTTACGTCCACATGATTATTAGAATAGCACGTTCCCGCCCACCCCCCTGAAATAGAGTTAAAAGTAGCGCCGGTTTTCGCTACAATCTACTGATTTTTTGTATCGCTATAATCGCTACACTACAATGTTCAAAATGTAGCGCGCTACACTACAAAATACTATAAAATAGTAGAGAGTATAGTAGTTTCTCTACTTGTACCGCACTACTTCTGACCATTGGTCGATAGTTATTCATATTTGATGCACTGTTATAAAGTAACTTTGAAATTATTGCGCCCCCTAATTATTGCAATTATTACAAAATTCAACGAGGCATTTTCACCCATAACCTATGTAAATGTATTTACGTCCACGGAATATTAAAATCCAGTAACAAAATTTTAAATAGTGTAAAGGAGCTGAGTTTATCCCGTTATATAGCCGAGAATTTTTTCTTGTAATTTAATTTCAAATATCATTATTGTCAGCTTAGATTTTCTTTTCTGTGTAATTATTTCGGAATACGAATTCTTTATTAGCTGCGATGAAATTTTGCACAAAAAGAAAGTTTTCTGGTACATCGAGGCTGTTTTTAAAGTTTCGTGAGAATAAATTAAAGAGCTAATTTAAAATGTTGAAATTTACATATAATACACGGCTTAACAAAATAACTAAAAATAATTCGAAAAATGATTAATACCTTGCAGAAATGGCGAAGTATTTTCGGATCGCAAATTTCATTATTATGTACAGAGGAGAAAGATTCTTTTATATTACAAAGAAAGAAAGTTAAGTAATCTTCTTAAAAAGCAAATCTGAACAACGCGCTATACGTCTTTGACTTAAAGTAACGAAATCTAAATTTAAATTAACTACAAAAGTTCAAAAGATATAATCCCTAAAACAATCTTTATTATCCTCTAAAGTGCATCCATTTTATAAAGTTTAATGAATAATAAGCTTTAAAAAAATTCAAACAAAATAAGTAATTAATGTGCGTCCCTCTTAGCTTAATTGATGACCACAAAAAATGCAGACGTTCCATTATAATTATTCCGGTATATTTAAAACTTTTATGTATAAACTAATTATTTTAAAAATATTTTCAACTACTTAAACAACAAAAGTTTATCATTAGCTAAATTTGAGGGTAAATTTTATAAGTGATCGAGATAATAAATTTAATGGCTCATATATATATATTTTTTAAAAGATCTCGTAAAAGTGAATATTTTCTCGCCTGAATTTTATGCATATTAACTTTGCTTATATAAATCATTCTGTTTTGACATATTTAAGGTTTTACGTGTGAAAAAATGCGACTATAATAAATGCATAGATAAAAGTTTAAAAAAAAAAACTTTTATATATATATATATATATATATATTTTTTTTTTTTTTTTTTTTTTTTTATTACAAGAATACGCAAACGGGGCAAATGTAAATTATTAAGATAGTTGATTTGATAGAACCCAAAATCATGATTTCGTTTTATAAATATCAAGACCTCAGTATATTTTCCTTATTATCAACAACAAGCGCGCAATATGGTACAAAAGTTTCACGTGTAGCGTAAAAAATATGAGATTAAATTCTTATGTAAGATTAAATTGTATTATATATGTATTCAATTTATTTTTCTTTGTCTTAAGTTTTTCCTGAAGTGGATGACGTCATCCTTTAATGCAGTTAAAATACGATTGTTATTATTATTTTTTTTTTTTTTAGCGCATGCATTTTGCTATCCTCGGCTAGTTCTTACTGTAACTTTGATGGAATAAATGAGATGATATTCTGGCTTTCTATTGTTGTTTGCAGATATTTTTATCCTTAATTTTTCTTTAGAAGTCTAAACCAGTATGTAAAAAATATTAGACTGAAGTTCGAAATCCTCGCAACGGGTCCACTGGTACATTTACATTCGAAGTTTCTCCGTTTAATTTTTCATTTGTCTGTATATATATATATATATATATATATATATTTGTAAGTAAAATGTAAAGTTTGTAAAATTCATTAAAACTTCACAAAATAGTTTTTATTTTAAGCATTTCTGGCAATGAATTATTTTACTATCATATGCAGCGGAGGTCTCCATAAATCGATCATACCAATAAAGATATTTTTAAAGAACTACTTGTATTTATAATCAGTGAAATATGTATTATTTAACAAAATACAAAACACTCTTCGGTATTATTTGTTAATGCACGATATAATAAAAAATAAAAGCTTCAGTATTTCACAAACAGAAAACTTCACACAATTATGTCATGCATTGCTCCAACAGAGAAAAACATGTTCATAATGCTTCTTACTTTCTACATTTTTTGGAAATTTGTTTCAATCATTAAGTGCCAACATAATACAATGTGCATATGCATTAAAAGAAAAAAAAAAATATATTTCTTGAAATTATTTGCTACATAAATTCTGCCCATTTGAGCCTCGACCTCTCCTTTAGCACAATTTAGTCAGATACTGCAGTTTAATCGAGCTTACGGGAGAAGAAAAACTGCTGCCCGAGGTGAAAGTTAAAATCGTGGAATCGTAACCATGACCTCGAATGACTGAGTGAACCAATGATTCGTAGAAAGAAAACGGCAGTTAAGAGAATGATATAAGAAAAGAAGAGTAAAGAAGAAACACAAGAGTTAAATGAACGTAAACGTTAACTACATTCTCATTTTGAAATAGTCGCAACAAATTTAAATATCGAAAAAACCCAAAACTTTATTTGATATGGTTTGTTAAAAGATAATAAAAAAAAAAAAAAAAAAAGATTCAATAACATAAAAAGAATATATAAGGAATAAGTTAACTGTGTAAAAGAAAAACACTTTCGAATAATTTTTCTTATTTTCAGGACTTCTTGAATATATCCGAGTCATTAATTGCAACACAGTGCTTATGAATAATAAAAAAAAAATCCTGATTTTTAAAAAAATATATACATTTGTTAAAGCAGAACAGAATATAATCGAATTACATAAAGCTTTAATATCTTGCAAAAAGAGAAATTCGCACTAAATTATATCATGATTGCGTAAAATGGGAAAGAATATTTTAAAGAATTTTTTTTATTATTTTGGAATACCGAAAATTATTTTTAAGTCAGTAGAGGTTCAACATAATATTACCCAGTGGGCAGATAAATAAATCATATTTAGGAAATTATATATTACATAAATTCTAACCATCGCCCTATTCCTTGAATCAAAGAGACAGCTGTTTAATCGAAATATCGATAGCAAAAAAACTGCTGCCCTAGGTGAAATTTAAAAACCGTGATATCGTGTGAACCAATGAGTCGTGCAAATGTATTCCCTTAAATGGGAAGGAAATTTAATTACTAATGATTATTCTTGTTTTCTGCATTCCTTAAAATTATTTTTTCAGTCATTAGATACAGATAATATTGGCCAATGATTATGAAGATAAATCATATTCTAAGAAATTATTTGTTACATACATTGTGCCCATTATACCCTCCATCTTTTCCTTGGCACAATGTAGTCAATGATAATGTTCTTAATTGTGTTTAAATGAAGAGATAAAACTGCTTCCCGATGTTAAAATTAAAAACGTAAAAAAGTGCGGAACAATGATTTGTAGAAAAAATAAATGATAGATCAGACAATGAAAAAAAAAAAAAAAAAAAAAAAAAGGAGGAGTTAAAAGGACGAAAATACTAATTATGATCATTTTGAAAATTATCGCAACAAATTTTAATGTCGAAAACATACAAAGCTTTTTTCGATATAGATAGACGGTGTTTAATATCACAAGATCCCTAAAGGCACACAATGCGCTAAACAAAGGATGGTGAAACGATGTTAATATGGACAAAGATAATTAAAAATTGAATACAAAACTGAAATTATGTTGCACTATAAAGAATATAGGTCGTTTTCTTAGATTTGACATTTTAAAAGATAATTGAGTAAACACTAAAAATAAAAGCTTCAATGTTTTAAAAAGAGAGAAGATTACATTAAATTATATCAGGCATCTCTTAAATGAAATAAAATGAAAATATGGTTTCAAATGATTTTTCTTATTATAGGCATTTCTTGAAAATATATTTGTCCCGATATTTTCAACATGATATCTAATGATTTTCCATGAAAAAAAAAAGCTACCATTAGATACTGTTTGTTAAAGCGAAATAAAATAAAAAACTACATATAAAAGTTTCAGTATGTTGCAAGACGTGAAAACTACATTAAATATATCACGATTCCGTTTAATAAGAAGGTAAAAAATATTTTTTTTTTTTTTTATTTTCTCTAATGCTTGGAACTCCTTTTCAGTCATTAGGTGAAAAGAAATAATACGTAAAGCTTATTAATGGAAGAAAAAATACATCTTATTCTCAGAAACTTTGTTATATAAATTCTGCCCATTTTAACCTCGACCTTACTCTAAGGACAATGTAGACGAAGATACTGCAGTTTAATCGAGCTTTAAGAGAGAAGAGGAAAGCCTGAGGTGAAAGTTAAAAACGTGAAATCGTAACCATGACCTCGAATGACTGAATGAACCAATAATTTGCAGAAGGCAAATTGCAGTTAACAGAATCAAATAGGAAGGACAGAATGATGAAGTAAAAGAAACATAAAGACTAATTGGGGGAGTGGATGGCATTTTCATAGTTTCAAGATTGTAGTGTAAAATCAATGTGCAAGTTTTCAATAGAATTGGATATTATTATTTTTAAATATCTGGCTAAAGGAATAAATTTTTTATTTTAACCCCAATATCAGAGAAAACAGCTAGTCCGACAACGGGAAGCCTGTATAAGCTGAGGACATATACAATGGAATGTCAATACCAGGGGAGAACTCAACTATTTTATACGATGAAGTTCTTGTCGCAATATCATTAAGTTATCAACTATGTTTGTTTTACTAAACATAATAAAAGGAGAGACTTTGGATAATTGTAATAGGTAAAAAAAGGAACGTAAATAAAGTATAAACGTCGATTCTGTAGAATTTTTTTATTATTTCAAACTAATAGAAAAGGCTTGATGTTTTATTTTGCAAGGAATATAAAACGATAATACAAGCAAATTATACAATCATTAAAGAAAAATGCGCTTTACGTCCTTTATTTATTTTAGGTTCTGCAAACATATTTATTTAAAAAAAAGTTAAAGTTGTTAACAATAATAAAATTATTAAAAAACACAAAAACAAAAATAATGCACAACGGAGTTAACGAAAAAGCTACACTGATCTAACTAGTTTTAATCAGCAGCCTCTTTTCTTTTAGAATATTTCATTACATATCAAAATTTGATATGTTCCTTTCTCTAAAAATTGTAAAACGTAGAAAATTATAAAAGAAAAAGGCAGATAACTCATGGGGAGAAAAAGAGCAAAGCAAAACTTATATTCATATGCTGCACCATATGAATAATGTAGATATTCAGTTGATAAAACTCTCTCGTGATCCGAATTCGTAAATTCAAAATACAATCAGTTTGTTGATGTATGAAGAACAATGATATGGAATACTTGCTTCAAAGTTATATATTTGAAAAGAAGAAATCTGGAAATATTTCTTAGCGGATGCGAAATACAATTTCATTTTATAAACATTTCAGATGTAAAAATATAATTAAGTTGTAAAACTTTCAAATATGTATGGGGCATATCACTGAAAGAGATTTTATTTTGAGATTTTTTTTAAGGAAGACAGCAAAAATCTTATTAAAAAAGAGTGATTGAATGAAAATGCATAGATTTTTATCTCGGTCAAGTTACTTGAAATGCTCGTGATTTTGTTTTACAGTTTTCTCTATTCAATTACAACATGCATTAATATATTTCAATGTTTTAAATGCATGAAATAAAAAATGACTTTGAAGTAAAAAATGTTAAAAAATTATAGACAGCACATGCTTATAGTTTTTTTGTTAATGTGTCTAATAATTATAAGTATGTATATAATTGGGAAAAAAAATATTAGTTATTTTTTGAGTGTTGGTGTCATTTTAGAGTAATTCTAATATTAATTTTTATCCTTAAAACAAAGAACATAACACTATTTGCGTAAGTGACTAATTATATATATTTTTTCATATCACAAGAGTTCAAGAAATAACTTTAGTTATCAAGGTAACTAAAATATGAATTAAAAATATAGTTTGCTCTAATAAAAAATAACGTCCTATAACTCGATACTAAACTAAAAAACTAAGAATATGAATTTTTTTATAAAATTTTAATAATCTGAGAAATATTTCCTTCATGATTTTAATAATCATTTTGCATCACAGAAGCAATCGTTACATATTTTACTTCAGCATGTAATATATACCGGATCCAAAAATTAGTACCTAGTATTTTGTCCCACGTAAGTCATCCTCAACATTATTCATCTTCTACACATTTAGCTTCTAACACATTAAAGATTAGGTAGATACAGAAATATTACACCTATTTTAATTTAAATATAATTACTAAACCTAACGAGTCATCCATTATTTGTGTCACATTTCAAGCGGGCAGTGTGACACATTGTGGAGAGGGGGGGGGGAGATTAACACAGGAGTCAACATCACATCTCAACAAAAACGAAAAATGATGCATGAGGCATATATTATGAAACATTTTCCAACACTAAGACAATATCAAGAATTTTTTAAAGCAATGGAGTTGATCATAGTCCATCATGCAACCAAAATTTTTTGTGCGTCCCTGTAAATGAAATATAAATGCTACTTATTCTATATTCCTAAGAAAGTATGTTTTGGTTCACCACAGTGATCCGTATTAATTTCATTATGTTTGAAGCATTGTAAAATAAGTAAAATGTATCGAAAACGATATTTCTACATAGACCATAATGTAACGGAATTTTTTTGTGTGTCCCTTTAAACGAATTATAATTGCTACACACTTCCTTTTCAATGCTGAACTTTCTATCGTAAACAACAATAACACATTTAAATTACATGGCAATCTGAGTATATTTACTCGAGTTAGAGCACGGGTAGACAAGCCGAAATTATAAACAATTGTCAACTACGTTGGGAAATGTATGTAGCTTCCATTACAAAAAGTATGAAGCCGTTCGGAGGGAATCAATTCCAGAAAATTTCGGTATATTTTCACAGGTCATAACCTCCAGACCCCCCTTCGTCCAAGTGTTGATATATCTGACGTTTTTCTTTCGATAACAACTCGTATTTATTAACAGATTTGTTATGTGACTGAGCATGTGCACAGAACTTAGTAATATCTTAAACGAGTTCGTTCGCGAGCATCAACTGTCATCTTGTGTCTAAATGGCGGTCACCTAAATGTATCAAATTCAGAAAGATGTACAAAAAATATTAGAAATACGAAAAGTTTATACCCTTATGTGCTCGGCCTTGATACAAGGATTTAGGAGCATTTTTTGTTTTGAATCTATCTTAATAAAATGGGTGATATCGCAGTTTGAAATTCCGGGGTGGCTGATTTTCTATAATCAGGTTTCATTTATAGGCTTTAGAAAACGTGGTTTTTCGCAAATTTACTTCAACTGTTAAAACCATTGTTGCCAGACTCATGCGCTTACAACTACATTGTCATATCCACCACCGTCAAGCGATTGGCGAAATATCGCCAAATCTGGCGACCAGAACTTATGCGCCATAAATGAAGCCAACTTAGCTGTAGATGACTAATTTGGGGAATTTCTCATTCAAATTCAGTATTGACGAAAACTGGGATTCAGTGCTCTATAATATTGTTCCACTGATTTTAGCTTCGTGCGTTTGAGTAAGATTGGCTGAAAGTTTAAAAACAAGGAATAGGAAGCTACCTTTTCCTCCCGGTACAGGCTGGGGAGACTTTTCACTTCAGTAGGTATTAAATAGTATATAACTTTTATTTAATAAAATTTAAAACTCTAAATGGTCTCTTAACAGAATAAGTATTTTTAATTATAAAGTTTTAATTTGTGATCTATTTGTTTTTATTAATACAAATTTGCCACAAATTCGATACAACATGTAACATTATAGAAGGAGAGGTGGTATCACTCGAATATTATGCTTTGTGTGACATAAGTAGAGGCAGAACACGAAATTTGTAAGTGGTGATTTTTTGGACCTCTAATGTTGCAAGTGCCACAATAAGTAACTGGAAATAAAATTTCTACGAAAGTCAATAAAAGGGAAATAAGGTAATCCATTATTATAAATTCAACGCATGCACAAGAAATTAATCATGTATTACGTTTAACTGCTTAGATATATCTGTACAATTATATGTAAATAGAAACTGCTTTGTTAGGATCAATTACACGGAACAAAACCGTAAAACGGAGCATCATGGGAAAGTTATTGTTCGTTTTAAATATTTACCTGAAATGTACCACATCTTATTCCGAGAAAGCATGTAGTCAATGAACTGAAGAGAACCGTTAGATGAAAACAGGTTGGAATTTGACCCTGCCAAAATGATCTCGCCCTAACCGGCCTTCAAGCTATATTCCCTACTAAACGATGTAATCGCTTTAAACCATATAAGTTCGAGGTCTTGAAGTATTAAGGTTTTATACGGCCATCACACATTAAGTATATTGTATTCTGCATTAGTCGTGACAATCTGGCGACCTTGCATACAGACGGAAATACATTTCGTTTTATTAAGTAACAGGTTTAACTTTTATACCGTTTTCAATTGTGTACTTCTTACTGTAAAAAAGTGATGACATCTGGGATGTGAAGTTATACTTCAACTGAGGAAGTTGCAACTAGAAAACTGTACCATGATCCGTAATAATCTCAACTATCAAATTACCACAATAAAATATTATTTCAAAATTTCCTACTTTTATAAATAAAATTGTGTACTTTCATTTCCTAAGTATCCATTAAAATGTATAAAAAATAATAATATAAAAGTTAGAATTTGTCCATTAAAGTAATTAAGTTTTGTGTATCAATGGAAATAAAATTTATTCCATTAAAATAATTACCCTTTTCACTCTGTTTAGGTTTTTTTTAAGTGGCAGTTACGTTTCATAAAAGAATTCTCCTTTCATATAATTCAGTTGAATTATTTGTTTGTTCTTTCTGAAATTCTTTGTAAACATTTTTAAGTATCATGATAAAGTTTATTTTATATTTTTTAAATATTTCAACTGTATGATTTATTTAAATACTTTTACCATTGGTTTTAAACAGGTTTATTTGTAAAGGGAAATTTTATTTTCAATAGACTGAAAGAGTTTTAAAACATAAACCATGTCAGAATGCGTCGTTATTTAGTATTGAAACTTTTCATATTCACAGTAATTCGTAGTTTGATATTTCTTAATCACTAGGAAAACTAAATTCATAGAAATGAAAATTCCATGCTCATGCTTATAAATGAATTTTCATCTTTTCTGAAATTTTTATAGGATTCTAATAAATTATATAAGTGTAAATATCAGTGAAGTAAAAGTCTGATAATATCATTTAATTATCTTAAAAAAAAATAGTTAGCAATGTTAAGTGTATATTTTTAAAAACGTAACAAATTTCTTCTGGTGTAAAACTAGAAATATTTTGAGGATTCAGCAATTCTTCATTCAAAATTATATACTTTATCCACTTTAATATAAAATTTTTCAAGAACAAAATTGCACAAAATTGTCAGTCTCATTAAATGTAAATTATAATAGAGCAATACACAGTATTTGTTTATGAAATAATTTTATTTTTTACATTATATAATTTTACTTTCAAAAGGTATTTTAACAAAAAAACTAGGACAGTAAAACAACAATTAATTTTTTTATAAGTTTTACTACCAATAAATAAATAAATAAATAAGCACCATATGTATACGTTATTGTTTCCTTCTTTGCTAAAGATGGATTGGCATTATCACTTCATCATAACAGATATATATATATTTAAGTACAAAACAATACACAGCTTTAAACCACCTTATTAATAAATATGCTTTGTTGACTCATTACAGAAGAAACAAAACCCATTATTTTATATTAACAATCATGCAAATTTTGTTAAGCTCCAAAACAACCAACTAATTAAAGTCTGAAATCCTTTAAAATGAATTTCTTATGAAGTTTTTCATAACAGAGAAAAAATCATTTAAACGACGATGCTCATAAGATTTTACAAAATTAGATCATAATACAATAACATAGATTACATGAATGTTTATATTTTTTTATTGTTTCATTATTTTCAAGAAGTTTAACCAACATCCAGCATTTCATTATAATAGGAAATTATAAATGCATAAAAACAATAACATAACTTTCAACCACACGATTAAGTTACCACGCATTGTTAGCGAACATTCATTAGAGAAGAAACAACACCCATTATTTATATTAACAATAATGCAAATTCTGTTAAGTCCCAAAACAACCAAATAATTAAAGCCTGAAAAGCCTCTTTTGAGGGAATGTTAGTGAGTTAGTTTACAGTCAAATAGTTATAGGCGGAGACTGAATCCTTCAAGATAATCCAATTAACAACATTCCTTTACGTCAAGTTCATGTCCGCAAGGCATCCTCCAGTGGCTTTAAGATTTCCCAGCTAGACTTCCCGAGTATTTAATTACTTCACTGGCTGGATTTACCTTCTATTCTGTGTTTAAAAAAATGTCCCATGTGATACACTCAAAATTTATTTTCACAGTAAACCGACTAATTTAAGCAGAGAAAGTTTTCAGGAATATAAATTAAAATTTTATTTACACTGTAATTTTGTGTTTTCTTTATACAGAAAGAAATAGTTATAAATAATGCGATAAGCAGAACATACATTTAGTATTCATTGCTTTTTGTTACCTGCTTTTATTTTATTTTATTTTATTCATGTATGCACATGCTCATATTTAGATTCACACTTATACGATTCGATTTCAAACGAAAAAAGGAACTGAAAGTACATAGTATTTCATGCTTATAAGATATTTTCAAAGATAAATTCTGAAAATAGCACATCTGAGAATGCTAAAAAAAGGGATATATTTATTCTTTTAATCTGTAACATGTGAAACATTTTTTTTTTTTTTTTTTTTTTTTTTTTTACGATTTCTGTGAGAGATATTATATAACTTATTTTTAAAGATTTCATTTAATATTTTTAACCTAATATTTTTTTATTAAGCTTTACCTTAGTAAAATGTGTGACACATTGTTTTTCTTTACAAAATTTTTTGACACTCAAAATTTACAATGTTTTAAAATTTTATGAAAATTTCATTTTTAATCTTTCAATTATTTTGTTTTTATTTTACAGTCACAACCAAATTGTTATCAAACGGTTATCTATCGACTTTTTTCATGATTAAAGGTTGGGCACACTTATGTTAAAAATTTAAACTCCTTAAAATAGAAATAAACAAGTACATTTTTCTTTCCCCCCATTTTTTTTAAATTTAAATTATCAGAACAAAAATTAATAATATTACTAGCACAGTAGTTTGGTAATACAACGGTACATATCAGATATTTCGTTTGAAAGATATTAAAAGTATCAGGTTATCGAATTTTGAATATGTAATAACATCTGCACTAAACTCTAGGAATTGAAGTTATTCAAAACTATTTTTTACTTTATTTAGCGACATAATTTTTTATCAATCCCTGATAAAAGATTTTTTAAAGAACAATTTAATAAACGTTCAGTAATTTTTTTTAAATCAAACTATCTATTGTAATGAATTTTTACTATGCACATATTCCTCATTATATCTCTAAATAAGAATAATACGAAAGTCATTAAATATGAAAATTTCTTTCATGCGTCAAACGTTTTCTAACTTCATCAAAAAAATTCTATTGTAACTATTCTCTCATATCAATTTAATCTATGTTTTTTAAATACTACCCTTTTCATTTACAAACAGAATACACGTATAATTGAACTTCCAAGAATACTTTCAAAATCATCCAGATTATTTTAATTTTCAAAAATAATTCCAGTGAAAAGTAAATTAAAATTGCTTGTAACGCAATTTTAAAAAAATATATTTTTTTTGTTAAAAGACAATGAAATATTATTTTTAACACTTTCTAACATAATTGAAAAGTGTTTATGAATTCGGTTTGTCTGTCTGCAGATGAAGTGTGTAGCGTTGATAGCTAATTTACAGGGACTCACAAAAGAATTCCATTAAATTATGGTCTGGTTGGAAAAATCGTTTGCGGCGCATTTTATTGATATTACGATATTTCAAACGTAATGAAATTATTGTGCATTACTGAGGTGGACTACAGCATGCTTTTACCGGAGTATACAATTATAGTTCAATTACAGGGACGGACAAAATAATTCCTTTACCTTATTATATATGGCGAAAAATCGTTTGCGGTGCATTTTGAACATGTCATGATACTTCAAATATAATGAAATTTAAAGGGATCACTAAGATTACGTACAACTCATTTTCTACATATTAGGGAGTACATAGGATTTATCATTCATGTATACAGAGACGTACAAGATAATTCGGTTAAAGGACTCATTATGTTCGGTAATTGCTAGAACTATTTTTTTTTTTGCTGTGATGTGCAATTTTATGTAATTTTTAGAATACAACGCGTTGTTTACACATTCTGTAGATCATATACAGGGCTGCACGAAAGACTGGGCAGAAAATAGGCAGAAATTGCTGAAAATTGATTTTTACTGAGTTATGTATCTTTTAAATTGCTTATTTAGATATCTCATTTCATCGAATGGAAAAAATTAAATTTTTAATAATACTTTGTTGTTAGTGTTGGAAAGTGCTTCATAATCTATGGCAGATGCATGAATATTCGTTCTTGTTTAAATGTATTTTCTGATCATAAAAATTGTCTACGATGAAAAATATTATTGCAATTTTGCAGCAAATAAGTGTTTATGATTAAACATGCACATTTTTAAAATTTTCAAAAGCGAAAGCAACTTTCTTATTCGCTAAAACATGTGTAGAAATAAAAGTAACATCTTTAATATTAAACGGTGTTTTCTTTTTCATATAATTTGTCCGGTCGAAATAGAATATGTGTATTAGTTTAAATTGTTTCATGCAAACGTGGCGAGCCTGTATTACCAACTAAGCAAATTATTTGAAAGTTCTCCATACGAGTATAGCTCAAATTGTGGAATGTGGTATGCCACAGTTTGGACACAAACGTCTATTTGTGCATGCGCCTTCTACATTTGTCACCATTTTCTTATTTTAAATAGCACTGTATTGGCAACAACACAAATTAAATCCGGTTGACAGAAAAACACTGAGTAAAATACGGAATCTGATACGGAATAAGTAAACAGAACAAGAAAAAAAATCATGAGTCTGGTATTGTTTATGAAACCCTTTTCAACACATTCAGAATACGATAACAATACTTCGCCCTTTAATAAGGTGAAATATGGTGTCTAAGTAAACAAAGTAAAGTCAAACAAGGCGGAGAGGCCTACCTTTTGGCTTAAGCTCAACTAACCCCGCCCAGAAGGTTTGTTTACTATGCGGTAAAGCCTTACAAGATAATTATTACGCAATTTTGAAAAAGCATAACACATGTGAAAACTTAATTTCAGGAATTACCATCTACAGTCGGAAGCAAATCCGAATTCATATGTGTAGCCATGGATATGAGCTGTATATTCGTATACATACTATGTAGTTTGAAAATATTTTGTTCAGTTAAGAAACGCATAAGACAGTTGAAAATTCGCTTTCAGCAATTTCCAGGAAGAAGTGGAAATGCACTCGAATTATTTTGTGCAGCCATATATATGTTCTACAGAATTTATAAACACCCAGAAGCAAAAAATTTAGTTAAAATTTTAAAACGCATACCACAATTGAAAACCTAACCCCAGCAATTATTGCTGATAGACAGTAAACTAACTATAAATGCCAAAGTATCACCGGCAAGTAAGTTATCCCAACGTTTCTCACACTTCAAACACCTACAGCATGCGAATGTACATATAATTTTGCGGTATATATTGGGATCTTGATTTTACGAGACGAAAAGTTTTAAAATTATAAAAATTTTACAAACCATACATAGGTATCAAAACACAATTGAAAAAATAAAATAAATTAGGCTCAAGATATTGATCACAAGACAAAATAATAATTTATAAGTGTATAAAAAATTGGACTTGCATGACAATTTTTTTTTAAAAATCAGTTACTCATTTTTGGCTTTCTTTTGTTTTTCCTTTTTTTTATTCCATACAAAATAGAAGCTACCTATTGCCGTCATCCAGAGGAAAGCAATTCCGCAAAATTTCTGTGCATTTTCACTGAAAATGACCCCAAAAACGATCCTTCGTCCAAATGTCGATACACAACGTGTGACCAATAATTACGGTGAAATATGAAATAAGTCTCAAATTGAGTAGGTCTCACATGAAAATCGATCACAGTCCTTCAAAATAGTGTCCGTCGTACTCTATGCACCTCTGACAACCTGTGTAAAAATTGTCCCTTTCTTGGCAACTCCTCCAATGGTACATTCAATTCCGTGTAAAATTAGCAGCTTGAATGTGCGTAATGTCTGTAAATCTTCGCTTTTTCATAGCCACTTTATGTCTGGGGAAAAGGAAAAAGTTCGGTGGTGACAGGTCTGGGGATTACGGTCTGAGCTACAGTTCAGTAACCTCGATTTTCACGAACAAAGTTTGCAATTTCTCAAATACTGTGTTGCGATTTTTCTAACAGCATTCTGAGGGCTATCCAATTCGTCCGACAACATCCTAATGGTTAATCGCCGATCTCGCTCCAACAGTTCACGTACTCTCTCGCTGTTTGTCTCTTTTCTGCTGGCGGTGGGCCGACCACTCCGATGCTCGTCTTTGACGCTTTCACGGCCATCACTAAACTTTTTAAACCACGCGTACACAGTCTTCAAGGGTCACGGTTTCATGGCTGTAAATCTGCTTCAGCATAACATGATTCCTGCCTGCTGATTTTTCCAATTTGTACAAGAATTTCAAACTGTTTCTCTGCTCCATGACACTCCTCAGAACCACCGAACATACAAAAAAAGTCAATAACAAAGTTACTGAGACTCACAGGCGGACAAAACGACACACTACTGTTAACTGAATATTACGGAACACGACGAAGGTGTCGCTGATAATCGGGTTGTTCTTATTTTCGATTTGCGGGGTGATTTACCCTACTTATTGGTCACACCATACATACATCTATATACGACATCTTGGTCGTTTTCCGTAAATATTCATAATCATATAAATGTGATTTTTGTCATGCGGTATGACTCATTTTCGTGAACAGATTTAGATGTGACTGAGCATTGTGTACAGGACTTGCGCAGGTCTCGACAAAGTTTGTTGATCAGCTTCATCCGCCATATGTTTTCAAAAATTAAAGATTTAAAATGCAAAAATATTTAGAAAAAAATTGAAATCCTAAAAGGTTTTTTCCCGTTAAGTGTTAGGCCTCGATACAAAGATTCCGTAACATTTTTTGTTTCGCCTCTACCTTAAAAAATATTTGAGATATAGCAGTTTGAAATTCTATGGTATCTGACAGTTGAAACAAGACAACAGATTAAAAATACGAGATTCCCCAATAAACTGTCGTAATTCATCCGTGTTAGCGCACGTGATTTCTCACATTTTTTTTCAATTCTCTAATCATTGTCCCAATGCTCATACGCTTAAAACATATCTTCAGATAAGCTAGTATCAAATTCTCGTCAAGGTTGGCGACACTGTAAGATATATCGCCAAATACTGCGACCAAAAATAAATCACCATATATTAAGCCAACTTAGCTATAGCTGACTAATTTGGGGAAATTCTCCTTCAAATTGAGTACTGACGAAAGAAAACATGGAATGAATCTTATACAATCGAGTTCATTGCAGTTTAGCTTCATGTTTTTGAGTAAAATTTGAAAAAACCGTAAAACTAAGAAATATGGAAGCTGCATTTTTCTCGTATAGGTCGCATGGACTATTCTGATATATATTTCCTTCTAAAAACGGGGTAAGACTGTAAGGAAAAAAACATATATGGTTTCTCATGCTTTAGGACTTACAGAACAACTCTAGCCTTCACGCCGCCGTGAACTGATATATCTGTTCGCTATGATGTAGGTTTCACTGCAATAGAAGCATTGTTTAAATTTATATAACTCTACAAATCTAATGCAGTTTTAAAACACGGAGTAATGATTAATACTCTCAAGGATTATACTTATATACGTAATTAAGCTTTTTATATACAGTTTGAAAATTCATCTTTTTTTAGCATTTTAGAAAAATTACAGAGTAACAACATTACAAATTTTTCATTTTGCTCATCGGTCAGGGAGCTAGGTAGTTCCCAAAGCTTGGAAAAATACATACAATTTTTATCTATGTCGTGGAAATTCATCGTTTCGGCACACTGTGCGGCGTGTTGCATATCAAAATTTAGAACTACTGATCTGAGTGCAATGTCCTCGCCATGTCTGCCAATGCGAATTGAAAGTATGTTATGAAAAAAAAAATCAAAATTTTACTACAAGGATTTGAAGTATCTATGAATCCGAATAAATATAATTTTAGTACATTTTTTCTTAAAATCTTATTTTTAATTTGTGTTTCGAAAGTTGTTTATTGTGCTGAAAGAAGAAAATACAGATGGTATTATTCTTATGTTAGTATTACGCTTCAAATTTGGCAAATGTTCCATTTTTGGAAGGCGGGTTTGAACACGATTAGCTAGAAAAGAAATATTATTCAAAAGAAAATACATAACATTTTATATTTTATATGTAGGAGAACATAAACTAAAAAATATCCAAATTTCTTTTTTAAAGGTGTTCATTATATTTTTCTACCTCTTTCACATCTTATCCTCTAAGATATGTAATATATTCCAGCTATTTTTAATTCTGCCAGAGTTATAGCTAGAAAGCTACATTCGAAAATTGATACATAACTAGATTATTGAATTTTTATAGAATTTGAAGATCATAGTATATCACAAAAATTAAGATCATGAAAATAACTCTAGATGTTAATAATCGTATCATTTAGAATTGAATCAAGTTTACGCAGCAATATTTAGCATGTTCAGCAGTTACTTGGATTGTTAAAGGGAATTGACTGCCTTGGAGCAGTATTAACTAGCAGAAAGGGCATTAAATATTGGATATATAGTAATCTTATATTACAGAAAATTGTCAGCATTAAATTTCTGATCAGAGTTATAATCCATGTGTAAGTTCCTTTTATTTATATGTTGTATTAGAAAAATTAGTTTGAAAATTTATTACATCACACACAATGTTTTGAATGTAAGCTTCATATCAAAACAACTTCCTGATCACTTCTGATATCACACAAATATGCATAATGTTTACTTATAAAGAGTTGCAGACGTAGCTTTATTTCCAAATTAATGATTGAAAATGCATTAATGTCTAATTTTGTACTTAATAATCAACTTAATTTTGAAGTTTTAAAAATAAAACATAATTCCAGATTAACGTGTTTTTGATTATATAAAAATCCTTTTTTGTTACTGAGTTATTGTCTGATTTTTTTCTCTTATAATTCAGCTTCTATTATCTCCTGGGGAAAAATATCCCTTTGAAATCATTACACTACAAACAAATTTTTGCATTCAGTTATTTTGTAATCTTAATTCATTTTTAGCCATGGATACATATTCCATACACAGAATTTCCTTCTTAATTGAAAATATCTATAAGAAAAATAGATTAGAAGACTAAAGAGAATCTATATAGAATATCTTCTAGATTCTTAAATTTTATGAATATTCATTAATACCAGACACGAGAAAAGTTTATTAAAGAATCAGTGTCACACTGACATTATCGGTTAGATATAATATTGTTAATTATTAATTATAATTGTCTGTTAGATATTTTCTATATAAATAAATCTGTATATTTACAAATTTCCCCAAATTTCTTTAGCAGCAGTATATGTCCACATTGAGATTGAAAAGCTTCACAAGTATGAAATTTTAATCAAATGTTAGTAGTTCTGATTTTACAAAGCATATTTTTTTCTCAGGAGAAAGTTGTATTTAGTTAAGGTTATTTAAGAAACTTGTCGCATAGCGATTTCTACATATGCGAGCTGTTTGGCTGTAGACCTTTAAATATTCTTTTTGATTGGTTAAGTTAATTCTTGAAATTATTCTTCATCGTTTTCAATTTATTTGATTACTTAACATGTCAATTTCTTTAGAGAGGCTTATAATTATCAATTTTTAAGTGTTTAAACCGTGAACTGGAAAATTTATTAAATAACATGTTTGCTATTTTTATGTGGTATTTGAGTTTATTTACTAAATAAAATTATTCCATAAAAACATATTTTTTGTGGGCTATGAACTCCTGTAAAGTACTGGAAACTAGGCAGCTATGCATATCAAATATGTTTTCTGTTTACAGTGATGATTATCTTACATTTGTATTCTTCAGTCAGTTATTTATATTTATATTTTTCAAAAACAAAATTATTTTGAAAAGATTAGGTGAACGACCATTGTTTTATTACTTTAAGTAATTATGAACTGTCGGATTACTTGCTAATATCATTTCTTAACGGTACAGAAAACAAATCTACAGAAGGGTTTTTAGACTACCCGGAAAACGAAACCACCTCTAATTTGCACCACCACAAAACCGTTGTGAAAGATTTAATTACCACCTTAAGTTCATAGTTGGTAAGTGTACCCAAGGGGCAGAAACGTGTCGCAGATGCTTTGGAAAATTTATGACGAAAGCTTAGTAAAGGAGACACCCTGTTCACAAACAGGAATTCTTCGACCAACCTGCAGCTATATTACGTGTGTTAAGGTCATGAAAAGTCATTGCACTAGACGAATGCTGTCACTTGAAGGACTCAACAAATCCTAAAGGTAACCATCAAGCTTTATTAATGACCTCACAGTTGACAAATGCAGAAGCTTCATTTCAACGAATTTGTTTTATTTTCATATGCTTATGAAATGTAATCTATGGATAATAAAAATATTTTTTTTTATATTTTCGTATTTTTGTTAGAAGGAATATCTATATTGTTTTCCCTAATAAGATATAATAGATATTGCTAGATGAGACCGAAATATTTCGGATATAAATTTTTGCTTGAAAGACTAAGATTTTTTTTTTGTTACATTTTTTTAATCAATAAGTATAATTAAAATACTATTATGATATAACGTATACAAGTAAAAATGGATTATGAAATTTAAATCATTAACAATAACGTGTAGTGATTTAATATCAGTTAATAATTCATTAATGTAGCTATTAATTAATCAATAAAGAAAGGTGTATATATAATAAACGGAATAAATAAAATTAAAAATGACCCACTATTACTTATGCACATGGTATACATGCAAGAATATGTACCGTATTTATTTTGAATTTAAAAAATGGACCTTCCGGTTAAGTCAGAAGAGTAGGTTGATTTATTTATTTATTTATTTATTTATTTATTTATTTTTTGGGGGGGTGGGGGGTACGTACATTAGATTGAATATCAATGGAACAAATTAACTTCACCCCTTCCAAAATCGCTATTTTTGCGAGAAATGTAACTTGAAGGGAAATATTTTAATTAGACATATTAAATGTAATTGAATAAATAGGAGGCAATTTATAAAAAATGTTAAAAATTTGTTGAAATTACAGTTGAAAGATCTTCTGTAGGCTGTAATATAATCTAAATCATTCAATGAATGCTATCGAAAACTTTTGTGTGTCCTTGTAAACGAACTAAAAGAGCGGCATACTTGATTAACGAATAGATCAATACGATGTCCCAATTAGGTTTGAATTGGTTCAGTCCTTCGTGCGTTATCTTGATGACAAGTTTTGCATATTTTGCTTTTGTGTGTCTCTGAAAACAAATTATAATTGCTACAGGCTTTAGAAGGCAGATGCACAATTATTAATAAAACTAAGATATATAAGCAAGGTACAATTTATTTTAATAAGAAACTTAAGTATGCTCATTGTGTCAAAACAGGAATGTTTTGGAGGTTATACGGGAGAATACGCCATAATCCCCCCCCCCCTCACATCGGCATATATGCATTGCTGCTAATTCAGCAGATGAATGTGTAAGGATACCAGTCCACATGCATTGAAGAAGATTATTGACTACATTCTGCATACTTAACTTGATTTTCCTATTAAAATAAACTGCATTTTGGTTACATGTGTTATTTGTATTACTAAATGTGTATTTGCTTTTAATTTCCCACTTCTGCATAGGACTAGTGATTATTTAAACCGTTAATTGAATATCGATGATCCGGGCTATTAGTAAAGTTATTTTTCCGTATAAGACATCATTTCATACTAAATCGAAGACGCTCGACACTATTGAAATTGCATTGTTTTTGCTATATCGTAGTTATCGAGGTAAAATTGATAACTTCGACTCTTGCCAAAGCTATCATTCTCATGTGACATCGCATAGTCGTTTTAAGATAGGTAGACAGTTGTTGAACAACTCTAGCTTTATGCATTTAAAAGTTATTTGAATTTATTCCATCTTTACTTTGCACCTTGTATAGTAATCAAGTATTCATCAAGCAAGACAAACAAGGAAAACACAGATATAGAAATCTAATTATTTTCATATATTAATGCTATTTCTTTATGGTGTTATGAAAGTGGGGATCAAAGAAACTGTTTTGAAATGGTGATTTTTAAAATCTCTTCTATACAAAAATGTAATACAAAAGTAAAAACAACGGCTGTGCTTTTTTTCCCACCATTTACTTATATCCCATGTTTCATAAACGATGTACGAACGAAAAAGATCATTTTCGTTATTGGGAGCACAGTATTTCTTTAATTGAAAATACATTTTGTGATATGCATATACCCTTTTAAATTAACAATTTTATGATTTATTTTCAAGTAAATCAATACAATAAGCTGATAAATATTGCTAGTCTAAAACTAAAAGAGAAAAAATATTTTTTTAATTATCGTAATTAGATAAACTAAACAAGCTTCTCACGAAGATTCATTAGTAACATTAATATAGCAAACAAATATTTGATACGAACAAAAAACTGTGCTCACGCATTAATTAAGCATGCGTTGTAGAATATATATACTTAATGAATTGTGACCTGCAAATATATTTGCTGGATTCAGTTGTATTCTTTCGAAATTTATAAACGAAATATTCCAAGAAAAAAAAAACATTATAGTAACATTTAAGTAGAAAAATTTCATCATTATCAGGAATGTGGCTGTGTAGATCATTTGCTAGTTTTTATCACATCTGTTATCTTACCGCAAAGAAAACCCAAGAGTCCAGGTCTCATTCCAAAGCACATCCCTTTGGCTCATTAATGAACAAACACTTTCTTCTCTTTATCAGCGAGAAGAATAACTCTGGAGAAAACTAAATTCTTACTTTGGCTCACAAATAGAATAAAGGCGATATATTTCTTGTATTATTTTGGTAGACGCAAAATTCGTTCGCAGCTTCAAACTGGAGTTTGATTACTTGCAAAGAAAAAAAAATGAAAGTCTAGTAACTGACTTGTAAAGTATTACGAAAATAGTTTCATCCACATGAACTGATGGGTTACATTTTCATTGTGAAAAGATTACATTTTCATTGGCAAAAGTAATTTCAAATGAGATTTTTCAGAATAAAATATTCATAATTTTCGTGAATGAAATTTACTATGAATTGTACTAGATAGATAAATGTCTGTTCAAACAATGTGCAGATGATTAAATAAGTATAACTATCAAATGAATAATTGCGGAAGCACGTGGAAAGAAGTGATCTGCGCACCATATATACATGTGTGTTGTGTATCTGCAATTGGAAATACAGACAGAAACAGAAACAGAAACCTCCCACTCGTGGACAGCCAACCTCTCGGCATAGGACCTATGAGTCCACGACGGGAAAACCTATATCCACCAGGAACGCCAGTGTCCTAAGACCCGGAGTCCCCAGCAAGTTAAAAAATAATAATAAAAATAATAAATAAAAAATAAATAAAAAATAAAAACAATCACACGAGCTACCCAATATTGCTTATTGCTGGGTGAGCCCAAAGTTATTACATGTATATAAGTTCTATATGAATATACTGATAAGATTACATAATATTAAAGATAAATATTTACAGATATTTACAATAATAATATTGTACTTAAAATTTTCAATTGTATTATGCACTAGTCTATTAAGTCTTTTAAAACATAGTTTTTAAAATCTATAGATCTAGAATTTTATATAGGTTATAATATAATAATTCTTTGATATATGAAAAGTTTTTATTTAGGACATTATAGTTTTATCTAACTTTTCGTAATTGGAAGCGTCTAATAGCACACGTTGTAGGTTTCTCTTTAATGTTTTATTTTTATTGAAGTTAAAATGGTATTCCTTAAGAGGGCAGTTACCGAATATGTAGTGTATAGCAATTCCAGGGTTTTTGTCACAAGGACATCTATCCGTGGTTCTTTTACCAATTTTATCAAGCAGGGCGGTCGCTCTGCCAAGCCAAGCTTAAAAAAAGAAAAAAAACGCCACACAAACAACGCCAAGAACTGGAATAAAGACCGCTAATGCTTACTTACAGAAAGCGACTTCGCAATGTTAAATCGACAAAACATGCCAGATTAAAATATCATATCAAAGAAACCAAGCGTCGCAGAAAAAAAAAACGAAAAGTAGAAGAATCTAAGGAAGAGTTTCTTCAATTTAAGACCAAACTCATTTTCATAAGTGATTTATAAACAGAGATATAGCTTTTTTAAAAAAACGTCGAGTTACTTAAAATGATCACTTTTTTCTTCGTCAAACTTTTTTTTTCAAACAACCTACAAGCCTTAATATTCGGCAGAATAAAAAAAGGATTGCATTTTTGGACAAGTAATTACGTAATCTATGTGCTTTTATGAAATTCAATGTAAAAAAAAGATTATTTTCTATCCTTAATTAGCAAAAAACTGTTAATTAACTTGGCGATTAAAAAATTATGCCAAAACAGAGATAAAACCCGCCAACGACCATGTACAATCTGTATTATAATAGCACATATCAGTTACAGGTTATAACCACATCAAATTTCATCTGCAAGTCAGCCATTTTTTCTGAAGATATATATATTTTTTAAATAAAACTTCATAATTATAAGACTACACATTTTATCAGACAATTAATTATGACTGCAAACTGTGGCAGATGACTGTTTCCAACATGAATAAGTATGAGAAATTGCCGCTGAAGGACATCAGTCTGGGTAGCTCAGTCGCAGCGCGTCAGAACGGCATGCACAAGGTCCCAAGTTCGAGTCCTGCCACAGGTCAACTTTTCACTCATGTGTGTTTAGTGTATTTAATTGTATGATAAATTGAGTGTTCTTATAATATTGTAAAATAAAGTAATCAGACGTAGAATAGTACAGACGATAAATATATAATTTACGTTTTTAGAAAGATCTTTAAAAATAAATTAGTTTTTGAGAGAAGATGTACCTTCTAAAACGTATACATTAATACTTATCGGCATTTAGAATTTCTTTCCAAGCATAAACAAAATTTTTAAATGAATTAAAAGTGATTCATTTATTTCTAAAAAAAATACGCTAAAGGACAGGCATTTTGTTCACAGGAATACCTTTCACGTCATTTTCCTATATATTAATGAAATCCAATTGTTAAATTATTTTTGTTTTAGAAGTGAAGTTTCCATTTAAATTTATTTTAACAGTACAATGTTTAATTGAATAAAATAATGTAAATCTAAGAAATTGCTAAGAAATTCCAAACATGCACAGGGCAACGCAAAAAAAAAATAATAATAATAAATAAACAAAAAATAAATAAATAGATAAATAAATAAATAAAAATCAGCTTTCAGAAATTTTAAAAATTGTTCGTATATCTTAATTACATGCTAAAGGAGTGTTTATTTCTACATTATTTTATATATAATAGTAATTTCAGCAAATATATTAAATTCCAATGAGATCTGATTTAAACTTTAAGATAGATAAGATAAATTAAATAAGATAAGATAAATTATAAAAAAGAATGGCGCGTCATATTTCGGGGAGGGGATGGGGAGGGGCGTGAACAAAATTAGGAAGTATAATAAGGGTATCTGTTTGAAACTTTACTATATTTTATAACACATAACATAAATTTTAAAAATAAAGCCGCGTCAAAAATAATAGGGTGGGGAGGAGCGTGTTTTGCCTACACAAGGGGTGGGACAATTTTCTAAATTTTAACGATATCCGTCATGTCACATATCGTTACAAAAGGCTGTGACCACTTATTCATATTATATATCACAGGTGTCACCCCCCCACATTTTGCGCCCCCCCCGACTCTACTCATGTGATATATCGTTGGAAAGGTCTGTGAACACTTAATCATATTATGCAGGGGGTGGGGGGTGTATTTTCTAAATTTTGCACATACCCCTCATGTGATACATCGTTGGAAACGTCTGTGACCACTTAATCCTATTATGCATCTCCGGTGTTCACCCCCCTAAGTTTGCCCCCCAAACGCGATTAGCTTTCACCACCAGGGGACGCTTTCCTATCTCTGTTTCTATGGGTCAGATCACGACGGGGTACGGCTCATTCGACTCGACATCGATATAGCTTTCTGATTTTAGTTCGTTTTTTCACCACCAGGGGCACTTTCCTATCTCTGGTTCTATGGGCTGGATCACGACGGGGTATAGCTCATTCGACTCGACATCTATCGACCTTAACGATTTCAGTGCCCGAGGTTCATATAGAACAGATTGCACTACTGGTGGTGGAAGATGAAACTTGAGCGTGCGCAGCACGACTGCTATACGGTGCCGAAGGCAGTGGGGACCCGTGTCGGAGGTTCGTTTGGTTAGAGGTTTATACTATTCGATGTGGAAATTAAGGGATTATCCGGTGCTGAAGGCAGTGGGGAACCTGGTCGGAGGTGCGTTCCGTTCGAGGTTTTACAAGATTCGAGGCCCCGGTGTAAATTAGGGGCCCGCTAGTGGGCGAAGCCAGCTAGTGCTAATAATAAAAGAGCGTGACATCACGTTTGATATCAAATGCAGCACTGACACGCTATGTACGTATTCCATTTTTATTGATTTCATGGTTAAGTCAGTGATGTTTTTTAACGGAGGATAACAAGTATTAGCTTGTTTAATTGAAAAATCTACTGGCATTTCTAGTTAACCCTTTAAACAATGACTGAAAGTAAAATGTAATTAATTTCTCATGTTTAGATTATTTAAATTATATTTAATCTATTTAAAAAAAGAAATGATATCTACAAAAACAACTTTTCAAAAGTAAAAAAAGCCAAGCGTAAAAAAAAAAAAAAAGTTGCGGCTAAAAATTGGTGTGATATCAAATTTCCAAGCTATTATATTACTTATTTAACTTTTTTTTCATTAAATAAGTTATTATATATATAAGTCGAGTGCCTACGTATATATTAATAGAAATCGTTTTCTCCTGTACTAAATACATCATAACGAGTTTCTGAAAATGCAATTTTTTTTCAAATTATGCATGATGGGCTTGGCGGTCATCTTTCCATATTTCTAAGCATCCAAATTTCTAAAGTAAAAGCGTAATATGTTTGCACTGTAATATGTTTATAACAATTTCGAACTTCAGATTTTAACTACGGACAGATAAATTAGATAAGACTGATATTTTGAGAAATTATGAATTACTCTAAAAAATAAATCATAAGATGAATCTTTAAGATAAGTCATCATTATCTTAAGACACAATTTTCAGAGCATACAAGTCTATAAATGAAACGCTTAAAACATTTGCTTAAATAACAATTTTGAACTTCGGATTTTAACTACGGATTTGAGTGCTTAGAATTTTGTGAGTAATATGCAAAGATGGCCGCCAAGCCCATCATGCATAATTTGAAAAAAAGTTGCATTTTCAGAAACTCGTTAGGATGTATTTAGTACAGGAGAAAACGATTTCTATTAACATATACGTAGGCACTCGACTTATATATATAATAACTTATTTAATGAAAAAAGTTAAATAAGTAATATAATAGCTTGGAAATTTGATATCACACCAATTTTTAGCCACAACTTTTTTTTTTTTTTTTACGCTTGGCTTTTTTTACTTTTGAAAAGTTGTTTTTGTAGATATAAAAAGCTTGGGAAGACAGAGATAGAGAGTGAATGAATGAAGGAATTTCGACGTCGGTAGGGGATGGGGGGGGGGGAAATTAAAAAGAGCTGTTTAAAAATAAAATATTAATTTATGTGAATCAAATTTGTATAGATTATGATTAAATAGTTATTAATATTAAATAAGTAATTGTACATTCAGAGGCAGAATGTACACACAATATATTATGTGTATATGTGTGTTAGTGTATGAAGACACACATACACAAACACAAAAACAGACAGAGGAGGCGAGAGCATAATGACAATGGTGCGACAGGTGACGCTGATTGGAATGTATTTGATACATATTTAATATATTATTGGTGTATTTTTTCCTCTATTTTAATTTTCATAATTTTTTATATTTGCCTTTGAGATATAGTGAATATATTTTATGTTTGTAATATCAAAATGGAACACGTATACGAGATTTAAAACTAATTTATATAGCCGAAAGAGGTCTTTAGATTTAGTAAACAGTAATACAAATGATTAAAAGTGACGCGTTATAATTTCTCGAACTAAACATAAAAACGCAGTATTTTGACTTTACATTATAGATTTGTTATATTATTTACTTATACATATTTTAAAAAATAATAATTCGCTTTATGGGAGTTTGAGGGGTGTGGAGGATACCAGTGAAAATGGCTACTTGATCACTTACAAGCAATACGATTTATCTAAAATGTATCACTACAGGTCCAAATATTAATAACAGAAAATATTGCTCAAAGCAAAATCTTATCAGTGTATATCCACCTAGAATACATACGAAGAAGTTAGACAAAAAATCTTCCCACGTTAAATACCTTTTTAATCTGAGAAAAAAAAGGAGAACTGTAGAATCCATCAGTTAAAAGAAGACTTTTTCCTCTTTTCTGATCTAGCTCTGGGATATTTTGTTTGAGAAACTTTTTTTTATATTATGATTTATGTTCTCCTTTATCCATGTCTCTCAGAATTCTGGATATTTTGTGCTTCTTCGCAGATATTTTGAAAAACGAACTGGTGTAGCTAGATTAATTTAAAATTGTACGCATTTTTTTTTAAGTATTGATAGTTATTTTAAGGTATAATTTTTATAAATTCTAAATTTAAAATTCGTAAAATAACTTTTTAGTTACATTCAGGTAACTTCAGTTAACTTTTAAGTTAACTTCAGTTTATTTTTCTGATTTTAATAAAATACAAAGACAAATATTATTCAGATTTATTTTAATGGTTGGGGAATGTTAATATTTAGTTGCACAAGAAACCTTTATCTTTTTGTGTGTCAGGGGCAGCATTATTGAACATGAACAGTTGAAAAATAAAATTCTCATAAAGCATTTTTTTTAGCTGTGGAAAGGCTGCAGACATTTTAATAAACGTGATACTGATCATTTGTCGCGTGGTGTAGATTATGAAACTAGGAAAGTGGACATTCGAGTAATACAACGATTTCGTTATTATGACCTCAACAATCCGTAGCGCCGCGTTGCAAGCTGTGACGGAGTGGCTTTTTTAGCAGGCATTGACAACGCTGTTTTCAATGTTTATAGTGTCGATTCACAATTCCCAATCACGGCATTTTTTGTTAATTTTATACATCATGTTAATTTATACATTTAAAATTTCAAAAATTTCAAATTTTAGTTATTTTTAAACAAAGAGCATCTTTTTTTCCATTAAAAAAAATGAGATTAGTGCAAAAGAATGATTTTTTACGTGGGCTTCCATTCAATCAAACACAGCTAAATTCCAAAGTGGTACCTGGACGCAGGTAATCCCAACGTTTCTCCCTTCTCAAATGTCTACAGAATAGGGATGTTCCAACAATTTTACAGGATCTTGATTTTGGAAAACGAAAAAAAATTACAAAAATTAAAAGAAACATACATCAAAACCCAATTAATTAAATAAATAAATATAGGTTTGGAATAATGCCCACAAGAAGAAAAATAATTTACAACAATATAAAAAATTGAGTTGCATAATAGTTTTTTTTTTACGATAAATTTACTTCTAAAAACGGGACTTGACTGTACCATAAGGGGAAAAAACCTACATGGTTTCTGATGCTACATAAAATACATACAATATTCACCCATATTGTGGAAATTTGTCGTTTCGGCACATTGTATGTCGTAGCAATATTAGATCCGTGTGCTGCGTGTTCTGTTATACAAATTATTTTAGCTATAAGTAGCTATGCAAATTTAAACAAATGTGCAATTGTACGTAAAACATGACAAATGAGGTACTTTCGTACTATAACTAGTTTTATAATCATTCAGGTATTGGTGCAACAGCTACAAACAATTAGTTACAATTCTATTACATTAAAATTATACTATGCGCAAATATCCAATACAAGACAATGTAAACAAATCATCGTTATTATTTCAATGAAATGAATTATATCGTCTGCACCTAACATAACATAATTTCGCTAAACTTTGATTGGGTTATAAGGAAAGTGTAGCTGGCGTCATTGTTTGTCAAATTAATTGTATAGCAAGAAACACCTATCTGTCCTTTATGGCTCCTACTACACACGAGTACGGTCAATTTGATTGGTGTACGTCAAACATGTCTATCATATGATTGGTCCACGTCGCTATGTCGATTCCTGCAATGATCGTTACGTCAAACATGTCTATCATATGATTGGTCCACGTCGCTATGTCGATTCCTGCAATGATCGCTACGTCAAACACCAGGCTACATCGCCAAGCTTTGGTTACCTCCATGGTTTAATATTTTAAACGTTCAAGACGAATGAATCTTTTTTTGTTTACTTTCGTGGATCGAGAATTTTAACTGCCAACCTAATTTGAACTGAAGTTATTGCAGAATATATACATCACTGAACGTAAGTCATCTCTCAAACATTAATTTATTTTGAACGATTTTTCTAAAAAAATGTAACTTTTATGCAGTTTTATTCGAAAAAATAATTTTTAATAAAAATTTCCGCCTGGCATATGAAAAAGCGAAAAGGCCATCCCGGAACTATTGATGACAGTCATATGCTTTGCGCTTTTATCATATAGATTACGTATGATAGGATTTAATAGAATAAAGAAAACTTTTATTAATGTCTTTTTAATATTTGATTCGATTTTTATAAAATTTAAAACGACTCGACAAAATTCTGCAACGATGATTATATATATATTAGATTTCAAACCAATCGGTTGAGGAGTTTTTGCGCTTCTATATGCGGGCAGACGGACAGACTGACGACTAACCAGTCGACGACTAATGGTGCTAAGCATTTATATAATTACGAACGCACCTAAAAATAAATGAACTATTAATAATGTGATTTTAAAGTGTTTCTTCAAGCACACGGTATAATATTTAAAGATTCTAGACTGTCAAAATTCCTTTTTTTTACATTTAATGCCATCGTATTTTTTAAAACTGATATTAATTAATATTTGAAGCTATTATTAATTGAAACATTGTATGAAAACATTGAAAATTGTCTTCATACAAACGGAATTACATTCCTCATATTCTAATGTAAAGGTTGAACTTTTTAGTTGAAAGTGAATGTATTCTTTCAAATATAATTTTTTATTCTTTTGTTTGAAGTGGGATAAAAATATTGTTCAATTGTAGATTCTTCTGAACAAAAAATTGACTTTATTTTATCGAAGTCATGTGTATAAAGTGTGTACATCTAAACAGTTTAATGTAGGAAAAATATCTAGTTTATATATTTATTTATATATTTATAATATAATACGTATATTATCAAACTATGTAAAACTCAAATTTTAATATGATTAAATAGTTTAGATTATTAGTTTTCCATTTATGCTACTTTGTCTGCATGTACCTACTTCCCGAGTGTTTGAAGTTGTTTTAATCTCATGAATTAAAAAAAAAAAAACATTTTTTTTTAAAATTATAGTGCAATTTTCATTAAACAAAATTATGAGGATTTTGATCAGTAACACGAATCTACTTCTACGCCATTACACAGAAACAACAAGCTTCAAAATTTAACAAACAAATGATTTTGTTTTAACAAACAAATGATAATGTTTTTCTTATCAAGGAAAATTACGATGATGAACAGATTAAGGATTTCAAGCATAAAATGGGTGCATTTATGGCTTCATTTAGACAAAAGTAGTCATCTGCCGGAAATATTCATTAGAAATGCGACACCTATCTCCGAAGAATTTCAAGTGGTACGAAATTGACAAAGAAAATTTCTTCACATTTATTTTTGATACTACAAAATTTTATGTAGTACTTTACTCATAGTGTTTTATGACTCCTACTCTATACAAAAAGTTCTGATATTATAGAAAATGCCCTTCTGGCTACAGCAGGACAGCTCAGGACATCTGGACCTCGACCCAAGGAAACCCTGATTCGGTGTATATCCAGGCTAATCATCTCATATCATTATGTCCACAGAGTCTCAGCCGCAGGGCAGGACCCATAAAAAATATCGTGGGGTGAGGAAGAAAAAATTTGCTGCTATTACAGAAGTGTACGTTCGTTAATTACAATAATTTTCTTTCGGTGTTATTCTTTACATACTATGTGCCACTCATCTTCTATATAAATACAAAGATAATTCGATGCGTGAGTGAATATTGTTCATTTTCAAAGGTTTTTCTTTTAAGTTCACAATGTCTTTTAAAGAAATTCTTTACAGCAGATATAATTATACGTTTTTGTATAGCTGACCGATTTTTCTCAAACCCATGAATACATCGCTCGCGATCCACCGGTGAGGTGCAATTGGTAGTTTGGGAACCGGTGTGCATGCATTTGACGGTGTATTTTCATTTGAAGCGAAGCTTTTGATGGTACTTAGGAATTAAATTTTTGTTAATTATGGAATTAGAAATTATATCTTTATATGACGATTTCAAGTTTTTAATTACTAATATGTTAGTAGTTATGCAAGTTTCAGTTTTTGACGTTCAATGTAGAATGTTAGCGAATAAATCAAATTTAAACGCAGGGATGCTTGCTTTTATCGCTGTATAATCGTCGACCAAGGGAATTGACACGCATTTTGTAAATTTGTAAGTTTCATTGGTGATTTAATGATTTTAAAGTTAATACGTTATTCTGATGTTGAAACATCACATATGTACAGTGCTGAAAAGTTGGAGAAATTTTTATTCAGTATAACTAACACTATTTCAGAATAGTAATATTTGCTTTATTTAATGACAGGCATTCTCGTGATCAAATAACGTAAAAATTACTACTAGTAGTAACTATTTAGTATTAAAAAAATCCCAATATGACAACACTGTATTCAAGATTCCAAGGTTCATCTCTTCCCTTTCTAGCGTAATTTTACGTGTAACTTTCAGTTTGGAAAGTACAACCTATTTTCAGGCATTGTTTTATACATATAGTTTTGCGTCTTGTCTAACAGGTGCTGAGATTTCACAATGCTACAAACGATGGAATTTCTTTTTTTTTTATTTATCAGCTGTTTATAAAAATGTCATATTCATAGACGTGATGTGCTTATGTATTTTCCGACGCACATTTATTTTACCAATATGCAAAGACTGAGATCAATTTTTGCAGCTCTTTACATCCCAAGTGCGATTTTCTTTTCAATGTGCACCCATTTACTTGCGTTGTGGAAAATCAGGAGATTGGGTTTACAATTTATCAGCAGTTTGTATTTATAGACGAAACGTGTTTATGTATTTTCCGAAACGAACAATTTATTTTACGATGTGCAGAGATTGAGATAAATTTTTACGGCCCTGGCAATATGGTGGTGGCATTTTCTCTTCCAATGTAAACGCATTTGTGTGTTACGGAAAACCAAGAGATGTGAATTTAAAGTTTATGAGTTGTTTGTAATGATGTCGTATTCATAGACGTGACATCCTTATGTATTTTCCGAAACAAACAACTTATTTTACGATGTGAAAAAACGGAGACCGATTTTTACTGCCCTTTACATCCCAAGTGAGATTTTGCCTTTTCATTGTGAAAGTGAATGCATTTACTTACGTTTTCAAAAACAAAGAGATGAGAATTTATAGCTCTATTATATAAACTGAAAAATACTTAAGTGGTATAATAATCCTAACATTATGAATGCAAGTCTGGCAGCGTTCCTAAATTTTTGTACAATCCCCACCACTGTTTCAAATTAAAAATATTTGTGGTAGATTCTTTTTAAGGTCTACAATAGAAGCGTACAATAAGGATTGTCGTTTTAAAATAGTGGTAGTAAAATGAGAAAACTTTATTAACGCTGCGAGCCCTATGAATGTTTTCAATTATGTGTTGTAAAATATTAATTAAAAAATCATTATTACTGTCGCACTATGGGTTAAAAATTTTATATTATAAATCATAAATAACATTCAACTGAAATCTCTTTGAGTGAAACTCTTAAACAATAATACTTTTCAATGCTTCATGAGAAAATAAATTAAATTCACTAAAATTAATCGTAGAGAATGGCGAACTGCGAAAGAAAAGTATAAATATTTTTCCTCAGCAAGCTCAAGCTTTCTTTTATTCCTCAAAACTTTAAAATCGTGCCTGTTTATCCAGTACATGAAATCCAAACACGAAAATTAGTAATACATTTTATTTCGTTCCCCTTTAAATATAAATGCATATGGCTTCCTATGATTTTTTAAAGTTAAATCAGTACTGTTTTCCCCATCTTCTTAGATCACGAAAAATATAGTCAAGAAAAATGTGTTTAAAATACGAGTATTACTAAAACATATTTTTCACTTTATAAAATGATACCTTTGCTTTTCATAAAAATCTGTAATTAAATTTAACAGACTATTTTTTATACTTTATGTTGTGTTTAAAACATCTATGCTGTGATATAATATTTAACATTTCAAAGAAATGAAGCTTTTCAGAAAATTTACTTAAATATATACAAACATATTTAATTATGACTTTATATATAGATACAAGCCTATATTATAAAGCACAAACGTGTCATTCTGTAATGCCAAAAATAATTTGACTAAGAGATAACAACGATATGATAATTTTAGTCTATTTACAAGTCAGCGTTTTTGAATTCTACCAAGAATTTCCCGCTGACATAATTCAAATGTCCGTAAATTTAGCTTAAAAAACTCAAAAATCAGCAGCACAACCTGAATTATTGATACTATACAGTAGGCACAGTCGTAGTTACATAGCAGAGGTGTGTATGGGAAAAGGATAATTTTTCATAATGAATAGAGGAAAGTATATTCAACTAGTTAAATTATATTCAATAGTTGGAGTATCATAGTTGAGATTTTTTCCAACAGAGTGAAAATATGCCAGGACCAGGACTCGAACCTGGGTACTTCGGTTTGCCGTACCAACGAGTGAGATGTGCCAGTCCAGGATATCGTCGGAATAGCTCAGTAGGGAGAGCGTTGGTCCCGGCATATTTTCACTCTGTTGGAAAAAATCTCAACTATGATACTCCAACTATTGAATAAGGGTAATTTTTCTGTTATTAGACTCGGGACTTTCTTTGAAAAACCTTTCTATAAGGAAACATTTTTATCTTTATTAACATGACAAAAGAAAAATATCCCACTTTATAACTGTTCTTTACAAAACGATTTAAATCGAACAATGGATTTACATTTACCCCCTCCCTCACCAAAAGCTAAAACACAGATTAACTATAAAATTGTGCTTAATATAGCATTTTATTACAGACGCAAAATATGTTTTTACCACATATTCAAAATGACTTATCTTGACAACATAATTCTTTTGGAAAGTTAAAAATTATTACCCACTCTCAAAATTTCACAAATATTTTCCTTAAAATAAATTGAAAGGGATAGATTGTCAAAGAAACAATAAGTTACTGGCAACTTCTAACCACAAATTTTCATCGATTATACGATTTAATAAAATATTGCGGACTGCCTTTATTGTTCTTTTCATTCTTTAGAATTTCTAAGAAAAATTAATGATCTTAGCAGAAGACGTATGGCTTTGGCTTTGAAATTAAGTTTAAAAATGATAAGAGCTAATAAAAATGCCAATAAATTTGTAGGAGACTAAATAGCTTTTGATAAATTAAAGAGTATTATCTTAATTACCTTCTTTTGGATTTCGAAGTTTTAATGTAAGTAATATTAAAATAATGCATTGTGGAATAAGATGAAAAGGCTATTAAGAAACATAATGCTTTAATGGAAACTCTCAACATTAATTTTGTATAATAGACTGACTGATTCGTAAAAGTAATCAACCATAATGCAGTATTTAGTTTTTAGATATAAAATACGGTATTAAAAATTACTTATGGGGATGGGGGGTTCTAATTCTTTGTCCTAAAGTTCGTAATTTTTGCGAAAATTTTCGGAAACAATGAAAAGGGATATCACCTTCGGACTTTCATTATATTTGTTTACTTTCAATTACACATTTAAAGTTTTGTGTGTCAAAAAAAATGAATAATGCCACTTGTGCGAAGGAAAGTACCTGCAGGTTCGCGTTCGCCGTGAACTTCCAGTCGGGCAACTTCTTCTCGTCACATGAATTAAAAAAATTTAGTCGCCAAATAATGAAAGGGCATTAAAATCTCTGAAGCTTATACCAACATTTAATTTTAAAAGTTGATGAACGTCGTTTGAATGAACTTAATTTTTGACAAATTGACGTACATTTGAGCAAAAAAGGTAATTTTTTTTAGTTTTTTTTTTTAACCTTTTCTATCAAATTATATTTTTTGATGATATAAGTCACAGCAAAAAATGAATGCCCTTTTTAAAAAAAATGAAGAAAACCGGTCTCAAGAAAAATTTTCTCGAGACGGTTTCAAGATTGTTTTTTCCGATATGGTTTCGAGACGCATTTTGACAGTGTTTCGAGACACATTTTCGACAGGATTTCGAAACGCATTTTCGAAAGAGAGACGCATTTTCGACAGGATTTCGAGACGCATTTTCGACAGGGTTTCGAGACGCATTTTCGACAGGGTTTCGAGACGCATTTTCGACAGGGTTTCGAGACGCATTTTCGACAGGGTTTCGAGACGCATTTTCGACAGGGTTTCGAGTTTTTTTCGACATTGTGCAGATTTTTTTTCCCTTCTTGGTTTCAAGACTCAATAAAATTCGACCGCATTTTCGACAGGGTTTCGAGACGCATTTTCGACAGGGTTTCGAGACGCATTTTCGACAGGGTTTCGAGACGCATTTTCGACAGGGTTTCGAGACGCATTTTCGACAGGGTTTCGAGACGCATTTTCGACAGGGTTTCGAGACGCATTTTCGACAGGGTTTCGAGACGCATTTTCGACAGGGTTTCGAGACGCATTTTCGACAGGGTTTCGAGACGCATTTTCGACAGGGTTTCGAGGCGCATTTTCGACAGGGTTTCGAGGCGCATTTTCGACAGGGTTTCGAGGCGCATTTTCGACAGGGTTTCGAGGCGCATTTTCGACAGGGTTTCGAGAAGCATTTTCGGCAGGGTTTCGAGAAGCATTTTCGACATTGTTTCGAGTTTTTTTCGACATTGTGCAGATTTTTTTTCCCTTCTTGGTTTCAAGACTCAATAAAATTCGACCGTAGAACTACGACCGTTTGCTAGCCGATGCAGCGTTACGCTCAATGAGTAAAAATATTCTAAGGAATTGGAATATCACGAAACTGCTTTAGAGCGACAATCTACAGACTTTATGAATGCAAAAAATGCTTAAAAAATGAAAACTTTTGACCCAAAGAAGTAGAATCTCCCATTAGAAAAGTATAACGAGAAATAAAGTTTTGAATTTTTCTGTTATAATAGAGGCCTTGGCAAGAGAAGAAATATTTTCACACTTTTTTTTCCGGCAATCTATTCAGAGCTTCATGCACACACAAACAAATTTCAATACTTCTATACATTTTATTTAATATACAGAAGCCATTTACCATTTAAAGCCAAGTTACATAAAAAGAGAGGTAATTTATATAATAGGTGTAATCAAAACCAAATTCTATAATGCATACTCAAAGAAGATTAATTGTTCATCTGTTTTGCTGTCGAAGCTATTTATATCATTTGGCAAAAAATCTCACTTTCTTAAATCTAACACGGTTTAGGAACTGAATGGCATATTATAATTAAACTACAATAAATGAATATTAAAATTACATGCTTCTAAAAGAAAAGAAAAACTATGAGTCATGCACAGATTATGAAACACTTTTCAACACAACCAGAATACTGTAACAAAACTACACCGTATAATAAAGAGAAAGATTATGTGTAAGCAAACAATTTATAAAACGCATGACACATTTGAAAATAGAATTTCAGAAACTGTCATCTATAATCTGAAAATTATCGGAAATATTTTGTGCCACACCCTTATATGATCTATAATTCTACAGCCCCGTATATGACCTATAGAATTTATACATACCAAGTAATATGCAAAAAATAATTAAATAAAAAAAAGCATATCACAACTGAAAACGCACTTTCAGCAATTATTGCCCATAGGCGGTACTGTAACCGAATTTATTTGTGTGCCCCTGTAAATAAACGATAAATGCTATGAACACCATATTCTACAGTGAGTATCGTGTAGGGAAATCAGTGATGTATATTAATTTCAATACGTTTGAAATAGTGAAACATCATTAATATACACTGCAAACGGTTTTCCCCATAGACCATAATGTAACAGAAATATTTTGGGCGCCCCTGTATACGAACTATAAATGCTACACAATTCATTTTCAATACCGAACATTCCGTTGTAAATATAAATAACATATCAATTACATGGCAACTCGAATATATTTACGCAAGTTAGAGCGTTAAACACGCTTTTCAACTGTGTTCTAAAGTATTAAATGTGTTATTTTACAAACTAGATGAATAATTATCCTCAATATACATTTATTAAATTGAATTTATGAATAAATTGGTTATATTATTTGAATATCGAAGTTTTATAGATAAGTATGGATATATATGTGGTTATGATAACATTGAAAACTTTAATTTTCTACAATACATATTAATAATTTCCCATTCATAATTAAAATTTGTCCCATTCGTCTCCAACTCACATGGTTACACAGAAATGAGACTAAATATCATATGTGATCATAATATAAAAATGCTATAGCATTAATTTCTAGCAAACTTAAATCACGCTCTTTAAACTTGATCAATTTATTTTGGCATGTGTAATTTGTAACATGAAACTCATGACAATGAACATTGAAACATTTACTATGTGCTAGTCAAAATAGAACCTTCTGGTAGCTCAAAATCAGAACAAACAGCCAAAGAACAAACTTGAAGGTATGGACATGAACAACATCAGTAGTGGCATTTACATTAAAAAAAAATATAAACTGTTTGCACATTTTGGTTTGTGAATAACAGGCAATGTCCCAATCATTGCCTGTCCCATTTGTCCCGACTCTCCCTTACCGCCAAATACATCTGGGAAAATGTTACATGGGCTTGATTAACTTTTGATTCTGAATGCTTCATATGTCGATTTAATGGAGACAGTTTGGTATCATTGTGGTTTTAGAGTGAAACTTATTCTAAAACTACATTATATATCTATATACAGGGTGTTTCATGAAGGATTCCTAATTTTAAAGATAAATAAATCGGAAACGGCGATAGAAGCATGATACCAGTGGTTTCTTTATTAAAAAAACCGTAAGATTCTGATATAGAAACCTCATAATTTTTGTTAAAATAGCGCCGATAGATGCCACTGCAAGCAGCCTTAAGTTAGAGATCCTACATTAAAGAAATTGAACATTGACGAAATGTCTGCCATGTAAGTTCCAAAGCAGGTGGAATGCAGTAGAACGGAATGTATTTTCATGATTCTCTGAAGGCATATAAAACAAATTTTCCAGGATTTTAATACAATAAAAAGTGTTAGACGGTGATTGCGTTCTACTGCGTTTTACCTCCTTTGGAACTTACATGACGGACATTTCGTCAATGTCCAATCCCTCTCTAATCCAAGATCAAGATCGCTACCTTAAGGATCCCTATAAGGAGATCTCAGACTCCAAGAACGTTCAGTCGTCGAATATTTCGAGATTTAAACGTGATCGCTGTTAGCGCATAGTGGAAGAAATTCTGGAAGTAACACTGAAGGACATTGTTTACCGCAACAATCCTTTAACACTCGATGAGCTAGAGGAGGCTATTTGTCAAGCGTGTGTGTTGATTTCCGGTGGCATACTACAGAGTGTCACTTACAATTGCATTCTTTGTGTGCGACACGTGTGTTGTGCGAAAGGTGCTCATTTAGAATCGCTTTTGATGTGATACAGCATACTTAGGGTTATGCCACCTGCAGCGCCATCTATCGGCGCAATTTGTTACTAAAAGTTTGAGTATCAGATTTTTACGGGTTTTTTTAATAAACATACCACTGGTTTGATGCCTGTATTTATCACCGTTTCAGAGAGATTTATTTTCAAAGTTAGGGGTCCTTCGTGAAACACCCGGTATATAACGCCATGGAATCAGAAGTGATTATTATTTTTGCACATTCGGGATAAAAATAAATACGCATATTTATGAAAATATAATGCACAAACTAAAATTAAAATGTAGGAGAAAATCAGATATTTAGATTCAAAGACAGACTGATTTCTTTAATTGGAAAATTCTGCTGTCCTTATCATATCAATAATATTTTACATAATGTCTGGCTTGAAAGAATTTCACTACAACAACCGTTACTATCGTTTACCTTTCTCTCTAATTTTTACCGTTTTATGCTTATGAATTAACTGATTAACCTAAAGCTATGCATACTTTACTCAATAATATTAATAGCAATAAAACAGCTTACAGAATAAAACTGTTTTATTGATGTTATTGTTTAAATCTTCTGTTGATTAATATAAATATACGCTAAGATTGTTTGCATTTTGTGTAATATAGACTTGTTGGTTGCGTTTTGTGTAATATAGACTTGTTAACTCTAATAAACTCATCTATTTTAATTAGATCTCAACTTTATCATACATAGAAATAAATCAACAAATAGGCAAAAAATTGAAATTTCAGACACTCTTCAAACATACCTGACAAATGTGAAAATAATTTGTTTAATTCAATCATGTTTAGTTATAATGAATTCCAAACTTTCAGAGTACATTTTCTATAGTTTGATTACATAAATAAAGAATCCTTATATCCATTATTAAATATCATGGCATTTAAACCGCGTCCAATGCGATGCTTAAATTAGAGTTAGTTATATTTCAGTAGACATGAAAAAATAATTAGAACTACAAAACTTTTGTAGTGGTAAATAATTATTTTTTCTTTTTTAAATTGTATATAGCACCAATATTTTTGAACATAATTAACAGTTTTATTCAGTTAGAATCCAATTAAAGGAACAAAAATATTCCACTTAATAACAAAAAAGAAAAAATAACTTCAAGAGAGCATTAGTGATGCTAGACGCACGCTGTCTTTCCTTAAATAGGAACTAACTACAAGCTAATTAGATACTTATAACATAAGTGGTAATTATCAGTCGTGCGGCAGCTTGTTACTAACGTTTACCGATTTTTAAAGATTTCAAAGATTCAAGTATGACATTTGCCAAAGGATAATTAACGGATAATTACGAATGAACTGATTGTTTTGCTGATGCTGAGTTAATTAGTATTTCATGGGAGATTAATCTGCAAATAACTAACAATGGCGGAATTAAATCACTTTTCTGACATTGATAACAGAAAATTAGCTCTAATAATTACAAAATATTATACTTTATAAGTGACTTTGCACGAAAACTGCTTGGATGATTAAGCATAAATAAATATAGAGGTAAAAGGTCACCATTTGCAGAACAACTATATGAAAGATAATTATATTTTAATAATTTTTAACATATAAAACAAAATTGCTGTTGAATATAAAACTGTTTTTATATTCATATATAGACTGGCTATGGTAATATTATGATTGCACGTGTTAATCTATTAGCGTATTCTGTCTACACATTATCATTAATTATCTCTTTGGAGATTTAAGTAGAATGATACAAGAACTTGATATGTTTTTTGAAATTCATAGATATTATAATTATATATATATATATATATATATATATATATATATATATATATATATTGTATATATAGATTATATATTCTGATGAAGTGAACCAGAAGTTTAAACTCTGTAATGAATATTTTAGGTATTAGCCTTTCTTTATCACATGTAGAAGTATAAGAAGAAGATACCTTATTTAATGTCTTAAAATTTCGTTTCCATCGGTAAATTAACGAATTAAAATTCAGATTATTTTTAAATCACATTTTTAATACTTCTTTTGAAATTTAAACGAGCTTAAGAAACTAAATACAAAAAACCCAACACATTATTTTATTATGTATAAATCTTTTTTTTTTACTTATAGAATTTGTAAATAAACCTTCACCATATCTAGAACATCGTATATAACTCTTAAAAACCAAAGTGTATTAATGATTATAATATGTGTATCAAAACTTTACTGATTTACATACGTCATATATTTTCTTATTCAGAGTTTAAAACAACGGACCAATTTTATTTACATAGATTGTTAGAGACACAAAATAAAACTAAAGAATAGCCTAATGCTGACGGATTTATTTAAAAAATATATAACATAAAAATAAAATATTTTTAACATTATCAAATGTGCCAAAACAGAATTATTCATTTTGTAAACATTTGCAGTAGAATAACGATGTATAAAGTTTAAATTTTATTGTTGAATTGCATCTATAAATTGCAGAAGTAGATAACCAATACGTATTCAGAATTTCATTAAAACTTTTGTTTGCTTCTATCTTTTGTATAAATGTATATGAAAATACATTATTATTCTTTATAATTTTGAACTTTCAGAGATTGTTTGATATTTATTTGGTATTCAATTGTTCGAAAGTAATGTCTATACTCTAGAATATTTAATAGGTAAGTGTGTGTATATTATATATATATATATATATACACACACATTATGTACAAGTTTAAAATTTACAGAGTATAATAGGTATAAAAAGGCTTCAGAAAATCTAAATACAGTAACCTCTCGCTTATACGACTCTCAGTTATACGACTCTCTCGGTTATACGCCGAATTCTCTTGGTCCCGTCCACGCTTTATGGGAAATAATGCTAAACTCAGTTATACGACTGCTTCTCTCACTTATACGACGCTTTAAACGTTTCAGGCGATTTTACATTTCTCACTCAAGAATTCATTTTTATAATCTTTAAAGCACAAACATTCACGTTTTCTTAGCTTTATTCTTTCACTATTGTTAAAGTGTTTATCAATAATGAATAACATTTCTTATATACCTTCGTGTGTTATTAACGATAAAATCTATGGCGGGAGGGTGGTTGTATGGAATTCCCTTGTGCTGAAGAAATCTTTGAGGATATCAATAAGGAAGACTTGAGCGAGGAGGATGACGAAGATGAGAGCAGTGTTATTGCTGGTGTAAATTTTTCAGAAGCAAGTGCCGCTTTAAATACATTAAAGAATTATATCGATGACGATCAAAATGATTATTCCCAAAATAGCTTAAAAGCTTTATTAGACTTAAAAAATACATTTTCTCTTTTCGTCGACGACAGAGACAAACTAATATTACTTCATTTTTTGGGAAAATCTGATTTGTAAATCTTTAAAATAAACATAGTGGTAAGTGAACTATTTTGTGAACTTTTAAAAATATATTTTACGTTTTATTTTTTAATATATTTTATGAATTTTGTTAAAATATGTTCTTAGTACTCAAAACTCATTGTTTTTTAATATAGGTAAAATAATTAATGCATATAAAGTTTGAAGACAGTTTCTCACTTATACGACTCTCTCAGTTATACGACTTTTTTCTGCGGTCCCCTGAAAGTCGTATAAGTGAAAGGTCACTGTAAATGACTTTTCATTATATTTTCTGAAAGTAACATTGAAACTAGAAATGTATGCATGAAATACAGGACTTAGAGGATAATGTTTTAAAAAAAGTCAGATATGATGCTCGATATAAGCGAGACAGATCATACGTGGTGCACGTGATCTCGACAGTATACAATTGTTGATGTGTGCTTTTTGTTACTGGACGAGGACTAAGTTTGTTGCCTGGATATAAATGTTACCACTTCCGTGACAGCGAAATAAAAAAATAACTAGTTTGAAGCCTAATGGCGATTTTGGCTCTCTATATATCAATTATGTGATGATATTGCATCCCATATTAGAAGCTTCCTCAGATGAAGGCTCTAAACTACACTGATTTTTGCAACAGTAGCGGTAACATTTTTTAGTTCAGGCAACAAAATTCTTCGCTTACCAACAAAATGCACACATCATTAACTGCTCACTTTAAAGACCACGTATACCATGTATGATTTATCTACTAACCTAGCACGATCTATAAAATATTTGTAAACATTCCCGCTGGTCAGCCCTGTAGGTGGTATCTTTTTTAGGTGTCATCTTAAATCAAGAACATTCAGCAATGTAGAACTGAAGTAACAACTCAAAAAGGTCAAACGCTTTATTGTTTATGATCTAGATCTCATGACTGAAGAGGTTATATAGACTTTCTAAAGAGTATAAAGTTTATATCTTTTTTTGAGTTTTCCTTTTCTATAGAATGAATGCTAAAAAAAATGGAGTAAAAAATCATCCAGTATTTATGATAAGATAAATAAGAATGACGTTATAACATTCTACTAAACAAAAGAACACAAATTATTTTCTTGAAGAATCTATTAAATTTTTCTTTCTTTTGCAGCGAGAGAACGACACTATCATTTCTTTTTCTCTATATAATTACCAAGATGTATTAAGGTTTAACCAGAGACTTAAAGACCTACAAATTCCAGGTGGTTGCGTGAATAGAATCAATTTTTGCGGATGCAATTTAAATGTTCTTGTTATACTCCTTTTCCTTCTTCAGGTTTGTAGTAAATTATACCTTTAATGGAAAAATAACGTGTCAGGTATTTAACTTCTCAATTATTATAATATAGAAGCCAACGTTTTTTCTTTATATAATGGTTACAGTGAAGAAAATATATCATTTTTTTTTAAATGACCAGATAAAGTAACCAGATAAGTAACCGGAGTTCCTGCAATTACATTTTATACAAAGCATTTCAAAACAGATGGGACAAACTAAGAGATGATATATCTCACTGCCAAATTATAGCTATATATGATAAATCAGTTTAAATATTACGAGTTGAAATTTTCTCAAGTGAGTTGCTTAAAATGCCAACGCTCTACCAACAGAACTTTTACACTTTAATTTTTTCATAGTAATAATAAAGTGTAATTACGAATTAATCGTTTATTGGAGTTATTTTATCTGCAATTTATTCTACTGAGCTGTCTCCTAAGACAGATGTCATTGACAATAGGTTTACAGAGTAAATTTTGCCAGTTGTGGTCCAGGTAGTTCAGTTGGTAGATCGTTGGAAATTTAATCCAAGGTCCTGAGTTCGATTCCTGGCCGATCACTTTTTCACTCAGTTCAAAACTCGAATAATTCCTTTATCAATCCCTTTTATTCAGTTAACATAGTAGAGTCTCAATCCATTTATTCAGTCAGACATGCACTCCTCCAATCCGAACCAGATTTTTATACAAGACATAAACAACGGTGAAGATATTTTAACAAAATTTTCAATAGACTCGCATTCATTTGTCCGAAATGTAATATTATTACAAGAAGTAATTGAAGTGGTCGCTTTCCTAATCCAAAGAGCGTTAAATTATACGCTCAATATATCAATGTTTTATGTACCACTGACAAATTTATGCCACTTTCAGAATGTTTTTTGTTTCTTTTTACCCGACTGCGACGAAGGGTAATGTGTTTGACGCGTATCTGGCTATGTATGTGGATTTCTTTTTAACCTCGAAACATCCCAACGGCTGGATAGAATTTAATGAATGAAGTCTATCGATTCGTCTTTACCGTCCGATGATTATAGGCTAGGTTTTGTTTTCATAAATTCAAAATGGCGGTCGTAAAATGCAAATGGGAAGTAGAGACGAAAAAAATTGACGAGCCATATTGAGTGACACATCATTGGATAGGTTTTTCAAAATGACAACATATACGCTAGGTTTTGTTTTTGTAAACTCAAAATGGTGGCCGTAAAATACAAGCTGGCGGTAGAGACGAAAGAAATTTTTACGCACCATATTGAGTGGCATATCATTGGATAGGTCTTTCAAAATGAAGACTATATTTCCTAGACTATTTTACAGTCAGAAGCTCAGTTTTTAGTTCGATTTTTACGCAGTCGGGTTTTTTTAATTTTTAAAATTTAATTCGTTCTTGTTTCATACTTAGTAAGGTAAACCTACTGAAATTTTCCTTTAAAATACCTTCAATTTTGTACGCATTAAGAAACAAATCCAGGTCCAATTAACACATCCCTTGTTGACCTGACTGAAAAAATGGATTGCGATCGTAGTTTTCTATATAAAAATCACTTGTTTCAGTGTATTCTTTGAATCCTTAATAGTTCATTTGATCTTATTTAAACACCTTATACATATTGGTTTTCTTCATTTGTTATGCTCTAATTTTTGCCAGGATATTTAAAAAATAATAATTAATATTATTAAAAAATGTTTTTCGACGCTTCGTATCTCAATTTAAATATGGATTTTAAAAAGTGTTAAAACAAATATAATTATTTATCTACAATTACGTGTGAGTGTACGAGCTCACCTATAATTCACACACATTGGGATTTTTTTCTGTCAGAAATAACAGTTCAATATAAAATCTTTAGAAGCTAATAGATGTTTAGAGAGATTAAAGTTAACTTATCAGATTATTTTCAGCAATATTTGAATCATATACAAAAATGTTCATCAAAGTACATTCCATGTAAAAACTACCCGGAATTTATCATTTAAAAGACTCGCATAAAAGATAGCCACGATAATTATTTTCCCTGTCACTGAACCGAGTTACAACGTGGAGTTTGAGCGTCATCTATGGCAGCAGCTGTTTATTTTGTGTCATGCTTTTGAATGGTCTGCCTCACCTTCATGAAACGCATCACAACTGATGACGAGACACAGATTTATGAGTACGAAATGCAAATAAGATAACAGTCTTACTAACCCCAAAAGCCGCTGACTGTTTTTCAAAGAGCAATGTTAATGCATCATGTCACACATCTATCGTTGTTCAAGAGTTTTTGTTCAAAAACGCAACGAACATCATCAAACAAGCCCCGTACTCACCTGATATGGCCCCATGTGACTTTCACTGTTACGGAAGCTAAAATTACCACTTCAAGGGAGGTGTTTTGAGTCAATTTAGGACTCTAAAGAAAATTCGCCGAAGGAGGTTAGATATAAATCAGCCTACGAAAAACATATCGAGGATTGGGTCATACGCTGGCATAGTTTTAGATAGAGCCTACATTGAAGACGCTAAAATAAATTTTGTTGATTAAATAAATTGTTTGTGTTTTATTTAGAAATTCTGGGTACTTTTTACACAGAATAGAGGCTTATCGTGGGGAACAATACTTATTATGATTGATAATTACCCAAAGATCAAGGTAAATATTGTCTGCTACTGTATACAGTTTTTTTTTTAGAATTAAGCAAACTTTCGGGTGTCTTACTAACCCCAAAAGCCGCTGACTGTTTTTCAAAGAGCAATGTTAATGCATCATCTCACACATCTATCGTTGTTCAAGAGTTTTTGTTCAAAAACGCAACGAACATCATCAAACAAGCACCGTACTCACCTGATATGGCCCCATGTGACTTTCACTGTTACGGAAGCTAAAATTACCACTTCAAGGAAGGTGTTTTGAGTCAATTTAGGATTCTAAAGAAAATTCGCCGAAGGAGGTTAGATATAAATCAGCCTACGAAAAACATATCGAGGATTGGGTCATACGCTGGCATAGTTTTAGATAGAGCCTACATTGAAGCCGCTAAAATAAATTTTGTTGATTAAATAAATTGTTTGTGTTTTATTTAGAAATTCTGGGTACTTTTTACACAGAATAGAGGATTATCGTGGGGAACAGTACTTATTATGATTTTATTCTGTTAATTTATTTAAAAAAGAAACATTTCTTTTTTAATCAGGTTTTGTACTTTAATAATGCAGGTAAAAGTACTTTAAAAAGAGATTAAAACGAAGTAAAATTACACCCAAAAGTTTGCTTAATTCTCAAAAAAAAAAAAATGTATACAGTAGCAGACAATATTTACCTTGATCTTTGGGTAATTACTACATTCTTTAGAACAATAATACTGCAGATTTTTAAGAACTGCAACAATTTCTCATAGTTTTAGGATTACCGTCTAGTGGAATTCAACACTTGGACTAAGAAACAACAAACAATACTCATCATAAAATCTAAAAAAGAAATGATTTGCGGGGATCTGAAAGCTTAACGTATTCTGGAATTTAAGCAGAAAAAGGAGCTTTAGAGATTTTCTTAGAAATTTGTTTTATCTTTATGACATTGAGAAAATATTATATCGCGTGAGGTTATTTCGTTACGTGGACATTTGCGTGCGAATATTGAAGATATTGATTCCGTTTTAACAAAGTTTTAAAGAAAAGTGTGATGAACATATTTTCCGTAAACACCTACTTTATTTAAAATAACCAGAAATAAAATATTTTAGTTCTTTATAGGCATTTCTAAATAAAAATACGTTAGCCCCAAAACTTTCCAGTACGCGCATGACGCTTTATTAAAAAATGTGTACATTACTTAATATTAGAAATGTGTCCTAAAAATTAGTACAGTACGCCAATTTCATAATAATGGTGGAAACGGCTTGCGCTTTCACTTTAGACTCTATCACTCTAACATTCACATCTAAAATACACATAAATTCAATGTTTACATTATCGAGCAGTGTAATTTTTTTTTTAAGACTAACTAAATTTTCTGATTTTGTATGATTTTAAATAAGTTTCAAGCATTTTTTCTAAATATATTTCAACAATAAACATTTGTTTGCTACAATGAAGTAAAGTTACAAAGAGGAAATTGTCAGAATTGCCACAATTGGCAATTGATTGCCCGTGCTTGGTAAGATGAAATTAAAACATATTTTTCCTTTTTATAATTTTAAATATAATAGATTAATCTTCCGTAATTGTATTCAGTTCCAAGCATTACCGTCATGGCTGCAGTGTCCTCTAATGTGAATACCATTAAACGTTTTAACTGATCGGATATGCCAATAACAGAATTGTCTTTTATCTCAGACATGTTAATACTACAAAATTCGCTATCACGGCGCCAATAAAATCAATATATTTCGTTATTATGTTGTACGTCAGTTGCTTGCGATTCACCGGGTTACCTGTATCAGAAACACCATTCGCTGCACGATCAGCCGATGTACAACACAACTTCGAAAAATCTCATAAAAGTCGCTATCACAACGTCCCTTTTTTGGGTCTCCGTTTGGTCCCCCTATAGGCAATAGTGAAAACCTATAAATGAAGTTTGGTTCAATTCTATGCATAACTTCATATGCTTTTCGATGATACATTAATAAAGGAAATGGAACAAAAATCGCTATCACTGCGCCTCATTTCTGCAGAATATCTCCACATTCAAGTGGGACCTGCTGACCATAGCCATGTATGGCCACAGTCTAACATGTAAATGAAATTTGATTAAATTATTTTCATAACTTCAGACACTTTTCGATTATACAAAAGAAAAATCGCACAAACCAGGCACACGGACACACAAACAGACATACATTTTGTATAACCATGTTTTTCGGAATCTCTTACATCTAGAACGTGTAAATACGTTGGAAAATAGCACTCTTGAAAAAAATTACTTTTGCTCAAACATTCGATGGGGCTATGGACCTCATTACGGACGATTAAACATAAAACGCCTTCTCAATCTATAATTTTTATGTATTGGAATCGCACAGTGGAACTTATTTAAAATCTGTCAACTGAAAGACAGATTTCTTTTTCATTTTTTTTTTTTATGTTGAATATCAAATTAATATAAAGTTAAGTTGAATTCATTTAAATATATTATAATAAATGTAATAATGTATCCTTTTACATTTATTTATTGTTTAGTTTCATACAAGCACATAATTCTTCGATAAGTAATCATATAATGCAAATATAATTAAAAAAATTAACATATTTTGATATCATTTATTTGATTTTAAATATTCCGTTTTTATTAATTAGATATATTTGTTGTCGTTAGTTGTAAGACAAATATTAACGGATAATTTCTAAAGTATATACAAAAACATCTGAAATATATATTCTTTATAATGTTCGTAAATATAAAAAGAAAGTAATACCTTAAAATACAACATTTTCCTACTGAATGAATTTTATATAAATATTTTTTATGGAGCATAATTTATACTGCAATAGTTTATTAATGTCTCGAAATCTATATATTATCATGTGTAGCTACTTAAATTAAATAAAAGAAATAAAACTGAACGATGATAAAATCATTTATATTACTTAACCCTTTTGGGTCTGGCGTACTACTAATAGTACATCATCTTTCAACTAACTTATTTTTTCAGTATTTAGTAATTGTTCTCAAACAGCCTCATGATTTATTTTAAAGATTTTTGTTGAAAATTTACGTTTATTTATTTATTTTTTACCAAAATATGACCCTACATTAAAAAAAAACAACGCTTAGATTCCAAAATATAAATAAACCGGCTCTAACTTACTGGAACAAAATTTAAAACATTTTACAAAACTCATCACAGTAAAATTTTATTTGAAAATTGAGAAAGTTACGGAAGAACAAAGTAGTTAACTTCCCCGGTTTGAAGCAATAGAGAAAACGTAATGTAGTAAAAGTGAAAAGTGCAAAGGTTTGAAAATTGATTTTATAGTTCTTCCTGTCACACAGCGAAGACCAAAACGATTACTCTAAAAGTTTTTCTACCTTCGTTTTTATTTTTTAACCGAAATATTTTTAATAATCTATTTGCTTTTAGAATCAGAAAAAGGTGAATAAATGCAATTTTATACATTAAAAAGAGATTTGTGATTGAATTAGAAAATTATATGCTAACAATAATAAGAAATTTCAAATATCAAAGGATGTAGTTTGGCTACACCGGGATAAATAGCGTAAATGGCACTATTTTCAAAGCAGTTAGATTTTTATAAATTTATTTTCATCTGAAATGTGCATCTGAAAGACAAAAATACCTACATTTTTAAAATTACACATTGAACCATATAATTGTTCACATAAAACTGATTTTCCTTAGAATATTTAAAAGAAACTACAACACATTTGATAGTTAATGAAAAAAAATTGCCTTAAACAGAAAACTCCTTAATACATGAAGTGCAAAAATGGGTTTTATAAAAAGTTAAATTTTTAGCTTAAGAATAGTAGTGTTCAGTTTGTTTGAATAAGGTTTCTTTTCTGACGATACCGATCTGAATATTTACAGTTCGATAGTTTAATTTTATTGTATTTGATTAATATGAATGCTTTTATCAATAAGTGTATCTTATAAAATACACTTTAAATGTATATAAACACACATACACGTGCTTGTGTATGTGTGCTTATATACATTCGAAGTGTATTTTATATGAAACACTTATTGATAAAAGCATTCATATTAATTAATCAAATACAATAAAATTCAATTATCGAACTCTAAATATTCAGATCGATATCACCAGAAAAGAATACGCATCGAAATAAACGGTCCTAAAGTATCATTTCTTTGAAATTTCTATTTAAACGAACTTTTAAAATTTATGGTTAGTTGGAATTTTTGAAATTTATCTTTGAATACTTCAAAGTCGATATGTCATTACAAATAACAGAGTTTCTAAAACTGGCAACTCGCAAAGAAATATCTACATCAAAACAGTTTTTGTTGCACGTGTTCAATTAACTCCTCAAAATATATGCATAAGCTGCAGTGGATTTTTAAAATTGATTTTTAGATTTTAAGTTGTAAGATATCTTATTTTCAACATAATTAAACCTACATTTTGTTAGACAACAGTGATTTTAGATAATTCATTATTTCACAGCATACTTGATTTTATAATTACCAGCGATTATCCGGATTAATGACTTTTTGGATTGTGGCCAGAACACATTAGTCCGAATAACTGGGGTTTCACTGTAACTGAAAACAAAACACATAAAAATATGTTTGCTAGATATTGCAATTAATTGCGTGACTAAATATAAATTTTGACTAAAGTTTATTAACTAGATTAAATTTTTATACCTATAATATAAGTAGCATTACACTAGTAGTAATACTGTCCGTCGATAAGAAATCGCTATGACATTACACATAGTAACAAGTGTGACAGTCACAGGGGGAACAAAATGTGACTCCTTTAGTTAGTCCTAAAATGACTGATGTAACCACTATTCACTGACTCAGTCGGAAGACATCATTACGGCTTTTTCGTTGCAGTTTATTCAGTTATGTTATAAAAGCTACAGATTGAGAACTCGTCACTTAAACGAGTACACTAGACACGCGGCGACACTCGCAAGCTAATGTAAAACCTATGGGAGCGTTCTTTTAAAGTTTTTCGTTTGCATTTTAATTCTTTAAAATTATTATTTTTGCATACGATAACTGAGGAAGGTCTTTAACAGGGCAATTTTTTTCCCTTTTTCGATTTTGGGTTGATTTTTTTTTATGAGGGCACTTTCTATTTTTTAACCTGTTTTAAAAGTGAAAGTACCTTCATAAAAAATAAATAAATATGTAACCAAAATAGTAAAGGTGCGTTTAAAGATCGATCTCAACTATCCTATAAAAAAATATTAAAAATATTGAAATGCAAACGAGAAATTTAAAAGAAACGCTCCCATAGTATTAAAATTAGCTATCAAGTTTTTTCATGTGACTAGAGTATGATTTTAAGTAATTAAAGGCAGAAGGTAACTAAACAAGATTTTAAAAAAAAATTAAAAATATCTTATTCGCAAATTTTATATATCTGCCAGACTGGTTATGATAAATATATATATTTTTTTAATTTTAGGATAATGCCTATTTCAAGTATTTTTAAAAATCCTTCCTTTGTGCGCATCCCTGTTGTAAAAATTGCCAATTTTCTAAATTTTATTACTTTAAAACCAGTTGTTTCCGCTGGACATTAATATGTCTGTTACTGTCACCTTTCTACATCTTCCGCGACTTGTGTCAGACATATAGCTATATCTCTATTTAAACAAACATAAGAATGTTTAACATATTGGGTTATCGAAAAATAAATTATCCTTATGAGAGGAATCTGGAGTACATTCTATTGCTCCAAATCAGACAAGATTAAAAATACAAATAATGTAAATGATACGCTAGGCATATGTTAAATGGAAAAAAAAAAGTAGCAAACAACTATAGACCAAGCACTGCAGCGATGCCAACAAAACTATAGTCAGGTGGATCACAGCCATGCTGTGATCAGGCGATTTCCGCCCCGCTCCCAGGTACTAACTCGTCAAGCTAGGCACTCATGCCGGGCAGGTAGGAGCCTGGTTAGCGGTATAAAAAAGAAAAAAAGAGAAAAAATAAATAATGAAAAGAAAAAAAAAATATCTTTGCCAGCTACGAAAGAAAGCAGTTTTTATCATTTTTTAAATATTTGATCAAGCTTCACTGCACGCACAGTGGATAAGAAATATTGTTTTATAATTATGGCACGTAGTTGACAATAAAGAGAATCATATTGAGCATTTATTTTAAGCATTTTAAACATTTCTGTGAAAGCGCATTCTGCATTAAACTGAATGTGCCTACTGAACATTTACAGAATGCTACAATGCCACCTTTACTACACTGTTAAAAATTTGCAACAAACTGTCCAGTCATTTGACCGTTTTTATAGAAAACGGTTACATAACCGTAATTTAACTCTATTCTGATCATAAAATGAGCAATAATACGGTCATAATAGAGTTAAATTACGGTTATGTAACCGTTTTCTACAAAAACGGTCAAATGACTGGACTGTTTGCTGCAAATTTTTAACAGTGTACCAGAATAGTTACATTTACCAGAAAATGTGGTACTACAGTTACATCAGTAGATTGTACAGTGGCGTAGCACATTTCACAACGCACCCAGGGTTAGAACTTTTAAATGTGACTTGTAATCCTGTTGTTCATCACACATGGCACGATACACGATAGACATAATATAGAAGGTTTTTGCTGTAATTCTTGAAACGTAAATGTTTAAATATTGTCAAGCAGCAGCTTCGAAAACACTGCAACACTGAGCGTCAGTAACGGAAGTTATTAATTTTGAATTAAAATTATTTTTCGTGTTGAAAGATCACGTGACTTCCTTCGCATTTCTGTGAAAACGATATATGTGAATACCAAATTATATTTACAATACATGTGAATAACAATTCTATTATAAACATTAAATTGTATATTGTTTGTTTTTTAGGGTTATTACATACATTAATTCAATTAAAATTATATATATATATATATATATATTTGTAAGTATCACAGGACATCACTAATATTGAACATTTACCATCGTTTGTAATTAGTCACCAAATAATGCGTATTGATGTCACGGTAAGTGAAACTCAATTCTTTTTTTTAAGTCACGTGACGACACTAAAATTTCCAAGTAATAAAATATTTTGGTCACGGTGCTACAAGGGATGTTTCGTTCTTTCTATTTTTTATATTACTTTATAGACCTACAGCATGCTATTTTACAATAAAATATACGGGTAAGTAATAAATTATACTTACTAGCATACATTTCTTTATATGTGTGAGAAAATACAACATATTTTGCAAGTACATTCCATCGTAAAACTATTCCCACTATCGATCATTTTGTAAAACATGATCAGAAGCATCATTTTCTTTTTTATTTATTGTTTAAAGGATGTTATTACCGCTGCAATTACGGGAAAATACGGTCTTTGCTTCCTTCAGTAACATATAATAACAAATAGTTGTTACACTGTTACATTTGCTTCTCTTTTAAGATTTGAATATTTTTTTCATCTAGAATCCTGTAATTTATCCACATTCAAGTCTTTTTTGCTCCTAAGATTTGGAATTATCTTGTATTCACACACTGCTGACTTTTCTTCCCCTACTGCACACCTTCAGGCAAGTTATTTAGCAGAGAAACCGGACGTGTGCGCTACAGAGCTTGATAAAGAAAAATGCTATAAGAGAATTTTCTACTTTTTATATCTGATAATACAATTTTGATGACGTTTTGATGCAATATTCTGATATTCGAAAGATAATTAAGTTACCATTAGAATGATTAAGATATTCATACTAACTAGATTAAAGAAACTTTTTAGTTGAAAAGATTTTTTGATTACTTCTACTACTTCTTAATATTTTTATCTCAATTTTTCTGCATTTCATTAATTATATTGCATGCAACTTTTGAGAATGCTAATAGTCTTTCATGTTCCTTATATCTTTAATACATATTAAAGGTAAATATTTTATTCATTTAAAATGATAAATATTCGTATTTAGGTTTTAGCAGGTTTCTATCCAATTGATTTAAAGATGTGTTCAAGGTTATTATCTAATAGTTTTTTAAGTTCTTATCTAAAGTTCAAATACCGGATAATTATATATGAATTTATTTATCCACATTGAAGTCCGCTTTGCACCTAAGATTTGGAATTAAAAGAACTAGGTAACTAAACAAGAATAAAAATAAAAAAGTCTTATTCGCAAACATTGTGCGTTTGTGATAGCATAAATACGTTCAAACTCAGATCTCAGATGTCTTAGAATTCTTAACAAAAAATATATTTAACTATGAACTTATTTATGAAAATTTTTCTTATGTTTTTAGAAATAGATTATGTTGTTGTATCGTTATTTCTAGTGTCATCCACCTTCCTGGTTGACCAGGATGGTAACAAGATCCCGTAAGCACTACGAAAGAAAAATGCAGCTTCCATTTCACAGACAAAACAAGGTCGGAAGAGACGCTGACCCTTAACGTTTTCATTTTCAATTTTTATCACTATTGCAAATGGGCAATCTCCCGTCTACCAACTTAAAAACTAGTGGACACTCGATTTTACTTGCATGTGAAATTAACACCAATGGTTTAATTTCCATGGATGTGCATACACACGGAGCCTCCCAAGTAATGACTACGCTCCATGCTGTTACAAACAAACAACAGCAAAAAGAAAAACAAACAATATTACATTTTTATTAAATACTAATAGAATTTGAATCACCTTGAACAACAAGCATTTTCAAATTTACATAACTAAGTAAATCTATCCTGTGATAAAAGTTAAGTATCTTTTTTTAATATAAAATATTAATTTACTTTTCTTTGTAATGTCCACTAGATCAGTAAATGGAGTTTTACAGACGCTAACCAGCAGTGCATTTTTTTGTTGTTGTTTCGGAGACATTTTTCGTTCAATTTAAGTCTATGTGTGCCTCCTATGTTACCCTGCCGAAATTGTTTTTTACTTCCTATGTTGCGATATAAGTTTAATAATTACTACAAAATATTTCACTGCTACTGAGAACAGACTAACAGTCGGTTCAATAGAAACTATAATTAATAGATTTAAAATGGATTTATTAATTTTTTTGAAAAGGTACAGGAATAGGTGCAAAGGATTGTTGATTGACGAACTTGTATTAAAAATCGGTGCATCCGTTCGACAATTATGGGTGAGCATACATTAATCATATATATATTAAAACTGATTAACGTCGCTTTATATCCGGATAGAAAAAACAACCATTTCGGGTCCAAATTTTGTTTACATTTTGCGGAAAAACAGTTTTACGTTAGTAATATTAAAAATAACTATTTAAATCACAAAAGTTAAGGTTTAGTGAAATTAAGCAAATGTGTCATTTACAGAACTCTAACACATATAGATTTTTGCATACTATTCTTGTGACAAAAGGCTAAGGCAGAATTTTTGAAGACGTTCGGAAAATGAAGTGATACAACATGATTCAGTAGACATAACTTTATAGTACTTTTTATGTTTTACCAAAAATTGTTCGTTGGAAAAGTAGCCCCTATTTTAAATTTTAAGAGAGAAACATATGTTCGAAATAAAGGAATCACCAACAGTGTAAAGAAAATTAAGAAATTTGTTATTTTATTTATTATTACTAAATGCTGAAAGATAAATGAAATCATAATAAAAAATGTAAAAAAATATATACTATCATTACTGGATGCAGATAATAACAAAAATATTTGATAATAACAGAATTATTTGATAAGACAAAACAATACTGAGTCAAAAGGCATTTATTATTAGAAACACCAGAGCGGAACGGATTTAAGACATTATCGAAGAATCGAGCCTTTAAAACTTAAAATAATTATATAAAAAACAATCTCATTTAGATTACCATAGTTACAAGAAATATTGGATAGTTGTATTTAGCGCAGTATTCGATATGTTAGTTAGTTACAGATAATATCGACTTGTTTAAAAGCACTATCTTAGTACCCCACAATCTTTTTTGCCGGATAGTCGTTTGCCACAATATCCGAAAGGTAATTTCCGACTTATATAATAAAAGTAACTCTGTCATTAAATAAAGCAAATTTTTCTGTGTAAAAATAGTGGTATATTGGTGGCCAGGGGTTGTGCATCTCTACACTATCGATTCTCTGGAAATATTCATAGTTGACGACAGTAAAGATCTGCCTAACATAAAAAAATATTGTAGATCAACTGCATCTTGGAAGTACATGAAATGTATAAAACAATATTAATTCTGGGAAACAATTTTGAAATATTCTTTAATAATATAACTTTTATGTATACATAATATACATTTTAAAATTTGCACTAAATTGTTTTTATCGGTGTAACTTTAAATAAAGTCTTATAAAATCAACTCTACTCAGACTCAAATAATACATTAAATCATTTTTTTTGTCCCGGAAAAACCTTGAATCTCATAAAAAAAGCGCTAACCTTTATTGGAGATATACGAAAAAGAAAAAAAAACTTTCTTGGATAATTTCTTTTCTTTTCTTCTGTTTACTTCTTAAGACTGTCGGCTTTGATTACTTGATAGAGAGAATCTACCATTCTTGTCACGTACCTTATTCCTGCGGCTTTACTTTTAACTCTAGGGATAAAGGAAAGCTAAATAGAAAGCCTTAGAAAAATACAAACAAATTTCGTTGTTTGTCTTTTACTTGAAACTTTAGATCATGAATTTTATTCAGGTTTTAAAGAAGCAAATTATTCGACAATGTTAGTTTTAACAGAAACTATTAATAAGCTGATAATGTTCTTTCCTTTTGAAATGTGTAGATTTATCATACATAATTCTTCTGTAATGTCAATTTTGAAGATTTATATTATATACAGGATCCCGAAAAAAGAGTGAAACGCGCTTTGATTTGTCTGTTGCAGATATGTAGACGATGAAAAATGATTAAATACTCAAAAAAAAGTAGAAATTCAAATTATGTTGATGAAATAGTCCTGTATATCAATTTCCAAACAGTTACTTTTTAAAATTATTTATACGGTTCCTGGGCCCTATAAATTATATTTAGAATTTCTCCCCCAATTTTCTAATAAGTACGATAGTAAAAATTATATTCTTCTACGACAAAAATTCATAGAATTACGATACTTTAATTTTTATAAAAATTCGGATCTTTCAGACACTAAAAACACGTTTTTCTTTTTTTTATTGCCGGAAATTTCTTAAAACTTTTGAACTGGTATAAAATTAAATCACATTTCAATGATTTTGGGACGCTCTGTATAATGCCCAATATATTCATCGAAGAAATAATCCTGTACCATAAATGACATGAAATTATCCTTTTAAGTTTTTTTTAATTATGATTATAATTAAAATTTTATTTCCTTTAATATATTCCTAATCTACTCAGAACAAAGACAAACAGTTTTGATTTTAACAGACAACATTATAATACAGATAATACGTTTCATTTTGAAATACACAGATTTCTCACTGAAATATTTATTCTAAAGTATTTTTTCGAGAATTAAGGAGAATTAAGATAATGAGCAGATTTTATAATTAAGAAGAAAATTATAAATTAATTACAATTTTAATTGAGAATATTGTGTAAGGTTATGTAAAACTTTATTTTAAATTAATATTTGAAAACATTATAGCATGATGTTTAACATTTTCATTAAAGTAAAAATGTGATATTCGAAAGAATATTTATTAATAATTGTGTTATTTTTATATTTGTGTTATATTTTGTATTATTAATTAATAAATGTGTTATTTTTATTCTTATAATTGCGATTTGGTTTTCTTTGTACATGTTTCTAAGGTACTCGTAATAGATGTAAAGTGAATAATATTTCTCTATTTTGAAATACGTGATATAAAATCTTACAATAAATTACTGACTAACAAAGACAAACTACCATACAAATGTTCCATTAGTCAATTATTATGCTAAAAATTCATAGAAATAAATTGTTGTATTGAAGTACGGTTTGCACGATACAATTTATAGAAGAGTCTGACTATTTGAGGCAAAATAAATAAAACAGCTTAAAGAAATCAATAAATATTTACAGATTTTAAATTTTCAAACATTTTAAGAAATTTTCATACCAGAGTATTACATCAAAAAGTGCGATCGTTCGTGTTAAAAAAATATTTCATAGTGTCCCGCAAGTCCGTTTACATTTTAAAATTTTAACGTATTGTCATACCTGAGGTGTAACTTTCACCATAAGACTTGTTAAATGGTCGGATTTTTTATGGTTAAATATAATCCATAATAACTTTTATTTTTCTTAGCCACAAAATATCTAATACAGTTTTATGGACAAGTTTTGACAAGGTTTATGGTGCAAACTGCATACCAATGTGACAATATGTTGATTGTTTATAAATGTTTAAATTATGGACGACCTTATTCGGCAGCCTGTATTTAACATCAAAGCATTGAGATACAAATGTAAATTCTGTTTATCAAAGTATTTGTATTTTAATTTTAAAATACGACATTCCTAAGAGAATAACTAATTACATAATAGACGCATTCTTTATTTTCATGACCATCAAACTCTTTTTAAAAAGACTTGTTAAAGAGAAACATCAAATGCAATTTCTAAAACATTTGATGTGTTTTAGGAATTCATTTTTTTAAATATACCAAATTGAGTGTTATTAAATATGATTCTAAATTTTTATACAGTTAAATCCCTTTGGATTTTCTTTTGAAATGTAACAATAAATTTATATTTATCTTTCATGTAAAAAGTAATGAAGTATCATTTTCAATTTCTTTGATTAAAAAATATAATATAATTTAATTTGAAATATTATAGTGTAAAAACAAAACGGAGTATCGATATATTTACAATAGTATTGTATTTTTACTTTCCTTGTACCAAATTATTTTTTCTACGATTGTATTTATTACTATTGATTAAAATACATGTATTTTTAATTTATAAAAATTACTTTTATTTTTTTGGGGGCGTAAAAACATGATAAATTTCTCTTATACTTACACACAAGTTCTGTAATTCGTCAAATCATGGACATTTAAAACTAATACACGCATAACATGTACTCTGATAAAGTAATATTTTTCAATGTTTTGTCGAATTTCCCCAACCCTTTTCGAAAATAACGTTATTTGGGGTTATTTACAGAACTCTACTGATTCCACTTGAATATCATGGTAAAGATTCACCTAGGTGCCTGCGTGATATTTTCGAAAATGAAATTTGAATTTATTAACTATTAAAAAAAAAAAACTTATAAGCATAGACGTTTTCAATTATTTTGAATATTTCTTTTTAATCTGAAGGTTAAAGATTCACTAAGGAGCCTCCGCGAGAATTTCGAAAATACAATTTGAATTCATTTAATTACAAACACTTAAATAGTCAAAATAATAGATTTTTAAGGATCTTGAGCACTTAAAAATAAAGACCTGGGAAATTGCTTCGTTTGTACGTAGGATAGTTAGTTCCTGAATGTTTACGGCAGCGGGTATTGACTTTAACTTGTATTACTTTTTATTTTTAAGTATAGTTTCTACTATTACCTTAAATAACATTTATTTAGGCTTCCTATTATTTGGTCTCTTATTTTTAGGTGGTTTGAAATAAATTTGATTTGATAAATCAGCATTTGGATTTTTAGAATGCACTCTGTATATGAATAGAAGCATATTTGCCCGTGATATATATTGTGTGGCAACAATTCAGTTGGTTTTTATGAAAACATTTATTTTTACAACCTATTTCATACAATAACAGTTTTCTGAAACTTTAAATCTTAAGTGTTTACAAAAGTAAAATAGTGTGCTAAAATTATCTCAACTTATTGTTGTGTCCAGAAGTGCAAGTGCGCTGAAAGCCGAAATATTCAGAAGCTACATGATAAATATCTAACAGTTTAATAAATATTTTTCTAAAATTTTTATCATTGATACAAACTTGTAACTTATTTGCATAAAATCTCCCCCCTCCCCCATTTTCGATCAAATATACACAAAATTTACAATTTCATCATTATAAAAATAATATTTTAGTCATATTCAGAAAATATTCTACTAGAAACTCAAAACAGAGAAGGCAACAACACAAAACTTGTTTCTATGTTATCATAAAAAGAAAATGCTTTCGCAGTTATGATTTAATTTAAAATATTTTGAAATGTAATCATAACCCAAAGAAAAGATTATTTCAAGTAAAAAGTTTCGCTACGTTCTAAAATTTCCCAGTACAAATCATTTTTACGCCGAGAAAATTATGTTGCAGAATACTTTATTTTTTCTCTACCATTTAATGCTGAGAAAAATACAGCCAACAAATTCGAAAATAAGCGTTCATTCTTTTGAAACTTTTCCAGAACCTTTACACATCAAGAAACATTTCCTTCCGTTTTACAGAAGCAGCGTCAGATGAAAGAGAAAACATTTCCGAAAAATAAAACCAAAGAACTAACATATGTCCATCTAGAATATGTTCACAAATAATAGAAATACGTGATTTCAAAACTAGTTTCCTTTTCTATTGCATTAAAATAACTCACGCCCATGTAATAAATGCCATTAGCCTGTGATCTTGAAATGTAACTTAATTAAAAATGATGTCAAGGGGTAAAAGAAAAATTACATTCAATTGATCTCTATCTTTCTAGAAAAAAACGTCCAATCGAGTATTGATGTTATAATCCTTTGAACGTTTAGCAATATTTTTGTATATGATTTACCGCTTTATAAAAATAATAGGTATACATGGTATGAATATTCAGACAGGTTTCATGAAAAAACATTTATCTTATGTAATAGCAAAAAATAAACTTTTAGGCACTAGCTTAAGTACATGGCAGAAACAGAGGGGGCAAATTATTATAGGTTTTAAATAGAAAATTTTTTTAACCTACATTACGCTTATGTAAATCAATATAAAATGTTTCCATCAAAATAATAGGCATACAAAGTAAACTATCACAATAAATTTAAACAATATGAAACTGAGAACTTCTATTCTTGTTTGGAAAGGAGGGAGATTTACCAAATAAAAATAATAATTTTTCCTCATCAATAACTGTGGGAAAAGGTCTCACTCCAGACTTAAAAAAGATCTTCCAAATATATATTTGTATATAAACGTTTGTATATAATTATATTAAAAAGCTTATAGTTTTTAAATAGATATGTAACATAATCATAATGTACATTAAAAATATTGTTACGTAAACCCATATAAAATGTTATTATTCTAAGTTTTCATCAAAATATTAGACACAAAAAAGTAAAATAGCACAATAAATCTAAATAATAACTAAACTGATAACTTCAATTTTTATTTCTGAAAGAGGGAGATTTATCAAATAAATATCATTTTTCCTCCTCAATCACTAAGGGAAAAGGTCTTCCGACGTAGAAAAGATCTTCCAAACATATATTTGGTAAAAAGTGTATCTTTATGATTGATAATCGAATTATGATGGATTCCGAAAGATCTCTGTAAAATTAGAAGAACTATTTCAATATATTACATCAATTGTATCAAATTCCACATACCACATAATGATGTACTTTATTTTGTAAAATATGTATTAACCACATACACATCAAGTTATATATCTAAGTTAATAATAAATAAAATTTATAAAGCTGATAAAGATTTGTTAATACCTTGGTGGCACCTTATATTCGTCCCACATGCTTACTTATCTAGTAATTCAGAACTTCCTAATTTGTTATTTAAATGCTGTATTTACTTGCTCTGAAGCTAATTATATGAGATTTCTGTAAATTAGATGCAATTAAAGAGTGTATAAAATTCCTACTAAGCTTTCCAGATGAAAGAATTTGCTTTGCAAAGTCATTTTTGGATCTGCTGAATCACGATTTTACCTTTGATTAAAAACATTTTTCAGTCAGTTAAAATACTTACTGTATGAAATGGGTAAAAGAAAAATAGACAAAGTTTTAAGAAAGTGCAGTGTAAAAAAAAAAAAATTAAGGTGCAATACTTTTCGGGTAAAATTATATTTAAGTAAAGCTTACTTCGAATCTAAAATTTTAAGTTAAATTCGAAAAGATTAAAGTAAGTAGGTATTGATTTTAATTTCTCTCTCTCTCTCTCTCTCTCTCTCTATATATATATATATATATATATATATATTTAAAATATGAAAGGATGTAGAATGGCAGTACAAACTCCCTCTTCCTCCTCTCACAAAATGAGGGATGGAAGAAATATTGTGGTATACGCCATATAGCCCTCTGAATTTCTTAAGAAGCTCCGTATATTTTCTGTTTTCTATAAAAATTGTAGCTTTACTCTCTAGAGCAGGGACAGCGGACTATGGCACGTGGCACACAACAGAATATTTTCGGCATAATATTCATTGAGGTTCTAAAACAAAATATAATGAAATTAAACAAAATACACGATTTTAAACAAACTGAGCTTTTCTTTTTAATTATTTAGTTTTATTTCTGAAAAAAAATCAACTCATTCATTTCCAATCTATTTCAGTTATCGGTTCAATAATTTATGTAACTCATACCTGCCACTGTTATTTATTATTATTATTTTTTTAAATAAATCAGAAATTATATTTAATAAAAGCAATCATTAAATAAACAATCAGAAATTTAAAAAAAACATTTCATTAAATAATTTTTCGGATACATATATTTTTATTACTTGAAGAACCGGAAGGTTGGCAGATACGCAAATGATGAAAGAATGTGGAGAATATCGAAAAGAATGATTTACAGACATTATAATGAAAGATGCAAATGATTAAAATATATTAAATCATTACAGCGACTGGGTATAAAATTTGCCGTTTTTGCAATTTTCCCCTTTACCTGCAACTCATTATTCTCGGAAGTGAATTATATGAAGCACTCAAACAATAACCACTTGTCAGATATGTGGTAGAATTGTTGCTATAAGTATTACAGTGCATTACATACATGTATGTTAATAATAAATAATGAACAAAAAATCAAGGAACACCATTGTCACGTAAAATCTTTTTTGAAAAAGTTTGGCTGGCAAATGTAAAACGATTCGCCGTTCATTCTCTAGGCTAGACGCTCTGCCTATAGGGTAATCCTCAGGAGGGTTTTTATGACTACAACACTGCCCGAAATAGCTTTAAATTGTACTCTGTTTTTATTAGATTTTTAATCAATAGAAGGTCAACACAACCGGCACAAACTTTTTCCATTTTGTCATTGTTCGAAGATAATAATTGCATAATTTTCAATATTCTCATTTCAGTCTAGACATCCAGTCGTCCATGTAGTATTTTTCAAAGAATTTACCTCCTTATTTTTGGCGATATATTATATAATTTGATGTTATATAATAAAAATCTAACAACTGGCGCCTGGTGTTATTTTATGAATCAGTATAACGTATAAACAAGAAAATTGGAAAATTTCTGTACAAATAACATCAGATTTATCTATTGTTCCTGATAACATTTATTTTCATGAAAGAAATGCATCTACTAAGACGGCATTTCCATAAAATTAAATTATCCGATTCTTTTCGTTGCATTAGTGGAAATATATTAAAGCATTGTCCTTTAATTTTTTTTATTTCGCGATTGTACTCTCTCTTATAAATAATAATTTTAAAGGAATATACTAAACCCGTTGTGGTCAATAGCGTTGTATTATATGTAACAATCTATGAATAAAGTGACCACATAAAATTTCACACAGCTCAAAGTGGCTTTTTTATTATTTTTGCATTAATATCTAATATTCAATAGACTATTGTTGCTAAACTACTATTCTAAAACATTCACACCTTTTCTGGAGTTCAAAACCAAATATTAATCGGAAATAGACGAAAAAAATATTTTTGACCATTATAAAATCTTTAAAACAAAATTAATGCAAATAATATTCGAGTTATACTATCGTGAATTGTAGTTTTTCCATTTTTTTTTATACTCAAGTAATAAAAATTCAAAACGCACTGATACGGACAGCTATCGAAATCGGTACATCTAAAGTGGAAGTCTGTAACAACATGAGACATGCGATTATTGACACTCGATGGAAAAAAAAAAATGTTAGAGGACGGGGAAAAAAAGAGGGAAAATCGTATAGGGAATCAATCAATCACAAGATATATAATTAAGTAAAGGAAGGATACTTTAATAGTGACAACTGAAGATGCTCTAGTTAGAGCGAAAACGTTCTTGTTATGGTGGACTTGTTTTATAAAACTTTTTCACATATTTGTGGTGGTTGGCTGTTTTTATAGAACTTGTAACAGCCATTTGCTGATAGTAAGGGTGAACCAGGCAATGCAGTCGTAAAAGAGAGCACAAGATATAAAATTTAAAGGTCAAGTTTATTAAAACTTAATCGGACAGGAATTTGAGAAAGGACACGACTAAATTTTCCTTACTCCAAAATAATTCAGCTTTCCCGAAACTGTACTCAGCAAAATAAAACTTCACTATATTAAATATAAAGATTCAAAACGTAAATTACAACTTGAAGAAAACAGCAAGTCAGCAAAAATCCAAACTCCACTCTGTAAACTAGTCGAACACAAATTTCAAAATGTCCGCCTAGACTAAATCTGGAAATGGCACTCCGTGAGCACCCAAAATTCACTTTATCCATTAGCAGAAACTACCGTAAATAAGTCTTATCAACTTCTTATTCTTTTATTCTATTTTCAGCTTCAGATTAATGAGCTCAATAGCTGGATCTAAATTCACTCTCACAGATGAAGAACTCGACCCAAGTTCCGACTTCCAAACGCATACAGAAGCTTATATACACAAACATCGATTGACAAGCTATAACAATTTTCATAATAATCGATGAAAAGCAAAAACTCACGAGTTCCGAGGTTTTCACAGTCATCCGTCGAAAGTTTAAGAGAGATAGCCTTGATCAACTTTTATGCACATGGACAAATAGTGGACAAAATCTACGTTCTCACTCAAAACATCGCCTACTCACATGATCAGAGTAGTCGATACATCATAAACTTTTTACCATATTTTAAAAGATTGGCCTGCCATAATGTTTGATAGAAAATTGCTAATATAAAGAATAAAGATAATAGAAACTCATTTACAATAAAAATGATTTTAATTAACCACAAGGAAAAAATAATAAATTTCCTATTAGTAAAATTCCAAAAGAAGACATTTCAAACAACGTTTAATTACACAAATTTTTATCAAAAGAATTAAGTAAAAATTTTTCGTATAAATCATAAAAGTCATTTTTTCTTGCTCCCCAAAGAAAAATTAAGTAATTAGAAAAAAATGGAATTTTGCCAAGTATGCGAAAGATTTCATCTTAAAATGTCTTAGAAAACCTTTGTCGTAATATTCATTAGAACATAAAATGTAAAATACAGTTTATCCAATAATTAATTGTTTTTTGTGATGATTAAAAAATAAATACATTCATATAGAAATAAATAGAAAAAAAAAGTTGAATTTACTAAAGTAAAACTGTCGAAAGACATTTCTGAATATTATTTCGATGCTTGTAATTTACTATTGATTTTTTTTTTTTTTTTTTTTTTGGTAATTCAAAAGATGAAATTTCATAAAACACATTAGGACAGTGGTTCTCAAACTAATAGTCGTGTCACAACCTTTCAGGTATTCGAAAAGGTATAATTAACTTTATATGCTGCAACAATATAATAAAAACAGCATGTTGCAATTTAAAATATTATATGTTGAAACTAGTCGGATGTGCCAATTCCAAAACAATCTTCTATATCTCATACATATCAATACTTCAAAAAGCGTGTTATTTTAATTATGCATTTTAGAATTAAAAAAATTGCAGCATAGCAGTGCCACCTGTTACATGATTTATACGAAAACCTAATCAGCACCAGCTTATGTCAAGGTCTAACAGAATATGAAGTTGGATCAAATTCCGTGCATTAGTTCTTGAGATATAGGTATTGTGAAAAGTGCAACATAGTGCGCCACATGTTGGCAGATTTACACCAAAACCTAATAAGCAGCAACTTGTGTCAACATCTTACTGAATCTGAAGTTTGATGAAATTCTGCTAATTAGTTCTAATGCGGAAATCGTTAAAAATGCAGCACATCGGCGCCACCTGTTGCGAGATTTACACTAAAACCTAATAATTAGAAAGTTATGTCATCGTGTAACTGAATCAGAAGTTTGATAATAATCCGTGCATTAGTTCTTGAGATAGAGCACCCACAAAATGTTTGTCACATACTGACAGACACACTCAAAGACATAAATTTTCTAAAAACAGTCCAATTGTGTTCATGACCTTTTAAAACGTATAAATGTTGAAAACCGGAAGTCGATTTTTTTTACGAATTTAATAGTTTCTTCTAGTAAAGATAGAAGAATGTAAAATTGTAGATAAATAACTTTCTGAGAATACAGCCTTGTGTAAAGAACGGTTTGAGGCTAAAATTTAAAACAAAATTAATCCCGACACAGACACTGTCGTTTGAACTTTTCCTTCAAGAACAAATCCCTAAATTTCATACACACACACAAATTCCATATTTTTCTATTAAATTAATACAAGATGTTTTAAAAGTCAATAGTAAAAAAAACTCTACAACAATTGCAGTATCGATTGTTATGGCCATTTAATTATGCGACAAAGTTTTGAAAAATCAAATTTACTGATAATTTTTTAATATGATGTTCAAAACAAAACATGTATTTTAATCAAGTACTTGAGTCTAATAAATTCATATAATTAAAATTCAAAACGAGAATCTTTCAAACAACGTTTAATTACACTCATTTCTATCCAAAGAACAGTTCTTGCATATACCACAAAAGTCTTTACTGTTTATTTTTACTAAAGATTAGAAACCACATGGAAATTTGCCAAGTAAACGAAACATTTAATCTTAAAAAATATTTTTAAAGCCTCTTACCACAGTGAACTTATAATGTAAAGTAAAATTATTGATCACGTAATTAATTATTTATAAGTGCGGTGAATAAAAGAAAAAAATATGACAAAATACTTTTATTTATTAAAGTAAAAACAGAAAATGATAAACAAATCTATGCAAAAATTGAATTGACTAAATCGAATTCAATAACTTTTTAATGAAATTTTTCTATGTTTATAATTTAATATTGATATTTTTGTAACTAAATAAAAACAATAAAAAGAAAACTGCCCAGTGAAACTGAGGACATTGAGCGCACAGGCTATTCACACTAAATGTATATTATACTCTTATTTCAAAGAATTTGAAAAAAGCCCCTCGAAAAATAAAGAAATCGACAATATATTAAGAGGGGAGGGGTCATTCCCACTTTACAACCCTCATAGTTAACTAATGAGCCCCTTAAACTAAACAGGGAATCCTGTAATTACAATGAATATATATATATACAAAATTTGAAGAAAATCTGATAATTCTGCATGAAAAACCCATTTACCTAAATTAAGGGGGGATTAGCCCCCCTTTCCCCCTTTATACTTAACCAATGAACCCCCAAAACTATTCAGAGAAGCGCACTATCACAATGAACCTGTATACAAAATTTGAAGAAAATCTGATAATTCTGCATGAAAAACTCACTTATCTAAATTAAGGGGGGATTATCCCCCCTTTCCCCCTTTATACTTAACCAATGAACCCCCAAAACTATTCACAGAAGCGCATTATAAAAATGAACCTATATACAAAGTTTGAAGCAAAACGGTTATTTCTATCAAGAGTTATCGCGTTACGTACATACGTACATACATACATACATACATACAGAACGGGCGGGCACAGTAGCTCTCAAGCTTTGATAGCCTGTGAGCTAAAAAGGAAAATTAAAAGAGAACTGCCCAGTTAAACTGAGGGCATTGAGCTCACAGGCTATTCACACTAATTGTATATTAAACTCTTATTTCAAAGAATTTAAAATAAGCCCCTCGAAAAATAAAGAAATCGACAATATATTAAGGGGGATCACCCCCGTTATAATTAACCAATGAACACCCAAAACTATTCAGGGAAGCACCTTATTACAATGAACATATATACAAAATTTGAAGCAAAGCGAATAACACTGCATGAAAAATCCATTTATTTAAATTAAGGGGGATTAGAACCCTGTATCCATCTTTATACTTAACCAATGCACCCCCAAAACAAATCAGGGAAGTGCCTTACCACAATGAACCTATATACAAAATTTGAAGAAAATCTGATAATTCTGCATGAAAACCCCATTTATCTAAATTGAGGGGGGTACCCCCCCCCCCGTTTCGTCCTTTACACTTAACTAATGAACCTCCAAAACTAATCAGGAAAGATCCTTACCACAGTGAACCTATATACAAAATTTAAAGGAAATCTGAAAATTCTGTATGTAAAACCCATTTATCAAAATGAATGGGGGAAACGGGGGTGATCCCCCCCCGTTTCGCCCCTTTATACTTAACCAGTGAACTCCCCAAACTAATCAAGGAAGCGCCTTATCGCAATGAACCTATATACAAAAGTTGAAGAAAATCGGATAATTCTGCAAGAAAACCCCATTAATCTAAATTGAGGGGGGTAGGCCCCCCTCATTTCCCCCTTTATACTTAACTAATGAACCCCCAAAACTAATCAGGGAAGCACCCTATCACAATGAACCTAAAAACAAAATATGAATCAAAACGGTTATTTCTATCAAGAGTTATCAAGTTACATACATACATACATACATACAGAACATGCGGGCACATTAGCTCTCAGACTTTGATAGCCTGTGAGCTAAAAAATGAAAAGAAAATTCCTAAACCACATTAGGTGCAATCAAATATTGATAAACAGTTTAATTTCTTTTAATTTTTTGAGAAAATTTAATCTTGTTTTCAAGAAGCCCCTATATCTAATTTACATAGCATTTTTTTTTTTTTTTTTGGAGACTTGGAGATAAATTTCAAACAGTAATATTTTCTTAGTTTTCTAGAATGAAATAATCGTAATTACATCAGTTACATACACATAGAACATGTATTTATCAACAAAGAAAAAAATGTATGCCTTACTACAGTGATTAAAAAATAGACTACAAATTTCTGAGAATAAATACAATAAGGAAGTAAATAATTATTTATGTACGATAAACATCTTAATTTTCTAGTTTTCCTAATAAAATTTTGAAATGAGTAGGATTCAGAGGGAACTTTGTTATGTTTGCTAAATATATCTTTAAAAATCTTAGAAAAACCTCTTTCCACAGTATTTGTTAGAACTTATTTATTATATATATAAATATATATTCCATATATTTGGATATTTATTTTTCCACTTATTTCAATTTGTGAATTTTACATTCTTGGTTATATGTTTTTGTACTGTATTATAATTTTCGATTAATATAATCGATAATTTTATCATATTGTCCATTTTAATGACATTTAATGGTTATAATTCACAAAACTTTATTATATATATTAAAAATGAAATCACACATGTGAAAATATATCTATATATATATTTGGAAATGCTAACTGAATTCATAAAATTCAAAGTATCATAACTCTGTAAGTTTTGGTCGTATAATGTAATTTTTACTATTTTACGTACTAGAGCATATAGAAAGATTTTCAAAACAAGGCATCCAGGGACGGTATAAAAATTTGAATTTCGTATTTTTTCACAAGGAAAAACTACTTTGAAGTAAATATATTTTTATACAATAAAGGAAAACATTTGAAATATTTTAGCAATTAAAACTACATCTTTAAAACAAACGGTTTGTAAATTAGCTATTGGTAAATTAAAGGAGGAAGAAGCATGTATATATACCGGGTGCGCTATAAGTTCGTTATAACTTTAAAAATTCATTAAAAAGAAACAAATGATGGTAAAATTTGCGGTTTGCAGGAATGGGATTAGAGAGAGATCGGATTTTTTTTTTTTTTTTAATAACAAGAAAAGTTGTGGTTAAAAAATTATCGATAGATGGCGCTGGCATGCATAATATGAAGCAGGTGTATGCAAATTAGTCTTATAGTAAAAGACTCAATTCTGCGACGCGTCAGACAAGCTTCAGTGTCCCAGCAGATGATCTTTTCTCGTCTTCAGCCATTTTGTCAAGCAGAATTTTCAAAATGCGCCAGTTGCTGATTACCTGTTCTTATAAAACCTTGCTTTTTCTCGACTACGCAGTATGTATACTAGTGATTTCTACGCATATTATGCATTGCATCTCAATAAGTTATTTTAATACTCTCGTACAGTTATAAAGAAAATATGCGTATAACAGCACTTGTTCCGGTAACGCTACCATACAATTGCATCAAATGAATAATATGTGTGCATTGAGATCGTTTTAATGAGAGTCTGATTTATGTAATTCTGCTTCATATTATGCATGCAGCGCCATCTATCGTTAGTTTCTGAACCAATATATATATATATTTTCGTTATTAAAAAAAATCCGATCTTCCACTGATCTTATTTCTGCAAATCGCAAGTTTTTAGCACTATTTGTTTCTTTTTAACGAATTTTTAAAGTTTTAACGAACTTATGGGGCACCCGGTATATAACATATGTACACATTAAACATATATACAAGCATATTTCCTTTATAACTGTACGAGAGTATTAATAATTTATTGAGATGCAATGCATAATATGCGTAGAAATCACTAGTATACATACTGCGTAGTCGAGAAAAAGCATATTAAAACAAAACATGGATTTGAATTGAGCACATGGATCAAATAAAATTTAATTTTCTTTTAATCAAAATTCAAAACGGAGAAATTTCAAATAACATTTAATTACTACATTTATGCCAAAAGAATGGAGTAAATAGTTCTCGTAAATACTATAGAAATCTTCGTTTTCAAAAAAGAAATTTAAATAATTAGGATTCATATGGCACTTTGCCAAATATTCAAAATATTTTATCATCTTAAAAGATCTTGGAAAACTTCTTACCATAATATGCATTAGAACATAAAATGTAAAATACAGTTACTGATCATGTAATTAATTCTTTTGTGTAATGAATAAAAAAAAAGACGTCGAAATACTTTCATATAATAAGTGAAAAGGAAAAAGAAAATGCAAAAGTTGAATTGACTAAAATGAAAATGGTAATTTCTTTTTCGAGAAAATTCCTATGCTTATAATTTAATATTGATCTTTTGCAGTTCAAAAGCTTAAAATTCGTGAAACACATTAGGAGCAAAATGAAAATATTAATGACGAAAAAGCATTTTCTCTTTTTCGAAAAAGAGAAATAATCTTATTTTCAAAAAGCCACACAACATGATTTATTTAATGCACGTTTCATTTTTATTTTTAAACTTTTCTATTAATTTTTGAAGACTTTTTTTATATATAAAAAGAAAAAGTCTTTTTTTAAAAATAATTTTACCACTAGGTGTATATACACATACGCTGTAAAAAAATGACAAATGTCTCAATCTAGTTCTTGCCTTTTTTTTTTTTTTTTTTTTTTTTTTTTTTTTTTTTTTTGGGGGGGGGGGTGGAGGTTGCGAATGCAGAGGGTGATTACGAATGAATATCCCAACTTTACAGGGCTATTAAAAGAAAACAAACAAAAAAAAAAGTACAACCTTGTTGTTCATCGGAAATCAAATATAACAGTGTATATAACCCGATATCCAAATTGGATTCATTTATGGCGATTTTATTTTTGTCGCCCAATTTGGCGATATTTGACCAAGTATTTCCATGCTTTGCGAGAATTTGACACTGGTGGATGTATCTATCTAGTTTTAGACACATAAGAGTACTGATAACGGTTACAGCAATTAAAGTAAATTTGCGAGAACTCTGGAAACTACGTTTTCCAGAGCTCATAAATGAAACCTAGAAAAATCAGCTATCTTAGAATTTCAAACTGCTGTATCTCAGCTATTTTTTTTCAGATAAAGGCCAAACAAAACATGCTCCGGAATATTTATAAAAAGGCCAAACAGGTAAAGAAAAAAAATTGAGTTTCTAATTTTTTTGCACATATGTTTGAATTTGCAAGTTTGTATCTTTTTGATTTGCATTTGTTCTTAAGTTGCCGCCATTTTGAAACAAGGTGGCAAATGACGCTGGTCAACGAACTAGGTTGAGACCTTGATAAGTCCTATACACGTGCTCAGTCACATCCAAATAGGTACATAAATACGAGACTTATAGCATGGAAAAAATCAGATTACATATATGTATAACAGATGATCGGAGAGGAAGGGGTCTAAGGTTCATGATCGGTAAAAATATACCTTAATTCCTTCCCTCCGGTCGTTTGTCGTAGGTAGAATTTTACTTTTTGTATAGACGCTACCTAAAAATTCCTTAATAATTTTTCTTTTACTAAATAAGTGATAAAGTGAGCCATTTTTAATTTTTAAAAATGTATTTTGATGCTTTTTCGATACTTTTTTGGCAATTTATAAAATAGTACTAGGAACGGGAATAAAAAAAAACTTTGGAACGGGTTTAGTAAAAATAACTTATCAACGATTTAGAATTCACTAATATGAAAATTGTGTTTCAGAATAGAAAATCTATTTTTTTCTAAATTTACATATTTGAGAATGAACCAAATTTACTGAAACACACTTCTTACACAAGTATATTTCATCTTAAGTTGCAAACAAAAAATGGATTTAAATTAAGCACAGACATAAAATAATAATTAATGTCTTATAATAAAAATTCAAACTTTACACATTTTAAACAGTATTTAATTAAACACATTTATATACATAATATTAAGTAAATTGCTAGTGTTATTAGCATAGATATCTCTATTCTATAATTTTCATAAAGAAAATTTAATAATTAAAACAAATTGAACTGGAATTATGCCAAGTATGCGAAATATTTTTTTAATCATGAAAGATGTAAGAAAAAAAATCTCTTACATTCATTGGAACATAAATTTAAAATACATTTACTGATCATGTAATTAATTCTTTTGTACGATGTATTAAATAAAATCGAATAAATTTATATAATAAGTTAGAATAGAAAAAAAATATATTTTCTTTATGCATAAGCATTAACTAAATTGAAACTGGTAATCTTATTTTAAATTTATTTTGCGCTTTTTTTTTAATATTGAAACTTTTGTATTTAAAAGGATACAAATTCGTGAAACTCATTACGAGCAAGAAATAACTATAATAATAATTAAAACAAACAATTTTTTTTTCATTTTTTGAAGACATGTAACATTGTTTTTAAGAAGCCGCTCAACCCAATTTACATAGTAATAAAAGATGATTTCGATCATTTGTTTTCATTCATTTTATATATGAAATAATCGTAATTATTTTACGGACAACATTCCAAGTGCGAGCGCATGAACGCATTCATCACAGGAAAAGATATTTTCAATGGCTATATATGCAACCCCAAACTGTTGTGGAGATTGTTTTTTTAAAAAAAAATTAAACTAGTACGTTGTGGACATGACAAAACTTTATTTTACATAAATCAAATCAACTAAACGTTTTAAGTAGGCATCGCATTTTTCGAACAAATCATTGAATTGCGGCATCTCCTCCTATACGTTTGCAAACAAAATTGAAGGGCAAGGTATTCTCAAATTCAGGATATTAAGCGTGAAGTTTCGTTGAATTCTGTGCATTTAAAAAACTGGTAAATAAGCATCGCATATTGGGAACAAATCATCGAATTGCGGTCCCCGTCTTAGATGACTGCAGTCAAAATTGAATGCAAATCCATTCCTATTATGAGGATTGCAGTTTAATGTTTCGTTGAATTTTCAACACATAAATAGAAAAATTCTTTGATTTGTGGCTAGGGAGATTTTGTTTAAAATCAGCACCAGTTCACATAAGGATAGAACTTTATATGAAATTCCATCCTATTATATGCAGTAGTTCGTGAGTTAGAGCGCCCGCATAATCTGTGTCAGCTACAGACAGACTCAGGACCTTATAAAACGTATAAATCGTCGGAAACTGGAAGTTTTAATTTTTCATGAATCCAACAGTTCCTTCTTGTATAGATAGAAGAAACTTAAGATAAAAGCATCACATAAATCGAACAATTCCTTGATTTGCGGCTAGGGAGATTTTGTTTAAAATCAGTTCCAGTTCACATAAGGATGGAACTTTACATGAAATGCCATCCTATTCTACGCAGTAGTTCGTGACTTAGAGCGCCCACAAAATATCTGTGTCACATATAGACAGACATTTTCCGAATTAGCCAATTTGTGTTCAGTACCTTATAAAACGTATAAATCCGTCAAAAACTGGAAGTTTTAATTTTTCATGAATCCAATAGTTTCTTCTTTGTATAGAAGAAAATAATAACCACTTATCGGATCGATCTGTAACTTTGCATACATATATTATAGACTTTTAGAATTCAATTTCTGTCAAAGAACATGGGTTTCAATTCAGATTTTTTTTCGAATATTAATTTTATAATTCATATTTCACATATAATTCTTTTAATGCATGAAAACACATAATGCGGTGCCAGATGTTTGCTGTGTTTAATAGTACTAACAACACAAGGGGAAAAACGTAAAAAAATAATAATTTGGGGAGATACGGATAAAAACATTAAAAAGTAATTTTTCATTAGGAAGTTAAAACTTTGTATTTTTAACGCCTTATCTCCTTTGAAGAATAACATTCCTTTTGGTATCTGAAATTGTTTTTTTTTTTCTAAAATTTTAATATTACGGCACATTTGAGCGTTATATTGGAAAATTTTAAAGTCTATTACTGTTTCAATCATACTATTTCAATATGAATATTACACGCTAAGGTTATATTTTTTGTAATATAAATTATAAAAAAAAGAGATAATTCGAATCCAATGGCTATTTTCGCTTTTTTCTGTGATAATTTGGGGATTGGTATGCTCTTTCTCACTCTTTTTTGTTATTGTTGTTGCATGTACATATAATATACGCATAAGCAGAACATAATTCACCTATTACATACTAAGCTAGGCACGACATTTTAATGAAATAAATCCGCCATATTTAAATATATGTGTAAGTACAGTAAGATCTGTAGCTACTTTTTACAGGTATCTTTGAATTATATTTTCTTAACATTTAAATGTATAGTAAAAACTAAAATAAAAATAAAATAATGTTTAAATATTATTTTTTTAAATTAAAGAAAAATACATTTAAAATTTTATTAAATAGGATTTGCATGGAAATGTGCCTAGTGTGCGAATTATTTCATCTAAAAATATAGGAAAATCTCTTTCAATAGCATTTCATTAAAACCTAAAAAAAGAGAAGTACAATTACTGATCACTTAATTCTTTTGTGCGATGAATTGAGACAGTTTAAATACTTTCATACGATAAGTAATAATAGAAATTTATTAAAAAAAAAAAAACAGCAAAAGTTGAATTGACTAAATTGAAACACCTACTTTTTCCCCCTTAACTTTTACGATGCTTATAATTTAATATTGATCTTTTTGTAGTTCAAAACCTTAAAATTCTTAAAACACATTAGGGGCAAAAGAAGAGTTAATGAAAATACTTTTTATTTTTCTTCTTTTGTGAAGAAGCAATTGTGTTTTCCCAGAAGCCGCTCGACCGAATTTATTTAATACCATTCTTTAATTTTTAGATTATCTAGAATTTAAATAATCCGTTTTTCCTTTCTTGTATTTTATATATGAAACAATCGAAATTAGCGATAGTGTTTTATATACAAATATATCATATGTTTATAATACATATTACTATTCGCACACCAACAATATAGGTATATACAAATTTTCTACATTCTGTGCGTTCTTGTTTGTAAATATACATAGCAACTTATTTCTCAAATATAAATAAATAAACGTCATATTTTAAGAGGTACAAAATTAGGATGCTTGATGATGAGATCGAAAAATATAGTACATAAATAACATTTAAACTATCATTGGCCATTTTGCCAAAGTAGTATATTCGTGTAAAAGTGGGCGAATTTTCATGCATAAATCTTTGTCCTAAAATTACATTTTTTAAATTATCAGGGGAAAAAAATATATGACTAATTGTAACAGTTTAGTAAAATATGCTCTGTAGAATTACATACGCATAGATAAACAGCATCAACAAATGCATTACTAACATAAAACTTAATACAACAAAAAAGCGTCATAAAAATGAAAGAATTGAAATGCGTTATAAAAGTTTTCAAAATATTATTATGCCTCCTTCAAGTGCAAAAAGGCTTCGTTGCAGAATAAGAGCAAAAGAAATATAGAATGAAAATAGAAGAGAGGGACAGGAGTGAGAAGAAAACAGAAGATCAGGTAATATAGACACAATAAGAATGAAACAAATATTAAAATGATACTTCCAACAGAATGTGAGAAAAACTGTTTCTTAAAAATGTACTCAATTCTTTAAACTCATAATTGTTTACTGACAGTTTATTATTATTTATTTGTTTTTTATCATAAATACATTTCTTAATCTTTAAAAAAAATCTAATAAAATTCTAAAATTTGACTTAATTATTGGATTTTAATGATAAAACATATAATACAAGATAAAACATATAATACATTTTACAATAAATTATGGAATATGGTACAATGAAATCAATTCGTATCATACATAAATACCATTAAATAAAAAAATAGTCCCTTTAATTTTCAGATAGCCTGCCTGAATCTCCGATAATCTGATTTTCAAGGTTATTTAGGGCAATTATATGCTATTTAGGTATCTGTGGTTATCTTGCTGGTATAAATACAGTGGTAAAAGTCAGATTGAGTGGACTTAGCCGCATCCTGCTCTTTGAAACGAACACGACTAGAGTTTTGTTATTCGGGTTTTGAAGTTTTTCCGCCACGTGCTGACTAGCTAGTGTCCATTTTGAGCTGCTGCTTTGGAGTTGAATCCTCGACTAAGAGCTTTGATGGCGTGGTAAGGAGCCGAATTTCGGACTTAAAATAAATAGAATTTGGAATCCACGGGATTCTATCTATATTGCCAATGCAATATTTAAACTGACATTCTTTAGTGTTATAAGTGACAGCTTTGGCGCTAGCTACAGTATTTTTATGTTCTGGGAAGAACCTTTCTAGTGCAGCCTTTTTAGTTGCGTTCGTAAATATATAAATACGTAGCACCTATAGTCAAAGTCTAGTCCATCTGTCTGTCTTCATATAACAGCGCAAAAATTACCCAACCAAATGGTTTGAAATTTAATATATATATATATAATCGTTGCAGAACTTTGTCGAATCATTTCAAATTTTATGAAAATCAAACCAAAAAGTTTTCTTCATTCTATTATATCCTACCATACGTAATTAATTCAACGATATCCTATGATTGGATATCATGGCTAGTTTGCCATCATATTTAAGATGGAGACATTATTCCCGTATTAATGAATTTAAAAACCGAATTTGTATACCAAAACTGTTTAATTATAGCAATCATATAATCGACCGACAGCTTGTTGGATAGATGTTTCCGGAGAAATATATATTAAATGGAAAAAGAGTCTAAATATGTATTTCAAGCACTGAAATTTTCAAAGCTAGGCTTAAGTTTCCCATTGGATTTTTCAGTAAATGTCAACAAAAGATAAAATGTTGCCAACTTAAAATGTACTTATTTTATTACGAAAATTACATGTCATAATAACAGACGCTATAAATATTTATAAAACTAGTTATAGTACGAACGCGCACCTCATTTGCCACGTTTGACGTACAATTTCCAACTTGTTTTATGTAATTTAGTGATTAAATTTAGTGAATTTATCGAGAATAGCATTCCCTCACTTGTGTGAACACATTCAATCTTATAATTGGATCACAAGAAAGTTTAATTCTGCTCGCTCCTCTACTACCTCACCTTTTAATTACTTTTAAATAAATCACTGTTATCGTTTAATCTCTGTGTATGGCTACCGTCTTAGTTGATAGTGCCGACGAATCCGCAACAAATATCTATTTCCGACTAAGTTATGGGGAATAGTAAAGTGAAGTTTTCTGCACCATACTAAAGTGATTGTGTAAATAGACTTAGAATCTGCTTATTAGTTGACAGATAACTAATAAATACATTTTTATAGCCTTGATTATATTCTATGAGCGTAAAAATTAAAATAAAAAAAAATCTTAAAACTCGCATCAAATGAGAAAATATTATATTCACACTGGAGTTGCATAAACGCAATGGTGTAACAGTGCCTCCAAAGTGCAATACTATTTTTTTATTATTATTTTTAAATACTCATGCAGATCAATATTAAAGAAAGCTTCATAAAATATGATCGTGAGATCATTTTTGACTGATTACACTTCTTTTTTATCCCTTTAAAACTCACATTACGACTGATGTCGTCCAATAAATCACCTTCTTTATGCTAAATTTGAAGATGCACTTTCTAAATATTGGAAAAGAAGAAAAAACGAGAACTAAAAGGCGAAAACACCTCAAAAGCCATTAATCGTTCAAATTGCCGAAGAGTCCGACAATTTCTTAAAGAGAAAAAGTAATCGATCAAGTTAAAAATTGAACTTTGAAGTACAACAATAGCTGCCAATAAAGTGGGCAGGAGAGTTTTGTCAGATCTTTTTACATGTTTGTAGAAAATTGAAATTTTAATGGGATGATCGATACTGAAAATTAGTTAATGGAGTCCGATGTAACAAAGTGATATTTTAAAGAAAAAATGTCCCATTTTAAAATAATCGAAAGTAAGGACGGTTTAAATTTACAAAACTTGGAAAAGGGGAAGATTTAGTTTTATTTATTTGAATGTAATTTTAATATAAAATGTCTGCATTTAGATTTTTAACAGACTTCCAACGCTTGAGGTTATACATTTCGTTTGTTTGTGTGTATGAACGTATATATATATATATATATATATATATATATGTGTGTGAGAGAGAGAGAGAGAGAGAGAGAGAGAGAGAAGATAAGCGACATCTAAATTTTGTACCACAATTCAATGAATTATAAGTTGCCCAAGCTGTAAAATTCGCGATTGACGAGTTCATTCATGAGGTAGAATAAAAGAGTTCTTAAGATTTTAATCGAAGGACCTTTTTGGTTTTCAAAGTAAGGCTTAACTATCTGGCCATATTTGAAGAGAGAAAGCATAAGTGCTTCTGTATGGGACTTTAGTTGTATGGGGAAACTGTACAAGTATTACATTCCTATGTATTTCAGATCTTATTAAATGTCTGTTAATGCCTTTGTACTCAAAGTGTGACATACATTGTGACCGTTCATCATGGTTGAAATATTATTTAAATTAATCCACCAATAATTTGGGGGCTAGGCCGGGATCTGAATAAAAGGATACTTACAATCGAAATATATATAAAACTTTGAAATACGTTTAAATTGAAAAAAACGTTAAAATGAACTTGGTTATTTAACCTGTTGAAATGAGAGAATAACTAGATAAGAACATATAGAATCCGATCTACTATTCCCGCATATGTGAGCAAATGGCGATATATTTATTTCATTGTAACGCAAGTAAATTAGACAATGTCGTATTTGAATAAAGCTACAGTTATTAATCTTACGTGGGGCTTTGGGACTGGTTTCTCAAAATCAAACAATCGATTTATTAAAGTTGATAACAGAGTCCTGGGATTATGGAGTAAATTTCATTAAAATGTGGCTTGAAATGTTATTGCTACTGAAAGAGAAGAAAGAAAACAAGTAGAAGCAGAAAGAAGGAAAGAAGCAGAAAAAAAGAAGGCTAGGAGAAGCGAAGTTAGAGATATAGATTGTGAATTAAAAACGTTAAACCTCTAAGAACCTTAACAGTTCAAGCGACGGTCCCTAATTCAGGTAAGCAACAAGATTTGTTCAAACTAATGACCATTTCGATGGAAAGATCGATATTAGTGTATATTTGGCTTTATTTGAGAGGCAGATTTCTAGAATGGATATCATTTTAACAGTTGAAAATTGGACATTAAAAGGATGATTAATATGGCCCAGAGTCTGGATTAGAAAGAAACCAAATAAAGGTTTTTTCTGTATTAATTCTTTTCCATGTCAGAGATGTAAAATCTCACAAAGAGGCGGTATTTGAAACGACCTTATAACTCCTTCCTTTCTTTCAAGATATTCCTTTGAGTTTTCTTGGGTGGAGGTTCTGATTGCAGGTTGTAATTCTATCAGAAAAAACTAATAAATAATTACATTTTGACCGACACTTGTAATGTGGAAATACACACATTGCCATAAAAATTTGCGCACCAAGAAAAAGACGTCCAAATGAAACGAAATTTTACACACGTAAGTACTATTGTGATATAAGTAAGTGATTAGAAAACCAAAGAAAAAGGATCATTTATTGCAGAAAAAAATACAAATGAATTACAAGTTTTATACTACAAGGAGAACGAAGTTCAACGCCCTCTAGTGGCATTACGCAATGCGCAATCACGCTGCATTTCTAGTCATTTGCATATCTGCCTGATATGTACCTTCATGCCAAGTTTCGTTTCAGGAATTTTAGTACTCTCTTGGACCCCCTCTAACGCAAATGCACGATGCGATACGAGTAGGCATTGAGACATACATGTTCCATATGATGTCCTGAGACATCTCGTTCCACAGTTGCTGTAAACGCGCCTCGAGTTCAACCAAACTCGTAGGGTGTCCAACTTGCCGTCTCAAATGATCCCAGATATGCTCGATTGATGACAAATCTGGGGATCCAGCAGGCCATGGAAGGGTGGTAATGTGGCGGAGGAAGGCTTGTGACATCCTTGCTGTGTGTGGCCGAGCATCGTCTTGCTGAATAATTTCTCCTGGGAGCCCTGTCACGAGTGGCAACACATGTGGCTGAAGGATGTCCTGGACGTACCGCTGGGCTGTCTTTGTGCCAAGGATCAATATTAGGGGTGACCGTGTATCGTAAGCAATGGCACCTCATACCACCACACCAGCTGTGGGAGTGGTGTGTCGCTGTAAAGCAAAAGCAGGATTGAGGCGTTCACCACGGGGCCTCCACACACGAACACTATTGTCATCGCTGCTCAAATTGAATCTAGACTCGTCGCTGAAGACGACCTGGTTCCAGTCCGTTGCAGTCCAATCCCGTCGTGCGCGACACTACTCCAAACGGAGGGGTGGGTGGGTGGGTGTCATTGACAGCACACGTAATGGGCGCCGCGATTCAAGATGTCCTTCAGTCAGGCGCCTTGCGATGTTTCGGGAAGACACAAGGGTCCGTAGTGAAGGTGCTGCCTGTGTCTGGATAGCGGCCAATGAGGCAGTTGGCTCTACGCGTTCGTTTCGTATGATGTGAGGTTCTTCTCGACGACTGGTCTGTCGAGGGCGTCCCGAGCCTGCTCGCCGTGTAAATGACGTCTCTTCAGTCCACTGGTCCCAACACATCCTCACAGTAAAATCAGAACGGCCTACTTGACGAGCTACTCGCCGAGCTGACCACTCAGCTTCCATCATTCCGAGGATTCTTCCCCACTCGAACTCTGACAGCTGCTCATATTGTCTTCGATGACTGCGTAACGGCATGTCTAACTCAGCGTTTCGTTTACAAAAGAAAAGGTACACTCAGACAAGTTCTGCTTACCAGTTTTATACTCCAAGGAGGACGAAGTTCAACGCCCTCTAGTGGCATTACGCAATGCGCAATCACGCTGCATTTCTAGTCATTTGCTTATCTGCCTGATATGTACCTTCATGCCAAGTTTCGTTACGATCCCACAATTATTTCTTGGTGCGCAAATTTTTATGGCAATGAGTGTATTATCGCTGAGAAAGACCACTGTTCGATAAGAAATGAATGACTTTCATAACTTTACCCTACTTTTCGCCGAAAATCCCATTAAAATTAACAAATGTTTTTTGTTCGTATTAACCGCGATTCTGCTTTCAAAGCATGTGAAAATTTCAATATAGTTTAAATGATGAGCCCTTCTTAACGTGCAGATTGCTCGTGCCAACCGTGTCATCGCTTTAGCCGTGCTTGTATTAAACGAGTTCGACTGTATGTACAAGTTTCAGTAATGGTTAGTGCATGTAATTTTAGTTTGCTGTTAATATTTAGAATTTAATCTTCAACCGAAAAACCTTTTGAGCTATAGAAACTAATATATATATATATATATATATATATATATATATATATATATATATATATATATATATATATTTCTTTTCATGTTTTCTTTTAGAAAATGTAATATTTTGTGTTGTAATGTTTTTCATCTAACTCATTTTAAACGAGTTTAGAAGAAAAAAATAAACACAGCATTTGCTTTTACAAAATGAAAACAGCTGCACCCCATAATTCAATTAAGTAAAAAAACCTTACAAACTAAAGTTCTCCCTTCTAAAGTAAATAACGGATTCAATCAAATTTTATCTCGAATGCCCGCATTTCGAATATAGAATGTTCTGTGGTTTGATCACACGATATATTTTTTTTGTTTGTTTAATTTAAAACAAAACTATAATCTGGAATACTTTCATCTTTAAAAATATTGAATACATCACAAATAAAACATAGGTGTTTACAAAGGGGGATTTTAACAATTTATGTTTCCATCTCCGAAATACAGAAATCTAATGCAAATAAAGAAACCAGGTAAAGATGTGGTTGAAAAGCATGAGCTATAAATCGGAAGTTTTGGTAACCATATCAGTTTGCAATTAATTTTGAATTTTATGGTGCAGAGAGGTTAACTTAACATCACAGAGTATATGTACCTTTTTACGCGCAAGTGAACATTATAATTATCTTCATAGAATCATCTCTTCCGCTACCTCGAACACACACATCTATTTATGTGTTTATATATGTGAATGTCCATTTCAGAAATACAGACAATCTTAAAACACATAAATTTTAGATGAATATCGATGTATATTTATAAAATGAGCCGCGAAAAAAAAATCTTCACAATCATCATGAATACAAATAATAAACCTTATACCATTAAAAAACTTTTTTACTGCAAAACTCTGCTTTAATATTTTTTTCACAGAATTGTTCTTTTAAAATCTGCATACACTAAGAACTTTTTATTTTTCTTCAAAACCAGTATATACCAAAACCATTATCAAAACCTTCATAAATGTGAATTGTATATTTATACATTGACAGAGTCTTCGTGAACTCAGAATATTGGTTGGAAGGTACAAATGCATGGATGGGGCCCCTGCTTTACATTATTGTAGCAAATAAATGTTCATTGTTACAACACGTTTTATAGAAAAAAATAACATGCCGGGGAATTACATTTTAATAAATCATCCAAAATCAAAAATTTTAGTTGGTTTCCAAATAATTCTTCTGTTAAAGTAAATTTTATATATTTTTTAATGGATCACAATCTAGAAGTATACGATATGTAGAATCAACGACATATATATTTAATCTAAGAAAAAATGGTATCGCATCTCGTGACATTTAGCGTTACTTTTGCATTTCGCATAAATGACGGACACATCTTACCTTTATAATTTAGGTATGTATAACGCAGTCTTAGATGTTTTTTGTTTTTAAGTAATTAAAAAAATACATTAAATACGTGGTTGTTTCCTAAACTAGTTTGGAGTGCTAAGTTTAAGAATACGATTTTTATCTCCCCTAAAATTGTCTTTAAAATAATCAAAGCATTAAGTTGGGAATTATATATACGATCAGTTGCAAAAACACCCCTTCATTATATATGTTCTCTTCCATAAATATTTTATAGATTTTTTTAATTACAATATAGCAGTATCAATGTATAAATTTTATTGACAATATTCTTCATAAGTTCTCTTAATTCGTATGAATAAAACGATTATTAATTTTAAGAGAAGAAAAAAAATGGTAAGTAACCACGATATAAAAGAACTACCACCATTATTTTAAATATATTATTTGTATCGGAGTAAAATTCAACAAAGAAGCTTTTGTAAATCTTTAAAATAAATTCCAAGCTTATGTGTGCTTTTCTGTTTTTAAAGATTTTAAACTCTAATAGATATATCGATACTTAAATATAGCTTATGAGATTTCACTTAGTCATTTTCATTTTAAAACATTCTTTAAGCTAAAACAAATCTGATTTTCATTTATTCTCCTGAAAATGCAAACCCAGAAATCCTTTTTTGTCTTTAAAATACAAATTTTGATTTCTTTTCTACGTTTAATACGCGTGCATTAATGACTTTCATGAATGTTTTTTTTAAACTTTTTTTTCAGTTGTAGAATCACTATTTCTTGTTACTTTCCACAACGCTTAAGACATTTCAGATTATGTCTGTAAATTTGGTTTCATATAGATAATATAAAAATAATAGGATATGTAACAATTTCAAAATAATAAAATTAAAATATTAAACCTTAATTCAGATTTTCATTTCCAGGTATAAATGCAATAAGATAACCACCCACCCTTCTTTTTTTAAAATTATACTTTATCTATCCACAGCAGGATTAAGAAAATACTATATTTGTTTTTATAAAATTAAAATAGCTGCAATCCTTAATTCAATTAGAAACAGTTCCCCCTTCAACAGTAAATAACGAATTTTCAATCAAATAGATTTACCCCGACACGAACTTCTGCATGCTGGAGTTCGTAGCTTGACAAATTGGCTTTATAATATTACTAATCATGTTTAGACCGTTTCGTTTTAAATTTTGTTCTCAATTCGTTAAAAAGTATTCAATATGCCATGAAAAAAAACTATAACGATAGTTTAATTGTTACTTACCCATCATACGTAGTATAGGGTAAGTCTTGTAATCGTTTTGAAAATCAAAAAAAAAAAAATTGACGGATTTATACGTTTCAGGCACTGGAGATTCAGAAAAACATTTTTAGAAAAAAAAATTGCCGTCCGTCTGTCTGTCTGTAAACGCTCTATCTCCCGAACAAATTGAGATAGAGACTTGAAATTTGGTATGTACTTAGTATGTAATAATGGGAAGATGCTTATTGAATTTCAGTAACCTCGATTATCCGGAACTATTATTTTCGGACTCTCAAAATATTAGTTTTGATAAAAGGTATATAAAAATTTTCAATTTTTTTTATTTTAAGGAGTGAATATAAAAGACAATAAAAAAAAACATAAACTTCGCATAAAGATTGAAGTCGATCGGATAATTAGTTGCCGAGATATTTTTTATCCTATTTTCCCCTCTCTTCGACTTTTCATGACTCTGTATTTCATTCAAATTTCAATTAAAAGATATTTTAATTGGAAATGAGACGCTTAATCCAACGTATTAAACCGTTAGTTAATATGATTATCAATTTTGGAGTTATAGAGAATTTATTGTTTATGACGTCATCAAGCCATGATTTTATTCAAATTGCAATGCACTTTATAAATAGTTTACACATGTTTTATTTTCATATTTTATATTATGCATATCCATGATGGGTAAGTATTAGGGTGGCCCCCAACGACTAGTTTTTCCTTTTCCTCGAAAAAAGCTACAGAAATTTTATTATTTAAATCTTTAAAATTACGAAACCTTTATTTTTTTTTCTATACTTTGAAACTTTTTTTTTCAAGTGGGAATTTTTTACACAATACTCCATTATTCTGACTTTTCATATTCTGTCTGTTCTGAAATAAATATAAATTAAACTAGTCGAATGTGCCAATCCCAAAACTTTCTTCTATCTCAGTCATGTTAATACTTCAAAATTCGCTATCACATCGCCAATAAAATCAATATTTTTCGTCATTCTGTTGTACGTCAGCTGCTTGCGAATCGTCGGGTTACAGGGATGAGAACAACCGATGTATACTAAACTACGAAAAGTCCTTCTGGCCTGAACCGACAGGAACAGATAGCCTCCCTACTCCTTGGTTTTACGATTTTAGATAATTTTACTGGAAAACACGAAGCTCAAATGCGTGGAACATAAATAAAGAAGATTCAATCCCAGTTTTCGTCAACATTGAATTTGAATGAGGATATCGCCAAATTAGTCCTCTGCAGCCAAGTTGGCTTCATTTATGGTAACTTATGTTGGTCGCCAAATTTGGTGAAATTCCGCCAACTGTCGCCAAGTTTGGCGAGAATTCGACGTTGGCGAATATAAATATATAGTGATAAGCATGTAATAGGATGAATGGTTACAACAATGAAAGAAAATTTGCCGAAATCATGTTAACTAAAACTCATAAATTAAACCCGTTTATGGATGAAATTCCGCTGTCTTGTTTGAAAATGTCAGCCACCCTAAAATTTCAAACAGCTATATGTCAGCTATTTTTCAAGATAGAGGCAAAACAAAAATTGCTCCGGATTCTCCGGATCAAGGCCGAACATTTAACATAAATAAGTTCTAGGATTTCTAATTTTTTTGAATTTGCACATTTTTTGAATTTGAAATCTTTAAATGGCTAACACAGCGCCCCCTTTCGTCGAAATATCCCCAAATTCTAATAGAACCTGCTTGCCATAGCCAAAAACCTAGAAAAAAAATGTGGTTCAATTTGAAGCATAACTTCATACACTTTTAGATGGTACAATAGTGAAAATGGAACAAAAATATCGATCACAGCGCCCCCTTTCGTCGAAATATCCCCAAATTCTGATAGAACTTGCTTGCCATAGCCAAAAACCTAGAAAAAAAATGTGGTTCAATTTGAAGCATAACTTCATATACTATTAGATGGTACAATAGTGAAAATGGAACAAAAATATCGATCACAGCGCCCCCTTTCGTCGAAATATCCCCAAATTCTGATAGAACCTGCTTGCCATAGCCAAAAACCTAGAAAAAAATGTGGTTCACTTTGAAGAATAACTTCATACACTTTTAGATGGTACAATGAAGACGGACAGACGCACATTTTGTAAAAACATGTTTTTCGGAATCTCTGACCCCTAAAACGTGTAAATCCGTCAAAAACCGGAAGTCGAAAAAAATTTCGATTACAATACTTTCTTCTATTATAGATAGAAGAAAGTAATAAGAAAGAGAAATTTTAAAATAAGAAACCTTAAGGTCTGATTTTCATTTCTTCTTAACCTTACAAACAAAAATTTTCTAACTTTCTTTAATTGTGATATAGTTTAGCAAGCCATGAAATAATTAATCTTTAAAAAAAATTGCTTTCACAAAATGAAAACAGCTGCAACGCATAATTCAATTAAAAACAGAAAACCCACACACTAAAGTTCAGCCTTCTAAAGTAAATAACAAATTTTCAATCAAATTTTCTTTTTGAATCTCTGTCTAGATAAGGAAAGACAATTTTGTGGTTGCATTTCTCTATAATTTTTTTGTTCAAGTTTAAACTGTTAGATTATAAAGTCAAACACTAACTCGTTCAAACAGTTTTAAATAATCCATGGAAAAAACTAACCACAGTATTAAAAATGCTTTTTTCCTCGTAATTCTGTAGATTTTGTTTTTCTTTAAAATGGAGAAATCGATTTTTGCTATTTTCAAAACACATATTAATGATTAGCATGATCATTATGTTAAAGAAAAACCCTTTTTTAAGTGTGATTATTTTCCACAGCATTGTATTCTTTCCAGATTTTGTCTTCTGCATATTTGATTTTGCATAAATAACGCCAGAAAATTACAAATTTTACACTTGAATAATCATAAATTAATATGCCAAATGATTGTTGTATAAAAATTGTTAGGCAGTGTAATAATCAATAAGAATGATGAAATATGAAAATAAAGCTTGTGTTCACAATATTTTTCTTAATTTATTTGATTTGGTTTTCATTAAAATGACTAATAAAAAAAAAGGACAAAATCATTTACTTTAGGAATCATTTACTTTTAGGGGAGGAGTGTCGAAATTCCGTTCGGAAAGAGGTTTGTTTAGAACAGAATGCGCCCCGAAAATGTCTATTTTTATCGAAACCGCAAAAGAAACTTACCTATTTCCGGGTAACGCCAAGCGGGTCAGCTCGTTGACCAAAAAAAGCAAAACTTAGCCAAGATATAGCCAATAAAAACAATGTTGCTCTGAATGTCCTTTTGATACTGGAGTACCATATAGGATTCGGGATCATCTAGAAACAATTCTTTAAGATGAAAATATTGTATACAATAGCATTTCATAAAAAAGAAGAAAAACAATTTTAATTTCGTTACCATCTGCACAATACAAACACGGAAATTTATTTTCTAACGCATTTGAAATTGTGATAATTCAGCTTTTACTAACAGGTTCAATCTTCTAAGAAAACGCTACATTTACTTTCACAAAATGAAAGAAAATTCCCCCCAAAATTCAATTAGAAATAGCAAACCTACACGCTAAATTTTTTCCTTCTAAAGTAAATAACGGATTCAATCAAAGTTCTACATTCCGTAATGGAACGGTTCAGTGGTTAGATTTATTAATCTCCATATTTTTCAATTTAAAACAGTTGGAATATAAACTCAAACACGATTTTTTTTATTGAAAAAAATATTAAATTTGACATATTTCAGCAGTAACACAAGTCTGTGGGAAATTATTTTTCTTTAAAATGAATAGTGTTTATTATTTTTTTTAAAGATATTTCATAAAAAAGCTTATATTTGCGGTATTTGTATATGTGTGTGTATGTCCGTAATTTTCTCAACTACTAAACGTATTTGAATATACCCTTTATGCACAATTATAGTAAACCAGAAAAGAAGATATACTAAAAATAGTCAAAATCGCGTCTAGATTTTCGTCGGTACATATAAAAATTTTAATACATGATTGTATGTTCGTGTCAAACGTGAGCGAAGCTGGCAACTAGAGTGCTTTTACAAATAAGAAAATGGCTACATACAAGCAATAAAGTTTGGTTCGTCGAGAATAATTTGGACAAGCACTTTGCGAACATGCCATTATCTTGCACATCGCTCGATTGTCGTACTTTTTGCTGACTTGTCTCACTCGTTTAATCAAACTTCTTCAAGCGAGTATTGCCAAGATCTGGAATATGGGTTGCGATAGTTTGTACAGAAACTCCCAATAGGAGCATGCGACTTTCGTGTATGTCGCATTCACTTACTTATAAAAGCACTTTACTGTCAACAGCACAAATTTAATTGGATGTGGATAACAATAAAAGATTGTCACAAAAAAAAAACAGTCTCTTCTGCAAATGAATTATCTCTAAAATAGTTGATCAATTATCGCTAAAATAGTTGATCAATTATCGCTAAAATAGTTGATCAATTATCGCTAAAATAGTTGATCAATTATCGCTAAAATAGTTGATCAATTATCGCTAAAATAGTTGATCAATTATCGCTAAAATAGTTGATCAATTATCGCTAAAATTTCAAGGGCCAATTAAATTTGCGCTATTGACAGTAAAGTGATTTTATAAAGTGAATGTGACATACATGAAGGTCGCATGCTCATATTGGGAGTTTCTCTCCAAAGTACGACAATCCATATTCCACATCTTGCATACAGTGTTGCTAGTTTATTAATTATTGCTATATAATAGCTACAAGTAAATTTGTGGGAGGAGCTACTGTCATCTTTTGAAGATGAGGGCTAACCGGAGCGTAGCCTCCATTTAATTTGGAATTCGATCTTCTACAAACATCCATGTCTGAGTCTGAATTCGATGGCACTTTTTGTTCAGTAATCAGCGTCCTAACCACCTGGCCGCTAACTGCAAGGAAAAAAATAGTTGTTTTAACACTTTTATAAGAATTCAGTGGTTGTCGTAAAAACCATGCCTTATTTTATTATAGCAATTCACATGTTGTTGCAAAACATTTCCGTTCCAATACATTAATTTGGCGTGGGCCCTGATTATTGAAAATTCACCTTTTTGATTGACGAAAGAGAGATAGAAAGCGCAATCTAGTAAATAAAATGTATAATTATATATATATATATATATATATTAAGATATCGCAACAGAAAAAAAGCTTTATTAAAACTATATATTCAAGATTTCCAAATTATGTTGTCAACACAATCATTTTTAATTAAATTATAAAATGGTACTTAAATATATATATATTACACTCTTTACTGTTTAATTTGTATTTTCTACTTTTTATCGTTTAAATTACTTCATTGTTGTAGTTTCACAGTCCACTGTCATATTTTGACGAGAGTGGTTTGACGCATAATTAATTCTATTGTTTTTCTAATTCGTAAATAGATGTTATACATAAAGAATAATTGTCGATTTAAAATCTGTACCAGGCAAAATGCTTTAAAAAATTAACTTATGAAACTTATAATTAAGTTCTAAAAATATGAAAATGTTCTAATAATCGTCAGAAACATACCTGTGTACATTTTTTTTTATAGTTGAAACATATCAGGAAGAGAGGGGGAAATCGATTAAAAAATTCAATCTTTAAATACAAAAAACAAGGTTTGTTAAATAAAAGAAAAACACACAAAAAAACAGGAAATATTAATACCATAACAGTTTTTCCACATTTGCATGAAAGTCGTGGATTAAGAAACAGTCTCTGGAATTTGATTTCACGTTTTATTTACAAATTGTTCATACATAATATTCATTTCTGGAAAAAAAATGCACAAAACATTCTACCATGCACAGTTGGAACACAAATGGGGAATTTCTATCAGATTGGTAAATTATTAAATTTATTTAAAAAATGGAATAGTGGACTATACAATAGTGTTTGTATTGCATAAAAAAGTCCATTAGCAGCGAACTAAGTTCTAAGCAGATCGCCGAGGTTTTGTTCCAGAAATGAATATTATACAGGATGGTTATAATATAAGTATCTATTTGGAGCTGGCTGTAGCTTGAATGAATAACCTGAATGAAACCAAAATCGGTACACTTACTATTCGAAAAGGGAGAAGATGAATGGAACAATAAAAAATAGCTTCAATAATCGCCAACAGATGGCGCTACGGGGACTGTCGGTGTAAACACCATTGTGTACTGTGGAGATATCGCAAACCTCAATGACTTAAAAGACCGCATATCACAACATTTGGGAAACATCACTCCTGATGCTTTACATTTCGCAGTTGAGCACGTCTTGCACCGCCTGGATTATGTCTTCCTGCAAAATGAGCATGTGGAACCTGCACTTGATCGGCACCGTCATTCAAAAACGTAACCACATTGTGACACTTTCCAATAAATTAGGTTTGTCATCCGGTTTTACGCCTTACGTTTTGTTCTTGTACTACACATTACATTTCACACTCAAAAGCGCCATCTCTGGGCGATTATTGCAATTATTTTTTATTATTTCATTCTTCTTCCCTCTTCTCGAATAGTAAATGTACCGATTTTGGTTTCATTCGGGCTATTCCTTCAAGACAGCTTCAAATAGAGATACTTATATTATAACCACCCGGTACATAAACAATATTTAAATAAAACGTGAAAGTGAATTCCAATGACTGTTTCTTAACCCACGACTTTCTTGAAAATGTGCCAAAAACTCTTAATAAATATTGCCCGTCTTCCCTTTTTCTTTAACTAAACTTGGTTTTTGTATGTAAAGATGAAACTTTGTAATTGATTTTTCACTCTCTTCCTGATATGCTAGAATTATAAATCTTATGTACACATGTGTGTTTCCGATGATAATTGCAATGTTTTAATATTTTCATAACTTAATTATAAATTAATAAATTAATTTGAAATATTAATAAAATGTGAAATACAATTAATGTTCAATAGTTTTGTAAATTAAATTTTCAACTCTGTTAATCATTATGACTTTCCTGGCTTTCATCCTCTATTTTTATAAAAACTTTAGGCGATAGAGTTAAAAACTCGGCATTACTGGATTCGATGTACTGAAAAATATTAGAAACACCTAAAACGGTGTAGAAAGAAAAATAAATCGCATTATTACATAAACCATTATAATCGGCCGTTTACAAAAGTTTGTTTTTCAGGTAATGGCATAACAGGTTTTATATTTTCATGTTTAAAATGAAAGAATCCATGTATGTATGTTTAGAAAACACGCTTACGGTCGGAAAAAGGAATAAATACATAATCCCCTTTATCTTCGTATACATTTTATTTAGCCTAACAACGATTTCTTTTTATGTCTGTGATGTTTTAGGAAATGCCTTATAATTTTCTCAGATAGTTTAACGTTAATCATTTACGATATAAATGTTGATTATTTTTCTTTTAAAGTGTTATTTTCGCGTTCGAACTATTTTATTTAATCTTACACTTACTCTTCTATATCACAATAAAAATATTTGAAAGCATTTCGTTTTATGAAGAGAGTATTTTTAGAGAGTATGGAATTTTTCACTTTAATCATTTAGAAAATAGAGATTTATTATTGTTCTTCTATAAATAGTATTTTGACGTTTAAAACTATTTCTTTAATCATTTTTGTTTCGAAATTAGAGTAAAATATTTGAAAACAGTATTTTATGAAGAGTGTTATTTAAGGATAAATAACTTTGAAATAATAAAAAATAAAGTTTAAATGTCTGATCTTTCAAATCTTCGCTAATAAGATTTAAAAAATAGAAATAAAAATCGAAATTAGAGTAAAATATTTGAAAAGAGTATATTTAATGAAGAGAGTGTTATTTAAGGGTAAATAACTTTGAAATAACAAAAAATAAAGTTTAAATGTCTAATCTTTAAAACCTTTGCTAATAAGATATTCACCACAACTTGTTAGCATTTTGTTATTCCTCATTTTGTTATTTTTGCAACATGGTGCTATCTGACTTTCCGAATTTACATTTTCTTTTAAAGAAAGTTTGCTTTTAAGCGTTCGCTAATGAGCAAATTCACTGCAAATTCTTTGTCTTATAATACAGTTCGCCTCAAAAAGGTTGAAGCGTCCTACACTAAATATTAACAACTTGTTAGCGTTAACTATATCAAAACACTAGAAACTTGTAAACGTTTTATTATTGCTTTGTAACGTTTTGTATTTGTTATTGCTGCAACATAATGATATCCGACTTTCTGAATTGTTATTTTTAAAAGAAAGTTTGCTTTTTAAGCGTTCGCTAATGAGAAAATTCACTGGAACTGTTTTGTCTTACAATATAGATTGCCTCAAAAAGGTTGAAACACCCTTGACGTTTTACCTGTTGGAGATACGTAAGCAAAGTATTAAGTGCATATATGACCCCGCCCATTTCCGTTAAAAGAAATGCAGTTGTTTTTTGTCAAAATAAAATAAAGATTTAGCCATATCCTGTCAGAAGCTACAACATTTATCCATCTGTCAGGTAACAAATGGATTATGCAATGGAAGATGTATTTATTTATTTAGAAGCAATCCAATCATCAAGTTAATTTTCGATTTCTATAAAATAACTACAACGCTCTTAGGAATTGTTGTTCTGGATAGAACGAAGCAAATGGTAATCTGAAGATAAAACATCTGGCGAATTTATCGTATTGGACAATATATCCCAGGGAAGTGCTTCTACACTTTTCTTGACTAGTTTTGTCCCATTTTGGTAAACATTTTCCTGTTGAAAAACAATGTTATAGTATTTTTCGGCGTATTCTGAAAGTTTTTGTTGCAATGTTTTGTTAAAATTCGTTAATACTTGCTTTCAACGCTGACATTGATTGTCCGATCCAATTAAACAGTTCATAGTACACTGCACCAGTTTCGTCCTACAAGATGCTCTCCCACTCGTTATAAGAACAGTAAAAAAAAAATCTAAATAAGACTTCATTGGAGTGTTGCCTCAACCGCTATAGTCACCGGATTTTGATCATTCAGATTAACACTTGTTTCACTCCATGAAGAGCACTAGTGTTGAAGAGTGCGTCAGTTCTTTCGCAGAAATAAAAAATTTAGCTTCCTGACTGTATTGCTTCAAAATAACCAAACTTAAATTGCAGTCTGACTTGGGGCCTGACAGATGGATGAATAATGTAGCTTCATGATTGAAAATTTGATTTCATTCAGACCAGAAAAAAATCAAAATTATTCAAAATAAAGCATGATAAAATATTATGCAAAAGAAATAGTTTTCTCATTAGTTTTTCAAATGCTACACATTCGTAACTTTTTATACAAATCACGTTCACAAAATTTCTCAATTACAAAATTTTAGATTTTCCTGCAACAAGATCATTAAAAGAAACTGCATATACAAAATTAAAATTATTTGAATAAAAATGGATACGAAAAAATTTATTTTATCCATTTATTGTACCATATTTAAAATTCAATTTCATGTGTGAAAAAAATAATCTTATAGAAATTAACAATGGCGTTCTTTAAATAGAAAACCTGTCAACAAGTGGGTGAAAAATTGAATCAAATACTTTTAAGCAATACAAAATCAAAAATCATGTTAAGAGACAAATGTAGCTTTAACTACTAAACATAATTAAAAAAGGGAAATTTTCAAAGCATTTTCTTTCAAATTCAATGCATAACTGAGCTCTTCTAAAATATTTCTGTAAATCGTTTACAGCTCTGCTCCAGAAATATTGTTGCAAGCATATATTATCTTTTTTTTTTTTTTTTTTTTTTTTTTTTTTTTTTTTTTTTTTTAAGGTCAACTGCATATGGGCGATTTTCTAATAACTGGGTAATTTGTGTCCCTCGGGGTTATATACAGTATTTTGTAATTTATACATTTTTTTTTTAGAAAATACATTTTGTAATGTCTTTCTACAATTTCAATAATAACAAAAATCAAGGACATAAATATAATGAAAAACGGATAAAATGTTCCACACGCGACACTTACATAAATACCTGAAACTATTGACTTATAAGTTGTTAAAACATATACTATGTATTAAAAATAACAAAAATCCCTAGATTTTGAGTTTAGCATTGTTTTTTTAATTTGAGGATACGAATAGCATTGTTAAAACAGCACTAATCTTTAGAAAAGCTGTCCCATACGTGACATGAAATGCCCCAATATATAATACATTGAAAGAAAATTATTTTTTAGACATTTTTCTACCCAAAATAAAAAAATTTATTTGAAACTGTAAAAGTAAAAGATTTTTATTCAAAATTTAAAATAATTTTATATTATTCTGTTCCAGAGAATGTTGTCCCCTACTTTTTATGGCACTGTTGTCCCTTTGTATAAAACTGTTCATGTGACTACCAGGAGGCCAGATAAAATTTGGGGAACAGCTGCATTTAGTAGAAGCAGCAATCTGGATTGCTGAGAAAATCATATAGGGTATAATTTTCTGGACTTTAAAAGAAGCTACAAGCTAAAAAAGTGATAGAAAGATAATATATTTATTACTTCTCACTACTGTCCCGTACTTAAATTTCCCTTATTATTTTTTATTTGTTTATGATTTTGTCATGATATAACATACTTTTGCCTGATTCAAAATATCATATTATAATCTTACTGAGATTGACTTACCGCACAGAAGCAAGTTTCCTAAATTTGTCATTACTGTCCCTGTTATTTCTGTCATCTTTCAATGAAATTAAATCAGCTAACTTGGAATAAATTTGAAAATGGTAAATTTAAACATAAAATGTACTATATAAGGCTAAATGTTTGAAACAATTCTTTTTACGAATGCCAAAAAATTTGCAAACAAATACTATAAATTGCATTAAAAATTGCTTAAAAAAAAAAAAAAAAGAGAGCAGAATTTACTATATTAATCCCTTTACTAATGTCACAAAATCGCAGCGGAAAAAAAAAACGTTAAGAATCCCATTAAAAATCACTAAACATTCAAAAATCGCAGAGGACAAAATTTCTATATTAGGCTAGTTTCAAACCGAATTCATTTTACGAATATCACAAAAATGGCAGCAGAAAGCGAAAAAAAAAAAAAACCTAAAAATAACTAACAATTCAAAAATCACTATATTCGACTAAAAGTTTAAAACAGAGATCCCTTTCATCAATGTCATAAAATCGTTTCAGAATCCAAAAAAGCTAAAAATCTCTGGAATATCAAACATTACACAGGATAAAATTTACTACATTAGGCTAAAAGTTTGAAACCGAATTCCTTTTACGTAATTACATTTAATTCTTATTCATATTAGTGAGCAATGTCTACGTAATTCGAACAGATGAGGGGGGGACCTGCTCGATTATTGGCTGGTTATTTGTAAAGCACTTGGGTATTTTCTCTTCCAGGTTCCCCTTGCAGTTCCTCGTGCTGCCGGTTGGGACGGGCCAATGGCCGGCCCCAACTGGTAGTACAAGGGTTTTTTCTAGCAGCAGTTTTTTTATTCATTTTATTTTTGACTGTTCGCCTCTTTATTAGGTGCAAATGGACATTGTCCGCACAAGCTACCGGACCCGCTCCAATGGGACAGCCCACGGAGCCATTTTTTTCCAGGTGGGGTACGGTAGAAAGGCGCAGTCCCGTCAGCCCCCGCAGAGTTTTCTTCTGCCTTGCAACTCGGCCCAAAAATTTTCCCCGATGATACGACTTAGCTATTGGCTAATAATATTTTAATTTCAGTGGTTTCAATTATCTAATTAATTGCTTTAATTAGTTTCCCTCAAAATTCTCCCCCCTTTTTCAAGCTAAGTTCAGTACCAACGTTTCGGCACTCAATTGTCCAGCCCCATTCCAACTGTCATGACGAGTACGTGGTGTGCGGCGTCAGATCTCAGAACATTTAAATGTAGGAGTGAACAACACAGAAAAATCCAGACTCAATTGGTTAGCCGACCTGGGTACTTGTCATTGTGGACCGCCCCAATAGGACGATCAGGTGAATTTCGCCCCAATGACCAGGCACTCAAACCCGTCAAACTGGGTCGAATCCCGGTAGGTAGGGGCATGGTCAGTGGTCTCCAAGCACTTGGGTATCAGGAAGCTGGCTATTATAAACGAGGATTGCATGATGATGTCCAAGTATTTCATAAAAATATTTTTTTTTAAATATAGAAAGCTAAATTAGATTTTTTTTAATTGCAATACAATTTTTACAAAATATTGTGTTTGCCGATAATATAATTAAACCATAATAAAAACTTGCACTTCCATTTCTTTTATTATTAATGAGAAATCTCAAAATTTATGTTAATTCCAAATATTAAAATACTTTTTTTTATATTCTTAAGAAATATTTTATAATCAAATGTTAACACTTACTTAAATATTCTAATACTAAAATATCATGATTACATTACTGTTCCTTATAAGACCTTCGTGAAATAATAGTAATAATAATAAAAATCAGATGAAATGATACAGAGGATGAACATTATCACTGAAATCTCAAACAGTTTTATAACAATAACTACTTATCAGTTTTGCGCATGAAATGACAATACAGGGTATATGGTCAGATCTCGAGAACACGCCAGTTCAGCCGATTTCTCCACCAACAGAAATATTACACACTTCCTAGTTCATCGAGTCAGTTATTTCAAGCGTGTGTGTCATTCCATGGATCAAGTCATCCCCACTGTAGCGTTAAAAAGCATTTCTGCACGATAAAAATCAAAGAGTACCTCTAGGAAAACAGTAGAAAACACTTGATGAAAATCAAAGCATCATTATTATCGCCGTTATCCCTCGTTCTTTACAAAGCAAGAATGATCATACAGAAGCAGAATTATTTCAAGCAAGATCACTGGAGCTTGCGCATCAGTTTTCTGGCTGTAAAATTATTCTAACAATGTAGAGAAAACTGTTTTACTTTTCAGGGAGCGTGGCCAAGTTGGAAATAATTAATATTGCGTTCGTTTCGAAAACAATCTTTCCCTGCTTAATGAATCGTAACTAATGCAGTTAGTTTCAAAATTCCACTAGGAGATGTGTTGTGTAATATATTGCACAAATGAGTTTAAAATTAGAATTTTAAAGCGTGCGAAAATCTTTACTAGGAGATTTTGGAGCTAGAGTTTCTTTTAGAAAACTTATATGAAAATAAACATATGTTTATAAATGATATTTCATATAATTCGAATAGTGTACTGAATTACTTCTTTTAAAGAAAGTTTATATGCCATCCATTGTGAATCAGAATACTTTATTCAAATTTATGTCTATTCACTTATATATTTTTTACAACACATATTCCGCGTATTCAACTACTTTTTTGAAAATTAATTGCATATTTATTTTTTAGGTACTTTTATTCACATATTCATGCGTACGCAGATTTTATTACTTATATGATTTTTTCTTTTAAATATAGAATAGGATGGAGGGGGGGGGGGTTGTTGCTGTTGTTTGGTACAATAACTCTAAAATAAAGAAAGCGTAGATAAAAACAGAGAAATATATTTATAAATAAGTAATTATAGTTCATAATATGTAAAAATTATGAGAGAATATAAGTGTCTAAATAGTGAATATAAACAACATAAGTATATCTTTTAAATAAAATAAATTTATAAAATTTAAAAAATAAATTAAAAAAATAAAAGAAATTTATAAAATTTAAAAAATAAATTAAAAAAATAAAAGAAATTTATAAAATTTAAAAAATAAATTTAAAAAATAAAAAATTTATAAAATGATAAATTTCACTAACTAGGATGCTCTTAAACACATTTTAAAGTAGCTGAAAAGTGTTTATGACTGCGGTTCGTCAGGCCGTCTGTTCGTGTTATAACTCTCGTAAATATAATCGGATTGCCCTGATTTTTTTTGTTTTATTGACGTTTACTATAACATGATCCCTATTAAAAATGAAGTGTTTAGTGTTTATAGTTTTTTTATAGGGACTGTCAAAATTAGTCCGTCACATTACAGTCAGTGGGAAAAAAATCGCCATTTTGATGATGTTATGCCATTTGAAACTCGCTGAAAATGATATACAATTATAACGCGCACTAAAACATGCTTGTAAAATATGGGTGCAAAGTATTTATTATTCATTTACAGTGTCATACAAAACAATGTTGTTACACAATGTTCTAGGCGGAAAAATCGTTTGCAGCGTCACTTAATGATTTTACTTACCCATTATATGTAGTATAGGGTAAGTTAGGATAGGGTAGGGTAGGGTTAGGGTAGGGTAAGGTAAGTCTTGTAATCATTTTGAAAATGGAAAAAAAAAAATGACGGATTTACACGTTTCAGACATTGGAGATTCCGAAAAACATTTTTAGAAAAAAAAATTGCCGTCCGTCTGTGTGTCTGTAAACGCTCTATCTCCCGAAAAAATTGAGATAGAGACTTGAAATTTGGTATGTACTTAGTATGTAATAATGGGAAGAAGCCTATTGAATTTCAGTAACCTCGATTAACCGGAACTATTTTTTTCGAATACTCGAAATATTCGTTCGGGTAAAAGATACATAAAAATTCTCTAACTTTTTTATTTTAAGGAGTGAATATAAAAGACAATAAAAAAACAAATGTTGCATAAAGCATGAAGTCGATCGGATAATTAGTTGCCGAGATATTTGTAATCCTATTTTCTACACTCTTTGATTTTTCATAACCCTGTATTTCATCCAAATTTCAATTCAAAGATATATTTCAATTGGAAATGAGACGCTTAATCAGATGCAATAAACCGCTAGTTAATAGGATTATTGTTTGTGGAGTTATAAGGATGTTTCTTTTAAGCAATTCAGTAATCGAGCCTTTAAAGTTTATGACGTCATCAAGCCACGATTTTATTCGAATTGCAATGCATTTAATAAGTAGTTTACACATTTTTTATTTTAATATTTTACATTATGCATATCCATGATGGGTAAGTATTACGGTGGCCGCCAACGACTAGTTTCACTGCTATTAAAAAAAATGATGAAATTTATATGCATTACTCAGGTGCACTATAAATCGCTTCCTACAAAGTACAGTGTGCACTGCGTTTATCGCTTATTTACAGGGACGCACAAAATAATTCGGTTACAGTCTAAGGGCGGTAAATACAGTCTGCGTGTCATAAGAGTGCTTTCAAGTTTGGTTTGAGTTTTTAAGTTTAAATAAATTTTTGCATAGTATGTGGTGTGTTTAAATTCTGTTGATCGTATACAGGACTACATAAAATAATTCTGAAAAAATACTGACTATGGGAGTGAACTACTTAAAAGTATTTTTAATAGTGTTACGCATTTTCCTGATAAACTATATTTAGTAGTATATATATAATAGAGGTTTTTGGAATATAAATAAATTCATATACAGTGCTACGCATGCAACAAGATACATTGTCATTTTATGGTTGGTAATTGCTGTTAAATGAGTTTTAAAATGCCTTATGCGTTTTTTACCTGAATTTTAGTTTAATATGTGGTGTGTACAAAAGCCGTTAGGTAATATACAGGGCTGTACAAAACATTTCGAGTGTATTTCCATCGATTGGAGAAAATTTCTAAATCTGTATTTTCTAACTGAACTAAATTGTATCATGCTATATAATATATATCCAAAATATTCATCAAATAGATATACAGGGGTGCACAAATTAATTCGACTACTTTTTTCACCATAGAAGGTAATTGCTGAAACTGCATTTTTAAATATGTTATATGTTTCCTAAACTGTTTACTACATATATTCTTTCACCTTATTTAACGGTGAAGTTTCGTTTCAGTTTCCTGGATGCGTTCAAAAGTGTTTCATAATCTGAGCTTGACGCATGATTTTTCGTTCTTGTTATTATCATCACCAGTGTATTCAACTTCTGTTTCGAAAATGTAATAATATATTTACAGTTTTTAAGTGTTCTTTAATAAACTATTAATCTACTCGCTCACGCAAATTAGCATTCATTAAAAGTTTTTTCATCACTGTTTATATAAAATTTATATATTATATTTTTAGATAATGTTTAAGAAATACACAATAATGAAAGGATAGAATGTTGATGGGCGGTTTCTCTTTAAGAAATGTTATTTTACTGTGTCTTTCACGTATTAGAAATTTTATATTACAATAATGCGCATATAATCTAATCATTATTAAGGGGCACGGTATGATTTAGTGTTTATAATTAGGATATGCTATATTTTTACTATCATCAGTCACAACTAGTTATTATTTTGTCGAATGTAAGTATAGGGTAATAACGTAATGTTTAGGAAATCCACAATAATCAACGGATAGAACGCTGATGGGCTGTTTTCCTTTAAGAAAGAATGTTATTTTACTATGTCCATCACACATTATAAATTTTATATTACAATAATGCGATAAAAAAATAAAAAACAAAAACATTATAAAGAAGCATGGTATGATTTAGCGTTTACAATTATGATATGCTATATTTTCACTATCATCAATCACAGCTCGTTATTATTTTGATCTAACGTAAATATAGAGTAAAACCCAATCTATAAATTGCACAATTTTTTTTTCTTTTTCAAAATAATCGTTATTTTAATATTAAAGAAGAAATTGCCTATCCCATTATCTTTCAAATTCACTTTCTTTTCATTTCATTAAAAATTAGTCATGCGAAGGAAAATCATAACAGTAGCATACCTCCTTTTTATTAATATAATTAAATACAAACAATAGATATTTATTCAAATACTGCAGTAGACCTGTTTTATTTTATTTATTTATAGTTTTCATGAAGAAAAATTCCCATTTATAAATTGTTTGACAAAAGATAAAATAATAAAAATAATATTCACTAATACCAGGATACAGCTGAAAACGTCAGATAATCCAGGTACCAGATATTTATTTTACAAAGAAAACTGTTGACTTTATTAGAAATTCCTTTATTGTTGATACAGCAACTGAATATCATGCATATGATATTTTTTAATCAAAACTTGTAACAATATAGTCCGTTTCGGTAATATACCATCATGTAGAACGATAACAAATCAAAATGTGTATAATATTTTTAGAGAATTCTTATTTTAAATTTTAGTTTTATAATTACTTCTGTTATATTGAATGAAAATTTAAAGCCATTATGATCATCGAGCGTTTGAGTATAACATTCCGAATATGTCTATACATATTTTTCCTTTCGATTACTAGTGAAAATTTGTAAAATACCCTTTCACATATTTTCAATTAAATGGTTTTTATACCCATTCTTGTTTTCCATTTTTACTAAAATTCTTTAGACATATTTTATAAATCAACTTTAACTAAATTTCCGGGCGTTGAAAGTTGTTTTTTTTTCTATGTAAAAAGTTGTTTTGATTTTACTAAAATCCTAAAATAGATAACATAAGATTTCATTGATTTGAAATTTTAGCTTATAGATAAAGGTATATGGAATTACTTTGAGTGTTTACATTTGACAACATGCTCCGTTATTGCATGATGATGGGCATCAAATATATTTTGAAAATATTGGTAATCAATGATTTTTTAAAAGTTAAAGAATAAAAAATGTTTCAAATATGAAAATACCTTAAAATTTGACGTAACTGCTTTTGTTAACACGTTAATAAAAACTTTAAATTGTTTTATTCGTAAAATGATAATTAACAACAAATAAATAGCCTTTCTTCAGGGACAACATTACATATCGAATTATACTCTTACCAGTGGATCTATGCGAGGCTTTTGGACTGAAATTTGATATTATTTGCCGAAATTTTTTTTTATTCATTTTTAATTAAACTGAAAATTTTAATCGAATAACGTGTTTTAAGGAAATGCGAGTGTACTATGTAGAAAAAAATGTTCAAAAACATTTCATATGCTGCCTCATTCGTCGTCGTGTTTTTTTAGATAGAAAAACCGATATTGACATCTAAAACAATATAAGGTCGATCACAATCCATTTTTTATGGCGACATGAACATTTTTAAACTTTAAAAAATAAATCTTTTTTTTTTTTGCATTTTCCAAAAATTGACCTTATTTAAATGAACTTAAGAGCCTACATTAGTCACGCGAAGAAACTCGAACATTAATGTTAAACCTATCGAAGAAATCTTTGCAGATTTATCGCTTCCATTTTAATATTTTTAAAAGTTTTTTTTTTTTTTTTTTTTGGGGGGGGGGGGGGGGGCATAGGATACATGAGTCCGAAATATAATGTTGCGAGTTTGTACTTTTTCGATTTTGGTTACAGTTTTTAGGCGCTTTCCTAATTATAAAAATACGCAGCACCTATAGTCGTCATCTGATCCGTCCGCATATAACAGCGCACAAACTACCCAACCGAATGGTTTAATATATATAATCGTTGCCGATTTTGTCGAGTCAGTTCAAATTTTGTGAAAATGGAATCAAAACTTAAAAACATATTAATAAAAGTTTGATTCATTCTATTAAACCCTATCATGCGTAATTAATACAATGATATCCCATAATACGTAATGATTCTCGGTTGCCATGTTGATTAAAATGTATATCAGATATTTTTGTTACTGACACATTAAGTTTGATGGTTCGCCATTTTGTTAAAAATACAAAAATAATAAAATTACCAAGGATCAGACAACTACATATACCGTTCGAACTAAAAGTCGGAAACAACTTTCAAAATCAAGAATTTGAAAGAGAATACATAAAAATATGCGGTTTACACCGAGCGGATGGAAAAGGAGCCGGAATTTTTTTATGACGAAAGCTCAAACGAATGCTTGAATACATTTATTTATTTTATTTTTTTTAAACTAATAGATAGCTTAAAAGGGACAACTCGCTTACAAGTTTCAAGTGAGCTTACAAATGTTCAATGCGCAGTCCGTCATTCAAAAACACAGCTGTCAGATGAAGCACAACAGCGTTAACACCCTTAAGCAACATTTCTCGTGGTATAGGCAGGCACATATTGGCGGATGACATTTTTCAATGTTTCCAATGATGGCGTTTTCAAGCATTCTTTTAGCTCAAGCATTTCCACTTTTTTCAAGCATTCTTCTTTGATTTCGTCATAAAAACCTCTGGCTTCTTTCCCATCCAACAGAAAGGGTGATAACTATATATTTTTATATTTATTCGTTTGAGAGTTATTAATTCTTAACACTTTCCAACATAGTTGAAAGTGTTTATGAATTCAGTTTGTCTGTCCGTGCTCTAATTCGCGTAAATATATTCGGATTGCCATGCAATTGATATTACGTTATTGAGGTTTACTATGGATTGTTCGGTATTAAAATAAAGTGTGTAGCATTTAACGTTCATTTACAGGAACACTCATAAGATTTCCGTTACATTACGGTCTTTGGGGGAGAATCGTTTGTGGTGTACTTTAATAATATTACACAATTTCAAATATATTGAATAGGTTGGGTTGATTATTGACGGCCAATTATCTACACTTGGGATATAGGCCCGGGGGGAGTGCCCTTCATGGGGGTCTTTCTAAGGGAACCTAACCCGTATTTACGCATGGATAAATCCACGGCTCCAAGAAAACCACGAAAACTCCGAACGATTAGGCCGACGGGCGCGATCGGGATCGAACCCAGCACCTCCCGCCTACCAGCTTCGAGAGCAGAACATCTCAGCCACTGGTGGGGCTCAAATATATTGAAATTGATATATCTCACTGAGGTGCAGTACAATATGCTTACTATAGAATAAGGTGTACATAGCATTCATTGTTCATTTATAGGGACACACCAAAGAATATTCGGTTACAATACTGTCTATCAATAATGATTGAATTATAATTGCTGGAAGTGCGTTTTCAGCTGTGGTAGGCGTTTTTAAAATTAACTCATTTTTTGGATATTACTTGGTACATATAAATTTTATAGATCCTATACACTGCTCCGCCAAAAAACCTCGAGTACATTTCCATTTATTGGCGAAATTTGCTGTAGGGGTATTTTCAATTGTGCTATGCGTTTCCTAACTGAAGTAAATTTTAGAATATTATGTAGTATATTGACTTTGATTTTGTTTACTTAGTCACTTCCCCCCGGGATTGCACTTATACTTTAAAGCGAAAGCTGAGTTCCCGGGGCGGTCATCCCTTGTTTATTTAGACATCGACTTTCACCATATTATACCGTAAAGTTTTGTTACAATATTCAGAATGTGTTGGAAAGTGTTTCATAATCTGTGGTGACACATGATTTTTCATTCTTGTTAAAGTTGTTCCTGACTTTTAGATCACATGGTATTGTAACTTGCTTTTTGTTTTATTGGATTCAGATGAAACCACTCTGACAATTTTGCTGATACAGCGAAAGAGTACACACATCCCATACACTGTTAAAAATTTGCAGCAAATTGTCCAGTCATTTGACCGTTTTTATAGAAAACGGTTGCATAACCGTAATTTAACTATTCTGACCAGAATATGGGCAATAATATGGTCAGAATAGAGTTTAATTACAGTTATGTAACCGTTTTCTCTAAAAACGGTCAAAAGACTGGACAGTTTGCTGCAAATATTTAACAGTGTAAGAATGAGAAAAAGCACGATCAAAATACACACTTTTCAATAAAAACAAGTAATATATATATTTTTAAGTCAATTTCTACTTTTTAATCATAAATATATAAAATAAACCCGTGCAGCAATTATTCCCCACGTTATCTTTATTTAACATTATTTTATAATCATCGTTGCGGTATTTTATTTCTGTGGTATCACTAATTTATCTCAAATTAGTGATGCCACAATCTTTCATTTCATTTATGAAAACAATGGGAGGAATTTTTTTCTCCCATTTAAAACTAAAATTAATTAAATTTAATTAATGAATTAATATTTGAAAAAACTGTACTTTCACAAAGTGTCACCCACTACAAGTTTTAAACAAATTATTTGAATTTGAGTGGATGAATAGAAAATATTTTATTAACGATTGAAAATTTGAACAAGATATATATATAGAGAGAGAGTGTGAGCTAATAGTAGGAATTTAATTCATACAAATTTGGTTCTAAGTTAAAATTATGTGTTGCTATATATATCACATATTTAAATTATATAAAAAAGGAATTTCGTATTACCCATTTTACTAAATGATATTATGGAAATTTAATTTTACATGATGTTAAACTATTAAATAATTTTTATTCCCAGCTACGTTCTTAAGATAGTTACAAGCACGAGAATCCATTTCTGAAATCTTACGCATGTTTGTCATGAAAAGCACAGATTGAGAGGCACGCACGAGCGCAAGAAAATTTATTATTAAGGAACGCAGCAAATATGCGTTCAAGATAATGATATATTAAAAGCGTTACGTGCTCTTGCAGAATTCCGTTTAATTAAGCTTTGGTAAAGAGAATTAGCTCGAATCTTCTCCTATATTGCAGAAATCTACTAAAGGTAATATATGAGAAAATAGATGTGAAATACCTGATTGTAAATTAATATTAAAATAATCATATTGAATAGAAATTTATTTTGTTTTGTTAAAATTTTCAGCTTTATTTAGGGGAGAATGGGAGTCTTTCTAGATGAAAAATAAGCATTACTTATTAAATTCATCTTTTTTTTTACATCTAAAAGAAAGGTGGCACTATGTAGATTTTTGCGTAATAAAACACATAACTTACACTTAAAAGAAAAAAAAAAGTTTAGTATATTCTATTACTTTTTATAAAAAAAATGTGCCTTTTGATCTAACTTTTTCTCAATATTGTGTGGTGTGTAGCATTTTTCGGTACTGACAGGACCCAACTAAATGATTTGGGGAAGGAGAGTGCAAAAATTCTATTCGGGGGCCCCCCATGACATTTTTGTAGCAGTAATTTGCGCTAATTTTAAGAAAAATATCTGGTTTTTGGCTTTGGGCGCACCTTTTAGAAGCGGGGCCTCGGGTAGTTGCCCCTTTTGCCCTTGCAATATTCTGATCCTGGGTACCAAATACAGGGTGGTTTCATCTGAAACCAATAAAATAAAATACGCGTCAAAATATACGTAGTTGTCTACTCCTTGGCAGTTTAATTTTTGCACTTCTAACAAAATGGTGACCCATCCAATTTAACGTATCATTTTTCAAAAAAATATATACGATGTAATTTATTTTTATATTAAAAAATCGAACGAATTAAAAATTAGAAAAGCAAGAAAAGCATCGGTGAAGAACTAGGGAAATATCTAAGCTTTCATAAAAAATAAAAAAAATAAAAAATAAAAACATAAAAAAAAGCAAAGAAGTTTTCATCCGTTGCAGAGATATTTATAGTACATATTGAAAAAATTGTTTTGAGACAATCGCGTTTAATGTTTAGCTATTTAATCAACTATCATATGCCATTATTATCGATGCTAAAATCGGTTGCAAAAATGTGACACTGCCTCCCGGACAAATAGGTTACTGTCGTTTCACAATATAAGAATAAACTGTTTCTCACGCCAAAGATGCTATCTTGTGGAGGCGTCATTCGTCGACCTTTCATGCCAGGTAAAGTCCTGCTCGAATAGGCTTATAACCATCTTAAAATCAAAATTTCATTTGAAATCCACTTACAACCTAACTCAAACCACTGTATCCCGAAAGCATAAAATGTTTACATTTTATATCCAATCATCAGGTTAAATACTCCATTAATTGCATTCAGAGGGCACACTGAGCATACTTCATTTTTCAATTAAAATAAATTGTACCTTGCATACATGTGTTGGTTTTATTAGTAAACCTGCGTTTGTGTTATAATGCCTCACTTCTGCATGCATTAGGCGTGTATTGAAGCTGGTTATCGGATATAAACATTTTACATTTCAGAGCTTCTAATAAAATTATTTTTATATGCAAGACATTATATCTAGGACATTTTACAACTTTCTCATTGAACTTTTGGTCGCATAATTTTTGAGATATGATCTCTATTGCTGGAAATTACTACTAGGGTAACTTATTGTGTAGCGCACATCCGTTTTTCAAAACGTAGACACCACCACGTTCATGGCTGTATCTTAATTCCGATAATCAGATATTTGAAAAGAAAAATACCATGTTTAGAATGTTTTTAAAAGAAGAAAGAACTAACAAAATATTTTGAGGAAAATTGATCATTTTTTCAAAGAGTTTAGATATGGGGGAGGTCTGAAAAACAAATGGACACAATGATAGATACACCGTTGAATCACAAGAACATTTCCAAGGAGTATTTCAAACAATATAAAAACTGTTAGATCCATTCAATGATTATACGTGAACATATATATATCTATATCTATATATATATATATATATATATATATATATATATATTCACAATTCTTTTCAAGTCAATCTACACAGAAAAAAAAAATGTGTTGATTTTACAGTATAATACTGGCATCCCAGCTGCCAGTATTATACTGTAAAATCAACACTTTTTTGGTACAGTAATTTTGCAAGAAAAATATGGCAAATTCAAGAACAAAAATACAATATGCTTTAAAAAAGTATATTTGAATGAGTATCCCAAACCCATTTATAATATAAGAGTATTCTCTAAGTGTAAACCGGACAAAATAGCAACGACAAAAAAATAAACCAAAAATGCAAAGAAAACTTTAGAATGCGAGGTGAACCATCGTTTAATCTTTCCTCTAAATCTGTATGATATGGTAAAGTGACAAAAAAGACCCTGCTTAAATCGCAAATTCTAACGTAGCAAAATTTAAAATAATTCCCAAAAAGGATAAAATTCTGATGACTATTCGGATTAAATAAAATACATATTATATACCTAATATTTTTTTTAGTTTTGGAAACATCTAACAATATATGTTCTCTCTTACACTAATAAAAATATATGGAAGTAGATTTACAGGTATATAAAAGATGAACAGATTTCAGGAAACAAAACCGGATCACTAAATGGAAATGTTTGTAGCCGGCCCTCCCCGCCCCCTCAAAAAAGTAGGGTTTTTTTGTAGTTTTTGAATGCAGAAGCAAATTTTAGAAACAATCGAAGATTTTCAAAAAAAAAATATATATATAATGCAGAAATTTGGAAACATGAGAGAAAAGATTGAGCTGAAAACCCGAGAGCAGAAGCTTGGAATATACATTTAAAGATAGTGTCGGGACACCGGAACTTCTGTACACCATAGTAATATGTGTATATTACTAAAAAAAATGAAGTTTTAGTAAGTAATTTCTATTTAGTAAGTAATGTAGTTTTGAAAGAAATATTCCAATAACTTTCGGATAGATAAAATATCTAAATGACACTCTGACACTAATAAAAAGATATGGAAGTATATTTATGGGCATATGGAAGATGAACAGATTTTAGGGAGCAAAACTGGGTCTATAAATGAAAATGTTTATAGCCCCCCCCCCCTCCTCCAAAAAAATGTAGGTTTCTTTTGCGGCTTTTGAATGCAAACAAATCGGCACACCATAGGAATAGCATGTGTATATTACTAAAAAAATGAAGTTATAGTAAGCAATTTCTAAATAATGTAGTTTAGAAAGAAATATACCAATAACTTTAGGAGAGATAAAATATCTAAATACTTTATAGTTTTGGGAACATCTAACAATATATTTTCTCTCTTACACTGATAAAAATATATGGAAGTAGATTTATGGGTATATAGAAGAGGAACAAATTTTAGGGAGTAAAACCGAGGCACTAAATAAAAATGTCCCCCCCCCCCCCCCGGCATCTTCCCGCAACATATATATATATATATATATATATATATATATATATATATATATATATATATACTGAATGCTTTTTGAATGCAGAAACAATTTTTGGAAAGTTTTGCAAAAACTTTCAAAACAACACCATATCTATATCATGTGCAAATAAATCGGAGAAGTGCAAGTATAACTTGCGCTCAAAGGGTTCCGTACATTACACTTATTAATTACAATTTATTTATTAATAAACTCCTACTCCTAATTTTTTCATAATTTTAGTTTCTGTAGATTCGGAAATAGGTGGGGGGGGGGACATATTTTTCAAGTATACTGTTGACGATATCTCTGAAATATAATACCTAAAATTAAAACAAATATATTTTTGAGTTCAGTGTTACGAGATTTTTCGAACGATACCCTACACGATATATAAAAATAATTTTTATTTCAAGTAACTTAATATCTTGGCTAATTACTGACAATTTTTTTCGAAAATCATTATCAAATATCCATGGATGATTCTGCGTCAATAGATACCTCCAGCGCCCGTCAACTCCCCCGCTGACCGCCTGAAAAGTAAAGTTTGTGTGTAACGGAAAAATGAGTTTCTCCAAAACTATGTTACCTAGGAAAATCGGGATGTTACCTAGGAAATATATTTTTCCGGCAAGGTTTAAATAAACTCCTACTCGTAAGTTTTTCATAATTTTAGTATCCCTAGATTCGAAAATACAGGGGAGAACATATTTTTTGAGTGCATGTTCGACGTTATCTCTGAAAATGTAATACCTGAAATTAAAACAAATATATTTTTGAGTTTGGTATTAAGAGATCTTTCACACGATACCCCACTCGATACATAAAAAGAAAACTTTTTTTCAAGTAACATAGTTAACTCCCTAAATTTTTTTCTAAGGTTTTTTGTGAGTGGCTAATAATATGAAAATATGTGGGTAAAAAGGCTTTATAACTTTCCCAAGTATAAACTTTCCACGTCCCATCGTTTACGAGAAAAGGGACTCTGACAGACGGACAGACAGACCCAGGAGTGATCTTATAATGGTTCCGTTTTTACTTTTTAAGTACGAAACCCTAAAAAATGACGATAAGCAATTCCTTCATAACCAAATATTTGTAATATCCCATACTTGGGACATACAAAGTGAAGACTTGTGTCGTACACAAACAAATATTTTAAATATATTATATTTTTTATTTAGACACATGAAAATATTGTGGGAAAATTAATTGCGTTATTAGTCATAAACACGTACAGAAAGTAGTCTTAGTGTTTATCAAAAAAAAAGTAATGATAAATTTACAATCGTCGTAATATCCTAATTGCTGCTCAAATACGTCAAGATTAAATTTTCTATAGCATCAGTCTTTAACATGATTATTAAAATAGTAAATCTCTGATCAAAGGCATGAAATATGTATTAATTCTATGCGCTTTTTTTTTTATTTTCGAAAAAGGAAACATATTAAGAAAAATGAGTATTTAAAAGCATTTTCTAAACGAAAAAGGGGGAGGAAGTATTGGTTATCAAACTGTTAAATGTTGACAACATACTTTTCCTTTAGAGGAAAAAAAAATATTACACTGAAAATTCAAAATAAACCAAGTCTGTCAGTGTTTTTGACACTTGTGGTATGTCAGTGTTTTATCATACACATTGAAAAAAAAAATCAGCACCTTATCTGCTTATGAAAATGAAATATGTAGAATAAATTTATAATTTTCATGACGTACAGAAAAAATTGTAATCGACATAATAATCATAATTTCAGTCAAAATAAAACTTTTTAAAGCACGAGTATTTAACATGATTCTGTAAGCATTCAATCTTTGATTTAAAAAAAAAATAAGTAAAAATGTATTAAATCCATGCGCATTTTATTTTGAAAAAAAAGAAAAAGGAAAGAAATATAACTGAGATTAAGAAAACCAAATTGAATAACACATCTATGTAAACGGAATTGTTAGAAAAAAAAATACATTTTAGATAGGTTACCGTCTTAATTTTGTAATTGTATGCTATCCCTTCAGGCGAGATCATCATTCTTTGTCCATTTAAGACAGGATTCCTTTATAGAAATATTTCGTTTTCACAGTTTTACTGTGTTACTTACACACTTCTTGCAAGGAAGGGGGAGGGAGAGAGAAAATAAGTGCATTTTTGATAAAGCTGTTACAATTTTTCAACAGTATGTGCTTTTATAGAGAACAAAAATATTACACTGAAAATTCAAAATAAACCAATAAAGTCCTTTTTTATAAAACTTCGAAAACAAAACAAATCTCTAAAATTTATGTTCAGTTACTTATTACAAAAATGAAATGAGTGGATTATATTCATATATATATATATATCAGAACAAATATTGTAATAAGTATAGTACGTACTTCATGAATTCACTACATTATATACTTTAATAGTAAAAATGTAGATAACATCATTTGAATTACTCTTGTTTGAATATATTTAAAACACATCCATTCATGAAGACTATATAAGATTTATTTTTTGAGTTATTTAATAACAAACAGTCATCAGTCAAAGTAAGATACGCCTTTTTTTTTTTTAATAAGTAAAATAAAATAAATACTTTTGTGATCATTTTATATAGAGAATATGCCAAACGAATTTTACGCTGTAATTCAATCGCTCTATACTTTCATGATATAAAACAAATAATATTTCCAGAACTGGATTGTCTATTAAGACGATAATACATTTTTTTATTCATTTAGTACGTTTATTAGTGAAATAAAATGCCAAATTTCGTTCTCGGACATAAATAAATCTTCATTAACATAGCACTTAATCGAAATCCAGTTGATACTAAATGTAGGTCTTTAATTTTTTTTTAAATAAAAATTTGCGATAAAATAAGTAGGGATATGAATTTAACTATTTAAGGATGTAAAAAAAAATGGAATTACTTTGTAAATATCAGGATATACAGTATGAAATATGTAAAGTAATTCCTGACCTTACGAATTTGCAGTTTTTCAAATTCATCTATAGCACATATTTAAAATATACAATACCTTTTGAAATGTATTTATAAAACATTGATAAAAACGTATGTATGAAGAAGTTACGAATCAGTTTAAAAAAAAATATTTTTTCTTCAGTAGATTAGGTAAAGCAGCTTAAAAGGTAGTTTTGTGAACACTACATGGAATTCGTTATGTGTAATTTTTTTAACTGTCGGATTAGTTAACAAGATAATTCGGACCAACATTTAGCTTTGAGAAATAAATAACTTGCAGTTATTAATGCATATTGTGTACTCTTTTATTATGTATTTCAATATTGCATTTTTGCGTACTGCATGCGATTGAGCTATATTTTTCTCATATAGGTCGTTTAATATTAGCATATTTGCTTTCTAAACTTAGGCCAATTATAAATTAACTTAACTATAGTTTTATTAATACGCTTTGCAAATACCTACTTTTATCGTCCAAAATTTCATTTCAGACAGATATTTTTATCAACAATGCATTTAAAGTCATTAGTTGTTTTGTTTTTAACGATCGTAAGTTAATTTAATCCATGCTATGTATGTACAAAGTAGAAAATACAAAAACATCCCCTTAAAATTGAAAATCATTCATTTTTTATCATTAAATAGGCGATTTTAATTAGTTTTCGTAGACTTTATAATATAGCATGACAATATTATCACAAACATATTTTTTATAAATGTTATTGATAATAAAACAAATTGAATTGCAACGCTTTGTAAAAGTAAAACTAACACAGATTACTAAAATATACAGATAGGCACTTACCTAAAGGAAGGGAAGTGACTTGAGCCAAAATTAAAATTTTAATACTAATGATCAAAAAGATCCCATGACAACCTACAGTCCTAGATGATGTTTTTAAATTAAGAAAATGCATAATGATGTTGTAGAATATCTCACGAGTTCAAAAGTAGAAATTAAATAAAACGATCAGGATTATTTAAATAGAATCACAACATAACTTGACTAATTAATTAAAAATTAAAACAACGTAAACACAGCTGTCTCATCTTGATGTGCATCAGCGTAAATAAATATATCTGGTCAACAGATGATATCCAAAAGTGCACATATAGAAACGCATGACTTTATGCGGCAGAAAAATATTGTAAGTTTCCGACGGAGATACCACAGAAATCGGGCGGCGTAAAAACCGGTATCTTTCGGCAAAAACCAAAACACGTGAGTAGCACTTTCTTCACTTCCTCAACGAAAGTAATGAAGAAACATCCCTAGTGCAAAGCAAGCAACCCTGAACTTGATCACGTGACTTCAGGTGCGCTTCTTTTCTTCTATTTTTCACTTCTTTATTTTACAGAAGGTCAACAGCCGATAGCTGAAAGAACCTTCGATTCGTCGGCTTCCCCACTCCGCTGATTTCGAGCGTTTGAGGGGCTGTCGCACGGCACTGAAATCGTCTGCGGGCCGTTCGGTAGCTGCTCGCTTGGTTCGCAACGCCCCCCTACGGAAGAGTAAAAATTATAGGGGGGTGAGAGGGAAGAAGAGGATGAATGTCTGTGTCCAGGTTGAAATATGAGACATAGACTTCTTGTCGTAAAAAGTAGATATAACATGACAAAAAAAAAGAAGAAAAAAAGTTGCAATCCAGAAGGAATTGCAGAAATGAAACTCCGCAGTCTTCTATCTTTTTCAAAAGTTATAAATGAAAGATCTTTGACAGTGAAAAATGCTTGTTATTGAGTATATGATATAAAAAAAACTATAAAGTGTGTACTACATGTTTCTTTATATATAAATATTAATAAAAGAAAGTTTGGAATAATGATTTAATGAAAACTTATTAATCTGTTTATATAATAAATAAAGAAGTTGATTAATTTTACTTACCGAATACTTACTTAAACCGAAAAATCTTGACTTATTTGCAGCAGTTTAAAAATTCACCGGTATATTAAAATAAATGAGATTTTTTGAACATCTAGGCAAACGTTTTTTTTTTTTTTTTTTTTTTTTTTTTTTTTTTTTTTTTTTCAAAAGTAAAATATTTTATTTTTTATATTGTTAAATATTTTTAATATTTTTTTTCAAAAATGATTAAAATACGTCGAAGTATTTTTAACGATTACCTATTTGAAGTATTGACTTATTTTTTTATTACGCTTTTAAGCTAATTATCATGCAAATAAGCATAAATTAAAAACATTTCGTTTTTTATGTTTATTTTATATGCAGAGTATTTTGTTATTGTAAGTTTAGTAGCTGTTCGCTTACCTCACAACGACTCATACGGAAGTGTAAATATTATAAGGTACTCAGAGGGGAGAGTAGAGAATGGTGAGTAGAAAATGAACGTCGTCCACGTTGAAATATGAGACATGGGCTTCGTGTCGTAAAAAATAGTTGTATACCTAAAAAAAAAAAAAAAAAAAAAAAAAAAAAAATAGGAATCCAGAAGAAAATCTAGGAATGACACTCCAATCAATCTTTTTCAAGAATTAAAAATGAAGGAACAATGACTATGGAAAATGCTTGTTGCAAATGGTACCGCAGCTAAAAAAAAAAAAAAAAAAAAAAAAAAAATCGAGGAGGGGGGTGGGGATGAATTCTCAGTTTTAATATATCGTATTCAATATAGTGAATATAGTCTTAATTGAAATAATTTTAGTATAATGTATTTAATGTAGTGAAAATTCTTAAAAATGAATAATTTTCGATAAATAACTACAGGTCTGTAAAATTTCACAGAGGGAGGGAGGTTAAACCAATTCCCCTCCCCACCCTCGTTATAAAGCATGCAATACATAAACATTATGACAATTATACTTATGTTTCTCTAAATAAATATGAGTAAAATTAAGATAGGAATAACGATTTAGTGAAACAATATTAATTAATTTACATAACAAAAGTTGCTTAATATTTATACCACCTTAAAATTTGGACTCATATGAAGCCGTTTACAAAATGTTTGGCATATTAGACTATATGATATTTTTTAAATATATACAGCCATAGCTTTCTGTAAAAAAATTACAATATTTTACGTTATATTGTATATTTTACTTATATTAAAATATTCGCTATTTAGCTTGTTAAATACTTTTTTTTTTTTCAAAAAAGACTAAAATAAGTCATTTTAACGAAGTAGAAGTGAATGAAGAGAGTAGAGGATTAATTTCTGTGCCCAGGTAAAAACATGAGACATAGTTTTCGTGTCGTAAAAAGTAAATATAGTAGGGACAAACAGTTAAATAGGAATAGAAATCCAAAGAGAATTCTAGAAAATAAATTTCATTTTTCTATTTTGTTCAAGAGTTATAAATGAAAGATCTATGGACAGTGAAAAATGTGCGTTACGGCGTATTGAATACAAAAACAGTACAACGATTATATTTGACACTTATTTTGATAAATAAGCATAGAGGAAAGATATGAATAAATGTGTAGTGCAATATTACTAAGGATACAATAATGTTAAAAATTTTAATTTTACGCTTTACAGCTTCAAAACTCATATATTGGCATAAGCTCAGTATTTTTATTTGCATATAGCATGTTTCGAAGGATAATATAGTATAGGTAAGAAAGGCCCTTTTTTATGTGAAAAATGTAATTTAAAATGCTGCTTGCGCATTCCTTTTCATTCAGACTTTTGACCCATTAGCGTAGAAAAAAAGTTTACTTGTTTCATTATTATTCAAAGCTCATAAATACTACTAATTTTTAATTGTATTGTTTGCTTTATTTAATGATTATTATATATACATAATTGCCAATCTCCGGCTTTTCTAAACTCAAACACACGTTCTTTGAGCCAGAAAATATATTTAATTAAATGTCTTTTTGTATTTTTTTTTTATGTCTGAACTGTGCATGTATGAATATAGAAAAATTTTAAATGGCGATTATTTTAGTTCGAAAAAGTTATGTTTTATCCATATTTTGTATTTATTGTGAAAGAAAAAAAAACTGTTAAGGGGTATAATAAAAAAAAATAATGTTAGCGGCCTTATTAATCACAAAACAGCGCATGCATTTCAAAAGCAAGAAAATATTAATGTAGAGATCGGAAAATCAGATTTTGTGTAATGCTTTCAAATTTAGGAGTTAAATCTGGGTAAATTATATATATATATATATATATATATATATATATATAAGAAAAAAAAGACGAATGCACAGTTTTGTTACTAATAAAGCCACTAGCACTCATAATTTTTTTTTAAATAATTGAATTAAAAGTAAAGTGCAAGGAACATTTTAAATATTATATTTTCTTCTCTGAAAAATGAGTTTTTCACCTCCTAAAATATTATTTTATCATTTAAAACGTACTATATGCTATTCACAAGGTCTAAACAAATCATAGTTTTAAAAAAAATAATAATAATCGGATGTTTGTTTATTAAAGGCAGTAAAATGTAAATTAAAATTTTGTTTATTAAATAAATTATTACTAATTATAGGAATAAAACTACAAATAAGTAGATTTCATTAATTAGCAACACAAATATCAAATTAAGTATCAGGGAACTCATTTTTGCAAATTTGTAAAATTAGTATAATTGCATAAATCTGAACTTATACATGTATATATAAATGCTAAAAAGAAGAAAATTAGTTACTTTTATTAATTTATACACGTACATAATAAATATAATCATAAGGATGACCAGTTATATATGCATATTAGTTTCACAAAATATTAAATATCAGCATTATTACCAATCAGTGGACTGTACATTATTAACATTCAGTGTTTTAAATTTTAAAAAAAAAGAAAGAAAGAAAAGAAAAAGAAAGTTTTTCTGCCTTTTAAATTTTTTATTTTTTTATTTGCTGTGTATAAATCCCCCCCCCCCCTCTCAAAAAAAAAAAAAAAAAAAAAAAAAAAAAAATCAGTTCTTGCTGTGTTTAACATTTTGATACTAATTATGTATTTTTCTCCTCTACATTCCTTCCCAATAGCTGTTGAGCACATATGATTATTTATTTGTTCTTTAGCTCAAATTCATTGTTATCTATTTGTTTGTAAAAATAAAATAAGAAAAATAGGGAATCACTATTAATTCGTTTACCTACAGAAATTTATTACACTTGCTATGCTTATTTTATGTAAAAAAATTAAAAAATGATTATTGAAAGGTACGTTATTATGATAGTATAAATTACAATATATTTAATTATATCAATTTTAAATGAAATGTTCTTTATGCCTTATAATCTCCTCTTTGCAAGCTTATTGTACTTTATTTGTAAATGTTTATGTATTAATTTTATTTATAAGTTTTTAAAGTTATTATATTGTTTATAAAATTAAAGCTTTTAAGCTTATAAACTATTTTTTAATGCTTCTATTAAATATGCAACATGCAAAACATCTTTAAAAACATTGTAAATTATTTTAATGTTTTTAAATGTTATCTTAATGTTTAACGATTTCCCCCTATAATTTTAAAAATTAAGAAAATTTCTGATTTTTTTCAATGATTTGTTAAAAATATCATTTTATTAAAATCGTGTTTTAATCTCTGATTTTAATCGTCTGATTAAAATTGTTGACATCCTAGCTATGAATAAAAATATTGTGTCTATGCTACTGTGAATGATCTACGAAACCGTGAAATGTAAAAAAAAAATAAAAATAATAACTTCAGCGTCCCTTGTGTCCTTAATCTGTTTACATTAGAAATATAGATTAATATTTTTAATCCACTGCAAAATCTTGAAGCATAAGCGACAGTTTTTAAATTCATCAGGATATTAAAGAAAATCAAATTTTTAAATCTGTTGAAGTATATATATGTAGTGTTTTTACGAAGATGGTTTTTTACTCCATGAAAAAATGGCAGTTTGTTCAAGAAGGTGAATGATTGCAGTCGTAATCAATAATCATGGCGAAGAGTTTAGGCAATAATGAGATACCACAAGAGTTTCGTCAATAAAGACCAGCCAATTTCCAGACAAATCGTTTATTTATGAACAAGAACGATGCAAGTAACAGTTCCCACAGTATTAGGTATAAACTTATAGCCCTCAGGCTTCACGATGGCTCACTACATCGTTTAAAAGATCTTAAACAGCTTATGATAATTCTAAGTGACTACAACACCAGTATAACCATTTGGTTACACTTCCAAACACGTCAAAAATGTGCTCTCAAAAAGCGTGCAAGCCAGTTTTGTTCACGGAGCGTAGTGATACAGAATACGACGTGACGAGCGCACAAACCAATGAGTGAGAGGCGAGCTCCAGCCAAGCGAATCAGGCGCGAGGAAGAAGACCCAACACGAAAGAATTCTTCTCATAGCGGCGCATTAATTTTGAAGTGAAAAATACCTAGCGCGCGAAAACAGAGCATGAATAATTAAAAAAAAATGGCTTTTAAAAACATTCGAAATGACAAAGGCGTCTCTCGGAATTTTATAGATTGGGGAGCTGATAAAAGTTACGATTGAACTTAAAATTTTAGATTAAGATTTGGAATCAGATAATTATTAATATACGGGTTATTACTTTTAAAAGGACATTAAATAGGAATAAATATTATTAAGAATTAAGGAAATACTGACTATGTCAGAAGTTAGATTAATTTAAAGGACTAATGCGAAATAAATGCGAAGGATATGCGAAGGAAATAAATTTTTATGTAACATATATATCTTGGGGAAAAAAAATTTTTTTTTCAGTCCTCTAAACGTTTTAAACTAGTAAATCTACAGATCAGGAGCCTCAACGTCAGCTATGCAAGTCATTGTTTTTTAATCTGACTTTGCATAATATTTAACATCCTGCAATCCAAAATTTAAATTTTTTAATTACATACATATTTAGAAGAATGTAAAATACTTCGATGGTTTCGGATATTAGAAGCGTTAAATTAAATATGGTGTTATGCAATGGCATTCTGAAATTCTTATGAACTGCCTATTATTGTTATTTTTTAGATAAAACAGTACATTTCTTCAGCAACCTTCTGAACCCCCCGTAATTTCATTAAATTTATATTCGCGATTTCCTATTCATTTTTCGTATGATTATAGTATATCTTGGACTTCGTTTTACACTGTGGTTTTATTAGGATAAACAAGAGTTTGGAAAAGAATTTCATGTTATCTTAATATCCAAATAGCAATATTTACTTACTTGTCAACCACGTAACACCTGTCTGATGGATAAGTTGGACAAAATCTCATGTACGAAATAAACTGGTAGAAGTATAAACTGAATCTAATCTATATAACTTATATCTATTTTTTATGTAATGTGTTTACATTTTTACATTGAGTAATCAAGTTGTATAATATTTGTATTTACGATCTTATCTAAGTACATCCTGATCTACTCGATACCTATGGCATACATGGAATTATTTAAACATATTGGGTACATTCATAATCGTGTCCACTGCCAATTCACTAAATAGCAAAAGTGATTTGGTTCTATAAATCATTTTTGTGATAGCCTTTTATGTTCTCAATTTCCAGTAATTGTGCTATTTCAGAATTCGACGATATGTGTGGAATTTTACTACTATAATTTCTTGACTTTGACTATCTCATTGTACGAGATATTTTATCTTATTTTTAAAATACTAAATTTTCAACCACGAAATATCCACATATGTTGCAGAAATTGAATAACATCTCATATGTAAGAAATATACTCATACAAATGTAAAGTCCTACAACGAGACTTGAATCCAAATTACACGTTCAACATTTTTGTAACTTTCATTTGGAAAAAAAATATTTTGGTAATCATTCCATAGTAGTTAAAGATAATTTTATGCAAATAAATTCTCGCCTATTTCAATAGAATACTAAAATCATCTCAAAATAAGTCATTTTGCTAATAAAATATTCCAGCAAAATAGTGCGATTTACTTGAATTTTATTATTTTGATAAGCTTAGAAATATAGTTGCTATGCTACAATTAAATTAAAGAGGAAGTGGGAAAAAATGAATTTTAAAAATTGTAAAAATATAGAAAATAAAATGTTTTATATTATTCTAACACATGTATAAAATTCTCCTTAATTTAAAAAAATCTGGCAAATGTATTTACCAAATTTCAAATTAATTGGAATAATTTAGGACTCCACTTGGTAAATATTAGCATCCACAACTTACCGTTTAAATCCATTAATCCACTGCGCCTTTTTTTTTTCAACGAATGGAAAATTTGAAAAATAGTCTAAATACGCAAAGGAAAGCATCAACTTGAAAATATAAATTATCTATATTTTTCGAACGAATGAACCAAATTTAACAAAAACTATTTAGCAAATTCCAAGTACCTAACCAACATACTTGCTTAATTACAAGCTAATACGATGACCAAAAACGTTTCGCCTCTCAACAGTAAGTCTCAACTGACGCTTCTGCAATTAAAGTTACCTTTTTTTTTTCACATTGAATCAAATATACTTGAAGCGAAAGTAAATTAAAAGCACCGTTTTATACAGGGTCTTCCTTCTCATCATTGACCCAAAGCTAATTTCTAAACCGTTAATTTTAGAGATATAGTTATAAATGTCCCAAGTATTGTTAGTCATCATTTAAAATCATTTATGTCTAAATGTCTGCTTTTTTTAAATTACAAAATTAAAATTTTTATGGTCTCTGCGTTCTATAATATATATTTAGAAAAAATTTCACTGTAGTTTAACAAGTAAAATTGTAAAAATTCCATTTTGTGCGACTAAACCATGCCGAGTTATGATACTTTGCGTTTTATAAACTTATAACATTTTATTTCACAGAAAAAAGTGCTTTTCGTTTTTAGTTAAAAAAAAAAAGAATAAGCAGTTCCAGAGCAACATTTCATGAAGTAGTGTTTAATGTAACAGTTCGTAAAGATTAAATTTTCTGAATTTTTGGTAAATTTTATCTGTTTAAAAATATTTATAACCTAAAAATATATAATTCAGGATTTTATGACATTAGATATTTTATAAAATAAGAGAAAATGAAAATAACTTGCGGAGCTGACGTTGAAGCCCTTTAGCTGCAGATTTACTAGTTTTATATATTATTATGCATTTTTTAAATATTTATACTATTAATATATATTTTATTTTTTCAAAATGTTAACAGATATCAAGGTAGATTTTTACAAACGCGAAATGTGCATAGCATGTTACATTGTCCTATATCGCATTACCCTAATCCATTAAACTGTCTAATTTATTAAACACACTTGACTATACATGTTTTTAAAACAATATCAACTTTTAATTCTGCGAGATGTTAGAAAACTTCACAACATTGCAACTTTGTCGGGATCCTGTTTTTCACACGCACTTTTTTTTGAACTTTTGAAGGAGTGTTGCTTTGAGACCTATAGCTACATAAACTGTTGTCCCGAATGATCCATATATTTTTATTCACAGAAACACAAACACATATATAACTTCGACAATTACACAAATCTTCTTGATGAGAACGGGATAGATAGAAGGAAATTAATCACCGAAAAAGTACAGCCCTTCCACAATGAGTGTGTAATGGAGGTGACGGGAATTAACCCGTAGCCCTGACTCCTACGCTCTCACGCGATTAGCGGAGTGGTGCCTTAACCACTCCACCACGGAGGGCCCACTTATTATTTATATTCTTGAAGCAACAGTCTTTACAAGAATATCTAGCGTGCCTCGATAAGAGAGTGGTGACATTCGGGATATAAAATTTTTCTGCACAGAAGCGAATCGCCACGCATCTTGGTGAGCCTGCCATTATCCCCAAATTAATGCTTGTTAACTTGTATTACTCATATAATTGAATTCGTCCAGGAGAGTGTCGCCAAGTTCTGGAATATAGATATACTATAGTTTCTAGAAAAAAACGTCTGTGTAAGCACAGTCTTAGCATGCGCTTGGTGCATATGTCGCCACTCTCATTTAAAGGCACCCGAAAAATATATTTCATAGTTTCCGACTTTTCCCCTTAGTTTTATATTCGTTTTTTTCTAGATAAATTGAATACACCAAAATCAAGGCAACACTAGATACCGGGCTTGCTCATTCATTCTCATGACGTCAAAAATAACGGCTGGCCGCGACCAGCGATTGGTACAAAGCGACGCTCCCATCATTTTATGCCAATCGCTGTATGTCTTTCGTCGCGGCCAGCCACCATTTGTGATGTCGTGATAATGAATGAGAAAGCCCGGTATCTAGTGTAGCCCTTCCAATATACTGTCAAAGGTTTCTCCATAAAGCCTTCCGCACTAGTGTTCCTCCAATCTGTAGACTTACATTATAAGAGTAAATCCATTTTTTTAGAATTTTTTTTATGCAGAACTAATTTTAAAAAGCGACTACAGTTGCGAAATCACACGTAAAACCACTGACATTGAGCGCGTTCACAGACTGAATCGCGGGTTACTCGTATAATTGGGGAATTCGTCATATAAGTTTCTGATGGTAAAGTTGGTTGTGAACGCTTTTGGTAAAGTTGTGGGTATGTTTCTAAACAAACATTTCCGTCATCCAATCTACCACTACATTGGTATCATAGCGATCCATGCTTGAATCGTCTTGGCGATAAAGGCCAGTTAGATCATAGACCTGTTAAACTTAGACCAATCAAATGGTCAGAACTCAAGGTACAGTAGGAGTCATAAAGAACGGCAGTTAACAGTTGCAGTTAGCGATAAAGCGAACAAACAAAGCAGGTTTCTTAACCACGTGATCACTATACCAAACAAAATTATGTAGGTAATGTGGGGTACCAGCATAGCTGCCAACGTTTACGCTTTTTTGCTACCACTAAAAATTAATAGAAAATTTTGCCTTATTGAATGACATGGTTTCGGCGGTTTAATAAGGTAAAATTCACTATAAAAGTTTAGTGGTAGGAAAAAAGTGTAAAAGTTGGCAGCTATGGTTATCAGAAGTCTAGGTAATTTCCGGCTCTGAACGCTACGATTAACACAAAAAGAGAAACGTGATATTGGTCTCAGAAATCTCCATGAATGAGCCCATTAATGAACCCTTTTCTCCGAAACTACTCAAGCGATTTCAATACTTTTTCATGCAGTAATTAAACTATAAATTGATCGTTTGGCAATATATAAAAATAAAAATGCAATAACTATGTTAAGGGGAGATTCCACTTCTTTGGGTCAAAATTTTCGATTTATTTTTCTTTTATTTTTCTTTTTATTTATTTATTTTTTTGTAATTGGTATTTTTCAGGTGTTTAGAATATTGTCCTAAATCGGTTTTGTGATATTCCAATTTTTACAATCTGTGTTGCTCGTTTAACGTAACGCCGCGCTGTGCAGAGGAAGTCAGAAAGCGGCTTTCTACGCGCATCTCTACGTTTATTACGTCTCGAAACCATGTGTTTCACACCGAGTGACAATTTTTCTCGAGAACTATTCGACCAATTTCTTCGCCATAAGTAAAAGAAAAAAGCGAAAAAATTAAGTTTTTTGTTCAACTGCCCTCCATTTTGTCAAAAATCAACTTTTTAAATTAAATGTTTTTAAAAGAGCCAGAAAATTTAATGCCCTTTCATAATTTATCGACCAAATTTGTTTCAGATACTTGAGACTGGAGAAAACGGTAGCCCGATTGGTAGTTCACGACGCGTAGCTGCAAGTCGCATAAGACATGTATGATTCCTATAAAAACCACAAATAAACAAGACACATTTTATTAAACAATTTTTTCTGGTTTGCAACGTGTTTATTTGCTACAGAAGATAATGATACAGTTTTACAAAATTTACTGGTAAGTTGGCAGGTATGTAATTTCAGTAGTATTCTGTTTCTACTGCGAATGTAGTCAGCTTTCAGAGTTCTCTTGCTGTTATAGAACAGTTAAAATAAGCGATCTAAACTCATCAATTTATATTTTTGGAATACAGAAAATTAGTACATTTTAAAAGTATCTTGAAAAATTGTGCTAAGTAATGAACAGGTATTTTTTTTCTTTTAACAATGGGGAAATGTGTTAATACAGAACTGGTGTTAACCCATGCTAATGAATACAATATTTTATTCAAATATTTGTTTTTCTTTGGGCAAATCATCTTCTCTGAAATAATAATAATAAAAAAGATTTTATTTTTTCCATTTTTGATATTTTTATTGCAAAATTCCCATTTCTAAAAAGGTAATTTTTCTATTATTATTTCCGTACTTTATCATTTATCTTGAATATATATTTCTAAAACAAAATCTATTTAATATGAATTTTTGAAAATCATGATTTTACTTTTCTTTCTTTATGTCTTGTTACTATTTTTGACTCAATGCCCTTTGAATGAAGTAACACTCGTCCAATATACGAAATTACTAAATATAAAATGATTTGTTCACAATCTTTTTCCTGTAAAAGAAAAAGTACGAAAAGAAAATTTTTCAGTTATGAAAATTTTTGGAGTTAAAAAGCATTCCATTCTCACTTTTTGACACGACTTGAATAGGGGAATTTAAATAGGATTTCCTTTCCTCTGTGGATTTATGCAACTGTCAATATTATCACAGACAAGTTAAAAGAAGAAATCGAAATAACTTCCATTTATATATACATATATATTTACCAATTCCAATTTTTCTTAGTACATGTAAAAAAAAAATCTTCTTGTACAATCGTTAAATAATCCTCAATGATGTTTTTTAAAAACAATAGAACCATGCCAAAATTAAAAAATAATAATAACATTCAGACTAAATACATGTTTATTCATTTCCTTTAGAAACGCACCATTTTTTTTTTACTCTTGAAGAAAGCAGCCTCTTTCTATTAGAAAGATTTATTTCATAAATCAATATGGCACATTTAATTTACATTTAGAAAAAAAAAATGTAGTTTTAGATCAATTTTGCGAAAGAATGCATTTTTGATAAATATTTTATTCAAATTTATTCCATTTTCAATAGCTTCATCGAATTATTTCAGATTTTATAAGGAATATATTATCAGTTAAAATTCTCAGATAAATAAAAATATTGAAAATATTTTGCTTAAGGTAAAGCCAGAAAAGATGGCGCAGTCGGAGAGATTGCGCACATAGATTTTTGGGGGGAAGGCGCAGAGTGAGCGCGTAGCGACTCCATGTATTTGTACAACAACAGTAGTGGAGTGTCTCCTTGAAAGTGCACGCTGATTGTTTTGAGCGTCTAAGATAAAGCATTGCTATTTTGTTTTGTTTTCCCAAAGTAAGTTCTTGAATTTTCATAGCTATTCATCAGAATTTCTATACAATGTCAATAGTACAAAATATTTTTAACTTAAACAATTTATCATAAGCTATTAATGTAGACTAACAATGTGAACATCAACGGTTCATTTTAGAAGAGGTCATGTTTAAATAAAAGGCCGCGCAATCTCTTCTACCGAAATTGGAGAGTTCGCGCATCTGCTACTTAGGCGAGATGGCGCAGTGTTCCCATTAGTTTTCATGCTAGGAGAGATTACGCAGCTTATTGGTAAATTTGCATATAAAAATGAAAAATGAAAATGGACTAATTTTAAGTTAAACGTGTTATTAAGTAACATAATTTTATTTTGTAATCTTATCTGTGCTTGCTTTTTCTGATTCTTTATTTTTTTTCATTTAATTAAAATTTTTTAATCGTTTTAAAAATTATTTCCTTTTTCTGATTCTTTATTCATTAGGTTGAAATATTCACTCCTAATACAATAATATTTGTTCACAAAAACCTTGCATCAATGTAATTTAAGTGTAATTATTATTGTTAACAATTTTAATTGTAGTTATTATTAGTAACAATCTCTCCTACCCATGTGCGCAATCACACCAACCCTGTCAGGACAGATTGCGCAAAATGACTTTCTTGATTTTATTACAACTGTTCTATTAAATTACAACATAACAACAAAATAGCAATGGAAATGCATAAAAAACAAATGAAGTAAAAATTATTTATGAATAGTTTAGCAAAAAATTTATATTTTGATTTTTTACTGCTATTCTTTTGAATTGTGCGCAGACTATCCTAGCTTTACCTTATTTCATACACTATTTACATTTTTACCACTTTCCAATATATTTGAATGATGTTTATGAATTTGGTGCGTTTGTCTGACCTAAAAATTTGGCGTCAACTGTTTAATACAAACTATTAAGACTATTAAGCCGTCTGTCTGCGATGTTTTGCCATCTGTGCTGTACGATTGTTTTAATTTTTAAAATACTAGAAAATAATTTATGACTTCTAATTGTTTGATTATGTGTCCTTCCGTGCAATAATTTTGCCATGAAATTAATATATCTTATTGAGTCTTACTATAGAATGTTTCTTTTTTGAAAATGAATTACATTAAGCATTTATAATTTTTATATACATGAATACCTAAAAGTATTCAAATGCACTATCGTCTACAGGCGAAAATTGTTTGAGGTATATTTGTGTGATGTTACACAATTTTCAATATAACGAAATTTATATGCAATGTTGATGCACTACAACGTCTTTCCTGTTGGAAATGGAGTGCAATTAGCACTAATCGTTCATTTACAGGGATTGACAAAAGCACTCGATTGCATTACTGTTTTTTGCAAGTTAATGTTTGAAGAACGCTTTATGAAATTGATATGTGTTATTCAGGTCCGATACAACATCTTTTTTATAGAAAATGGTGCATGTAAATTTAAACTTTCTGTTGTATTTTTTATCGTCTATAGAGAGTCATTTAATTTGCATCATGCATTTTCAATTTTAACTAAATTTTAGGTAATTATATGTTGTGTATAATTTTTAATATATCATTTACATGGCCGCTCAAAAGAAATTGAATTAATTGTCCATTATGGGAAATAATTACTTAAAGTGCGTTTTAAACAGCGTCAGATGTTTTTTAGCTGAATTAAGTTTTACTAAACTATGTGGTGTGACTGTAAAATAAATAAATTCATGCACTGGGTAGTGCAAAAGGTCTACGAATCATTGTCGTTTGTGTATGATAATTCCCAGGAAAGCGTTTCTGGTTGCGTTATGCGTTTTCCAAATGGCATAAACTGCAGTATACTAAGTGTATTATAAAAAAAATCCATAGATCACATACAAGGCTGCATAACAAATTCAAATATTTTATTATCTATGTGTGGTAATTGTTGAAAATTACTTTTCAGCTATGTTATGTGCTTTCTAAATTATTAATTTATATTTTTTTTTTCATCATATCAATAAATGACGTTTCCAAACGAAATTATGGTTGTGTTTGAAAGTATTTCATAATCTAGGCTTGACGCATTATTTGCTTTCTTGTTTAAATGTTCGAAATGGATTTTCAAACATTAACACTTAAAGTAAACTTTTAAATACAATTATATTTTCTTCAGAAATCGCATTTGGTTTAAAATGAAACTAAATACATATTTCCCGCAGTTGCTACGTATTACACGATAAATATAAAATATTTATTTTGTTAAACAAACATAGGTAAAATTCAATTTCACACATGTTTGAAGAACATTTAAGTACATAAATGCATATATTTCATTTTAAATTACTTTCTTACTAAAAAAACATTTTTTTTTTTTATCTAGGTACCTTTTCCTAGTTAAATACTGCATTAAATTATAATAAGTAAACACTTTTATTGTTTTAACAGTTATGGTGAGCGAAATTTTGATAAGCATTTTATTCCAATTTCAATAACATTATCAAAATTAGCTATCCAAAATTACCATATTATCGAATTCTTTGAGTATTACTTTCTCAAGTATTTTTCTCGTATATATAAAATTATTGAAAATATTTCGATTATTTCATGAACTATTTCTAATAAAAACAAAGAAAATACTTTTCTACGAAATAACAATTTCTATAATAATAATAATAATAATAATAATAATAATAATAATAATAATAATAATAATAAAATAAAAAGCACTTTGTTTTTGTCACATTTAAAAATAGAATATTAAATCTGGTTCTTTTTTTTTTTAATTTTTACAGCTGTAAAAAGTTATTTCAATACTTAAATAAGCTTTACAAGAAAATTTATATTCTAAAAAATTTCATTTCTTTTAAAATTAAATGAATTTTTTCGTACAGACTATACATATTATCAATGTAGTTTAAAAGTTATTTTAATAAATATAGGTGAATGTAATAACAACATTCAGGTTAACATACATATATTTTTGTTTAAAAAATAATAGATACGTTCTTTCTTATTTCAACATAATAAAAAAAAAAAAAAAAAAAAAAAAAAAAAAAAAAAAAAAAAAACATTTTATCCATTTATTTTTATCTTACAGGTGAATAAAACAATAAATTTCAGTAAAAGATATAAACCATTTTATTGTTTTAGTTGAATTTTACTGAGTGGTATATTTTGATAAGCATCTTATTAAATTTTCTTCGGGTTTCGAAGGATGATTCAAATATTCCAGTTTTATTAAGGATTGTATTCTCTGGTATATAAAAATATAGAAAATATTTTAAATATTTCGTGAAGTATTTCTATAAAAAAATATGCCAAAGGAGTTTTCAACGTTATGAAAATATTTACGGATTAAAAACATTTTCATTGCATTTTTCGTAGAATTTTAAAACGGAAATTTAAGTTGAAATATATTTACTTTATGAATTTATGCAATTGTCAATATTGTCGAAGCACATTTAAAAATAAATTTTTAAAGAAAACTCATATTTTTCGAAAAAAAAAACAAATATTTATTTTAAAACGAATAGAAAAGTCTCCGAACGGTCATTAAGTACAACAACGCAATGAATTAAAAAAAGTATATTTCAATTTAAAAAATATAAGAATCGATGTAATTTGAAAAAAAAAACAAAAAAAAACATTCAGGTTGATAAATACACATTTTTCATTTCAAAAAGATAAATACATTCTGTTCCTTACTTCGAGAAACCTTTTTCTTATTATTCCCAGGTATTTATTTCACGAACGAATAAGCCATTAAGTTTCAAAAAGAGATATATAACATTTTATTATTTTTCCAAATTTTACGGAGAGAGGAATTTTTGCAAGGATTAAATTCCAATTATCTTTCCGTTGTTAGGTTTTAGTTCTGTATCTGAATATGTTTTTCAGTCAAATAAATAAATAAATAAATAAATAAAATAAATAACATCGTGAAATTGAGACAACTTAAATTTTCTGGTTGGAGGAATGTAAGTGAGGGAAGGGGGGTGGTATTAGCATGATGTGAAAATTACCAGAACTCACTAGTAATTAGCAGCACCAACAAATAATCCATATGATGTCTAGAAAATATCATCCATTAAAAGATTCGTGTCAAGTTTACATCACATTTCGGATATTTCTTTACGAAGTGCAGTCGTGTAATTGACACTATTTTTGCCTTTGTGAAAACAATGGACGAAAGATAATTTCATGTTTTGATTAAACACTTATTTTTGTCAAAAGAAAATTCATTCTAAACACGTAATTAGCTTGTGAAGCATATCTATCGAAAATAATCATTTATTGGTGGTTTAATGAATTTAATTACTGCCGTACTAGCACACACGATGCTCCACGTTCTGGACTTCCAATGGAGGCATCAACTGAAGGAAACACTAAAAATACCCCACCCTATTGTTTTGGATGACCGCAAAGGCAAGAAGAGGAAAATAGCTGACATAGTAAAGGTATCGACAGAATGTATGACGATTATTTACACCAACATTTTCATATGTAAAAGCTTCGTGAGAGATGGGTGTCGCGTTTTCAAACAAAAGATCTAAAACAGCAACGTGTGGATGATTCAGAACGCAATTTGGCAATATATCAGCATAATTCAAATGAGATTTTGCGCATATTCGTAACAATGGATTAAGCATGAATCCAGTACTACACACCAATAATTAGTCACTTAAGTAGCTGGAACTGGGCGAAACATCAGCTGTTAAGGTTTGGACAGTAGAGTGATGTGAAAAAATCAAAATATCTATTTCCGATTCGATATAGCGTGAAAATGTTGCCTATGGCATTGATTATAAATGTTTAAAAAATGAAATCGGATAATATCTTCCGGTCGTGCATAATTTCGAACATTTTCGAAAATTGGCGAATTTCAAGATTTTTTTGTATTAATGAAAATAATAATTCCAGTAATATATTCAAACGCTATAGCGTGGGAAGGTTGCCTATAGTATTGATAAAAAAGATTTTAAAAAGTTTCTTTAAAAAAGGAAATAACTTCCGATCGCGCATATACTTTACATTTTATAAACACTCCCTTTTTTACTGTTTTTAAATTTTTTTAAAAATAAAATGTATTACATTGTTTATCCGTATAGTTTGATTTGTTTATCGGTGAACCTCAACACTGCATAGGTAAAGAGTGCAGCTTTTCATTTGACATGGAATATAAAAAATGATGAATCATTTTCGGTATTATCAAAACAACCCAAAACTCACCACAGCGACGTGACTGCACTTCGAGTTCCACCTTTCCCATCCAACCAGCCATGAACACTTGAACAGTGTGTGATATCTATCTACAATATATAATATGTAATACATATATTATTACTTCCTGTAGAAAGTTTTCAATAATCATAAAAATGTCACATTTCAAGCCACCAGTCTTGTTATTTTAAATTATCTTTAATAGGAACTACTTTATAGTGTGTTTTTCGTGAAAACTCGGGTATGATTGATTTGGATTGTAGCGTTGTTCCAATGTACTTTTCCTTTATTCTGGTCCAAAATCTACGCATCTTTCGACAAGCTGAGTGCAACATGTGAACTTTACTATATAACATTTTGGTACGTCACCAGATTGTATGAAAGATTTGATATGTTTCAATGAAGAGATGGAGGAGGTAATTTTACTGAGTTCCAATCAACGAATTTATTGCAGTTGAGTGTTGGAGTAACAAAGTTTCTGATATTTTCCCCTTTAAAAACACACCATTTGGATTTTGAAACTCTTCTCACACCAAAGTCTTTTATACGTATTCTCTTGTCAAAAATCATAGCCGTTAATAAATTCCAATTGTTGGCAAAGAACGCATTTCATTCGATCATTCGATCTACAACTTGTTTCAGGTTATCAAACAAATAACAAGAAGATTCAATGTCTCTGTAAACATGAAGAGGCATCCGTAAAATTCATGTTTACTTTAATTTCGAACCAGACTGTCATGTAAGATTTAGTGATAAAATTAACTATGACTTTTAGCTGATATGAGGGATTTTCTGTACTCACATAACATCTAAGGAGTATATTGGCATTTGTAAGCCATCTGGAATACGAAATAGGGCTGTAGTTATGATGAGACAATTCCTTTGGACAGCTTGTTTTGTTCACGAGACAAACATCTGGAAAATATTTTTGATCTTTGCTTAATTTTTCTCTATCCACTACAGGGGCTGTACAATCGATTGCTTCAATGATTACCCCAGTGGCAGTGTATCACACCTCATGGGTTGTTGCCAAATTAGCCCGCAAAAAGAATTGTGTTACGTTGTTGCTCTATCAATGTGCTGAAACAGGTGGCGGACTCGATGAACCTGATCAAACAGATGCCTCATTACAATGGACGTCTAACACAGACTTCGGTTTGACAAATCACGCTATTTTACAGTCATTATTGGTGTTAATGCCGTCATATCCAACAACTTCAGGTCTTCTAAGAACACTCGTTTTTATCCAGGATAGACAGAATGCTACATACAATTTGACTGATACTGAGTAAGTATTCTTATCAATGCGTCAGGAGTATTCGTTATGGTTCTAAACTAGCAATGAACTGCTACATTTTCGGTGGCGGTTGAGTGAACGATGAACTGCCGCTAGCACGTAATTCGTTGAAAGCTCTAAAAAAGTAAATATTGAATCATCACGGAAGTTTCTATATTCTATGATAACTTCAAGACTTTCTTCATACTTCAAAAAACATAAGAGGCCTCCAAATGAACAATATGTAATAGATTTCTTTTCGGAAAAAATTACAAAAACCTTTTCTTTATAAAAAACGTTTTTTATAAAGTTTTTTAATTAAAATTTTCTTGCGTGATCGCAGGATATTCTCCAATTTAAAAAATATTTTTTATACCATTTTTGTCATTACCATAGACATTTTATTCACGCTATAGCGTTTGAAAATATTGCGATTCGTTTTTTTTTATTATTATGAAAATATATTAAAATTCCTCAATTTTGGGAAATTTTTGGCGGTACGCGCCATTGGGAGATAATATCCGATTTAAAAAATATTTTTTCACCTTTCTTAGCAATCCACAGGTAACTTTTTGAAGCTATAGCGAATCGGACAGGGAACGATTTACAAATTTTGGGGCCCTGGGCGCAGATTCTTATGGGGGCTCCTTTGCACCGGAGCTTACAGAGGTCTTGAGTAAAAAAAATATATTATTGAAAGTGGTACTTATTAAGATAAAAATTATTGACTTTAACAACTTCTTTAAAATATCAATAAAAAACTGAATTTGATAATCATTAATTTAATTTTAAATAATTATTTCATAATTATGAAATTTTTATACAATAGATGTTTCATAATAAATTGTGTGGTGTTGATTATCTTTCACTATGCAAATCCAAATATCTGGAATGATAAAGTATGCCGCAAATAATTATTTCAAATATTATCATATCTTATTAATACAATATTTTTTCTTTCAAATACAAGTATTCACTAAAAAAATAAAAACTAACTTTATACAAGTACTAGCAAAACCACCTAACATTGCCCATGCTAACCATGAGGCCTTACAGGTAAAATAAATAAAAATGAAATAATATGGCGATCCCAATAACGGAGTTCTGTACATTCCCGCACATAAATCGTTAAACTACAAATAGGACTGAAGTTATTTGGCATAGTCATAGAAAACAACCTTGGCTTTATAAATGAGAATGCATTTTTTTTAGTGCATTTAACAGAAAAATATACGATTTCCTTGACAATACGAAAAAATATCAACCAAATAGCGTAACATTTAGCGAAATAATATTTCGTATGGCATCTAGATATATTATAGAAAAAATCAGTAGCATTTGGGGACCCCTGAAAATCGGAGGCCCTGGGACTGTACGCTGAATGCCCTGCCGTTAATCAGGCACTTGGAAAATGATATGTTGATTTTTTTGACACCATCCTATTGGCCAGTATGTTTTGAGAACACGAGGCATAATATTCATCAACTATCTTGAGAAAGGAAAACAGTCACAGTAGAGTATAATTCATCATTATTGGATCGTTTGAATACCCAAATAAGAGAAGTCTGTATATGGCAAAAAAAAATGCTGTTTGATCAAGACAATGCACCGTCTCACACATCCATGAGGCGATGGTAAAATTGAATAAATTAAAGTACGAATTGTTCCGCTTTCCTTGCATTCTTCAGATCTGTCACCTACCGGCTATTATTTGTTTCATAACATGGAGAGGTGACTCCACAGAAAGATTTGCGTCATATGTGGATGTCGAATGGGACACCTGTGCATATTTTGGCGCCCTTGAGAAAAAGTACTATGTGAAAGTTATATAAATGTAATGTTACAGGACCGTAGGAATATAAGTGTATTGCTCTTGAACAAAACTATGTTGACAAATAAATTCCGGTTTTGACAAAAGAAAAAAAAAATTTTTTTTAATAAATACTAGTTTTCGGTCCATACTCCGTGTAATACTTATCTGATTAAGAGGTCAACTTCAACAAATTATTTTAGAAATTCACCTTCTTATTTATCTTACATATGTAGAAGGTGTTGAAGTTTAGTAAGAGATATAGACATTTCAATATTTTAGTTGCATTTTACGGAGACATGATTTTAGTAAACATTTCACTGATATTTATCCAAGTTTTTATGACATAATCTAAATATTTCAGTTTCTGTAAGGATTACATTCCAAGATATGTTTCTCAGATATATAAAAGTATTTTAAATATTACGTAAAATATTTCTATTAAAAAGGTTTGAAAGGAATTTTGAACAACATGAAATTACTTACCCTTTAAAAACTCATAACAGTATATATATATTACTGAAAATAGGTTGAAATTAAAAAAAACAAGAACAACCAGGTTAATAAATGCACATTTTTCATTTAAAAAAGATAAATACGTTATTTTCTTACTTTGAAAAATCTTTTTCTTATTTTTCCCAGGGTATTTATTTCACGAACGAATAAATCATTGAATTTTAAAAAGAGATATAAAACACTTTATCGTTTTCCTAAATTTTACGGAGAGATGAATTTCGATAGGGATTAAATTCCAATTCCCTTCATCCTTTTGTTAGGTTTTCGGTGCTGTTTTCAAATGTTTTCAGTTGAAATAACTAAAAATAATAATAGAATTAATAACGGACAGTAAATTCAACTTTAAGATTCTATTTAGGAACATAAGTTGTATGTGTCTGTGTGTGTGGGGGGGGGGGGGGGGGATGATATTTGTCGTAGACGGGAATCGCATTTCGTAAAATGAAGGTTTTAAAAATTAAAATGCATTTCTACACGGAATTAAATCAAAATCAGACCAAGTGAAGCTGCTAGTTTATGCAGTTTATGGATTATGTATTCTACCGGTATTTATTTAATAATAATAATAATAATAATACATTTACAGGACTAACAGCATAATCGAACATACAAGAAAATCATAATAAAAGTATGAATAAAACATGAGAATATAATAATGGTAAACAAATTAATAGAAGGTAAAAACCATATTATGGAAATTAATAAGTAAGAGACAATATATAAAAATAAAAAATAACAACACTGCCCCCTGATTACTAGGCCTGAGCGCTGACACAAAAATGGCGGCTGTCGCAGGCGGAATTTTTTCAGCGTGTGTACAGTCTCCTGAAATTGAATACCAATAATTTTCTCCGCCTTACTTTGAATAAGTCGAATTCAATAAGTTAAATAAAACTTTTAGAAAAATGATGGCAGTCGTAGGCGGATTTATTTAAGCGCTTGTGTGGTCCCCTGATTTTACACACCAGAAGTTTTCTTTGACTTAGTGAATCTGACTTATTGAAAAATGGGCGTAGAAAATTATTTGTATTCAATTTCAGGAGACCGTACACATGCTGAAAAACTTACTCCTATTGCAGCCGCCACTTTTGTGTCAGCACTCAGGCCTAGTATTCAGGGGGCGGTGTTTACAAGATGAATTACGTATTGTTTTTTATTAGAAAAACCTGTTTTTAGTTTAAGTCGTGACAGTGGTTAAAAATATCTCCTAATGAATAAGTAGAATTTATATAAAATATTGCAGTGTTCCTTATGTTTATTATAATATGGCAAAATGTATTTTTTGTTGGATTTTATAGGGTGTTTCAAAAAGAATCATCCGAATGAAAAAAAAATTCTGACTTCAGCTTTTAATCCGTTTTGATCGAATAATGTATAGGTAGAAAGAAGGAAATCTCGAGTTTCACGCAGTTGCCGACAGGTAGCGCTAATAATCTTCCTCCACCCGTAAATTCAGTGTTTGTCTGGCCTCCAAGATCGCCGAACCTCTCAATGTGTTTTTTGTTGTAGGAGTTGATAAAAAACTCCGTTTATGTGTCTCCCGTTCCATCTACATTAACAGAATTGAAGATACGCACAACAGCAGCCGTGGAAGCAATGGATGCAGACGTGCTCGCAAAACATTGGGAAGAATTTGACTATCGTGGGTAGATGCACGGAAGGTATGCCATGCATCTAAAAGTGGCCATACTGAGCACGTTTAATTTGGTTTGTGAAGAATCTTTATGATTAGTGATGTAATATAAAATTAATCTTAAATGTATATGTTGAATATTTTAATAATATACGCATTTCAAATCAAGTGATTCTTTTAAAGCACCCTGTATTTTAATTAACGGTAAGAGAAGGGAGGTTCATGTTTTCTATGATCACCTTTCTTTCGAACCACCCTTGGAAGTTTAACACTGTACAACATGAAATATGTCCTTTAGATGACAATATATTTTCTTATATATTTTTGGCTGGAAATAACGAATCTGTAATTAATTTTTGTTTACTATTTTCCCCAAAATCCACATTTTAGCTTTTTACTTATATTCTCGATAAATTTGAATGTTTTCTTAATTTAATTAAATTTATAATAACCTGCCTATTCTACTGAACTTTTCCATTGCAGGTTCCATACACACATTTTACAATGGAAATCTATATTGTATTGTTAATCGTGCTCTGTGCCGGAAAAACAACTTACAAGCAAAGGAAAGATGCTTTCATTGACAGTGAGACTGTCGATTTGACAGATGTCAGGGGGTTCTCTTCAAGATCCAAACATTGTTTTCATTATCCAAACTTACACTTCACTGTGCGACCAGTTCCTCATTCTGAAGATCTTCCTATACCTTCAGAGAGGAAAGATATTTACTATAAGGTAACAGTATATTTACTATAAGGTAAATATACTGTTGATTTGGAGAAAAAATCAACAGTATATTTACCTCCAGATAAATATACTGTTGATTCAGAGGAAGACACCTCCGGTGACCCAAACCATCAAGATCCTGACTTCCAACCATCTACATCTATGACATATTCACACCATTGAATCACACAGGAAGAGCTTAAGGACCTTGTACGGGACTTAAATCTCTCTCAAACAGACTCAGAATTACTAGGTTTTAGGCTTCAAGGATAGAATCTATTAGAGAAAGGTGTAAAAATAAGTTCATTTAGAAGACGACAAAGCCCTTTTGTAGACTATTTTGCGGAGAAAGAAGACATATTGATATGATTTGAATGGCCTATTTCAGGCATTGGGACATGAATATAACCTAGCAGAGGGGCGCCTGTTCATTGACTCGTCCAAACGTAGTCTCAAAACAGTGCTCCTCCATATAGACACTGTTTGTCCTTCTGTTCCCGTAGCATATTCTACAAATACAAATGAAACTTACGAAGTTATGAGTGCTATACTGTAGTTAATTGAGCGGAGGTTTGAAAGTCATTGGGATATTAATATGCCTGCAACAGGGATACACTAAATTCTGCTCCTTTCTCTGCGAATGGAAAGCCGCGATAGAAAAAATTAACTGCATCCGGACTACAATGGCCTCCAAGAAAATAACTTTATTCCTGGCACCAAAAACAAATAACATAAACCACTTGTGAATCCACAACGTGTCTTTCTTCCACCACTGCACAATAAACTCGGTTTGATGAAAATATTTCCAAAAGCTCTGGACATGAAGGAGTGGCTTTTTTTGCATATCAGAAATAAATTCCAAAAATTAAGTGAGGCAAAGGCAAAAGAGGGTTTTTTAATGGCCCACAAATTAAAGCAGTCTTTCATGATGAAGAGTTTGAAAATAAACTGTTATAAGCAGAAAAAGCAGCGTGGTTAGCATTCAAATCAGTGTGCTCACATTTCCTCGGAAATGAAAAGGTAAAAACAATGAATATCTTGTTGGTGACATGGTGCAAGTTTTCGTGTTATAAGTTGCAATATGTCATTGAAACTACACGTTTTGGACTCACATCTGGAACTCTTTTCTCAAAACTTTAGTGATGAGCATGGGGGAAAGGTTTAACCAGGACACCTATATGTTTGAAAAGTGTTTCAGTAGGCGATGGAATGGAAGTATGCTGATACTGAAGGTCTGTACAAACCAACAGATGCTACAAGAGGAAACGGCCAAGAAAATCATTTTAGTTTTTTTTGTTTTCGTAATCAAGGCTCTGTTACATTTCTCTGTAACTAATTTGTATAAATATGAGAAGTGGGTCTTTTACAAAAACGGTCCGTAATGGACCACATTGGTTTTGGAATCAAGCAACTTTTGTTTATACAGAATCACATAGTTTCGTCTAAAGGACAGAAAAATGTTCAAATTTGTTGTACAGTGTAATTATTTTTAATGAATTATTTTTAAGATCTACTAATTTCTAATAGGTTTCTGGAATTAAACTTCGAATTATTTTGCACTTATCATGATACATATACGAAATAATGATTAGAGCATTCTTGGTGTCCACTCATATCGCTTCCCTAAAGCCAATTCCTAAACTAAACCATTGTTTTGAGAAGTATGTTGCACCAAATGTTCTTCTCATTACACTAAGAACCATTTGCGGGATTGAAGTTAATTTTGCAAATTAATTTTTTTATATAGTACATGCAACTTATAAATTATATTTACATGACATTATTCATGCTCAAGCATGTAAAATAAACAAAAAATAATTTTTATTAAAAAAAAAACGCATTTTTAGTGACGAAAGGCTCAAAATTCACAAAACTTCAATATCAACACTTGGTAAGTTTTCATCTTACAAGAAGTGTATTTCTTTGTTTTACTTTTATTCTGTTGAGAATATTTTTCTATTTATAACACCATAACCAGTATAAAAATTTCAGTTTCGAAACTTTTACATTAATATCTATTTTTATTTAAACGGCTTCTAGGATAATAAACAACATTTAAAACATTTTCACAATTGAAGGTACACCCCTAAAAGTAAAATTTTAGGAATCAGTTTTTGCTTAGCGATTAACAGGGACATCCTACATATTAAAAACTACCTTGTTTGCACCTTTTCTTATACGCCATTTTGGCTAAAATTAAACAAATACAATAACTTATTTTTTTTTAAAAAAAAGATAAACACATTTACTATATCAGTGACTTACACTATGAAATAACACTATACACAAAAACGAAACACAGCAATACATTTGCAAATACAAATCTATGTCTACATTTTCTTATGTAGACATTTATGTATCTACATCTAGATCTAGATACAACTACACAACTACCTTTACATCTTCAAATCTACAGCATTTACATATACATTTATATCTACACTTCTACACCTACATCTACATGTACACATAGTGCTTATACTATAGCAGATATGCATCTACATCTAAGCATTTGCATATATACATCTACATTGACTTATCTGCACATCTATAACATCTATACACCTGCATCTAAGCATTTACATCTGTAGATTTCTAATCACATCTCTACACATCTGCATCCACACACCTATATCTATATATCTACATATTTACATCCACACATTTACATCTGCTTCTACCCACATTTTCACATCTCGTACCAACATAAAATGAGAAATGTTAATTTTATTTAAATAATCCTTTATAATTGAAGTCTCATAATTTTTCATAACAATGTTTTTTCAACAAATGAAGGTAATTATATTCGATAAATGTAGGTGACACCATTTTATTAACAGATTAAATTTTATTCCCAATAAATTTTATTTAGTTCTATATCTATTCAACAGAATAACAATTAAAATATACATTCGTATGTTTATACAGGCAAAATTAAATGAATACATAGAAATACTAAATAGCTTAAAAATAAAGTCTAATAAGTAAAATATTTTGTCTATTGTAAAATCTAAAGTTCTGTAAATAGAAAGTTCTAAAGTTCTGTAGATCTAAAGTTCTGTAAATAGAATAAGTTCTTTAAACAGAAATATATACATCAGCATTCTTAAGTCATCAGTAACTGATTTATTGTTTGATGAAAGAGGTATTGCTTACATAAATCTGCATTTCAGCTGTGTTACTAGTGAGATTTGATCTTTTCACAATAAAATATATCTCAACTCATAAATAGAGAATTCAGAAAGTTCTCGAAATTATTCATTTGTTACAGAAACAAATTATATTTTTAAAAAGAAAGTACAAAGAAAAACAATTCTTATAACAATTATAAATTATTAAAAAAACCCTTTTAGCAGGCTATGCGATTATGGAATTATAAGAAATATGTAATGAAATTTTTTTTATTATATTATTGAAATAATCAATAAAAAATTACAGTAACGTCAGTGTAATTACATTAACTTTATAAAATAATAATTTTCTGAAACCAAGTATTTTTTTCCTTATCGAAATGAATGAATATTATTAATTGTGTGGCAAAGATAAGTGCGTTCCTATACTACAGCAAACATAAAAATCCAATGAAAATATCTTTTCAAAATCGAATTAAATGAAATCTAAATCCACTTGAATTATTCTCGGTGTCCCTTTAAATAGTTCTGGTATTAAATGTCATAGCTCGGTCACACTCGCCACAACGCTATATACTACAGACATTTTCTTTCCCTTTTTACATTATTTTTAATTTTTCAAAATGAAAAAAAAAATACAGATGTCCCAGACGCACTGGAAGTACCGTTGTGGCGTCAAAATGTCGACTTTTTGCCTGGCGTGGCAACGCGTCTACCAGATTGTGTGTATTAATCGAAGCGTTCCAGTATTAACAGCTGAACCAGTTATTATGTGTGTGTTAATATTAAACTAAACATTGTGTGTGGTTTATAATAATTTAAACATTGTAAGTGTTTTATAATAAAATAAATTGTGTGTGTGTTTATAATAAAAAACATGTGTGTGTTTTATAATAAAGTAAATGTGTGTGTTTTATAATAAAATATTTTGTATTTTTTAATAAAATTGTCTGTGTTTTATAATAAAATATTTTGTATTTTTTAATAAAATTGTCTGTGTTTTATAATAAAATATTTTGTATTTTTTAATAAAATTGTCTGTGTTTTATAATAAAATATTTTGTATTTTTTAATAAAATTGTCTGTGTTTTATAATAGAATATTTTGTATTTTTTAATAAAATTGTCTGTGTTTTATAATAAAATATTTTGTATTTTTTAATAAAATTGTCTGTGTTTTATAATAGAATATTTTGTATTTTTTAATAAAATTGTCTGTGTTTTATAATAAAATATTTTGTATTTTTTAATAAAATTGTCTGTGTTTTATAATAAAATATTTTGTATTTTTTAATAAAATTGTCTGTGTTTTATAATAAAATATTTTGTATTTTTTAATAAAATTGTCTGTGTTTTATAATAAAATAAACTGTTTCATAATAAATGAAAACTAACATGCTGTTTTCGCACATTAGGACTAAAAGGTATTCAAAAACGAGATTTTCTTACCAAAATAGTGCAAAAACAAACATAGCATGAAAATATTTGTAATAAAAGGTTAAACAAATCTGCACATCCATTGTTACTTCATAATTAATCTAAATCTGATAAAAAATTAAGAAAATTAAAATATTTCTTTTCTGTAACCACTCTAATAATAATTAATTGATTCTCCTAAATCTTTCCTAAATAGATTTAACTGAACAAATTTTGTATATCTAAAATTATTTTGTGCATGACCCCCATTTTATATAAGGAATTATCTTTAAATTATGAACTATTAAACGCAATTCCTTTTGAACTCTTCATTCCTATGTAAACAGATCTAAAATAAATTTTCACCTCACCTTATTAGTTATCACACGATATTTTTACTTTTTCTCTTCTCTCCGCCCAAATGAAAATAATGCTTGGAGGGGAAAAAAATAACACTTCTGAAAAATTATATGCTTTAGAAACATGTTTTATTTTTTGTAACTCATTAGGATTTGAAACACATCACTTATAAAGTTCGATAACAAGCATGTTTCTTAAAAATTGTTATTTACATAAAAATTTCATTTTTTTCGAAGTGAAATGTAAAATGAGGAAGTTAGATAACAGCAGCAAAAAATACACACAACCATCCATTATGTAATATATTTTTTAATTTTTTTTTTAGTATTGTAAATTTGAGGATTTTTTTAAAAAATTCAGATACAAATCGGAATTTCCAAATAGTTCGCCTTATATAAGCATTAAGTAATTAAAATAATTAGCGTAATAATTATATAATGTTGAATAAAAAAATAGTTATAATAGGCATTACTATTAAAATAGCCATATTAATATAAAACAAGCATTTCACAATAAATAACGCCAATTCGGAAATAGCGGATATTTGTTTTATTGAAATACCTAAATCGGCAACACTCTCAATTAATAGATTTCCCTTAAAGAATTTTAACTTTGATTGACTATAATTAGGAATATTTTGGTCAACTAAAAATTAGTTGTTGTTGCTGTTGTTGTTTTACTTTTTAAAGCATGGATAATATTTTACTAAATATAACTTATTGAATCCATGTACCTTAAAAAAGAATCAAACTTCCTATTTTTACAAAAATAACTTTATTGGTGTAAATGGCTACTAAGATGATAGATCATATTTCTTTCTAGCGTGGAGTGTTTTCTAAAGTATGGCATTTTTTAACACGAATTCCGATACCTCTACCCCAAGTTTATGTTTGTCTACAAAATTTGGTGGAGATATTTTTAGCCATTAAGCCAAACTTGGTGATAAATGATTAAATACCATTCATATTAAATTAATGGTCCACAATTTTGTCATTTTAGTCGATGAGCTTTGGAATAAAGCAAATTGCACTCTTGTAACAAAGGCTGACTTTTTAGCTTACAATTAAGCTTTTACTGGATACAATTTTTTAACGGGATTTTAATTGTTTTTACATATTTTTTTGTTTCTGATATATTATAGTGCTAGCAGTAAACCTGTTCTTCGCACGGAGATAATGAAAAAAAAGTACTCACAAACCCTAAACATAGAAAGACGCAATGCTACGTTCGAAGAATATGACATATGTAAAAGCATATCGGCGATCCCATCAATACAAATTAAACATATTACATCGAATTTTTAAAGGGGTACTTTCATCCTAGTTTAAAATTAAATTTCCACATCACAAAGGTTTCCACATATATGTTTCAATTTTCAAGGATAAAGCAAGCAATGAAACTATTAAAGAGGCGAAATGGCGAAAATCCGTCATTGAAACTTGGGTATTTTCTAAAGAAAACTTGCATTTTCATATAAGAATTTGAAGCATTTTACTTACCACTGCGCGAAAATGAAGCATTTTCTCTTAGACTCAGAATTCTTACTATACGAACTAATGTGGCGCATATATGGTTAGGCATTAATTAATTTTCCCAAAATTTAGGAACAACAACAACGTATCATTCTTAGTGTCTCAGCGTTGTACAAAAAAAAAAAAAAAAAAAAAAAGAAAAAAAGAAAAAAAGAAACGAAAAAGCAGACACAAAATAATCGCTTGCAGTTTTTTTTTTTTTTTTTAACTAAAATCCAAAAATTACATCTTTAATTTTCTTAAATTAAAGTTTTTTTAATTACTCGTAAATTACATTCCAGTTTTCAGATAAACTTTATTTTAAAGCATATTTTTTTGTTCTACTGTATTCTGTAAAAACTGAAATTATGCGATAGATGCGTAGAAATAAAGATGAGAATGGTAAAAGAAAATACCTAGTTGCAAAAATCCAGTAAAAAATCCATTACAATTTAATAAAAAAAATTAAATCGAATTTTGAAAAAAAATCTACGAGGGGTTATCGGATGCACTTTGGAGTGTCTCCATACACAAAGTCGTAGCACTTTACTTATCCATCACAACATAAGAGCGTACCACAGACAGACAGCATACTGGCAAACTTGTTGTTTTATTAATATAGATGCAAATGCTTAACTTTAAAAGACAATTTTGGTGATATCGTCTATTTTTTATACTAACCGTTGTCATGGAACCCTATTATGGAAAACTAAACCTAAAGTATAGTGAAGTATACTCTTTTGGTATTTCTGAAAACACATGGATTCGAAATAAATTGTAAATTTTGTGTATTATTTTCATAATGCACAAACATATATATATAATTCATTCGCAGTAAATCTAATTGAGCTCTATTTTAGATTATAATTAAATATATTTTTCACCCGTCATCTTTTACGGGATTTTCCGTAATATTACAGTATGTAACTGTGACAATCTTCGTTAAAATTTTATGAGAACTGATGATTGTTTTATGGCGAACGTTGTTTAATAGCATGTGCTATCAAACTGATGGTTTTTATACTATCTTTCTATTTAAAAAAGAAAAAAATAGAAACATTCTCGACAAATTGGAATTTTTTAAAGTTGGAAATCTTTTAATTCTCACTTTTTGATACATTTCAAAATGGAAATTTAAATAGGATTTTATTTCCTTTGCAGATTTATATAGCTGCCACTTCAGGTCAATTCAAAAAAAAAAAAAAAAAAAAAAAAAAAAAACGTATATTGTTTCCATTTTGTACAGTGCATATATTCTATAGGAAAAACATTATTTTAGTGATTTAAGAGAAATTTCTTAGAGTTATTGAGTAACATTCCAAAAAAAAAAAAAATTAAAAAAAATATTTCAATTATAAATGCACATATAAATTTATAAATGTGATATTTTTGTTGATAAACTCAAAATCTTCATTTCACAAAGTAAATGTGAATATGTGGAATTTTAATTATCGTTGTAATTAATTTAATTGCTTTAAGTGGATTTCTGAATGGATTTTTATAAGAATTAAAAAATATATATTCCATTAGAAAAGTTTTTACAATTTTCATGTAATATCAAATTATTTATTAAATATATTGGAAGTTAAAATTTTATTTAATATTTTAATAAATTTATCATATTATACAGGACAATTTTACTTCATTCGAAATATGAATTTTCGATAAATAAAAACACTTATTTTCCTAACTACGCTCTGAATAGGAGTGTTAAAAAAGAAAAATTAGAAGAACATGCTGTATCTAAAAACCTCTGAAATGATTCGAACGTCTTCCATGTTTCGAAGCATATAATAATGATGAGAGATATATATCTTTTCCTACTGAAGCATTTACTCAACGACGTGTTTGATAGCTTCATGTCGGCTACTTCATTCAGACTATTTCGTCTGTATACAAGCTGTTATCTATAAATAATTGAAGAAAAATGCTAGTAATGATAATTTAGAAAGATAAATTTTATCAAAGATTGTAGAAGACAATGAAATTACATTTGTCAATCATCTACCACAGAATTATCGAAATACGATCGTAATAAAGGGTTATGAGAAGGAATTGTTTTTAATCAAGTATTATTATTGGAGAATATATTTTTTATACATAGTGTCAGTATCACAGTGAGTCAGTTTTTGTTTTAATCACTAAAACAATCAGATTTCCAATTATGGCTGCCTGGGGCCCAAGGCCCAATTGCTTTTCATCCCCCACTCTCTCAAACCAACATTATAGCTAGAAATTTGTTTCGGAAGTTTTAGAAAATAAATTTCTTCATTTTATAAAAATGCTTATTAAATTCCGGTTAATTTAATTTTTTGTTTGCTGTTTGATACTATAATACCTTAAAACTCCCGTCATCTGAAATATTTCTTAAAAGATAATTCTAATAAAAATATTTTGCCTACATCATACTTAATTTAAGCTCCTTTCAAATAGTAGTAAAGTACTTATAGCGGTATATGTTACTTAGATATCGGAGCTGGAAATTTAATTTAAGAACTTTTTCAAAATTATTTTACTCATAATAAACAGAAGAAAGTATATTCAACTAGGTAAATAATATCCAATGGTTGGAGTAACATAATTGATATTTTTTCATTATGACCTAATAACATGGTATACAGGAGTTTCCATACTATTTCAGATTCATTGTGTAAAAAAAACTACAGTTACAACTCAGATGAATTAAATTAGCGCTGCAGTTCACATGCTTGTCCAACAAATAAGTGTGAAATATGCCAGCCAGGATATTGTTGGGATAGCTCAGTAGGGAGAGCGTTGGCCTGGGCAAGCCAAACTCGAGTCACGATCCCGGCATATTTTCGCTCTGTTGGAAAAAATCTCAAATATAATACTCCAACCATTGGATACATTTTACTCATTTTGGGGCCTCGATCTGCACTGAGCCCAAGGCCGTGGTCTAGTTGGCCTGTATGTTAATCAGGCCCTGAAAACAATGTGTGAGTAGTGTAAAAACGATATACAAAAACGTAATACCGGATTAAAAAATATATTAATTGAGAAATTTGGGATAGATTTTGAATCTCCTGTTGATGTTATTTGGAATTTTAAAATTGAATTGTTTGCGTAAAACAATATACAAAAATACAATACTGAGTAAAAAAAGTAATAGTGCAAAAAATTGGGATCAAATTTTAAATCTCCCGTTTGATTTTATTTGAGATCTTGACACTGAATCGTTTATTCCAGAACTCGTGTAAATACAGAATTTCGTGTTTTGAGCTATTTAAGAAAAATTCCCAACCTAGGTAAAAGCGTACATTTTGTTACAACAAAATTTACGAATCTAAAATACAGCCCACCACATGAAATGTAAAGTAATTTGTTCATAGGATGTAGGAGAGGGGAGTAAAAAAAGTATTTCATCATTAGCAGACCGTTAGTCTTCTGCAATAAAATACATTTCGTTTCTGTATCTTCTCATGTTTTACTATTTTTATTAAATAAATTATCTTGATTAAGTATTAAAAAAAAAAATTAAACTTTTCAACAAGCCTGATTTTTATTTTGCCAGTTGCAATAATTTAAAAGAAACTCGAAATTAAAAAAGTCCTTCCGGCCTGTACCGGGAGGAAAAGGTAGCTTTCCTATATCTTCGTTTTAAAATTTTAGCTAATGTTACTCGAAAACAGCAAGCTAAAATGCAAAGAAACCGTTTACAAAAAATTAGTTAATACTGAATTTGAATAAGAAATTCGCCAAATTATTGAGCTATAGCCAAGTTGGCTTCATTTATGAAGACTTATTTTGGTCGCCAAATTTGGCAATATTTCACCAATTGTCGTCAAGTTTGGCGATAATTTGGCGCTAACGGATATGAATATATAGTTTTATGCGTATGATTGGGAAAATGATTACAACAATGAAAGAAAATAATTTGCGAGAAATCGCGTTCACTGAATTTATTAATCGTTGGTTTTTTGTAATGTGCTGTCTTGTTTCAAAATGTCAGCCACCGTAGAATTCCAAACTGCTCTATCTCAGCCATTTTATAAGATAGAGGTAAAACGAAAAATGCGCTGGAATCCTTGTATCAAGGCCTAATACTTAAACAAAAACTAAATTTGATTTTTTAACTTTTTTGCATATTTATTTTAGTTTTAAAAATTTCAGTGGTCCCATCTTGAAACAAGATGGCGGATCAAGCTGGCCAATGAACTCGGTCGAGGCATTGGTGAGCTTAATACACACAATTAGTTTCCTCAAAATTAATTTATAAGTACGAGCGTTATCGTATGAAATAGATCAGATATATATATATATAACCAGAATTATTTTGTGTGTTTTTGAATCATTTTGTGTTTGGGACATTTTTTGTTTCATCGATGGGGTTGTGTTTTAAAAAAAGTGTGCTCTCAACTTAATTGTCTTTCAAATCATTTCTCTCAACTCGACTTAGTCAACATGCATGATGCATTGCCATGTGGATGTGAATATTATGCAGAAGTTGTGACATTTTAAGGATTCTGTATAATTATTGTGAGTAAAATATTTTATCTACACTTTACGCGTTCATATTTCCAATTTTATTATTTCAAAACTGTTATCTCGTGGTAATTTCGTGAGGTGTTAAATACAGTTTTTGGGATAATCGATGTGAGTGAAATATATTGTATATTCTTAATGATTTTTTATTTCCTATTTAAATATTTCCAAATTTTAATATTTCCAATTGTTGTCTGGTAATAATTCAGTGTACCTGGATGATTCTACTGATCTTAGCATTATGCCAGTAGAATTATGAAACACTGAATTATTATTTAAAACACATGTGGGTGCATCCAGGCTGATGAGTACATGTGCATGTGTTTTTTCATATCCAATTCATATTTAATTCTCATGTGGTCCAATTTTCCATTGTATATGGTTCATATTTAATTTATTAATCCATTTGTATTTACTTAATTGCAACTCCAATTTATAATTTTTTTTTCCCTTTCTCTCTATTTCTTTTTTCTTTTTTCAATATTCTTTAGGTATGAGTAAAATTTGGCCAATTACCATTGAAGCAAGCTATGGTAATATTATGTTTGCACATGTTAATTATTAGCTATGTGGTATTCTGTATACACAATATCATTAATTATCTCTTTGGAGATTTAAGTAGAATGATAATAGAACTTGATATGTTTTTTGAAATTCATAGATATTATAATTATATATATATATATATATATATATATATATATATATATATATATATATATATATATATATATATATATATATCAACATTTGAACGGAGGGTGGTTTTGGGGTCTAGAGGTCATGATCGGTGTAAATTTATCGAAATTTTCCGGAACTGCTTTCCTCCGAACGGCTGCAATAGGTAGCTTTATACTTTTTTGTATTGAAAGCTACCTAAAAATGTTTTTCTGATATGTTTGGACTACAAACACGTCAATAAACTGAAAAATGTTGGATCAAGTCTTTTTTTTTACCGTGTTGAAAACTAACCCAATGAAAAATGTTATAAACAGGTGAATTTTTTTTTTTTAAATACACATTTGAAAAACATAAAGTCTTCAAGTCTAAGAATATTCTTTTAATGTTTTTCATAATCAGAGTTACTTTTCTTTTAACTTCAGATGTCGGCCAACTTAGAATAATGTTACAAAATTCAAAATAGTCTGAAGTGTATACAAACAGTATCTAAAGACCAACTATATTTTTTTGTTGATTTGGACTTTCCCAAAAAGTTAGGATTTTATCGTTGGTAGTTCAAGAGGACTAGTTGTCTTTTCAAGAAACTGTTGATGCGATGATAGTATTGATGAATGTCGTACTTTTCTAGGTGAACCACGCCTGAAGATAAAGTATTTCTACGCCAATATTTTAAGTGGGGTTCTGTACTGCTTTTGAATAACTTTGTCTGATGCTTCGTCAGAGTTGACGGTTTTCTTGTACGAATGGCCATCAGCTTTAATATTCAAAATGTCACCACTTCTGCGCTTTTTTTTTTTTTTTTTTTTTTTTTTTTTAATATTTTAATTCCTAAATGATTTTACAAAATTTCAAAATATTATATTTTCAAAATGTATATATATATCATAATGTATATTTTCAAAATGTATATATATATCATAATGTATATTTTCAAAATGTATATATATATCATAATGTATATATATATCATAATGTATATTTTCAAAATGTATATATATATCATAATGTATATTTTCAAAATATACATTTAATATCTATACTACATGCAGTATCAGAAAACAATATGATTAAAAGGAGCTTGTTACTTATAATTACCATTAAGTCTGTAAATAAAATATTAATAATAATGAACAAATATGTAGTTACGTTTTGTGTTTATGGTCTAATTTTTTATATTTTATTTACATTAAATATTGATTAAATGGTTGATGCTATATTCGATATTTTTTAATTGTGCCATATAAATATGAATATCTGTACTTTTAATAGACTCTTCATATGAAACCTTCACCACACTTTATTCTAAAATTTATGCTGCAGATTTTCTCAAATGCTCTTGTAAAATTTATGATAATATCAGATTCAAAGGAAACGTACTGCGGCTATTGCCCCTGCACGAAGCCAGATACACCTTTCACCAGCTCATCACGTCCATGTATCACAATCGGAAATCCGTAGAAAAACGTAAAATTCTTTCATTACCAGACGCCAAATAGAGTAACGACGGAGCTGTGTGATATCAATAATTAATGATCGGTGATTCCAAAAAAATCATAGACTGTAAGATTTGTTATTATTTAAAAGTTAATTTTATAATTAGAAACATAATTTGTAATTCAATTAACAAAGTTTTTTTTTAAATAAGTAAAAACTTGTTTTTAAGTGTTTTTTAGTTAAATTATCTGTAGCCAGATTTTGAAGTAACACGAATTAAAATTAGGTATTTCCATGTATAATTCATAGCATATTTTATTCTGTAGGTAAAATTTTTGCTTTTCTTTTTTAAAAAGTAGTAAATTTAAGTAGTGTTTTTTTTCGTTTTTATGTTTTAAAAATGCTGAAGCTTTACTTCTTTCTTTTTGTTTCCTTTTCTTCTCCCCCCCCCCTTTTTTCTGTATTTGAGATAGAAGTTTATAATTTTTTGTACTTGTTCCTTATTATGTATGTGTAAAACTGTGCATAGCATAACCTTTATAGTTTTTTTTTTAATACTAGAAGAAATTATATGAATATGCTTCAGATTACATCTTTTTCTAGTATATATAAGAGTAAAAAATTATATTATATTATATTAAGCCATGAAGTAAAATAAACTAAACCATGTGTACAAAATAAAGGTTCCATGAATTATTCATAGCATATTTTATTTTCTAGGTTAATTTTTCCTTTCATTCTTTAAAAAGTGGCAAATTTTAATATTGTTTTCTTCTTCCTTCATTATTTAGATATTTTTTTACATAACCAAAAGTATTGTTAATGATTGAATGGGTTGTTTTAACTACAAATTCACAAGATTTGGATTCAGTATGTCAACTTTTAGATAAAATTCGTACACGAAATTAATTGATTAACACAAGATAATATTAAAACAATATTGTATTTAAACTCAAACTCTATGCTTCCTTATATAATTATTGCATAATAAAATAAATCCTTATTCATCAGTGTACATAAAAAAAGTAATATATTGCTTAATTTCTATAACATGATTTACATTTTATATCATATATGTTTTCTATATCAATAATTCCACCTCTCTCACACTTCAACTAGCATTCGCTAAATATTTCCTTAATTATTGCAGTTCTGTTCAATTAGACGTTTCTCCTTGTTAAAGCATATGTTGTATCGCACCGTATATATCACTTTAGACAATCTATTAAGGGCTTCACGTATGCGCATCTGATATTTGCATTTCCTTCTACTTGAAATTCTACTTGGCGTTCCCTTCTACTTCCGTATACATTAATATGGATAAACTGCAGCTTCCTACATTTTCTTTAACAGAAAGAATACTTTAAATCAGTATGTCAGGCTTGAAATATGAACAACAGACTCTTAGGAGAAAAGTCATCCTATAAGGTTTCAAAGTTTTCCAAGAATAATCTTAGGACATGCAAATGCCACTTGTCTCAGAGAGAATGCTGATAAATAATGCAAGAAAAGAAGAAGTAGCAACAATACCTTACAATACCTAGAGAAAAATAACAATGTATAGCTTTAAATTTTTATTGCTGAATATATTTTGTAGCCTTAATGTAATTTCCGTGTGCTTTTATTTTGAATAGTATTTATTTTTTAAGTGGTAAGAGTTGGAATTTAATCTAAAGGATGAATGCAATAGAAATGGTATGTAATAGAATTTACTAATGAAGTAAGTCAATTTGAAAGCGTTCATTTAAATACAGAAACATAAAAATATTTTAATATAAAACATTTAAAATTCCTTCGTATCAAATACTGCCTAACCTTAAAGCATATCTCAAAGATTTATTTTAGAATATTATTTATTCAGATTTCCAGATGACAGTTTTGACCTTTTTTTGAAAAGCCTATAACAGAAAGTAATCATGAAATAAAGCATTTAAAAAAGAATATATTTCTTTTACAAAAAACAAATAAAGTATAACTTTAATTTTCTTTTATTTTCATTGAAGTCCTTATCAGTCCCAGTGAGTATAATTGCGTTTATTCCTCGATATTTTAATGATACTTTTGTTCTTTTTATGCAATCAAGATTTTCTTTAACTATGCGTGGTCTTCCAAATGTGTATAAAACGTAATGTCATAGAAGTACAATTAGAAAAATATTCAATTAAAAAAAATTATAAGTGAAAATCTAAATTATAAAAAAGAAAAATGGTTCGCAAATTAGGCAATACTGTTGTCATGCTTCTGCTAATTCTCATTTTTGAGAGGTGAAGTTACATCTGCTGTATTCAACAATTACCAAGGGGCAACGAGAGTTTTCTAGTTTGAAAAATAAGCATATTTTACGATTTTTTTTTTCTTTTACCGTTTAAGATCTAATTAGAAACATGTAAGGTGTTGCATAAAAACACGTATTTTTGACTTTCAAAATGCAATGTTTTATAAATTTTTATTGAAAAATTTGCCTTTTGGATTCACTTTTCTTTGATTACGGAGTGTTCCGTGGTTTCCGAGATTTTTTTGATTACTTTCATCTAAAACCAAAGAAAAAAAGCATGTTAAAATAGATATTAATTGTCTAGTCTTTGATTTTTAACAAAACTAAGGGATTCATCCCGGGTATTCCGGGTTATGGAATATAGGTGAAAACCATTATTTTTTTTTAAAATTGAAAACACAAATAGATTTTTTACATTTAATGTATTTTTTTGGATTACAAACTAACAACGCCAAAATACATTTTTATGTGAAAAATATCAATTGTGCATTCAAATAAAATTTTGAAATATATTAAAAGCGATACTTTCGTATTTGACTCATGTCAGTAGTTAACAGCCGAAAAAATCGCCGAATACTTACAGCAGCATTTGTTATTCTAATAATTCATTTTTGATTCCTTTTTTTTTCAAGTGGTTTAAATACGTACTTAGATTACGTGTTTTGACTGACGGAGAGAAACTGCTTAGACAAGGAAACCAAGTCTGTAGAGGATGGATATGCCTCCTTGTCCCCTTTATTGCGGTCTTAAAAACGAAAGAAAAAGTATACAAAATTCAGCAAGAACTGAACCTGCAGAAGTCAGTCGTAGCTGAGGCCGCCGTAAAGCGCAAAAAGGGTCGGGTGAGAGAACAGTAGATAAATGTAAATAACTAAAACAATGATTCTGTATAACACAATACTACAAGTAATATCCTTGCCTCAGAAGAAAACGATTACATGTCTGTAAAATTTATGTTTTACTTATTTATTGATGTTCTAATTTCATTCTATTAATATTATTCGGAAACAAATGCTGATATGTTTATATTGTTTTAAGTACAAACGAGTTCGGGCTGCACGCGGCAGAGATAGACTTTTAAAAAAATTCCTGCGCGAAAATTATTAAAATATCCAGAAAAGATCAATAATGTGAGTTACAGTTTTCAAACAAATTTCATTTTAAATTACATTTTTTGTCCTATTCGACGGTGTAAAAATTTAAACTACCCGATGTTGAGAAGTAAAAAAATTTCAATAAAAGCAAAATGTATTTCTCAGGTGCGTCATCGTCATTATGATGTCATTGTAACTTTCGGACATGTTTTTGCTTTATATTATAGATAAAAGACTGTCAAACGTATTGTACCAATTTTTGATAAAATATCTTATGAAAAATATCTATGAAAAAAAAAAGAATAGGTTCACCATTGACAATATATTAGAGGTATTTACTGAAGTCCGAGGAAATGGAGGTTTTTCAGTATCAGAAATACATCGGCAACGGATGAATGGGTTTTCTTGTTTGTTTGGGTTTTTTAATGAAAATCATACATATTTCCCTAGCACTTGGCCAACGCCGTTTTCGGTAAAAAAATAATGTATACTTTTTTTTATAAACAAAACGAAGAGCAGTTTAAAAAAAAAAATCTAATGCATTAAATTTTTCTGCCTCCTATTTCGAAGAAAATGCAAAATTTGCAAAAATCGTTGATTAAATACTAAACGGTATATTGTATATATTCTAACGTGCGTCTCGTTTCAATGGTTTCAGATAAAAGTATTCAGATAAATATCTGGCAGCCCCAGAACGTACACGCGGAAGAAAAGCAAGTCCAAAAGGAGCATTTATAAATAAATATTAATAAAATATTGGTTTTTGAAAGTTCAAAAAATGATCCTTTTTAATGCAAAAACCTACGTGTTTTTACCTTGGTCGAAGGCGTAAAAAAAAAAAAAAAAAAAAAAAAAAAAAAAAAAAAAAAAAAAACTCCATAAAATATACCTGAAACATGAAATATACCACATATATGCGAAAAACTTTCATGTTCTTTTAATAGATTTGAACTACAATGGCGAGCCAAAGTATTATTTGAATAATATTAAAAAAAGGAATAAATAAATTAAAAAAAAAGACTGAACAAACTGATAGTGCTGGTAAAGAAAAAGCACAATTAATTAAAGAATGACTGACTTTCATATTAATGTAAGTTCGGTAAATTTAAAATGCTCTTTTTAAAAAAAAATAAATTTAAATGTGTTATTCTTTTGTTTTCAAACAACATTTTAGGAAACGATTTAAACAAGGGAAAAAATAATGCATTAAACATAGATTATGGAACGATTATGGAACGATTTTTAACATATTTAGACAACTTTAATAAACATTGTCCGTTCAATAAGGTAAAAGACGATACCTAATTAAATCATTCGGAAAGCGCATAGCAAATTTGAACACCCAATTTTACCAATTACTATCTGTGGTCGGAAAAAATATATGAATTGCTTTGTGAAGCAACTGTATTATGTATATATTTGTATATATATATTATATAGTATGCAAAAATTTATTTCAGTTTGGCAACAGAAAAATGCAAAAAATTTGCAATGCAAAAATTATTGAGATATCTGGATATTGACCTTGAGAAATCATTAAGTTAAGAATATAGAAACTACAACAGAGAATTACATTCATTAATTATTGATGTTTAAAGGACATATATCATAAAGATGTATTATAAATCAGGTACAATATAAATGCTTAATAAATCAGTTGGGGGATAGTATTTTCGCATGGGAAAACCATCCTCATCTGTCGTTTCATACGCATGATGATATGATTAATGATATTTAATGAATTTAATTCATTAAATATATGATATTTAGTGAATTAATTATACTATCTGTATGTCCATTCGTCGTATGGAAGAACAGTCTTATGAATATATCAGTAGAGCACGTATTATGTCACCCAGATTAGAACTTAATACATTTTTCTCATTATTCTTCGATTTTTGTTTATTATTTTTTAATATTTTTCGTTTTATATTTTTATTGCACTGTAAAGAAATAATTTTTTTTTTTAAATCTAGGAAACAATAATATAACCGCGAATGAAAATATACAATAACATCTTCCGCGTTACCGACTAATCCGAAAAGCATTCTTTTTGTTAAGAAACTCAGAAACAAATTTATTTTCGAGATTTAGAAAAGCATTTATAAAACAAAGTTTATTTTACTAACTTTGATTTTCGGAAAAATTGCCGACTACTTTTTATAGTGTATTAATCAGTTTTCTTAGCCAGTAATATAGATTTTTCAAGTACCGCTAGATCCAAAATAAACATTTTCCTGTTAAAAACACACGTTTTACGGCAATAATGTTAAAGTAATAAAATTAACATTACAATGAATATAATGTTGTTACTCTTACATGTATAAATTCAATTTTATAGTTTCAAATGTCAATAGAGAATTGATAGTAGCCAAATAACCGATATTCCGGTTTCAGAAAACTAATAAATACACTATAAAAATACTTGTAAACTTTTCCGGAAATCTGTGGCAGCAAAAGAAACTTTATATTTATAAATGCCTCTTTAAATATCGAAAATATATTAATTTCTGAGGCAGAGGAATCAATGAACTTCTGAATGAAGAACGCTTTTAGAAATCATGGGCGACTCGGAAGAGGTTATTGTATACTTCCATTTGTGATCATTTAAATTTTTGTAAATTAAGAAACATTTGTCTTTTTTTACAATGTATCTCCACTTAAAATTAAATAAGCGAATAAATCTTTATTTTTTTTAAATGTAAATTACTTAAAATAAAATTAAATGTCTGAGTATTTTTTACTTATTTCAAAATATACTAGTTCATTAGAGATATTTATTTATAAAATATCTTGCAAGAAAATAAATAACTTACTTAAGTAATGGAGATTTTAATGTTGTTTTTTAAGTTTTTTAAAAAGTATTTAGCTCTGCATAATCATTTCTAATGTACTTGTCTTAATTTACAATACATCTTTAGAACCTATCTCATTTAAACTTCATTGTAATTAAGGAATATTATTCTGTGTGCTTGATATATTATAGATTTAATGATCTGTTAAGATTATTTTACACATATCTCACTAATTATTTCAGGTATATAACAGTTCTCGAATGTGTTTGAAGATTGTATGTTCATTTGGAATTACAAAACGCTTTGTAGTTTCATAGTTATAATTTATTATCATAATGAGTTAATTATTATGGATTTTATATAAATTATCTTAAGGCCATAAAACCTTGCGAGGATGCAATAGGGCATGTCTTATATTTTATACACAGCAGACTTTAGTAAAGTTTCATTTGATTTATTCTGGGATTACTTTTAATAATTTTGAACGTTTTGTTTTTATTTTTCTCTTACCCAAAAGAAAAAAAAAACATAAATCCTTCAATATCTATAAAAATATATTCATTTTAAGGGTATTTTTTACTTTATAGCTTATGCTACAGATATTATATACTTATAAAATATCTTGCTTAAATATGTTCCAACTATAAATAATAATAAACAAATATTTCAGTTATTTTAATTTATTATTACAGCTCTAGATAAACGTTTATATTGTACCAATTTTAATTTACAATACATATTTAGAACATATCCGAGTTGAACATCAGTAATTATTTTATGGTGTTATATGGTAACTTATATGACTGATAAAAAGATAATAACATGTCTCAATCATTTGAATTTATTCAGCTCTAGATGGAGATTTCTATTGTAGAAACTTTTATTTATAATATATAATTAAAACATATCTGATTTAAACATCAGTACTTGATGTATGGGATTATGTGCACTTATTACCTTATAAGTTTAATGATATCTTAAGATCATTGTACGAACCCTCACTAATTATTGAAGCGATATAGGGTAAGTCTGGCATAGTTGCCCTACTTAAGAAAAAATGATTTTTCTTTTTTATAGTAATTTTTTTTTTGTAGTGCAAATGTAACCTATCTACTCTAAATATTACCCGGAAATTCATTAAACTGTAATTCCCTGGAACTTAGCTGTAATATAAATTCCAGATAAAATGCAGTTTTATCAAAAAACTTAATCAATGATTTATGACATCCATACTGGACCTCATGGTTAGTCGCCCCCACTTGATCGGGATAGATGTCTCATTCGTAAAATAAAAGAAAGCATATATAATTAACAATTATAATTAATAGAAACTTTTTATTTTGTATTTAAACTTTTCAAACTTTTCTTTATTTTTCATCCCGCAAACATTGCAAAGGATATTATACATTGCGCAGGTTTCATATAGCCATCCCAAAACAATCACTATACTGTATCCACTCCACACGAAGTTTAGTTTCGTAATTAATTTCACGACATTCTAAACATATGTTTTCCGTTACTGGTGAGCTCATCACTATTTTCTTCGAACTTTCTCTTCAATTTTAGCTTTTTGGCAGACTGTGTTCTCTTTGCTTTGTTTGGTTTTCTGAATGTCTAATCTTTAGAGTTGAGCTGTTTTCATTTTTTGCTGTGATGTACTCTTTGTCAAGCACTCGTGCTCCGTTCTTCTTACTTCTATATTCTCAAATTGCAAAAGAAGGAATAGGGCTGATGTTATGTAAAAATTTAGAAGGATACTGATTTGTAGAAGAACGAGATTTTTCTTGATCGCGTTCAATCAATACATGTGAGTTTTGACTTTGAGAAATGACTATGTCCATCAAATATCTATTCTTTTGGCAGTCATCTTGTTGGCCTTCTCTCCAAGGATCCCAAATAGAATAATGGAAGTCTTTTGTGCTCCATCCATCATTCTAAGATTGAAGTTTGTCAGAAATTGCGAGAAAATGTTCAGGGACAGCTTCACAATTGAGTGAGAAAATTCCGGTACGCACAAACCCATTAATGCAGTACACAGAAGACACTGTCATTTTGCATGCATTTGGAATGACAATGCCGGCATGAGTTCTTTTTAGTTGTTGCAGGGAATTATGCTGCACCCACGGATTCGCTGATTTCTTGATGTTAACTTTGAATGGTTTAAAAAATGTCCTATCAGGCGGTTGCAGAGCTTATGTGGTATGACTTGGCAGACAAAGCAGAATTATATCATTCTTATCTGCATAGTTCAGCATTTCCAGAAAAACGCATATGCACTGAGTGGCCGTCAAGAATGATCAGCCACATTGCCTGGTTACTTTCTTGGAAAGAAGTACTCCTTCACCCACTTACTAAACACTCGGAAGAAATTAAAGATTTTTGGTTTACACAAATTTTTGATCCCAGAGGAAGACCGTTTGAAAACATGGGATTTTCTCTCACATCTTTAAAAATTACAACAGGAGGGAGCACCAAGCCCGCTGCGTTAATACATGCAACAACTGACATATTCTCTCTTCCAAATGGTCTCAAAGAGTTGACTTCTGTAGCTTCTTTCGTAGTTATTACTTTCCTTACTTCAATATTTGACTGACATCTTGTCTCATCCTTGTTAAAGACATGTCCCGGTTTTGTAAATCCGGGACTTTTAATAAATTTCATTAAGAATGTAAAAAGAAAAAATATCATTGACACCTTTTCTGTTCATATATTCTGCAAGGGATATAGAAAGCCCTTCTGCCTGTGCTAGTTTCTTATTTTTAATGTGTTCACTCAATCGTATCCAGCTATATATTTCTCCTAATTGAACGTATGTTTTACCCATAGGTATTCTGTAAATTCATATGCAATCCGCCTAACAGTTTGTATATCAGCGGCAAATACAATATTTTTAAGCATTGAATATGAATTATAAGTCATTTTGCATTTTCAGTACCTAGTACAGCATGACGTCCAAGTGATATTTTTTGCAGGTCGCCGTTTCCTCCCTTCGTCTGATTGTTCTAGACGGAATATCATAATATCGTGCCGCTTCATTTACACCAATTTCACCAGCTCTTTTCTTATTAACTGCTTCTTCTAGGTTTACTTCAGTTCAATTTATCCTATTGGAATCTGGCTTCTTTTTGTGTTTCGCCGGCATCTGAAAACAGAAATGTTATAATATCATAGAAACAAGAATTCAAAACATAATAAAAGTTATGCAAATTGCTGGTATTGAGCTCACAGGCTCTGTGTACTAATACTGCATTACACTAACAAGTCAAAGGATATTTTCTATTCCCAATTCTTCGAATAAATGAATATGCATAATTTGAAGCCAATCGGATAATTCTAACGAAGGACTTGCTTAATCTTGTAAAAATGTTCTGAGCACAGCTATAAATACCAAAAATTTAAATATTTAGCACTTAACAATGTGAGGGATTTGCAACCTTTTGAACCAAATTTCCGATATGAAACAAATTAATTTTTTTTAAATCATTGCTTAAATGGAGAATTAATCACTAGTAACACCGCCCCCAGATCTGCTAGATAATTATTTCTTGGAAAGGCCATGGTCAACTAAAATAAGAAACAGCTTTTTTTCTCACAATCCTGAAGATTTAAATAAATATTATCATGCATCAAACTGATTTGATAGTTATAAATGGGGTATCTTATCCTGAATCACAAGTGAGGCATATATTCTCAATGCTGGTAGAACATATATCCTTTTAATCCGGGATAGATTCCCCAGCCGGTAGCTCTAGAAGTAGGAACAAAAAAGGATTCAAACTATAACTAACATATTACTTGATACCTGTTTCAACAACACTCACTAAATATTTCATAAAAAATCTCTACTAAGTATATATTATTTCCTCTTATAGTTGTTTCTATCTTATAGGGACATATAGCTAAATCCAAACTTACCTTTCTTTGATAAATATAACTTTTATTTGAAGAAATAAAACATTATAACTTCGTCTACTAGGGTGAAACCCCCAGTAACCGACTCTTTAAGGATTCTTTCTTATTCAAATTACTATTACAAAACTTTAAATATTTTTATACTTACCTTTGCTTTTGAAAGGATAGTAGAGATACATTAAAAATTATATATTTTATTATTAAAAATTTTTATTCATAAATATAGTCAAAAACTCTAGTAACTGACACCATCCCTATTTTGGAACACCAATAACTGAAACAAAGTGAACCAGTAACTGACACTTTATTTTAAAAGATTAAAATGCTTTATTCTTTATTATAAAAAAATACATTAATATTTATTATAAAAAGTGGGATTTAGTAAACTGTACTGAATTATTAGTAATGCAGAGTATACAGTAAGAGTATATAGGAGTAATATTTAGTACTGTATTATTAGTAATGCAGATATATAATAACTGACATCTGGTGTCAGACACCGGTAAAACAACTTAAATTTTAATGGCGTTTACTACAAGATAAATTTAATTTATTATTATGCATTTTTAAACAGTTCAAATAATAGATTTCAACTTTCTTGAATATAACCAATAACTAACACCTCTGTCAGAGACTGGTGAAATGAAATTCTAGGAACCAATAACTGGCACCCCCCCCCCCATTAAGCTAAATTAAATAACTATAAACTCTAAATCATGGCCGTAATATATCATATGCATCTTTAAATTAATTTCCACAAGTATAACTTTAATAAAAAAAAGTTTAGGATGATTGAATTACAAATAGATTAGAAAAACACTTCCTTAATTTTAGAAATAAGATAATTGCTTCAAAATGGCACTTTTTGTTTTCTCAAAAGTTTCTACCACATTCAATATGTTCTTGGCCCTATAGTGGTAAATAAACTGACTCCAAAATAAAAATAAATGTCTCATTTACCACAAGATGTCATTACTTTGCAGAATTTTACAACAAAATGCTTATCTGAGTTAGATTTTTGCTCAAGTGCCAGTTACTGGTTAGGTGTCAATAACTGGGGGTTTCACCCTACGTTTTTTATAACAACTAATAGTAGAAGAAGGTCCAGCTGCGCCACACATCCAATAGCTCAAATGCTGTGATTAGGGTAATTAAATCGATTGGGCAACTAACCTGGATTTAACCTATTAGGTTTTAAGTAAATGAGTTGAACGATAGTAAACGCATTTTCTCATGCGTATCGTTTATAACCACAATAAATTAATTATACTAGATGAATGTCCATTATTCATTCTTCATATGGCAACCTCATGACGTTGTCAATAGGACATGTGTCATAAAAAATAGATCTTAATAAAAATCCTTTTGTTTTATTCTGCGATTATTTAAGTACTTTTTTCGTTTTACGGTTTTATATTTCTTCTACGGTTTTATATATATTTTAACCTCAAATAAAAAAAATAATAAATCTTCAACTACTTTTAAAAATAACTGCCTTTCCACAAAATATATTTTTTGAGTATTTTTCATTTATTTTAAAATTAAACAGCTAATGAGAAATATTTATTTATAAAGTGTTATAAAAAATGTAGCAACATATATGTTTAATAAACGTTTAAAATACTTGTATTATTATAATTTATTCAGCTTTAGATAAACATTTATATTGTAGCTGTTTTAATTTATAATACATGTTTAGAATATATCTCATTTAAACATCAGTAATTAATGTATGGAATTCTGCGTACTATATATATTATAAATTTAATGATCTCTCAAGATTATTTTACGCATATCTTACTAATTATTGCAGCGCTATATCAGTTTCTTAATAAATACGTTAGGCGGTAGTATGTTCATTTGGGATTAATACGAGCATTTGTTGTCTTATGCACATAACTTATAATCATAACGAATTAAATCTAGCGGGTGTATTTCTCTTCTTGTCATTAATAACCTTATGAAGATGTCAATAGAACTTACTATCTGCTTATTTCACTATCAACATTGTGTTTCGTTTGTTTCAGCTTGTTATATTTTTATAACTTCTAATACTTATAGTTTTAGTTTTATTAGTTTAAACGAATAAAGTAATCTTTCAATGACGTTGAAAATAAAAATAAACTTATTACAAGATATTTATTATTACAAGAACTTATTACAAGACTTATTACTTGTAATAAGTCATTATATAAAAATAAACTTATTATAAGATACTTAATTTCCTCAGTACCATTTACACATTTTTAAATTTAGTATTCATTTTATGTGATATTGGATTTAATTCTTCTAGAAACGCTATTTATTACTTACAGTAAAACAATATTTATTACATACGTATTCTAAGTTTTTCAATATCTGTATGCTAAATAAAATATTTGAAAATTAGTGTGTTATTAAAGTGTTATAAAAAATGTAGCAACTTATATGTTTGATAAACGTTTAAAATACTTGCATTATTGTAATTTATTCAGCTCTAGATAAACATTTATATTGTACCTGTTTTAATTTATAATACATGTTTAGAAAATATCTCATTTAAACATCAGTAATTAATGAATGGAATTCTGCGTACTATATATATTATAAATTTAATGATCTCTCAAGATTATTTTATGCATATCTCACTAATTATTGCAGCGCTATATCAGCTTCTTAATAAATGCGTTAGGCGGTAGTATGTTCATTTGGGATTAATACGATCATTTGTTGTCTCATGCTCATAACTTATAATCATAACGAATTAATTCTAGCTCGTGTATTTCTCTTCTTGTCATTAATAACCTTATAAAGTTGTCAATAGGACCTACTATCTGCTTATTTCACTATCAATATTGTATTTCGTTTGTTTCAGCTTATCATATTTTTATAACGTTTAATACTTAGTTTTAGTTTTATTAGTTGAAACGAATAAAGTAATCTGTCAATGTCGTTGAAAATAAAAATAAACTTAATAGAAGAAATTTAATTTCCTCAGTACCATTTACACATTTTAAAACTTCATATTCATTTTATGTAATATTGGATTTAATTCTTCTAAAAAACGTTATTTATTACTTGCAGTAAAACAATATTTATTACTTACGTATTCATTACTTTTATTACGTATTTATTACTTACGTAGTTTTTCAATATCTGTATGCTGAATAAAATATTTGAAAATTTTAGATCTTCTTTCAATAAAATATTTTTTGAGCATTCGAAGGTATTGGAAACGTAACTTGTGTCTAAATAACTAAGTTACTTTATGGTGCTGTGTTTTTCAGCAAAAATATTTATCAGTAATTGTAAATTTTATTTTAAATAACTAAACTAAAGAACGACATAGCTGTTATCTTCAGAGTGGTCCAAGTCGTTAGGGTCATCAAGGTGGTTCATGATGTCAAAATTAAAAAAAGTTGGAAATTGTACGCCAAACGTGGCAAATGGGGTGCTTTCGTACTGTGACTAATTTTATAAATATTCATATATTGGTGCAATAGCTCTTGCAACCTTATGCAAAATTGCATGAATAAAAAATTTACTTTATGTGCAGATTTTCATATTAAAGATATTAATTTTATTTTATGAAATTAAGTTTCAATACAATTTTCCAAACAATTGATTACGATTCTGTGACATTAAGCTTATACTATGCGCAAATATCCCATACAAGACACTGGAAAATATCATCGTTAATATTTCAGTGAAATGAATTATATCGTATGTTATTATGATATGACTAATTTCAATAATAAAATAAGTACATTTTAAGTTGGCAACATTTTATGTTTTGTTGATATTTATTGAAAATTCCAATGAGAAACTTAAGCCTAGCTTTGAAAATTTTAGAAATTGAAATTCATATTTAGACTATTTTTCCATTTAATATCTATTTCTCGTGAAACATCTATCCAAAAAACTGTCGGTAGATTATATGTTTGCCACAATTAAACAGTTTTAGTATACAAATTCTGTTTTTAAATTCAGTAATACGGAAATAATATGACTCCATCTAAAATAGGACGTAATCACCATGGCAACATAGAATCGTATTAACTACATATGATAGGATTTATTAGAATGCAGAAAACTTTTATTAATATGTTTTTAAATTTTGATACGATGTTCAAAAAAGTTGAAATGACTCGACGATATTCTGCAGCTGTTATATATATTAAATTTCAAACCATTCGTTTGGGTAGTTTTTTCGCTGTTATAAGCAGACAGACGGACGGACCAGGCGACGAATATACGTGCAACGTATTTATACTAAAGAGAATTAAAATATTATGAAACGCAATTTACATATTTTGTTAGTTTATATTTGTCACTAAGATTTTCATGTCCGTTCCTGTTTTAATTTGACCGTCATGTATAATTGTCTGCGGTCACAATTATTTTTTTAGTAATTATGAAAATGTATGAATTCCGATCGTCTGTTTAACAGCCTAGAATAACATTTACATATTAATGTAACAGACTTTTCTGAAGTCATAATTAATTTTATATAATAAAATTAATCAACTTATTACCCTTCCTTCTTAACAAAATAATAAACACTCTTTGCTCTTCTCAGATATAATCAAGGAGATGTTTAAATGAAAAGTAATATTTAATTAAAGAAATGTATACATTGCTTTACAAGCTTAAGGTGCCTGACTACGTACGGAGCAATTTTTTCAAAAAAAAGCTATTTCATTATTTTTTGAACTTATTTTTATTAATATTATGACCAGAAACTCTAAAAAAAAGCCAAAAATATTTCATTCTTTGATGAAATTTTGGTAAATGAGGGATTTTGTGGTAAAATTTTGCAAAATATGGCCCAATACGCAAAACACACTTTAGAAAAATATATTGTATGTATCTTAATTTCCTTTTTACACTTCATATTCATGACATTGGTGAAGGGAATGAACTAAAATCTAAGAGTTATTTTAAATGTTTCAAAATTTATAGCATATCGCACCTTTTTACATGCTGAATTTCATAAAATTCATCGATGTCTTTCCACGGAAACATCCATAAAACAAAAAATATTTATTCTAAAATTAAATCTTTAGTTCATTGCATTCACAATAGTGTAAATAACATACAATTTAAAGTTCATAGTGATATTCTAATAACTTTTTGAGAAATCATGTTTTGCGTATGGAATTTTCACCAAAAATTACATTTTCCAAAAAATGCATTTAAAGTTTAGATTTATGTTTTGCTACAAGAATTTCCACAGTAATATGCATCTAAACTTCACTATTTTTATGAGCCATACACATTTTTTTAAGAACCGAGCCTTTGTTTATTTCTAGAAGGCCATAGTTTTGCTTCCCCCTTCCCAGTTAGTACCTTTAAATAGTACTTCCGGTCCTTTAAACAGTACTTCCGGTTTGAGTGATAGCTATTAAGTAGTATAAAAACCGCTACAATTCTGGTTCTATTTATTGTATAATAAAAATAAAAACAGTTTTGGAAAGGTACAAAGCTGGGCTTTAATAAAATGTAATAAAATCGTTTTGACAATTTTGGTCGAAAACCACTTTTTAAACGTAGTCAGATACCTTAATAGTCCTTATTTCTCTTTTTAACAAATATATTTCCTAGCAAATCAATTAAATACATTTTGAGCGTTGAAGCGGCGACAGCTTATCTGATACTACATCCCAACACAGATATTAAATACTGCAATCTAAATACTTATAAAGATACTCTAGAAAAGATAAAAAAATATATATAAGTATGTACGCAAACTCTGATACAAAAGGAACATTATCTGATCTGCCTCCATTTTCTGAAAATTATAATATAAAAAACTATTTAAAGGCGAGAATATCACATGATGCTTTTTCTTGAAAATAAAAACAGGGTGAACGGAAAAGTTCCAAACATTCTTTTATTTTTTTATCTGTTTAATTAGATTAAAGGCAATTCAAATTGCAAAAGTGTTCAAAATAAACAAGGAAATGAGATTCTAATGAGGAAATAGTACTGCCATTAGTTAAAAAAAAATTACACTTTTAAATTATTAAACTACTCTCCTAAAGGAAATTGGCCAATTTGAAAAATTTCCTTTTGCTCAACAAAACGACTACAAAAAACTCCATCTACCTATATCATTTAATATAACTTAATTATAATAAAAGTGAAAAGCTAATTTACACCACATTTTTCGTACCATTTGAAATGCTATTTCATCAATGAAGTAGAGACATCACAAATTGATGATGGCGTTAGTTAGGTAAATATTATGTTAAAAAAATGGGGGGAAATTCCATCTCTAATGTACATAAATCAAGCATTACGCAAGCTGAAATCATGCAAAGAGATAAATGTTAGTTCAAATCATGAAAAAATAATTTTAAAAAAGTAAATCACAAAAAAATATTATTATGTATTTTTACTAGTTTATGTTTTCTTTCATGTCCATTACGCATTAACTCTTCTAATGATGCTTCTGTAAATATTTTGAGTTCTTCGACACTAAAATTGTTGAAAGTGTAGTTTTTATTTTGTTTAAGTATAAAGTAATAATTTATTATCATGTTTCCTTTTTCTTAAAATAGTTAAAGATTTACATTTGTAATTTGACATGTGGTCCAACGTCACAATGGTCAACTTTAAATTAAACTAATTTAAGTTGCAAAATGCAGTGAATTTTGTAGTGAACTTGTTGTAGCATAAGGAAACGTTTTAATCTATAAGTTTTGTCTTGAAGGATTGTATAAAAATTTAAAAAGTGTAATTTTTTTATACTTAATGGTAGGATTAAGTCATTAATATTATAATCTTATTTCTTATCTGTTTTCATTTCTTTTTTCTTTTCTTTTTGAATGCGCTTGCAATTTACATTGCCTACTAAACAGCAACAAGTAACAATTTAAAGTGGTTTTAACAATTTTTAAGACACCCTGTATAATAAGAGCATTCGGATTTTGTTAGACAACCTCTACATATACTCAAAATATGGTCTTTATGTCTTTCAAAATGTTGTTCCTCAGTACTTTTAATTCATGCACTGAAGAAAGAGCTATATACCCAATCTTTAAAACAGTTTTATTCTTGATTTATTTTGATAATGTATTTTAAAACTATAAATTATTTTTGTTTCATTCCTTGTTCCATTCCTTCCTTTGTGTTCATTTATTTTGATAATGTATTTTAAAACTATAAATTATTTTTGTTTCATTCATGAGCTATATACCCAATCTTTAAAACAGTTTTATTCTTGATTTATTTTGATAATGTATTTTAAAACTATAAATTATTTTTGTTTCATTCCTTACATCAGAATCCTTTTTTCTGTATTTATCTTATATCCATTAATATTTATATTTTTACTGTCGAATAAAAATACTAAGTATTTTCCTATTTTGCATACTATGTAGAAGATTCCATTAGCAATTTCTTTCTTTCTTTCTTTACTAGTGTCACTTATCTTTCTTTAGACTAAGCTTGAAGTAAGATCCACCCTCCGCCTATCCTGTCAATCAAACGGTAACATCAATTGCTCCAAACTATTCTTTTATCTCACTGGCTAGTTGCACGGGGAAAAAGTTGTCAATTCTTGTTCATTTACTCAAATGTCAGATGTTAAAAATATCAGATGATCAATATTTTTTCAGATTTTTTTTGTTGTACTTCACAAGTCTCCATTAAAAAGAAATAGAGAAATGTTCTATTAACTATGCTTTTTATCTCCATTTTTATATCAATATTAAATTTATAAATAAAAATAATAGTAATAATAATTTTTTTTTTCTAATTTTCCAATTTTATTTTACAGAATCATTTCCTGATGATTAATATTTGTTAGAAATGAGTAACATTAAATGTACTAAAAATGTGTTCAAAATTTACTAAACACTGTCAGTTAACTAAGAGCTGTGCTAAATTAATTTGTATTTTTAAAACTATTTTTGTAACAGTTGTCAAGGATGGGACCTGTAAACACAATTAAAAAAACAGCTGAATGAATCAATTTCCACTGCACTACAAGTAAGAGAGAATGAACTAACACATAAGGAGCATAAGGAACATAGGGAACATAAAGTGTTTACATGTGGATCTGTAGTATCTATCAACTATCTTTAAAATTAAGAGAAAAATAATTAACACTCCCTGCTAATTGTACCGCAAATAAACGTATAAAATCTATATCTATACCAATTTATTGGAAATAATACGTAAAATTAAATGGTATGTATAAACTAAGTATTAGTGGCAGGCTTCATGTTAAATTCAGTTATATTCGCGATAACCAATTTTTATGAATATTTCGAATGTCCTTTTCCGATGAACCATTGTTCCTCGGGGTGGGGAGTTTGTAGAATATTTATCTAACCTTTTTTTATTACCCTCGCAGACCTCTTGTTTCGCGACAATCTGACACTCTGATCATGAGATCGGGCGCAGAGCAGAAGCGAATTGAAATTAATTTTTAATGAAGAATTAATCTTGTCGTGGTCATGTAAACGTAATGTTTTTATCTTGGCTTCCAAATTGAATAACTTAATTTAAGGAAAATTACGTATTGTTTCCGATTAAGGTACAATGAAAAGTGTATATAAACAATGCAATTAACATTTTGTACACATATAATTAAAGTTGTAAATATTTATGTTTTTTTATGTTATATAAACTGAAAAAAAATAATGGTGTGTTTCCGGCAATTCTAAACACACACACACACACAAAACCGTTTTTGCACCTGAACTACATGAGATATGTCAAATTGAAATAAAAATACTCTAATCATGATTTAGAGAATTGAATGCTGTCCTTCAACAACTATCGTGAGTATGCAACATATTATTTTGAATCCGGGGTGGAAACTATTTTAGTTACAAATAAAACTTGATAACTTCTTCATTGACTAATAAATTTAATATTTACAACGTATTTACATGTTACTATGTACAAAATAACTCATTAAATTTAACATCACGGCTTAGCTCAGATGTCTTGTCGACAACCACTCTGTAAACATTCTTCTCTTCTGGTAAAGTCTAAATTACTCAGCTTGTCAATTCTTTTGAAAGGAAAAAAAAGGAAAAGGAGAGAAAATATGATGAAGTGAGTATAGTTCGAGTGTTACAGTCTTCCCCTCACTGGTCCCTCAGATGCAGTGTGCATTTCCTGGGTGGATTCCTTCGGGATGCTTTCTGGTGACTAAATACCTCTGTTGTTCTCGTGTTTTTTTAACCTTACGAAAATGGTAGTATAGACGAAAATGGTATATAGACGCCCAGCATTTGCTTGCTGTGCGTTTGACGTTTCCCAGGTCTGCCTCTTGGACGAATGGAGCCTTTAGAACATCCACCATATCCATAAATGACACTACGAGAAACAAGTTGTTCTCCAAATAGAAAAATATTCTGAACAGAAGCACTTTGTACAAAAAGTACGTTAATCAAATTACAATTTCTTAAAAAGTTTAAAACATATATGAACAAGAAAAAGGTTGTATAATACTATAGATCTATTCATGGTGAGCCTTAATGAATAATAATCCATGAGAAAAAAAAAACTTTTTTTTTTCAAGGGAAGAAAAGATTCAGTATTTGAAGTACTTGAATATATAAAAGACTTATGACGATGATTTCAACAAGCAGTTAAAAATATAATAATTAAAATGTTCAACATCAGATACTGATCTCTAAACTTTTAAACAGTCGTCCATCTAAAAACCAGTGAAATGCCACTTTTCCCTAAAGTTGCTCCAACACCAGTAGAATCTTCTCTAAAAATCAATGGATATCTTTTTAATAAATTTTCAACATCTCTGGACCTGATAGTAGAATCAATCTGGTGCAAGTATGAACAAATATAATCAATGTTTGCACCAAATGGATGAACATGGATGAATGTTGAAATGAGACCAATGAGGCGAGCCTCCCTTTCTATATTAGCATTAGATAAATTTCCTAATTGGGAATTATTCTCATAAGCTGAATCATTAAGACAATCAAGATTTTCTTCTGTCATTCTGCGCTTAAAGGCACGAAGTTCTTTTAATTCAGCTTCATTAGATCTTCTTTGATTCAAATTTAGCTTTTCCTTTTTTGAGTTTTGTAAAGCCTGTCGCATTGTTGCCAACTGATTATCTTTACGTTTAAGTTCTTCTTTGTGATCAGACTTCATGACCATAACTTCACTTTGTGCAGCTTCTAACTGACATCTCAAAGAATCAGCCTCTTCTTGGTACTTATGAACATCTTCTTGATATAGTTTTTTTACCTGATCAGTATCAGTATTTGTTTTATCTGAATTTTCATCATCACTGAGTTCCATTTCTTCATCTTGTCGTTCATTTTTCAACTTCTCACAAATAAGTGAGGCTTCATGATCTGTATAATGCACTACTGGTGGAGTAGGCGGTCTATAATAGTCTAGTTCTTGATGGCGTGCTTGACGTTGCAGAGCTCTCTGCTTGCATTCATAATCATACTGGTCATCTCGAGCTTGAGCATAATCAACATGTAGCCTTCCAGTAAAAGGTGCCTCGTCTTTATTTTCTATTTTTAACCTATATCCAGAAAAATACAAAGCATTATCTACGTAGAGCTCATCAGAAAATCTTATATGGCAAAAAATTTTTTTAGACATTCTAACTGTCTCTACAGACCCACAACGTTCGAAAATTTCTCGAATAATTTCCTCCGTAATCTTTTCTGGCAAACCGCCCACAAACACTGTTTTGCACCCCAATGGCCGTTCTCTAGTAGTAGGTCGATGTGAATTTGGATTCGGGGGATATAAAACACTTTTTGCAAGCTGCACAACTTCTTTAACAGGAGGATGTGATCCAGTATCAATATAATGTTTAACTTTAGGTGTAGCCTCTTCCCCTAGTTGGAAGCTACTTGTAAATTTTCCAAGCAGTTCATTCAACCTAACTCTTTGCTCTCAAGTGAGATGTCTACCTTCATCTTCTCTAAGAGAAACAGTGTCTAATTCAACGGTTTTTATTGCTAATTCACTGGGAGGTCTATAGGTATCTTCGGCGAATCTATACTTCCACCTGCATCTATCAGCAAATAACCATTCTTGATTTACTACATCCAAAACAATTTTTGCTTTGCGTAAAAAATATATTCCCAAAATCGATTATTTTTGGCATTCGGCAGAGCATAAAGTGTTGTTTTAACATCGCGACCTTCAATTTTAACATGAACTTCTGTTTTATAAACGTCGGTAGTGTTTTGTAGCCCATCCGCTAAGACTACGATCATTTGAGTTTTTTCAAACTTCACACCTTGGTCTTTTAATAAAGAATGCAAAACTTCACCCGCAACGCAATGTGTTGCGCCAGTGTCAGCACAGGCTGTGCCAGAGAGACCATTTATGCTTATTTTTAACAATGATGTTGGTGATGTTTGCATATTACATGTACTAAATTCTAGAAATTGAAAGTGCACCGATACATTTTTCGGAGAACAAGTTGGACACTTGGATTTAATAACTCCCGGGTTTCCACATCCATAGCAACTTAACATTGGCCGATTTAAATTTGAAGGATAATTAATTTTATTTCTCTTGGACTCATTTTGATTGCCAAATTTACCAAACTCATTTCTTTTAAAATCTAAAGGCGTTTTTTCAAAGCGATTAGAGTTCCCGACCTCACTGATTTTATTTGATCTCTTTATTTCTACTTTGTGTGACCTCAAATTATCATATACATCTAACTTTTCAGCTAATTCAACAGGATCTGTTAAATTCTCCCATTGGTCTAAATAATGTTCTTTGCTATCAGGGGAAACCTTTTTCTTTAATTGATCAGCAATAATTAATTCCGATAGTTTTTCAAAGGAATTTATATTTAATTCGGATAGCCATCCCTCAAAATAGCTTCTAATTTCAAAGTAATATTCTTTCCAGCTAATATCGGTTCGCTTTGGATGTCGATTAAATAAAACTCTAAACCTTCCAGCAGTTAACTTGAACCTCTGCAACAATATATCTTTAATATAAGAATAATCCTGAAATTTTTCTTCCGGTTCACGCGCTATTAATTTACCGATTTCATTTGGAAGGACTCCAATTAAATACGTAATCCACAGTTCTTTAGAAATCTTTAAAAGTATCATTTGCCTCTCAAAAGTTATTAAAAATAAATTCATATCATCCTTTTCAGGATTGAAATCGGGTAAAACCTTTTTCAAGTCAACGCAGATTGAAAAAGTTTCTAGAGGGTTGCTTGTATTTGCAACAACATCTCTTGTTCCTGTTTCTAACCTGAGCTTCTGTAGCTCAAATTCTCTTTTTTCAGCTAAACGCTTCTCTTCCTCAAGAGTCTTTCTTTCTTCTATGATATTTTCTAAAATTCCCTGTACAAAATCTATGTTATCTTTAAATGCCTCACAATTTACAATTTTATCACGTAATTCAAGGACTTTATCATCACTACTTATTTGTACTTTTAACTCTGAAGCCAAAGTGATTAAATCAATTTTCTTACCCTTAGAAAGAAACGCCATCATTTGAATTAATTATGTTTTAGCTAACTTCAAACTTTTTTTGTGTTACGAATAACTCTTAGCAAAATAATTTAAATCCATTCTTCATATAATAAATAAAATAATGCCAAGCACTCATTTATAATAATAACTTCAATAATAATATAGCTCAGTGCAGCTATATAAATGTATAAAATAACGCAAACGAGTTTATTTTTCAATAATAATTATTAGATATATTTCTCTTATGAATATCTTCCTTTAATTCAGATACTAAAATACTTGAAGCTGCAGACGATTTTTCGTATTTCAATTCCAAGGAAAATACCATTCAGGTTGAATAGAATAATTCCAAAACATTTCGATTCTGGACGAATCAAATACAGTTTTTCAAAAAATCCTCAGATTCCGGATGAATCAAAAGAAATACTTTTTGTACTTTAGTATCTAAATTTTCTTATTAAAACAGTTTAACACAATTTAAAAATAATACTTATCTTCATATCTTGCCTATATTCGGGCCCTACGTTGGGGAGCCAATCCTTGTAACATATTATTTTGAATCCGGGGTGGAAACTATTTTAGTTACAAATAAAACTTGATAACTTCTTCATTGACGAATAAATTTAATATTTACAACGTATTTACATGTTACTATGTACAAAATAACTCATTTAATTTAACATTACGCTTAGCTCAGATGTCTTGTCGACAACCCCTCTGTAAACATTCTTCTCTTCTGGTAAAGTCTAAATTACTCAGCTTGTCAATTCTTTTGAAAGGAATAAAAAAAGAAAAGGAGAGAAAATATGATGGAGTGAGTATTGTTCGAGTGTTACAAGTAGAAATTTAATATATTGGATTTTATATATAAAAATTTACTTTTGCAAACAATTATTATTTTGTGAACTGCTGAAAATTCTTGGATTATTCATACTTTTTCTTCCCTTACACATAACTTATAATCATAACGAATTAATTCTAGCAGGTGTATTTCCGTTCTTCCGCTCTTCATCCAATTTTTATTATCAAAATGTGTTGCTTCAATTATTATAGTTTTGGCACCACTTTCTCCGACAAACCTTTTTGGAATAATGTAATTTCTAAAATTTTGAGGTTATAGAAGGCGAAATTTTCTGTACAAAAGTACTGATGTCCAACTGGAAACAACACATTTGGGCAATAAAAATTTGTTCAGGGAATATAGCGACATTAGTTCTTTAAGGGTTAAATTGCCATGTTAAATTACATGTCATATCATTTGGTACAAACGTTTTATTTTCAATAATAACACCCAATTTCGAAACACAAATTTGTAAGTTTCTTTAGATTGCCCTCAGATACCACATTTCATATTATTGTTTAAAGATTTTTTTTTTTATGGTCAAGAATAATACTAAATTGGAAAAGCAATAGTGTAAGTTACTTTTAAATTGCACTCGGATAGAACATGTCATATCATTAGTACAGATGTATTTTTTAATCTGAATGTTTAAAGCTTTGAACTACTAATATTAATATTTTTCCTTTTTTTCATTTATATTTCTTGAAATTATAAGTTTTTTTGTTTGAATTTATAAAAAATTTTATGACTCAAATATTAAGAAACGCAAGTGTAAATATTTGCCTAATTTACGAATTTTATTGAAAATAAAGTATAAGTCCTAATCATCTAACTTATCTCAATTTTATTAGTAATTTTTTATGTTATTTGTTTTCCAAAAAATAAAGAAGAAGTTAAAGAATATTAAAAAACTTTTTTTAGACACATTTTTAGTTTAAATTGCCCCCAAATACTATATTTCATATTATTCGTTAACAAGTTTTTTTTAAATTTTTAATTAAAGGTCTTTTATTTTAAATAGTAATATTCAATTTGAAAAACAGTATGGCAAATTACCTAAATTGTGCTCAGGTACCACTTTTTATGTCATTAGTACAGATATTTTTTCATTTAAATATTTAAAGCTTTGATCTATACTAATATTACTGTTCTTTCAATGTTTTCATTTATAATTCTTGAATTTATAGTTTTTTTTCTTTTTGTATGACTCAAATATTAAGAAATGCAAGTGTAAATATTTTCCCAATTTAAGAATTTTATCGAAAAAGAAAACAGTTTTAAATATCTAACTTATCTTTATTTTATTATATACTTATCTTTATTTAATTTGTATTTGTATTTATTCTTCTTATTTTTTTTTACAAAAATAATAATAAAGGATGTTAAATTTTTTTTCTTAATTGTCGCTATTAATGGCAACTCGCTCAGGTCTTACAAAACATATCAAGTTTCGTATCTGTGACCACTATTTACCAGAGGCATCGAATAACACTGATTTCTGAGATAAGGTCAGACTAAATAGCATGACATGGTGCTGAAATACAATGTCACGTTGCGTTTAAGCATCCAGATAACATGTAATTTGCAAATCCTTTCTCCAAAATACTCATTTGGGAAATGATTTCAAGCAAGTATATGTGACCCCGTTTCCGATCTTAAATGGATTGAAATGTTTCACTATCGAACATCGATAAAATTATAATCGGGAAGCCGTAAGTATTTGTGTGATTTAAATGTACTTTGTCAATTGTGGCATGCGAAAGCCGGTACGACAATAAGGGTGGGAAGGTTATGCCCAGAATTAATGTCTTGATAATTGGAAAAGCATGGAAAGAGGGAGAGTTGATATATATTTTACTCATGCAAGGCTGAGCATGAAATTTTGAATGTTACTTCTTTTTGAAATTTACGATTTGATTATTATCACATTATTTTCTCATAAAATATTCATTTTTATAGAAGCATCTTAAGAGATTAGAATAACAATGTTTGTTTATTATCGATAGATAAAAATCAATGAAGCAGTTATGTTGACATATGCATAAATTTCATGGTTGAATAAATCTAAAATTAAATTTTCCATTTTTTTTTTAAATGATTTTCTTTATTGATAATCATGAATTTTTAAAACATATTTTGAAAATCAAATCACGAAAATTTAATAGAAGATAAGTTTTTTGATACATGATAAAGATTACGTATTATTTATTCAAGGTTGTACATAACATTTTAACGTTACTTGTCCTTAAGTTAAAAAAATATATATTTGCTATCATACAGTTTCCTCATAAAATATTTATTTTCAATGTTATTTTTATCATTTTAATAACTTCAGCTGGGTTTATTATACTGACATAAGCATAATTCTCTGAGTTAAATTTAATATTTTTATTACCGTTGCCTTTGGTATGCATGAGATATTCTAAAAAATTTTAAAAATGAAATCACGAAAATACAACTGAATATATTATTTTATGTATAATATAGAGATAATATGAATTTTATCCATGCAAGATTGTGCATTAGAATTAGAATGTTTCTCTTTTTTCAAATTTATGGTGTGATTATTATCGCTTTCGTTCCTCATAAAATTATTTTTTTCTTTAAAAGGGGATAAGCAATTGAAACGTAAAAAGTATATTTATTGAGCATTAAAAAGTACGTGCTGGAAAGAAATTTGAAGTATTATAAAAGTATTGTACAAAGTTTTTTTGCTAGTTGATGGCTGAAAAAAATTAGTAATATTTGATTTTTTGGCAGAAAAGATCTTTTGTTTATGAATTTCGATGTAAGCAAAAGTTGTGGCCTCGATTTTACTTATAAATTTAAGACTCCTTACCAGTGAAGGATCGCATTCTATTGCTTTCTCAACAAGTTGTTGTGGAAGTTTTAAAATTTTCCCGAAAACTTTTGCAGAAAACATTTCCCCTGCAATAAAAATTTTAAATTTAAAAAAAAATAATAATAAATAAGGAAATAAAAAAATCCTACATAAAAAATGAAGAAAAACGTTTACTTGCAGTTTCAGAATTCCTGCTTTCATTGTCATTGTCATTGTCTGGTTATCTAATTTTTCTTCAAGGATTTCTAGAAGTTCTTCTTCAATAAGTACCTTGTCATGGGATGTTATCAGATTTTCCAGGTCTTCTTTCCTCATATCATTGAAATCATCAACTCCGACCTGATGAGCCAGTTCCCAAATTTATTGAAGAGGTTCGGAAATTGAAGGCATTTGGTTTTCTCACTTGGGGCCAAATATTTATCCAACAAGCATGGATTGACCTTTAATTAAATTTCATCAATGATGTATCAATTTTGGCAATACAGTCTGATAAGTTGAATTATTTAAAACTTCACGTGGCCGTGGTTTCTGATTTTTTTTTCAATGGATTCCAAAAATCTTCTTGTGTAGTAAAAATTGAACGTAACTATGATTCCGTGGTCTAATGGTTAGATCAGTGAAATCCTATTACGGGGTAAAAAAAAAACAAAAACACTTTAACGTCAGGATGGCCTTTTTTTAGATTAAGCGGATGTCCAGACGCTTTGCCAATGAGTAGTAGAAGTTTAAACAAAGATTTTCAGATTACAGGTATTTTCTAACTTCACGAATAAAACAAACATTAAACCATTTCAGTAACACAACATTAGTTACCCATGCATCGTTATGTGATCGATAGAAAACAAGCAACTTGTTTTTATCTTTACCTTTCAGAGCGATTATCTTCGATTAATTAACATCGGGTTTACTTTAAAATCGCCTGTAACATTTGTATCTTTTGCTGCCTTATAACAATGACCTGTGCGTTCTGTTTTTGCAAGAAAAGTTCTCTTTTGCATTTATTTCCAGAACAAACCTCTCTCGTCGGCATTAAACATATGTTCTGGGACATATCCTCCTCTTTCAATAATATTTGCAAGTTCTTCAGATAATCTTTGAGCACTTACATGATCCGGGAAAGATGATTCCGCAAATAAGTAATATTGTGCAAACTGTGCCTATGCTTGAAAATTTCAAATCATCCTTTACTCGCCTGGAAGTCAAATAAAGTCGAACCCTTTACTGTTATCGAATCAAATATTTTTTTTAGCTTTGGCATGTATTAGTGCTGAATTTAATGGGACATTTTTCTGATTCACATCTATCCAAACACATAAGGCATTTTCAGTTTCTTCCACCAACTTGTTTCGTACTTGCGATACGGTTTTTGCACTATTCGGAGAACTTGCTGCGATACTGTCTCTTATTACCTTTTCATTTGTTTTTTATTGATCTTACCGTAGACTTTTTAATATAAAAATAACGACAGAGAGCGAATGTTCTTTCTCCGTTTCGCAACTTATCTAAAATTTTAAATTTTTCAGACAGTTTCAAACCCTTTTTTACTCTTTTATCTGGAGGCGACGTGATGAAATTTCTATTACTTATGTTTGCTAAACACTGATGTAAACGATTAGACAGGCCAATCGCAACAACGAATGCTCTCTACGGGTACTTACGTGGGTTAGTTTAGTTTTAAAATCTCGCAAAAATTAGGCCAATTGAAATGGTAAACGAAACTGAAAAAGAGCATGCGCATCCCATTCTTTGAATAGAGGATTTGCCGTTTTGGTCTTTCAGTAGAGAATGGAGAAATGCAAAGATTGAACAAAGAAAGGAGGATAGTCTATTTTTTGCATCAAGTCATGTTTTGGGTTTCTTGGATTTACTGATCTATATTTTGCCGCAACACAACGTTTGAAGTTCGCGGAATTTAAGCTTTACAGTACAATGAATTGTTCAGTATCACGTAGTTCCTGTAATTGGTAAAACACAGTGATTTTACTTTGTAAAAAAAATATTCTTTATCATAAAAAAAAAAAAAATAAATAAAATCGAGAGTAAATATGTTATGTATTCGCGAATCTTGAAAGGTTTTCCATTTTTCATTTTGCGAATAATTGAAACATGTGAATGATAAATCTGCAAATGTTAAGGGATTACTGTATTATTTTGTATTTATATTACTGTAATAATTATTATTTTTCTCATTATTATTATTATCCAAACGATTCATTCGTCGAACTGACTTTGGAAACAAGATAGCGTAAGGAAGAAACTTCACGTAGCATAAAGTTTAATCCTTACTTACCAGCCTAGGTATCATGTCTATGTATATAATGATGTAACGCATTGAAATATAATACAAATTTGTAACCCAAAAACTCTTTTAACTATTTAGATTTAAACATTGTAAGCTTCTGCATAATATAACGTAGGAATGTCTTGTTTTTGAATAATTACTTCACTTTATTGATTACATTAGATATTTTACGTATGTCCATGGTTGCATGGAGGAACCAGAATTCTATTATTTGATGATTTTATGCATATGCAAATATATTATGGAACTAATTTATTTTTTATATTGTTTCTTCATGATTTGTACATTTTAAAATATATATTTTACCCAAGTGTCATGTTAATAAAAGGACATTTTGTAATAAAAATCAAAATTAGTAATGGGTAATTAGCTAATGTAAAATAATATAGTATAGAAATGCTGGCTTTTGAGTGTTTTTAATTGATTTGCAGTCCTCCATAAAAAATATTGATATCTGAAAATGACAACAATATGCGGAACATTTAAAAGAAATTGCCTTCAAAACTATAACCAATACGACTATAATTCAAAATAGGTCCGACAAACCCCGACACAGCTTTAAAAAGTTTTGAATATATTAAATAATTTATTTAAATAAATGTATTTCAATAAATTAGATCTAAAAATGCTTAAAAATAAACCATTTTCAATTTTAATTATTTTTATTATATAAAAAGTAAAACTATTTAAATGCACATGTCAAAGTATACATCTAAACACAATAACAAAACTGACACATAGCAAGCACGTATTCTCACAAAGAAACTTTCACTTAAACTGGGTCTAAGAACAACCGGATATGACTCATACTCCTGAAATAGACATAGATTAACACAGCAGTTAGTTAGTTATTATAAAATATGCTTTTTACAATTGTTGATCAAATTTCAATTACTGCCTTTTTGGCCGGGATTTTGCATCAAATACTTCACTGTGGGGTGTATAAAAAACCAAATTAACACCTGACAGTTTTTTTCTAGCACAAACATATCGCTTAAAAAGCGATGAAATGATGATTCTCTTGCTTATTAGTATTAGGTAAAATATTCAAAGCATAATTATTTCGGGTGGAATTTTCTTCAGATGAAAAAAAAAAAAAAGAAAATTTAAAAAGAACAATAAAACAGATATATTAATAAAACCCCGCGCGAATTAAACAGCCATATTATCCAATAAGTGCAAGCACGATCTTCCTGTATTATAAAAAATGTAATATCAAACATGCAGATGATATTTCTGTATTATAAAAAAAATCTAATATAAAACATGCAGACAACTTGAGTTATTTATTATCTTAAAGTGTGAACAAGCCTAACAAAGAAGAAAAATCATGCATCAAGCATAGATAATGAAATACTTTACATTCAGAATAGTGTAACAGAACTTCATCGCTTAAAAAGGTGAAAGATTAATCTAAGTAAACAATTTGGAAACCGTATACCATATTTTTAAACCCAAATTTAGAAATGACCATCAACAGTCGGAAAAGTACTTAAAGGGTATTATACCTTTCATACGCGAAGGAAATTAACAAAAACATTCAATGTTTATTAGTGTATCTTCAAAACCGTTTCATGTATATACATGACATTTTGACTATTAATTAAACATATTGTATTTTTTAATAATGCTACCATTAGTAACTGACTAGCCGTTTACAGAATTTGTACATTATTGAAATTAAAATAACTCTTTTTCTTACTCCGTAAGTCATTGCGTGCATGATATATCGAGAACGTATGTATGGATTGTCATTAAATATGTTATAGACAATGAGCTCATATGCGTCTTTAAAATGATCTACTTTTAAGTATTTACAGTGATAAGTTTTTTTAGTTATGGCTATTTGCATTCATTAACAAATTTAAAATTGATTTTTTAATTTTTTTTTTTTTTGTTTTACCTGGTTAATGAAATAATTTTGAGTAAGAGTAGATCATTTTCAAAATACATATGTGCTTATTATATACATCGAATTTCTTAACAATTTATACATACGTTCTCAAGATATCATGCGCGCAATGATTTGCGGAGTGAAAAAAGAGCTGATTTAAATAAAACAATACACAAATTCTGAAAAAGACTAGTCAGTTTCTAAAGTTAGTATACTACTAAAAAGCGCAATCTGTTTAATCGATAGTCAAAATTTCATTTTGTATACATAAAAAGTTTTTGAAGATACACTAATTCAAACTTTGAATGTTTTTGTTGACTTACGACGAGTTTGAAAGGTACAAGACCCCTTAAAGGCTTTCTGAAGCCCTTTATATGATATACACATTTTCGCAATAGATAATATGCTCAAATTTAGTTTAGTTACGAAACGCATAACACTGAGAAAAAAATCTGCCCTTCTCAACTAGAATCTAAATTGTGGCTCTAGAAAAAATAGTTCCATGTCATCCCTATAAATTCTAGTTCCTTTTACCAGAGAGTTCTAGAGTCTCCTATTAGAATTCAAGAGTGTTGTCCTATATTCTCGTGGTCAGACTTACTTAAAAATGTCTGCAAATAGATGCGAACACAAGACGCTAGTTTTAGTAACTATAATGCTAATTTATAAATCCATTCCAGAAATAAAGTGATAATTTCTCGCAGTTTGCACGATTCATTATCGTTTCGTCACTTAGAAAACAAGATATTAGAAATTCTCGATCATTTCGTGTATTCAGTTTAGTTGCTTACCCTATTCGCATAGCTCGAACTTCTATACTTCTAGTTTAGAGATTTAGGAACAGCCTAACTATTCATTCTAGTTGAAGGAGGTATATTTTTTTTTCTCAGTGAACACAGTTGAATATTTGAATATTTCCTTTCAGCAAATTCCGTCAATAAGCGGAAATGTGCTTGAAATTTTTTGTCCAGCCCTGTCTATAATCTATAGCATTAAAATACAGGAAGTAATATGCAAAAGATAGTTAAATTTAAAAAAACGCATACCCCAACCAAAAACTCACTTGTAGCAATTATTGCCCATAGGTAGTTCCTTAACCGATTTTTTATGAATGTTATTTTAATGATGCTACTGTCTTTCAAACATATTGAATCTTTTATACAGCACTGAGGTACACTACAAGATGCTAACTATGGAATATGGTGAGCATAAGAATCCTCGTACAGTTTCGCTTGTTGACGGAAATTGCTCATTTTTATTTTTCAACTGTAAATGTTTGTTTACTATATAGTAATATACAAATTTATAGATTATATAAGGAATGCACAAAATAATTCGGATATTTTTCCGACAATAGATATCAATTGCTGAAATTATGGGTTTCCAAATGTGTTATGCATTTTCCAAATTCTTTACCTAAATATCATAATTTCCTTTATTAAATGGTAAAGTTTCGTTATTCTAAATGAATTGGAAAGTGTTCTATAATCTATGTTCGGCACTTGATTTTATTTCTTGTTATTTTCTCTTTACATTAAAAGTGTCATTCATGGATACTTGTAAGTTTCATGTCAGACAATGAGTAAGAAATTTGGAGGATAAACACAAATCACAATAAAATAAATTCCATCTTTTTAACTTTTCGAGAAGTTAAGTCTGTTGACTTGACAGGCGTCTTTCCATAGCATCGCAGAAATATTTTCATGTCCATCATACGTTGTCTTTCTTGTATATTACTGAGCTGATGACCATAAACCAAATAAATTTAAGTAAATTTAGTCTTGCATCTGTTGCAGTTTTAGGTTCTATACGGAAGTATTTTAAGATAAATGAATTTTGACCTGAAAAATTAAACTTATTTAACAATTGCGTGTGCGAATTGCATATGTGAATTTAATAGCTTTTAAATTGGCAGCCATATCTTTTTATATTTCTTTAAAATTTATCCTATTTTCACATTATTGCCGATACGTCAGTTAAGGCTCACTGTGGAGACCCGAAAAGTTTTTGGTTTCCGTCTGTTTGTTTGTCTGTTTGTCTGTTTGTCTGCTCCGCGATAACTGCCGTAAAAAAACATTCGAATAACTTGATTTTTTGTGGGTATGTTGGTTGGTGAGGTACCCGGAATTAGCTGTATAGTTTTTGGTTACATTTGGTTCATTCGTTCGAAAAATATGGAACATTTCTTTTAAGGTCATATTGCTTTCCTATGGGAATGCAGACGATTTTCAAATTTTATTTTTAACTGAAATGAAAATCGCATATTTGAATAATGGCTTTAAACTTAAAATTACGGATACTAAATTTTCGATATGGAGTTCTTAAATATATGCAATAGCTTTGAAAATTTGCCGATACATCTATTAGAATTTAGAAAATAATTGTTTAAATTATTGGAAAATTGTTTGCTACTGTTCGGAAAGTATAAAATATTTTATTTTTCTATTTTTTACAAATTTTAAAATGCATTTCTTTTTCTTTCCTCTTTATTTTATTAGTTGCTTAGCAACCATATTTCAAAGAATATCAAAATAAGAAATGCATTTTTTTATCTAAAAAATTACAAGAATAACAATTTCATAAGAATTTCAGAAAATCATTGCACAAATCGTGTTTAATTTAACGCTTCTAATTTCTGAATCATCCGAAGTATTTTATATGCCTATAAATATGTATGTACTATAAAAGAAATTAAATTGCGGATTGTAAGAAACAATGACTATCAGAGCTGACGCTGAGGTTCCTGATCTGCAGATTTACTAGTTAATATTATTGCCGAAACGTCATTTGAGGCTGAGTGTGGAGACCCGAAAAGTGTTTGTTTCCGTCGGTCTGTTTGTCTGTCTGTCTGTTCCGCGATAACCGCCGTAAAAACCGTCCTATTAAGTTGATTTTTGATGGGTCTGTTGGTGAGGTACTCGGAATGATCTGTATAGTTTTTAGTTACACTTGGTTCCTTCGTTCAAAAAATATAGCACATTTCTTTTTAGGTCATAATGCTTTCCTATGGGAATGCAGACTATGTTCAAATTTCATTTTTAACTGAAATGAAAATCGCATATTTGAATAATGGATTTAAACATAAAATTACGGATACTAAATTTTTGCTATGAAGGTCTTAAATATATGCAATATCTTTGAAAATTTGCCGATACCTCTATTGGAATTTAGAAATTAATTGTTTAAATTAATGGACACATTTTTGCAACAGTTCGGGAAATATAAATTATTTTATTTTCCTATTTTCATAAATTTTAAAATGCATTTCTTTTTCTTTCCTCTTTATTTTATTAGTTGCTTAGCAACCATATTTCAAAGAATATCAAAATAAGAAATGCATTTTTTTATCTAAAAAATTACAAGAATAACAATTTCATAAGAATTTCAGAATATCATTGCACAAATCGTGTTTAATTTAACGCTTCTAATTTCTGAATCATCCGAAGTATTTTATATGCCTATAAATATGTATGTACTATAAAAGAAATTAAATTGCGGATTGTAAGAAACAATGACTATCAGAGCTGACGCTGAGGTTCCTGATCTGCAGATTTACTAGTTAATATTATTGCCGAAACGTCATTTGAGGCTGAGTGTGGAGACCCGAAAAGTGTTTGTTTCCGTCGGTCTGTTTGTCTGTCTGTCTGTTCCGCGATAACCGCCGTAAAAACCGTCCTATTAAGTTGATTTTTGATGGGTCTGTTGGTGAGGTACTCGGAATGATCTGTATAGTTTTTAGTTACATTTGGTTCCTTCGTTCAAAAAATATAGCACATTTCTTTTTAGGTCATAATGCTTTCCTATGGGAATGCAGACTATGTTCAAATTTCATTTTTAACTGAAATGAAAATCGCATATTTGAATAATGGATTTAAACATAAAATTACGGATACTAAATTTTTGCTATGAAGGTCTTAAATATATGCAATATCTTTGAAAATTTGCCGATACCTCTATTGGAATTTAGAAATTAATTGTTTAAATTAATGGACACATTTTTGCAACAGTTCGGGAAATATAAATTATTTTATTTTCCTATTTTCATAAATTTTAAAATGCATTTCTTTTTCTTTCCTCTTTATTTTATTAGTTGCTTAGCAACCATATGTCAAAGAATATCAAAATAAAAAATGTATTTTTTTACCTAAAAAATTACAAAAATACGAAGTTCATAAGAATTTCAGAGTATCATTGCATAAATCGTGTTTAATTTAACGCTTCTAATTTCTGAAACCTCCGAAGTATATTATATGCCTATAAATATGTATGTAACATAAAAAAAATTAAATTGCGAATTGTAAGATGCTAAATAATATGAAAAGTGAGATTAAAAAAGAATGACTTTCAGAGCTGACGTTGAGGCTCCTGATCTGCAGATTTACTAGTTAGTTGACATCAACTCTTACATACATTTAGGTAGCGTCCAATAACGTATTAGGAAAATATTTCTTTCCGTCTTTTCCTTTCCTTTTCATTTACTTTCTTTCTCCCTGCCTCTTTTTTAGTTAAATTAAAATTTTATGTGAAATATGTCAAATATAAGTTCAGTTACCTAGTGGAATATACTAGATTTTGATTTTTGTAGCATACGATTTAAATAACGCCTAAGTGTTGTTATAGCCACAAATCATACCTATGTTTCCTGCACCACTTCTTTTGATTCTGACTCGGGCGTTTATTTAGAAATTTCCGATTGCACTTTAGTAGATTCGTTTAAATAGGAATTATTCCAATTGGGTAAGAAATTGTTTCTTTCTAATGCAGATTTCTTTAACCTCCATCATTTTTACATATATTCGACTAATTTAAATTTGTTTCTAACTGACTTACATTATTATAATTTTCAAAATTAAAATTGATAAAATAAGAAATTTAAAAATGCTATGAACCTACAGGATACCTCAATATTAAATTTTCAAAATAAACTCAGGGGATAGAAAAAAAAAATGTTTAAAACTGGTATTGAATAAATCAGGAAATATTTGCTAAACAATTTTTATAAAAGGCTCTTTTAGGCACACACTAAAATATGATAGTAAAATTGCAATGATAAATATATGGAATAAGTTTATACTAGATATTCAACATTTAATTGAAATGAAACATTAGAATCTTAATATTTTCACCTGCATTACTTATTTTATAATTATGACGTTTATATTTTAGGTAAAAATCAAAAGTTTAGGCATATTATGGAAACGTTCACAAATGCTGAATTGGTTGCAAACAATTTTATTGGTTTCAACTAACCTTTCCGACCAACGAACCGTTTTCCTTGAGCAGTATAACGGCAAATATTTAATTTCCCTTTAGTTATGCCAAAAGCTACGGTATTCACAATAGAAGAAATTTTAAAGATATATAAATTCAAATAAAAAAAAAATCCAGTCAATGGAAATTTTAGAATGATAAATCGTTTAAAGATAGGAATATACACAGTGTTTGCTAAAAATCCGAACGAAAACCAAAATGTGGGTGGCCACGTGGAACGCGTTCAGATTGAAAAAAAAAATTGGAAGTTTGGTGTCAAAACAAAACATGTCCATAAAACAAATTAAAAGTAATCTCGGTGTAAATGTCTCAAAAGACATAATATATCGACGCATAAGAGACTGCAAGAACATTGATTTAAAAATGTCTTGCAAACTACGCCTAAAATCACGCTATTAAAAAGTCAGAGTGGGTTGGTCTCGAAAGTACATGTACGGGTACAAGAGGCTCACCATATTATTCAGCGACGAAAAGAAGCGGACTGAATATTCCCGATGGCTGTAATTGTTACTGGCATGACCTCAAGAAACAGCCACGGACTTTCTTCAGTAGACAACAAAGTTAAATTATTTAAGTTTATGGTTGTTTGGGGCGCAATTGGCTTTAATGGCCCAAACTAACTGTCATTTCCCCGAGAGAATCAAACTCGACAAAGTATAAAGACACACTAGAGCAACATTTAATTTCATTTGGTGACATCTTAGGGATCATGAGTGAAGATTTCAGCACAACAATGTTTTAATCCACAATTTAGATACGAAAGAATGGATTTTTGCTCGAAATGTTAACCAGACTTAAACCCAATTGAGAACATTTGGGCTATACTAACCCATGAAGTATACAATAATGAAGAGAAATATGACTCTACTAAACAATTAAAATTTAACATTTCAAAAGGATGGTATTCTCTGTATATTTAAAAAATAAAAGATTCAATGAAAACACGATTGTTTAAATATATCCGTAACCCGGTAAATACTATTAACAAGTAACATCATGTAAAAGTATTAAATGATGTAATTTTGTATATTGTGCCTAAACTTTTGAGAAAATGTATAGTTACAGAGTTTTGAGTGGTTTTTTAATCAAAGTTATACCCATTTATTCATTTTGATATGATTTATTTGAATAATTTTACAGTGCATAATAAGTAAAAAATGAATTTTTGTGCAATCTTGTATCGTTGTTTAATAAACGACATTTTCTTATTTTGCTTAAACTTTTGAGACAGACTAAGTATAGGAATAACAGTATAAGAAACAAATATAAACAAATTATAAGAAATATATACAGATTTTCGCAAAAAGTCTAAAATGAGCTTTAACGTTTTACCTGTTGCAGATACGTAGGCAGTGTCAATTGCAAAAGCGTTCAAAATAAGTTAGACGTTGATATTAAGCTGATAAAATAGTTCTGCCATTAATTTTCACAAAGTTACGCTTTTAAACTTTAATACGGTGCATTATTTTACACGGTGTCTTTATTTGGGTCCTACAGGTTATATTTAGAAAACAATTTTCCATGCTCTGACAAGTACAACAGGAAAAATTCCCCGAATTATGATACTTTGCATTTTCCGATTTTTCGGAACATTCCGAAAAAAAAAAAAAAAAAAAAAAAAACATATGTCCATTTTTACTGCGGGAGAGCTCCGAAATTTCATAAGATTCAAAGTATCATAAGTCTGCGATTTTTTACTATTGCACTTGTCAGAGACCGGGGTTAATTTTTATAAATATAATCTATAGAACCGAATGACCGAAAAAATTTAAAAATGCAATGTTAATCTTAATTACTACCTTATTTTGAACACTTTTGCAATTTACATTGCCTACGTATATAGAACATACATACCTACATACATCTATCTATATAATATCTCTCTCTCTCTCTCTCTCTCGCTCTCTCTCTCTCTCTCTCTATATATATATATATATATATATATATATATATATATATACGTAAAAGAAACTCCTCTCATAAGGAAAAAAGTTCTCTTATGCCAAAGAAGTTTAAAAGCTCTCAACTATTTATCATAAGTCCCATAAATAATATATCTCCATTTATTTCGAAGGTAGAGAAACATTTTTTCTAAACAAAGAAGGATTGATGAGATTCTGTTTGAACGTTTTTAAATAAATTCCCGGAAGAACATTAAGCCTAGATAGTATTTTGTACAGCTTTTGTTTATAAAGCAATAATATACTTTATACGAAATTTCTAAGCAAGGATTAACCTACTTTATTCTTATAAAAAGACAAAATTCCTGAAAGTTTATGTAAACAAGCAAAATTCTTCTAAACAAAATACAGATATCAATCCGTGTCACATAGAAAAATCTTTAGTTTGTGTCTGTTAAGAATGTAAATCACGAATGCAATGAATGAATAAATCAATACACTGAATATATTTTCCTATCTATTTATACTTTCAGTCTGGATATATAGTGTAATATAATAAATAACTATAAATAATTCTTTTTCACTTATTCTCATAAATAAAGTCTTGGAAGACGCGGTTTTTTCCTTCTGCGTACTTCTTTATTCTGTCTGTTCTGAGGAGGGGAACTGAAAGTTGGCCTTAAGGGGACCGTGGACCTTCAGTTGGGCTAAATTCGACTAAAAAATCGTTTTTCTCATTTTGATTTATTACTATACTTGAATCTTAACTGCAACATTTGCAAAAAACTGCATGCAATTGCAAAGATTTACGAGCATTTCAATTTTGACACCGTAATTGAGTTACACTAAAAAATTAAACTTTAAATCGAGTTTTCTAATAAATGAGAATTTTCGCCGAGTAAAATATTCAAAATGTTCCAGGTGTCTTTATGTTTCATCCAATTTTCATAATATTAAGTATTATTGTTCGCAATGTGCTATATTTCAAAACTTAGTATTAATATGCATCCATTAAAGTACATAAAAGGAAAATTTGGTAGTTATATAACTTTTTTCCGTGAAAAAAAAAATGTAAATATTAGAAGTTTTTAATTATTTTTTCTAAATATATTGGTGTAATTTTAAAATGCATACCAACTTTTGTTTCAATAATATAAAGCTACCATTTAACAAAACACAATGTTCCTGAAGCCAAATTTAATACGCATGGAGCAATTTTAATTAGAGTGATTAATTAATATATTTTAATTTATAACATAATTAAATGTACACATTTTTTAATAAAATTGCTTAATTTACTTATAAAATGTTTGAATTGCTATGTTTGTAAAATTTCAGTACAATTGAGTGAAAAATGAAAAAAATGGTTTTGAACGTCCACTGTCACCTTAAGACGTATTCAAAACCACTTGTGGGCCTTCTTTTTTCGCTTGAGCTTAAATCACTTATACTAATTTATCTTCTCTACAGGTTTTCTGACTTTTTGAAAAACATTCAAAGTAGTGTCCCCATTAAACAATGATATCATTTGAAATAATTATACGAAACACGCTGACATGCTACGACTAATTAAAATTATCTAAATATATAATTTTATTAATTGTTATCTACTCATACATATTTGTAAAGTACACACATCTAAAAATATCCTTTTTCGATAGTAATATAATTTTACGATATTTCCCTAGTCTGTTATATCTCAACCTTTTGCATTTTCAAAACTTTTAACACCTGTCATCAGTGTTATCCGCCAAAAATTTTAATCGTTGTACTCAAAATACGTATTTTATGAATTTCGATTCAATGCTTTTATAAAATGCCCAATGAAAATAGTAATTTATTGACAAACAAATAAATAATTTAAATTAATTATTAAATCTTTAGAATGTGAAGGTAAATTTAAACATTCCAAAATACTGTGATTATTTTTAATTCGCTGACCCGCCCTGCGTTGCCCGGTCCCGTTATAATAGCCTTAAATATTACCTAAAATCAGTGTTGAATGATTATATATTTTTAAACAAAAATCTTTCCAAACGAACCTAATGTTGGAGGTCCAACTGCCTTCGGCAACGTACACCTTCGAATTTGCATGATTTTATATTTTTAACGAAAATCCCTCCAAACGAAACTAGATATTTTTGAACTAGTAAATATTAAAACTTTTCAAACGAAAAGTACCGTTGGAAGCGGACCGGTAAGGCAGAAATTTTCGTTTCTCTTTCTTTTTTCTTATTTTTTTTCTTTTTCTTTTCTTTTCTTTTCTTTCTTTCTTTTCTTTTTATTGTTTGTAAATTTACAGCGGACTTGGAGATCGCGATTTCCAAATTCAGAAAATATCAAAGGCTTTGCTTTCGTTTGCGTAGGAACCGCGGAACGCCCAGCAATCGGCATGCAGAATCGGTGGTACTAAGGAAGCTGCGATGTTTATTATGGTTTTTAATTAATTTATCAGCTAATTATTAAAAAATCCAAACTGGCTATGAGGTGCATAACTCCAAACGTACAGGAACCTTCCGGTCAAATTTTGTAACTCTGCGAGTAGCCGCTTTTCAGAACACAACAAACAGGTGCGCACGCACATAGAGAAAGAGAGACGCAAGAAGAAAAATTCCCGTAAGATATTATTTACATAAAAAAAAATATTGGTATTTATTGAAAATTCGAATATTTTACTTATGCTTAAAGCGGAATCGATCGGGATGGAGAAAATTTTCCACCTTAGACAGAGTTTACTATATTGAAAATCGCTCTGTGGATGTTTTAACTTTTTTCCGTGCTAGACAGATTTCCATTTTACACTTAGACCATCTAAGATAAAGTTTACTGTATATATATGTATTAAATAATTATATATTTTGCTTTTAAATGCCATGTAAATTGAAATCATAATGAAAATAAAGCATTAAAATTATTATTTAGATAATAAGATTTAATTTCTAGCATATTTATTAAAATATGTGCATGTTAATGATTCCTAGATAATATTTTCCTTTTTATGAAGATATTTTAATTTCTTTTTATGAAAAAGTTATTTGCATTTCTTTAAAAGGGAAAAACTAAAATAATCTAAAATAATCTAAAATAATCTAAATAATTTAAATAAATCTATTTTTGTTATAAATGTAAATAAAACATTTAAGTAAATAATTAAACGAATATTCTATATTAATGAAAGTAAGTTTCGCTTTCTCGTTGTGTGTGTGTTTGTCTGCGATGGTTAGCGAAATGTAACGCACGTAGAAGTCTAAAATTTTGGGTGAGGAAAGTCTAAAGTAGGTCCTGTAAATTTTAATTTTCTTTTACAAATAGAGTTGTAAATGAAAAACTCATTAAAACTAATATTGCTTACATATAAAACTATATTTAGTGATAGTATACATACAAGCAACATAGCTTAACTATCTTATTCCTTTTATGTATTAACCTTTCTTAACCCTATTATGTATTCCTTTTATGTACTGATCTTCTATTGATAATTCTCATCGCATGTATAACAAAAGAATCTCTGGAAAAGGGTTTCTGTAAGTACGAACGATAATTAACATAAACGAATAAACTAAAAATTAGTTAACGGAAAAGATAAAAGTAAGAATTGTTCGATGTAATTTGATAATTCTTAATACAGAGCATAGTGCATGTGCGTGGGTGAGTATAAAAAATTGAAAATAATAATAAAGTGTATATAAATCTTCTACTAAAATCAAAAAGTAGAATAAAATTATCTAGAAATTAATGATATAAATAAACATAAATATAAAATTTTCATTGTGTTATTTAAAGTTCCATCGTTGCCAAACCTTCGGATTTTTGAGTAACCATTATTTCCCAATATTAATCTTAATCTTATTTAATGGCAAATTTCTGTCATTAAGTAAAACGAACATGTATATTTGTAAATAGTTATACTCAAAAGATTTTGCTGCTTTGAAAGTATTGTACAGTATGATAATGAAATGTAATACAACACTTTTCAACCCAATCACTTTGCTTTCCTGAAAGAAAAAAAAAATAACAAAGCTGATTCAATTGTTGAAAACATTTAGTAATTATCTTTCCTCACCAATCCATTTCACTTTCACTGCAGTTCGTAACTGAATGCTTCGGGAGTTTCCGGCAGGGTCATTGTATTTTTCACAAGATTATCTGGTAATTAGTAATAGTTTCTTTTCATAGCAAACAAAACAAGCAAAACAGAGTTGTAACACGATATAAAGCAATGCCATTGATTCACTGAGAATTCACTTTCTCCCAGAACAATAGCTTGTATCAAGATGTTGGAATCCTTGATGAACAACTAAAATATGATACGTGAAAATGAGTGTGTTTTGTCAGGGTACCATTGTGTTTGTTATGTCAGCAAACAGAATACATGTTTGTTACATTTGTAGAAATATTCTGAAGTAAAAATTTAAGTCATAGTGTAGTAGGATTGAGTACTCACCCTTTTTTATAAGTTTAATTTTGCTAAATTTACATAAAAATATTCGCACCAAAGGAAAAGAAAAGTATTATATTTTTCTACATTGATTTCATTTAATACATAATTTAAAAAGATAAAAATAGGACTTTTTAAAATGACATACTTATTTAAAAATTCAATAATTATTTCTTACATGCGGTACTGTGAAAACTTGGCGTTTATTTAAAACGCAAAATAACTTCATTTAAATTCAAGTAAACTTCATTTAAATTAATTTTAAGACGTAAATTTGACTTTCAGTTTTCCGTTTTATTGCCGAAATGGAATTTACTTCTACGTTTTCCAGAGTTAATACTTTAAGAAACAGTTACAAAAAGGAATATTTATAGAAGTAAAATATATAATTTTTGTTAAATTCGTCCTAATTTCAATGCATTTACTGAATTTTCTTCATATAAAATAATTTGACATATTCTGGTGAGTTTTGGGCAACTCATTAACTATTGAAAATATTTCATTATTTAACAAATGTATTAGGCATTCGAAATTTCCGTTTTAAGCAATTTATATTGCTTATACAAATTTTTTGTTAAATACGCATACTCAATAGTTCATAGCCTATGACCAACTTACACGGAATTGTCAAGAAAGTATAAGAAATTTTATCATATTAACTATATTTCAGTGCCATTCAAATTTAGCGCCTTGATTGTGGGCTTTGAATAAAAAAAATTTTATTTATAGACGATATATTTATCTCCCTGTTTCAGTATTTCAATATGCATAATTTAAAAAAATAGTGTCTGTACAAACTAAAATGATGGAAACTAAAGTATAGATATGGGAATGTAACTAAGAAATCGCAATGATGTGATATAGAACAATTTTAACAAAAAATTTTTTCTGAAGTGTATATAAAAAAAGATCTATTCGAAGACGATAATATAACATATACTTAAGGTAGATATTTAAAAAAATGAAAACACGGTTTGAAAATTTTGGATGAACTAATAAATTTTAGATGTTCGCTAATGGTAATTAATCCTTCATAAGTTTATAAACATTAAATAATAGGATTCAGTTATGCTGAAATAGTTCAGCATGGAATAATTTAAAGTGGTTCAAGATATAAAAATCAAGTAAAAAATTACATTTTAATTATTTTAGCTTAAAAAATACTTTAGATCTTTTAGAACAAAATGACACAAATCGCGTGTTAATATGATATTGAATCAAAAGATATAAGACTTTTTCCGTTGTACTGACTGCGGTTACAGAGCTTTATTCAGGATTTAAATGTATTTATTTCAGACTATATATATTTTAGACATGTCATATTTAAATTGATGCATATAAATATATATATGAAATATAAATTCACGGCACTTTGCACAATTCTTTTGTTATTATACTTTTAAACATCTTTCAGTATTTTTTATTTTTATTTTTAAATTGAAAATATAAGTAAAAAGTATTCTTAAAAAAGCCTTTAAAATTATTATTTTTAATTTCTTTTAAATTAATTATTTCTTTCTATACTTAAAATTAAAGAACTATGCATAGAAAATAGTTGTTTCAAAAATATATATCACATTTCAAACATGTGTAAAATTTTGAAATTAAATTTTTAAACATGAAATTTCAAAATTTTTCAAAGACTTTGTATTCGAAAATAAGTACATAAATTAAACGCACATTTAAAAAAATAAAATGAGCAAAAATTTTGAAAAAAAAAATGCTGTGTCCCTGATCATCTTTTGGGAATTAATTACTACCTTTAATATTTCGGAAAAATATAGAATTTTTTATTTTATATAAATAAATGTAAAAATATGTTCATCGGAGAATTAATTTTTTCCTTTAAATATTTCAAGTTAATGAAATATTTAAAGAAAAAAATCAAGTTAATTATTATCTTTTTATAAATAAATTCTTGTTTCAGTAACATATCTTATGAAATATCTCTACATAAATATCAAATTGTTTAAATAGGCACTACATATTTTTATTGTAAAATAAATTATGTTTTAACATAATTTAGTTTAAATATATAACATATCATAACAACCAGGAATCTTATGCTTCATTAAATTGCAAAGGTTTTTATAGTTTTTTATTTTACATCTTTTAGCAATTTAATGAAGCATATAATTTAGTTTATATTAATCAAGTACCTAAATTATTAGAATTATAGGGATTTTCGTATGAAGTGATTTATGTAGGTCCATTTCTTGAAGTATTTCAAGGCAATAACTGCTTATTCATACATAAAAATTCCAAAATAATGAAATAATGAAATGCTCTCTATCGTTAATAGAAAAAGCTAAATTTCTTTTTAAATTCTACTTTCTACAAATAATTGTTTATATGTTTCAATTCATAAATAACCATTATATGAAATATTTACACATAAGAAAAACAGTATTTTAAAACTTATACTTCATATTTCATGATATATGACATAAAATAAAAAAATATTTAAAGTAGAAATTATATGTTACAATATTTACAAAATATGATTTATAATTATTTTTGATTAAATGGTATATTGGTTATTAGATTGAAATATTTTTGGATAATAATCGTTTTACTCTTGATTCATGAATTTGTTTTAGAATAATTAATCAAATTGTTATCTTTTGAAAGAAAAAACTATGTAAATATTTTTCGGGTAACGTCTGATGTAAAAAAAAAAAGTTTTAATCATTTCAAAAAAAATATTTTATATTGAAGTTAACTAGGTAATGTATACTATATAAAATTAAATGAATACAGTTTTAAAATAGAAATATATGTTAATGTATTTACAAAATATACAACCAAATGCAATATTTTATCCTGTATTGTGATGATAAAGATGATGTCCAAGACAAATTGCACTTAATTCTTTTTCGGTTTAACATTTTGTGCATGCTCAAGCATTATATTATCCATAAGTTTTAAAAAATCTTCTCTTGATTTTTTATCTTTAGAATCACAGCGTAAATCATGACAGTTTCCAGATTTAACAGTCTTTAAAAAATCTTTCACCCCGAAACTTTTTAAGAGTTCATCACTAGCAAAATTAGCAGTTATATCAATTGCTTGTCTAATGTAATTTAGGTGTGATGACTGTGTCGAATTATCTCTGGCCATTTCACAAAAAATCCTATGCAGACAATCAGGATGATTCAAGTACCTTGTCCCGAATTCAGCTAAATTTAGAAAAATAGGGTTTGTTAAATCTATTGGTGTAAATTCAGAAAGTATTCTTGCTTTAGCCGTATTTGTAGGTATTAAAGGGGGTATAGTTACTCCATTCGTCATCATGTTTACAATAAATGGCAGAGTGACAGCGATCAGAAGGGAAATAGGTATGAAAGTTGCCATTACCAAAGCTGTTGGGTTATCCAAAATACTTGATAGAAATCCTTGTCTTGGATTTATATCATCCATCTTTTTCATGAACTGCATCATTAACATCATATCGGAATAATCTGGAGTGTATCCTGGATTTGGGAAATCATTCTGTACGTAACCTTGCCGGTTGTCTGTCTTCTTCTGTATCCTGTACTTTATGTGGGAAGTGCTATCAGCTGCTGAATCTTTCTGTTTGGGAATGTGATACGGGGACCAGCCATCATTTTCAGACTTGGTGCTTTGGAGAATATCACGGTACTCATCTTTGCTATTAAATCCTCTTGATGCTTTTAATAGTATTTCATCTCCGGACTTTGGCAAAACAGCAGCATATTTTAGACTATCCAACTCAGTATCAGTATTTGGCGATATATCCTGTAATTTACTTGAAAGTACAGGTATTCTTAAACTATGAATATCTGAAATGCTTATATTAACACATTTACAAACATTGCTTATTGCCACTAAGGAAAGTATTAAGAAATGAAGTACGAGATCCATCTTACAACTATTACTTAAAGTGGCAAATGTGCTCGCATTATCACATTTTATAGGTAAATAAAGATCCGGAAATACCTTGACCTTCGTATGCACTCTTTACTTTCAGGATAGCACCCAAACAATAGCCATTGCGATTTTACAGTCAATGTTTGTTTTTTTCTGTGTTTTCATTCCACTCGTGCGTATCGTATAGACGGATATGATGCGTACTTTAGGCAGGACATGGAATTGCGTGACAGTATTTTAATCCAATTTCGCTTTTTACGACCAAAAGAACTCTTTTCAACAATTTGTTTGAATTGACTATTTACCCGGAATAAAATAAGTGAGATACAGAGAGTAAAAAGTGGATTTTCTAGCCTATTTAACTTTCAATACTGACTTACTTCGCTGTGGAAATAAATTTCGTGGTTAAATGATTTTTATCTCTTCGTTTAATAAATATTCCTGTTGAATTTATTTTTATTGAAGCATTACTTCAGAGCCATTAATTTGCAAGAAAGACTACAGAAGTTCCTTTTCAAATCACGACAAAGACTTTTTTCCTTTGTCCACTGTAATGATTTATTATTAAATTTTATCTTTTAAATTAATCAGTTTAAAGGTGACACTTGGAACTATTATGCATTCTAAAACGTGTTTATTGAGATTTTCTGTAAAGAAACGACAATCTCTCTTTATATATTTACACAATGAAAGTAATTAAAAATAATAATTCAAAAACTGAAACAATCATGATTATATATATATATATACGAAAATGTAAAAAGAAAACTAGTAATGCGCAAAAAAAAAGAAAATGAAAAATGAAAAAAAATATATATATATATATATATTTTTTTTTTTTTCATTTTCCATTTTCTTTTTTTTTTGCGCATTACTAGAGTTTTCTTTTTACATTTTCGTTTAAATTTGCAACGGATAGAGAATAAATTTAAAGAATTTCTGATGTATTAAGTAAGTGCTGGAAAAAATATTAATTATTTTAAAATTTCAAATTCAAGAAATTTTTAAAACAAAAATGCCATTACAAGTCAGTTCAAAGACTCTTTCCTTTATTTTTGGCCACTGTACTAATTTGTTATTAAATTTTATATTTTAAAGTAATCAGTGTAAAAGTGCGATTTGCACTATTATGTATTCGAGAAACTGTTTATCGACATTTTTTGCAAAGAATCGACAACGTTTTATTTTTTTAACATAATGAAAGTTAATTTGTTTGTTTTTTATTGTGAAAGTTATAAAAAAAATAATTAAAAACAACATATATTTATAACAGGATATTTTGTGACAACTTTTGAAAGTATTTTTAGTTTATTACTAGAGTTTTTGTTTCATTCACGTTTAAATGTTTAACGGATACAGAACAAATAATAATAATAATAATAATAATAAAACCTTTGAAGTAATAAGTAAGTGTTGAAAAAAATATAAATTATTTTAAAATTTTAAATAAAAGCAATTTTTTAATATTTTACAATAAAGAATTAAATTGTATTAACATTGTTGATGGTTGGTTGGTTGTTGGGTTGATTTATGACGGCTGATTATCTACTCGAGGGATATAGGCCTCATGGGAGTGCCCTCTGTGGGGGTCTTTCTAAGAGATCCTAACCCATATTTACGGCAAGGTTCGAAGAAACCCCCTGAAATAAAAAGTAAGTGCTGGAAAAAATATTAATTACTTTAAAATTTTAAATACAAGCAATTTTTTAATATTTTACAATAAATAATTTGTATGAACAAAGTTGATGGTTGGTTGGTTGATTTATGATGGCTGATTATCTACTCCAGGGATATAGACCCTAGGAGGAGTGCCCTCCGTGGGGGTCTTTCTAATGGATCCTAACCCTATTTACGATAAGGTTCGAAGAAAACCACGGAAAACTCCGAACGGTTAAGTCGACGAGCGCGACAGGGGTTTGAACTCAGCACCTCCCGTCTACCAGCTTTGAGAGCAGAACCTCTCAGCGAGTGGTGGGGCATTAACAAAGTTGAAAAGTGTATAAGACAGGATAGTTGTTTTATACACGATAGTAGTAGACAGTTTCAACTGTCTAAAAAGTATCAAAATAAATCTATTTACATCCAAATTTCATGTTTGTATTTATATAATATGGTACAGTTTTGTTTTTATAGCAGTGTTTACATATGTTTTTCTAATCAAATATATAAAAAAATATGATATGAATAATATAATTTGTTTTCCATTTCGTTTAACAAGCTGAAGCTATATTATAAAGCAAACACATGTGTGAGAGTAACGCTGACGTCATATTGAAGATTACAACACCTGGCCAATAAATGACGCTTCTACTGCAATTTTTAGGTATATTTCAATACAAAAAAGTATAAAGCTACCTGTTGCAGCCGTTCGGAGGAAAACAGTTCCGGAAAATTTCGATATATTTTCACCGATCATGACCCCCAGACCCCAAAACCACCCTCCGTTCAAATGTTGATTTATATATATAGATATATCCATATATATATATATATATATATATATATATATATCTGACCTATGTCATACGATAACGCTCGCATTTATAAATCAATTTTGATAAAACTAATTGTGTGTATTAAGCTCACCAATGTCTCGACAGAGTTCGTTGGCCAGCTTGGTCCGCCATTTTGTTTCAAGATGGCGGCCACTTCAAAATTTAAAACTAAAATAAATATACAAAAAAGTTAAAAATTCAAATTTATTTTTTTATTTAGTGTTAGGCCTTGATACGAGGAATCCAGAGCATTTTTTGGTTTACCTCTATCTTAAAAAATGGCTGAGATAGAGCAGTTTGAAATTCTAGGGTGGCTGACATTTTGAAACAAAACAGCACATTAACGCGATTACTCGCAATTTATTTTCTTTCATTGTTGTAATAATTTTCCCAATCATACGCATACAACTATATATTCATATCCGTTAGTGCCAAATTCTCGCCGAAATTGGCGACATTTGGCGAAATATCGCCAAATTTGGCGACCAAAATAAGTCTTCATAAATGAAGCCAATTTGGCTATTGCTCAATAATTTGGCGAATTTCTTATTCAAATTCAGTATTAAGGAATCTTTTGTAAATGTTTCTTTGCATTTTAACTTGCTGTTTTCGCGTAACATTAGCTAAAATTTTAAAACGAAGATATAGGAAAGCTACCTTTTCCTCCCGGTACAGGCGGAAGGACTTTTATAACTTCTAAACATCGCACAATTGCAATTTTTATACCGTCCAATATGTGTGTGTGTGGGGGGGGTGAGGATGTTCTTGCGCATGTTATTTGTTTTAAAACTGTGTCTCACTTTACTTTTTTTTATGGTTTTTAAAATAACCTTTGGTAATTTTTTTTTAAATCTACCACTATCGATTGCAGTCAGATTACAAAATAGATTTGGTACATAAATATAGATTAATCCGTTGCATTTAAAACAATACAAATAGTTAAGCATTTCTTTCCGGCTAATATTACATTTTGTAATAAAACTTCGTGGTGGAGTGAGGATGTTCTCACGCAAGTGATTTGTTTTAAAACTGTATCTCACTTTACTTTTTTTTATGGTTTTTAAAATAACCTTCGGTAATTTTTTTTAAATCTACCATTATCGATTGCAGTCAGATTACAAAATAGATTTGGGACATAAATATAGATTAATCCGTTGTATTTAAAATAATAAAAATAGTTAGGCATTTCTTTCCGGCTAATATTACATTATGTAATAAAACTTCATCAATAAATAAATAAAATTATAAAATTATATGTATAAAACACAAATTCAACAGACATGTAATTGAACTACGCTCTTAACCCTCTCACTGACAAGCCCGTGTTAATACGTTCACTAAGATCCAGGTTTCACTGCAATAGAAGTATTATTTAAAATTAATATTATTAGACAAATATAATGCAGTTTTAATACATTAAGTAATGATTGATAGCCTCAATGATTACATTCATATATACATAATTAAGTTTTTTTACGTAATTTTAGTATAAACACCTTTTTTAGCATTTAAAATAGAATACAAAAAAAAAAAAAAAAAAAAAATACAATTTAACCCTTTTGCTGGACTGTCAGAGGATCCTAAACCACTGAAATTATCAGAATCAAACAGGCTGCTGTAAGTAGAGAAATCTTTGGCGATTTCTTCTTCTACTATCTATTGACATGCAACTAATACAATCGATTAAAAAAGTATCGATTTGAATAAATTTCAAAACTGTATTTGATTGCATTGTTGATATGTTCATATAAAAATACTTTTTGGTGTCATTAGTAAGCCATGCAAAAAATATATTAAATGTAAAATATCTAGAGTTCGCAATAAAAAAAAATAGTTTTCACCAATGTGCTGTAAAAGCCCCCGTTGGATCCCCTAGTTTTCATAAAAGAAAATTTCCCTGTCTTTATTCTGAAAAATATGTTAAATATAAAATTAAGCGTGTTAGCAAACTATATAGTTATTGAACATCAACATTTAAACGTTCAATGAAAAAAAAGCTTTTATAAACATTAAAATAAATATATACAATTTTTTAATCGTAAAAATGTTTAAATCGATACTGAACGGGGTATTGAAAACGTTTGGACGGATGAAAGACCATTTTTAACATTTTTTAAAAATATAACTGTCGATATTTTGTAAAATTAACATTTTTGGGTACTACACCCAGAAAAAGTTTTGTTGAATCAACAAAAATTTGGTTGACACAACAAAACTTTTTGTTTAAATATAGGTCAATGGAAATTTTGTTTGAATCAACAAAAAAAATTTTTTTTTTTGCAATTCCAAAAAAAATTTTTGTATCGTCAGCAAAAAATGTGTTGTTAATTCAAGTAAAATGGTTCAGTTTTACTTGAATTTTGCTAAGACAACCAAAATGTACTCAACAAAACATGTTTTGTAGTTTTAATCAATTTCTTTTTCTGGGTGTATTTGGGGTAGAAGAAAAAGAAAATTGCCAATGGATTTGTAATAATATCTATTTTTATTTCATGTTTGTAAATGTTTATTAGGAGACTATCCAATATTAAACTAAAAATAAAATTTTTCAGTAGTCTTCCTAAAATGTATATTTTCTAAATTTATCATTATAGTGAAGCTTTCTTTAATTCATTATGACACGATAGAAATTACGACCTTCTGTTAGTCTGATGCATGTTTACGCGGTTTTTATGTGATTAGTTTAAAAGTTATAAAGAAAAGGGCCTATTTCAGGAGTTCTCTGAAAGTTATAACCTATTACTTAAATCGAGTATGCATCAAGTATATCTTATGCATCAATCTTTCCTTAAATATTGTGATTTTTTGGGAAAGTTAACTAAAATTTATTAGGAAAAAGAAGCTATAATTTTGTTTACGCGCATAGTTGCATTTTTCAATCAATTGCAATAAAAGTTTTTTTAGTTTGTTTTTTATAATGTGTTTTTTATTATTTTTTTAAAATTGTTATTTCATATTACAAAATTATAGTAAGTATAATAATAACATATTTATATTTGTTCATTTAAGTTGTATGTTCATACGAAATTTGAAATTTTAGGAAATATGTATTTAAAGATTGGAGGATCAAAACTTTAAATAATTGTAATTCCAAAACTATTGAATCTTGACTTGCATTTTTTTATCCGGGCGTAAATGTCGACAGACATTTTGTAAAAATTGTGCACAGCTATACAAAATTTAAAAATTAATTTAAATTTTAATATTTATACTTCCCTTAAAACTTAATTCAAGTATATAAGTTAATACTAGACATTATCCCATATATATCGATAATTTTCTTTTATTCCACCTTGGGGACTTTATCTCCCAACGACTTTGCATTGTTGTTAAAGGTGTTCTATGAGAAACTAAATAAACCGTTAATATGTACTGTTTAAGATTTATAAAAATATTGTATCCTTAAATATGTTTTTATATGTATTGCAGAAATTAGATAACCATTGACATTCATTAAAACAAGAATTGGAAGTGAAGGTTATTTTTTCTCTAAAATATAGTTATATTATACATTTACATATACATAATCAGTCAAAACATTCAGAACCATGAAAAAGTAGTAAATCAAAAGAATAACAGATTTTGTTCTAGAAATACTAAAGTATTGTTAGGCTTCCGTTTCAGATTTTTGTAGTAAATAATTTACCCTACAGAATTTCTGAAATTCTAATGAGTATTGATTAAAATCACTGAAAACATCTACGAAAATAAACCCTAGTAATGTATTTCCATAACAATCTAGAAATGCAAAGCGCATTTTCAAAACTAGTAAAGAGATATTAATATTTATGCATCTGGTTTCATAAAAAAATAAAAATGTTCTCTCCAAAAAGTAAAAGCTTTACTCCACTGATGTAAGAAGAAAAAGTACGGATAAAATATCCTAAGTGAAATATTTCCATAGAAATACAGTAAGATATACTTGAGTTACTCTGTTCTAAACAGCATTTTATTAACCCATATAAATTGTATTAAGGTATTCTCACGGATCTCTAGACAGAATAAAAGGGGATTTTACCATCGCTAGAAATCAAACTTGCTGTATTAGCGAAAGAGTGATCAGTGTTGCTTCTTACAATATTTGTAACAAATATGTTGATAATATTTCCCTTGATTTTACTATTTTTGTTAACTGTTCAATCAAAAGATCCATCACTAACCATTAATAATTCTTCTTTGTTAAAAAAAGTTTCACAAATCAAAAATACCGTTAATATTAATGCGTTAAATTCGACATTTAACAAGTTGAAAAAAAGGTCTGGCCCGAGAAGTGTCGACTTCTTAACACCAGGACAAGAGTTTTTGTTATCCATTGCCAGTTATGAAGATGCTAAAGGTTCAAGCTGGGAACGTGTGCCTTATTTGTTGAATGTACTACAAGGTGGGAAACTGGACGCAAAGCATAACAGGATTTCACAAAAAAATGACAAATACCCAGCAAATGATTTTCCAATGAGCATGATGCAGATGATGAAAGTGATGACGGCAATGGAAAAAGCTGATGATGAAGAAAATGGAAATAGTGCTGGGGAAGTTTCTGTTTTTACAGGATTCTTACAGAGACTTGCACAAGATCCAACAAATATACTTCTTGCTGCTGTAATTCCGTTCTCTTTATTATTAGCTGCTGTTATACCGCTTTTGGTAAACCAGCTAAGTAGTGGTTCTTTCATGAATACAATCACTACAACTGCTTCAAGTGGAAAAGCATACGAGCAACGTCAGTTTTTGGAAACCGTTGTACCTATTTTAGAAGGAATTGCATCCTTCGGATCAAAGATTTCCCGAGAAATGACAAAAGAAAATGCAGATAAAAAGAAATTGAATGTATTAAAAAATATTTTGAATTATATTTCATCTTTTATAACGGAAAAGTGGCTCCAAAAATTTGCTTCGACTTCAGTTCAGCGGCTGAGATCATCCTGTTCAGGTACAAACTGTTCTTCCAAAAGGTGATATTAATAAACATTTTCTGAGAATTTTAGTACATTATTAGTTTTAAATCTGTGTAGAAAGCGTTGTGACTCAAAATTAAACTATATCGTTAATTTGATATCTCTAACTGAAATAAATTATCTACTAGCGTAGTTTTTGTTTAATAAATTATTTTCATTGATAATATGTCTATTAAATTTATCCAATTCTGTCACTACTGTTATGAAAATATACTTGTGTTCTTAATTGTGATCGAATTACCGTAATTTCAAAAGGTTTTTATTGTTCTAAGAATTTAAGTTAATTGGAACAAGAAATGTCAGTTAAGTGTTAATAAATTGTTTACCATCCACGAACACACTTTATGTTTATATAAGTACATGACATTGACTGATAGATCTCCGAAACCTTATTTTCGAAAATGTAAAATTTCTTGCATAAAATGTTGGCAATCTTTTATCAGAAATAATTATGTATTTTCATCATACATTCAGGATGTTTTTTTCTTATACTGTTAGAAACATGCTATGAAGTTCTCACAGTATAAGATATTTACTGACTAAAAGCTTCATAAAGAGTGCGAGAGTTTTCTTTGAAGTCAAAACTCATATTTCATGTTAAATTGGCGATCAGTAGCAGTGTTTTAACATATCCATATTATTTCTTAAGATGTTATTTAATGTAAAGTTTTGAGTATTTTGTATATATAATATTAAAGCAAAATATTTAGAAGTTATAGTTCAGTAACCATTCAGTATTTTATAATTTGTAATGAATATTTTATATAAAAATGTCAAGTAATTACATTTTATGTTTCAATACAGAGATTAATGTAGTTATCTAACGATTTTTATAGCAGATACTACGTGGGAAATTTAGAGGCTATTTAAAGATTTGTTTGAAAAAGGAGCGATGTTATCACACCATATTAGGAATAATTGCACTTTTATATACTCACAAATTTAAGTTTCAAATGTAGATTGTTGAAAAGCAAATGCTAAAAGAAACATGAGTTTAATATATATATATACACACACACACATATATATATATATATATATAGAATGAAACTTTCTTCCAATTACTAATATTTTGAAAAAAAATAAGAATAAGATTGCAACATTTTCAGGTCATACGAAGTTATATGTTCATTACATTCTTTACATTTCTTTTACTTTTTAATTAAAAATGATCATAAAAAGTTAAATATTTTTATTTTAAGAAAGTATTACTTCATTTAACATTATGTAAAATAATTTATTTTAAAAACCTGCTAAAAATATCTCTTTCGAATTTCTTAAAAAAGTAATTTATGATATTTTTATAAAATTACACACGCCAATATATTGTAAAAAAGTACTACACATTAGGTAGAAAAACTATTGAAATATAATGGTATCTTACCTTGAATCATCCCAACTTCAAATTAATTTTGTGATTAATGTAAACATTAGACTACTTTACAAATGGAACAAAACAACATTGTTAAAAAAAAATGTTTCCAAGAATATTACAAAATGTAATACGATTTATGAAAATAATATTACCTATACGGAGTTACCTACTATTCTGGAAAGCATTCCTTTATCTTAGGAAACCTGAGAAACCAATAAAATTTCGATATTGAAAGGAGCATTTCTGAAAGAAAATTTTCTTTTGCTGCCCGTAATTTTTGAAAACGTTTCTGAGTAGTTTTTGCAGTGTATGGTTCAGTTTTCTCAATTTGCTATCCACAGAATATATCGAATTTTTGGATGCAATAAAATTCATATTAAATGAAATTTTCAACTGAAATTCAATTAATTTTAATGATAAAATTGAAAATGATGGAAATCAATTTCCATATAAAATGCTTAAATAAACGTTTTTAGCTGCGCAACAGAATTTATGCATGCACAAGTAACAATGTGATATTCATTTTAAGCTGTTATTTTGTCATGTTGTGGAACCGGGAAACGTCTTCTTGTGAATTTAAACAAACTGAAATCCAAAATTTCGTGTTGATATCGGATTAATAAAACTGATTAATGCACTATAAAAACTACTCAGAAACGTTTCTAAAAATTACGACCAGAAAAAGAAACTTTCGGTTAAGAAATACTTCTTTATATCTCGAAAGTCTATCGGTTTATGATTTTTCTGAAATTCGTTACTCGGAAGAAATTACATTATAGTTTTGTAAACTTTCTTGGATCAAGAAACTATTAGTGTAGACCTACAACAAATTGAATAAAATAAAAAGAAAACTGCCGATTTAAACTGAGGGCATTGAGCTCACAGGCTATTCACACTAATTGTATATTATACTCTTATTTCAAAGAATTTGAAATAAGCCCCTCGAAAAATAAAGAAATTGACAATATATTAAGGGGGGTCATCCCCCCGTTACCCCCTCATAGTTAAGTAATGAACCCCTTAAACTAATCAGGGCAGACTCTTATTACAATGAATATATATATACAAAATTTAAAGAAAATCGGATAATGCTGCATGAAAAACCCATTTATCTAAATTAAGGGGGGATTAGCCGCCCTTCCTCCTTTACACTTAACCAATGAACACCCAAAACTATTCAGAGAAGTGCATTATCACAATGAACCTATATACAAAATTTGAAGAAAATCGGATAATTCTGCTTGAAAAACCCATTTATATAAATTAAGGGGGGATTTGCCCCCCTTCCCCCCCCCTTTATACTTAACCAATCAATCCCGAAAACTAATCAGGGAAGCGTCTTAACCCAATGAACCTATAAACAAATTTTGAAGCAAATGGGATAATTCTGCATGAAAAACCCATTTATATAAATTAAGGGGAATTAAGCCCCGTCGTCCCCCCCCCCCATTTATACTTAACCAATCAATCCCGAAAACTAATCAGGGAAGCGTCTTAACCCAATGAACCTATAAACAAATTTTGAAGCAAATGGGATAATTCTCCATGAAAAACCAATTTATATAAATTTAGGGGGGGTTAGCCCCCCCGTTCCCCCCCCTTTATACTTAACCCATCAATCCCGAAAACTAATCAGGGAAACAACACAATGAACCTATAAACAAATTTTGAAGCAAATGGGATAATTCTGCTTGAAAAACCGATTTATATAAATTAAGGGGGATTAGCCCCCCGATCCCCCCCTTTATACTTAACCAATCAATCCCGAAAACTAATCAGGGAAGCGTCTTAACCCAATGAACCTATAAACAAATTTCGAAGCAAATGGGATAATTCTGCATGAAAAACCCATTTATATAAATTAGGGGGGGATTAGCCCCCCCGTTCCTCCCCTTTATACTTATCCAATCAATCCCTAAAACTAATCAGGGAAGCGTTTTAACCCAATGAACCTATAAATAAATTTTGAAGCAAATGGGATAATTCTGCATGAAAAAATCATTTATATAAATTAAGGGGGGATTACCCCCCGGTCCCCCCCCATTATACTTAACCCATCAATCCCGAAAACTAATCAGGGAACCGCCTTAACACAGTGAACCTATAAACAAAATTTGAAGGAAAACGTATATTTCAATGAAGAGTTATCGCGTTACGTATATACATACATACGTACGTACGTACATACATACAGAACCGGCGGGCACATAAGCTCTCAGGCTTTGATAGCCTGTGAGCTAAAAATATATTTGTGATCCCCCTGTAAAGTAGAATACTCAAAATGACCTGTAGCTGTAGAACATAAATATATGGAACTTGTAAACATTTGTGCCCATTTGTGTAAGAATAACACGTATAATTATGAAAATATTAGTTTCTATAAAAAATTAAATAAATTTCCGCTTTTCTTTTTTTAGCATGCAAGTTTCTCAATCATATATAATGCCATTTTCAGGATATTTGACAAAGTACAATAGACCCATCATATTACGATTAAAGAATAATTATGTTAAATATTTGATGAAATATCAACAAATGCATGGGAAAATGCTTAAATGCGCATGCGCCAACGACAACCACACATTTTGCACACTTTAGTACACAACTGCACATGGCAACTCGTAAAACGCTAGTCGAATGTAGAGAAAATTCAAAGATATATTGAGCTGAATTTCAGTTGCTGTTCTCAAGAACTTTCAAGATCTTTCAAGAACTTTCAAGGTCTCAAGAACTAACTGATGCTGAAAGCAGCTGGATGATAAAGGATTTTCCACAAATTCTCATTTTTTATTAACTGACTTGCAACAGCGGAGTTAGCACTTACATATGTCCATGCGTGGCTTTGGAACGGATGCTTCGATTTTGATAATTCTTCTTCTTTTCTTTTCTTTTCTTTTTTTTTCTTTCTTTCTTTCTTTTTTTTTTTTTTTTTATAAATGGACTGGTTCTGAACATTTGTATCGTCTTTTATCTTTACAAAATGGAAGTATTGGAATTATGAAAATTTTCAACTTCCGGTTTTCGACGGATTTATACATTTTAGAAGGTCCTGAATTCGATTTGGTTGTTTTTAGAAAATGTCTGTCTGTGAATCTGTCACTCTGTCTGTCTGTCTATATGTGACAAAAATTTCCTGTCCGCTCTATCTCAAGAACTAATGCACGGAATTTAAAATAAAACTTTATATTCAGTTAGTCCCAGATATAAATTGGTGCTGATTAGTGTTTGTCGTAAATCGCGCAACAGGTGACGCTAATATGCAGCATTTTTCGCGATTTCCGCAATAGCTTTATATCAAGAACTAATGCACAGAATTTCATCAAACTTACAGATTCTGTTACACCTTGACATAAATAGATGCTAATTACGTTTTGGTGTAAATAGTCCAACAGGTGGCGCTGCTATGCAATTTTTTTCTTGATTTTCACGATAACTATATCACAAGAACTAATGCACAGATTTTCATCAAGCTTAAGATTCAGTTAGACTTTGATATATGTTGTTGTTGTTGATTAAGTTTTGATGTAAATCTTCCAACAGGTGGCGCTGCCATACTGCACTTTTCAGGATTTACACGATTTAACGATAGTCATATCTCAAGAACTAATGCACAAAATTCAATAAAACTTTCGATTCAGTTAGACCTTGATATAAATTAGTGTTGATTCGTTTTAAATGTGTGCGAAACCTGTGTGAGATAGAAGAAAGTTTTGGGATTGGCACATCCAACTAGTTTCAAGGTGAACAAAAATATCACTAAAAAATGAAAACGAAAAATAAAAAAAATGAAAAATTTGAAATTATGAAGAATCTCTTATAATCCAGCGACATTTAGAACGTAATTGGAATTCGACTCATTCTATCGCAAATATCTTTCTGAATTTTTACAGTGTTCGACTGGTCTTTTTATATGAATTGAAAAAATAAATAGTTGACTACCAAATCATGAAAAAAAAGAAAAAAAAAAACGTTATTGGCGCATGCGCAGTTAAAAATTATTTCATACACATACTTACACATTTCATTAGATATTTAATATATTTATATTATAAATGCAGTATTTTGTTTGTTTTGTACTTTGACAAGATTTCTGAAAATTGCGTTAAAATTGGTTGAAGATCCCATATGCTACAAGCAAAAAATATGCATTTTTTTCTTTTAAAGAAGCCTTTATGCATGCTATTCTTACGCAGTTAAACTGAAATGTTATACAAGATCCTCATAGTAATGCGCTACAGTTACAAATCCTTTCCAGCATTATTTCGTACAGGGTGATCGCAATTTTTTTTCGATTTGTTGTTGATCCCCTAATTGCTCTCGTGATGTAAAACATGACGCTGTAAACAAGAGGTCAAATATGTTTTTATATTTACAATATAAAAGAACACAAACTTTATCAGACAATTAAATACACTAAACCAACATGAGTGAAAAAACAGACTCGAAACTGGGACATTCAGCGTACCCTGCTGATTCTCTGCCACTAAACCACCCAGATCGATATCCTATCCTGGCAATTTCTCACACTTATTCATGTTGGAAACAGTCATTGGACGGCTGTTTTGCAGCTTCAGATGACATAATACGATGTATAACTATTCATCGGTCCGTAATTAAGTTTATATACAGGGTTCGTTCGGACTCCTGGAATTTTCAGGAAAATAACAACTATTTGCTTATAGAAAAACTCGTCTTATGTTATCGCGCGTTTACCTTAGGCGAGTTTTTCTATAAGAAAATACTTGTAATTTCCCTGAAAATTCCAGAAGTCCGTACGAACCCTGATTTTTATATTAAAGAATAAACATTACGTCTGATTACTTCATTTTTACAATATATAAGAACACACATTTTATCAGACAATTAAATACACTAAACCAAGATGAATGAAAAATTAACCTGGGCCATGTTTTATTACATTCCTGAGGTTAAAACAGAAATTTTCAAATTTGTTTGTAGATACTCTTCAAAACGTCTAAATCGAAAATACCCGGTGGCTTTTGATCATTTATTGTGTATATAGATTGTAGCAATTAAATTTTAGAATCATTAAGTAACATTTACGAAAATATAAAAATATATATAATCAGAAATATCAACTAGAATAGGTCGAATGAAAGAATAATCGACTATAATTAGATAAAACTTTATTAATTCCTCAAATCTTCTGTTACCTACAATGCATTTATCACATTACATGTTTTTGCACAGCTGAATGCTTTCTGCTGAGTTCTTTTTCTTTTTACAGAAAATTGTTATTGAACATTTAACACTACTTCTGCCAATCGACTTTATTTAACGTCTGTCCACTGAATACCAGTGACAACCTGGATAAATTGTTCACACGCTAGAACAAACTCGTGTTATGTTTTAATGCTGACGTGATAACATTTCCAGATGTCTGAAACTAGAAGAAACTATTTACGCTATTTTGATCTTCAGACGCAGATAAAGAAGTTATTGCTGAGGTATATAAAAAGTAAAGGACATTTTATTGATTTAAGCTTCTGGGTGAAAAGACAGTTTAAAATTAGAAAACATGTCTAGAATAAACAAATTCCCATTTCCTTTCAATTTTTACAGGTACTGTGAGACACCTTTCTGTTTATATGAAACAATAACAAATGATGGAATTTCTTTCAAAAATTGATTTTTTAGGTCATATTTAAATAAATCCAAATACGTACAGATAAACTGAATAACTAAACAATTCAAGCAATAAAGCATATTTCATTCAGAAAATATTTCGTAACAAAGAGGATGATAATCATTTTACATATCATTTGAAAGACTTAAACTTATAAATAAAATATTGGTAGTTGCAATCGTTATCTGTAACACTACTTAAAATGTAAAAAGTTTCTAATTAAACATGATTTCTAACGAACTAATCAAGAAATTTCCAAGAGGAAATTTCGAGAAGAATTTATTAAATACTCTACCAATATACAGTCGAAAAACAAAACAAAAACAAAACAAAAAAAAACAAAAAAACAAAACAAAAAAACAGTACTTTCTCTACTAGTTTTCGTAAAAAAATTTCATATAAAAATGTTACTGGTATCGATATGTCCACTAGTAGATAGCGTATAAGAATTAATGTTGCATTTAAATTTTGCTTTGGGCGTCGACAACATACAAAAATTTTATCAACCTTTACTTTTTCAATACTAACACCTATTTTTGACACCTTATTTTGATTCTTCGGATGCCAATCGCGAAGGCATTCGGTCAAGCTGTTTTGGAAAACTGAATGTTTCAATTTTGGAACTCCTAACGTTAACTTCAATTTTACCTGTTGCAAAACAGATTGCAATGCAAACATTTTTTAAAGCATCGGGACTTGCTTTCGGAATTATCCATATCTGTTAAAAAATATATATAGGTATTCCTTTTTTGGAAAATATTTACTATGTATATATATATATATTTGTCTGAATTTGATAATTATTTATTTTTTAACTTAAAGGTATTATATATATATAAACTAAATACTTGCCATTTTTAAATTAGAGATTTGGGCAGATTTGGTTGATAGAACTTGTTTGATGTAACTTCATTTCAAAAGGTATTATATATATATATATAACCAAACTACATAAATGTTTATATATCTACATGTGTATATACAGTATTTACCGGGTACCCTAAAATGGACTGACTGAGTTTAAAATTCAAGAACTTGTAAACGGTGACATATATTTAAAAAATTCTTGCAGGAGAGTAATGTATGATGTCAGGGTTTTTTCACAGTGATTCTAGGTTTTATTAAAAATAAATGTACAACGTTGAAGTAGCACAAATTAAAAACATGTATACTGGCAAACAGCTGTTTCAAAGCCCTTAAGTTCCATCATCAGTGCCAATTCAAAAGATTAAAACGAATTAAAACCCCCTAAGCCATGCCAGTTTGCTTGCCGTCTGTCGCACACGCCCAGATGAAATGGTGGCGAACTCTACAAAACAACAGCGGAGACGGGGAAACACGTGTGAAGGAGATACCAATAGGAACGTTCCAATTGGAACGATTTTAGATTTTAGATTCTAAGTTTTAGTTTCAAATTGTAGCGATAGATATCTCGGAAAGTAATAGATGCTCAATCGAGGCCAAAAGGGAAATCATCCAGCACTGATGCGAAGATACGGAGGTTATATATATGGAGTGGGTCTCATTCGCCAATACATTCTTGAAATGTAAAAAGTTTTAATGTGGACGGTATATTGAACGTTGTTGTTATACATTTCGATTTCGAAGAAATCGTTTCCATGGAAACAGTACTTTTCTCTATTGTTGACTCCTACGAAATCGAAATCATACTGACTCAGTTCAGAATCGTGACCTAAGAACAAGATTGTATTGGTGAATGTGATCCATTCTATATACTTAACCTCCTTCCTTCGCATAAATGCTGGGTGAAGTCTGCTTCTGCCTCGATTGGACGCCTATTGTTTCTAGCGCAATCTATGGCTGGTAATTCGAAGTAAAATCAGGAATCACAGTAAATATACTCCTGACATTTTACGTAACCCTCCTGCAAAGTTTTTTTTTAAATATCTGTCATCGTTTGCAAGTTATTGAATTTTAAAATCAGTCAGTCTATTTTAGAACATCTTGTATTATATATATATATATATATATATATATATATATAATTATAATATCTTTGAATTTCAAAAAAACATTAATCAAGTTCTTGTAACATTCTAACTAAATCTCCAAAGATATAATTAGTAACAAGAGTGTAGACAGAATACCACAAAGTTAATAAATTAACAAGTGCAATCATAATATTATCACAGCATATGCTTCGATGGTAATTGGCCAAAAATACTGAAAATGCGAAAAATATTTAAAGAGTGAGAAAAAAATAAATATAATATTAAAGTTATATAATAAACCATAAAATTTAAAATAATTGGAAGTTGATTTCAAGTGAATTCAAATGGATTTTGAAATGAAAAATGAACTAATATATCACAAAATGTAATATAATGAAAATTTGGATAACAAGAGATTTAAAATAGAATTGGATATGAAAAAAAAACGTGTAGACATTAATCTTCAGCCTGGATGTATCTACACGTATTTTAAATATAATACAGTATTTCCTAAAAATATACTGGCATTATGCTAAGATCAGTATATCCCACCAGGTATACTGTATTATTACCAGAAAACAATTGGAAATAGTAAAATTAGAAATAAAAACTTGTAATATACACTGTTAAAAATTTGCAGCAAACTGTCCAGTCATTTGACCGTTTTTATAGAAAATGGTTATATAACAGTAATTTAACTCTTTTCTGACCATAATATGGTCAGAATACAGTTAAATTACATTTAAGTAACCGTTTTCTATAAAAACGGTCAAATGACTGGACAGTTTGCTGCAAATTTTTAACAGTGGATCAATGCAAATATCTATATAAATACTTGACGAATTCTTTTATAACTTCAGGTATTTGAATAACATGTTGGACATCATATATTTAAGCTAATAAATGTAAATAAGAGATATCTGAGAGCCCAAGAACAAAGTGAATTAAAAAATTATATTTGCGATTTACCTTTAAAACAGAATACTCGAAATAACCTGTAGTTGTCGTACATGAATAAATGGACCCTGTAAGACATTTGTGCCCATTTATATAAGAATAGCACGTATAATCATACATATGTTAAAGTTTCTTTAAAAAATTAAAGAAATTCCCGCTTTTCTTTTCATAGCATGCAGGTTTTTCAACCAAATTCAACCAAATTTAACTTTAAGGAAACTAGACGAAATACAATATACACAACATATTACAAATAAAATGGATATATATTCAATATTTTATAAAATATAAACATTTGTATGAGAAAATTTTTAACTGCGCAAGTGTCAACGAGAACAAAAGTTTTTGGTTAATTTAGTACCCAACTACATAGGCCAATCTGCGACGGAGAGTCGAATGCGGAGAAAATTCAACAAGATATTGAAGATAGAGTGAGATGAATTTTAGTTGCTAAAAGTAGCTAGATTGTAAAGGATTTTCCACAAATTGTTATTTTTTATAAACAGACTGCCGACAAAAAAGTTAGTACTGTAGTATGATCACAAGTAGGTTTGGAGCGGATGCTTTGATTTTGATAATTCTTTTATTTTGCTGGAATGGGCTCGTTCTGACGATTTTTTTAGGGAGAATAACATCAATAAAAAGTCCTTCCGGTCATTACCGGTAGGAAAGGGCAGCTTTCACACAAAGGCAGTTTTTCTGTTTTTAAAAATTCAACTCATTTTACCCAAAAACCTGAAGCTAAAAGGCTTGGAAGCTGATTATAGAAGATTTAATCCCGGTTTTCGTTAATACTGAATTTGAATGCATGAAAATTTACAGCATAACAAAAATCAGATTGTTTCGAAATGTCAGTCACCCTAGAATTTCAAACTGACATACTCAGCCATTTTTTAAGATAAAGCCAAAACAAAAAATATGTTCCAGAATCCTTGTATCAAGATATAACACTTAACGGAAACAAATTTTTCAATTTATAATTTTTTATACATATTTTTGAAATAAAAAAAATAGAAATTTTAACTGGCCGCCATTTTGAAAAACGATGACGTATGAAGCTGGCGAACGAACTCGGTCGAGACCTTAGTATGTTCTGTACACATGATCAGTCACATTCACATCGGTTCGTAAATACGAGAACTACAGCATAACAAATATCAGATTGTTTGAAAACCTCAGCCACCCTAGAATTTCAAACTGCCATAATTCAGCCATTTTTTAAGATATAGCCAAAACAAAAAAAAATGTTCCAGAATCCTTGAATCACGTTCTAACACTTAACAGAAACTATTTTTTCAATTTATAATTTTTTTGCACACCTTTTTGAATTTTTACAAATTTACAGATTTTTAATTGGCCACCATTTTTAAACAAGATGGCGGATGAACCATGGCTGGCCAGCGAGCTCGGTCGAGACCATGGTATGTCCTATACACGTACTCATTCACATCCGAATCCGTTCATAAATAAGAGAGTTACAGCATGACATATATATATATATCAACATTTGAACGGAGGGTGGTTTTGTGGTCTGGTGGTCATGATCGGTGAAAATATACCAAAAATTTTTGGAATTGCTTTCCTCCGAATGGCTGCAATAGGTAGCTTTTGTAATGAAAGCTACCTAAAAATTAAATTATTGAAAAAAAATACAGTTTGTGGAAAATTACTGATTATTCAGCTACTTTTATAAAGCAATTGAAAATCGGTTCACTCGATCATCTATATCTTTCTGAATTTTCTAAATGTCTTTATATGCGTTGCTCTATACAGTTGACTACCACATCATGAAAAAAAAATGTTTCGTATCTTTCGGATATGCACAGTTAAAAATTATATCATACAAATACTTATATTTCATTGAATATGTAATTTATTTATATTATAATTGTAGTATGTTGTTTCTACGGACTTTGATAAGTTTCCTGAATAAGGCGTTAAATTTGGTTTAAAACCCTGTATTCTATAAACAAAACACATGCAAAAATTTCTTGATTTTTTTAAAGAAACATTTATATCTCCAAGAATACACATGCTATTCTTAGACAGAAATCACAAACGTTATACAAGATACACATCATCATGTGCTACAGCTACAGATCATTTTGAGCACTGTTTTTTACAGGATGATCGCAAATATTTGTTTTATTAAATTTGCTGCTCATCCCTTAATTGCTCCCGTGATAGAACCTCACTGTAAAATATGAGATCAAACACTTTTTTATTTTATATTCTTGAAGTTTCAAAAGAATTTGTCAAATATATTTCTAGATATTCCCCAAAACGTCTAAATCGAAAATGCCCTGTGCCTTTGGTCATTTAATGTATAAATCAGGGTGGAGGACCGAGCTACGCTCTGTTAAATTTAGCTTTGTGCTCAACTAGATATAACAATTTGATCACAAACTTCAGTCGTTTCGTAGAAGTCTAAGTATTTTGCAGATCGCAAGATTCACTGACTAGCTTCACAGACTTTAGGTTTCTTCTGAATCACTTCCTTATATAGGTTTCGAATTAGTTCCGAGAAAGTTCTGTGTACCCTGATTGAGTGAATACTGCTTTCGAGACCGTACTATGGGCTCTGATTGGTTGAGTCATGTATCTCGGCTGCTATTGTGAATTTTTAGAAAATTCCTTCAGATTCTGAAAGTCAATTTTTTGTCAAATGTAGCCAAAATTTGGCCAAAAGTCGCACACTTGGCGACATTCATTCATTTGGCGCGAAACATGTGGTTTGGCATAGGTAATCTTAAAAGTCGATTTTCCCTCCAAATCTCGCCAAAACTAGATAGAATTTGCGACTTTGTTTATTACCAACTGTTCAATAACTTAATAACTGTTTCAACCTTCATTCTCCTGAAAATGCATCGATCCGTATTGACCACAAAATTACCCACAAATCGAATTTTCTTGAACATGTGACCTAAACCCAGTGGTCTACTCGTGCCCTAAAACTGTAGGATACAAAGTTTTGTCAAAATCGTCAGAGTAATTTTTTTATAAAATTGGCATATATATATACATACACACACACACACACATAGACACAAGATTTTCTTGTATTATAATATATGATAGATTGGAATAATTACATTTTGGAAACATTATGTAACATCTACGAAAAAAAAAAAAACAAGAAATTTCATCACATAGAATAGATCGAATAAAAAATAATCGAACATAATTTGATAAAACTGCATTAATTCCTTAAATCTTCTGTAACCTACAATAATATCACATAACTTGTCCTTACACAGTTGAATGCTTTCTGCTGAGTATTTCTTTTTTTTTTCAGAAAATTGTTATTGAGCATTTAAGACTGATTTTGTCATTCGGCTGCATTTAACTTCTGTCCACTGAATACCAGTGACAACCTGGATAAATTGTTCACACGCTAGAACAAACTCGTGTTATGTTTTAATGCTGACGTGATAATATTTCCAGATGTCTGAAACTAGAAGAAACTATTTACGCTATTTTGATCTTCAGACGCAGATAAAGAATTTATTGCTGAGCAATATAAAAAGTAAAGAGCATTTTATTGATTTGAGCTTCGGGGTGAAAATATAATTTAAAATTAGAAAATATATTTAGAATGAACAATTTACATTTTCTTTTAATATTTATAGATACTGACGGGCACATTATGGGCACATATGACGGACACATATATGGAACAGTACAAAATGATTGAATCTCTTTATAAATAGATTTCTTTTTTAAAGTTTATAGGTATTCACAATTTTCGGACATTAATTGATATATATATACGTAATCTATGATTTTTTTAAACTGTTTTTAACTATTTCTAAAAGATTCAAATATTCGAATTCAAAATTACAGCTTGTTCCGCCACGAAATGTTTAAGTTATGCTTGTAAAACTAGCCGCGTTGCAGTTTATTTTGGAATCATGAAACATTAGGCTTTCAAAATTTATAACTTCCTAATTCCTAAACTACACGACTTCCCGTTGTGTATACAAAGGTAAACATTACCAAATAGTTCAGTATTAGTCCTTAATATTGAAAATGTCAAAGTTAGATGCAATTTCTATTTGTAGAAGACGCCCTAATGAAAGTACAGTCTCAATTACTTCTTTTTTTTTATGAATTATACATAATACGAATTTATAATGTCGAAGACTTTCTGATGAGTTCCTTTTTTGTTCAGTAGAAAGTTATTAATCATTCAAGAATATTTTTAATACTTTCCAACATAGTTCAAAAGTAATTCGGTTTGCCTGTCCGGTCGTGCTCTAACTCGTGTAAATGTACTCGGATTGGCATCTAATTTATATAGGTTATTGAAGTTTATCACAGCATGATAGGTATTGAAAATGAAGTATGTAGCATTTATAGTCAATTTACACGGGAACTCAAAAATATTCCGTTACATTATGGTCTAAGGGGGGAAACAGGCACGTTATATTTTAATAGTGTTTCACTATTTTAAGCATAATGAAATTTATATACCGTACTAGAAAAAGGTTACTATAGAATATGTTATGTATAGCACTTAGAGTACGTTTACAGGGGATCTCAAAGGTATTCCGCTATATTATGATCTACGGGGAAAAATCGCTTGCGGTATATTTTAATGATGTTACACTGTTTCAAACATAATAAAATTGATATGAATTTCTGAGGTTCACTAAAACATGCTTTCTGTAGAATATGGTGTGCAAAGCATTTATCATTCATTTACAGGGTAGAACAAAAGAGTTCGGTTATATAATGTTCTACGGATAAATGTTTTTTTCAACGTGTTTTAATTATGTTGCAATATTTCGAACCTGATGGAATTGATACACATTACTGAGGTTTAGTACAAGATATTTGCAGTAGAATATAATGCACATCGTATTTATCATTCATTTACAGGGAGCCATAAATTTTTCGGATACAATACTGTATCCGAGGTATTGTCTATTAGGGATGATTTCTAAAAAGTTCCTTTTCAGTTATATTATGCACTTTTAAGTTTAGCTAAATATTTGTCTATTACGTGGTGTGTATAAATTCTATATTCATATAAAGGGTACACAAAAGAATTAGTAAGCATTATTTGGGAAGAGCGGAATTTGCTTAAAGGTGTATTTTAATTTGAGTTATGCATTTTCAAGCTCAACTATATTTAGTATACTAAAATATGTTTGTAAAATATAAATAAAATCCTATGCAGAGCATCACAAAGAACTGGATACATGACCGCCTATGAATGATAATTTCTGGAAGTGTGATTTCAGTAGTTTTAAGCGCGTATTTGTCTGAAATAAATTTAAGCCTAATTATGTGGCATATAAAATTATGTAGGTAATATACAGGGTTGTACAAAATAATTCAAATACATTTCCGCGTATTGGTACACTCTTAAAAATTTGCAGCATCTGTCCAGTCATTCGACCGTTTTTATAGAAAACGGTTACATAACCGTAATTTAACTCTATTATCACCATAACATGGGCAATATTATGGTCATAATGTAGTTAAATTACTGTTATGTAATTGGTATCTATAAAATATGGTCGAATGACTGTACAATTTGCTTCAAATTTTTAACAGTGCATACATTGCTGAAGGGGAATTTTGAACTGTGTTATGCGTTTTCTTACTAATATAATTTAAGCATACTATGTAGAATATATACAAATCTGTAGATAATATACAGACCTGCACAAAATAATTGCACTGTTAAAAATCTAAAGCAAACTGTCGAGTCATTTGAACGTTTTTATTGAAAATGGTTACAAAACCGTAATTTAACTCTATTCTGACCATATTATTTTCCATATTATGGTCAAAATACAGTTAAATTACGGCAATGTAACCAATTTTACAGAAAAACGGTCGAATGACTGGACAGTTTGCTGCAAATTTTTAACAGTGTGGAGTTCCTTTACGCCTATGGACAGTAATTTCTGAAATCTGGTTTTCAAATGTGTTATATGTATTCTAAAATGTTTACCTTATGAAAAGGTGAAGTTTAGTTAAAGTATTCAGAAATTGTTGGAAAGTGCTTCATAATATTTGCTCGACGCATGATTATTTTTTTTCGATTTATTCTGTATTATGTCGGCTGATATTCAACTTCTGTCTAATATTAGTGACAACTTTGTTAGTTTGTTCATATGCTATAACAAATTCCTGTTAAGGTAAAGCCAGGAGAGATGGGGCGGTCGGAGAGATTGTTCACATAAAGGTTCTGGGGGAAGGAGTAGAGTCAGCGCGCTGTAACTCAAAGTAGTTGTACAACAGCAGTAGTGGAGTGTCTACTTGAAATTGCACGTTGCTGGTTTGGGCGTCTAAGATAAAGCATTGCTATTTTGTTTTGTTTTCCCAAAGTAAGTGCTTGAATTTTCATAGATATTCATTAGAATTTCTATGCAATGTCAGTAGCACAAAATATTTTAAACTTAAACGATTTCTCATAAGCTACTAACTTAGACTAACAATGTGAACTTCAACGATTCATTTTAGTATCGGCCATGTTTAAATAAACGGCCGCGCAATCTCTCCTACCGAAATTAAAGAGTTTACGCATCTGCTACTTAGGAGAGATGGCGCATTGTTCCCATTAGTTTCCATGCTAGGGGAGATTACGCAGCTTATTGGTAAATTTGCATAAAAGATGAAAAATGAAAATGGACTAATTTTAAGTTAAACATGTTATCAAGTAACTTAATGTTATTTTGTAATCTTATCTGGACTTGCTTTTTCTGATACTTTAATTTTTTTCCCTTTAATTAAAATTTTTTTAATCGTTTTTAAAATTATTTCTTTTTTCTGATTCTTTAATCATTACATTGAAATATTCACTCCTAATACAATAATATTTGTTCACAAAAAACTTACAACAATGTCATTTAAATGTAATTATTATTGTTAACAATTTAATTGTAGTTATTATTAGTAACAATCTCTCCTACCCATGTGCGCAATCACACCAACCTTGTAAAGACAGATTGCGCAAAATAACTTTCTTGGTTTTATTACAACTGTTCTATTAAATTACAACAAAACAACAAAATAGCAATGGAAATGCATAAAAAACAAAGGAAGTAAAAATTATTCATGGATAGTTTAGCAAAAAATTACTATTTAGATTTTGTAGTGTTATTCTTTTGAATTGAGCGCAGACTCTCCTAGCTTTACATTATGTGATGATTCTGAAATGACAACATTTTCAGATATCTGAAACGAGGTGAAACGATTTTTGATATTTTGATATTCAGATGTAGATAAAAAATAATTATTTTGTAATATAAAAAGTAAAGAACGTCTTTTTGATTTATGCATCAGGGTGAAAAGAAATGTTAAACCTCGGAACACTTATCCCGCGATATCTACGGGCGGGATATTTGTAGAAAAAATTATATAATAGACAATTTTTGAAGAAATTTTGTTTTAAAAATTCCAGAGTGAAAGGGGGAAAAAGCAAATTATAAATTCATTACGTATTTCATATATATTATGATTTGAAATATGTAATTATAGAGGAGATACTGTTCGATTACATATCGGTTGAAATAATTTCGAAAAAAAAAATTAAACGGTCGGAGGGTTTAACGCTTTTTGGGTTCGCAATTTCATATTAAATCTACTTTTTTTTACGCTTCTTTATTGCCAGAAATATTCAATAATTCTTTTTTCTTATTTAATAGCATATTTTTGCGATTAAATAAGGCCAGAATATTATTAAAAAAATTGTGGTGAATAATTTAAAAATTTACAACTATTTGTTTGACAGTATGTTAAAATTGAAAAATAAACATTTTCGCATTTACCTTATACCGATATAGGTTTTCTCGTGCATCATTATTTTTATATGTCTGACTAGCAAAGGATGATGGCATTTTAGTCGAAATGAAATTAATTTAGTGTGTAACATTGACAAATGTATACAGATAAAAATATAAACAGAATAATGCAAACAAGAAAATACTGTGCGTTCAGATAAACTTTTAACACTAATATACAATATAAGGCCAAAAGTCACCGGACACTTTTGATTTTATACGTTTTTTTAATATCTATAGAAATACTTGACGAATTCTTCTGGAACTTCAGGAATATAAAGAACAGGTATGACCTTATTTTTTGCACTGAAGGTTTAGTCACAAGGACAAATAAACAAACAGGGGAACAAAAAGAAGAATAAAAATTTATATTTGGGATTATCCTGTAAAATAAAATAGTTAAAAGGATCTGTAGCTGTACCTCATATGTGTGTTCTGTACAATATTTGTGTTCATTTGTGTAAAAACACCAAGTATATTCCTGAAGATATAAAGGTTTCTTTAAAAATTTCATGAAACGTGTGAATGGTTTGGATTTTAGTATTCAGGATTTTCAATTAAATTCAATTCAAATTTTAGAAAACTTCACAAATTTTAGTAGAAATATTTTAAATATCTGATGAACATCTGTTTGAACTAATTCTTAACTGAGTGTGCGCGAACGATTTCCTTACTTTTTGACACTTTCCAACATAGTTGAAGAGTGTTTGACTTCGGATTGTCTGGCCGTCTGGAACGTTTGTCGTTTAGCCGTCCTTTCGTACTCTAACTTGCCTAAATATACTCGGTTTGCATGAAATTTTTGTATGTCATTGACACTTACTATAGCATTATCCCTGCTATTGTAAATAAAGTGTGTAACATTTATAGTTTATTTAAAGGAACAGTCAAAAGTATTCAATTACATTACGGTCAGTAGCAAAAAAAATCATTTCAGGTGCATTTTGATGATGTTACGCCATTCAAAACATGATGAAATTGAGATACGATTATGTAGTGCACTAAAACGTGCTTTTTCTAAAATATGGTATGCAAAGCATTTATTATTCATTTACAGGGTCACGCAAAAGAATTCTGTTACAGAATGCTCTACGGGAAAAAATCTTTTGCAGTGTAATTTCATCATGTATCACTACAGAATGAAATTTATATGTATTACTGAGATGCATTATAAATTATTCACCGAATAGTATGGTGTGTATTGCGTTTATCGATCATTCACAGGGACACACAAAAGAACTCGGTTGCAGTCTTTGTGCAATAATTACAGTCTATGTGTGATAAGTGACTTTTCAACTTTGGCTTAGGTTTTTAAATTTAACTAAATTTTTGCATAGTACGTTTGTGTGTGTAAATTCTGTTGATCATAGACCGGGCTACACAAAGGAATTCGTAAGTATTACTGACTGGGAGTGAATTACTTAAAGGTATTGTTAATTGTGTTACGCATTTTCCTGCTGAATTATATTTAATCGACTAATATAAGTTTGTGGAATATAAATAAATTCATATACAGGGCTACGCATAGAACAAGATACATTACCATTTGTGGTTGGTAATTGCTGGAAGTGAGTTTTCAGCTGTCTTATGTGCTTTTTACCTGAATTAAATTTTAGTTTAATATGTCGTGTGTACAAATGTCTTTATATAATATACAGGACTTTACAAAAAATTCCGAGTGAATTTTCATCGATTGGCGAAAATTGTTAAGAGTGAATTTTCTAACTGAATTAATTTTATCATGCCACGTAGTATATCCTTGTCTGTAGATCACATACAGGGCTGCACAAAATAATTTGACTCTTTTTTTTTTTGTTACTATGGAAGGTAAAAGCTAAAACTGGATTTTTAAATATGTTGTATGTTTCCTAAGCTGTTTACTACATATCTTCTTTCACATTATTTAACGGCGAAGTTTCGTTATACAGTTAGAAAGTGTGTCATAATCTATGCTTGACGCATAATTTTCCAATCTTGTTTTTTTTTTCATAATTTACTAGTCTATGTAGGGCAACTCATATAAAAAGGTCAGTAAATATAGTGAAAATTTAGTTATATATTAGCTATATAGTGAGCTAAAACTCCGTTGCTTTCTAAAAGTAGATGGAAGGTAATCGATTTTACACAAATTATCAAAATGAAGGGGTATAAAAATCTTTGATCGTGGCCACATGTTGGTTGTTGTCGCATATTTCGCGCTTCTATTGAAATTTTATAGCACAGCACGTCCCAGAATAACTAACTTCATATCTTATTTGAATTACCAAACCAAAAAAATCAAATGTAAAATAAAACTACACTAGCAAAAAATAAATGGCAATGACTTTCTCCTGAACTGAGTGGTATTGGAATTTATTTTAAACTATTGTTTAAGATAACCTAGAATAACCTAGAGTAAAACTACACTAGCAAAAAATAAATGGCAATGACTTTCTCCTGAACTGAGTGGTATTGTAATTTATTTTAAACTATTGTTTAAGATAACCTAGAATAACCTAGAGGGGAAAATAACATGTGTTTTCCAGTCTTACAACTATTTCTGAATAAAAGTTCATTGTCATGTATGGCTTAATTAACAACTGGTAGAACAACACACAAACAAATATTCATATAATATTAGTATAGATATATTATTTGACTGTCATCTTTCTTTTTCAATGATAGAGGAACATTTTAATTTTTAACCGCAAAATATATAATTTAACATAAACCTTTTTCCCATCTATTCATTTCAGTTTTTCATTGCAGTTCATTTTCTTTTAAAATTGAATGACTGAATATTAATAATGACTTACTGGTTTTGTACAGCATTTAAAAACGCTTAATCGTGTTTAATAACCAGTAAAAGAGATGATTGTACTTCAGAACAAAATTTTATTGTATTGTTTTCTTAATACAATAGCCTCATTCTTTATTACACATTAAATTATATTCATTGTATTAGCAATTGTATTAGCATATGTTTCAATAATTATTAATCAGGGGCCATATAAAAATGGATAAATAAATAAATGTAGAATCAAAGCTAATTTTTAGTACATTATCTATAAAATTAAAGTTTTTTTTTTTACTGTTAAGTTCTTTTGTAATTTAATTTTATAAAATAATTTTTGATCCCGGAATTGCTTCAGATATGAAATATATTAAAAATGCTTTCTTATTTTATTACACTTTTTAGCTTAAAACTCTGTATTAAGATATTGTAAAATTTTAAACATATCCAAAACGTAAATCATTGACAATTTATTACTTTTTTACTTTCAGTAAAATTTTCTTTGTGTTCCAAAATTTACGGTAAGGTAATTCACTTTAAGCAATTGCAAAAAAAGAATACAATCTTTTCAAATACGTGAATTTTAGAGTGCATTACATTTTTACGACTTCTTTCATACATAAAAATAGCTTCTCAGAAAAACATTTTTTTCTTCGGGTCATAGAACTTCTAACTCAATAACTAAAGACTGGAAAGGAGTATGAAGAATGCATAAAAGTGTTCAAACTTTTTGTACTTAATGCTGGCTTACTAACACTGCTTTGAGGCATTTTTACTTTATGCAGAAAAATTTCTGCTTTCCATTTCGGGAATAAAATAGTGACTGATTCAATAAAATTTTGAAACATAAATAAGTATTTATTTATAAGGAATTCTCGAAAATTTATTTAATAAATTTGATATTTAACTCCAGTTTTAAAAGCAGAAAAATATTATACAGACCTATATATTGGGGACCTATATATTGAGTCATTATGATATGGAGGATAAGAATTTAAATAATACTTTAATTTTAAAACAATGTACTAAGTAAATGTTAATGGTCTGAAAATTCAACCCAAGTTATTTAAAGTACATTATAACATTATGATATCTACATTGGAAAAAATCACTAGATGAAAGTAATTAGAATTTAGTAGATACGCAACAGCCTTACTTTTACACTCTACTTACATTCATGAGTGAGAGTTTATTTATTTTATATTTATGGAAATTGAATTGATGAAATTACATTTGTCACATTGCTCCTACTCTATTCAAATAAGCTGAAAAAAGCTCCTCCATTTTTTCAGTTATACTACTAATTATTCATGATTAACAGAATAGTCCGGGAGGCAGCATCAAATTTTTGCTTTCAATTTTAGTGCTGGAGAATTCTGCATTTATATTAAATTGTACACAAAGCAAAACTGCCAGTCAACTGGCTCCCTGCTAGGAATATCACCACAGCCACATCACACTGCTCGCCTGTAAAACGAAATGAATATTATGTCGATTACAGAGGTTACCCCAACTACGGTGACATGCATCCGAAATCGAATATCATTCACGTGACATTTCTCTTTATAGTGGGCTCGCAAATTATGGTATAACAACACACCCGCTGATGTGTCTGGTAACTGTAAGTTAAGTTATCTTTACCAATTAATATATCACATGTACAAAAATCAGCGACGACTAAATTGGTTGCAAAAACACGACGCTGCCTCCCGGACTATAAAGCTCTTTAAAATAATATCGTAAGGAATTATTCATGATTAAAAGAATAGTCCAGGAGGCAGCGCCACATTTTTGCTTTCAATTTTAGTGTCGGCGAATTCTGCATGTAGATTAAATTGTACACATAACAAAACTGCCAATCACCTGGCTACCTGCTATGAACATCACCACAGCCACATCACACAGCCCGCCTGTAAAGCGAAATTAATGGTATGTCGATTACAGAGGTTACCACGACAACGGTGACATGCATCGGAAATCGAATATCATTCACGTTACTTGGTTTCTCTTTACAGTGGGATAAAACAATAGAATCTGAAACAATAAGTTTATAAAATAAGTTGTTTAAGATAAATTATATCCAATGGTTGGAGTATCATAGTTGAGATTTTTTCCAACTGAGCGAAAATATGCCGGGACCAGGACCAGGACTTTCCTCTATTCATTACGAAGATAAATTATTTATCAAACATTTTGTTTGTTAAAGAAAATAACAGTGAAACTACTTAGAAGGGATACAACTTGATTTTAAAGACTTTCGAGTTGACCTAATGTAATAACTGCCTCATTTATCAATTTATTTTTATTCTAATCCTCTAAGAAAAGACTCTTTACTGAAATTAATTATAAGTAAATTAGCTAGCTCAATACAAATTCTAGAACAAAAATATAAAGTTCATTTGAAGTGATCTTGGTTATTATTAAATGAATAATAATGAGGTCCTGAAAATGAAATAACTTCCCTAGTCTATAATACTCAAAAATTGTCGTTTCTTAATGAAAAGAAAGCAGAATAATAAGCACAATAATACAAGAGTAAACATTGTTTTCAAGCCGAGTTTTGATACTGAGTCAGATTTGTAATATTTAGGATATATTTGTTATGAAATCGGTAGCTTCTATAAATTTACAGTAATACATTAATATTTAATCTGTTACACTATACATATATACCCTCAGTCGTGTTAATTAGGGTATAGTAGGGGTGGTTTGAGTATAAATTACATTATTATTTTATAAAACCAAACATTTGTTTTATTATTTAATGTATACTTATGTTTGTACCATGTTTGTACCATGTTTGTCATTGTTTCAGTGTGAAAACGTTCTAAATAACCAAAGTTTCTCTCAGCAAAATGTTTAACTGGTATTTCTTTACAAGTCTGTGAACAGAAGCATTAACTTCAAAAGCACAATATTGCAAAAAGTAATCTACAATTTTCAATTCAGATATGTTTACATCATATTTGTTTCAACTAATTTGACCTAAAAGTTTAATGTTAAATTGCGGAGCGTAGTATATAATTGTAAAGTTTTAAATGTGGGATAGTTTGGATGTATCGCCTAATTCTATACCAACCTATAAACTTATATAGTTGTTCTTTTGCAGGTCTGCCTCGCACGTATGTTAGGAAAAGGTTCATTATATGTAAAGAATTAGATCTCAAAATGACTGTTGAAGATCCTGTGTCAAGAAGGGCTTAGTAGTGTATGCCACAACAATCAGTATATGGTGCTTATTAGATTTTGGATTAATTAATTTTGATTAATAAAGTTATAAAATGTCTTCATTATTTCTTAACATACCGAAATTTACCAATAAAGAGATAACTTAACTATAGTAAAATATAAAATAAATATTGCTTTCTTAATAAACATGAAACCCAAATTATCTACGCACGGCGTTTCTTATTATTTCAAAATAATGAAAAAAATAACTGTATTCAAATGACCCCGTGGGTGGAATAATTAGGGTTTAATCAGAAAGCAATAAATGCAGCACTTACACAGTTTAATTCTAGGAAAATAAATTGCAGAAATAAACAAAAAAAAAAAAAAAAAAAAAAAAAGCATGTCATATGTAGTATATGTAAGATTTTAAAATTAAGAACATGCGAGTTTTTTACTCACAAATCTCCAACAGGGGATATATGATATATTAAAATATTTCAATATTTAAAATATTTCAAGAGTATAATGATTTAACTTAGTCTTAATAGTATAATGTTTTAACCTTATTCTTGATAAATGATTAAAAAAAACAATTTAAAAAAAATCAGCAATTTTTTTTAATCAAAGTATCTAGTGTAATCTTCAGTATGCATATTTTCCTTATTTAATCTCTAAACTAACAATAATACGAAGATCATTTAATATAGAAATTTCTTTCAAACGTAAAATTTTTTCTATTCTAATCAAAAAAATAATTCTTTAGTAATTTTTATCTCATGTCAATTTGATCTTTTTTTAAGTACTACTTTTATTTAGAAAAAGGATATGCATAATTTAACTTCCAACAAAGTTATCTTTATACATGTTTCAAAATCATCTAGAATATATTAATCTACTGAAATAATTCCAGTGAAACTTTAATTAAAATCCTCGTAATGTAACTGATTTTTTCCTTCTAAAAGATAATGAAATATTTTGTTTTAACGTATTTTCTGATCCGAGAAACTGTCTACGATGAAAAATATTTATAAAATTTGTAGAAAAGAAGTGTTTATCGGAAAACATGCACATTTTATAAATTTTCAAATTTGAAAACAACTTTGTTAAAACTTAAAACATATTCAGAAAAAAATGTTACAATTTAAATTCTTCAACAGTGTTTTCTTTTTCATATAAATTTTACGGTGTGAATAAAATATGAATATTAGTTTTAATTGTTTAAAATAAACGAGCGTGCATTATCACCAAGCTAAATATTTGGTGATCTGTCGCACTTGTCATCAAACCTGTCCAGGCGAGTATGAGCAGATTCTGGAATGTGGGTTACCATATAAATAAAAAAAGAAATTAGATTTAAAAAGAATCAATTGGATATTTATTCTTTTTGAGTGTGAGAACATAAATTAAAAACAAATCAACTACTTAAATTGGGTTAAACATTTCTTTTTTTTGTTGTTGTTTTTGTTTTAAATAAAATCCACTAAAACATATTATACCATCCAGTTATTTTTAATTTTGACTCAGTTACAGCTCGAAAGTTACATCCGAAAAATATTATTTAACTAGATTATTGAGCAGTTTCATAGAATTTTGGAATCATGATATTTCAGAAAATTTAAAATCACGAAAATAACTCTAGATGTTATTAAATGGTATCGAATCAAGTTTACGCAGCAATTTTTAGCATATTCAGCACTCACATGAATGATTAAAGAGAATTGTATGCCTTGGAGCAATAATAAATATCAGAAAGTGCATTGAATATTCGGGATATAGTTTAATCGTGTATTCCAGAAGATTGTCAGCATTAAATTTCTGCAGTTATAATCCATGCATAAATGGCCATTTATATTTATCTTGAATTACAAAAATTAGTTTGTACTTTTTAAAGAAACACTGAATGTTTTTAATGTAAGCTTCATCCTAAAAAAAGCTCTAGATACAATCTGATATCACAAACATACATTTATTTCTACATACAATGTATAGAGAAATGTAGTTTTAAATCGATATTATTAATTTGTTTAATAAATTCGTGTTACTGCCTAATGCAAATAATTCTGAAGTTTTAATATTAAAAATAAATCCAGTATAACATAATTGGTTTCTTATATGAAAAATGTTGCTAATAATTGAGCATTAACATTTTATTAGCTCAGTGAAGAAAATGTCTCAGTGAAGTTATTTAACTATTGTATAATATTATAATTCTCATTCTGTTATCTCTGTGAAGAAATTATTAACACTATTTGAACTCATCCTAGTAAAAAGAGATAACTTCACATTTAGGCACTTTTTTAATCAAATTTAATTCATTTTTACACAGCTAAACATTTGACACACACGAAAAGAAATATTTTTAATTGAAAATAACAGAACCAAACATATATAAATATACTAACGAAAATCTTTAGATCTCTATCCAGATTCTTTATATTTGTCAGTATGCATTCGTACCCATAGTATGTTCGTACCACACTCGAAGAAAAGGTCTAATAAAGAGTCTGAGTCACGTTCGAAAATACATACCTCGTCGGTAATTTATTCTTTATATAAATAAAGTTAGGCATTTAGAGATTTTACAATTTCTTTAGTAGCAATAATATGTATCCATATTATATAAAAGAGAAATTTTCATAGAGTGCTTTATAATATATGGATGGCGCATTATTTTTCTATCTTGTTTCATCTAATATTGCATTTCAATTAAATACCTATTTAAATGGCATCGAAACGTCCACAAAAATCACAGGAATTGAACACTGCCCAAAAGCATACTAACCGTCCGCGAAGTCCTTCCATAAATACCGCCTAACCAAACACAATATGTTTGAATATTATATTGCCATCATTTGACATATTGTTCTAAGTTTATATTGTAGAGTTCATTGGATATAAAACTGAACTGCGCCGCCAGTCGCCTGAGGGTGCCTGTCAGGCACGCCAACCGCCGTACCCAAGTTCTGGAGAACTTTTAACGTGCACTACCAGGAGTTCCTCTATGCGATACAGGAAATGGGGGCGCTGTCACCTGCTGACCACCCTCATTTTCCCAAGGAAATGACGACAAAGTTCGCTCGGATATGCGGTGGTGCCTACCCTCTTAGGTCACCACCAGATTGCACTAGGGTAGTACGCTGGAGGCCCACGATAGCATTTGAGCCATAGGTCCTTCATTTAAGCCGGCTCACAACATTAAACCTTGATTAATATAAGTTGTAATTTTCAAACTGAGCGAAAAAGTACCAAGGACACAATTCGAACCAGGGACCTTTTGGCTTAAGCTGCCAATGATCTGTCAACTGAGCTATCCTGGATGAATTTGGCGGACACAATTCACCCAGCTAATCTTGTTAATAATGGCATCTTGTATATTATCTGAAACAGCTCAACAAAATAAATCGTAGATGGAACTCCAGTAAACGTTGTATACGTAATTACACTTGATTCATTTTAACACAATTATTGTAATTGGTAAATAAATCATATGCGTTGTAATTATCCAACTGAGTGAAAAGTGTCCAGGGCAGTTCATGTAAACTCGTGTATAATGTATATACAAGCAAACTAATGTATAACGTGACAAATTACTGCAAGTTTTAAACTCTTCAATTATTTTTTCTTCTCATAGTAGGAATTAAAATGACTTAGGTAAATATATATATATATATATATGCTATTCAAATTTAATTATAGCCTATATATATATAGGTAATTATTTTTTGTAACAAATATTAGAAGTAAGATGTTCAATGTTAAATATTTTGGGATGGTCTGAACGAAATTTTGATGTTGCAATTGTTGCAAACCATATATGTATATCGTTCCAATATTTGGAGTTCTGGTTGACCCATAGCTCCAAATGTTGGAATAATATTTCTCCATCTTATGTTTGCAGTTGCTGCAGCAACAAAATTTGGTTCAACATACCACAAAATTTTTAACAGCGTTAAATGGTTAAAATATAATAAAATCTGAAAAATCTATCTTGCAAAACCAAGTTAATTTGAAGAATATATTTCTATTGATTATACCAGAGCAAAAATCATGAACAAATAAAAACCCTTTGTGTACTTTAATTAAAAAACATACTACAATATTTTTAGATAACGATAACAAAATTAAAATCTATATGATTCCGTAAACCGCATCAACAGATTTCTAAATGTGTTATTTTCAGTTGGTTTCTTTCTTTTAATATTCTTCAATTGCATCTGAATTAGGATTATTTTATCCTTTTTATATATTAATAATAGTTTAATAGCTGTTTAATAGCCTCTGCTTGTTAACTAGGAGAAGACCCTTTAAATGCCTCAGAGGAGGACTTAAAGGAATCGACTGGGAGCAGGGACTTGATGTCCAATCCGCACCTTCCATCGGTTCAGCCTGTTAGAAACCTTGCCTAGTGCATGGGGAACGAACGCGGATGGGCTTCCTCCAACCCGCTTGGCCAGCGTGGAGGAATTTGGCCACCTCCCCCCTTATTTTACCATGAATTCACAAAACAAATCACGGCCCTCAATTCCCGGCAGTCTGCATGTTCCTGATTACGGCAGCGATCAGAAAGACATGAAGACAGAGGGTGCTAAGAATCACCGGGCTCGGTTTGGCTGCCATAAGTTGATGACCTTGGCTACGTATAATGGACGATCCTTATCTTCTGAAAGTCGTTTACAGGAACTTGAAGAAGAATTAGAAAGAATCAACTGGGACATCCTAGGATTATGCGAAATAAGAAGAAAAGGTGAAGAGAAGATTGATCTTGCCAGTGGACATGTATTGTACTACAGAGGTACAGAAGATGGAAAAACAAGTGGTGTAGGATTTCTGATTCATAAAAGGTGGAAGAATCACATCGTAGAATATGATAGTGCATCAGATAGAGTTGCAAGGTTAGTTATACAAGTGTCAAAAAGATACAAACTGCAAATTACCCAAGTTTATGCACCAACAATTAGCTATACTGATGAAGAAATTGAGGATTTCTATGAAGAAGTAGCTTCAATGCATCAAAAAGGAAAATGCTACATAAAATTAATAATGGGAGACTGGAATGCTAGAATTGGGGAAAAAAAGAAAGGTGAGTTCTCAGTAGGAATTCATGGATATGGGGTGCGTAATGAAAGAGGAAACAGATTGATTGAATTTGCAGAATGTGAACAGATGTATATCATGAATTCATTTTTCAAGAAAAAGCCACAAAGAAAATGGACATGGCGTAGTGCAAATGGCTCAACAAGTGAAATCGACTACATCTTGACAAATAAAAAGCATCTTATTCAGGATTGCAGCGTTCTCAATAACTTCAATACAGGAAGCGATCACAGGTTAGTTAGATGCAAACTGCTTTTAAATACTAAAGTGGAAAGAATGAAGCTTTTGCAATGCTCAAAGAAATCAGTCGATATTATAAATCTCCAGAAACATAAAGAAGAATTTAATTTAGAACTTAAAAATCGTTTTCAAGTACTTCAATCAATCTTAGAAGAAGAACAAGATGTTACAGTAGTGAACAAGAAAATAACAAATACTCTACAAGAAATTTCAAGGACGATAGCTGGTGAAGCACAAGTAAAGCAAACAAAGAAAATAACAGAAGAAACAAGAAGACTGATGAAGAAACGCAGAGAATTTAAAATGAAGAAAAACTATCCTAAATCAAGAGTTGAATATGCAGAATTATGTAAAACGGTAAGAAAATGTGTTACAGAAGATATCAGAAAATTTAACTGTGATCTTGTCAAAAAAGTTCTAGAAGATAACAAAAGTTTAAAATCAGCTAAGCGCAAACTGTGTGTTGGAAGAAAAGGTATTTTTGCACTGAAGACAGCAGATGGAACAATCACCAAAATCAATAATGAAATAGTACACATTGTCGAAAAATTCTATAACGATCTATATAAATGTGAAGATCAAAGGGAAATCAACCTACGTGATCCACTAGTAAACATAACAGAAACTGAAGAGATAATCCCAGTGATGACAGATGAAGTTGTACAAGCCATTAGAGGCATGAAAAAAGGTAAATGCCCTGGCGAAGATGGAATTACAATTGATCTTATCAAAGAAGCAGGAGAAGAATTTGCAAAAATGCTAGCCTTACTGTTTTCCAAATGTCTCGAGAAATCAGATGTACCAGAAGATTGGAATAATGCTGTGATGGTGTTACTTTATAAGAAAGGAGAAAAGGAAAACATTAAAAACTACCGTCCAATCAGCTTACTGTCAGTGATTTATAAAATTTTCACCAAAGTTTTAACGACAAGACTTGAATCAGCTCTGGACTCAGCTCAACCTAGAGAACAAGCAGGATTTCGAAGTGGATTTAGCACAATGGATCATATTCAAACAGTAAGGGAAGTTATAGGAAAACATAAAGAATATAATTTACCTCACTGTCTTGCCTTTATTGATTATGAAAAAGCATTTGATTCGGTCTACACATCTGCAGTAATTACTTCTCTGGAGAACATTGGTATAGACAAACCTTATATCAATATCATAAAGAAGATCTACAAGAAAGCAACAGCCACCATCCGTTTGGACAAAGGAAAAGCGAAGATCAAGCTTGAAAGAGGAGTAAGACAAGGAGACACCATTTCGCCTAAGCTTTTTACTGCTGTCTTAGAGAGTATTTTCAAGAAGCTGGATTGGGAAAACAAAGGGATTAGAATAAATGGGGAATATTTAAGCCATCTCCGGTTTGCTGATGACATTTTAATTTTCAGTAATAGCCCTGAAGAATTGCAAAATATGCTAAAAGATTTGGCAGAAGCTAGCATTAATGTGGGATTAAAAATAAATTTGGAAAAGACTAAGGTGATGTTCAATTCATTTGCATCAAAAAAGAAAATCGTCTACAACAACACTGAGATTAAAGATGTTGAAAGTTATGTGTACCTTGGACAAGAAATATCTTCAGACAACAGTATCATGAATGAAATCAATAGAAGAATAAGAAATGGATGGAGTGCTTTTGGGAAGAACAATATTATTCTGAAAAGTAACATGCCTCTTTGTTTGAAAAGAAAGGTGTTTAACCAATGTGTTTTGCCTGCACTAACTTATGGAGCAGAAACTTGGACACTAACAAAACGGATGGTACAAAGATTACAAACAACACAGCGAAGTATGGAAAGATGTATGCTAGGCATAACCAGAAGAGACCGAAAGAGAATAACGTGGATAAGAAGTCAGACGAAAGTTTTTGACATTATCGAGAGAATTAAATGGCTAAAATGGAAATGGGCTGGGCACATTGCAAGAAGACAAGACAATAGATGGAGCACAAACACCCTACAGTGGTATCCCAGAGATGTAAAACGACCAAGAAGACGACCTCAAGTAAGATGGAGTGACGAAATCAGAAAAGTGGCCGGTGTTAATTGGATGACTAAAGCACTAGACAGGCAACAATGGAAAAATCTGGGGGAGACCTACATCCAGCAGTGGATTGAAAACGGTTGATGATGATGATGATGATGATATATTAATGTCAATATTTTCTTTATATTCCTTATATATATTAAAAACAACAAGAAAAGAACGGAAATAATTTGAGTGTGACATATTTCGCGAAAAAACCAAGACATGAATACAGATTACTCTTGTGTGAAAATTGAAATAGTAATTGCAACTTCAAGAAATAATGCATTTAAACTTGTGTACTACGTATATGGAAGAACACAACATGTACTTTGTAACAAATAAATATGAATTTAAATCTTTTCTAAAATTTATATTTCATGAATGACAATTAGCAAAAATAATTGCTGTAGAAATAATTCTTATCTAATTTAAAACATAGCCTACAATTTTTAATTGATTAGTGAAACTTATTACATGAATCTCAAATATGTAATATTTACTTGAAAAATGCATGCTGTAACCCAAATCACTTTCATAACTAATTTGCTTCTGTTTTTATAATATATTTAGTTAAATATAATAAGTTAAATATAATATAATAAGTTTTATATTTAGTTAAATATAAAACAAATCAATAATAAAACACCCAACGTGCATTTAAATCCAAGCACATGCTACGATTTTTTAATGTAAAGACAAATATATTTAAAACTACATGATTGAATAAACTTCATAAACATTATTTTTAATTGTAATTTGTTTCAGTCGTTGTCTCACTTTTCATATTTGTTCAGTTGCATCTAAATTAGCATATGTATATTTACTTTTATATTAAAGACAAGAAGAAAATTACAGAAATCTGTCCAGTGTGACATACTTCATGAAGAAACTCTAAAGAAATGAAAGAAGTAGTTTTTATACACATATATCTCGTGATAAATTAATCAAGTTTAAATCTATTTAGTATTTTTTAAGCAGTAATTAAAAATAATGAGATTTCTGTAGAAAATAATTAGTTTTTTAAGTAAATACGTAGCTTATGTTTTATTTAATTAATAAGGCATGTTAGAAGCAATAAGTTCAATGAATTTCATTCACATAAAATAATACCTCAAAAATTCATGTTGCTAACCAAATTAATTTTCTAACCCATTTGCTTCAGTTAGTATAATATGTTTAATTTGAATATATTAGCCTTATAATAAAGATTACATAAAACCCATTTGTACTTTATTAAAAGAACATTCCGCAATATTTTTACATAAAGAGAACAAATATACATCATTAAATAAACTTTAAAGACTAATTCAGTATTTTTAAAACAGCAATTAATAAAAATAAATAAGATTTCTGTAGCAAATAATTAGCTATTTACGTTGCTTAATTTTTATTTAATAAATAAAGCACATTAGAAGTAATATATTGAATTCACGTGTTCATTCATATAAAAAATTGCAAAAATTCATACTGTAAAATAAAATATTTTTTTAACTAGTTTGCCAGTTAATTGAATATGTTTATTTTGAATATACCATCCTTAAAATAAAGAATAAATAAAACACATTTGTACATTATTCAAAGGACATTCCGTAATATTTTTGCATAAGATATCAAAATCCTCATCATTAAATAAACTTTATCAACAGATTTCTAAATGTATTTTATTTAGTTGGTTTCTTTCTTTCATATTTTCCAATTGCATCTAAATTAGCATATATGTTTTTTTTTCGTTTATATTAAAAAGCATAATAAAAGAAAAGAAACCGTTTCAGTGTGACATGCTCCATGAAGAAACTCTAAAGAAATGAAAGAAGTAGATTTACTACTCGTGTATTACGTGACAAATGAATGCAAGTAAATTCACTGTTCTGTTTCATCGAAATTTTTTCCTTCTTTTTGTACAAAGGATAAAGCATGACAAAGGAAAAATAGTGCTTAGGAGTGATGGTTTAATTAGAAAAGGTTTCCGCCAAGTTGCCTAAGAATGACTTTTTGGACATGTTTTATTGTTTTCGAAGTGAACCTGGGATTACCTTTTTCTTATGTATTGTTTAATTAGACAATTCAAGATTTGTACTTTTAGGAATCCGTTACAATTCAATTTATATTTTTTTCTGGTAAAAGAAACTCAATATATTCAATTCATTAAAGTCTTTAAAAGTTTTTTTAATATTTTTATTTATCTTAATTAACTGATTAACAAATAAATTAGAATAACTATTTAAAAAAAAACAGCAAAACTTGCAATTAGTTTTATTTAAAAACTCTTTTTATTAAACAGATTTTGATGTGTGGAATAGTAAAAAATAAATTATAAGGAATTTATTTATACATATTTTGCTCAGATTATTTGTTTTCTATAGAATCTTTCTCTTTGGGTTTCATACGGGAAAAATATATAAATTTTAAAATGCCAGAATTTATACAATCGACATATTCTGCGCAGGTACTTTCATAATTATTATCTGGTAATGAAAAGTATTCGTAATAAATATATATTTAAGTTATTTTTAAATATTTTTCAAAAACAAAATAAAAAATATTAACAAAATTAAAAAAATATATATAATACAATAATATAAAACAAAGAATAACGAAAGATAAATAGAAAATAAAACATTACAATTTTGTCTGTCGCGTAAATTTTTGCTTAATACTTTTTTTGTGTGAAACAAAGAGAATAATTTGTAAATAATGATTATATTTTTATTTTCTATTTCTCAATGTATTTCAAAAAGAAAAAAAAATATGGTTAAGGTATCCACCTCCCCACAAAACACCCGCACTAGTGTGAATTTAAGCAATCCGTATGCTAGATGAAAAAGGGCAAGGGTCTTTTTAATAGCACAGTGTGCAACAATGGAATGTGCAATTTGAGTATCTATATAGGTGTAGGGAGCAAAGTTCAGTATTAATGCACATAAACGCCCGCATGATGCACGTTAGCAAGGTATTTTCACCAGAAGTGTGTTTTTGAAATCTCTAAACACTCTCAAAATAATTTTCGTCCAAACCCGTAAAAAATACAAACAGTAAGTTGCCGGAACACCCATGTCATTGGAAGAGACTTTTGTGTTATTTGAAGAAATTTCTGTCTTGTGATTGGGGAATTTCAGGAAAATTTGAACTTCGTTTCTAAAATTTTCCGTGTTTTGAAGGAAAAACACATACGTAAAAATTCCGTTTCTAATACGGAAAAGTAACATGCAGCACAGTTGCTGGTACACGCCTGTGGTTTGATTAAATTGCAGACTTATATCGGAGAATTTCAGGTATATTTTATGTTAGATTGGTGAGTTATCCGTATTTTGGGGAAAGCGAAGCAAATCAAAGAGGAGATTTTCGTGTTTTAACGAAAAAAGGTAACGGAAAAATTTGTTCAATTCACGGAATTGTTTTAGAGTGAAGTTTACTTTCCAACTAGAAGTAGTCCTAAGAAATAAAAAGATTGTCTTGTGAAAAACCTCGTAAAGAATATGCACTATCCCAATCAAGTATTACCACTAATAATTTAGCGATTTCATAATGATAATACAAAAATCTGGCATGTTACAACGCGTCTTCGTGAACATGATAATGCATACACCTGCATGGCTTGAGCCGATAAAATGTCAATTTATACATATATTGTAGTTAATATTGTACAAATAAATACATAATTGAAATTTATTTGTAGTTTTTTTTTCAATTTCGCTAGCTGTATTGTTGGGATACTCTGTACAAGAACACATTCGAATTCAGTGTATAAAATATATCAATTATTTAATTTGCGACATGACATGAGATATGTCTATAAACTAATCAATAAACATATATATTGTGTAAAAAAATATTAATACACAAATTTTGCAGTGGTGGGATACATATCAACAAGCACAAATCAATATACAGTGGTCGTGGAAGCACTAGAAATTGATTTCTGATTGTAGAGACATACATCTGTGTTAATCTGTGTTAAGAGATATATGTGTGTTACATATATCGAGTACTAATTTTTGCAGCTTTTGTTTATGTATCATACTTTTGCCAGTTAGAATGCTAATATGAATAACAATTGAAAAAAAGAAATTAACATCTTGCAAAGCAAGGTTTCTTCATTTGATCGAACGACTGAGTTAATTAAACGAAGGTTATTAAACTATTTGTTTCAAACAGTTGGGCCTTAATGCCTTAACAGTTATAATCGATATGTACGCATTAAGGCGTTTTTGAAATGTAAGTGATTCGAATAATAGCAGTATCATAGAAGAACAATATCTTTAATTAATTCTAAATAAACAATAGTAAAAAATATTTGAAATGTTTAAATTTTTTTAAATATAAAAAGGTAATGTATTTTGTACTTTTATCCCTTTTCTTTCTACACAAGCAACAAATTTGCGTATTCTAGTTTTCGGGATGGTAGGGGGATGGGATGCGGAATTCGAATAATCGTTATTATCGGTTGTTTCTATAATGTAAATTAAATTGTATGTGGAAGGTATATTCAACATCTATCTGAAACAGCTTCAAGTAAAAATTATTATTAAAATAAATTTGCTTTTTGTCATCATTAATATTTAAATAATCAAAATAGAAGAGGAAATGTAAGGGTCTCAGAAACAGACAATTTCAAAACTAAATTTAATGAAAAAAAAATGAAATTAAGAGAAAGGTTTTTATATTATATTTTAAGAGATAGTAAGAAAATATTTCATGAAAAGTGTATATCTATATTACATTGATGCTATATGTACGTAACACGGCCACGGAAATGGTGCCTGGAAACCTGACATGTTTTTCATAAATTATTTGTAACACGAAATAAATATTAGATTGAACTGAATGATGCTGCTAAATATGTGTAAGTAATATTAATGTTATTCTATTTTTTCTACTATGTTGTGAACTTTAGTTGCTTTTATCTTGTCCGCAGAACTGATGGTGTGACTTTTATGTTCAGAATTTTTACATATAGTTTCTGGAAAAAGAAAAAAAAAATACAGATAATTCTTGCAACATTTTGGTATGTCTAGAATGACTAACAAGCTTTATGTATTTTTTCTGTCATCTGTTGAGTTATTTAGAAGGTATTAATTTTCTGTCTACGAACATGAGTCAAGATCGTGTTATAGTGGCTAATTATCAAATAGTGATGCAAATAAACAATATTACCCTTTGAAATAGAAACTGTAAGATTATTTACCAAAACACTATAGTAAATATAATGTATTCTGAAAAAAGAATTTTAAATAAACTTTGCAGACCTAGTAAGTACTAAAACAAACGTCTATGACAGGCGACGAACATAGTTTGTCCGGCTCTTTGGATCTTTTATTCATAAGAAAAAGTAGTAGTTTTTATTATTTAATTATTGAATGGATTGTTGGTTATACCACGCCATATTTCCATTCTAACACTTTTTTATTTCTTCTATCTATAATAGAAGAAAGTATTGTATTCGATATTTTTTTCGACGGATGTGCACGTTTTAGGGATCAGAGATTCCGAAACACATGTTTTTACAAAATGTCTGTTTTTGTAAGTGTCCGTGTGTATGTCCTCTTTATATCATCGAAAAGCGTATGAAGTTATGCTTCAATTTTTAAATATCCCTGTATCAAAGGCCGCCAGAAGACAATTTTTCTATCAATTTCCAAATAAAAAGTTGTTTTTAAAACTTCAAGATATGCTATTTCAAGATTTACAAAAACTCTTTATTATTGCTGTATAATTGCGCTAAAAAAATCGCATTAAAGTGGAGAAATTTTGGATTTTTTTTTTTAAGTTATAAGATGCCTTAAGAAAATTATTCGAGGTATAGATTAGAAACTCACAATATATATGTAGAATATTTTTGTGATTCTAAAAAATCTAAATTTTGTTAAAGTCGGTTTGTAACTTTTCTTATTTTTTGCAAATAACTGACCCGAGATGACCCAGACAGAAGATGGGATCGTAGTGAATTTACTTCTGCTTCGGGCACTTCGTTGGCCATTCCTCCATTTACTTTTTGAAACAGAAGGTCAGAAATTATACGATATAAGATTGACAAATGTATAGTAATTAATAAATGAAACATAATTTTACAGATTATAAATTGTGCGGTATAAGACTGACAATGCTTAGTAATTAATAAAGAAAATTTAATTTTGCAGATTGTTATATTTGCAGGGATGTGGGGGAGGGGGTAAACGGTTTTTTATTAGATATCGCATTCATGTTCAACTTGCGCCCTTTTATACCGTTGTTTCCGTTTTTTGTTTTTTTTTGTAATCAGATTTTCTTATGAGTCGGTAATATTTCAATTACATTCCTGCTCTTTTGGTCGCCTGCAAACACATTGTATTACCAGCATTTCCGAATAGAATTAAATTTTCTTACAGTTGGTCCTAACGCTTTCTGGTGGTTTTCTTTTCGTGTTCTAGCATCCTTAAAAAGTCTAAAAATTAATTTACATTCATCACTTAGTAACACTAATCTGCTATTTCTGAATAATGCATTTTGGAGGCTTTTTTGGGGATTTCTTCTTCCCTAATGGTACGATTTGTGTAATTCTTTTTTTCGTTGCATAGGGATTTTTTAAAAGGTTTTCACTAATCATCTTTTAATTTTAGTACTACTCTTTCATCACTAGAAGGAGCTTTTAATTTCAGTTTCATTTTTTTCACTGTAATATATCTCGGATTTTCCCAAGAATTGGTACATAACTCCATTATAATATTTGAATTCCATTCCAGTAACTTTGGTCGCCTACAGATAAGTTGTATCACCATCATTTACGAATAAAATGCAATTTTTTTTTTATAATTTTACCTACATCTGTCGGGTTTTATTTTCGTGTTCTGATGTCCTTTTAAACCCTAAAAATGTAATAATATTATTCTTTAAAAATAGGTGTTCACTTGCTAATGTCTGTACATATACTACTTATACATTTTACTCATTTTTTTCGGACATTATTTATAAAGAAGCATGGTTAAAAATTTCCATTAAAAACGTACTTCATTTAAAAAAATTAAAAACAGTCTCCAATAAAAATTTCCATCACCTAACAAAAGCGCTTTCACCCCCCGCCAGGGCATCATCAGTTGTGATCTCTAACCAACTTCCTCTCCATTATATACATGACTGATGGCTGAAGAGCTCCCCCCTATCGGCTTTCAATATTCTCTCTCTCTCCACACTTGTGTGGTAAAATCCCAAAGTACAGACCTTTCTCAGGACCATGCAGAGTCAGGTTTACTGCAGATTTTTTAAGAGTAAATTCATCCTTAAAACAGGCACTATCCTAGCTGCTGCATTTAACAATATTTTTTCTGCGTACTCCGTTATACGGTAGGGACAGTTTGCAATTTTGGTTTCGTTTGTGAACTATGGTTTTTTGAAAAGTTTACGAAAATTGTCATCGAAATTTAAACTAATATCTTGGGTAAATCAAACTACTTCAGACATGTGATATGATTTTTTGACCAACTTAATCCATTCTTCTTGCTAATACAATCTTTTTTCGTTTCCTCTTCTTCTTTTTTCATTAATCCAAAATTTTTATCACTCGAATAAAAGCTATGTCAGAGTTCGCGTTATTTGTATACTAATTTATAAACATTCTTATTTTCAGTAAGCGTATAGAGATACTGAGACAAACTTTGATGTTCTGTGATGAACAATTATCTTAGTACAGAAATACCTTTGCCACATTTACTGGAACATGTTAATAAAACAAAACAAAAAAGTGATGACATCATTGTATCCTTTCTTCGCTTCCATCGTATATAAAAAGGACGATTCTAAGAACTTGCAATAAAAATATAAAAAATGTATTCCCAAAAACAGACGTTTAAAGAAGATGACTCCATGCAATATCTTCTTTTGATTTTGCGTAAAAATAGTTATATTTCTTTTTTTCAAATTGTTTTCTCCACTTTTAATTTTTTTTTCTTTTTTTTACTTGCTCATCCTTTTTCTGCAAAAATAAGATTCTTTAGTCATAGGAACGTTTGGCATATATCAAAACGTGGTTTCCCGATTAACAAAATTATTCATAAGAAACTTCATGTTTTACTTGTTGACCACTGTGGTGACCAGTGTAAATATCTGATTAGTATTTTTGAAAGCAAAATTTGTCCATTTTTTTATTTGGTTCAGTATACAAATAAAATGTATTTTCATTTTCATACACTATAGTAATATTTCCTTTTTGGAATGGAATGAATATGGGAATCAGTTTGATATATTATGATCTCAAGAAGTAAGTTAGGGCGATTAATATGTTTTTTATCACATATATATATATATCAAAGAGAAGGTATTTTCTCTTGCAAATATTTCGCTATAAGCTGTGCTCTTTTCTTACTAACACCATATAGTAAACAAAAAGCTTTTTTACATATCCTTTGATATCTTGTGCCTATTTGTACACTGTACACAAAAAGACTGGAGATATCTTTACCCCCCCCCAGACTTAGACCTCTTTTCTCAAACATTTTTACACTTATTTTTCTCCCAATTAAAATGTTTTCCTTTGGAAATAATATTAAAAACTCTTAAAATTTCACTCTTACCAGGATTGTAAATTATTTTTAAAACATTTGCTGTTGCAGTTACTGTCTATTTTTCTTACGGGCTTGACGCATTCATTTTTCTTTGTACAATACCATTGAGTTCATTCTTGTACTACAAACACCTTACAAACACCTTACATAAAATTTTATATAACATTTCTTACATTAAACTATATTACTTTTAATTAGAATTTATTATAAATTACAAATATTTCGAAAATTTTTAATCATTTTTATATTTACATTTACTATAATTATTTTCATTTACATTAGTAATCGACGAATAGACCTTGACGTTGTCTGGTTCAGTCAGAATAGTTTTAGATAAGTTTCACTGTATGGTGAATGAAATATTCAGAGAATCACCGATTCTCAAATGTATTAAAAATATTACATTTAAATTTCCATAGCTGAAATTGTATTATGTTAAAATTCGAGCAAGGAGGTTATATAGTGTGTAATTTTGTTTAAAGTATGTCTACGCATAACTTTTCAAGATACCCTTTAAATGTAATAATGACTTTATTGGTAAGGACTTGTCGTTTTAGTGATTCCGTTTCAATTTTATACTGATACAAAAATGGTATGTTTGTCCCTTTTTGTAGACTTTATAAGTTTCTACATTTGTGAAATTTGGCCAATAGTCAGAAATTTTAAATACAGTGTTAAAGAACACAGTACTATATTATTCTTTTAAAACAATTGTTGTCTATAGCTTTTTTTATACGAAAATGTCAAAAAATTTAATATAGCTCAACAAGAAAATATAATGTGATTGTAGATAAAAACAATAAAGGGCTGCCACAAACAGGCCTTTTTCATCAAAGAAATCTGATTAAATTAGGCCATCTAGCGTGCAATAAGGTAAGAAAAATATCTTAAAAATATTGGTCCATTCAATCTTGGCGCGTGCGAAAGACGCAAGCATATTTACATGGCTTAAACTTTTAAATCGGGTTTTAATCTTTTGAATTGGCACTGATGATGGAGCTTTAGGGGCTCTGGAACAGCTGTTTGCCTATTTATATATTTATATTTGTGCTATTTCACGTTGTTCATTTATTTTTTATATAAAGGCTTAAAGTTAAATCCACATTTTTAGGTTAAGAATAATATCTGTTGAAGTCGGTTTTATTTTTTCTTATACAATAACTTGTTGATCTGCAAATGCTTCTAACAGCTTCAGAACGAAAACATAGTTTACGAATTGCTTTCAGCAAAAACAGTGTGGCGTAAAGGTAGGGCTGCAACTGTTGACTATTACTTTTATGATTTCATTCACCATGTTTTCCATACAATCATGTCTATGGCAGATTTATGCTATTCTTAAAGGAAGGTTTGGAATTTAACGTGTTTCTATTTTTAGAAACTCGTTAAACGCTAAGTTATTATTTCTTTAACCTTTTTGTACGGAAATAGTATTAGAAGAAATAATAAAAAATAGTTGCCTACAGCAGTCCTCTAAATTCATTAAAAATTTAACGAATTTTCCTTCATGATAGATTTTGCTTTTTCTCTTATTTTTTATGCTGTATGTAAGCGAAAAGCTGCAATGGGATATTTAATATCGTGTCGTATGTGTTTTAAGTAATAAGATATTGCACAAAAAATATTTTTATAAAAATACAATAAATAATCTTAGATAAAACACGTAATTAGAAAATATTTTAATTCATATCTCTTAACTGGAATTATAAACTTTTCAAAATTTTCAATAGTGTTATAAATCAAATTTTCATTCAACTAGAATACTTAGCATACTGACAGATCGTCATTTAAATAAAGCATTTATGTATATTCTATTTTTAGAATCACGCTATTTCTTGATTTACTTTGTGCATGAATGACAAACTTAGTTATCTAGCGTGGGAAGGTGGGTGCCATAAATTATGTTTACAAATACATATGAGTCACGCGAGAGAATCATAAGCTGTGTTATGTAATAAACGCTTTTTTTAAGTCTTGAGACACGCATAGAAGAATGAACCCTTTGATATTTCAATTTTTATTTTTAAATGAAAGTTTATATTTTTTTGTCAAAAACTTTACTTTATATTATATATATATATATATATATATATATATATATATATATTGTTTTAATATTAAAGATAATTTAATATATAATAATATTATTTGTAACAATAGTTCATCAATAAAAATTGCAACAATATGACAAAAAGGTGACATTTGGTATAACAATATTTGTGGTGCAGAGAGACCGGCGAATGTTCAAATGAATATTAAACAAAATCAATTTAAATTATATTGTTTGATATTATATATTATAATGGAAGTTAACTGGCACCATCTGTTTCAATGTTACGTGTTACCTATTTTCTTTACAGAAATAATTACAATAGTTACCTGCCAAATCAAAACAAAATGAAAATTATAACAATAATTTCAGCGTAAAGGTATGGCTGCCACTGGTGATTATTTTTTTCATCATTTCATTCACATTTTTTCTATAAAATAATGTCTATGGCTAATGTCTAAGGATTTTTTTAAATGCAAACGCTTTTTTGTGACTTCTCTGTATATCCTTTAAACGGCAGTTTTATTTTGGTCATTAGTACAGTGCAATCAGACAAAAGCCTATTCAAATAAACTGAATTTAACACTGTTACTATAAATAGGTGTACATCACAGCAACAGTTTCAAATTTCATCAATTTTCGTTTTCATTTCAAACACTCTGACTTTAGATTTTTGCTAATACAGTGTCAAATTCACGCATAGAGAAAATATTTATGAACTGCGATTCTAAAGATCTTGGGCAGTGTGTAGTTGGATAAATATTAACTGGGACTTAAATGAGTATTTTTCCAGAAAATATATTTCATATAAAGATGCTACATAAATTAATATTTGCATAAATTCCTGGTATTGTGAATAGCATAGAAAAGTATTCCAGTGACATATATAATAGTTCAATAAAGAATATTTTTAAACGATGGGAGTAAGCTTTTAGAGATAGTACTTGTTAAGACAATTTGCCGTATAGACAACAAGTCTCAAAACTAACTTATTCAGTCAAAAATAGTGTCAATTTCAATTGAAGCTAAATTCGGATTTTCAAGGCTAGATTAAAGAATAGATCACGGGCAACAGCCCTAGTATAGAGATTACCACTATTTTTAATAGTAAAATTCGACCTAAATAAACACAAACCTTCTGTCAAAAATTACTTTATGAGAATAGTGATGAATGTGTGCTCCGGTTTCCAATAGTACGTTGTCAGGATAAGTGGATATTGGATCATAACTTAAACAATAATGAAGACATTACAACAGCATTACAAACAGATGTTTTTAAGTTTCTATAAAACATGATAGCCAGAAGTACTGGATATGGCCACCATATGTGTAGTATATACAAAACTGAGTTAGAGGCCAAGATTCGGAATGTAGTGACAGTACATACTGAGTAAATGATCAAATTATATTACATATCTAGCACGTTCATGATGTCACAACATTTCATATAAAACATGGGAAATCTAATGAAAATTTCTTAAAATAAATCATTATTCTAAAAATATGAAAACAAAATCCATGTTCAGCTTGTTGTGAAACATCTGTATTTTTGTCGGAGTTAGCAGATTGCAACTCTTGTTTCTGCACATTTTTTCTTGTTTTGATGTGTATTATCACCCTTGAAATTTTCATTCACTAGAATTTCATTTTTAATGTTTAATGCAATAAATGTATAATTCATATTTTAAGTATTTTTCTTCATTTTCGCTACATAAAATTCCCTTATTAACATTTCACTACTTTAAATGTGAAAATATATTATTCTGCTAATACATCCCGTTTAATTGTGTTAATTTAAATCTAACTTAAAATATTGCATTAAATAAAAATATATCTAGGACTGATAGTTTGTGTGATAAATATCACTAAACAATAGCGTTTATCAAAAAAAAAATTACGTTGAACTATTAATTAACCTTCAACGTAATTAATATAATAAAAAACTACTTTAACGTTATTAAACCATGTTTTGCTGATTTCGCTAATTTCATTTTTGTTTCAAAGAGCTACTATTTTCCAGAAATATTTAATTAACTCTTATTATTAATTTTCTGCTTACTAATGGGTTTATTAAAAATCCACAAAACAGTTTTTTCATCATTCAAAAACTACGACTAAATTTTGTCATAAAAGTAAAATGTCGTTAATTTCATGTTGTTACTGCAAGCAAAATAAAGTTTTTTTTTGTTTTATAAATATAATTATTTGCACAAATAGCAATTTTTATAGACGTAGCATGGATAAAATGTTTCAGTGTAAAAATGGCATAAGAGTATACTCGAAACATTTATTTTGTTATCTATATTTTACATTTTGCATTATTTGTTTGAATTAATGAATCATTTGAATTATATTTCTACAGGGTGTTTCACGAAGGGCACATAACTTTGAAAATATATAACTCGGAAACGGTGACAAATAGAAGCATGGAAGTGGCATGGATATTAAAACACCCGTAAGAATCTGATACAGAAACCTCAATTTTTTAGTAATAAATTGCGCAGATAGATGGAGCTGTAGGTGGCATAACCATTAGCAGGCTGTATCACATGAAAAGCGATTCAAAATATGCACATTTTACACTACAGACATGTCTCAAACGAAGAATGAAATTGTAAGCGACTCTCTGTTGCACGTCACAGAAAATCAACACACAAGCTTGGCTAATATCCTCCTCCAGCTCGTCCAGAGTTAAAGGGTTGTTTCGGTAAACAATGTCCTTCAGTGTCACTTCCGGAATTTCTTTCATTGTACGCTTATAGCAATCACGTTTCAACAGCGAAATATTCGACGACTGATTGCTCTTGCCGTTTGAGCTTTCTTTATAGGGGTCCATAATGCTGCCTGCAAGGCCAGCTATCGGCGCTGTTTGTAGCTAAAGTTTTAAGGTTTTTGTATCAGATTCTTACGGTTTTTTCAATAAACATACCACTGTTTTCAAGCTTCTATCTATCACCTTTTCCGAATTATTTATTTTCAAAGTTAAGGGTCCTTCGTGAATTATGTCACTAAGATATTGTTGTTTTTAAATAAACAATTTATTTTCTGAAATCTGTCAGATTTTTCTATTACATGTATCAAAGTATTATATTTATAACATACTATTTAAAACTTATTTAAACGGTGCTTTATCTCTTTTTAGTAAAAATATTTCGATTTATATATTTTCCAGAATCACTCCTTCCCTTTTTGACACTTTCCAACATAATTGATAACTGTTTAATGAATTTGGTTTGTCTGTCTGTCTGTCTGTCTCTGTAATCTAAATTTCGCAAATATATTCTAATTGACAAGTGAATTTTATGTATTATTAAGTTTATTTTAAAATGTTTGGCGAATTGAGATACAGTTTTCAAACAAATTAAATTTATAAGAACATTTTATTCTATTCGACAGTGTAAAAAATTTTAAACTGTGCGGTATTTAGAAGTTAAAAAGTATTGCATTGAAAGCTACATTAATTGGTCATGTGTTGTCACCGTCAATATGACGTCAGCATTCTCTTGCGATACCAATTTTTTTGCGTGTCTCTGTAAATGAACGTTTAATGCTGTGCACAGCATATTTTACAGTATGCATCTTGTAATATCTATTAGTATTAGTATGTTTGAAATAGTGTAGCATCATTCAATATACATTGCAAACGATGTTTCCCTTATACCTAAACCATTATGTAATGGAATTCTTTTGAGTACCCCTGTAAACCAACTATAACTGCATTCATACACTGCATTTTCAACAACGATCATGGTATGCTGAATCTCGATAATAACATACAGGGTGTGTTCACAAAGTTTCAAGACTGATTGTTTCCTGAGTAGGGACGCGGGCGCATACCCGTTCACCGACAGGGTGAGGTAAAGGGGGTGTCAGCTAACGGAGCGCATGCGCGTCAGTTGGCTCCGAGACGTTGGAGTGAGTACATCGCTAATTGAGTGAGTGCGTGTCATTGAACACCGTCGAAATCTAGTGTTCGTGACAAAGTGAATATTTGTGTTATTGTGAACATAAGTTGAATGGAAAATGCAGCGTCATTTGGAGAAGTGTTATTCTGTAAAGTTCTATGTGAAACCTAAGAAAACCGCGACATAAACTTTTCGTATGATTCCGGAGGCCTGCCAAGAATAAACCATGTTACGTGCAATGGTTTTCATGTGGCAAAAGAGGTTCGAAAATGGCCGCAAGGATGTTGAAGACGATAACCGCGCTGGGAGACCTTTAGTAAGCCGAACTGATGAAAATCTGGTGAAAGTGCGTGAACTGTTAAACACTGACCGTCGTCTTAGTGTTAGATTAATTGCCGATGAACTGTGATTGGCTAAGTGTTCACCGCGACAATGCGCCCTCTCATACTTCACTCGCCACCGCTAAAGTTTTGGCTAAGTTTAACGTGGCAATGCTGCCACAAGCCCCTACAGCCCCGACCTCCATCCCAGCGATATTTTTTGTTCTCCCGAATCAAGAAAGACCTGAAAGGGACGTGATTCGACACGATTCGAGCGATCCAGTCAGCTTCGACGAGGTCCCTTAACAGCCTTGCGCGCTAAGACTTACAGGACGCCTATGAAGAATGGCAAAAACGCTAGCAGTGGTGTGTTGATGCCCAAGGCTCATATTTCGAAGAATTTTAGTTCGCTGTACAAAAATGTTTAATCAATTTTGTATCCTCAGACCAGTCTTGAAACTTTGTGAAGACACCCTGTATATCAATTGCATGTTAATCCGTGTATGTTTACGTGTATTAAAGAACGCTCAGACGAACAGATGGAGTCATAAACACTTTTCAACTATTTTGGAAAATGTTATAAAAGGTCATAATCATTACACATGGATAAACGAAATTAACTTTTTAGATATATTGATACTGAAATACGTTGCAATACTATTTGGCGTCTCTGTTATTAATAACTAATTCAATGAATTCTACACCAATTCATAGCTTTTATTACAAATTTTACAGAATCTCATTTAAAATAAGCATAATGAGCTCCTTTTCTTTCATTCAAGCCCATTAAATATCTAAAATGACTTTACGAATCCTTTACGGATCCATAAAAAACAATTTAAAGCCCTTTGGAAGATATGCAATATTTTTTGCATATCTGTTACACATTTTATAAAAAATAGTTATGTAATGTATGAATACGAAAAGAATGCTAATTGAATACGATATATTTTTATTTATCTTATGTAGTATTCAGATGCAACATAAATTTTAAAATTTTGTTACACGAGCTTTTCAATTCATCAAGTACATGACGGAAAAATGTGTTAAGCACTTTTAGGTTTATAAGAGCTCCTCGTTTAGAAAAACAGTACAAAATCAACACCGACATATACCGTGTTTGAAACAAGTTATATATAGAACATTAAATATGCAGTATTAGGGCTGTATTATTTAAGGTCTTATTGTTACTCTCTCTACACTAATTATAACTTTTTGGAACTTTTTTAAACACATAAAATTCCATAAACCTCATTATTTTATTTTCAAGTTTTAATAGATGCATTGCTAAATGTTGAATCAGATTTTTAACTTTTTTAGGAATTTTGAGTAAAACTTCTGGTACTACTCTATAACCCAGTCGATCAATTTCTCCAAATTATACAAATGCAAGAATATTGCAATTCTAAAATTTTAAGTTAGGAAAATTAATTTAAAAGAAAAAAAGTCACTGAAGAATAGGGTTACTTTAATGATGAAGTTCACGTATGACCTAGCGACATACAAAATATAAAGTTTGATTTATTCAGATGATTTCAGATAAAATAATACTAAGAATATTTTATGTATTTAAACGAAGAATTATTAAATTAAACCATAAACAAAGAGATATTTTTAAGATATGGCATTTGCGAATAAAATGTAATAATCGAATTTATTAAGGAACATAATAAATATCAATGATAACGGAAGATTGTTAGGAAATGAAGGCTCTTTACTTAGTCAAAAAGTATAGACGGATATAGCTATAAAATGTATGTAAACATTAGATATCGGCTTAAACCAAAAAAATAAATCAAAATTTGCAGTAAAGCAAAAATAATAATAATGATAATTGCAGTAATTATCCTGGCGGGCAAAACTGTTTAATACCATTCAAAGTTGTCGCAAAATAACCATACTTTTTATGAATTCATCGCCACATAAACTAGTTAAATAGGAATGAACGTACTGGCGTGCTGTTCCACGATGTTTTTTATTTCTCCATTTAGCGGAACCCAAAGCTTTTTGATGTTTTGTGTATGTGCACCAATATCTGGATTCACAAAATGATAACGATGATTTACTTTGAAATGTTTAAAACCTGCAGCTTTTTATTGCTGAATTTTATACACCTTCGATGAATAAGAAAACATCATAGAATATCTTCTATATGCTGTTTTATTTCTACTGTCAGCGTAGCAGCACTCCTATTGGGGACACTTACTGTGAAGCAATCATCAGGCCACCGAACAACCATTGTTCAGGAAGAATTCGACCGGCATAATTTTTCTTGCCTTGTAAAAAGACTTCCATCAACTTCTACGATCTTTTTAGGACCTAGGATGTTTCTGATTTTTTTTATAGAAGGTCAGACATGCAAACTTTTCACAGATAATTGTTCCAATCAACAACTGTATTTTCGCATATATCCAAAAGTTTTTTTACTTATTTCATTGATGTCAATTTATCCGACCAGCCATATATAAACCTTAATGCAGTAACAAAAGCTGATTTGGAATTATTAAATCAGTTTTCTTTTCAAATAAGTATCCTTTAATCACAGTTTTAAATATTACAGCCCCGTGGTTTATCGGTTTTCAAATAAATTTTCGTATCATGCCCATTCGAGCATAATTTTATGACAGAATACCATACCTTTAAAAATAATTTATTCCTTCAAGTTCTGTAGAACGAAGATCTCAGATCTTTATCATATTTTCTCAAAATGGCAGACAAAGCAGAGAAATAGCTATGATATAAAAATCGTCACTAGAAAACAAATCTCATATCCACAAAATAATTAAAAATGGAATACGCACATCACGTGCTAGCGTTTTATTTAAAACCGAACATCATGTCACGCTTTTTATTGCTTTTGTACTATTGTTCCTAAATAGTTTATCTTAGTTATCGCTTTTGACCGAAGGATTAATATTTGAGACGTTATAGTTGAAACTAATCTATTATATTTGTTTTCTTTTAATATCATGAGGTAATCATTTAATGACATAATTTTTATTTTAAATAACGAAATAACAAATAAATTAGTAAAACAATAATAATAATACAGATAAAACATCAAATTAAAAATCACTTGATGATGTAAGAAACACGTGTAACGTGTTTAATGTCAAGTGAATGAGACATTTACGATCATCCATTATTGGCATTTAATCTTATAGTTTGGCAGTAGTTTTTTGGTCGACGGGATAATCAAGTAGTACCAAACTTCTTTTATGATCAAGATACGTTATAAAGCAGCCTTTAGAATAATTTCAGATATTTCTTCTAATCCATATAAATTATATGATTAATCAAGTTGTAATTTATTTTTCGCCAAGTAAGTAAACAATATTTTAAACATAATGGCTATATTTCATTTAAAGATTTGTTGTATTCTTGGAAAATTACCAGAAATAGTCTCTCTATGTTCGGAGTATATGAATAGCATTCTTGAATAGTTTAACTGGAATGTTTATTTAGAATATCACACAGTTAGAAATTTTAAGAATATGTTAGTCACAAAATAGCTTTATAAGAATAACAATATCTCTGTAAAAGTTTCTAAAAGGAAAATTTACTTTATTTCATCATTGGGCAGATTTGGTTTTGAAATCTCTTGATTACAGAGTGTTGTTTTTAAATATAATATGTTAAAACGTCCAGGAACTTTGTTGATTTTAATTTAATACCCAAGTAGTTAAAAAAGCTATTTAATATCTAAACTTTTCAACAGAAAGATGATGCTTCTCAAAGAACAACGGTAGTGATTTTAAGTACTGATAAGTTCATTGGAGGTGCGAAATATACTGAAGCATTGGGTCATCCGGGAAGTTTTGCGGTTTTTCAACTCAAAGCACGATTTTTTCTGCTTTTATTTTGCTACTACTGATAAGGAGTGAATTTGAATTACCCAAATGTGTAAATTCGGTTTCTTTTACTTGCGTTGCATAATTTTCGCTTGTGTTGTGGCAAACTTTTTGTTTCAGTGCAGTGCTAAAAATTGAGAACCAAAAAATTATTTTCGTCAATTATGCTCTTTTATTTCAAGAAAGGTAAAGCTGCTATTCAGACTGCTCGTAAAATTTGTGCTGTATATGGAAAATGTGCTATTTCAGATGACAGTTCAAAGGTGCTTTGAGAAGTTTAAGAACGGAAATTTCAGCCTCCAAGTTGGTGCCCGCATTGGGCGACTGTCATCTTCTGTAAAGGAACACCTCTTATAAGAAGCAATCAAATGATCATACAATGTACTTTTTGAAATATTTTATCTGTGGGATAGTGCCTGAACTATGTAACATGAATTTTCAGCGATAGCTTCTTTTAAGGTGTCCTCCTTTACAGATTATGGTCGTCCAAAGTGGCATCGTTGTCGATGCTGAAATTTCGGCGCTTAAAATTGCCAAATCATCTTCGAACTGTGTCATGTGAACCAGGACGTTCTTCTTATACAGCACAAATTTTACGAGCAGTCTGACTACTATTTTTACCTTTCTTGAAATAAAAGAACATAGTCAACAAAAATGAACTTTTTGGTTCACCATTCTTAGAACGACATTGAAACAAAAATTACACCACGACCCACGCAAAAAATATGCAACGGAAGCAGAAAAGACTGAATTTGAATAACTGGGTCATTCAAGATCACTTCTAATCAGCAGTAGCAAAATAACTAGACGAAACCATTCTTCGGTTTGAATAACCGCAGAACTTTCCGGATGACCCAATAAATATTATTTTTCCTCATAAAATGATCATTATATGGAGTAAAAAAAAAGATATATTTCAGTATAATGATTTTAGACTTATTTCTAGATATAACGTTTAGAATTCTTTGGCGTTATAACATTTTAATGAACTTAGGACTCTTAAACCTTTAAACATTCAATTTTTGAAAAAAAAAGAAAAGTAAAGTAATCACTTTTGAACACGAAAAAATATTTATTCCACTCTTAAAGCTTGTTAAATATGGAATATTTTCAAACCGTGAACTCTAAAGTAATTTTTCTCAAAATATGATTTTGGAAATATGCGCACAAGATAGTTAAAAATGTTTTAAATATTTTTACGTATAATTTTACAGAATATATAGTGTATTGTAGGCTCTATAAAGTAAACCTAAATTTTTATCTTTTTTTGTTGAAAAAATATTGCAAAAACTTTGAAAATTATACATAAGCAATTTTCAGTTTTGTTTTTAAAACATAAAAATGTTATGCATAAACAATATTTTCTGTTTAGTGTAAGTACAAGCCTCTCAACTATAATTAGATACAGAATTCTTTGTTTTACATGCAAAAATTCTTTTGTAATCATACGCTCAACCTGTGATTCCAATTTTCTGCTCGACAAGTTAAAAAGAAACCCTTCAAAAACAAATTATTTTTTCCGAAAATGGTTTGGAAAAAAATATGAAATGAAAGAAGAAACATGTATCTATTATTGCCTGTTAAAATTATTTTTTTAACGTATAATTTTTAAAATAAAAAATGACAATTATTTTTTTTCTTTCATTTTCCGACATTTTAGAGTCACAAGTCCCCCTTAAACGCAAACAATATAAAATTTAATGAAAATTAAAAAGATGATATAATTATTTTTATTGATACCAGAAAAGAAACTGTATGTAAGTTTATAAAATACGAAAACTAAAGAACACTTTATGTTATGAAAACCAAATACCCTCTTTTTATTGAAGTACCTCAAATAAATAAGTATTGCGGATAATACCACCATAATCCACGTTACCTTGATATAAAATTTTATCGTCAGAGTCGTGAAAATACTTGACTCGAGAACTATTTCATGATCATCAAAGATAAAGTCGATATTTTCTTTCAGTGTTGATCTAATAAAGCAGCTATTTTATGGCCTTTTTTAAAAAACGACGAGAGCTTGGATATGCCATTTGAAAAATTGGTTTTCCTTGTACTATATTTTAAAGAAAAATAGAGTAATTGATATGTGAATATAAAACGGGTATGTGAGTTGCATTTTAAAGAAAAAGTCCCATATCCGTTTTAGAAATGTGACACTGTTATAGGATTTTTCAATAAAGTATTTCACAATGTACTATATATATATATATTATGTAGAATATGATAGGGCAATTTCTAGGAGGGTGCAATTGCGTTTTAAAGTTAATAAGCAGAATCATTGTATTAAACCCTCTCTTGAGGCTCTGGCACACCCTCTTTCAGAGAAGTGCCTTGGCACTTTCGCTGATACGCCAACAACAACAACAACATTGTATTACACATACATTTTATAAAGATAACCAATTTTAGAAAAACGCCAGTCTGAGATATTTTCAAATGACGGGAGTTGGAATATGTTATCTTTATGATTGTTTTCCTTTTCAATATATTTTTTGTAAAATATTAAGGACATATTCGTCTTAAAAATGTTAGTAATTTTCAAGAAATTGTACTTAAAATGTCTTTATAATAGAATTGTAGCACATTTAGGAACTATACTATATAATCTGTGTTTTCCTGCACCCAGTTCTCCATGTTTTCATAATTCTGGGTGCAGGAAAACACAATGATAAACCTACGAGTCAACCGCTAAAATCGGGTTTTCACGTGTTTTCCACCAAGATATGACTTGGCAGACCGATTGCGTTGTAATATGCGAATCGAGTTTTAACTAATTCTGGAATTTCAGCCGTGAATTCGATGAGATGATTGTCTGTGCTGCCGCCTCCCGGTCTATAATACACTATAAAAACTACTCGGAAACGTTTTCGAAAATCAGTGACAGCAACATAAACTTTATATTTTTTTAATGGTTGTTTAAATCTCGAAAGTACATTGGTTTCTGATTTTTTGAAAGATAAAGAACGCTTTTTCGGTATTATTAAAAACTCGGAAGATGTTATTGCATATATTCGTTCGTGGCATATCATATTTTTCTATATATTCAGAAAATACTGTCTTTTTTTACAGCGAACAGTTTTGAATAAATTATAATCAACAACCATAATATAATTAAAACATTTATGTGTAATTACTGTTTATATTCTTAACTACTAATTAATGTGAAATGTATAATTATATCCATCATTTCTAAATCTATACTAATAAAATAAAGTTTCGCTCTGTGTGTGTGTGAGTCTGTGTGTTTGTGTGTCTGTTGGCGATGGCTAGGAAAATTTAGAACACCTAGAAGTCTGTAAATTTAGATTTTGGTAGTCCTAACCCTCTCTTGGTGCACCTGACCCTCAGAATTTTAATATTTTGATAATTAGCCTAGATATTTATTAGATTCTCATTAACTATCGCTTCTAAAATTACATCTTTTAAATCAAAATGGCGAAAGAAACGAACCAGCGCATTGGATTTGCAAGCAGAAATGAACGAATTTGAAATTATTTTACTAATTAGCGAATTTTAAATAAAATAATTGAGATATCAATTTGAAATTTTCTGAGCATATGTAAAAAAAAATATTCTGCATCTGACTATGTGATTTTTGAAAAATTCGGTCGGTAATTCTTTTTAATTTATGCAAAAAACTGCCAAAAATCTGCCGGCGGCCAGTGAAAACAATCCGAGAAAGTTTCAGACAGGGATCTGCTTTCATTAAAAACTGAACTACAAAGAGATCTGTTTCTCTGACCGATCCCTCCATTTAGTTTGCGAAAATGAAAGGAAATAATTGCCAATTTTTACTAAAGAACAAAAATTTAGGTAACTAATTAAGATATAGATTTGAAATGGAGGTCGGGAATGCCGGCTATTTTAGCGTAGCGTCTACGTTATGTTCCAATTACCAGAAACATGTAATTCTTTTTTTAATGATCGCATTAATGTAGGTGACGGTGGTTCTCTTGAACAAATTATTCATTATATTTGAGGGTATGGGGAGGGAGGGGGTTAACGCCTTTCTCTGAGATTGTAATTATCTCGGGCCCGGGCAACGCCGGGCGGGTTAGTTAGTCACAAATAAAATGTATCAGTGTAAAAATAAATAAATAAAATAAATTTGAATTTCTTTAAAATTTTAACTCTCACAACAATATTTTCTTTAACATTTACAAAAAATAGCTCCCTAATATGATATCCAATAAAACTTTTATGCAGAAGCATAACATAATAAAAGTTAAATACTAAACATTACTCAAGTGCATAATAAAGTCATAATGCAGAGATAAAGCTTTATGTTAGTCATAAGATGAGTAATGTAGATAACAAGGCGCTATTTTGTGCCATGAAAATCACAGTAAATGCCTTTTACTTTCAGATATCTTATATAGCTTGTGGATCAAGATGGTTGCTATAGATTATAGGAAGAATAAAAGATGGTAGTTGGAAGTTTAAATATGGTATTAATTCATTTTCTCTTTATGTTCTTAAATGTTTATTTTTGTGGGTTTTTTTTTTAACACAAATTATCTTTTTACTTTTAGAAATAAACATAAAGTTATTTAAATAGAAATAATTGTTAATATATTTTATATATTTCAAATTACAGTGTCTTTTCGTTTAAATTGGGTATAAATTACTGTAAAAAATGTTTTTTAGGGGGTTACATTTATTATTGAATTCATTATTTCCTATTTTCTATTTTCTTGTACTACACTGTTTAATATTTCTGGATCTATCAAAACTTTATGAAAATATAATTATATATTCGTCCGAATTATTCACGATACCGAAAATGCGTTCTTTTGCCTTCAGAAACGTCAGAAAACAAGGAAATTCCGAGATTTAAAATAGAATTTCTAAAAGGAAAGTTTCTTTTGCTGCCCGTTTCAAAAAAGAAAGAAAAAGAAAATAAAAGGAAAAATAAAAATAAAGTAAAGAAAACAGAAACGTTTCCGGAAAACAGAAATGTAGTCTTTTCAAGTCATTAATGAGTTTGCTCAACATGAAATATCAGTTTTTAATATGCAATGAATTATTAAGTAAAAATTTTAAAGTTCAACAAACAAACGAACTAGATAACAGCTTTAACATGTATTATTACTCTTGCAATGCATTTTATTACTAGTACAAATATTATGAAACACTGTAAAAATAGACAAATATTTATTAAACTAGGAAAGCATAATATAACCACGAACAAAATTTAACAAAAACCTCTTCCGGATTACCCGCTATTCTGAAAACCATTATTTATATTTTGAAACCTATGAAGCCAATATATTTTATAGATTTAAAAAATACTTTATAAAAACAAAGTTTTTTTTTGTTGCCATTGATTTTCAGAAATGTTTCCCAGTAATTTGTAAAGTGTGTTAAACAGTTTTCTGAATTCGGAATAGAAGTATTTTGGATGCTATCAATTCTCAAATAAACATTTGCATGTTTAACAAACATGTTTTACAGAAAAACATGAAAAATTTAAAGCATTAACATTCACATTAAAATAATATTATTTTGTTACATTTGCATGTATAAATTCCTTTATGCTGCTGAAAGTGTTTATTTGGCAGTTGATATCATCCTAAAATCTGATATTCCGGTTAAACTGCTTAATATATTATAAAAATCTTACTCGGAAACATTTTAAAAAATCGATGCCAGCAACAGAAATTTTGTTTTTATGAATGCTTCTTTCATATCGAAAATATACTTATTTCTCAGGTTTATAGAATTAAAGAGCGCTTTTCGGAACATCGGGTAATTCGAAGGGCATTTCGCTTTTATTTTATTTATTTTTATTACAATATATTTTGTAAATATTTATGTATTCTGAATATTTAATATGATAAAAAATCTACATATCTAGTTATATTTGTATGTATAAACTAGCAGCATACCTCTTGTTGGAAATTAATAACGCATGTCTGAGAATCGGAAACATCTATATACCTATATAAAATGCTAAGGTATAAAGCGGCGAAAAAGCAATTATTTTTCTTTTACCATGGCAACGAGGGTTTGTTTTCACTAATTTGCTAATATTAAGAAAAGTACTTGAGGTATCGATTTAAAACTCACCATACATATGTAGAAAAAAATTCTGCATTAAAAAATGTAATTTTTCTAAAAATCTGACCATAATTTTTCTTATTTTTTGTAAAAAACTAGCTAATTTATAAAAAGGAAAGAAAATAAAGTACGAGGTCAAGCCAAAAATCGCGCCATTTTGTTATTAATTAAAACACTGGCTCCTTTTTTGTACCTTATGCAGTTTTACTTTATTGTTGTCCGCATCGCTATGACGTCCATGTTACTGATGAACATACTTGTGATTTATAATATAGATTGAATAATAATAATATAATAATATTAAAAAATAATAAGTGCACAGACTTTGGTCTGAATTTTACATTATCAAACTTACAGAAAATATGCGCGCCCTTCAAACAGAGAGAGAGAGTTAGTAAGTTGGTTGTTACAAGTTGGCGAATGTCAAAGTGGGGAAACTACAAAGTTCCGCCCAATTTACTATCCAGATATACAAGATTCAGTGCAACAACTTTTCAGTGACATTGATTTTCAGACAGTGACAACTCAAAAGTTTAAAGGACGAGGCATACTAACAATGACAAACTATTTTTCTATTGAAATTAATAATCGCGTTTTACAATGCTGCACAGGAACTGAAAGGGATTACAAATACATTGACACAATCATAAGTGACGATCCACAAGATCAACTTGCATATACTGAAGAATTCTTAAACAGTTTAATACCAACTGGAATACCTTCTCATAAACTGAAATTAAAGCCAGGAGCTATCATAATGTTATTACGAAATTTACTAACTTCTAAAAGGCAGTGCAATGGTACAATACTTATATTTAGGAATTTGCAGAATAATGTTTTTAAAGCAAACAAATATATATATTCCAATATTAATGAAATTTAACCTCATCCCACGAATACCACTTATTCCATTAGACAATAATATGCCTTTTACATTTAAGCGTATAAAATTTGCTATCCAAATAGCCTTTTCAATGACTATAAATAAAGACCAGTGTCAAACATTTAAAAATATTTGCTTAGATTTTTAAACCAGTTTTTAGTTATTGTCAGTTGTACGTGGATCTTTCATTAGTTGGATCTTTTGATTCAGTTACTTTAGTATCTCTGAGATCGGAAATTTACAATTGTGCATAAAAACGTTTTCGATGGTAAATAAAATTAAATAAAAAATATATAAATAAAAAATAAAATATTTTGATAATTGTGAATGGTGTAGATACTTTCAATGTAACATATATACACTTTTTTAATTTTAAATAGTATCCAGTAACTATTGGGTACATGCGAATCTTTTTACATGCATGATGCTGTAAAAATACGTCTATTTTTTCATATACCTAAATGATGTCCATATCTTATTATGTGAGTATATATTTATTTCAAAGTACCCGGTCCTAAGTGGAGAAGTTTTTATGCATTTTTACATATAATGCTGAAGTTCGTGTATTCTGATATGCATATATTTAAAGGAGTAGACAGCAGAGCGCAAATGCTCTGCTCGGAATCGGCTAGTGTTATATATTTTTAATGACCTATAGGCCTTTTCACACTTAGTCCATCACTAATATTTTAGATTTTTTTGATAAAAAAGCTTTATATTACCTCGGTTCTTAACTTATAATCAGAGAAATATTTTAACCTTGAATATTTATTTTAGAAACTAATACTATTTTTTCGGACAAATATTTCCAAAATACTTTTGAGAATTTTGCTTTTAATTACATTTTCTAACGTAGTTTGTCGTCGTGACTTCAAAATATGTGACGTGCAGAGTTGCAAGTCTCCGGCTTTTTGCACACCAGTAATTTTTTTTGAGAAAATGTTGTTCTTTTAAATCGCAAAATGCTCCTATTAATTAAAACAACATTTTCTGTACTAAATTACTGGTATTCAAAAAGCCGGAGACTTGGCAGGTCTGGACGTGTCTGCTTATCTGTCTGTCAGTTCAAAGTGTAATTTTTATAAATATATATGCAGAGCCACAAAATTTATATATTATTCTTAAATTCACTGCGATATATTATCTACTTAAAATGATATGTGTATCATTGATAGTTAGTTAACATACACATAAAAATTATTGAGGTAGATTACTAATTATTATCGATAATTTTTTCATATGCAGTTAAACGACAATAATATTTCAAACATAACCAAGCTGATATATCTTTTGAGATGTATACTTCTGCATATAATCTTTAGAAAGTGGTGTGGGTATTAATTATAACTGTATGTATTTCTATTGTATAATAGGTTCAAATTACTGAATTTGAATATATTACAGCTTATATACCAGATATGGCAAATCTTTTCACATCCACGTGCGAAATGTTTCCAAAAACAGTTTAAGGGACCAAAGCGGGCCAACAACCGAAATTCTTAGTGGGTCAAATAGTAATGTACCAAAATGACTTAAAATTTTGTTACTAGGATTGAGAAATTAGAAATAACATACATTTAGATGTTACACTTTAGAAAATAATAACAAAATAATAATGTGTTTTCTGTTGTTATATATTAGATCACAAATATTAATTGATGTGAGGCATATACTTAATTAACAGAATGGAAACTGAACTGAAAATTTTTGACAAGCAGTTTCTAATTGATTTTTTCATATTATTCATTTCTGAAAAATTGTAGACAAAATGTAGAGGTAGAAATTCCCAAAATGGAAACGCTAGTTTCTTTAAACAACCTTACATGCCTGGAATTAAATCCATGTTGACATAAATTTATCATCGGAATTTTTACATATAATGTCTGATAATCTTATTTTACTGTAGCCACAACATTTTATGTTACTTGGTAAAATCAGCTTATATTGAACTAAATTTGAATTCAGTAAGTTGTATTTTAATTTATTATTGTTCAACCAATCGAATTTACATTAGCTGACCTTGTAATTCATGTAATTTGTGGTAATTTCGCTGTATTTTGTATTTAGAGCCTCAATCAATAATATGCCGAAAACGTCCTGTCGCGTGCTCCATAGGTTCACCATCCCTGTTATAGGCAACAAGTCTTCGAAATTCATCATAAAAACTTGAACAATTGAGGGGGGTCGGGGCAAGAGAGTGCCAAGCCACATTTTTGAACTTCTGAGATATTTCAATTTGAAAACTTGATCAAATACTACTGTGGGGAAAAAATAGTAAGACTTTTTAATTTAAATTTCGCGCGAAAACCCATTCGTCGAAATATTTTATTTCTAGGTTGGTATGACTGTTGGTATGACATCTGTGCCAAATGTCACATCAAAATAATCATTAGTGTTTAGTATACGCTTGTCTTTCTGAAGTACAAAAAGTGCATTCGGCGATTTTTACAATGAGTGAAATTATTCAACAAAGAAGTTCCATTAAATTTTAGGTGCGGAATCAAATTTCTGGAGCCGAAACGTTCAGAATGTTGCAAAAGGCCTTTGGTGATAATTGTTTGTCGCGAGCAAGTGTTTTTGATTGGTACAAAGTATTCAAAGAGGGTCGAGAACGCGTTGACGACGAACCACGTCCAGGACGGCCATCAACATCAACTGATGATCAACACGTCAATAAAATCAAGGAATTGGTGCTTGAGAATCGACGATTAACAGTCAGAGACCTTACTGGCATCGTTGGAATATCGGAAGGATCAGTGAAAACCATTTTGAAAGATGCATCGATAATGCACCGTCGCATACCGCATTAATTCTTCGTGAGTTTTTCGCCACGTTTTCAACCAACATCGTGCCGCAACCACCGTATTCGCCTGATTTAGCTCCGTGTGACTTCTGACTATTCAGAAAACTCAAACGACCGCTCCGGGGAAACCGTTTTGAGTCAATTGAAGACATTAAACGTGAATCGCTACGCGCATTGAAGGCTATTCCGGAAATTGAATTCAGTTTAACAACTGTTTCGAGGATTGTAAGAAACGTTGTCACAAGTGTATTGGGGCCAGGGGAGATTACTTTGAGGGGGACGAAATAGATTTGGAAGAATAAGAATTTTAAAATTATGAACAAAGACTTACTATTTTTTGCCCACAGTAGTACTCAAATTAAGGTATGTAACATAAAGTGTTTTATGTCTTAGTAACATTAGAAATTTTCTGAGTAACAATATTTCAGTACTTTAATGATATTAATGTTACGTTTTTTGCAAATTATCTATCTTCATTGGGACATAAACATCTGGGGACAAAATGAAACCTGGGACATATGCTGCCACCAAGCGACATTAGAAACAAATTATATGTAGGACATTTTAATTTACAATATTAAGTAACAGATTACAGTGTTCGATTTATTTCATCAAAAATGTGGCTTGGCATTTTCTTGCCCCGACCCCCATAATTTCAAAGTGTTAATCTTCTTAAAGTGCTTACGGGGTACTTTGTAGCATATTAGGTATTCCAAACTGTGTGGGTAACTTCTAGAATCTTTATATGGAGATTTTTTAAATGATTCACTAGTTACTTTTGATAGATTTATTTAATATGCGGTACGCATGTAGCATCTGTAGTCCATAACAAAATAATTCGAAGGCATTGTATTTATAAAGCAGTTATTACATGAAATGATACATTATAATTTTTTTTTTCAAGATTAAATGTGAAATAAATTTCAGAAAGTAAAATAATGGAAACTTCAACGATATACAGCAGTTTTCAGACATTTATGTATATGTAGTAAGAGGAAATAATTTTCTTCCAAAAAGAATTATTATTTCATACACTTATGTGGCCTAAGGGACTCAGATGTTATTTTTATTCTATAAGAAAGGAAAAGCCTTTTATCAAGGTCAAAATGTTATTCCAAAAAGAGTTCTTTCACATTTCCAAAGAAAGTATGTTTTAGTCTGATTAGAAGCAAGCGGGTGTTTCTTCCTAATCATTTATAAAGAAACATCATGAAAAGAAATATTTCTATACGCTTAGAAAACTATTATTTTTTCTCATTTATTACAAAAAAATATTTTTTTACCCTTAATACATTAAACGAAATATTATCTTAAAACGACTATAATAAAACTTAGTAAAATATGTAAGCAGTTGTTCTATGGTAGTGAATAAAAAGCATTTTTAATAAACAAAATTTTACTCGCTCTACTGCATACGATTGCATAAATCCATGTATTTCACTTTAGTTCAAAAGAAAACAAAATAGAAATAATTTATCTTTCTTTTCGTAAGAAATTTTCGCATGTTCTGAATAAATAGGTATCTTTATCTTTTTCGATAAAAATGAACAACTAGCTTTAATTAATAGCCCTGCAAATGTTTCAATAAATTAATATATAATAAGCAAATAAATTAAGAATTTTGCTATCACTTTATGTAAAATTCCTGTAATTGCATCTGTTCTAGCTGATAAATATCTTTATATTTGAGCTTTTTCTTTTATTCATTTATATTAAAAAATTATCACTTGAAACAAATATCTATGCAGCATGGCAGGTTAAAACAAATGCTGAAAATTCATGAAAAATCTTTTATAAATAATTCATTTTGCATTTGTAAGAAAACTGATGTGAAAGTTTATTCTGCGATATTTTCCAAGAAAATAAATACTGAGAATTTAAATTTGATATTAGGTTTGTTTTTCAAATATTTTGTTTTCAAATTTTATAACCATTAAAAGTAAGATATTGTCTTTAAGGTAACATACCAGAAAAAAAATATATAAAGGAGTGCTTATTTCTCTAATCATTAATTATGCGAAATATAGTCAAATGTTTAGACTTTTTTGTCTTAGGTACTATCAAGGAAATACAATTAACGTTCACCCATTTAGAATTTTCTATAGTTAAAATTATTCACCTTAACGTTGCGAAATGTTAGATTGTACTTTAGGAGACCATGGAAAACATATTTTGATATTGAAAATGTTTTACGGAAGTGTTCATTCACCAAAACATGATACAAATAATCGTAAATAACAGCGTATTCATGATACATTTCGCGATCACATGATTTATTTACATTAATTGTATTTAAACATTACTCAAGAATGGTTTCCATCGTCAAACACTGGGATATTTGACAAATCTATCTGGTCAAAATTATTTTCCAATTGATCTCTCTTTTACTCGATGTTTTATTCAAATAAATGCACAATTAAACTCATTTTAAGAAAATGTATTGCATTTTAATCGAAAGTTCTTCAGAAATGTTTCGATTTAATTGGAAGCTAATTAATTTGAGACATTAAAAATAAAAGCTTTATTTTATCCCTATTATGTATCGTAAATTAAAAAGTTACTATGTATCATTCAATTAGTGTACTTCAACCTACTGCCCACGTGCCTCCAAGCTACCAGTATATATTAGCATAGAAACATTTGCCTTATATAATGACATAAACTCTGTAACTAAATAAGGCGAAAAATAACCTTTCGCAATTTGTGGTTGACAAACGACTTTCAACCAAAAGATTGAAAACACTAAATTAGATTAGGTATATTTTAAGATTTAAGACAGGTAATAAAACAGTTAATTTAATTACTTAATAACTACTTATTCATAATCATAACAAAACTTTGCTAATATTATGGATATTTAAGTGATTTTAAGTGGCGGAATTACTTTTATATTATTAATAATTCTTTGGAAATTCAGGTACAAGTGAAACGTTCATCAGCTATAATGAAATTGCTTATTCGCCACCTGAAAGTTCTTTATACTGACTCCCCTGCTTTTCTTCTATTTCTTGAGAAAATAACAATTCAACGACTTTCTTTGGAAAGGGGTGCAGTTTTAATTTTTATTTTTGTTCATCAAGCATTTAAGAACAAATATAGTCTGTTACAAGGGGCTTGGTTACATGATTTTCTCAGGACACATCTTGCATATTAAAGTCGATAGGCATACAAATGTTGATTTGTCTTTACAGCAGCTCCTTATGAGATCATTGTCCAATAGACAAAAGTCACTTTGTATAAGGAAAAAAAACCTTATGTTGAGAGTTATGTGACTCTATAGATAAAATTCTACAGAAACCAAGTGAATGCAAAGAATTTTAATGCGTCACTTTCGTAACCGCTCGAAATATTAAGTAGCATGTTTTTCATTAAGGTGTCAAGATATCTACATACAGCTGAACACTGGTTGAAATTGGGCCATAAATTTAGATGTTTCATACTTGGAAACCATTATCTGTTTTTCATTGTAATTTTTCTCGACAAACAAAATATTCATCTTTTTGTTAAATTTGGAATCTTGTTGCTGTTGTATAATGGACTAGAAGGTTACTCGTGTGATTGATATATATCCTGATGACTTTGGTAAACAAAAAATGTTCTTAGAAGTATAAATTCAAAAATTTATTTTAGACTTCATAAGAAAAATTGAGCTCTGAAAACTAGGTACCCATAGAGAAGCAGACGTTATAGCATTTATCGAAAATCTAATAATCTTAAACTGTTTATTGATGTTAGAAATTGTGCTTTGTATCGCGTTATAAAACAACTTTTTCTGTTTTACGAATGAAACATTAATAAAAAATGCAGAGTTACGTAAAATACAGAAATACATAACAAAGTAGCATCAACCCGACATCGAGTCATTTCGGAGTCAGGTAAAATAGCGTTACCTGATTCGATGTAGTACTTCAATACATAGTTGTGTGCATTATAACTGATAATTGAGTGACTTTTGATCGGAGAATTTTTGTGTAAAGCCTTTTGCAAAAACTTGATTTCCATTTCAAAATACGTTTTAAACTTTTGAACTTTCATCAGGGATTACTCCATCAATGTCTAAAATCTTCATAACTTCAAAAAGATTTTTTAAATTCCATTAACATTACTTTCTTCATATTTCAGAGGCTTTTTTGACTTCAAATCTAATAAAACGACTCTTTATATTCATTTTTTCTCCAACTTTCCTTCTTAGTATTTTGATGTTCAATACTTTTAAATATGAAATAGTTTGAAATCTGTCGGAAGTAAATTTTTAAGTTTTTGAAATACTTTTGAAATGAAAACGAAAAATTTGTAAAGATTGAAAAACAGACAAAAAACTATGAATACTTTTTAGATCACTAAAATTTAACCGGTTACATTTTTAATGTTGAAAAATTGTTCTTATATAAAACTCTTCAATTCAATATTTCCTTATGTCTAATAAGTCTATTTACTTTCTATTATGACTTATCTTTTGAAATATTATGTACAAAATCTCAAACATATTTAATCATCAAGCACTACACTGTAGAATTACTGAATAATTGTTCAAATGGTTTAGATAAAAACGAAAAATAGAAGTTACAGTTAAATAAACATTTTTTTTAATGTTATAATATTGAGTTTGAAGAAACATTTATAAAGCAATTTAAATATTTTATTAAAAATCATAATTGTTACAACAAATGTCGAACGAATGTACAAATATTGTTAAAGAGTTAAGTGATCCCATTATCTTTTAAATGCTGTATTACAATTATTAAAAATTTAATTTTTAAACTTTGCTTTGGCGCTACTGGAAAGCTAAAAACAATCTAGGCTTCTTAAGTCAAGCTTAAGTCTTACAAAAACATGTTTCTGGCAAAACGTTTTATATTTAGCTCAAAGCAAAACGAATACATTCTTAACGATAAAAAATGCTAATAATGTTTTACGGTACAATTTTGATGAATATTTTGCAATATTTGTTTTCAATCGAAATACAGAGATATTCCTTCTTAGTCATATAGTCATCTTTATAGACACTTTCAATGATTGATAATTTTTCGTTTTAGTAAGTTATAATTAAATAATGCTTCCTGTTTATAAACGGATAACCAGAAAGATTGTTGATGCCACAATTAGCTGATGTCACACCGCTTGACAGTTGTTCATTTATGAATGATTGTAGTTTTTTCAAATTCTTTAAACGTTTAAATATTGATGACTAACTTCGTTCACGATATACATGTAACGTTCAAACCTTTTAGTGTGAGATGAAATATATTTTTTAACTAGAAAAATTTAGTTTTTTTCTATCAGGGACATTGTAGGAAGTAAAAACAAATACTGAAGGTAGCAGAAAAAAAATATATAATGCATTGTACTACTATTTAAAATATTTTTTTTCTATATTCGTGCTTTATATGTTGATCAGAAAAGTTTGGTACCGTTGGTGGCCAACTTACATAGGTTTCAATCTATTAAGATTCGAATGACTACCAACAACAAAAACAACAAAAAACTCACGGAAATGTTCTACATAGTATTAATTACTATCTTTAATGCATATATACGTATGTAATATCGTTTTATGAAAGGGATTTTTATTTGCAAAACATATAATCACCTATGTTATCCTTATTAGGTAGCTTTCATTACAAACAGCTACCTACTGCAGCCGTTCGGAGGGAAACAATTCCAAAAAATTTTTCATATTTTCACCGATCATGACCCCCAAATCCCCAAACCACCCTCCGTTCAAATGTTGATATATATATATATATATATATATAGGACATACCAAGGTCTCGACCAAGTTCGTTGGCCCGCTTCATCCTTCATCTTGTTTCAAAATAGCGACCAGTTAAAAAATTTATTTTTTTTTTAATTCAAAAAGATGCACAAAAAATTATAAATTTCGGTTAAGTGTTAGATCGTGATACAAGGATTCCGGAAAATCTTTTGTTTTAGCTTTATCTTAAAAAATGGCAGAGATATGGCAGTTTTAAATTCTAGGGTGGCTGACATTTTGAAACAATCAGATTTTTTTTATGCTGTAATTCTCGTATTTATGAACCGATATGACTGTGAATGATCATATGTGCAGAACATACAAAGGTATCAAACGAGTTCGTTAGACAGCTTCATGCGCCATCTTGTTTCAAAATGTCAGCAAGTTAATTTTTTTTTAATTCAAAAAGATGTATAAAAATTGCAAATTGAAAAAGTAGTTTCCGTTAAATGTTAGATCGTGATACAAGGATTCCGGAATTTTTTTGTTTTGTCTTTATCTTAAAGAATCGCTGAGATATGCCATTTTGAAATTCTAGGGTGGTTGACATTTTGAAATAATCTGATATTTGTTATGCTGAAACTCTCATGCTGAAATTCGCATTCAAATTCAGCATTAACGGAAACTGGTATTGAATCGCCTGTAATCGGGTTCCAAACATTTTAGTTTCGAATGTTTGAGTAAAATGACTTGAATTTTTAAATCATGGTCTATGAAAGCTTCCGTTTCCTCCGGGTAGAGGCCGGAAGGAATTTTAATGTGTTGTACCTACCCATAATAAATTGCAGTAACTGAAAGTGTGATTCGTGTTTTTAATAGCTCAAACTTATAAATTATTTCTATTGATTTGATTTAGGTTTATTTTAAGTTTTTTACTTACCTCTGTGTTTAAAAAATCGTTTCGTTTTCTATTTTGGGTAAATTATATTCTCTGATGTTTTCCCTCCTTACAAAATTGGCTTTCAGTCAATGCACACATTTGAATACTTTCTATAATTAACTTCTAATTTCTACATCATACAGAAATAAGTTCAGTTCCATTATGCTCTATAATTAAACCTACAATGAACAAGTAATTTATAGTTAATTTATCAGTAACCGAAAATTAGAAATTGCAAATCGATGTTGTGTATGCCTTCCAGTTACAATCTCGAGAGAATAGGAAAATAATGACGCCGTTACACGCGCGGATTCTGATGCAATTAAGAATGCAGAAATTATCCAGTAGGACTTTCATATAAGGAAACGCCTATATAAATAAGTATAAAAATTCGCCTAGAATTTTAATTTGATTAGATGGTATTTGAAATGCACTATTCATTATTTTCCATTCTTATTTATGTGAACATAAAAATCTATTTAAATGTAAATAATTTGATGTATTGAATAAGAAAATATAACCTGTTGTGCTCTTCTATAAAGATAAAACTGTCAACATAACTGATTAAATTTAAAGTAAAATTTTATTTTTAGAACTTAAAAAAATATTTCTAGAAAAAAATATTTTAGAACATGTTTTTATTTCAGAATGACATGTGTTCATCTTCTTTATGACCTTTTATACTTTTATATTTCGTTATTTATGCATTTAGCATACGGCTAAGCATTTAACTGTTATAAAATTGCATGCCTTCATATATACATAACGTAACACGTGAAGGAATATAATTTTAATTTATTGGGGTTGGATTTGGATTTCATTAATTATTATAATTTCATTCTTATTTCTGTTTATAGAAACCGCCAAATAATGTTGTGAATTTTGTATATTTATGTGAATGTCTGTGCAAATAGAACAGTTTATAATATAAAAAATCATGTTAAATTGAAAGACAAATAGGTCAATTTCATTTCTGAAATAAATACACTTTCGACTTAAAGTGAAAAATGATAATTTTATTTGAAATGAAAATTGACGAAATTCATTGCGTCATTTAAATATCTGTATACAGACAATATTAAATAAATAAGCAATTAAATATTATAATATAATATATTATATTATATTATATTATATTATATTATATTAAATAAGCAATAAATTAGTTACCCGTTTCAGAGGTTTTTATACTGCATGTTACTGATTCTCCTGAGACGAAATCAAAAGGTAATCAAATCATAAAATTCAAATGATCCGATTTGCATTTATTAAATAAAATGTTTTGCTCAAAATATTTTCCAAAAGTGGCTTCGTAGCATTCAAATAAATTTTCAGTAAGCTTAAATACATTTTAATGTACATTAAGGTTTTAGCTAAAATGTTTAATATGCTACCATATGTTCTTATACATTATCAACAACATACTGCAATCCAAAACAGTATTTGCGATTGCAGAGCGCAGATAGCTTGCTGAATAATCAGAATTTAGTGACAAATGGTTTCCCTCAGAGCTTGCACAGATACAAAAGTCTTGTATCAAAACTCCCTATATTTTCTAATGATACATTACAAATTCAGGTACAAGTGAAACATTTGTCAGCTTTAATGAAATTGCTTATAAATATAATCAAATAAATCGTCATCTGAAAGTAGTCCCTGCAGAATCCAGAAATTTTTCTTCTATAGTTGAGAAATAATAATCTACCATATAGAAAATATGACTTTGTGATTACAACACATTGTTGATAATTGAAAAAGGAATATTTTATCAGTTAGGTTTGCAGACTTTTCCAACCCTGCGTCACGGTGATCGAAACATTTATGAAACTAGAGATTTTTTTTTCTACAAAAGTGAGTCTCCTTAATTAGCAGCTAAAATTACTATTCCTTTCGGGATGAATACTATAAATACTAAAGCGATCTTCACAATTTCTTTTATTCATTCCTTTTCAATTATTTGGCGTAAATGATGCACTATAGCCCATCCGTGGTACCAGTGTTAAAATTTATTGTAGCACATGAAACATTTATGTGAAGGCATATTGGGTGCTAAAATGTGTAAGCCTTATAAACATTAGAGTGATACAACGCCACCTTTCGGAAAAATTGCGTACGAAATTCTTCATTTAATAAATTAATAGCGTATCATTTGAATTATCCGTAGTTTTCATTCGTCTCAAAAGGAACGGTAGAGCGCAGTCTCTAGGCTCTAGAAGTTGGTAACGTACTTCTTCCTACACTTGTACATTGTTATTTATGTGATTTTGGAGAGACTAAATATTTATTTTTCAATTGCATATAATAAAATTTAAAGCAGTTAATTAGCAGTATTAGTATAAAATTGGTGACTTCCAAACGGCATTGTTTTTAAAGATTAATTGTTTAAAGATTAATTGTTTCCTATTTTGTAATTAAAAAAAAAAAAAAAAAAAAAAAAAAAAAAACCTCACGTTACAATATAAGAACAACGCAGCGATAACTTTTTAACGTTTAACAATGTTGTATTATATTACAAAACAGCTACAAACGTACGAATTTATTGAGATATACAGTGATAAGTGTTTTTGCAGTGCAAAAGATTTCACAGATTTCGGTTTATTTGAAAAATAATACACAGTAGGTGGGATTTTTTAGTGTACCTCAATAAGTGTAAACTATATTAAACTGGAAATCGGGTTACCAGTGAAATTGCCGTATTTGTGTACAAAAATACGTAATGTTTCAAATTTCACAAATCTTTTATCACTGGTGTTTGTTAAGGATATTATTAAATTCACATTCGCTAATTTCTCATAAATTCAAGAAATTATTTTTATCAGAAATTTGTTTTTAGAGAAATGTAGAAATTATACTGTCAACGCAATTTTCAGTACAATTTATGTATTTTTATGGAAAAATTTCCAAATGGCTTTCGCATGGCGTGAACTCCGATATTAGCAAGGAACTTTGATATTTCTAACAAGGGAACCACTTTTGGTGCAGCTCGCACCTAGCATCGAGACCTGGTGGATTTTGTAGCCTTATACATAAAAGTTAGAGAACCGATAAAATTTATCTGTTAAAATCATATTTTATATACTTTTTTATACTTTGATTTTTTATTATTGGTTTTTACTTGTTAATTTTACGCCAAAAGCAAATTAAGTAGCCAAATATGGTTCTAAGTATCCAGCAAGCACACAGCAGACGACTATGACATTTGTCTAGGGTTGGCGAGAAAAATTCTACGGTAACAAATAAAGGCGATTTCGCGTCGCCAAAAATGCATTTATAAAGTTTTATTTTTTCAAAATCAAATTCGCAGGTTCTTGAAGGAATTTTTAATCTTTTTTCCATATGTTATAAGCAATGTTTACTAATTTGTATTTTTAACTGAAAAAAAAACTTCTATGTTAATAGTCCGATAAGTGGTCTCAAAAATTGAATTTTCAGAAAGTTATGCTGCTGTAACATCAAAATATATGATTTTAACAGAAAAATTTTATGGATTCTCCAACTTCGTAATAGAGGGCTTTAAAATGCACCAAGTTCAATGCTAGGTGCGAGCTGCACCAAAAGTGGTTCCCTTGTAACTAACAAAAGGCATGGCGAAATTTAAGTTGCGTTATTTAACTAGATAATTTTATTTATTCGAATGAAAATTCACTGAGAAAATAGATGAATGCCCATCGACTCTGACAACATTATTAATAATTAGGTCATTTTTAAATTATCTAAATAATGCATGCTTTTGTTAAATTTTAATAAATGGATAAAAATACCGAATCGCATACTCCGTTTATATTAAAAAGAGCTTTCTTGAAAGTTAGTTCACCGGAATTTAATTTCTGAGTTCTTTTGAAATTTATTTTTCCCCCAATTAGAGAGGAAAAATTATTAAAACTTATGTTATATGTAGTTCAACTGACTGACTTATTTAAAATTCTTGAACGGTCATATAAAATTAAATTTTATTTTCTACCGGAATTTTAAGTATTCAGTTGGTTTCATCAAATGGACATATTTTAAGAACATGTTCTTTTATCTTCAAAAAGTATAACTCTGAGTTTCCTGACTGTCTGAATACATGTTTTATTTGTGTTTACTTATTGCAAAACTGTTCTGAATTTATGCTTCTGTAATATACCATAGCATACATTTGTGGAATCCCGTTCGGCATATTTTTAGTGCGTCAAATGTTTGTTTTATTTGTCATAATATTTAAATCTACGTCTCTTACGGTATAAAAAACAATATTTTATCGTAAAAACATGTTTTCTTTAAATGTTACTGTTTTATACATTATATATATATATATATTTACATATTCTATTTTACAAATACATATGTTATTTATTCGTCCTCATTGTTTTTAAAATAATTTATTTGTGTGATATGTATTTAAATAAGGATTAAACCAAGCGCATCCTACTTGATATACCTAAAGTTTGCTTGTTTTGAAGTGTTTCTCGTTTATCAAACAAGATGTCAATGTATCACATGAGGTTTAAAGGTGTAAATATACAACAACTGAATAAAAAAATATAGTGGTGAATAAAAGTAATAGTTGGCAAACCGAAAAAATACATTAAACTACAAAACTAGTTGAAAGCAGATTGTTGAAGGATGCATTTGAAATGTTTACCTTTAACTCGGGAGGAGTCGCGCATACCCAGATTATGAATGGTTTTTACATTGTCACCAATAAATACAATTAATAATCGTCACTTTATTTAGTCTGAGGCAATTGTTACAAATTCTATGGTAATGTAAATTGTTGATTACTTTTCGAAAAATAGTGGTGACAATTGTAAAAACCATACGCACCCTGGGGTAAGTCATACCCCGTGCGACTGCTCCCGGGTTAAGAACACGGGTGGAGTACTAGGTACGCCATACAAAGAAAAAAAATCCGTGAATTACAAAGTATTTACGTGATTATCACCTGCGTTTTATTTACCACCTTTCCAAAGAATCTTCATTATTTAACCAATGTTTAAAGGTGAAGTTCGCAATATTTCTTCTCTCTTTCATGATTTTTTTATGATAAATCACCGTTCGTGTATTTGTGTAATTTATCACATTTTGTATCGTAATTAAACTGGTTTTTGCTTATAAATTTATCTTTATTACTGTGATACAATTACTAGACATTACATTAAAGATAAAAATCATCAAGAGTTGATATTTAGGCTTTGAAACGTGTTTTATCATTTCTCATGCAACTAGTCTGTTTTTTTTTTTTTTTTTTTTTTTTTTTTTTTTTTTTTTTTTGTTATCAATGTAACATTTATTAATTTTATTCTATTACTAGACATTGCCTTAAGCAAAAATATCATTGAAAGTTTATATGTAGGTTTTAAAAGGCCTTGGCGTATAGAGTATGCCATCAATGGTACTACAAACCAATATTCAACCAATGTTTAAAGGTGAAGTTCGCAATATTTCTTCTCTCTTTCATGATTTTTTTTTAATGATAAAACACTGCTCGTGTATTTGTGTAATTTATCACATTTTATATCGTAATTAAACTAGTTTTTGTTTATAAATTTATCTTTATTACTGTGATACAATTACAAGACATTACATTAAAGAAAAAAATCATCAAAAGTTGATATTTAGGCTTTGAAACGTGTTTTATCAATTCTTATGCAATTAGTCTGTTTTTTTTTTTTTTAAATCAATTTAACATTTATTACTTTTATTCTACAGCTAGACATTGCCTTAAGCAAAATTATCATTGAAAGTTTATATTTAGGTTTTAAAAGGCCTTGGCGTATAGAGTACGCCATCAATGGTACTACAAACCACCCGTGTTTTTAACCCGCCATTGCCCAAGTTGGGTCTCTGAGACCCAAGTATGTATGTCTTTACTTTACTGCCCAAGAACGTCTACTCAGTCTATGAACCAAGTCTCTAATGCATATGTGTCCCTCCCGGTCCCCTTTATTGAGGTAATTAAAAAAATGACAAAACTGGTCGGTAAGCTTGACGCAGAGTGGGGTGGTGAACAATAGATAAACACTGGGCAGAGGATGATGAAAACAATGATGGTCCGACAGCTTCCAGCACTAGAAGATGATGCACTACAAACTAGTATTTATTACCAGCTGTTACCCATGACGTCTTTATGTCACATTAAAATAATAGTAAATGCATTAATTAAGCAAAACATTCCCCTTCTGATAATTAAAACTATAGATAATTAACATACGCTATATCACTTTGTATAGGAGACAATACGGCATTTCTTTGTTGTAAGAGCATTAATATAACTCCATCTTGCTCGTTAAAGTAAGCAAATCGACAACGGACCCGATTACAGAGCCTAATCATCATATTCTTGGCTATTTTCTACCTATATATGAAAAAATTCTTCTATATACAGCGTTCTTTCAAGTTTATAATATTAAGAATTTGGATATTTTTAGAAGTTGGCGCGATCGGCTTGTTCAAGTCTACTTGATTCGGTATAAGGAAATTTTTCATTACTTTTTTATTTATTCTTTGCGCTTGCATTAAAGGAATTCTTCGATAAATTTTGTTACCATTTCGATAACATAGTTTTTTTTTATTAACCATCTAAGCGTTTTGCCCGTATTTTTCCGTTCCCCCCCCCCCCCCAAAAAAAAAAAACAAAAAAAAAACAAACAAACAAACTTAAATCGGCTCCAGATGAAAATATTTTTAACAAAATTGTATTTTAAGATATATGTAAAATATGTAAAATATGTAATATGTAAAAAAGATATGGAGTGTGTTTAAAAAATAAAACGGTGAAAGGAAATTTAAATTAATTTAAGTTGTAAAAATATTTTTATGAAAATGCAGGAAAGCCCTCAGACGCTCAGAGGGAAATTTTTTTTAAACATTGTAATGAAATTCATGCCATTTTTTTAAATCTTTCTTTATCTTTACAAAAAAAAAAAAAAAAAAAAAAAAATTGAAAAAATAACAGCAAACTTTTTCTCCTTTAAAACTGAAAAAAGTGGAATTAAAATCCTGTTGCCAAACCACGATTTATAAATATGTCTCGATTGTACCAATATATTTCAAGCCCTCCAACCTTAATTTTAATACTGTAGAGGGAAAATGATGTTACTCTGATGCAATTATATTAAATATTTAGGTTTTATGAACGAAAATGCGACTTTCTTTTAAAAAATAATGCCATTTTTATTCGGATTTCCTGAGATGAACGTCTTTAAGAACATCTTTATTTTTTTTTAGTTTCTCTGAATGAAAATAACTATTTCTCGTTAACTATGACGTCGTTTTCGACATGGATAATTTTGCGATGCATATTATTGGCATTTGATATCCATTTTCTTTTGAAACTTAACAAAAATTTAAATTAAAAATACGGTGTATTTATGTTAGCTTCACTCAGACAATGAACCTCGCCATCATTCGTATTGTATTCATTTCCTTTAAATACAGAGCTTTAATTTAAAACTCATGCATTTAACATACATATATTTAAAATACATATAATACATACATTTGAATATACTCATTTCGAGTGAGATACAAAAGAAAAAAAAGGAAGAAAGAAAATAAAAGAAGAAAAGAAAGAAAATAATAAAAAATAATTTGATAATTCAAAATCATTTAATGGTTAGTTGTTTCGAAATACCCTTCGACAAAAACCGTAACCGAAATCGCAAAAAAATGCAAATGTAACACGTTAGTTTTTAACCTCAGCTATACAATGCAAAAAAATAAAAATAAAATAAAATAAAATAAATTATTCAAATACGAATGAGAAATATGAAAATATCTCTTTCATTGGTTTAACATTATATTCTGAATGCCGACGCGTGACTGAAGTAGTCTCTTATAATTTTGATGATGACCGTGATAAAAAATTTTGAAATTAGCGAATAAGCAATTGCAGGTTATTGCATAAAAATGGTTTAGGTATTTTTTCTTCAACTAACATTCGCTGTCTGAATGAGTAATTTTTTTTAGTTCATAAACATTATTATAATTATTATTATTTGTAGAATGTTTTTAATGCGTAGAAAATAAGTCTACATTTTAAACTTAGGCTTTCATATATTTACGAAAAGTTTACAGAGTGTTTTAGTGAATGAGAATTCTTGTATTTCTCTGAAACATTTTCCCATCAAGAGTGCGATTTTCAAATTTACTTAAAAAAAACTAATGACATCTGTGTTATTGCTTCTATATATAGCATTGTCGATACATTTTCCTTAGAAACATCATTTTATTATAGAGAAAATGTGTGTTCTCTCCAAAAATATCCTTATATTTATTAGATGATTTATTAGATAATTTAAAACTCAAACTTTTAATTTATAAAGGAACAAGCGTTATAACTTAGCGTTTTTACAAGTATATTTAGATTTAAATACATATTAATAATTTTGTATCACAATGTATGTAAGATATAAGCAACTACGTATTTTTTAATTTTTTTCACTGCACTCAATTTTTTTTTTTTTTTTTTTTTTTTTGTTTCCCGATAAAACATTTTATAAAAAAATGTCTGCATTGTCATTTTGGAAAAAATATTTTGATATAACTATACTCATAAATTACAGAAAATTGTTATTTGACATTTATGTAATTTTAAAAATGTATTATTCATAATTAATTATGCATTCATACATCCACTATTGTATTCATACATCAACTTTGATTCACTATTAACGCATACTAATGATTCACAAACTGATAGAGGACTATATAATAAACGTTTTTTGCACATGGAAGCTATGTCGCAATCCACTTATTCGGTAAAAAATATAGGTTATCTCTCTCCAGGTCCAGCCCGGAATTTTGTGCATAATTTTAACAGTAATAAAGACATTTTATTGATTTTTCAACAGACTTGCTTTACTTTTTTGTGAAATGTGATGATATCATGGGAAGTGCACTTTAATTAGATAAAGGACCCATATATACTGTACATTGTAAAGTACGGAGCATTTAGATAAATGTTTTTTGGACTCAGATCGGGGCCATTTCAGGAAATTCTCGTTAAGTTATGACGTCCTGTAGAAAACAAAAAAAAAAACACTGTTGAAAATATGGATAAAATAGTTTCATTATTGTTAAAGTTAGGAACGGAAAATCGTATTCTGTCTGGAATAAGACGCCATATATTTTTGACTGAAGAAGTGGATTGCAATTTAGCTACCTTATACATAAAAAACAGTTGGTTGCAGTGATATCTCTTACCACTTCAATTTTGCACACTGGTGGTGAAGCACACTGTTTAAATTACTTTAGGAAAAAGTATTTATCAGGAATTTACAGTAGTGGTTCCGAATTACCATGTAGACATAAAAAATAGTTTCTCGAAAAACTGAAAACTTTTTTTTAAAGAAATTCTGTAAGGTTGTTACAAAAGTACAAAAGTATATAAAAATCTGATGATAATTTTTCTAGAAATTGAAACCAAATTTTTAAATATAAAACACTATTCGAACATATGTTACATGTTATTAATCGATTTTTTCCGAAAATAATATCTTGCTTTTTTCATTTAAATTGCTCCTTTGCTACTACGTTTTAGAAATCCTAATATTCGTCGTACTTAATTTGACATTAAATACTTCATAAAACACAACGAATATGTCTATATCAAAAAGTTGGTACCAAAAAGCAATCTGAATTTACAGAAACTGTTCCACTGGTAACACTGTTTGGCAAGAAATCTTGCCATTCGGAAATTTCAGTTAAGCATGTTACGTACAAGTTATTTAATGCAAGAGATATGTTATATAAGCAGAAAATATGTATGAATTTCTTAAAAAAGAACAAAGAAATTGATAAATTAGATTTTAAACACCTTAAAAGAAATTTTATCAGCCATACAGAGCATTTATCAATTCATTTTATTTTATCTCCTTTTTCAAGTAAGAAATATTGCTTTTTTTAATAAAAGTGAAACTATAAATAGATTTTTCAAATATTTAAAAGTTTCTTGCATTGTAATACACTGGACTCCAAAAGTTAAGGTACAACCGGTTTTTTGCGTCTAATTTGCAAATGAATGAATATAGAAACAACAAATTTGGAGAAAATGTGCGCTAAACTGTTGTTTATTAAATGCGATATAGAAATTTACTTAAGTTAAACGTATAAATGAAATTACAACAAAAAAGCACTCATGGTGGAAAATTCCATTCTTGGAGAAATCAGTACATCGCAGTATTATGCAGTAAAATGTGACAGAGACATTAAAAAACTGGTTCTAATGCGGAATATGTCCACCCCGGACTTGGATGCATTGGCGTCATCGACTTTCCAGGCTCTCAATTAAATTGTCGAACACCAAAATAGGTAACGCTGACCAGACTTGGAGTAAGCCTTGTTACAGCTCATTTAATGACCTTGGAGGAGGACTTAAAGCAGCAACCTGTCTTCCAAGATAGTCCCAAAGATGTTCTATCGGATTCAAGTCTGGAGAGTGAGCTGGCCATTCCAATCTCTCCAAACCGTGATCCTCAAGATAATCCTCAACAACCACAGCTCGGTGTGATATCGCATTATCATCCATTAGAATTAAACCATTGCCAATAGCACCGGCATATGGGCGCACATACGAATCAAGGATCTCATCCCGATATCTTGCACACCAGTCAAAGTTCCTCCATGGAACACATGCAGGTCAGTGTGGCCTCCGAGTGAGATCCCTGCCCAAACCATGATTCCACCGTTTTTGTACCTATGTGTTTCGACAGTGTTTGATTGATGGTATCGAGTGCATTGTTCTCTCCAGATCAGAAGACGTCCTGAATCGATCTCCAGTGTGAATCTGGACTCGTCTGTGAAGAGTACAGAAGCCCACTGTTGTCTGGTCCAGGAAACATGTTCTTTTGCCCAACATAAGCGGGCCCTTCTCTCTCGTCTGTTGAGGGGGACACACACAAGTGGTTGCCTTGCATAGAGACCTGCATTGTGAAGACGTCTTCGCACCGTAGTAGCGGAGATTTTTCTCCCTGATGCTGCAAAGTGGTCTGCAATGAGTTGCGGCACAGTAGTGCGTCTTCTCCTTCGGGCCGAAAGAGCTATAAACCGGTCTTTTGCAGGTATTGTAACACGTGGGCGGCCTCGAACATGTCTTCTGGGCACATAATCTTCGGATTCATACTGATCCCAGAGTCGTTGGACTACACTGCAAGACACATTTAGCCGTCTAGCAGTATCGGCCTGTGACAACCCCATTTCCATCCATCCTACCGCCCGCCGCCTTAGTGAATTGGGTAATCGACATCTTCTAGACATTTCTAGACTCTACTGGATGTTGTGAACAAAACTGACAACAATAGTTCGAATACAACAAAACTTACACGCGAAATTACAAAAGCTTCGTAATTGCATATTTTTCTCTCATTCACAAATACCTATTCTTTTCTATAAAATAAAAGTGGTAGCTCTAATTTTTGCATAAGTTTTTTTAAAGCTTGTTATTGGCATTCATATAAACTATGAAGTTTAATCTGACTGCCATTTTTTGTCTGGTGAGCTTAGAAAAACATGTTGTACCTTAACTTTTGGAGACCAGTTTACTTTACTTATATACTTACATTTCAGAATTAATATTTTATGCTAAATTTGGGCTCCATTTCCATTGTGTTATGTGCATAGTGACTCAGACACTCTAATTTAAGAATGGAATATCTCTAAATACAACTATTAAATAAATATTGATGAGACAAAATCAGGTACTACTAGTACAACTTTTGTTTTCTTCAATAAATTACTTTTCATTTTCGATAATACAGGTTCGTATTTCTTTTAAATAAAGAGAAATACTTATTAGAAAATTCCTTTGAATGATTATTTTGTAATATATATATATCATGGTTAACATATGTATATATGGGAAATATAAGTTTATAAAAATAGAATTTCTAATATATAATATTTCTTTTCTAGATATTTGTAATTTATAAAGTTAAAAATATAACTTCGTAATAAATTTCATGTTTTTATACACATTTTTTTAATTACAGTATATGCATTTATAAATTTTCTAATAGGCTAGCAATTAGTATTAGCATTAGACGAATCCAGCCATAAATGGATTTCTGCCATTAGTGCTAACGAGGTACACTCATTAGCAGTTGAAATGTCATGTATATCATTTATTCTCTTAAAGTACATTTTAGTATTATCTCTATTTATATAATAGTTTACAGCTAAATAAATGCAAATAAATACAGAATTTCACTTAAAATATTTCAGGTGAAATAAACGTAATGTTAAAAAAAAGAACAAAAGTAATCTAATATATAAAAATGAAAAATTGTCTGTCTGTCTGTCTGCACATCTATACAAGTCAACAGTTTGAAAGCCAAAAATGTGAAATGTTTCGTATAGGTGTACCAAAATATGGCCGAAGCAACTAAAGTAATTCGGAATTGAAATAATGTATAGTTAATTTTTAATTAATAAAAAATCAAAATTCTAACAGCCTTTTCCTATTAAATTTAAACATTTATCGTTATAGCAGTTGGCAAAAATTAAAGATTCACAATAAAATTATTTCTACAATAATTAATTTCCTATTGAAAAATATCCACGTAAAAAATGTAAATGAGATAAAAATTTTCAACAGTTGAAAAAAAATATATTAATATGACGCCATATTGATAATACAACGGAAATTTCAAACATTTCTCAATAATACAAGGAGTATGGGTATGTGTAAGTACAGAAAGAAGGTTAATATGACGTCATTAGAGAATTAAAAGGGAAATTATTATGACGTCATATTGGAAGTTTAACGCAAATTTTCAAATGTTTGAGATTCATACATAGGCAGTATCAATATGAGTAATAGAGGAAGCAAGTGGATATGACGTCAGAAAGTGAATGTAACGTTATATGAGTTTCAGGAACGTATTGAGTCAGAATAAAAACACGATTATGGAAATATTGGCATATTTTAACATTTTGAAGTTCTCTATACAACATGTTTAATTTTGAAATTGATTTTTCTACACAAACATTCTTAAATTCCGGACTAAGCCGAGAACTTCAGCAAGTTTTTAAATAAATATGTGAGCTGTATACTTGCTTGTTTTTTAATATAAGAATATGTATTAGTACAGGAAAAATCTAATACTACTAAACAGGTTCTCCATAATGTGATAAAATCTTTTGTAAATAAAATGACTTTTAAAGCATGCGATAAAATCGACGCTTATAAAAGTATTAAAATAGAATGCATGCTCTTAGAGATTTAACTTTTCTCTATTTTCATTATGCTTTACATACTGTGTAGTCATCCTGTCATTTTTATTCAGATCTGTTTAAGTAATGATGGATATGTGAAAGCTATGAGGCATATGTATAAGGTACGTTTAAGTTCTGAGAGCCCTTTCGTTAAAGAGCTGCAAGATGTTATTACTTTAATAAATATGTTGACCATAACTACAGGTTTATCTCTGATTTTATGGGAAAAATCTTTTGGATCACCATATTAGCTAGTACCGTTTGGAAAACTTGTACCATTCGAACCATGCCACTACAAACATGTACCGTTCGGACCATGCCACTGCAAACATGTACCGTTCAGAACATGACACTGCACATATGTACTGTTCGGACCAGGCCAGTGCAAACATAACTTAATTGCTGCATTTTTATTTAGAACTCAATCCCGACCTTTTTTCAGATCACTGTTAAGGGTACATAATCGTAAATTAAGCTTCTGCTTTTAATGAAAGCATGCAAATGCGTGGTTGCTAGTGCTTCGAGTGCGACATAGTATCACCCTTAAATTACTGAGAAATCTGTATCTGCTATAAATTTACTGCATAAATCCACTATATCCACAATCTATATCCATTATATCCACAATTTCCTATAAATCTACTTATATATAAATATATATATATATATAAAGAACAAGTTCGTTTTACTAAATCTGACCAAATCTCTAATTTACAGATGGCATTATAATAAATTATATGCATAATACCTAACATATTCGAACAATAAAATGATCGAAACTCTAATTTACAGGTGGCATAATAGTAATATTTCACACATTTGTCATAGAAAAATTACAAAACATCATAATGAATAAAACCTTCTATCAAATTTAATACACATAAAAAGTATACATTGAAATAAAATTTTAATTCTCCATTAATACCTTTAAGAAAATTAAATAAAACTACGATAAACATAATATGAAATAAGAGTAAACAAAAAAGGGGGGATTTTGATTAATATAATTCTAATGTATTTACATCTGTAAAAAATATACTTTAAAGTAAAATTCACCATCTTCATTATCTAAATATAACACTATCATTTTTACTTTATTTACCGTAAGCTAAAACATCAAATATAATATTGGTACAGAGTCCTATAGATATATTAACTGAACTTGATAGTAGATGATATAAAATATGTATTTCGAATTTACAAAGGAATGAGAAAATTGCTACATTGATGCCTAAAATAATTGTATATATATATATATATATATATATATATATATATATGTATATACATTTGTATTTTTAGAAACAAAACTAAAGTCATTTATTTCCCGAATCGTAACCTCAACTAATAATAAAGAAAAAGAAATTTTCTGCCATAACCCAGTTTTAAGTTAAAATATATATATAAAATAATGATACATGTGCTGGTGGACACTGTTCTAGTAACTGACATTATTAATTTATATCTAAAAAATAGGTTTGAAAGTCGTGCGGAGGTCAGCACAATTTATGGTGTTGCTGTTACAGCCCTCTAGAGTTAACGTCTTTAAGTTCAGCTATTTCAAGCCATCATGTTCGGAGTAAGGTGAGTTCGACTTAAAGAATGCGATCATATGGTTATCTCATCGTAATTCCGTGTGGTTTGGAAGAAGTTAGGACCACTTTTTTTCTTTTTTTGTGCCTACGTGTAACCTTTTTTTTTTTAATCTATTGTTTTAATATGACTGAAATTTGTACACAAAATTTGCTTATTGTGTTTAATGTCGAATTTTGAATAAAAATTATGTATTTTTTTACGCTACTAGTACCGGAACATATTAACTAAACCAATAGTGGCCAGTTTTGCCAAAAGACAGAAATCTGGTGACGTGGAATGGCGTTGTTAATAGTGTACAGCAAATGGGGACGACACTAGTTGAGAAGAACCATATTTGTGGTTAAATAACCAGTTGTTATCTACAATGTTTAATAAGGGTGAACAGTTAAGCGCATTTTTCCAAAGGATACCAAAAGTTTTGCCTGCACTAGTTGAACTACATCAAGACTTGAACCAAAGAATAAAAGCTTTTGTAACGGTTAGGGTTAGTTCATAGCTAAATGGGAGAACGTCTTTCTCTCAATATTTAAACAGTAACTCGATATTTGAGTATTGACCGCCAAATATAAAGCATTTTTTCAAACTACTGAAACCAGTAAACGTATTGCCTTAAAGGGAGATAAAACTATTAACTTAAGTTTGCGATTTTCGAATAATCTTCTCTTTGTTTAATAGCAGAAAATGAAAGCAAACGTTACTATTCGGAAATAGTGGTAGCCAAATTCAAGGGACCGTTATAATGCTGAGAAAAATACGCTTTTGACAACCGCTATTGTTTTAGTTACATTTCAGGAGGCTATAGCTGATTACTTTTTAAGATTACTTTACAATATTGTGATTAAAATTCCATTTACGCATTAAAAGTAAATTGCAATAAAATGCTGCTATTAAAGCGATGTGCTATGACTACGCAGTCCGGCCAACATAGCTGATTTCCGGTTCATAGCATGAATTACAAATAGAGATTTTCGGTTTATTAATCACTAAATATCTGTAATTAATTAGAGCAAAAATTACTATTTGGAATTTCCAACTAAAAAAATCCGCTAAATGGGCAATGCCTCACAGTCGTCTGTACAAACATTTAATTGAGATATCGAACATTCGCTGTTATCCCAGTCAGTTATAATGAGAATGGTGCACAGGATATAAACGAAAAGTATTATTAAAATGTCTACTATTGGTACAGTTACCTTATGTAACTATAAATTTCTAATTAAAAACAAATGTTTTGCAAGTTCAAGATCTATGAAATATTTTGCACTAATCGTTTTTTTTCTATGCTTTGTACTTTTTTATGCTCTTTATAGTATGTTTTAATTATCAATCCCTCCAGTATAGAAAAATAGTTGTACCTTTATAAACAAAATCAAAATTTAAAGTATTTACAAGTTTAAATGTACTTGAAATGTGTGATTAGAATAATTTTAATGTGTTTTCGTTAGTCGTTAAAATTATATTTGACTTTATTGTTCTACTGTCCCAAATTCAATATTTGTCGTGGCATAGCCTTATTACATTATTAGTAATATTTTCAAACTTTAAGTAATTAATATAACCACATTCCGCACTAAGCTATCTTGCAATCATAAGCAAGCTATTGTATGCGGGAAGGACTCTATTTAATGATTATTTATTGAATGGTTTGGAAATGAAAGCACCAATTTTGGAAAGTACTCAGTGTTTTCAAACTGTTTTCATTAAAACATATAGTTAACAACTCTTTACAAAGTATGCTAATGTTCAATGTCACATTTTTAAGTTTCAGTTGTGCAAGTTAATTGTTTTTAATTTATCAAAAAAAAATATGTAAAGTTATCTATTTAAAATGTTGTAACTCTTGCAAATTTGTAAAACTGATTGAAGGAAAAATTAAAATGCATTTTTGCGTTTTAATTTTACTGTCTATTTAACATAATAGAAAATTAATGAACATCAACCGGGTTACGGACATATCTCCCAGTTATCCCACATGTATTAAACGATAAGTAACATACACATTGTATTTTGTATATAAAAAGAGGAAGAATAAGAAACAAGAATATTGAGTATTTATCAGAAATGTCCGTACAAAATTTCTCCTTTTTTACATCTATACTAATAAGTGAAAGTTGTTTGTCTCTATGTGTGTGTGATGGCTAGCGAAATTTACCGTGCGTAGAAGTCTGAAAATTTGGGTGTGGTTAGGCCAAAGCAGGTCCTGATGCATCTGAGGCTCATAAATTTAATTTTTTAAGACCCAGGCCTCCTCGGGCTCCTTTAATTTTTTTGCCTTAAATTGTTAATAACTTTCTCCCTTTTCATCCGATCATCTTCGTTTTTGGGTACCTTCCGCTATTTTGTTCTTCTCCCAATTTCTGCATTCCAATTAAGACACTGGCCACCTTGTGCACTTTGCGGGAGCCCCGTTAAAGTTTTTATTCCCTACATTGTTAATAACTTGCTCCTTTTAATCCGATCATCTTCGTTTTTAGAGCCTTTTCTCCATTTATTTATTCCTCTATTTATATATTCGAGCTAGGACACTGGCTCACTGGGTCCCGGTCCGCGGACCCTTTAACGTTTTGTGCTTCTTACATTTTCAACCCCCCAAATTGTGTCACCCTCTCAATGCGTAAATTTAAACTTGAATCTTGGACTCCTCTCACCGGGTCACCAACCTATTATTTTATTGGGGCCCTAGGGCTCCTTTTTAAACATTTCTTTAAAATTTTATTCTAATAATTAATTCATACCATATGCTTATTTTCGTCTAATTGAAGATATAAAGCACTAAGTACAAGGACATTTAAAAATGATTTCATCTTAGCTCCCGGCTCAAAACTATCAGTTGACTCCTTTTGGGTCCCTTACTATAGGTCCCTTTAAAATCGTCCGATTCACTACCTTTTGTTCAAACAAATTTTTAGGTCAACAGCTACTACATAAAAGACAAAAAATTTCTCGGGTCTCAGCCACTACCAATTTTGAATATTCATTTCCTTCTTAGTGCGCTTGGTGCATTTTCTTAATATGATACAATTATGTTGCAATTTTCTTTAACGTAGTTATAGGGTTCTCCAGCTACTTTATAAACTACTAAAAATTTCGTTAGACTCCCAGCTATCACTGTTTTTTTTAATATTAATCTTTTTTGGCATCAAATTATGTTTACTCACTACAGCCATATATTAAAAATCGCATTATACTGTTAAAGGAAAGTGGTTCAGTTTAGACGGAGAGGGGGGGAGGGTTTCATCGGTAAATTAAATATCGCATTAATGTTAAAGGAAATTCGTTAAATATACAGGAGGGGGGGCTTCCACCGAATGGGGGCGCATTATTTTCTCGGATTCTATGAGCCCGATTTCAACGGGAATAGCGTCATTCAACTTTGCATACGATTGTTTTATAGATTTTAGTTCTATATTCCACCACTAGGTGGCGCATTGTTATCTCGGGTTCTATGGGCCCGATTAATGCGGGGTTTGGCTCATTTAATTTGGTTTTCGGTTGTCTCCGGCGCGAGCATTCCCGCTATATGCTGCCTTAGGCAGCTGTAGCTCAGGTCACAGGCTCGTTGAGAAAAAGGTTTGCTGGAAACACACTAGACGCTGACGAAGGCATTGGGGGAACGGAAACTAAGTTCCTTTGAAATACTCTTTGCTGCCGAAGGCAGTGGGCATTCATTTGAATCAAATTCATTTGAAAGATTTTCCGAAGATATAAAATCATACAAACTTGAGTTTTGTTTAAGCTTAGTATCACGGGCCCCGACAACACCTGACAGGTTTAGCTAGTTATTTATAAAAAGGCTTTTTATACCATAACATAAAAAAATACTTTACAATTTTCGCACTTTATCTAAATATATCTATTTTCGGGGCAAGCTAAAATTAAACTTGATAAACAAATCGCTCGATAGTAAAAATGATTTAACTCACCTTTCATTTTAAGGACAATATTTGCTCACATGGTTGCAAAATAGTCAGAATAAGTTTTGCTAGAATGAAGAAGCTTTAAAATTAAAAAGAAATATTTGTATATGTAAACTGAGAATTATCTAACAAATCCTTCTTATATGTGAAAAACTTTTTATAGCACCATTCAAACTTTTGACATTAAAAAAAATAAAGTACCATATTTATTTTTAAAGAAATGATTATGTTTGTTTAATTAAAGCTAATTTTATATAATGCCTTTTTCAAATAGTCTCCAATATATATGTTAAAAAAGTATGTATTATAAAATGAGCACTTTACACTAATTTTTTATTACTGATTTTTGATTAAGAATTTTAACATTTCAACATTTTCCTCACAAAATATTTTTGGTCAAATATTTGTAATTATTTATTATTATTTTATTATTTCTTATACAATGCACAAGCAGTGTGTAGTTTAAATGAATTTTGTTTGAAAATTTGTGTTTGAAATAGAGCCTTCATTTTAATTTCGCAAATACTGCTGCAACACATTGCAACAGTCACACAAACTCATATGAATGATTGCGACTAAATCAATATTTTTATACTTAAATGCACTTATCTTTAGAGAAAAAAAACACTTTGATATACGAAATATCTTTCTAGATGAAAAATCTAATCTTTTTCGCTATGTTATATTGTTCAATTTCCGAAAATTTATTTTTTAGAAACAGAGATTTTCTATATATTTTTCTCGTTTTTGATTTATCTTTGGCTTTGAAGTTCAAAAAGATGAAAAAGCTTGGAGATCAGAGATGTTTTGAACAGTCGGTTAAATATTTTTACCCTTTTTCTTTTTAATAATAAAATGAAAAAAATATTGATTTTTTTTTGCATAAATTGTGATAGAAATAAAAGGGGTTGTTTATTAAATTTGTTTTGAAAACATTAAATTAAAAGAAATATTTCACTGTTAATGCTTGTATACAAAAATGATTAAGGATATTGTGTCACATGTGTCTATTGTAAAATAATTGAAATAGGTGTAAACAGATTATTGCCACATAATCTTTTTCATAAATACCTGTATAGTTGAATGTAATTTATTTTGTTGATTGTAAAATAAAAATAAAGAATATAATTTGTATAAAGAAAGATTACGGAAATAGTTGTTTCTCTTTAATATATATGTTTTGTCTTTTCTGAAATACATGGTGATGTTTATTTCAGTCAAAAAGATTTTATTAAAAAAATAATTTCTTAATTATTATAAAGTAAATAAAATCTACTTAAATATTTTTGATCCATTTCATAATTAAAAAAAATAGTGAAAAAATTTCAGTGAAAACTATTGTTAAACGGAAGATGGCAGAAACACTACAATAAAAACCTTCAAAGAAAATATAATAAACTACGTTTATGGCAATAACAGATATTTTAAATTGAGCAAAAATATTTTAATGTGTCGAAATTACTTAAAATATTAACATATTAAGAACTGTTTATTTATTTATTTTTTAGAAATGTAGCAAATAATGTAAGATATAAAACATATCTAAAAGATAGCGTTTTTCTAAAGTAACTAAAAAATAAAATTTTTCCTTCTTTTTTCTTCTTCTATTTATATATTTAACAAATAAAAATACTTTAATAAGTTTTCTTTTACTCTCTAGTACGTCTAGTATGTCTAGTATGTAAACCTCTTACGTAATTCCATGATATAAAACTAAACAAATAAATAGGGTGAGATTAAACAATAACACTTACTAACAACACAATTAAAACATTTCTTTCAAATTAATGTGTTATTCTCATCGTTTTCTGAAAGCAAAAGGAAATCAAATAAATAATATTTATGCTAAATGATAAATATATTTATTATTTATCTTGTATAAATGTTGATAATACATACAGTAGTATGCTTTATCTTATTAAAGCGCTTGCGAAATAAAAATTTGTTTTTATTTATATTTACAAATCAGTATACGTATTTCTTCATACAACATTTTAATTCTGACAATATTTTTTTAATGCTCTAAACAAAGAATAAACAATTACAAATAAATATGTGTGTGTATTTTAGGGATACAAAACTCAATAGATAGTGTTTTTTAAAACAACATGGATGTTATTAAGTCACATTTGTCAAAATCCTTTTACTTTTTTGTAAAAAAATGAAAAAAAATGAATGTACAAGGGAAAATTTATTATATATATATATATATATATATATATCATGAGTTAAGTTGCTACGCAATATCCATACATTCTTATATTAATTTTTAATTACAAATCACCTGGAAATAATTACAATTCTACTACCATTATCATTTGTTCTCTTATTTAACAAATCAGTGATGGGTAATTTATCGGAGGGCGTTACGTGAAAATTTCAAATCGATGGCACGGTTGCCTTCCGGTTGCAATCTCATGGAGGTCTGCAGAATAATGATGACACAATTAGAAAGCTCCGGAAAGAATGAAGAATGCTTCGATTAATAGGAATCTTTAATTAAAGGGAAACGCCTTTATTAAAGACTCTTTGAGCATGCCTCAGAGGAGTTTCAAACTCTGCCCATTTTAGAATGACATTGATGTTATCTTTGAAAAAATTATTTTTTCTTAAATGCAGAAACACGAATGTACATTTGCAGAAAAACGAGTTTTAGCATGAGTGCGTTTGATATATATTTATAAATGCATTTATATATCTTGATATATTTCGAAATCTAGAAATTAGATAACATATAGTTTACATTTAATTAAATATGTTATAAAGCTGTTTGCTCATAGATACATGCCCTTAAAAACAGTATTTATTTTAAATTACTCAAGATAAAATCTAGGATTTCGGAAACTTAATTTTTTTAAGTTAAAAATATCTTTGAAAGAAAAAGTAATATACATAATTTAGATTAATAACTCTAAACATAGTTATAAAATTACAGTCAGATATACAGGGTGATTAAAAAACATATTCGAATGTTGAGCCTCTAGCTGTCATACCGTTCATAGAAACTGAATGAAATTTTGGTTTAACGTATTTTGACTTATGCGTTCAAAAATCATATGAAAAACAACAGTTAAACTTAAACAGTTACGGTTACAGTGACAAAATATCGAACAAATTTTAAATGGCAACTATTTCATTTTATGGGAATGTGATCTCCACAAAAAAAACACACACAAATAGCGTTGGAACGTAACACGAACATCGCCGGCGCTAGACAGGTTTAGTAAAAAAGTGAAAACAACCAATAAGGACAGAGAATCAATAGAAACATTTAATTGTGTTTTACAAATTTTTCATTTGACCTCCTTCACACAAGAGGACACTCGGCATGCCGCAGATGGTGGATAGCGCTGAAGAACGTACCATGGCAAGATAAATCTGTTGAACCTGACTGTAATGACATCTTTCAAATTAAATTAAGTTTGCGAATTAAGTGCATACACTTTGGATTTCAGGTATACCCACATCCAGAAATCCATTGGGGTTAAATCGGGGGAACTTGGTGGCCAATGGAAACGAGAAATGGCGGAAGATAACTCAGTCACCAAACTGCTGTGTTACAAAACATTTGACAGAAGACCCCACTCGTAGGGGAGTACCATATTTTATCCACACGACGTCCGATAGAACATTTCGCTGTTGCAAATTGGGAATTACGTAATTAGTCAATATTTCTAGATAGCAAGCACTCGTTACCGTACAGACCTGCGGCAGTAACCTCTTCAAAATGTAAGAGCCGAGGATGAAGGTGCTAGTTATACCTCACCACACAATCACTTTTTCTTTGTGTAACGGAAGTACGACCACGTCACGGGGATTATTGTCGGCCCAGTCCACGCAGTTCTTCGAATTAGTGATACCAGTCAACGCGTAAGGGGCTTCGCCCGTCCACAGAATGCGTAAAGTTCAGCTGCCATCCTATTCATACCGGATGAAGAATTCATTCGTAAAATATATCCTTTGTTGATTATAACCCGCTTGCAACATCTGGGCACGATGAAACCGATACAGAAACATGTGGAGAACATAGTTCAGAATCTTGCGGAAAGTAGAATTCGGCAACTGCGGAAGTCGTTAAACACCACGTACACACGCAATAGGAACTTTGCTTATCGTCTCATGGAATTGTGAAACAGCCTTGATAGTAGCGGAAAATCGTCCAGGCAGAGAACGATCGCATGTGTAACCAATTTCTACAAATATGCGTGTCAAGTCCCGTACAGCTTTTAGAGTACATGGGACTCGCCGTAGCCCATGGTTTTTGTGGTAGACACGCAATGCCTCTGCTGAATTTTGTCAATTTAGGTAATAAATCTTTATTATTTCCACAAGTTCTTTCTCTGTAAGTGGCATGTTGTTCGGAGTGCAAGAAAGCAACATACGTGCCACGCATTTCACAGTGCCTTTCATTTCACTTAGAGCCACGAAGTCAGTCATGACGGTGTCTTACGCCGAATCAGAAAATTTGTGTACCTTGGCCACTTCTTCTCCTTTCGAGAGAAATTCAGTATGTTCTGATCAGAGCCGAAGACACAGTGTGAAATGTGAAGTCTTTAGGAAAGAATGCTGTGCTCTGGTGAGCGTCACAGTTGTTTTCTCTTTTCATCTGAGTCTGTCTAACGACGGCTATTTTCAGGCTACAGGTAATTTTCCGACTCTTTTTATGTTTTTCACTATGAAGAACACATTTCAATAGCAAAAGTAGGTGTTGCCATTTGAAATTCGCGATTTCGGCACACGGTAATTTGTACGCACGAGGTATCTTCCGTGCGCAATTTTGTACACGGGATATTTTGCCCACGCTAGATTTCGAACACATCACCCTTCATTGTAGCACAATATCTTAATAATACACAGTTTTCAATATGCATTTCTCTAATTCCATACAGTCCCATTAAACACTGTAACACATATTCCGCTTATTTTTAAAGATACAGTAATGTGAATTTTTATTCGGGATAAATGGTGCATGACAAATTGAATAAAATTAATCTATATGGGTCTTTGTATTGAAATTTTCAAAGTTCGTATAAAAATAAATATAGATACGCCCTTATTTTCTAAATAACACAACTTAATAAAATTAAAAACAACGAACTTTGTTGTAAATTGTTTTTTCTGAGACTGTTACAATTAAAGTAATGACGATCGTTGGGACTTTTATCATTGTATTTTTAACTATTGCACGTTGTTTTTTTACACGTACCGTAATTACGTGTGAAAAGAAGGCCATGCTTATGTCAGATCTTATTGTAGCATTAATATTGACATAATGATTGAATGTGTTATCCCTTAATTTCCAATTACTGATTGTCATTTGGATGTCTTTAAAACTCACGAATGTTTTGTTACATAATTTTATATTAGGAGACTATTTATTTTATATGAATAGAACATTGAGTAGAAGAGAAATGGTTCTAACTCTTGAAGTGATTAGCCTACAATTAATTAAAGTTGTGTTGGACAAATTTAAAGTTGTATTGATATTATTTAACCAATCCTGCTTTTAAAATTTTAATAATATTTCTCATAAATGCAAAATACAAAGGATGTAGACTACAAAATCTCATTACACTACGAGCGAAAATTCAATTTTACATATCAGCATTCAGCTCTATCAAATATGAAAAATATGAAATAGAAGTAAATATTGTCAAGGATAAAAAAATAGTTAGTTAAAAATAGTAAAGAAATTATACAACACTGTGTATGTGTAGGTAAATAATCTGAAACATAAAAAGTAACATTGGTTGTAATCGGGAAGATAAAAACTTTAAAAGTGTTGTAAATTATGTATATGAAAAAAATTGTATTAATTTAGTTTTCACTATTTATCTGAGATCCGTTCCAATTATAACAGACTTGTAAACGTACAAGGCAACCGCATTACTAATTAATTTACTAGTTAATTAAATCATTTGTAATATTTTACTTTGTATGATGCAAATTAAAATGAACAATAAAAAATAACTTATGTTTGATTAATATTCGGCATCTCTATTGATAAAATAACATTAATAAAAAATTTATAGATAGTTTTAAATATACATTACATTTTTCGTACTTATAATATAACTTTAGGCTGATTAAGTTGCATTCAAGAGTAATTAAATATGAAAATAACATCAATTTAGATATACGAGATTAGATTTTCTTTTTTAACTTCTTCTTGATATTAGATGAACAACTTTAATTGTCAAATGAAGGATTCGGGTATCATCCAATTATCATTTATTACTTTTATATGTGAAATTGCTTTTCAAGCAACCATTCAGTTGGTAAAAAAATTAACTTGATTTCTAAGGTGAATGCCAAAATAATCATAATACACACTACTGATAATTAGAAAACATATTTATGTTATATTAATGTCAATATTTAAAATTTCCTTTTTAATATGAACAACTTTAATTGTCAAATGAAGGATTCAGGTATCATCCAATTATCATTTATTACTTTTATATGTGAAATTACTTTTCAAGCAACCATTCAGTTGGTAAAAAAATTAACTTGTTTTCTAAGGTGAATGCCAAAATAATCATAATACACACTACTGATAATTAGAAAACATATTTATGTTATATTAATGTCAATATTTAAAATTTCCTTTTTAAGATGAACAACTTTAAATGTCAAATGAAGGATTCAGGTATCATCCAATTATCATTTATTACATTTATATATGAAATTACTTTTCAAGCAACCATTCAGTTGGTAAAAAAATTAACTTGTTTTCTAAGGTGAATAACAAAATAATCATAATACATACTACTGATGATTAGAAAACATATTTATGTTATATTAATGTCAATATTTAAAATTTACTTTTTAAAAACAATTATTTACATGTAAAATATCGTTACCAAACAAAGAAAAAATTATTAGTAGCTTAGTGATTGAAGGTAAGTTTGTTATTAACAAACTAACTATTTTGATATAATTTTAAAAATATATAATAAATGAAGCTCACTCTTAAAAATTTCGTTGAACAATTCGTATAAATCGTGCTGCCAAAGAAGATTAAAACGGTAATATACGGAAGCCTTATTGCAATATTTGGTGTTCCTGTTGATTCATAAATTTGTTTTTTATTGAGTAATGTACTGTTAAAAAAATTATATTGAACAATGATTTTCTAAAAGCATAGCGCTAAAGCAGCATTACTTAGAGAACGTAGAACTACTTGCTGTCCCTGGCTGTTAGAAACTGCCATAAGATAGTGAACATTTTCTTCTGCGTTTTTTTCCGCCATTAAAAAGGTCAACGTTGATCGAATATAATTTTAGAGTATTTTTTCTTGAAAACATATATTTTAATGCAATTGCTCTTCTAAAAATATTAGCTACTTTTAAGTCAATAACCAAGTATTTATTTATAATTTGAAGTGTTATTTTAATCCACGTTGATAAAGTGCCTCTCCATAATAAAAATCAAGTTGAAAAAAAAAATAAAAAATAAAAAATAAAGTGTTAAAAAAATGTTTCTTCAATGGATAAATATCCTGTGTATGACTGAAAGTATCAATTCTATTCTTATTAGTTAAAACAACTGTGTCTCAAAATATGTAAAAATTGCTTATATAATGCTTTTTATTTTTAAAGTTAAGTTTAAGTATTTTCTGCGACTAAAAACATCTTATAAAAGCTGAAGAGCTCTTTAAAACACGCTTTAATCAGAAAAGGTAAGTGAATGATGGTTTGAATCTTTAAAAGGGGGTATTGAATAAGTTGCTCTGGAGAAAAAAAAAAAACATATACATCACACAATATAAAGTTATTTGGAAAAAAGTTTTGAGTTTGATGGGAAGCAATCTTATTTAAAAAAATACATTTTCTAGTTTTAAGTAATTTGTTTGAATAATAAACTCAATAGAATCGTTATTAAAAAATAATGTTCATCTGAATTTATTATAAAAATTAATTTACGTGCCTTATCCATTAAAAATAAAATAATATAAAATAATTTATGAAGATCAATAATTAAACTTATTCCTGTCACTAGAAAAGTGTGCAGACAGAAACTATCTTTGAAAAATACACATGCATATTTCACGAATATGGAAAAATTTGTCCGAGACATTATCTTTAAATTTAGTTTTAATGAATAACTTGTGAAATGTACAGTGGTGACAGACATGATAACCACAGAACATTTTATAACTTATAGTGTCTCTTTATTTTAATGTATATCAAAAGAGAATGTTTTCACCGTCGATAAATTTACCTATGTATTGTCCGGTGATGTAGTATATACTCTTTAGCAGGCTGAAATACCGGCTGCGCCATACATTCTTTAAAACTTTAAAAAATCATTAAAAAGGAACAAACAATACTAAAAACTTGCGGTTTCCATGAATGAATACCAGCGTCATCTATCTGTATTTTTTTTCAAACACAACTTTTTTTTCTGTATTAAACAAATCTGATCTCCTTCTAATCCCTTTCGTGCAAAACGCTAATTTTTTAGAATCATTTGTTCTTTTTTAATACATTTTTAAAGTTTTAACGAATTTATGGCACACCAGGTACTTGTACACTGAAAAAAAAATGTTTCTTAATATAGGGAAATATAGGGTGGCATTAAGTCTGTCCCTGATTACAAACAAATTATTACAAAGTAACCATTGAATGTAATACTGTAAAATTTTTATTATTGGAAAGTCATGTTCTTAAGTTTTTTTTTTCATCTGGATGGATGATCCACTAAACATACGGCTTCGTCAATCGAAGGCCCCTTTGAAAAGAAAACTGAACATAGTTTACACAAAAATCCAACACCTGACACACTGTAATAAATTCAATTATTAGGTTTTCCATAATTTTTTAATATTCAGGGGATATCCACTCAAGTTCAAGATCACAGATGCTGTCTCTAGTGCGATAGACCAAATGTTGGGCAATTCGTGGCGAGAAATGGAATATCGCTTTGACATTCTTCGAGCTACCTAGGGTGCTCACATCGAAATTTACTGACGTAAGAACTTGTGTTACAAACTTCATAAATGTCTTTACAATATATTAAAACAAGCATATACCTAATTATGTTAGTTTATCTGCAATAAATTATTATAATCGGGGAAAGACTTTATGACCACCATTTATAGTATAATCCCGAACTAAAGTTTAGAATAACGTTTTTTCCGAGTTACCCACGATTCTAAAAGTTGTCCTTTATCTTCAGAAACCAATACAATTTCAACATTCAAAGTAGCATTTAGAAAAGCTAAGGCTTCTTTTGCTGTCACTGGTTTTCAAAAACGTTCTTTGGTATTTATCATTTTGTTCGGAAAATCGTAGATGGCGGTGTAATTGAGTAAAATGCAGTGTGACTCGTTTCTATTGAAGAGTCTGGAAACTGTCGAATAACTCGAGAAATATACATTGGATTGTAAAACGGAAGAATGCGTGTTCAATATTTTAGAACTATCTATTTAGGGATAGGGGAAATGGGGGATTAATAAGACATTTTCACAAAAAAATTTATTTTAAATATTATATTTAAGTTATTATCAATATTATATATCACAAGTCATACATTAAGTGTTTGACTACAACCTATGCACAATATTTGTTCAAGATTATTATTATACAGAAATATAAATTAAAATTAAAAAAAAAAAAGAGGTCTTCTATGCCCCAATCATCCCGACAGCAGGGATGAATGGGACACAAACATTTTCCTCCCTGTATTCTATGTTAAGGACTAAAAACTAACAAAAATGCCTGCTTGGCAAAAGCTGATAGATTATAAATTGTCATATGATCTCCAGGACTATTTGTTAGCCAATCATCTTAGACTCATCTCAGCTTTGCCTTAAAAGGCCCATAAATGGAAGCATTCAATGGCTGAAGACGATGGCTACAATAAGGATGAAATGTTAAAAGAATAATTACCATAAAGTATTAATTTATTAACCTATATAATATTATTTAGGTAATAAATATATTTTTCAGCATCTTCTAGGGATGAATGAAACAGTTCCATTCACTCCATTTGAAATGTCCCAATCATCCCCATGATGAATATATTCAATTCCCAGCCATTTTGTCTCAAAAATTTTTTTGTCACAATGGTTAATATGCATTCATTTTAATTAACAATATTGAGCCTTGAAATAAAAAACTACAACATATTTTAGTTGTTTATGTTGCATAAGATATATAAGTAACTTCAAATGTAAAAAAAATTACATTTAAGCAGAGTTTTCAGGAAATGAAAATTTGAAGAAAACTGAAAACAGCCAAGTGCTCTTGCATTTGGTTCTGAAGCACACTATGGTAGTGAAATCTATAAGGATAGGAAGCAACAAAAAAAAGTTTATTGCCTGAAAAATTGAGAACGTCCCATCCATCCCTGGTCCCATTCATCCCCCATCTCCCCTATAAAAGTTGCCATTTTTCTAAAATATTGAGCACGTATTTTTCCGTTTTTGATTCCGATGTATATTTCTCGAGTTATTCGACCGTTTCCAGACTTTTCGGACACCCTGTATATGACGTATATATATTACATACACCAGTATTATATACTTTTAAGTACGGTAATTTGAACATTTGTGTTAATAGTCAAAAGTAGAAAATAATGCATTTCACCCTGTCTGAAGTGAATTAATGAATCAGACTGTGCAGAAAAAGGTAGTACTGTTGGAGTTATCTTTTGTTTGATATTGCTTGAAATATATATTTTACTTTAATAGGAATTCATAAAAATCTTCTAAACATGTATGAAATTTGCCTACGTGTGACGTAGCTGAAGAATCCAGGGATATTTTGAAAACACAAATAGACTTATTTTACTCAAATTTATTGCTTATTTTAGAAACAGAGCCATTAATACCCTAACCCCTTAATTTTTATTTTCAAAATCCTTTCGACCAATATGTAACCGATCAGTATCTCATTTATTATTACATATTTCAAATCATCATGTATTTGAAATATGTAGTAAATTTATCATTTGCATTTTCACCTTTTACTGTAGAATTTCTAAAAGAAAATTGCTTCAAAATTTGTGTATTATATAAATTTTTCTACAAATGTCTTTCCCGTTTAAATCGCGGGATAAACGGTCAGATGGTTAAAAATTAAAAGAAAAATTCAATATTTAGTAACTTTAAAATAATTCTAATTAAATTTAAATTTTAGATATCTGACGTAAAAATAAATAAATAAATAAATAAATAAAAATCAAATATTTATTATGAAGTGTCTTCTTATTTCTTTATAAAACAGCATTTAATATGCTAGAATTCTATAAGGAATCTTTGGAAATTATTTATATTCAACTGAAAAATATAAAACTCTTTTTTTTAAAAAAAAAAAAAACATTATTTTATATAAAACACCAATATTCCAGTTGCTTGCAGCTTAACTGTCATTACAATATAAACTGCTGAAAAATAGTTAAAAAATTTAAACATTACTTATCGTGGTTCCTGAAAAATAATAAATGACTGATGATTGGCCATGAAGTATATAAAATAAAGCGGAGACATTGTACGATAAGTTATGCATATATATATGTTTTTACGTGTTCTGGAACACGACAAAAACATCGATAATGTCGGTATAAAATGAAGGATTTTGTCATGCAGAAGAAATCTTTATGATCCGGTGCTTAGAATTTTAATGTTTTTGCAACATTTACTTAAACTAATAAACGTGAAAGAGAGAGAGAGAGTACGGGAAAATCTTCGGTTGTATTTGGAGCAAAGTATAATTATAATCTGTCATTTTATTTAGTTACATAAGATATGAAAACATCTGTGGATCTCTGTGATACTGCATTTACACATTAATGAGGTCTACTGCAACAATTCACTAAACTAGTCGTTCGGGGCCACCATAATACTTACCCATCATGGATATGCATAATATAAAATATGAAAATAAAACATGTGTAAACTATTTATAAAAGGCACTGAAATTCAAATAAAATCGTGGCTTGATGACGTCATAAACTTTAAATGCTTTATTACCCAATTGCGTAAAAGAAACATTCTTATAACTTCAAAACTGATAATCATGTAAACTAACGGTTTACTGCGTCGGATTAAGCTTCTCATTTCCAATTAAAATATATCTTGGAATTGAAATTTGAATGAAATACAGGGTCACGAAAAGTCGAAGAGTGTTGAAAATATAATTACAAATATCTCGGCAACTAATTATCCCATCAACTTCATTCTTTATGCAAAATTTATGTTTTTATTGTCTTTTATATTCACTCCTTAAAATAAACAATTTCGAAAATTTTTATATACCTTTTATCAGAACGACAATTTCGGGAGTCCGAAAAAAGTAGTTCCGTATAATCGAGGTTACTGAAATTCAATAAGCTTTTTCCCATTATTACATACTAAGTACATACCAAATTTAAACTCTTTATCTCAATTTGTTCGGGAGATAGAGAGTTTACAGACACACACACACAGACAGACAGACGTCATTTTTTTTCTAAAAATATGTCTGAAACGTGTAAATCCGCCAAATTTGTTTTTTCGATTTTCGAAATGATTACAAGGTTTACCCTATACTACGTATGATGGGTCAGTAATAGGGAATATAACTTTTATATAGCTAAGCTTTTATAATTATGTACTAACGTATTGTTTAAAATTCACAGCGAAAGTAAGTAATTCCAACCACATTCATGCATATGCATATTAAAATAAAAATCCAGCAGAATATACTCATTTATAGTACTATTTCTTAAGAGAAACTCTAACTAATGTACATCTAGTATATATACATCTTATTGCCATAAAAACATACATTATGAAATAAAATGTGTATTTTATTCAATTAAAATTTTATAAATCTTATTTCAAAATTGTATTTATGTAAGTTGTGCTTTAGAAAATCTAAAATTTCTCTCAATTTCATTCCTTACGTTTTACGACCACATAATCTAATGAAAATATGATTTTACCATTCAGCTTAACCAAATGATGAGTGGTGGTATATTTTAAATACAACTTAATTTAAATCCCCAAATAATACAATGGCTACAGAATTTTGGAATAAAATTTTGTATTTATAATGCACGCGAAGAAAAGCTTTCAATTATTTCCCAATAAATTTGTTCTTAAATGCTGGTGCCTTTCAATCATTTCAACAATTTAGGAATATAAGTACTCTGCCACTGAAAGGGTTAAGATATGGATTATAACATCACCGGAAATATAATGAAAAGATTTAGATATAATAATTTTTTACTTGAAGGTTAAATCTGTATCATTTGTATCACTTACCCCGAGACCACATCCGTAAACAACATACTTTTTACTTATTTATTTATTTTATTAACAAGATTTTAATTATTTTCAAATAAATGTGTTCTTAAATGCTGGTACCATTCACTCATTTCAACAATTTAGTAAGATAAGTACTTTGCAATGAAAGGGTTAAGATATGACTTTTAACATTTTTGTATTTAAATCCAAGAGTATTAAATAAATTACACAATTCACCGGAAATATAATGAAAAGATTTAGATGTATTTTTTTTTCTTGAAGGTTAAATCTGTATCTTATGTATCACTTACCCCGAGATAGAAAGATGGCAAATGGCCTTCACATCCGTAACCAACAAATCTAATTCTTTTCTACTATGTTTTGTTCATACTTTGATTCAAAATAATTACTTCAAAAATATAAAAAGATGTATCAAATTGTTATTGACCTATTCAATCTTATAATCTTTAAATCACGAATTAAATGTGGCACGAACTGCACAAATAAATAAAAAAAGGTGATAAGCAATCGTTGTAATTATTCTTCGGTACGTGGAAATTATCTCATTAATTTTTTTTTCCAAAGCTCCAAAGATACAACGCAAAATAAAAACATTTAGCGTGAAATTATAATGATGCAGTGCAATTAGTCGCCATTTCTTCAAAGTAAATCTGTGATAAACACTTTTTTTTCCGATTCAGAATGCTAATAACAATTCAATTCCCTGAATACATACTATTGATTAGCGTCTTTATTCTTTAGCCTGGCCGGAATAAATAAGATATTTTTTCAATAGACAATAGAAATTTTCTATTCTGTCTTAGAATAGGAACAAAAAGTAAAGTATTTAATAAAAAATAGAAAAAAGCTAGTTTATTAGGACGTTAATGCTTATTTTTTTAAAACTTTGATTTAAATGACATTTAAGCTTTGAATTAATTGTATTTAAAAACTCAATGTAATACTTATCAATGTTTACAAATGTAACTGTTGTATTTCATGTATTTACAAAAGTGTCAATTTATATACGGAAATATTTAAAATCCGATGACATAATGTAAAATCTTTCTCAACGTAAGAATTGAAAAATAAATGAGCTGGTCATTTGATAAAAAATCATTCTAACATTTTACCGTTTAAAACTATTTTATATAATTTCATCTGTTAAGTGTAGTTTTATAAAATTGGTCCAGTTACATTTTCTCATCATTCTATATTTCCAGTCTACATAAACATTGATTTCAAGGTAAATATTTTCATTACACTGGAAATCTGAAAATCTCCAAAAGAAAAATCTTTAAATTGTTTTAAATATTTAAAATGAAAATAATTTCTGAAACATATCTTAACAGTTTAAAAAACTTTTAACTTTCCATGCACATATAGTGAGGAATATAGATGGAGGCGAAACTTGAATACACTGAGTTGACGAAAAATGAAGAAATACTTTTGAAAAAAAAGTGTACTTAGTCTGTCTTTTTACAAGAATGTCATTAGATTATTTGTTAAAATTTGAAAATCTTTTATTCGTTTATTTTAAATTATATCAGTTATAGATCATAAATTTAAGGTGGTGAATAAATGTTTTTCATTATTCTATCCATGAGTGTAAAGCGTTGGTAGAGTAAAAAGTATTTTACGGGTTCACTCAAAAGTGCAAGTGTAAGAACTTATTTTTAAAAAAATTGTCCACACCCTTCCCATCATATCTAGCGTAATTAAGGATTTATTTTTACTGTTAAATTTCCTGAAACTACTTACTTGTAGTAAATAGCAAGTGCAAAATGTAGTCTTCATATTTACTAGTTTCATTTCTACTATAAATTTAATTAATATTTAAAGTATTTTTTATGCACAGAGTTGTTTTCTCAGAGATGAATAATCAAATATTTAAAACGAAAAACAATTTATTTTTAACAATTCGCGTGCAGCACTGCAGAAAGCATTAAAAAAGAGCAAGAAACAATCTAATTGTCTAAAACGTTTAAGGCAAGAGCTGTGTTTCTACCTTTTTCACTACTGACTTTTTCAAATTTATTCTGTACAATATTCATTTATATTTATTTTCCATGTTTACTTAATTTTTAGTATAACTTTAGTAAGCAATGGTATACCTGAACTATCGTGTCTATGTAATTTCAAGGTAGACCCATGTGCGAAGTTTTAAGAGGTGACAGAAGTACAACACAATATTTTCTTGAAAACGCCATGGTCGTTATACACTTTTTAATTCAAAAGTACCGGTTGTTTTACTTCTAGCTCACTGCCTCATTTTCGTTCATAACCTTAATTATATTGAAGATAGTTTACAGAATTTTTCAAAAGAGTAACGTTTATTTGTGGGAAATGTGATGACATTACGAGATGCCACGCCATATATACTGTTTGCTAAATTCGGGATTATGCAGCATCTAGCGAATTGTTATTTGGAAACGGATGATGAATATTTACAGCCGCTAACGAGATATCATAACTTTTCACGGAAATCAAAAAGAGTATGTTAAAAATATTATTTAAAAACCTTCATTATTTTAAAAGTTCTGACAAAAATCTGTATTGAAAACCTTTGTGTTTTTGACTGAATAACTGAATTGCTACTCGTGTTTTTCTATACAGAAATATTTGTCATTGTGCCTACGGCACTTAACATTTTACACATGAGTTAAGAATCCTATTGTCTGTTCGAATATTAATAAACACACGTGGTTTTTTGGCGAGAAAGAAAAAAAAATCACTTTTATTTTATTATTACTTATAATTACCCAGTTTTTCAAGATTACTCACCCATTATCTGTCTCCTATAATTAGAACGAAAATTGTGATGAACTAATTCACAGTGAGGTTATTTAAGAAGAGTAATTGGTATTTTTCAAAATCTTATTAACTAAAGGGAAACAGTTTAAATTATTAAAAATATGTCAGAAACTACAAATACATTTTGTTGCAGTTTTTGAAACAGCTGTGCACTTAACATCTTTTAAGCATTGACCTCGTCGTTTTCCGTTCTACATTTGACAAATAAAAAGGCTTCCAACAAACTACATAAATTTAAACAGATTTTTTATTATTGTGCAAGATACATAGATGTGTAAGGTATTCAAATATAAATCTACCCAGATGTAATTTACATAGCTATTATTTTATGAAGCATTACAGAGATATATAAAATAATGTCTAACGTAATAATTGTTTAAAAACAACACAAAATGTCACAAAAACATATATGCATCATTTATTAAAAACTTTTACTTTAGGTGTTTTAAAATATACAAAACTGTATTTCACATTATAAACCTAGCGCTTTCGAGCCGCCTTGGCTCATCATCAGGGTTAAAACATCAACATGCAGATACACACACAAAAAACCCACAAATAGTCTGAAACACTGTAAAAACATCAATGTCTGCTGAAGACAAGGTCAAACCATTATAAACAGGTCATTAGGGGTGGGAAGCATAGGGGGGGATGTGCCAATCTTATTCATTCTTGAACTATCTGCAAAAGCTTATACCATAATTTAGGGATATTGTAAGAAACTGAATCATTGGATGTTTTATCTTTCCTGGTTAAAATTTCTATGGATTCACTTATTATTGCTTGATAAAAAGAGGATGTGGGTTTAATAATTTTAGCGTTATTAAAATCTATTTTAATCGACTGCTCTTGTTTTAATCTGGAATGTGCCGTTTTAATTCTATTGTACTTGACATCTGCAATATGTTCTTTTAACCGAATTTTAAATTTCCTTAAAGTCATACCAATGTAGTCTTTAACTCTATAAGATTTCATCCTATTTTCAACTATTTCCATAGTAAATGGGATTCTATAAATTCCTGCTAAATCTTCAATCGGTATGGGATCAATCTTCTTATGTAGTAACGCATTCAATTTAACTGGAGGGGATGCTACCAAATTTATTTCATATTTCTTTAAATCATATTTTAATTTTTCAAAAAGTTTCGGAATATATTGAAACTTGCAAAATTTAGTTGGTTTTCCTGTTAATTCTTTTTGTTTTTTACCCTGATATTGATACTGACAAATTAACTTATTAACTAACCTCTCTGAAAAACCATTTTCATTACCATCACACAAGAGATCGTAAATAATGAAAGTTGGCCAAATGAAATGGTACACATGATTAAGATTAATAAAACAGCAGTTACCCCACGGATTATAGGACGCTTAAAAGATCATAAAGAAAGAAACCCTCTTCGACCAATTGTAACTAAATGTATAGGACCTACATATTATCTAGAAAAGGCATATGTTGTCTTATTAAAAACTATCCTCCCTCAGTCAGAGTTCGTCATTTCATCGACAATGGAGTTTATTAGACAAGTAAAACTTTTTCAGATTACTGAGAACAGCATTTTTGCGAGTTTGGATGTAGTATCGTTATATCCATCTGTAGATATGAATGATGTAGGTTTGTTCGTGGAAGAAGCTATTAATGGTAATGATTATTTTAGCGGGAACAAAAAAAATACACTTATTTCCGGGTTTAATCTAATTAAAAACAATAACGTTTTTCAGTTTGATAATATTTATTATAAGTAAAAGGATGGTGCACCAATGGGCTCCCCCATTTCGGGTTTATGCGCGGAGAATAAATTAAGACCCATTGAAAATATGGTTATGAATGATTTTAGTTAAAGACCTGCATATTGGTGTAGATATGCAGATGATATTTTTATTATATGGGAGCATGGTATAGATTTATTGAAGGACTGTGTGGTTAAACTTAATAAAATTGATAAAAAATACAATTTACCCTGGAGTTGGAAAAACAGAATCGTTTACCTTTTCTTGATGTAGAGCTGATAAAAAACAGTAATTTAACAATAGATCGGACAGTTTATAGGAAAAATATGCGGTCAAATAATACTATTTCCAGAGATGCGTCATCACCTTTAAGTTATAAACTAGCTGCATATAGGTTTTACATCCGTAGAGCATTTTCAGTGTGTACTGATAGTTATATCAATGAGGAGCTTGACAGAGTTAAAATAATGAAAATGGTTTAAGAGAGGTTAGTTAATAAGTTAATTTGTCAATATCAATATCAGGGTAAAAAACAAAAAGAATTAACAGGAAAACCAACTAAATTTTGAAAGTTTCAATATATTCCGAAACTTTTTGAAAAAATTAAGATATAATTTAAAGAAATATGAAATAAATTTGATAGCATCCCCTCCAGTTAAATTGAATGCGTTACTACATAAGAAGATTGATCCCATACCGATTGAAGATTTAGCAGGAATTTATAGAATCCCAGTGACTATGGAAATAGTTGAAAATAGGATGAAATCTTATAGAGTTAAAGACTACATTGGTATGACTTTAAGGAAATTTAAAATTCGGTTAAAAGAACATATTGCAGATGTCAAGTACAATAGAAGTAAAACGCACTTTCCAGATTAAAACAAGAGCAGTCGATTAAAATAGATTTTGATAACGCTAAAATTATTAAACCCACATCCTCTTTTTATCAAGCAATAATAAGTGAATCCATAGAAATTTTAACTAGGAAAAATAAAACATGCAATGATTCAGTTTCTTACAATATCCCTAAATTATGGTATAAGCTTTTGCAGATAGTTCAAGAATGAATAAGATTGGCACATCCCCCCCTATGCTTCCCACCCCTAATGACCTGTTTATAATGGTTTGACCTTGTCTTCAGCAGAAATTGATGTTTTTACAGTGTTTAAGACTATTTGTGTTTTTTTTTGTGTGTGTATCTGCGTGTTGATGTTTTAACCCTGATGATGAGCCAGGACGGCTCGAAAGCGCTAGGTTTATAATGTGAAATACAGTTTTGTATATTTTAAAACACCTAAAGTAAAAGTTTTTAATAAATGATGCATATATGTTTTTTGTGACATTTTGTGTTGTTTTTAAACAATTATTATAGTACAGAGGTGAATTTGATTCAATTGAGTGGTGTGTTTTTCATGACTCAAGTTTATAATGTCTAACGTTCAAGGTTTAAATCTAAAGAATTTTAAAAGGCATAATAATATAAAAATAATTAGTAGAAGAAAATAAAATATATTATAACTCTATTTCACTTAATCGGAACATCGCACATCGGAAATGGGAAGAAAGTTACTGGGAACAAAAGCAGCACTTATGTTAAAATTATTATTAACCCCTTCAAGACGGATGTCACATATCCGTTCCATATAGTGTGCGTATGCTTTTTGTTTATTATTAGTACCAGGATATTTTAGTAATAATCTTTGTCTTGTCTAATCGTAGAATTATTCGATTAAATAAGGTGAAAAATAATATACGACATTAATGGTATTAAAAATTAATATGTCGTTAAATGACAGTCGTTCTGGTGGGGTTAAAAAATATTTTCCTAAAATTGACATGTCTGATTTATCGTATGCATTTTATGTTTCGATACGACTGTATTATAGAAATTATCTTTACATTATAGATAAATAACCTTTATTGAGTCCAGAATGGTGAACAAAATATTTTTTAAACGTCAAAACATTATTTTTCAAATTAATTAATAATAAAAAAGAGCTGTGAAATAAACTTATTCTTTCTATTCTATGGATGTATGACATTTTCATGTGTATAAGTTTCTTTAAAAATTAGAAGTTAGTCATATTAACAATATAAACTGACAAAAAATTCCCAGTACTTTATACATAACATTTTTTATAGTGAATTTCACAAAAACTATTTCTTTAATCTTTTTCTTTTTTGTAATTTTTTGTTGCTCCTTTCTATGGCATTTGACCTATTTTAATTTATTTTGTTTTACTTTTTATCTTTTAATGATTCAAAAATTCTATATGTACATACATTTCCTGTTACATTCACTAACTTGTCATTAAAAAAAAAGAAATGGAAAATACGTGAATAAACAGATAGACACATATGTTTATCAATCATTTTAATAGCATCAATCTCGTAAATAATGTTTCAGAAGGTATTTTCTACAATAGGATTGAGGGTGTGCACATGGAGATGATGTGGGAGGGTGAGTGGCGGCGATTAAAACCCTTTTTTCGATTTCCTTATTTATCGTCGTTTTTTTTTTTTTTTTTTTTTTTTTTTTTAGCCGAAATTGGCAGAAAAAAAATAAAAATCTTATAAAAACATTATTTTTTTAATTCTTTGTGCAAATTTTGAATATTTATTGTAAATACAGTAGTCTTAATTTTTTTGGTTAAATTCTAATTTTAATTTTGCTTTAAGAATTTTCTTAACGTTTAATAAGACTTTTCATAAAACTGATCTTAAATTTATATTGTTATTTATATAGTTACGAGAAATTTCAAAGAAAATTGCACTTACACTTCTAAATGATTCATTTATTTAGATGAACTAAGGCATGATAATTTGGACTAGTTTTTACTTTTTAACATGTTTAAAGAAGGACTGTACTTTTTCTTCTCGTAATACGTACGTCATAGTAAATTTTTATGATATGTAGGTACCGTGCATTAAGATGTAATAAGTGTAAATCCATAACACAACTAATTTAATTATTAGTTAATATGAATAATTATTCTTCTCCTGAAACCAATAAATTCAATTAAATAATTTATGCATTTTTCTATAATTACAGATAGTAAATTTTATAAAAATATAAATTAAGAAAATGCTTCACACTGACCTTCTTCCTTTTGAAAAGCCTACGCGCGGCCCTGAATAGCTTGATAATTTGCAAAAGACTCTTAGCTATTTTTATCCTTGAACTCAAGTATTAATAACATAATTAACGAGAGCAGCTATTCATCATGGAATTCGGATATTTTAATTTATTCAGCGACCCTAATGATTTTTTTATATATATTGAAAGACCTTTAAAGATTTTGGAACAAAACAGACTACTTAATTAAAGCTCATTTGTATGGAAAGATCATTAACATGTTCCGATGTTTTAGAAATTTATCTACTGAATTCATTTATGAAAATATATTGAATGAAAAGTTAAAAAAAAGCCATATACACGATGGAAAAATATTTGATTGTGACATAAAAATGTTAAACAGACAAAGCAAATTACATTTTGTCGATAAGATTTATAGTTTTTAAAAATCTGTCAAAAAATAATTTTTAAAAAGTTAAAAGAGGAGTGTTTTTTATGATTATTTTATAACTTTCAATCGCAAGAACTCTGTTGCAAACAGAGTGTTTTATTACTTTTAATATACATTGACTCATGTATTTTATATTAAGTAGCTGGATCATTATTTTTATCTATTTTTAAATATTCTTCATTCACTAAATGTCTTTCATAGCTATTTGACAAAAATAAAAACATAGCATAAGAATTTACACCATATACACTAAAGCACGTACATTTTTATTCATGTGTCTATCTCTAAAGTAACTTAGAAGTGTAAAGATACATATATGCTTTATAAAATGAAAATGTTTGACATTATGTATGCAATGAAATTACAGCATTTTGTTAAAAAATATATATTTTCATTTCGCATATAATAATAATAATAATAATAATGATCAGCATCCATCTGCCGAAATGTAGGAGCATTGAATTACATAAAATAAAGAGACAACATGTTAAAAGATGATATTTTCATGTTTAGTGTTTAGAGGTATAAAACTAAGTTTGAAATAACAGCTGTTGAATCTTCTTTCTAGTGAGTTTAATCAACGTGAGTTGCTTCAAGTAATGCTCAAATGTTACTATATCACCTATCAGCAATTGACTTTATTCTTCTAATTTGATCAAGCTTATCCTTTGCAAAAGGCGCTTTTATATGGATATAATTTAAATGACGAACTCTACTAAAAGCAACATAAATTGCTTAGCAACATAAAGTGGCAACTCCTTTTTGACCAATGTACACAGCAATTTTTGAAAAAAAGAAGAAACGTAAACACTGGAATTTGTATATGATGGCAGCGTATTTAACTATTAAAGACAACTTAATTCATGAACATGAGACTTTTTTGTTCTTTCCAAGATTTATAGTCTTTAGGAAAAAGTCTTTGAATTAGAAATTGCCCATTGTAATAATAAAATTTAACCATTACAGATTGTGATAAGCCTGGAGGCCGAAGACTTAAGTTGTAGGCAATATCTTTTACCGTACCAATATAATGTATAAAAAATATGTGAAATCTATATATATATAAAGTGCTGTTAATCCCTTTTTTAATGCTGAATTGTCAGGATCTGAATCAAATAAACAGATTTGATTGCGTTTACAATGAGCTTGAAAAGAGATATTGCTCTGTTAACTAAGTACAATTAAAAAGAAATTAAATTCGTGTACTTAATGTTTTTGAAAGAAAGAAATGTTTAGTTTTAAATTCAATGAAAAGAAAAAGATTAAAAATTTAAGCTTCATTCCACGTATTTTAAGATTAAAAGTTATGGAGTTATCGTTTCAGAAGAATAAAACACTTCTTCGAATCGAAATTACAATTAAGTCATTAATTTGCACTTTTTATTCGTGAATCTGCCAACATTTTACAACGATTGCGTCTTACGTAATATTTACTGCATTTTTATTTCCTACAGATCAAGACCGAGATTAAGACATTTTCTTTAAAAAATGTTGCTCGTTTTTTTCTGTTTTTTTATGGCAAAAAATGGCAACTGTAAAAATTCTGAAGCCTTTATTTAAGTTCCTCAGAACTGTAAAAACACCAAAATAGAGCTGTGGGATGGCGAAAACGTGAGGAAATTCCAATATACACGCTTACATACATACATACAAAAATATTTTTAGAAATAGTGAAAAAGGATTAACGTAATTTCAAAATATAACGATGCGTCAAAATTTCCATAATCGGGTTTTTGTCATGATTACAGTACTTTCCTTCCATTATACGTGTTCTTAAAATTTAAAATAAATATACTAAATGAAGTCGCGTTGGATGAAACATAATTGTTGTATCGAAAAATTATTAAGACTGAGCATAAAACTATTTGTTTGAATAATAAATGACAATATATAGAAATAATATAGCATATAAACTTCTATGGGTTTTTAGGGACGATACTTTTTGGGTCGTGTGAATTCACGAAAGATTTTGATTTTTTATCCTCGAAGAGATCTTGGCATTATCGACACCCAGTCCAAATTGAGTGTCATTACTAGTAATATTTTGATAGCAATATCGTTGAAAAACTGTAATTCTTGTTTGGAAATCGGAACTATACTCCAACATTTGTCTATATCATAAAACAAAAACGCTGTGTGACTAATGTCGATATCATAACGATGATTGTAATGCTCTGTGCTATAATCTTTTCCTTTATTCCACATATTTTTTTTTCTAACAATAGAATAATTTAAATTTTAACATCATCGAATATAAACAAATTGTAATTCTAAATACAATTTGTTTGAATATTGTAATTATATTTACGGATTTTTTATGATTTTGTTTTAAAAAATTCAGCAACGTACAGTTTTCGTTACAATAATGTCAAGTGACATTTGCAGTAATATAAATAAATATGTATATATAAGAAATAAATGGTGGCAGCGTTAAAACAATAGGCAACGGAATGTGAAAACTTGGAGAGGGTTAACTTTTTAGCCTTATTTACACAATCAAAAAAGTACTTTGTTTTTTACATTGGCGAAATTGATGAACTAATTCCTTTGAAATTTTGTATAGAGATAGATTAAAAACGAGATTGAGACACAAGTTGCTTTTTAAATATATAGTTTTTAAGAAATTTCAAAAGAATTTAATCTTTATACGTAACTGATATCGTTGATAGAAAAATGCTTCTTTATTTAGTTAATGTGCAACACACACATACACACACATATATATATATCTCTGTGTGTGGAAATATGTATTAAATTTAAATAAATTATTAGAGTTCTCAATTAAAAACTATTTCCACCTATATTCCGCACACCGGGTAGTATGTCCTATAATTTGAATATGTTTGGATTCATTATTTACGTATTGAAATAGTATTGAAAAAATCAAACTAAAATATAACTTCATAAATTATCACAAACATAACTGGTCAAAGAATGTGTCAAAGTTTGCGTTTGTGCTATAGTTTGACTTACACAAATATTTCCTTGTGCACAAAATTTTATCCAATCCAAGACAATCTACTTCAAACAATGGCAACAAAGAAGCATATGAAACTATTTATTACAGAATATAGCTAAAATGTTGGATGAAACCTTATGCAGAGTGATGTGCTAATGCAACTAAAATTGTACTGTGAATTAAAATCAAACTGTAAAATGTGATAAAGCACTTACTATTAGAGAGAACGATTTTACAAAGGAATTTTTGAATTGGGTGTCAGTTTATTTCAATTTATTTATTACCAGAATAAAAAGATCGTGTATGAAGTGACAATAGACTAAAACATTATTATATAAGACTCATTAGTCAGAAAGGTACATTGTAATTAATGTTATAAATCATAAAATTGTATCTTGATGTAACAGGAAGATTTTAAAATTCTTTGAAAATACTGACATAGGTGTAATTTTGGAGCTCTACGAATAAGTTCAACAAATTTAAGAATACATTTTTGATAATCAGTAAAATATATTACACTTTATGGTGCAGGAAAAATAATTATTATAGAAGTAAATAAACACCATAGTACAGAACTAAAAAGTTATGGACGTTGTCATCATGTATAATGCAGTACCAGAACTTTACCTATAGAAATAACATTTTTGATAAACTTTTATAACAGAAAGTATTTATTTTAAGCATACCATTTATTCCAAGAACAAAACAAACCTGTTGAATATTAAATTATTGCAGGTTACATAATACTTCCTATCCCAGAACTGGCAAACAAATTGGAAATTATTGTACATCACAACAACAAATACTTTTTATTACTTTATAACTTTTTAATTTTTTGTAAAGATGGGTATATGTATATTTTAAAAAGTTATATTTAGCGATTGAGAATATTAAAGAAATATTAAATTAATTCAGCATTTTAACGAAAAAAACAAAGATAATTATATTAAACCAATGTAAACTTCGCAATTAAAGTTGTCTCGAATATGCATATTTTGTATTTTAATGTATATTTTGCTAATTGCAGAGCGAAAAAAAATATGACCTTTTGATCACAAATTGCAAATATATATAGATATGTATACAAATGTGTGAGTGTGTGTGTGTATAAAAGTTGGATATTGAAGTATTCTTTACAAAATATTGGGTTGGACAATGCAATATCTTTTAAGCTTTTTTTTTTTTTTTTTTTTGGTTCGCCCTCATACAATGATATTAAATCAAAAAATTTAATTCGAAACCAAACATACATATAATACATACATCTTCCATCCAAATATTATATGTTATAACTCATATTTATATACATTTAATAGTACACACACACATATATATATATATATATATATAGTAAATATACACATATATAATATTTTAGATATACACATATATTACCTTTCATATATTTTTAAAATAGTTTACTTATTTTATATACATTTATTTTAATGCCTCATTTTCTAAAATTTTAAAATAAAAAAAAATTACTTTTAGAAAGAATGTGAATAAGAATACATACAAACATTCCTATAATATAAATTCAGATTAAAAAAATGGGACTTGGATTTAATATAATCTTATTTTCCTTTAAAAAATAAAATAATGTTTGAATCGTATGCCTTCTTTACCATTTCGAAAATCTCTGTTGATCCAAACAGGCATTTGAGGCTTATATTTGTCTCAGGCTTATACTTTTCAGATCCTACGCCTACGTGGGCAAATAACAGTGAGTTTAGAATGGAAAAATAATAAGGAAAAAAATAGAACTGAAACCACATATTAGACTATTTTCTTCATTTTTCATTTAAATACAAACAATATTTCCTTTCATTCAACATTTAGTAAATTTAATGTTAGAGCTTATGAAGAAGCCTTTTACTCTTATACTGAAATACAGTAAATTGATAACATATTTTAAAGCAGTTTAAATATATTTAATATATTTTTTAACATCAAATACCCCTATATATTTCTTTTTAATTGCTAAAACGTGTAAAATAAAAACATTAGAAACAGTAAGAAAGGTTTTATTAGACAGTTGACATATGTTTCAGCTCAATCTGAGCCATTATTTAAACAAACAAAAATATTCTATGAATGCACGGTCTATGAAGTTATTTGAAACGCAGTCATTTAATTTTTCACTTACTGTTTAAAAATTACGCACGTTATTTTTATTTTTACTTGGATGTTTATTTCCATTTTTGTAAGCATGGAGTTACTCCATGGTTACAAATATGGGAATACTATGGAATAAATATTTGATTTGTTATATCAAATACCCATTCTTTATACAAAATAAAATAAATATCTGCATATATTTGTCTACACGTTAATAATAGAAACTTTTAAAATTATACAGTCACATTTATCATTATGTAATATTTTTGAATTATAATTTACTCCCTGGAGTGGTAACGTAAACATTTTTGGGAAACCGATTACCTATATATTTTGAATATATTATAGTTATTATTATTTCTCTGGATTTAGTAAATAGTTTTACAACGTCTTTAAGGTGTAATTCGAATATAATAATTAAAAATAAAATCTTACAAAAATACCTCACTGTTTGATTCAGTATCTGATTTTACACAATTATAGAACAAATACAATTAGCTTGCTCAGATGGAATCTTAAGCTACCGGAGAAAAATACTTTTTAAACACTTTCCAACGTAGTTGAAAAGTGTTTATGACTTCGGTTTGCCTGCCGCCTGGCTGTGTAACTCGCGTAAATATACTCGGATTGCCATGAAATTTTTGTATGTTATTGATTTTTACCACACCATGTCCCCTATTTCAAATGAAGTGTGTAGCACTTATACTTTTATTACAGGGACAGTCAAAATTATTATGTTACATTACAGTCAATGAGAAATAATTTTTTCAAGTGCAATTTAATGATGAACATGATTAAATTGATGTATAATTATGAAGCGCATTTAAACATGTTTTTGTAGAATATGGGGTGCAATGCACTTATTATTCATTTCCAGGGTCAAACAAAAAAATTCTGTTACACATTGTTATACGGGGAAAAATCGTTTGCAGTGTAATTTAATGATATTTCACTGTTTGAAACATAATGCAATTTATATGCATTACTGTAAATTGCTCAGTTAAAAGTATGGTGTGCATTGCGTTTATTGTTCATTTACAGGGACACAAAAGATATCGTTACAGTATACGTGCGATAATTACAGTCTAAGTGTGATAAGTGCGTTTTCAAGTTTGATTTGCGTTGTTGAGTTTAACTAATTTTTTCATATTACGTGATGTGTGTAAATTCAGTTGATAATATACAGGGCTACACAACGAAATTTCTAAGTATTACAAACTATAGGACTGAGTGAGTTGCTTAAGGGTAGTGTTTAATTGTGTTACGCATTTTCTTGCTGAACTGTATTTAGTGGACTAATATATGTTTGTGGAATGTAAATAAATTCATATACAGGGCAAAATACATTGAAGAGAATACACAAAGAACAAAATACATTGTCGTTTACGGTTTGTAATTGCTGGAAGTGAGTTTTAAGTTGCCTCATGCGTTTTTTTACCTGAATTAAATTTTAGCTTAGTATGTAGTGTGTACAAAAGTGTTTAGATAACATGCAGGGCTGTACGAAAGATTTCGAGTGCATTTCCATCGATTGGCAAAAATTGCTAAATGTAAATTTTCTAACTGAACTAAATGTTATCATGCTATGTAGTATATATCCAAATTTACAGATCATATATAGGGTTGCACAAAATAATTCAACTATTTCTTTACAATGGAAGGTAATTTCGAAAACTGTATTTTGCATAGTGGTATATGTTTTCTAAACTGTTTAGTTGCAAATCTTCTTTTACCCTTTTTAACGGTGAATTTTCGTAACAATTTTCTGGATGAGTTGGAAAGTGTTTCATAATCTATTCTTGACGCATGATTTTTTATTCTTGTTTTATTATTGGTTACTATTTTATTACGTACTTCATCGTTTATTTATTTATTTTTTGTACTAAAATTTTCCAATGAGAATTTTTCTATTTAATGCAATTGTCAGTTATACATTGCTTTCTTTTGACAGATTTTTACCGTATGATTAATAATTATCATAATTTCATTCGAATAAAATTTTACATGAGTCAATAATAAGTGTTTATTGTGTTAAGATTAAAAAAAAAATAGTAATATTGTAAAAATTTTACGAATACACGGTAATATAGGTTAAACCTTTTGACAGCTCATCGAAACAGTTTCTCGGTAAATTATGTTATATTTAGAAATTTTAATAATACATAAAAAAAATCTTGAAAATAGAAAATAGTTCCCCTATTTAAACTTTTCGATAAAGAAATTTTTTTCTACTATTTTATGAAATTTTTTTTATGTAACATTATGTTCATATTTAAGTTTAATGTTAAGCAAACTCATGTGCATTAATGAAATAATCAAACTCATGTGCATTAATGAAATAAGAAGTGGGCTATGATGTCATACACTCACGCACAGTTTTTCTTCTTTTAATCGGTTATAAAAAGGGAAAAAAGTCACCAAATTTAGGGGATGTTTTCCTTTAATGGCAACTTAGCTATTGTATTAAGTTATTGGTTTGGCGCGGCTTGAAAATCGCGCCAACCAAAAATTCGCTAAACATCTTTTTGTGAGTGTAACACATCTGTTCCAAGAAATGTATCCGGTCCCCTATTGGTACCCGAAATATTATCATAATCAGTAGTGTAAATTCCTGTGAAATACTAGTTAATATGCTCTTTTGTCTACATGGATATTTTAAAAACTTTCGAACGTTGTTGAAAAGAATTTATGACGTGCATGTTTCATGTCTCTCTCGGGCCATCTGCTGGTGTTTCTGTCAGCCTGACATCATGTTCGCACTCTATCTTTCGAAAAGATACTTTTGATTGTTGTAATTTGCATATGTGATTGAGGTTTATAGTAGGATGTTCATTTCTAAAAGTACTTAGAAATTATAGTTCGTTTACAGGGACACAGACAAAAACTCTGTTACATTATGGTATATGGGGGAAAATGCCTGCAGTGTATTTTAATGATTTTTTACAACTTCAAACATAATGAACTTGGCATGCATTGCTAAGGTAAAATACAACCTGCTTTCTATGTAATATGAAGTACCTGGAATTATGGAGGCCTCCACTGCCTTCAAAAGCGTATTCACTCTTAGCCAGTATTCGCTTTCATTAGTCGTAGGAAATTAGATGTAGGAAATTTTAATTGAGATATTGAATTATCGCTGTTGTCGTATCAATTAAAACTAATAATAGTACGTTAAAAATTCGCAAAAAATGTCCGTAAAGAGCACATTACTTTCTGATAGGGTTGCATTAGATATTTTCACATTTAAATAAAACCGCTGATACAAAAACTGATACAAAAAAACAGAAAATTTGTAAATAAAAACATTGTAATATCGTAAAAATAATCGAAAATAAACTATATATTCTAAATCTTATGCGGTGCTGTAAATAATTTAAATAATCAAAATTAGAATAACTGATGCATAAAACTGAATTTTTAAATCTACTATATACAAAATAAATTGTTTAGTGTGTGAAATAAAACTTTAACGATATATATAACAAATTATTAACAATATTATTGACGAAAATAAAGTTCTATGCTTGCAAATATAATGCCAATAATAAAAAATTATATTTAATATATATATATATATATATAAAGCAGGGAAATACTTGAAAATATATATTACGACATGTTTGTCTAATACATATGCCACATATGCAAATTTCCATTCCCGAAATATTCCGTTTTAACTTTTATTTTATCAGCGTAATTCCTATGTCCAAAATATGAAGTACAATTATCCCATAAATTTATGCATAAAAATTAAAGAATGTTTCAAAAATATATAAAACATGCTTTCTTTATTTTGATGCAAATAACGGTTTTCAAGCGAGATTTATACGTTGTCAACCGACTGTTAAATATGAAAACTGCAACCTTATATTTAAAATATAGAAGATAAAGAAATTTGTGTTACAAAGGAAAAAATATCGTCATTTATTATTAGAAAAAATATGCAAAAAATCCCTGTAAAACAAAAAACATGTCTCGAAGCTGCCATAATGTATAATAAACTATAACTGTTTGCATATTATAAAAAAATATTTTTAGTACATTTAAGTAAAATATTTAAAATAAATATTTATTTAAAAAGTAAGTCGGTAGAAATATGCTACTGATGTAAAGCCATATTTCTTTATAATAATTAAATTTAAACTCTGTGTATGCTAAAGAGAAAAAATATATATATAATTAAACATATATTATTAATTTAAATTTTGACTATCAATTTTCATTATTTTTGGTTACCATTTTTGTCTATTGTTTTTGAAAAATGAAAAGCAACAATTGCGTATTTGTTAAGTATAATTTTATAAAATAATATTTAATGAAATATATTTTTGTACAACAATGATGTTAAAAAAAAAAAAACTGAAATATACAATGTCTTCTCAAATAACAGAATAAAAATTGATTTTGCACAGCCATGGCGAACAGTATTTGCAGTAAACATCGTATAGAAAAACAATTATTCAGAAATACAGGTTATGTTGTTCAAAAATGAACCAAGATTTCTGTTTAAAACTTTAATATTAATGAAATATTTTTAAGCAGAAATATCAACAGGCGTGTGTTGTTGATATGAAATGTGAATTTTTAGAGTTGTTGAAAATAGTCCTCACCCATGTCCAAAACACATTGAGTTAGGTTCCTAATTTTTGTAATGCATTTGAAAGTACATACGATGTCACCAAAGGAAGCACTGTGGAATTTCGGCTCATAATGTCATCACACTCGGTACAAGAAAAAGTGAATCTATCGAAAATATCGTTCCACTAGCATTGTTATGAATAACATTGTTATTGTTCTCTAGTATTGTAACCTCACTGTTCACTAACAAGGGGACCGCCAAACATCATGCGCACAGATTTTGATAATTTTAAAGATGTTGTAGGGATCATATCCGTAACTATTCAGGTTAAAGGTTTCCTTCAAACGGGCCTTATTTTTTGAGAAATTTCGGGTTAGTTCAGCATAAGTTTTAAATACCCATTAGTTTGACGTTGTGAACAAGGGCCCCCGAGGCGCAGAGCTACCGTTCGCATTTCCAAAACCCGGAGGCGAGGGTTTTCCTTTTTTTTCCTTTTTTTGACCTTTTTTTTCCTTTTTAATTAATTATATATTTTTGATGAGTTAAAAGTTGTGCACATAATTGTGAATTCTGCATCTTTGAACCCTTTGATATTGTCTCAATAAATTACATTTATATTTCTGAATTTTTCATGAAAAATTATATTTCTTGGGCAATTATGAAATTGATATTTCTATTGACGAAACTCCAAACTAATTTATGCCTAGATTTTTTTTTTAATTTATTATTATTTACCATTTATTTATTATTATTTATATATTACATTATTTATATTTGAATATATTATATATATTCAAATATTTTAATAACCGTTCCGAAATAATACTTTTTTTTAACTTTATGGAATTTAAAGAAAAAAATATCATTATTTTTATAACTTATACAAAATATTTTTCATCTCGAATCGTCTAAATGTATGTATGATTAGGTAATTCCAATAGTATACCTTCAAAGCAGTAATAGAATATTAAATCAGAAGCGCTTATATGCAATTTTTAACCAGCTATGTATTTTTTATGTCTTCTAAATTCAATTAAATGTAAAGTTCAAACTGAACATCATTTTTCATTTGTAAAAATAAAAAATAATTAATATTATTTTTTTTTCATTCTAACATGTAGAAACACTACCGATGTCATTCAGAAAAATTCAACTAGAAATACAAAAATCGTCTGTAAGTGAGAGGTAAAATTTAGGATACATATAAAAAATGTTTTTAATAAATTGTCTGCAATGACTTTTACGGTAATATCAGAATACATAAAATTTTCTTTTTATTCATCTCGTTTTGCTTTTTTTTTGCAGACAATTGCAACGTTTGAAGTAATTAGTTTTTCAACTTTTAATGCATTTTTTAATATATTTATCACAATTTAAGTATTTAAAGAATATATATTATGTTAATTTATGCATTCTTCCAACATTGTTAAAAAAATTATGCAAAGTAATTGTTTTAATGGTGATTTATAATGCGATATTTCGTTTTGAATATATTTACGATGTGTATTACAACCATAACAACCATATATTATTTTCAACTCAACCATATATTGTTTCTTAAAAAAATTGAAACCAAACGCAACTCAAAACTTACAGATAGTGAGTCAAAGGCACGAGTTTAAACTCAGTAACTTCGCTCGTGGACAGCGCTCGCTGATTTTCATGCTTAGTTTTGTAGAAACTATAAAACTTTAAATGTGACTTTTTGAAGTTTTGAAGACCGCTTGAGCATGTCTGTAGCTTGAAAAACCACAGTGCAATCTGTAGTTGAGAAATTCAAATATTTTTTTCAAACCATTATAAAATTTACGTGTTAACTTATTAGTTTGTCGTTGTCAACAAGGGCTCGGTGGCGCAGAGCTATCGTTCGCGTTTCCAATACCCAGAGGCGAGTGATCTGTACCTTTTTAATTAATTTTATATTTTTGACGCGTTACAAGTTTTGCGCATAATTATGAAATCTGCATCTTTGAACTCCTAGATATTATCTCAATAAATTACATTTATATTTTTGAATTTTTCACGAAAAATTATATTTTTTGCGCAATTTTGAAATTGATATTTCTACTAACGAAACTTCAAACTAATTTATGTCTAGATTGTTTATAAATTTAATATTATTTACCATTTATATTTACACATAGAAATTGTTTTAATAGTGATTTAAAATGCGATATTTCGTTTTGAATATTTTTACGATATGCATCTCAACCATATATTTTTTCGACTCAACCATATATTTTTTTGACTCAACCATATGTTATTTCTTTTTAAAAGAAAGAACCAAACGCAACTCAAAACTTTCAGAAAGTGAGTCAAAGGCACGAGTTTAAACTCAGTAACTTCGCTGATTTTCATGCTTAGTTTTGTAGAAAATATAAAACATTACATGTGAGTTTTTGAGGTTTTGAACACCGCTTGAGTATGTCTGTAGCTTGAAAAGCCACAATGCAATCTGTAGATGAAAAATTCAACATTTATTTTAAACCATTATAGAATTTACGTGTTAACTTAAAACCACGTCTCTTGTTTAATGTTTATATTTAGTCTAGATAAGGAATTATTTTATTTTAAATTTGAAAGTACTTTTTAGGACACACTGTATAAGCAGTAAATTTATAAATTTGCGTTGCATTGATTTTCAATGGAATGGTCTGAATTATTTGTCAGGAATCCCCAAATATATAATTCATTTTTTATAATTAGAAATTAGAGAAATTTGATAAATGAATGCGGAAGTATGGAATAAATATTTTTTTCTAAAAAAGCGCAAGTATTCGATGGAGTAATAAAAATATATCATTCAAAGCGATTAACTGATATTTTTTACTATATTTTTCAGAAAATAAAATTTTAAAACAATGTATATAGACCTTGCAATATATAATTTTCTTATTTCACAAGTTTTATTTGTGAATCTTTTGAGAATTAATTTTCCATATAAGTGATTTTTCTTTTAGTTTTAATCGTTCAATTGTTTTATGTTGCGTCTAAAAATCATAAAATCGCACACTTTTCCTCAGTATATACAATTAAGAGTGAATAATTAACATTATATTTCAAAAATAATTTAGCTGCAAGTGCTAGTTAATCCTTTCTAGAATTTTTAATTTAATTAAACATGATGATATAACCAAATTATTGTGATCTGAATAGTGTATTATAATTTAAATACAATAATACAAGATGAAAGGATCATTATAGCTACATGCTGCTTCAAATTCAAAGGGTATTATTTTGATACAATTTACAAAATTGAATTCCAAAATGGACAGTAAAGTTTTATTAAATTTACATCATAATACCGATTGATTCAGCTCCCTTTATTCAATAGAATACGAATGTTTTAAATATGCATGTATGCATGCATGTTTCAAAATTCTGCGTGATAGTTTCTACTTGTGAAAAATTATGAAATAAACACAATTTAAAAACCATATTTTTATTTATTTGGTTATTACTTTCATTATTAATTTAAACGTTGCCCCCACTTTCGAAATACAGTTCAAACAAAATTGGATTATTTCCAAACCTTTAACAATAATGAAGATGTTATAATGATGTTTCAGCCGTTATGGTAAACAAAAGTGCGTTAAAAACACAGACAATCATAAACAAGTAACTTTGGAGTAAACAGTTTTTTTTTGTGATGTTTAAAAATGAATTTTATTTTTCATATACTTACATTTTAACTTTTACTATCGTTAATTTATCATGCAAAAATTTCTCCGTGCTCAGTTAATTGCTGCATATATTTTTATATGCATTAGACAGTTATAAATATACGATATGGTATGATAATTATTTATATAAGACTATACCGTTGAAAAAAGAGAACAAATTTTATATAAATTCCCGATAAAATTGATTTATAAAGACATGATAATATTTAAGAAACATTTCATAAAAAAAAAAAATATTTTGACAAACGATATTTATCGTTTAATGCTTGCTTTAGGAAATTTCACAGAGAAAACTACTCTACTGCCTTCTTTAAAAAACAAAATTCATTGAAAGTAATGGTAAGACTTCTTGAAATTCGAATACATTGTTTTGAAGTAGATGCGCAAGTGAGTTTGTCTTTGTACTTTCTAAAATTGAAGTAGTTTTTTGTTTTATTTTAATAAACTAATTTATTTTTTCTTAAATTTGAGATATTTTCTAGCAATAGACACATTTTGATATTACAATTTAGACAACGAACTTGCTTGGATAACATCTACTAACTTTATAAATGATTACTTTAATTATTGCTACCTTAATTTACTTCATACATATAAGCATATTTATAAGTGTAAAGACACACAAATAGGTCGATATGGATTAAATTATAAATTAAAGATAGAAAATTGGAAATAAATAATTACAAATTATATTAAACCCTTTACAAATGAATGCCACCATATTTGCGACAACCAATTTTTATTGTTCAAATGCATTGTTTCCAATTGGACACCAGCATTTTTGCACAGAAAATTTCGCTGCATTCAAACTGAAAATCTCAGCAATTAAATAACGGAAGAAAAAAATGTCAGAAAAAGTGGTGGGCAAAAATAATATTTGGAAACAACACATTTGGACTATAAAAATTGGTTGTTCCGAATATCAAGGCATTTCTCCGTTAAGAGTAAATATGAAAAATTATCTAGGGCAAAATAAATGCATATGAATTGTAAATAAACGGATCATTAATATTGCTTGTTTTGAGTAACCCATGGTAATATATCATTATATAAATACAATGAATGGCATTGTGTTTGTACATTTTTTTATTCTGAACGGTATGTAAATGTGTTTCAATGCGTAGCAAATAAACTAATAGAATAAATGATATGTTGAAATGAACGAAATTTTATCAACGACCTCTGACGCACTGCGTCGCATGAGAATACTATACATATTAATTCCTGCTGTACAATATCACCATCTATGGAAGCAGAAATACTGCTACAGTATCCCCCTGTGATGGAGAGCAAAGAAAAAACGACCTATGTTATCCTTCATGCTCTTGCTACACATTTACAACACATTTATAATTGAAGCACATTTAAAAATACATATGAAGTATACACGCAGATTTTTTTTTTAAATACAACAATAGGAGGTATTTGATCTCTCAATTAACTCTCTCTACACACGACTGCGCTCCAAGAGTTGCTACTTAATTAAAAATATCTACACAGTATTAATGATTTTTCGGATAACTTAAAATGTGCCAATAGTGGATACGCGTCTGCTACAGTAGTGGACACGTTGGAATTCCCACAGAAAAATATCAAATAAAAGGCGAAATAGCTTACTTTAGGACCTCATTATAACGATTGTCATTTTAAAAATTAGGAAAATAATTCCCTCAACTTTATTGAACCCATTGGGGCTACCATTATACTAATCATCTTATTAACAACGAAATAATCAGGAAAGTGAATACGGCCTATAACAGGTGTTTTGGCTTTTGAAAGCAGTGGGAGCTCCTGAGAACCCACGTAACTCATATTCTACAGAAAGTATGTTGTAGTGAATCTCAATAATGCATATCTTGTTTATTATGCTTCAAGTAGTGTAAAACCATTAAAATACACCAAACATATCTTCCCAATATATCATAACGTAACACAACTATTTCATATGTCCCTCTGTAAACGAACTTTAAATGTTACAAGCACCAACTTCAGTAGGAAACGTCCTACAGTAAACGCAAGTAATATATGTTAATTCCATAGTAATCCAAGCATAATTACTAAAGTTAGAACGCAGACAGACGTCAAAATAGTCAAACGGACCAACAGATGTAAGACAGAGAGTTGAATCGAAAGAATGTTGGAATGTTTTAAAAAAGGACCCTGTTAAATAAGATACATAAACACAAGCATTGCATAGGGCTACAAATACTGATGATGGCATTATCTCTTATTAACAGTACCCGTAATACATGTGTCTGGTTTATGTAAAATGCAAGAATAAACAGAATAAATATATTCTGCATACTTATTTTAGTCATATGAAAGACAAGAAAATTGCTTAAACATAGTTGTAAACGAAAAAGAAAAATCTGGCTATTCTTACTTGAAGCTAGAAGAATAAAAAAAAATTAAAAGAAAACATTGTTGCCCTATTTGATTTGAATTGACATCACGTAAGAATTGATGGCTTGAGGTCTCTATAATTCGGGATCTTAACACTAGAGGGGTTAAGCAGCAACACAAAGCCTTCTATTCGAGATGAAAATTTAAAGTTTGAACCACTGGTGCATTTACCTTACATGAAACACATATGCCTTTGTAAAAGTATCTGGTTGTGCAGAGTATATATAATATGTAAAGTATTAGTCTCTTAATATTTACTAGTATTTATTTTCCTATTTTAGCGTAATTTGTACACATAGATTTTCGTATTGATTTGGCTTTACATTCTGACCACATGTGCATAAACGTGATATCTTATCTGTTCTTTTTTTCATTTGTATATTTTTCTATGTATAACTACATAAAATACAGCGATAATTTTAAATACATACTCATAAACGTCAACACATAGTTTTAATTTATAAATAAATGAACTATATTTTATAATAGCTCATGGCTAACAGGCAGCCCTTACAGGATGTGCAATGTTTTGAATTGTCCCGGAACTAGTCTAAACCAAAGTTACGCTACTACGCTCCAGACTGATTTGGAACTCGTCAGTGAAAAGCACTCGACTCTAATCACGTTGCGTCCAAACTTGATATTCAGGGACCCAATTTTTTTGGCTGCCCTTGAGGTTAAAGGAATACCAACCACTGCCCTACCTGCCACGCTATTGAAGCCTATTTCTGACTGTTTGGATTGACACCCTTCGTTCTGTTGCTTAACCTTTGCAACTGTGTAGCATTGTGTGTTCTATTTCGACTGGAGGTTAACATCGGAAACTGGATATCTGTTGTTGTTGTAGCACCTTACTCTAGCTCATCTTACTCTTCTCTGTTTATTGGAACCGATTGCACTCCTCACCAATTGAACAGATTCCTGTACACTCCTTTCGGTCTGTCCAGATTCTAGTCCCTAGATAATTCGCGAGGATATAGATTTCTTTAAATCCCGTTGTTGTGACATTTTCAAGCTACCTTTTCTAAATAAATAATTAATAATTTCGTTTTACGAACGAGACTGTGTTTCTCTGAAATCGTGATTCAGTAATTATATCTTATTTTCGATATCTGGCACAATTAATGTTCATTTACAAAAAACATTTTCTTTTTCAGATTTCTGTTACACTTTAAATTATTGTGGTTTTGTTTTATGTTAGTTATGAATATATTTATTTGCATAATTTTGTTAACACCACGAAAATTCTTTAAAAAGCAATAGAATTTTGTAAAAGTTTAGCAAATTCGTAAGTTTCTCATTTAAAATGTTCGTTTTTGACTTTTATATATTTCTCATTTATTTAAGTAGAAGTGATTACATACAGCAACTGAAATTCTGGTAAAAAAGTCTCTTCAACACGGAATGCGAAATCTAAATCAGATTTTTAAACATACATATATTCTTTTTTGTAAAAAACCACATGCTCTTCTATTTTTTTTTTTACAATGTATATGGTTTAAAAAGGCTATTGAAATTCATAAAAAAGTTTTAGAAATTCGGAAGTTTCTCGTTCGAAATGTGTGTTTTTGACTTATATATATATATTTCTCTTTCATTTATATAGAGGCGATTTCTTACACAACTGGAAATTCTGGTAAACAATCTCTTTAACATGGAATGAGACATTTTAATCATATTATTAAATGTACATGTATTCTATTTTTGTTGCTGTCCCATGGATATTTTTGAGTAAAATGTTGTTGGTTTGGTTTGAAGCTTGACTTTCTTTACAGATTTACCAGCAGATAAACATGTTCCATTATTGTTATACATAATTGAAGTAATTTATCTTTCATGCAAATTTTATTAAAACATAGGTTTTATCAATTTCTGGGAAGAGAAAAAAAATATTTTAATCCTATTTTTAAACTGAATTATCCAATTCTACTTTGATTCTCCTTTTTTAATCCTTTTGTTAAGCTTACAGAAAATTGCTGTTTTCCTTTTTTTCCGATAGCATAGCTTATTAATGAAGTAAATTAAATTAACTTTATTTGCTTAATGACATTCTTATGTATTAGTATGCGGCATAATTATAGATAATTTTTAAAAGAAATAATTATAGTTTTACTCTAGTATCTGTTTTGATTCTTTTAAGTAATTTCCTCGTCAATTCACAAACATTATTAGCATCCGCTTAGGAAACGCCATAAAGAAACTAATTTACCAAAAATTGCCTTTCTGTGTTCACACAAACGGTTACATTTCCGCTGCCTTTCAATAAAAGAAACTGCAAAATTTTTGTTTTGCTATTTTTGGGAAACTTTGTTTTCTAACTACCTGAAATCTTTTCATTTTCTCATCTAAGAAAGAAATAGAATTCTTGATAGGAGAACTTCTCTTTATTACGAAGAAAGCAAAAAGTCCAAAGGTATTGTGCTCAATTACACTACATGTATATTTTCGTGCATTAAACTGATTAAATGCAATCTTTCCCCTTTTACTTACCCATCATATGTAGTATAGGGTAAGTTTTGTAATCGTTTTAAAAATCGAAAAACATGTTTGTGACGGATTTACACGTTTCAGACACTGAAGATTCTGAAAAACATATTTTTAGAAAGAAAAAAGTCTATCTCTGTGTGTGTGTCTGTGTGTATGCCTGTAACCACTCTATCTCCCAAACAAATAGATATAGAGACTTGAAATTTGGTGTGTACTTAGTATATAATAATGGGAAGAAGCTTATTGAATTTCAGTAACCTCGATTATCCGGAACTATTTTTTCGGACTCCCGAAATATTATTTCTGATAAAAGGTGTATAAAATTTTTCGAAATTGTTTATTTTAAGGAGAGAATATCAAATACAATAAAAAAAAAAACATAAATTTGTCATAAAGAATGAAGTCGATTGGATATTTAGTTGCCCAGATATTTTTAATCCTATTTTCCACAATCTTAAATTTTTCATGACCCTGTATTGCATTGAAATTTCAATTCAAAGATATATTTTAATTCAAAAGGAAACCCTTAATCCGACGCAGTAAACCGTTAGTTAATATGATACTAAAATTTGGTATCAATTTTCAAGATCTTTCTTTCACGCAATTCAGTAATAGAGCATTTAAAGTTTATGACGTCATCAAACCACGATTTTATTCGAATCACAATACATTTTATAAATAGTTTACACATGTTTTATTTTCATATTTTATATTATTCCTATCCATGATGGGTAAGTATTACGGTGGCCCCCAACGACTAGTTTGATTAAAATATATTAAATCAATACTTACTAATTAAATTATATGAACTATTATTTCTTTTGTGGTATTTAAAAAAAAACATTGAAAGGTATTTAACAAAGTAGGAAAATTGTATGAGTCGGGAAAATTTGAATAAATCAAACCTAAACAATTGTGAATATCAAATTAACATACCACTATTTCTTTCTTCAAAAATGTGTATTTTACATGTGAAACGTATACATAAGGCATTTGTTTTCCTGAGACAGAATTCTGCATTGTTTTCCTAACTGTTATTTGTTGCAAGACAAAACTGTCTTTCACATTTTAAGGTTTAACGGCAACGGACGAAAAGTCGACTGAAAAGCAGAATTTCGATTGACTTATTTGAGAAACATTGAAAAACGCCAAACTTCCCTCTACCATAGTTGCGATTGTTCGTGTCCAGAACATCGAACATGCACTACCATAATTATATTATTGGATTCGCTCTAAGGAGGATGACTTTCGAATATATTTTCAAGAAGAAAATCAACCAACTTACATATATTTTTTTAAAGTTTTAATAGATGCATTTCTAACTTTGGATTGAAATTAGCATTTCATAGGAATTTCGAGCTAAACCTTTAGTTTCGAACAAGATGTATTTAAAAAAAACCATTTTATTAAGATTAAATATGAAATGTTTTGGAAATGCATTAAAATTACATTTGAACAAAACTTCTGTTAAAGCTTTTGTTTTTTAACTTTAAAACTTTAAAACTTAATATCTGTCTATTTTATTTAAACATTATTGTCCACTTGGTGAAACGTGCACAAAAAGTACTATGGACATTTGGCGTATGGAGCAAACGATCATGGAAAATCGATGTTATAATTTTATTGAAAATAAAAAAATCAAACTCAGATTTAAATGTACATAATCGACTAAAATGGCAATTAAATTGTAAATAGCAATGTAAATTATCTCAAACAAAGTTGTACATTTATATAACTTTGTACGGAATATTTAGTGTTTTTTTTTTTTTTTTTTTTTTTAAAAAAAGAAAACTGTTTTGTCAAGGATCGTCAAGAAATATTTTGAGATCAACTAACAAACTAAGAAGTTAATTACAAATATAGTTTCTAAAATTTACAATTAAGAAATTACATTTCTTAATGAGTAAAATTATTGATTTTGTAGGAATTTCAATAATTGCGTTTTTTTAAGTTTTTTTCATAATATGAATATTACGGGAAGTTCATAAAAATACTGTATAAACTTCTATGAAAATTAAAGAACTGATAATAAATACATTTACTGAACAGAGAATGGAAACTCAATAATTATATTATAAAATACGAAAACTAAAGAACATTTTGTGTTATAAAAACTAAATACCCTCTTTTTATTCAAGTGGTTGAAATAAATAAATATTGCAGATAATACCTACCTAATCCACAATTCTTTGCTATAAAATTTTATTATCAGAGTCGTGAAATCACTTGACTCGAGAATTATTTTATGATCATCAAAGATAAAGCCGATATTTTTGTTACAGTGTTGATCTAATAACAGAGCTATTTTATGGCTTTTTTTCTGAAACGACGAGAGTTTGGATATCTAATTTGAAATAATGTTTTTACTTGTACGACTTTCTTTTTTAAAATATTATGTATATACCCGTTTTAGATATGCCAAAACATTACAACATTATACTATAAATTTGTAAAAATATCCTTTATATAAGCGGTGTAGAATTTTTATGTAAACAGGCTTTTAATGATTTTTAGAAATTTTCTTTATTCATAATGATTTATAAAAATGGAACTTTGCTATAAAAACGATAACTTCAGTTATATTCAAACGACGAGTATTATGTTATATATATTGAAAGAGTGTTCCACCATGCTTTTTTCCCTTCAAAATATTGAATATATTGGTTTTAGAAAGGTTATTAATGTCCGCGTACTTTCCCACAAAACAATTCGTTATCATTCGAGGAACGTTTTGAAAGTTAATTTCGTCATTGTTTTTCACACGGAACTTTATCGCCAAAACCAAATATACCATGGTATCATGAACACTTTGAACTATTTTTCGACATAGTCGCCACAGACATTAAGAGTTTTATCGTAGCGTGGAATCAGTTTGAAGAAACCCTTCTTGTAAAACTCGGTGCCCTGCAATGGAAGGAATTGTCGCACAGTCTGCATCACCTCAGCATTCTTTTGGAAGTGACGTCCTGAAATTGCGTATTTCAATACAGGTAACAGGTGAAAATCCGATGGGGCAGGATCGGGGCTGTAGGCCGGGTGATCCAACCTCTCTCAGCCGAAACGACGAATCTGTTCTTGTGTGAGCCTTGCTGTATCTGGTTTTGCGTTGTCGTCCAAAAGCACAACACGCGCTTCCATTGCCGACCGCATTATCAGTAGTCTGTCTGACATCGCGATTTGTATTTGAATAACTTCTGGCACGCAGGTCTGCCGCTGCTCTTTTCTTCGGCGCTCTATGCATGCGTCATTTCTCCTCCACTGACGGTCCCTCCGTCGTTGAACCAGCAACGGATGTGGATTCTTATGGCGATTGTTATTTTCACCTGCTGTATCATCTCCTATTTTAAAAAAATGACGAAACTTACTTTTCGAAACGTACCTCGTAAGTCCTCCCCTAAGCCAGTCTTGTAACCGAATTCTTTTGTGTATCTCTGTAAACGAACGATGAATACTACGCATTCCGTAATCTATAGAAAACATGTTGTAGAGCATACACAACAGTGATTTCATTATGTTTGAAGTATCATAACATCATCAAACGGCACCACAAACGATTTTTTTCCATATATATTAATATAGTGGAATTTTTTGTGCGTCGCTGCAAACGAAATATAAATGCTACTTTTTATATACTCCTGACAAAGCATGCTTTAATACAGTTCAGTTATACATATCAATCTCAGGATTTTTTAAATATTGTTCAGGGCTTAACAAATACGATCACCAGGTCGCCATTGGCGACCAACTTTTTTTATCTGGTGACCAAATTATTTAATTTAGCGGGGTTTTTTTCTGTTTTTTCTTATGTACAAAAATTGATTTTAGAAATAAGCATAAACGTTACTTTTTCTCTCGCCTCTACTTGTGCGCGTGAAGCAGCGATCTTCCTCTTCTCACGTACTTTTAATAAATAGGAGAACCAAGTTTAAAAGGCATTTCCCATCTCATGTCCAGAAATTGCCATTTTATTCCACTCTAGCTAGCACCAAGTAACATCATCAGAATGTTGAAGAAGGGGATAATAAAACAGTAAGAAATAGCGTCAATCCAGCCTCTGTGGCCTCTAAAACTTGATACAATGCTAAAAAATGCTCAAGTTTATTTGTAAGTTACGAATCATATATTTATGTTCAGAATTGAAACTGATTAATGTATCACATTCATTAAAAAATAAGAGCATGTAAGTGATCATAAGTATTTCATTTGAAGTAAAACTAGAAAATTTAATTAAAAATTTAAGAATATAGCATAATACTAATTTAACAGTCTAAACTATGCTTGTTATTATTTTTTGTCAATTAATTTATAAAAAAGTTTGTGTGTTTTTTCTAATCCATTTTAGGGGAGGTTGGGATAGGGGGATAAATATTTTTTACTGGCGACTAGAATTTTTTGCTGGCTACCATATTTTATCAGATTTGTAAAGCCCTGATTCTAACATCAATAAAATATACCGCAAACGCCCCCCCCCCCACAGACCATAATAGGACGGAATTCTTTTGTGTGTCCCTCTTAAAGAGCTATAAATGCTACACACTTCATTTTCATGACCGATCATGCTATAATAAACCTCAATAACATGTACAAATTTCATGGCAAAATGGATATATTTACAAGAGTTACTACAGCATGGAAAGGCAGACGGCAGACATGCAAATCAAATTCATATACTCTTTACAACTGTGTTGAAACGTGTTAAAAAAGAAATCTGATATAATTATTTAAAATCCTAAAACTTTCTTTTTATTTTTATCGGCTTTTACAGTAAATAACTGCATTACATGATAGCCAATAAAACTATTATGTAGAAACTACTGTGCTATAAAAATAAAGTTCTAAAAAAATTTACTCACAAGTGTATAATAAAATTATAATAGAGATATAAATTTTTATGCAATAAATCAGATGTATAATGTGGCGAACAAGACGCTATTACGCGTCATGAAAACCACGATAAATTTTTTTTTTAGATATATTTTATGGCGTTTGGAGCAAGATGGCTGCAAAGATTACGTAAACAATAAAAGATGGTACTTACAAGTTTTATTACGGGATTATTTTATTTTATTTTATTTTCGTCATTTTTAAATGCATAATTTTAATTTTTCTAACGTTAGAACGCGCAACTAAGTTAGTTTATGATATGGTCACTTTTATTCACTTTTATTCACTTTTTAACATAAACATAAACTTATTTAAATATGTGTAGATGCGGTTATATTTAAATTTATTACATTTTTAACCACATTTTTTTAATTTAAATTAGATTAAAAGTAGCGTAAGAAATGTGTTTTCTTAGTGGTATTTATGTGATTTGAAATATGTTAATTTAATTTATTTCCATAAAGCTTGTTTTCCCTGTTTATATGTACAACTTAGATTTTTCCACATTTTATCTGAATTATGAATTATAATTTTTATGATAAAATATTTAAATGTTTATGCTTGTGTATGTTTAAAACGTACACCTGTTTGCAAAATTATTGTGAAGCTATGAAAATGATTATGAAATAGTATAAAAATGTTCCTACACTGTAAAAAATGACCGATGTTTCTTATTTTATGAAAGTATACTATAACCATGAACGAAAATATATTATAATCTTCTGAGTTATCCGAACTTCCAAATAGCATGTTACATTGTCTTTTGAATCCTCAGAAACCAATACATTTCCAAAATTTAAAGAATTATTTATAAAAACAAATTATTTTTAGCTGCCCATATTTTTCAGAAACGTTTCCGAAGGGTTTTTATAGTGTATTAATTAGTGTCCTCAGCCTGGAATACCTGTTTTTCGAATGCTATCAATTCTGAAGTAAACATTTCCATGATAAAAAAAAAATGATTAACAGACAAACATGCAAAATGAACAGCGTTAACAATAACATTAAAATTAAGATTATTTCTTTACTCTTTCATGTATAAATTAACTTATGCGGCTGAAAACGTTTACTTGAGAATGGATAACATTCGAAAAACAGGTATTCCAGCCTGAGGACACTAATTAATACACTATAAAAACCCTTTGGAAATGTTTCTGAAAAATTCGGGCAGTTAAAAATAATTTGTTTTTATAAATTATTCTTTAAATTTTGAAAATGTATTCGTTTCTGGAGATTCAAAAGACAATGTAACATGCTATTTGAAATTTCGGATAACTCAGAAGATTATATTATATTTTCGTTCGTGGTTATAGCATATTTTCATAAAATAAGAAACATTGGTCATTTTTTACAGTGTATTAACAACTAAACATGACTCAAGGCTTCATAATGAGACATATTCTACTAGAAAATCAATATTTGCTATTTAATAGCCCAGTATTGAGCAAGCATTATATTCATTGGCATGCGTTATTGCCCCAATATTGTAGTGTTGATATATTGCCAATATTGCATCAGTATCAGCAAGAAATATTCAGCCAATATACAGCTAAACGTAGTCTTGGGAAATAATTTTGCGTTACATTGGAAAATTTTCCTATGAAATGCTAATATTGTGCAACAACTGGTTTTATTGGATTTCCGTTAGCTAAGGCTTCCAAAAATTGGTGCAGTATTTGCAAAATGTCAACATCCGAACATTGGAACAAATGTATGTGCCGAAGAATACAATATTGTTTATTTTCGGGATGGTTCTAAACGATACTCTCATGAAACGATACTTTCTAAATGATACTTTCATTGTCCTAGCATTAATTGTGCTTAATCAATTGAAATATGGTGGACGGATTCGACTATGGAGTTCAGATATTTTTGCAAGACAGATAAGAAAAATGAATTCGGAAAGTGTATATAATATTTTGTACTTCCCTGTTTTACGTCTGTGATAATTATACATGTATAATTATCAAAACCTTTATATATCGATTTTTTCATATTTCATTGAAATTCAATGTAATAAGTATGAGTTGTAATTTTCTAATAAATAATTTTCTGTATAATCCCATAGAAAATATACCCCAACATCAAGACGAAATAAAATTACTTAACTCAAACAATAAGTACATGTATTCATGCGTAAAATATGCTGCTAATGTGCAAAATGAATCACAGCATTATAACTAATTTATATTCAATAAACCATGTGTACTAGCTGTATGTGTCATTCACGTACCTAAAGTTTTGTAATATTTGGATATTTTACCGTGAGTGTATTTTTATTCTTCGATTTTTATTATGTCATATGAGTTTTTAACAAATGACACCAAAATTGTTTTTCTTTCAAGGGTATGCTCATAAGAATAATTATCCCTCTAAACTTTATGACATATTTACGGAATTATTTTTAAACATAAAAGTATGACACTTGAAAGAATGACGAATATTGAAGCGATTTGTAATAAAATAATGTTTTACTTTTTTGGATAAATTATATATAGCTTCAGGTATAAGGTATTTTTGCATCACGAAGACATCTATTTTGCATGTTTATGAAAAAACTATACTCAGTAATGTATTTTAAAGTAGTGAATTTGGATTTAATTTGGAAAATCAATAAATAAAACAAAAAAGAAACATCATGTGTCACACATAAATTATGAAAAACTTTCCAAAACCTTCTAATTAATCCATTTAAAAAATGCATCGAAAATTAAAAAACTCAATTTCAGCATTAGCCATCTATAATCATAAAAGTGCCTGAATTCTTATTTACAACCCTATATGTGATCAATAGATTTGTATGTATGTACTACGGTAAAATTTGGTTCAGTTAGGAAATACAAAACAAAGTTAGTAGATTTTCGCCAATAAACGGAAATGTACTCGAATACTATTGTGTAGCCTTATATACTATCTATAGAATTTATATACATAATATTATATGAAAATAGTTAATTTAAAAAAATGCATACCACAACTGAAAACGCAATTCCACCAAGTAGGGCTCATAAACAGTACTGTAACAAAATTATTTTGTATGTTCCTGTAAAGGAACGATTAAATGCTATGAAAACCATGCGTTTTTGGGGACGAACTTCATTTTATATACCATTTTATAATGTGTTTATCCTACATACTGAAATGAAATTACTTAGGTTGGTGATTGTTAATGATAATCTATTTTCAAATAAAAAAATCAAACAAAAAAAGTTTTTTTTTTAATATTAATTTATTTTTTTTTATTTCCGTTGTTTTCTTTGATTATGAATATTATTAAATAATTAAAATTCTATATTATTTTCAAACATGTATTTTAAGATACACACTTATGCATATTAAAAGGATTGGCTGCCCTTTTAGCAAGCTTTTGTAATTTCAGTATTTTACAATAACAACATTTTTGCACATTAATTATTTAATTGAAAATCAAAGGAAAGTGGTTTTATCAAGAAAATAGATTAATGTTGTTTGAATAATATGAAAAATTGTTATTTTTTAGTAGGATTACACGAAATTTTAAAACACTTTTGTACAAACAGATATAAGTTTTTTGAAGAATGTTTAACACTTCCCAACATTGTTCAAAAGTGTTTATGATTTCGGTTTGTCTACCCATCTAACTGTGTTCCAACTGGCGTCAATATTCTAGGAGTGTCGTGTAAATGACATACGTTACTGGGGATTGCTATGGGATGCTCTTTATTGATAATGAAGTACGTACTTATAATTCTTTTACAAGGACTCTAAAAAGTATTCCATTACATGTGGTCTATGGAGAAAAATCATTCGCAGTGTATTTTAATGCTGTTGCATTATTTCAAACATATTGAAAATGATATACGTCACTGCAGTACACTAGAAAATGCTCAGTGTAGATCATTCTGTTGATTGCATTTATCGCTCATTTGCAATGACATAGAAAAATTCGTTTATAGTACTGTGTATCAGCGATAATTGGTGAAAGTGCTTTTTTAATTTAATTATTTTGTATTACTTGATGCGTATCAAAACTATAGATTATGCACAAAAGCATTCGTGTAAATTTCCGATTATTGGCGTACATTTCTAAACAGGAATTTTTAACTTTGTTATGCACTTTCTAATAGAAATAAATTGTAGCATACTATGTCGTATATATGCAAATCTGTTTATATACAAGGGTTTGCAAAATAATTAATATAGGTATCCGACTATAGATGGTAATTGCTGAAATTAGGTTTTCAGATGTGTTTATTTAAACATTATCTTCGCCTTATTAAACGGCGAAATTGTGGTATGATATTTTGAACGTGTTTTGAAAGTGTTTCATGAGTCATCACACTTGACGCATAATTTTTCTTTGTTAGGTGCGTTCGTAATAATATAAGTACGTAGCACTTATTGTCGTCGTCTGGTCCGTCCGTCCGTCTGTCTGCCCGTCTGTCCGCATATAACAACGCAAAAACTACCTAACCGAATGGTTTGAAATTTAAGATATTATCGTTGCAGAATTTTGTCGAGACATTTCAAATTTTATGAAAATCGAATCAAAACTTTAGAAGATATTAATAAAAATATTTATTAAGAAATTTGATTTTTTTTAAATCGGTGCTTTTTTGTTATAGGAGCTTCTGAGGTTTAATAGTCAAGCGACAGAGATTCTTATTTATTACAGAAATTAATCTGCAGACGATATAATTTATTTCACAGAATTAAAAATCATCAAGATCTGAGTATTTATATAACTAGCTATAGTACGAACGCACCTCATTTGTCACATTTGACGTACAATTTCCAACTTGTTAACTGTTATATGTGTTACCTATAACTTTAATTAATATACTAGCTGATCCGTCCGGCACTGACCGGAAATAAGTAACTTTCTTTTGCAGTTTCGATAAAATTAGTCATTTTCGGCGCGCATTCCATCTAAACAAACCTCTTTCTGAACGAAACTCTGGCACTCGTCACTGCTGCTACGGCATTGTACAGTAGTAGTGCTATGTACGGGCTGCAGTATCATTTAATTTAAATTTCAATCGTTAGATGGCGTGAAATCATCTAACTTTGTTATCTATATCTTAATTAGTTCTTGTTAAGTTAAATGAACCAATTTCGTTGAAGAAGATTTCAAACATTTTTTAGAACACTTTGGTCGAAATGTCAAAATTCCCTATTTCGACCACTTTCAACCACCATATCTCCCACAATCACCACAGCTGCCGACATGCAACCACCTTATTCCATGATGAGAGACTCGAGGCTACTACCACACATAAACACCTGTGTTCTGCGTTGAGTAGTTGTGGCAGCAAAGTAAAATATAGGGACACACACGTATCTCTCTCTCCACATATATATATATATATATATATATATATATATATGTATTACGAAAAATTGCACTAATTTAAGAGAAATAAAATGTCATGACATAGTTAAAGAGAAAAAAAAAGACTATTTTCATTATTTTTTAAGGTATCCAGACACCTTTGAAACGTTATTTTCGATTAAAATATCGATTTTTTTTTCATTTTTGCAATAATATTAAAATCCGATCTTTTATCTATCGAATTCTTCTTTAATTGTGTCTGTGTCTGAATTAGAAACTGAGTTACAGACGTTTAAAGTTACGTCTATTACAGCTTGCCGAAGACTATTATAACCGGAAATATCGTTCTGCAAACCGGAAATAAGCTGAAATGTATGTTTATGTTCTTCTTTTTCGAAATTAGCATTTAAATTGGATTATATGTTCAAGAAAATACATGGAGTATATAATTAAATCTTTAAAGAATAATAATTATTTTTAGCTGTTTCTCAAAATGTCGTTTTTCAGATATTTACTGTACGCAAAACATCCTATGCCAAAAAATTATGCTTGAAATGCCTTGAATTTGTTTTACTTATTTTACAAATGTTTATTTTGGGAATAGACTACAATCATGATGAGATATTATACTGGTATAAGTTAAAAAGTTGCAAGAAATTTTACGAATTTTTCATTACATTAGTACTTCAAGTGCCATAGCTTCTGCGATAGAGATGCTATTATAATGCGGCTAGTCTATGTCCTAGAGAAAGTTATTATCTTTATTATGCAATTTACAAAATGTGAATGCATTGATTTGATTTTGAGTTATCATGCTTTGCACAAATGTCAATTTTTCACATAATTTTGACTATTTTCCTCTTTAAAAAAATTATTTCTGTGTAATTTCTAAAATGTTTATGTATTTTTCAAAGTTTTAACTTAAATGTCATTAGAAAAAATTGGTATAAAGAGAAAATTTCAAAAAATCACCTCCGAAGGTGTTCGGATACCTTAAATAAACTATTTTTATTATTGCGAATCTGATCTTTAATTTGATAAATTGTGGGATAACAATTTCACAATAAAATCAAGTAATTTGAGAAATATATGTTTATGTTTAAACATTTTAAACTTTCTAATAAACTTAAAAATCACAAAAATAAAATCTCAAATTTTCCGGAATACACTAAATGCATCTCTGAAAAAAGGGTAACCAGTCCTCTCGTATTATGGATGACGTTTGATCGAAGAACTTTTGATTGAAAGACTTTTCAAAAATAAGATCTCCCATTCCAAATACATATTTTAATTTTAAATTTTCAATTGGGAACACTCCATCAATGTCTAAAATCTTCATAACCTCAAAAATGTTTTCGAATTTTCTATTATTTGCTTCATATTTTGGAGGGGTTTTGTAGCCTAATAAAAGACTATTTTTTCTCAAACTTTTGTGTTTAGTGTTTTCGGACTTCATATTTTTAGATATACAATATCTTATGAATAAAAAAATGAAAAAATGTAAATTTTATAAAACTCATATTCAGATATGAATAAGTTTTCGATTAAAATTAAGAAGGTCACCTTCTCTATATTTTAGATATGTATATAAAAACATATTTATAAGATTTCTAAAGGGCTGTCACTACAATTATCAATATACAAACTTACACTGTAAAAAAAAAAAACTTTTCGAAAAGGAACGAAAAAATTCCTGTAGCAGAGTTCGCATTCTGCGTAATTTACCAAAATCTCGTAATTAGATTGGAGAATTTCAGGTTAATTTCAGTTTAGAACGGAGAATTTTCTGTTCTTTTCAGATTCTGTTTAAGAATATTTAATAAAGTTACGGAAAATAGACAAATTGAATGTTCCGTCAAGAGACGTTACAAACTACTGAAAACTGAGCACAATTTCTTTATGTTGACGACCGCTAAGCAAAATTATTTAAATATAGCATATACTTCATGGTTTTTATTACTAATCCATTGGTACCAGTCACAATTTCCTATACAATGATTTGTGTATGAGTTAGTAAATGGTTGTATTATTTCTTTTACGAATGTACATTAACAATAACACCTTATTATGTGCCTGAGATTGTTATATGTACTACTAATTTTGTTATTTGTTTTGTTCATAAAATGCAGTTGAAAAAAAAATCTATTTTACTATTGATAATAACGGTATGTAAATATAACTGAGGTACAACAATATGTGAGTAGAATTTCATAGCTGAAAATAATGTCCTTTTTATTGATTCGTTTCGTATTTTTGAAGTTTTACAATTTTTATTTTTATATTAATTATTCCAAAATTTAACAGAATAATTTATTTTAAATGTGTTTAGATAATATTCAGTGACGCCTTCCTTACAAAACTGGTTTTCAGTCAACACGTATATTTCAACACTTTCTATAATTAACTTATAATTTCCATATCACAGGAAATGAACTTCAATTCTATTATAATTTATAATTAGTCGTACCCACAGCAAATTATTTCTAGTTAATGTAGCAGTAAAGTAAAAAAAGAAATTGCAAATTTATGTTACATATGCGTTCCAGTTACTATCTGAAGACAATAACCAAATATGACGGCTGTTGATATAATTAGGAATGCAACAATTATCCAGTACTTTTCATAAAAAGGAACGCCTTTATAAATAAGTATCCAGATATGTGTAAATGTATAAATTTAATGTATTTAATATTATTTCAAATGAATTAGTCGCGATTTTATATTTTTATTTCAATGTATCTAATCAGCCCCTACTTTGAAATTTTCATTCAATACATTGAATGAGCAGATACAGTAATTTACATTACACTGTATAATTATGATTTTTAATGTAGTATATATTATAAATTTGAAAGAAAAATGTATACATTTTATTTAATAAAAACCTAACTGTGGAAAAAAAACTTGTTCTGTAAAAAAAAAAAAAAAAAAAAAAAAAAAAAAAGAGATATGTATGTGGGTGCCAAGTGCAAATAAAATTCACACAAACTTACCTACTGAAGTATTATAGCATTGTTAAATTGTTTAAAAATAAAAATTATTGATAGCATATTATAATAAATCTAGAACTTGGCAAGTTTTTACCTAAGAGTCATTTATCTTTATTAATGCCATTATTATATCAAAACTTGTTATTTCCTGTTTGGAGGCCTTAATTTGAGTGCATTGAGGCTCCTGAAAGGGTTGGAGACTCTAGAGCGATGATCAGGGACAAGCGTAAGTGTATCTGTCTCTTTGTCAGGCCTTAGTTTGGTTTGATGAGGTTTCCGGGAGTGAGGGCCGTTGGAGTGATAATCAAAGACGAGCAGAAGTGTATCTGTGTGTTTATTTGTTTATTAAATCTTTAACACGATTCATTTGTTTATAATAATAATTATATTAACATTATTATAATGACAGTGTTATTAATATTGTCATCATCATTTTATTAAGACATGAAACGGATAGCCATTATATTTATCAAAAATTTGCCAAGTTCTAGATTTATTATTAATGTGCTATCAATATTATTTATTTTTAAACAATTTAACAATGCTATAATACTTCAGCAGGTAAGTTTGAGTGAATTTTATTTGAATTTGGCAGCTACTAAAATATCACTTCTTTTCTTGTTTTTATTTTTATTTTTATTTTTTTTATACAGAAGTTGGCTTCTTTTTTTGACAGTTATGTTTTTGTTATATATCAATACTTTTTGTACAGTTGCAATATACTTAATGGTTTTTAATGTGTTTACCAGTGGCTATTTTATTCACCAGGCAACATTCAATTTAATTTAAATTTCCTACAACGAAATATTTGGCTGTCATTTTGCGGCAGAAATTTGTATTTTAATATTGCTGTATTTAATGTTTGTTTTGAAACGAAATGTATTGATTCGAAATTTTTATTATTTCGGAAATAACAATAATCGTATTGACATACTTTTATGTTTTACCATTACAGACTCATTAACATATAAATCAACAGTCCGATTCATATTTACAAATAAAATGACGAAACTATCCAAATAATATCAAACAAGTAGTATACAATTAAAACAAGCACTAACAAGAAATTACGGATGACTTTTAGCCCTTACTAATGTGGCTTTTTGGTCTGGTGAAAAAAAGTATTGGCTCAAACAATAATTAAAAACAAAATGCTAATGCACCTTTTGCTTAATTAAAACATTTATTTGACACACAGCATACAAACTTGAAAGTAATAAACATACAGTAAATATTAAAATTCGAATTCTTCCACCGAAACTACAGCACAGCAAGAATTTGCATCTTCGATAGCCTCCGTATCCAAAAGTTTGAAAGTTTGTGTCGCTATCGAAAGACATCGAAATGATACACGATAGTCCTCTGCAAGCATTATCTTTATACTCAGCGGAAATCGGTAGAGTACCTTTATCCGCAGCGGAAATCGATACAGTACCCGTAACACTCGCGTTGAGAGTCCTTGACACCGCAAGGTTGTCCACAGCTACACTACCGAGACCCATGGTAGCCACACACCCATGATCAATATTTATTTGAATCATAGGAATGACTCTCTTTCGTTTACATTTTTAATTCAGGGATTAGACGAATTTCCACTGCAGATGTCTCAAAATATATGTGTATTTCGATATATGTTTTCTCTCAAGATGTTTTTTTCACAATGTGTCTAAAAGGTGAATTTTATGCACCATTACTGAAAAAAATTAATTATCTGAAAATAGCCAAAAATGGGTGATAATCATGTGATTTTGCTGCAAGGTGAGCCTGGATTCAACATTTGGCGCTTTTTTTGGCAAATTAAAATTTCGCCTAATAGACGTAACTTTAAGGTAAAAATGGACACCCCGAAGCGGGTAATTTATCAATTTTCAATTTTTTTTTTCGATACCTTATAGTGTAAACGAACTTCTTACCACATTTGAAGTCTGTGGGTGCAGTAGATATATAAGATCTTTTTCATGAGTGGGTGAGTCAGTGATAAAATTATCGATTATCAAACATTTTCAAATATCATTATCTCGGAAACTAATTATGAGTTAGTTATAAAATTTTGAATTCTGGATAATTAAGGGGGGGGGGGCTTACTACAGATCTAAAATTTCAACAGCGTAGGTCAAATAGATTTTAATTAGTAGAGTGTCGAAATTTGGCGAAAACAGCTCGAAATGGTTCGTGTAATATAACACACTAGTATGTCAGACGAACTTTGCTGACACACTGCCGTGTGTCTAGATTTCTGGATTTTTTAAAATGTATTCGACAACACTTATGTTAAAATATTTTGTTTGGAATTAAACATGTTTTTCAGTATGCCATTTAAATAGGTATAAGCATTATGTTTCATATTATTTGCAGTTGTTCGAACTTTTAACATTTAATTTAATTTTAAAAAAAGTTTATATTATAAGGATTTGGATGAAATTCATTAATGTTCTATGGCCGTTATTGTATTAAAATCATTTGGTAACTTAAATTTTAATGTGCAAGGCTCGGATTTCAATACAGATATTTCAGAAATGAGATTATTATTTTTTAAATTTAGCAAATATAAATAGTGCAGAAATGAGTTTTTTTCTATGTTTGGCGACAATAGCTAGAAATTTTACTGTACTTAAAAAGATATTGCCATTTTACTTAACGCACATTTTAGCATTTAGGCAACTTCCATATTTTAGAAGAAAGGTTATCCTGTGTCATACAAGATATTCTAAAATTTCTCCTGTACCATTTAACAGGAAAAATTATTTGAACCAAATCGAGGAGAAAAAATAGATTTTATTTCTTTTTATCTGCATCAACCACGAAAATACTTCAAACAGTTTTTTTTTCAGTTTATGGAAATCAGAATATTTGGCAGTAATAGTCAAAACTTTTGTTTTCATGTATCTATTACCGTTTTATTTTTTATGCCTTTTAGAATTTATGAAACTCTGATATTTTTGAAGACTTGTTTTCCCGTATCCTATAGGATCTTCCAAATTTTCTCCTGCACCATTTAACATGAAGACACAGTTTAGAAAAAACAGAGAAAAAATACAGTCATTTGTTTCTTTTCATGTGCACAAATCACTAAAATGTTTTACATAGCACTTTTTTTCATTTTAAAACACCTGAACAACAGCTTTCTTTCTATCGTAGTATAAAAGATAAAAATTTAAATTAAATCAACTCATGCAATATCTAAAATACTTTTCCCTCGAGAATTTATGATGCAAAGTAACTACTATTTTTTCTGATTCGAAGATTATGCATATTTAAATCATACTATGTATGGATGATTTGCAATTTCTGTTGAACTACCGTTAACCGGTATGACTTTGTCTCATTTTTTGCCTCTTATTATCTTTAAGATCCAAAACATACTAAAATTTCCATTTAAATAATTTATAATTATTTTTTCCTGTTCTATCAATTCTAAATTCTGAAATTCACATTTAGTATTTTTAAAGAATAGCGTTTTTTTTTTAAATTATTTTTTTCAAGAACTGGGACAAAGTCACCTTGGCTTGGTGTGGCTTTGTGTCATAAATTAAATATCATTGAATAAGCCTTATAAACCTTGTAAGACAATGCAACCCCACTATTATGATTGAGTAATAAAACATAATAAACTATCCGGATATACCAATTCCAAAACATTCTTCTATCTCATACAGGTTTCACATACACCAAAATCGAATCAGCACCAATTTATATCACGGTCTAACTAATCTAAAGTTTTATTAAATTCCGTGCATTAATTCTTGAGCTATGACTATAGGTAATTTCGTGTAAATCCTGAAAAATTCAGTATAGCAGCGCGACATGTTTGAGGATTTACACCAAAACCTAATCCACAATAACTTATGTCAACGTCTAACTCAAACTGAAGCTTGATGAAATTCTGTGCATTAGTTCTTGAGATATAGCTGTCGTAAAAATCGTGAAAAATGTAGTATAGATGCGCCACCTGTTCTAAATCTGTTTCTGAATCTAAAGTTTTATTAAATACTGTGCACTAGTTCTTGAAATAGAACTCCCAAAATTTTTTTGTCGCATACAGACAGGCTCACAGAGAGGCACACAGACAGGCAGACAGACAGACAGACTCAAAGACAGACATTTTCTAAAAATAATCAAATCATGCTCAGGACCTTCTAAAACGTATAAATCCGTCGAAAACCGGAAGTCGAAATTTTTCATGAATCCAATACTTTCTTCTTGTAAAGATAAAGGAAAGTAAAAAATACGTCATTTTGTCACTAAAATAAACACAAATTTTGTATGAAACTGAACAGAAAAACGAAATTTTATTAATAAATTACTGTAATCCAAAACATGTAAAAACAATTAGCAATTAAGACATTGTAGGATTAATGTTTTTCAAGAGAAAAAAGGTTTGATATACAGTACAATCTCTTTCAACGTATGTTACTTTAACGAATTTTTCAGTTTAAAAAGTATGTTTTGTTTTGTTAGAAAATGCCCTATGCTTTCACATTATAAAAATATTCAGTTTAACGAATTTCATATTAACGAATTTTTCAAATTAACAAATTTATTTAAAACTTATAAAGAATAGTTATTTCAGTTTTATGAATATTGAGTTGCCTAGAAAAAATATATTAAAAAACTAGAATTTGGAAGAAAACTGTTGTCGGAAACTCAATGTAGGGGATGGAGACGACAGTGAAAATGAATCTGATGATGACTGTATATCACGAACCGAATATTGTGTTGTACAATCAAAAATTACTCTCCTGAACATTGAAACTCTCAATAAATAAGTATCCCAGCAAAATAATGTTCCGAAAACATTTTATGCAATTTGTTTTGAAAGATGCATTGTCAAATTCAGTGCAGAAAAAAAACTTCTAATTTTTATTGTAAAGAGTTAAGTTACATTAACGGCAGATGTCAGTGGGGTTTTTTAGTCATTCAGGTATCTAAGATACATAATAATCCCTTTATAATAGTTACGATTAAAATCTTGACACTTAATTAACTTAATAATTATCTTATTTCTAACGAGTAATTTCCCAATTCATTAATACTGTATATTTATTATTTATGGACATGTTTGGATGTTAACCGAAATTTAATATACGTGTAGTAAGAGTATATAATTTTTATTCAATGTGCATGAAACTTTCCTTTAAAAAAACCTCCATATTGGAATTTCACATTAACGAATTTTTCATTATAACAAATTAAATAGGTGGTCTTCAGAAACTCATGATAACAAGATTTTATTGTATTCACTTACTCCAGGCACTGAAAAACAATTTTTTAAGAAGAAATAGGTGTTGGATGTTTAATGTTTTTAGGACTCTTGAGTTTATCCTTTAAATTAAACATTAGAATTGAATTTTTTTCACAGGTTTTTCTTTGTCTTAATACATGTTGTAGAACAGCATCTAATACTTTCTGCAGCATTTTATCCGTATAATTTTTTATATAATAACGACTTTTTACAGGGATTTTCTACGCACAAGGCATTATTACACCAGTACTTGTACAAAAAAACTAAATAGTACAATGTTTGTATTTGCATAGAATGTTAAATAGTTTTAAGATTATATTTTCTCAAAAGTTAAATAATTTGTGGTGACTTTTTCCCAGACAATTTCACCACAAATTAGCATTGAAAATACCGGTTGTGAATAAAGTCATTGTAAAATCTACAATATCAATTTAATATACGTAAATATCATTAATTATTTGAAAAAAAAAATATTTAGAAATATAAAAATTTACTTACCACGTTACTACATCAGGTATAAATAACTTTTCCAATCCAAATTTTAGAGCCCCACCAGTGGCTGAGAGGTTCTGCTCTCAAAGTTGGTAGACGGGAGATGGTGGGTTCAAACCCTTTTCGCGCTCGTCGACCTAACCGTTTGGAGATTTCCTTGGTTTTCTTCGAATCTTGACGTAAATACGGGTTAGGATCCCTTAGAAAGACACCCACGGAGGGCACCCCTCTAGGGCCTATATAACAAGAGTAGCTAATCGGTCGTCATAAATCAATCAACCAACCAACCAACCAATCCAAATTTTCCATAGTAAAATCACGCGCAAAAAAATAAAACAAAACAAGAACAGAAGTGATGCCTAACTGAGATTGTAAAATGCTGAAATAAATAACTTATGTTTAAGCTACTGCTCCAATCTATTAGAATTAGGCATTACTAATTATTTTTATTGTAAAAAAAATCTATATTGCACGTTTTGTCTGTATCGGCGGGGTGGGATAACATCACCCCTGTTGACGGTATGTGTCTATTGTTTACCACAAATTTTCTGAAACTTTTTCAGTCACGGAGATTTTTTGAAACGTGAAATTCAAAGCGGAACACTAAATTTCAACTCGTAAATGTATGCTGTATTCGATAGACAAAATTACAATAACATTCACAAGAAAATTCAGTTGCACCATTTAAGAAAGCAAGGTATTTTATAAAATAATTATTTTACTACCTATTTCATATTGCAAACGGAATTACGTCCATAAAACGAAAAAGACAAAGACAAAGAAGCATTGTGACAACATTCTGAGTTAAAATGTTTTAGAATGAATTGAGAGCAAAAAATTTTCACATCCGCAATCCATTAAACACATAAACAGTTATTTAAAGACATTTTCGTGCATTTTGTACATGTTTTATTTGTTTTCAAATTAAAAATGCAATTCGATGAGAAGATGATACTGTTTTAATTTACACAAAGAGTATAGTTCAATCTTGGATAGTCGCATTTCAATATCTACAATCGAAACATTATTTTCAAGTCTTCTTTTCAAAATTTTTAGAAAATAACAGTTCAAAATATCAAGTAAATATAGAAGGTAAACTTCAATACGGTTTAAAAGTGGCTCAACCTCAAATTTTACCTTTTTTACATTCTCCCACTGCATCATTAACATCAAAACATTGTTCTTTCTTAAATTGACTGTCAGATAATATTTTTTAAATTTTGGTTAAAAACATCAATTTGATTAGTCAACGAACATCGCCAAACTTTTCTCACAAAGCCAAATAATTTCAGTCATTAAGACTCTGGCCAGCATCCATTGTGTTTTTTCGTTTTTAACACTTTCCAACATAGTTGAAAAGTGTTTATGAATTTTGTTTGTTTTTTCTGTCTGCCGTTTGTCCGTTCTGTAACTCGCGTAAATATAGTCGTATCGTCATGCAATTGATATATGTTAAGGAGGCTTACTATGGCATTTTCGGTATTGAAAATGAAGTATGTAGCTTTTATACTTCATTCACATACACTCAAAATAGTTCCGTTGCATTACGGTCTATGGGGAGAAATCGTTTGCAGTGTATTTTAAAAATGTTACAGTGTTTCAAACATATTGAAATTGATGTATATAACTGAAGTGTACTACAAAAGGCTTACTATAGAATAGGGTGTGCTTAGCATTCATCGTTCATTTACAGGAACACATAAAATAATTCAGTTGCAGCATTGTCTAAGAACAATTATTGCTGGTAGTATGTTTTAAGTTGTGGTACACGTTTTTAAATAAAACTCTGTTTTCTCCTATTATATGGTGTGCATAAATTATCTAGAAGATATACAGGGCAGCACAAAAGATCTCGTGTGCAATATACCTAACTGCACAAAAGAATTTGGATATTTTCCCATCTATTAATGGTAGTAATTCCTGAAAAAAAATCCAATTGTTTACTTAGACATCATCTTTCACCTTATTAAAAGGTAAAGTTTTGTTAAAGTAATCTGTAAGTGTTGGAAAATGTTTCATAATCTATGTTTGACGTGTGATATTTCGTTCTTGTTTATTTTATTTACGATTGTACCAGATGTCTTATCAATCATCGCTTTTACTCCATTTGTGCTTACATCGACAATTGTACCACGTGATGCTATTCACTCAGAAAAATCCGTCTAAAAAAATAGATTAGGTCTTAGTACTATTCGATGGTTTGTAGAGAAGTAGAAATTCTTTGTGTATAATCCATGTGTGAATAGTCTAGAGATAGCATAACTATTACTAAACCATTTACATCAGTTTATTCATACAATTGAGGAAAAAAAATTAGTATGTTTTATAAGGAAATTTAAAGTCAAACACTGAAATGATTTGTACACTGATGTTCAAAAATTAAGTGGCAGTGACATGGCACTTTCGATTTCAGACGTTTTGTCAAATATCTAATAGATATCTTGACGAAATGCCCTTGAACTTTGAGGATGTAAAGAACATGTTTGACTTCATATTTTGCATTGAAGTTTTAGTCGAAAGGATAATTACGGGAGTGGGGGGCTATAATGAATTTAATAATAAAAAAATATTTGCGTTCCTCCAAAAAACAGAAAATGCTCAAAATGGTCCGTCACTGTAGAAAATGACTATGTAAGTACAAAGTTTTTTTTTTTCATGATTTTGTAATTAATTCTATAGAACAACTTTCATAAAAAGTCCATTCAAATATCGTAAAAATTCATAAAGATAGAAATGATATAGTGAGTTGCTGTCTAAAAGTAGTTGAATTATAAAGGATTGTCCCCCAATCTGTCAATCAGCTCACTGCATATCCGACATCTTTCAGAGTTTTCACAATATTTGGCTGGTCATTTTATATGAGTTGCTCTATAGGATTGACTACCAAATTTCGACTAAAAATCTTTGCTGTAATTTGTGCATACGCTGTTAAAATTTATTTCATAAAAATGCCCATATCTCATCAAGTATTCAATATAATAATACTTCAATTGCAGTATACTATTTCTACTGTTCTTTGTCAAGTTTTCAAAAAGTGGTGTTAAATTCGGTTGAAAACTACTTATGCTATAAATACAAAATATTTGAATTTTTCACAGAAACATTAACGTCTTCACGAATATGCCTGCTATGCTTACACAAATGCACACAAATGTTGAACAGGACCTACATAGTCATTTTCTACAGTGACAGACCATTTTGAGCATTTTCTGTTACTTGGATGATCGCAAATATTATATTGTTAGTAATTTTTTGATTCCATCCTCATAATTGCCCGCATGACAAAATCTTCACTGAGGAGTGCACTGGATACGAGAAGTAAAAGATGAGAAATTCGTTACATGGCAACACATAAAAAGTACTTTAAAACCTGAAAAAAATGTTATTGAATTTAAAAAAATATATTTGTTTTAAAATTTAATTCAAAATTTATTACATAAAGCAACATAAGTAGTAACAAAAGTTAGTAGTGACAAAAGTTACTAAAAGTGTAAAAACTGAATTTCTGATGAATTCCCAGTTTTACCCTACCACCAAAATTTGGAGATATCTCAGATGGTTCTAGAAAACGCCTTTTCCCAAGTAGAGAACAATTTTCCTGTGGCAATAAGTGCGGTTTTTCAATAGCTCAGCTATCCCAAAACACATCTGCGGGGTGTTTCGATTTTTCCGCCCTTCTAGGCCTTTGTCAACAAAGCAAAAATTTTAGGTAACCGGTTTTACCCTACTTTTTTCTATAAGTTGTTTCCTTATTAATTTATAATATTATATCTTTCCATTTTTTTTTCTTTCTTTCCTTTAAAAAAAAAAAAAACTATTTTTGTATTTAACACAGACATTAATATATCACCTTTTAAACTTTTTAGCGAGTCAATGAGCTCTTCGAGCAGTTTATGAAAGTGATTTGGTGTATGAAGATCCATATAATTTGTTATGAGGTGCTTTAAAAAAAAATCCCCGTTTTTCTAGTGTATATCTGTTGTTTCCATCCATACAATTGTTTTAAAAATTTTCCTTGATAAAAGAAACCATCTGAAACTGCTACAGGAAATATGATTTTTTTTTATTAGAATATTTACTAAATATATTGGAATGCATTTTTTTTATCAAATCGAAAAAGTTTTCTAAATAAATGAGTATTACAATTTAGTCTTTTTAATAATATTTTATATTGATTGAATGAATATCAGATTTATATAAGAATCCATGTAAAAATAAACATCTACAAAATTTGTGTATACTTTGTTCCCTTCTCTGTTTTTCCAAGTTTTTCGCAAGATTATTGTATGAGAAATCCATTTCAAGTAAAAACTTTTGCAGTTTCCTGTGAGGAAGTTTTTTTTATAGTTTTGAAACCATAAATCAAAGAAAATATCATTTGAGTTTTAGTTATTTTATGTAATGCGGTATTTTGAAATGCATTATTCATATATGATTGCACAGTTACTGTATTCAACTATAGAAATGGAAAACAGTTGCCAGAAAAATAAACGTTTACGATTATTTTCATGCAATTCTGAATAAATACTCCGAAAATACAAGAAAGTACAAGCTCCCTATTATTATTGTAAAATTTGAATTAAAAAAATTGTCGTATAAAACTCTATATCTCATAACATGAGTCATTCTATTATCGTATGAGTATGTTATTAAAATTATTAAACGTGGAGATATTTGTACAATTCCATCATTACATCAACATTTTGGAAGACAAAAACAAAACTCATTTAATGCATTTTAAAATAAATATTAAATTCCATTAAAAATCTAAGTATATTTAGTCTTTTATCACCATTTTCAAGAAAGAACCATAGTATCGTCGTTGTAATATAAAAGTAAAACTAAAAATATGTAACAATAAAAATATCAAATTTCTGCGTTATACTTTAGCTTTAGTAAAATTTCACGTGGTATTTCTTTAATATTACGTATGGATTCTGTTTTCTTGTGTTGATATAGATATTATCAAATATTATATTAAGTATATTAAGTATATAATTAATTTAAACATAATTTAAAGTTTCAGTTTCAGTTACCAGATCCAAGTATTATATTAGAACGTGAAAAATTCAGGTAATGCAAATATTAATTGTTCTTTTTTTATTTAAAATTAGGTTTTGAGTTGTAATATTATAGGTGCCTTTCTTTAAAATATAGCGAAAATAATTGTTAGAAAATTTTTCGTATAGGCTAAAAAATATTCTTCTCTTTTGACAACCAACTGTATATATCTGTCTTGTAAAATACTCGATACTAATGTCTCATGCTTATGTTAGACATGCAGTTACATAAAATTACTTTATTGCATTAACCATTTGATTACGGGGATGGGACACGGTGCGTCCAAGCGGTTATTTTTTATGCTATTCGTACGACTTTTTGAAAGATAATCTCTAGCATGCAAGTATACTAGGATATACTAGGACATTTGTAAGTGATATTTATACAAATGATTTTTTTTGCAAATTGTGGTACGCTTGAATATAAAAATAGTCTCCAGATCTGCCGAAATCAAAAGGTTACTCAAAAGGTTAAAAATCCTCATCGATATATATGTATCAATAACACTGAATTACTTCATTTCCAAATATTCAGTTGATTGCTGTAAAAAGTGTAGCCAACTGTTTGCAGTATTTCTTCTCCATAAGATTGTATGCAACTTTATATTTAAGTATGAATGTTATACAATCCAATAGTATTTATATGTTTAAAATATTATGTTTTAAACTAAAAACAACTGGAAAATAAAGACATTATTTTGCTGATCCTATGTGGGAACAGAGGTGTTAGGAAAGAAAGCTATTCTCTGTGCAAATAAAAAAAAAGTTGTAAATTATGTTTTAAATTTTATATTTCAATTTATATTTCAAAAATTTAAAGAAACAGCTTCCGTACAAAATATTATCTTCATTGAGATACTAATTTTTATTTATATCTATCTTTTTGAAACACCGTTCCAGTAAAATAATTTTAAAAATGCGACAAAACATGAGATAAACATTGATAAAACTATTACTAAATATTTAATTTAATTTTTAATTAACTGAAATTAAATTTAGTTGTAATATTCTAATAAAAATAAAGTGGGTCTTTTCACAGCCTATTTGGCAAATATGTTGTTTCTTTTTTTTATTTTCCTGATTGTTTATGTACATGTACAAGGCGATTTTTCCCCATTTTTTTAAGTTAGGAATAAAAAAGTGAAAAATAAATGTGTAGTCAACTGTTTACAGCATTTCTTCTCTCATAATATTTCTGCAGAATTTTTAGCTATTTGAACTTCAAAGCCGAAGATGAATCAACAATGGGTAAAATATATTGAAAATCTCGGCGTTTGAAAAATAAAATTTAGGCAATTGAAAACGACTACATGCTAAGAAATATTGGATGTTTCATCTGAAATGACAGATTGTATTCCAAACGTATTTTTCTTCTAAACGTAAGAACATTTGTGCATAAGCAAATCGATTTATATGCAATATGTATTGAAAATGTGTGCGTTGAAAGGTTTTTCAGCCGTATCACAGAGAATAAAAATGTTAGACCGTATATTAAATACAACTTTTCGAGTAAACTTTATCTAGTTTTCTTCTCTGCCTGTCATGTAATATGATCATATCACTAAATATAGAATAACAAAATATAAAAAATAAAGAATTCCTTAAAAGAAAACCGTGCAATATTTAGTGTAAAACAGATATTTTTTAGTTTTCGTAGAAAAGAAAATTAATCACAACATGAAATCTTTAAAGACTGTAGTAATTTCCGCTCCCGATAACTTGACCAATTACTTTGAAAGTGTTCGCGATGCTACGGGAGAAAAAGTTTCTAACAGTCACAAACAATGCAGGAAAGGAATTAAAACCTTTTACCCGCCATACCATGAACTTTTTTTGAGATTCATTTGAAATTTTATGTAGGTAATTTAGATTAATTCTAAGGTTGTGCGAAAAGTTTGGGGCTGTTATGTAAAATAAAAGTGGAGACATATGTATGTTCCACTTATCGAATCGAACATCTAAATCACCACATATATCATCTGGATCTCTGGTATCCATTTGATTTTCCTCAATTTCTTTAATGTCAGAATGCTTTTGTTCTGTTGTTTGGTGGCAAAATACCAATTTCAGGTTCACCATCAGCATCTGAATCATACAAATTCAAAGTTAAAGCATCTTCAACTGAAAGACACCTTTTATACGGCATTTTTCTGTAATGATTGGATAGAAACTGTATAATTGTAATCCAAATCCTAAACCAAAAAAAATATATATATATATTTTGCTTTGAACTGCCAACGTTCCACATGAGGTACATTGGCATTCCAAGGAGCACAAAACAAAAACAACATAAGGTAAATCATTCATTTATACATGAAAATGCATAAAATATAATACGCAATACAATAATTATCATCACAGCACACACATTTGAATTATTTGAATTCTAAAGGCACAGACAGAGCAAAAACACAGCATACGACATGTACTTTTTGAAAATTGCATATAAAAAAGCACCAAGTTTGGAACCACGAACAATTATTAAACAATACTTTACAATAACTTAGAACAGATTAATCAATTAGAGTATCATTACTTAAAACAGTTAGAGTATCACAAAGCTTATGTTCCATTTGTGAAACATTGGCGGGTAAACGGTTAAATAGGTTCAACTAGTTACCTGTAGGGATTGTTTGCGTTACCAATCGGCCATGTTATCGCGCACGGTCTGAGCACAAAAATCACTTCTAAAGTGTATTAAAATTATTTCTTTTTCAAACTGTTTCGTACTCGAAATGACAGAACTTGGTAAAATAATTCATCATACAAAAATTATAAAGTCGTTAAAATGTTGGGAGATTTAAAAGGTAAATTTGTGTTTATTTCCTATTTACATTAATATATATTCCATAGTCGTATTTATTTTTTTAAATGCTCCGAAATTACAGGAGAAAAAATTTTGTTTGAAAGACGATTCTTTCAGAGTCATTCAATGAAGTTTCTTATCAATCTTTTAGATAGTATCCCTTTTAAAAAGAATTTTACTTCACTGTATATTTTTGTATATTTATAAAATATCTTAAAATAATAATAAATAAGACTGACAGTTTCGTAGATTTACAAGAGTGATGATAGTATTAATATTAGCTTAGTTGAAAATATAATATACTAGCTGTTACTCGTGACTTCATGCACGTAACATTAAAAGAAGAATAAATGCATTAATTAAGCAATATATTTCGCTCCCAATAATTAAAAACGTAAATAATTAACTAATGCTTATCACATTTCATAGAAGACAATACAGTATTTCTTTGTTATAGGGTCCTTGGTGTAAGTCAGTTTTAAAAAAGTTAAATTTTGTGTCAAATAACCTCGAAAATAAAACTGCAACCAATGAAAAAAGGAGGTCCAAATAAAATTGTGGAAATCGACGAATTTGGTTATCAAATGTCAATTTTACCTGATAAACCATTTTAGTTTTAACGACTTTGTGAAACGTTTTAACAGCCATTCTTCAAAACTACGTAATTAATTGGAATTAGTGTATGCTTTTTCTTTAAAGTCAATTCTTGTGAAGAAGAAGCAATAATTTGTACACCTAAATATAAGGAGCTTAAATTTGCCTCCTTGTGTTTCATTGGCTGAAACAAATCTTGATTTCTAAATGACAATATGTTGAGACACGATTTTTGTTCTGCAGAATAACTGCATTCACAAAGTTTGAATATGTGGAAATATGTTTTTATTTGTCGAAAAATTTATTGTAATCAAGATTTTGTTTTTACCATTTATTCAAATTGGAAATAAATTATTTTTTAAGTTTTATGAGAACATGGCGTGAAAAATATATAATCCGTTTTATTTTTCCTTTTTACCCATAAAAATGGAGTAATTTAGTTGCCTGTTTTAGAGAAATTTCGTTAACATTTACAAATAATAATAATAATAATAATAATAAAGTAATAATAATATATTGCATTTTAATTCAAATTTTTAAATTCTGAGAGTTTATATGACATCCTTGGATCAATAATAACCAGCTGTTAATTAAATCACGTTGTGTTCGATAATCTGAGAGGAGTAGTTGCGGAATACAAACAGACGATCAGATTTTAATACAATATATTGATTGATTAATTTTAATATAATATATAGATTCATGTTCATTTTTCTTTTCATAATAATCATGAAGTGAATTTTGACAAAGCACTCTCATATATATGTAACTGATGTTTTCATGCTTAATATTTAGTATATTTAAACAAATATTTCAATTTCTCGTTTTAAATATGGAGTAAAACTCATCTACTTTCTATACTTACTGATCTTTGTATTATTAATGTATAAAATTTATTCACGCTGCTTTAAAAGTTCCCGTTTGTATTTCAAAGTTCATGTTTCATTTCAAGTATGTCGTCACTTTGTTCCTAGAGAAATCTTTTTTTTTAATTATATATTTATTGTTAATTTTCTTTTCCTGGCAATCATAACGGGGATTTTGACAAAAAACTCACATCTGTATATAACTGACGTTCCAGCTTATTAATTAGTTGCGATAAAAAAATATTTAAGCTTTTTATTTTAAATATGACGTTATTATTCATCTACTTTCATTATATACTGATTTTCATGCTCCTTCTATTATTACGAATATTTGAAAATGCATGTTTTTTTTTTTTTCAATATAACGTCATATTTGTCCAAGCCAAGGAGGATCCTTTTGATAGTTCCATTTGTCCAGAATTCGTTTCTTAATAATATAATTATTGTTATTTTTTCTTTTAAATATAGCGAATTTTTTGCTTGAATTCTTTTTCTCAACGTAACCGATATTCATACTTTATGTATAATTAAAAAAAAACACTCCATATTTTCGTTTCAAATATTACGACAATTCATCTTCTTTTCAATTCTTTATAATTTTCATTTTTCACGTGGAAATCGTTAAATTGAAATTTAATTCTTGGGGAAAATATCATACCTGGCTTTGAATTTATTAACAACAATAGTACTTAACAACGTAAAATGGTTAATTAAATTTTACAGAAAAAATATCCATTGATTCTTTATCAAAATAATGAAATTTTGAATTATTAAGAAAAATATTTGACAATAATAAATAACACCTACCCTATGTTCATTTCTGGGTTATAATTCATCTATATGGAAAGATACAGGGCCATTAAAGCCTCCGTTTTGACGTTTACTTCAGCCAAACATTCCCACACACAATCGCATTTATAATATTATTAGGATTAGATTAGGATTAGGATACAGCGATGGGCGCAAGGTGCACTGTATAAAAAGTCAAATGTTTCTTAATCTACAGAAAGATAACATAACCAAGAACAAAAATATATCATGACCTCCTCCTTATTTTCCCATGATTCCGAATTAATAAAAATTTAAATTATCGACATTCTGGGCTTTTAATAAATAAAATAAAAAGTAACATATTAATTTAAGAATCTGAAGCACGACGCAACACTTTAGTTACTGTATTTCACTTTAATATATTTATTAAAGTACTGACAGCAAGAATGGTTTTATTGCAGTTTATTTAAAGAAGTTATAGATTTAAAAACAGATTACACATAGACTAAAAGATATTATTTCAAATAAAACCAATTTTTTAGTCATTATTTCATTTAATAAATGAGCGTATTGAATACAAAATATATATAAACATTTTGAAACTCTCCTTTGACAAGAGATTTATAAATATTTTTTGAGACCTCTGTCCGTGATTTCTTATTGATGCCTGATGGTGGTTGCATATTCGAAAAATTATAATATTTAATTTAATATATAAATAAATTATTTATAAAGAATTTTCTTTTATTGTACTGGCTTCTGAAAGGTAGGAACATAAATAATATAAACATAAATATGTACGCAAATAATATAAATTAAGTTTTAATTTTAATGTGTTATTTTTAGGAATAACATTTTTTTAAACTGTTTTCATTAGCATGTTATAGTCAAACTTATTCCAAGATTGGTGCTCCTTTGAAAAAATCACTATTTATTAATGTTTCAATATTTATCAAAGAATGTATTAGAGAAGTCTTTATGAAATATATTTTGCATAAATAATAATAATATTTGAATGTAGTTACAAAATATCAAAATAGAACATAAACCTAAGATAGTACTTATTTTTTCATTCTGTCTAGAAATAACTTTATATTTCAAGATCACATGAAAATAATTACTATCCTATTATGCATCACCAATGATTCCCTCTTTTAACAAACCAGTGATGGGTAATTAATCAGGATGGAGAATATGAAAGTTTCAAATCGATAACATGAGTACCTTTCTGTTACAATCTCATGATTGATCTGCAGAATAATGACGACACAATTAGAAATCTCAGGAAATAATAAAGAATGCGCTTCAAGTAATGAGAATCTTTAATTAAAAGGAAATGACTATATTAAAGTAATCTTTGAGTACACAGATATTTCAGACTCAACTGACTTTAAAATGATTTTGATGTAATCTTTGAGAAAATGATTTCTTCTAAATATAGGAACATGAATTAAAATTGGCAGAAAAATAAATTTAGCGCAGGATTATTTTATATATATTTGTTTAACAACTTATATATAAGGTCAATGTGCCTGAATTAGATGAATTATTGAAGCGAGTTCTTGTAGCTAAACTCCGGGCGCTAGAATCACATATCAGTGTAACATGATTCAACATCCGCATTTAAAGAACAAAGCGCGAAACATGTTATTGCATTTAAAGATTATTTTTCAAAGAAAATTTCCAATAACAGGATGCATAGTTAATTATCCAATTCTAACAATACTTCTTAATTGCTAGGAATAATCCCAAAATCAAGATAACCATTTCGTTTTTTAGCTTTAAACGTCAAATAACCACATCGACTTCATGGCATTGTAGGTGAGTTTTATATAATGGAAGTGAAAGCAGGAAAATACGACTATATTTTGAACTATAGTTGTTCTAAATTTTTCATTTTGTCGTATTTTGGTGTGCAATTTTTGATTGACTTATTAGTGACCTAAAAATACGGACAGAATTTCAGCTGATGTACCAAGGTAAATTTAAGTGGTACTATCATATATTAAAATAATTTTTAAAAGCAGAAATTGTGAATAGTTGCATTGTTTTGAATTAATATATTGAGGAATTTTAATATAGTTGTACATTAGTGTTTTTATTTACCCGATATAAATTATGTATCTTAAATGATGAAAATATGAAAATGCATACCTTTATAAATTTAGATATATGAAATTTGATGTGATAATATCTATGCATATTTCAGCAACGAATAAAGAAATATGATCTGTCGTGTTTTACTTCAAATAATAAATTCTAGGTGGCAGCAACACAAGAATAATTTTAAGTCCATCCTTTCGCACCAACTATATTAATAAGCTTTTTTTCTACTGCTATATCCATGGAATGTACTTGTAGTTCTGTTTTGTCTTCATGTATTGATGTTGAGATGTTTTGTGAACTTTATTAAATGTGTAAAAGTAATTTATTCGTCCACCTCATTAATAGAATGTGTTCTATTTACTTTTCTTAATATTCAATATATAATATGATCAATAGATCAAGTTATAAATCCAAGGTTAGAAGGTAACACAAAAGTGCATTTTCCTAATTTTCCTAGAAACATGGGGTACAATGTAAATCATCAGAATTATTGTATTTAGCTTTGTTTAATTTTTAAAATCTATATTTTCCTTGGAATAAACATGGTTTATTCTATACCATTCCATTACCAATGTTACTTTTCTTTCCCGATGTAATTTCTAGCTAAAAAAATGCTTAAAGGAGTTTCTAAAATTCCTAGAAATTAAGAAACTGTCGGGGATGCTAAAAGTGGTTGGCTGACATCATGGTAGATCCATAGAACATCTGATATTTCTCATTCAAAAACATGATTAAGTGAAAGGTGGATTTTCAGGGACCGTCAAGTTGCTTATCATATAAAATTCTATATGAAGAGTTCAATGATATTAAGTTTAGCAGATATGTAAATATTGAGTATAAGTGTCAAATTGTTTTAGATACTATTGTTACTATTAAGAGAGATACATAATTTGAAGAAGGCACAATGGTAATGAGTGGTCACAAACAGTGGAAGTGTCCTTAATGGTGTTATAAAACTTTTTATGAACTCAATAAAATTAAAGACATACTTGCCACCGTTACATCATGAGAGTTTTTTCCAAATCCACTAAATCCAGAAATGTCAAAGAGTGGAAGAAGTGAATAAATGACCATGTAGTAGAATATTTTTAAGGATTGGAATGATGTTTTTTGACTTGAGGGAAAAAACGGAAGGTTTTTACCTGTGACATCACAGTTAATTACTAAATTCCAGGAATACATGCAACATTCAAGAAATTATTATGACAAAAAAAATTAGTTTACAAAATAGTTGTGAAGAATATATAGTAATAAACACTGTTTTAATAAAATTAATGTTGCATTGGTCCTTAATAGGCTACTTGTTGTGTAAGTTAAAAGTGATTAAAATTGGAATGTTAAATTGTTCATTATTTAATTATAATGCAATAATAAGCATTTTTAAAAACTTTTTTTCATTTAAATTAATGAAACTAAAATAAACTAACATAAATAAAATGTATTGCCGCATTTATGTTTTAATTACTGTAAATGTGTCAAAAAATGACATGCATGTGATAATGATATATTTTGCTTAGATTACAAAAAATAATAATTTCTTCAAAACTATTGAATTATTATTTAAAATCTAAGAAAACAAGGTCAGAACAAATTATTTATGCTTATATTTGGCAATTTATGTTTAATGAAATGCAAAATATACCCTAAATGTGACATTTGAGATATTTCATCGCATTTAGGCCCATTATATATAGTTATGCCCACCTTAAAATGATTTTTTTTTTCCTAGCTCAAAATTTCCATTCTTTCTACGTCTGTTATCTTAGATTTCCTGTATCAAAATTCATGCTATTTTCAGAGCCTGTGCCGAACACTGTATGTAACTGACAAGTGTGGACGAGTAGTATTAGTGATTACGAGAAGGATGCATATGATTTCAAGGAGATCCCCGACAAGAACAGGTCCATCGAGCCAGTGTTGGTCATAGCCAGCAGACATGCGACGATTAATTTCGGGTGTTACAGCACCCTCAGCCACAAAAAACGAACCACACCTCTCTGCTCTTCTTTGCTTGCTTCCATTTCTAATGCTGGAAGAACACACTTTTCACTACGCTTACCTACAAAGAAATAAAAAAACTGTGAGTATTACCTGTGAGCTTTCATTATACATTTCTACCAATCCTCGCGATCTAATATCGATGTATTACAACAATGTTGCAAACTTTAGCGAGAAATGTGTCTTATGGCGAATGTTCAGTTTTCATCTGACTGTCCTTCATATATATATATATATACATCTTGTGTGGCTGAGATTTTGAAATAATCTGATTTTTGTTATTCTGTAACTCCCGTATTTATTAGCGGATTTTAGCCGATTATTAGCCGATTTTAATGTAATTGATCTTGTGTACAGGGCGTACCAAGATCTCAATCGATTTCATTTGCTCACTTCATCCACCATCTTGCTTGAAAATGTTGGCCACTTAAAAATATTTATTTTTCTTTTATTTAAAAAAGATGTGAAAAAAAGAATAAAGAATAAAGAATAAAGAAAAAGAAATAAAAAAAGTTATTTTCTTTTAAGTGTTTGACTTTGGTACAAGAATTATTGGAGTATTTTGGTTTCGTCGTTAATTTAAAAATTGGCTGAGATACATTAGTTTGAAATTAACTAGTGTCCCTGACATTTTGAAACAATCGATTTTTGTCAAGCGACAGAACTCCTATTTATTAACCGATTTGTATGTGATTGAGCATGTGTACAGATTTACCAAGGTCTCGACAGAGTTTGTTGGCCAGCCGCATTTTCCATCTTGTTTTAATATGTCGGCCATTTCAATACTTCCAATTCAAAAAGATGCACAAAACATTAGAAATCTAAAATATTTGGGTTTCTTCCACCTCTTAAGTGTTCGGCATTTATGCAAGCATTCAAGAACATTTTTTGATTTTGCTTCTATTTTTAAAATTGACTAAGATATACCAATTTTAAATTTTAGGATGGCTCATTTGTCCAAAATTTGGTTTGATTCGTGAGTTTTAGAAAACATGGTATCTCGCAAATTTTCTGTAATTGTTGTAATAATTGTTACTACTCTCATAAGTTTAAAGTTACATACCCATATCCGCCAGTGTAAAATTCTTGCCAGGTTGCACTGCCCATACTTAACGAAATATCGCCATGTTTGTCGACAAAAATAATTCGCTATAAATGAAGTAAGCTTGGATATAGATCACTTATTTGGAGAAATCCTTATTCAAATTCAGTATTAACGATAACTGGGATTGAATCTTTTATAATCGGGTTCCACGAATTTTAGCTTCGTTGTTTGAGTAAAATGAGCTGAAATTTTAAAAACGAGGGAAGCTACATTTCTCTATCGGTGCAGGCCGGAAGGACTTTTGTTTTTCCATTAGTCAATCACCAATGGTTTATGTAGTTAAAAAAATATCGATACGTATGAATATTTTATAAATTACCTAATCAAATAATATTCATAATTTATTATTAATTAATTTTTTTTAAACGAGAAAAAACATGAAAAAATAACTTCAGAAACAATAACATTCTCCTTCTGATATAAAAAATGAATAAAAAGTATCTCTTTTAGTTTTTTTCTTCAGTCAACAGCTGCTCTCAAGGTTTCTAAAAATTGCTGCTATAACATTTTTATCAAAGTAGGATTAAGTATTTTCAGCAGGTAAAAGCATCTTAAAAAAGCTTAAGAGCTCTTTCAAGCACGCTTTAATTAGAAAAGGTAAGTGAGTGATGATTCGAATCTTTAAGTGGCTATTGAATAAGCTGTTGCTTTTGAGATATTTGTTTTCTCCGATATGAACATAGACAGGACATTACATCAGATAAAGCTATTTGAATAAAGTTTCAAAGGCTAAATATGAAGCGATACTCCTTTGAAAAATTCATTTACAAATGGTAAATAGTGTATATGAAAAATTTATATAACATAATCGTGATAAAATTCGTCTTAATCTCTAATTACGGAAAATATATATTTCAATGACCTATAAAATAAAAATAAAATAAATAAAAAGCTAAACGTTATTAAAAGCAATTATTTAAATTTTTAATTCGATAAAAAGACTGCGGAAATAGAAAGTATCTTCTAAAATTTACACGTTTCATGATACGAAAAAAATCACCAGTGACTTGTTAAATTTAGTTTTAATGGATAACTTATTATTTAATGTTAGCCCATTAAAGCCTACCGGTACCATATGGTACCGGAATAGCTGTCATTCATTTTGTTGCTTCTATACCAGTATATTTTAAGAGAAATATTCTCTTTATATGATGACAGAAACTCCGTAATAAAAGGAGACTAAAGTTTCTTCTTTAAAAAAATTGGTATGAAATGCAATTTTTGCATTTTAAAGAGAAAAATAATTTCGGCTTTAATGGGTTAACATATGCTTATCACAACATATTTCACAGTAAGTACTATTTTTTTCTTTACTTTTTAAAATAGTACTTATTGACACCGTACACACGTTTTTTTTAGTTTGAAAGCATAATATGATATGATTTCTACTTCTGCACATTAATAACATGGTTACAACTGCAACATGCGATATTTATGAGATGAGCCTGAATCTGTAAACAAAAACTTGTATTTGTTTGAACGCAAGTTTGAATCAAGATTACTTTTATAAAGTAAATTAATATATTCGTAAAATGTTGTATTTAAAATGAAAGTTAGAAAATAAAATATTCCAAGTGTTTTAATGAATCGGGATATGCGAAAAATAGCAGTAATCTTGAGTGAGATTGATTGAAATACATAATTTTTATTGATGAAACAAAATAAAATATCTAATGTAATTTATAAAATTCTCTTACATGTGAAATAGCCGAAGAATCTTTTTATTTTATAAACAAACGTTTTGATTTACTATTATCAAATTTATTTTATAAAGATTGAATGAGGTTTTAAAAAAAATGTTATATAGTATAACATAACATATATTATTATTTTTTTTTTTTTTTAGATTTCTAAAGTAAATAAAATGTACGACAAAATTACAACTCCTTTTTGTAAGAGGCATTTAATTTCTTTATCCGTATTCTTTCAGCCCGTCGTGTGTGCTAGCGACTGAAACACAATCTTTGGAAAATGATTTATGTCCAATTGTTAAACATGAAAGTGGAGCGAAAAGCATCCCATAATTAATATTAATCTATTAGAAATGGCTCTTCAAAGAACAAATGAAACACCAATTTTCCACTCGCTTGCAGCATAAAAACATCTGGAATATGAAATACTGTAAAAGAGTAAATAATCCACTTCAACACATTATTTATTTTCTATTTAAAAAAAATCCTGATAAATGATGATTGATGATGGCACATGTAACAATAAAATTCTTATGTTTTTTTTTTTTTTAGTTTTCCTTGTAAGATGTGTTTAGTTGGTTTGCAAATTATTCAAAAAAGTCGCCAATTGCCAAAAACATATTAAGAATCTTAAATTGAATTCTTAGAGTTTTAATATACATGGTTATCCAAAGTGAATCATTTATTTTTTAGATTTCTAAAGTAAAAAAAAAGTAGTACAAAATTAAAACTCTTTTTTTGTAAGAGCCATTTATTTTCTTTATAAAAACCCATCGTGTGTGCTAGCGATTGATACACAATCTATAGAAAATGATTTATGTTCAATTGTTAAGCATGAAAGTGGAGCGAAAAGCATCCCAGAATTAATATTAATCTTTCAGAAATGGCTCTGGAGAGAACAAATAAAACAGCAATTTTCCAATCGCTTGAAGCATAAAAACGTCTGGAATAGGAACTACTGTAAAAGCGTAAGAAATCACAGTTCAACACATTATTTATTTACTATTTTAAAAAATCCTGATAAATGATGATTGATGATGGCACATGTAACAAAGAATTTCGTATGTTTGTAATTTAGTTTTGCTTGTAACATGTGTTTAGTTGGTTTTGAAAATTATTCAAAAATGTCCCCAATTGCGAAAAAAAAATTAAGAATCTTAAATTGAATTCTTAAAGTTTTAATATACATGGTTGTCCAAAGTGAATCATCTGATTTCAAAGTTATATATTTTCAAAAATAAACGACACAGAATAATAAGTAATACTTGAATACAAATGAATAATATGGAAGTTTTATATTGTGAACAACAGATATGTTATTGTGTGCTATTCGTGAGACTATTTCGCCAACTATGTTTTAGAAGCTTTTCAGCGGACGAGTTTAAAATGACGTCCGAGGAGCAGAAAGCTTTTTGTGTGCTGTCGTTTGTGCGATGTGGATCTGTAATCACCTTTCAGCGTGAATTTCATAAAAAAGTACCGAATTAATGCACTTACGACTCAGTGTATTCGAAGGTGGTATCATCAGTTTGAGAGCAGTGGATGTCTTTGTAAAAGGAATAGTGAATGGCCACCAGGCATATCTGCGGAAAATGTTGAAATAGTGAGAAACACTTCTGTACGTAGCCCAAAGAAATCGCTGTTTCCGCCAGTCTAGAACTGGGGATTCCTATGTGACAGTTACAATGTGTTTGACAGGAAATGTACATACCGTCTTGACATTATACGTGTAACTCAAGGAAATTACACAGAAAACTTGTAGAAAAAAAAGCACTTCAATATTTTCCCTTTGTATTCATGTATTACTTATCATACTGTGTAGTGTATTTATGAAAATATAGCATTTTGAAATCGGATTATTCATTTTGAATAACCAAGTATTTTACTACATTTATTTCATCTTATGAATGTGTGTTCGTGTTAGAAAATTAAGATATATTTTCCCCTATAATTAACTTAATAAAATCGTTTTTTTTTCAGTAACAACGATGATAAACATTAAAACCTGTTCACCTTTTTGGCGTTATATTTATATGTTTACTTTGTCCGGAGTTTAATAATGCATAAAATAAAATAAAGTATATTTATTACGTAACTAAACGTCTATAATGGATGTATTACCATAAAATATTCCCTTTATTTTTAAAGTAGATAGCGTATAGATAGATAATACAAGCCCACAGTCATCTAAAATTATATATATATATATATATATATATATATATATATAAACAGTTTTAAAGCATAGGTAAAGTAAAATCAAACTGATTACGTCAATCAATAAACTCAGACAATAAATAAAAGTTACTGCAGTTTCTATTTTGTCGGTAAATAGGTGCAGAGAAAAACTAAAATAACAATTCAATTCAGAATCCTCTTTAAATGTAATTAAAAAAATAAGCTTAGGATGCAGTCTTCGTCGTGAAATTGTATGAAACATTCTTAATGTGAAAACCTAAATTGGACATTATACTTGGATTATTTGGTAAATTTTACCTTGGAATTCTAAATGGAAAGTTATCCGGTCAATTAGTTTAGGAATTGTGCAGGTTTCAAATTTTGAACTTCTAATGTTTTTAATTGTTGCCAAACAGATTAAATGCAGGTAGCTTTTTAAGCATTACTGAAAACCTACTCGGTAGAATAAGCTGTAATTTTCAATTCGTATATTTGAAGCTTCTAGGAATCGATCTTTTTTTAATTCATAAGTTACGATATTTTTTTTTATATAAATTTTGAAATTATTTTTCAAAAAACGTAACTTGTAAACAATATTTTTTTGTAACATAAGCCGATTATAGATGTTTCAAATATACAAATTCAAAATTTCCTCTTCTTGCTTTGTTCTTGAGATATGCTTAAAAACCTATCCTTAAAAAATCAAACAATGATGTCAAAATTACGTGCTCGTATTGTAAATTTGAAAGTTTGATACAATATCTGTATGAAGACGACCCCTTAAATTTATTTAATAACATATATTTGAAGAAGACATAATTCCCTATTGAATGGCTTTTTTAGTATTTCTAAGCGTCTAATTGCTTATAAAACAGATGAGCAGTAAATTTATTTTTTATTTTTATGTCCCACTGTTCATTACAATGGGATATGAATCTTATAGCTAATATTTTCTGAGTTATTTTTCTAATTCACAGTTTTAATGAGTGGTGCTTTGAGAAAAAATATTTTAATAACTGATATTTGTTTTTCTTTTCTTTTTCTTTTTACGTCCATATATTAATATTAAATTCTTTACCTTATAACTTAAGATATTACATTTTAAACCGTTTTTCCCCAGTTCAATAACATTAATAAATTATGTTCAACATACGTAATTTAATGAAACGGATTTATATGTAATTATTGTTTACGTTAAATCTTCTATCTTAATTCAATTAACTTCGAAAATAAAAGAAAAGCCATTTTATTCCCATCAATAACCAACAAATTTAATTATTTTCTTACATGTTTTGTTCACGCTATGATCAATAGCAATTTTTTAAAAATAATAATAATAAAGTTGCAACAAATTGTTATTGACCTTTTCATTCTTACAATTCTCAAATCATGAATAAAATGTGGCACGAACTTCTCAAATGCATATTAAAAAGGTGAGAAGAAATGGTTGCAATTATTTCTTGGTACGTGAAAATTATCTCATTATTTTTTTCTGAAGCTACAAAGATGCGAAGAAAGAGAAAAAAAAAATATTTAGCGTTAAACTTCAATGATGCAGTGTAATTAGTTACTATTTCTTCAAAGTAATTCATTGGTAAGCGCTTTTTCCCATTCAGAATGCTAATGTGCAGTTCAAATCCCAGAATACATTTTATTGATCGCCGTCTTTATTTTTTAGTCTGTGTTGGAATGTATGTATTTTCAGACAAAGGAATTATTATTTTCTGTCTTATAATCAGAATAATAAAAATTTAGGATAATTTTATTTATTTTTAAAATGAAAAAAAATATTCAGATGTTAATATTTATTGGAAATCTTACTTAATTTTTAAAAATATTTTCACTTTTGTCAGTTTGATCAAAACATCGTTTTAAGAGGCACAAACCGCAAAATATATCAGTTTTAGAATTATATTGTTTAAACATATAGTGAATTAATATATAAAAATATGTAAGATCCTACAGTAAGATGCAAAATCTTTTAAACTTTTAAATCTTATGCTACTTTTCCCATTGTGTAATTCAATGTGTAGTTGATATGGACCAAATATATACTTGAATTTTACAATTTGTATTTAATAAAGTGATTTATGAAATTAGATTTTTAAAAGAAATTTATGAAACTTTAACTTTTCTTTTTAATTGCATCTTTCTAGTCGCTGTATTTAATAAACCCTGTAAGTGGAACTTTAAAAAAATCGGAAATATGAGTGTACAGTTTTTATGAAAAATAAAAGAAAACGTGAAAAATAGCACAGTTACAAGGTTAAAAAGATTAATATCAGATGATGTAAAAGTTTAGACCATGTATGCTATCATCTCCGCTTGCGGCCAAGGTAGAATGGCGATGAGTGTTGAAAAAAACAAACAGTGGATTAAGGAGTCTCATGTGACGCAAGAGACACTTTTTAGTTTTATTAGTCGCGACAACAACGAGTGTTTGATATCTAAATTATTCTTTATGCACACAAGTGTGCTGAAAAAATAGCTGCTTTAAACATCTTCCTTACACAATTAATATTTTTCGGAGAGCTTTAAATACGCCAGTAGTAGCGACGTTTGAGATCTAACAGAAAACGCCAAATAAACAACGGCATGGCAAGAAATACATATTTTTTTAACAAAAAGCTATTTCTTGTTGCATTTGTTCAGCCTTCCAGTCTGCGCTTACCTCTATGCACAGAAATTGTATTACCTGTGCAGTATGAATTATGGGATTTACTCCATGGTCTCTATGAACTGTAAATGCGTATGCCTATGAACGAGATTGTAAAATATGTGGTGTTTTTGTGGCTCTGTCAAGGTGTTCGCGATGTGTGATGGCGTAAGTGAAAATCATTCTTTAATTCGTAATAATGTGTGAGGCTATGTTTCAACAAAAAATTGTTTATGTAGTGTTAAAGTTTATTGTATTATCATTTTTTGCTTCGATCGAGCTTGAAAGTTGAACTAGGAATTTATATTTTAGTGTTTAGTGGAAAAATGTACATTTGTGATTTACGAAACCAAAACTGTAATACGATATTTGGCATGGACAAGTAACTTATGTCATTAAATCGTAAAATTATTACTCTAAAAGGAAAAATAACTAGGATGAAAAATTTTATTCAAAGATTTATTGAATGTGCGGAAAAAGAATTGGTTACCCCATTAAAAGTGAAATTAGATCAAATGGAATGCGTGAAAAAGGATCTCGCTAAACTATTTGAAAAGTATACCCTAACATACGGATATCTTCGAAGCTTAAGTAGATTTAAAAGATAGAGAGAACATCGGGAAAATATTGAGGTAAGATTGAAAAGTTTCTTACATAAATTTATTGTTAGAGATTTAAAATATCGTAAAAGTGCTGTAAACCGTTCTAAAATGCTGCCTGATAGAAAATACCTAAATTATTTTTACCGACGTTCACTGGTAAGATGAATGAGTGCCTGTTATCTAAAGATTTATTTGGAGCATGTTTGAATGATACAGCCCACTTGTGCGATGGACAAAGGATGCAGTATATTTTTCTGACTTAAAAAATGATGGATGTCGAATAATGAATTCAATCTCAATAGCAGATCTTAATTACAAAATTACTTGGTTACTTTCAGAAGACAGTTAGTCTAACCATGAAGAACAGGTTTTCGCACATATTAAGCGATTTACGTCAATACTATCTATTCAACGTGTGCATGCTAGTGCTTTTTAAATTTAATTGATAATAGCTTTGAGTGTTTCAGATGCTTAGATGTTTTTAATGATAAAATGATGGATTCGATGATACAATGTCTGTTTATATATATTTTTTTTCAAAAATTAGATTCATGAACAAAATTACGGTTTGAACGTGAAATTGCCAAAACAATAGATTCTTAAATTAACTGATGTAATTGATTTTCCAAAAAAATATGCAAGAACCCAGGAAGCTTCTAGAATTTCTAAGAATGTGAATCAAAAGCATTATCCAAAAATGTGCTACTTGGACTTGCTAATTAGTCCTAATAAGAAAAGGTAATACATTAAAATGTTAATTTATATTGGAGCTAAAAAAAACCTTTTTCATCACACCGATTATAGTGAAAAATATCTTAACCCCTTCGGCCCTGATTTTTTTTTTAATTTTGGGAAAAAAATACTGTTATGCTAACAAAATTAAAAATAGCTATCGGAATCACAGAAGTTAGGGTTTAATGAAAGTTAACGAATTTGTTCTTTACCAAAACCTCACAAATGTAGTTATTTTGCGTGTTTTTCATATAACAATAGTCTAAGGAAGAATTTTTGAAGACGTTTGGAAAATGTCGTATTACAACTAAATTAAACAAGCATAAAAATTTAGTAATATTTTTTATCTTTTATCACAAATTACCAATTCGGAAAAGGATTCCCAAATTTTAATTTAAAGAGTGAAACGTATGCTTTAATTAAAAGAAATGCCAACGGCTTGCTAATAATTATGAAAATTATTATTATTATTGTTATTACTAAATGCTAAACATAAATCAAGTCATAATAGGAAATGTAGAGATTCATACTATCACTATTAGGGGCTGGAATTATTAAAAATAATGTTTAAGACAAAATAATACTGAATAAAAGATATGTTCTATTCGTAGGACGTCAGTGCCGAAGGGGTTAAAACCAATTCATTTGGAAAAAAACTAATGTGTCTCTCTAAGGTATTTCTCCTGACCTTTCAGCATTTAAACATTCTTCTGGATTTTCATCTGTAAAATCTGCGTAATTTCTGCACCCATTAGACTCTATAATTTTGGGGTATTTTCTGTTTCAGATTTACAATTAAATTAAGGAAAATAATGAAAAAACCATATACTGAAATAAAATTAATGAAAAAGAATTAATTATGATTTTTGAAATGACATTTACAGATAAATTTCAAGTTAATGGTGTTATAAAAGGTTTACTTTGACGTTGTCCAGAATTGGAAACAAATTACCCAATTTTAAACTATCAGCACACTATTCTTTAGTTATACATTTTACACTAACTTTTTATTTATCTAATACTTTTGTTATTTTTGTAAAGACTAAATATGAAATATAATTTTTTCTTTATCTTGTCTATAACTGCAGTGTGCAAAGATCTGGAGGTTGAATCTATCAGTTCACAAAATTTCGTGTTTTTCTCACAAACGGACATGTTTTCAACTAAATGAAGGCCAGAAGGGTTTTAACATAGTTCAACTCCTAAGATGCTAGTTAGGGCTATTAACTATTAGAATACTGATGAACGTGTTAATACTCTTAACACATTACCCACAGGACAGATTAAAAACATTTTTTTGTTTTGAGTCCAAGTATATAGATTTAACGGTATAGTTATGTAATTACACACAACAATTTTTTAAACGGCGGCGAAAAAATAATTGTTGAAAACGGAAGTAAATTTAAACTTAAACTTAACTACTTAACTGAAAAGCAGTTAAAAAAATAATAATTCAGATTATAACATAAATTGCAATTAATATAAGATCAGAAATAAGAAGGAAATTATGTAAAATAGAATCTTCATTTAATATGTTAAGCATGTGATGAAACGATTTCCTAAAATAGACAAATATTATTATTGTGTTTATTGTGTGTGTTTTTCCTTTTAATTTGTTTCATGATAACTATTTTTCCATTATAGTAAAGTTACATCCCATTAAGTAGGAAATGATAAGCGATATAAAAAATTTAGTTCATCATTTTTTGAAACTTTTTTAAAAATAGAAGACCAAGAAATTTTTTTCACTATCATTTTTTGCCTTTTTTATCTTAAAATTTTTATTTTTGCAAAAGGTAATAAAATTAATTAACAAAAAAATATTCATTTCTTTAATTACTTCTATAAGGAATAACCTATACGATAAAGCATTTCAATAGAACTTATTTTACTTTTCCTTGAGAAAAACTTTTTTTGTCTTTTATTTGTTATTCTTAACTTATTTTTGCTTTACTTTTATCTATAAATAACATAAAAGAATCTATCTAGGTATGAATTGTTTGTTAAAATAACTCGATTCTTTTATAATAAATTAATTAAATACAAGGAAGAAAGTAAACAACCTTATTTTGATCAATCATTTTAGAGAAGCACAATCAATATTCATCATGTATAGAATAAAATATATTTCAGATATTTTATATAATAATAGAGTGGACAAGGTAATAGGATAGGGTAATGCAAATGATCTCTAAATAAGTTTTAACCTTGAACTCAAGACTTAATAACATAATTAACCTTCGCACAGAATCATCTCTGAAATCTGTTTTTTCATTAATTTTTCCACCCTAAAAACTATTGAAAAAACTATTTACAGGTTTTAGGAATAATGCAGTCTACTTAATTGAATCTCTTTTCTGTAGAAAAATCATTGACATGACATATCTTATGGTCTTTTTATGGTCTAATAATTTATAGAAATTTACCTACTGACTTCCTTTATGAAAAGATTCGAGACCGAAAAAAAGGCATTGTTTGATTGTCACATAAAAATGTTAAACATACAAAGCAAATTAGATCTTGTCAATAAATTTGACAGCATAATGGGAAGGTGTTAAAAAATACCAAATGTTAAATGTCGATATTTTATAGATGAATATCTTTTAGTCAAAAGCATCGCATTGCACCACGTTCATTTTAATATTTTTTGATGGACATTTCAATGAAGTATTTTTTGTATTATGTAGCCGGATAATTTGAATCCTTCTTTTTTCTATTATTCTTAATTCACTAAGTTTTATTCATAAATATTTCACACAAATAAAAGCAAATGAAAAGGTTAACGGTGCATTGACTTTATTCTTACACAAACACATACTCACGAATTTGTATGTTATTTAACTTAATTCGATGTAACATAACAATAAAACTTCGAATAATAACCTTACATTTCTACAAAAAAAAATAAAAAAAATAAAAAGTAAATAAATTATAACATGAAATATTATTAAAAACGAATAAAAATAAAAATAAAACAATAAAATAATATATATATATATATATACATCAGCATTCCCGCATTTAAAAGACTACTACTCTTTGAATAATGTCATTTAACAGATACCAATAGCATACCATATAGATATCAATTTTTATTATTAAATTTTTATAAATGCTAACGTGATTACTTATGAAAGCTTAAAATAGTATTATTTTGAGTAATATTCAGTTTATTGCATTTAAGGTTTCCTCATTAATTATATAAATATTTTCATTGCTTTATTGATACACTGTTATGAAACTCGTTATCTGATTGGATAAATAGGCAAAATAGTCAGAGAAAAGATAGGAATATCATAAATATTGAGTCTGTTTCAAATTACTCTTGTAAATATCAAATGAGTGTTTCTAATTTTCAAAATGTTTTTTCTTTTGAGTACACAGCAGTAAATTTAAGGATATGCCGTCTTTATATAAATTGCATGAGATTTTCATAACTATATAAATAACAATTATTAGTTACCGTAAATTGAGTTTACTTGGACTCACAATAAAAAATAAATAAAAAAAAAACTTTTTAGTCAATCCTGGTTCTACTGTGTTGAACGTATTGATAAAATTCCAAAATACTTAGTGAATCATGTTAATACTCTTAATATAGTAGATCCAGTACAGAATTAAAAACTTTTTGTTGTTATTTTAATGGTTCCAAGTAACAGCATTTTAATGTATGGAGTTCCTAAATGTATTTTTGAATGAAAATATTAAGAGGACCTAACAGTTTTCACATTACGAAAAACTACGAAAACTTTTACAAATTATTTTTAATATGTTGAACCTTTAGGAATGTTGTACAGTTGGTCCCAAAATTACAGTCGTACGGGCCATAAGCCACTCAGGCCTGCGAAACAAGACTTAAAACTTTCAACTCAATTATCTCTGTATTTTCCACGATAACTTTTGAACAAGTGTACGTAGTTACATCTACTTTTTTTTTTTTTTTCATACAGAAAATTCAGTTTTCTACAAAATATACCAAAAAAACAAAATAATTTTTTTTGTAAGTTATAACGAAACATCTGAGAAATGTTTATTAATTTTGATTTTTTTATTATATATATATATATATATTAAATTAACAAAGATATATATTTTTTAGTTTCAGGTATAATCTAGAAAAAATGAATAAAACAGTATAAATAAGAAATACTGACTCAAAAACATGGAAATTGAACTTCAAAATATTGACAAAAATCGTTTTAGACGATTAATTTTGTGGTACAATATTAAAACTTTTGTTATTTTATTTTTACAATTTCACAAATATATATATATATTTTTATTTCTAAACAACATAAACTAGTCGTATGTGTCAATCCCAAAACTTTTTCTATCTCATTCAAGTCTAACATACACCGAAAACGAAACAGCATCAACTTATGTCAATGTCTAACTGAAACTAAATTTTTTAAATCCCATGCATTACTTCTTGAAATATGACTATCGCTAAAATCGCGTAAATTCTGAAAAATGCAGCAAAGGAGCACCATCTGTTGAAAATTTTCCACCAAAACCTAATCAACAACAATTTATGTCAACATCAAACTGAATCTGAAGTTTGATGAAATTCTGAGCGTTAGTTCTTGAGATTCAGCTACCCTAAAAATCATGAAAAACACAGCATAGCAGCGCCAACTGTTAGATCTAGTGCACAAAAGTATTATTAAAAGGATGCAACTATGCGTGGGTTTTGATTGTGAACATTTTGGGCATTTACTTTAAGAATATAAATTTTTGTTCTTTTTTATCAATATTTTTGCTATTCTCTCAATATTTTCCCTATTATCTCAATTTATATCTATTATGTTTTATACACCAAACATGTGTAATTAAACACTGCAAATATCTTAAATCGACCAAATTAAAAATTAATAATATTTCTAAAAATGTGCATTTTATTAATTAAAAGAAGTCACAATATGTAAAACTTGTTACTACATATAAAAAATAGTTTAAAAAACTGAAATCTTCAATATCACAAGCCGAGTATTTAAGATAATAAAATGATATTTTTCAGATCTGATTCGATTACATATTTGTATTACATTGTATCGATTACATATAACATTTGTACTGCCTTTATTTTCTTCGTTTTCAGTTGGGCAGCAGAGTGAGTCGGTTCTATTTGAGGGGGGGGGGGGAGTTCCTTAAAGCTCCTTATCTATTGTTTAAATACTTAAAGCACATTTTTGGTATGTTATATGACATATTATCATTAATTGCTTTCTTCCCTTTTATTAAAATTTCTATTGATTTTTTTGTTAATGAGATACGGACAGGAAACGTAGAACGTGATTATTTCTTCATTAAAACACATGAAAAGCTCAGATGATAAAAGTGGAAAGTGATACAATCAACGTTTTGAGAAAATCAGCTGATAAATCAGATAATTACAATGTTTATATTATCAAATGCCTTCTTTATTAATTAAAATATCTGTGAGTATTAGATTTTGATTCATATAGTATTTTAACACTTTACTGCTGTAAGCTGTCTCATAGGTCGCTGCTTTTTTTCAATTGTTTGACTTTAACTTGCAATTTTCAGTTTAACTACAGATACCACTAAAATTTTGTTTCATTTGGTGCCATACTACTATCACTAGAGAATTCTGAATAGGGGAATTTTAATTATAATAGTCTTGTACATAAAGTTTAGTACAGAAACAGTATTCTGTGAGTTAACCGAACATTTTATTCATCCTTTAACAACGTGGTCTTACAAATCGCTCACAGTATGTATGCGACAATTTTTTCCACAGCACTTACGTGTTATCGGATGGTAAAGGACTATTGGTTATCTTTAATCATATTATTAACATTTTTTGCTTTGTTACAACTTACATCGTCTGAGCTCTTTATATTTTTTAATTTTGTTTCTGATTAAGCCTCGCTAAAGCTGTGGTCTATTAAACGTGATATCACTTCAAGGCTTTTTAATCTGCCTTTGAACTTAAGTGCGGTCATTCCAAATATACTTTATTTTCTTGTGTTCCTGTTAGCAATGGTATTATGTATATGTATACGCACGCGATTTGCTCTTTTGGAATAGGGAAGCCTTGTTATGAATTTCCTGTTGTTTTAGCCATAAGATTAATATCTGTACCTGAGAAATCCAAATATATCGTGTCCAGAAATGACAAATGTTATGTTATCAGCTTTTAATACTAAAGTAACTGTTCTCTTTCGAGCCAAACTATCGCTATACTTGTATCATAAGTTATTTTAGAGATATTCTGTTTTACACCCTTACAAAAATTTCTTATAGAATTCTGTAAAAAATATTTATAGAAAACGCATTATAGAATCCTATAGAATTATGACTTTTTATACGTTGACTATTTGGCGAACTGCGTTCCTTGATTGGTGTTTTACCTCTGTCATATGCAAATTTCCTTCGTGCGCCCTGATCCTGTTTTTTTTTTTTTTTTTTGCCGTTCGCACAGCTGTTTTTGTGCGTGCATAACGCGTCCGTTTATTGCGATACACCTACCGTTCCAACGCTCTTTAGGGTTTTCGCATGCGCTGAAAAAAAATGGGCGTTGCAATTTGAAAATTTCGAGTTTCTGTAGCTATAACCGTAACCGTGAGCGCCAATTTGTTGCTGTTCACAGAATCCCGAGCTCATACCTGTGAATAACTATATCTGAAATCTCATCTCGATCGGTTGAACGGACCGGACCGGCCGCTAGAGTTCGATATATTGGCAAAGTATTTTCATGACCACCCTGTATATGCATAGAGTTATTCTTGTTAACATCTTAATTTATATGAAGTTATAAATTTATTGCTGCCACTGAGATAACTTCGTAATATACCTTAGCTTAAGTAACTCTATGTAGAAATTATATTTCAGGTAGCTTTCAATACAAAAAAGTATAAAGCTACCTATTGCAGCCGTTCGGAAGAAAGCAGTTCCGGAAAATTTCGATATATTTTCACCTATCAAGACCCCCAGACCCCAAAATCACCCTCCGTTCAAATGTTGATTTATATATATATAGATATTCATATATATACAGGGTGATTCATAAAAGATGGGCAGAACTTTAAGGGGTTATAGTACACTTAAAGACAAATAATATTAAATAGGAAACTAAGGGTCCCAGACGTATTCCCAAGGAGATAGGGGGCATTAAAGTTTAGGGTCCGAAATTTCAAATGATTATAAAACATGGAAAAATTGGTCGATTCGTTTGCGGTTTTTGCAAAAAATTTTCTTTATGCCAGTATTTTCTTGAAATAAAATTTTAAAGTTCAATTTCAAAAAATGCCGATAGGGGGCGCTTTAGACTTTGGAGTAACAAACAACTATTTTTTAACGTTATTTTTTGTATTTCTTTAAATGATTTCGAAAGCTTAGACTTAAACTTAAATTTTGATCTAAAAATCTGAGTCCTAACGAGTAGTTAAGTAGCGTAAACTGAAATTTGAAATTTGAAACCCTTCTCCCCCCAGAACAAAAATCAGTTATTCCCGATCTTTGTGTCGTAGATTAGGCTCTAACTACTGCCGCGTTTTGCTAAAATTATTCTTTATGTCAGTATTTTCTTGAAAATAAATTTTAAAGAAAATTTTCAAAAAATTCCGATAGAGGGCGCTTTAGACTTTGGAGTAACGAACAACTATTTTATACCGTTATTTTTTGTGTCTCATTAAATGCTTTCTAAAGCTTAGACTTAAATTTTCAGCCCAAAATCTGAATCGTTAGACGTGGTTAAGTTTCTGGGGAGAGGGGTTTGAAATTTCTACTCCTGAGCACAGTTCAGTTTACCATGTCCACACATTGTGTGCTGTGATACGAGGTAAAAAGACACAAATTAGGATTATGTTACCAAAGCATATTTATTAACATGTAATCACAATAAATGTTCAAAATTGTGACCACCAGAGGTTATGCACGCAGAACAACGGCGACGAATGGAACGGCGAACATTCGCGAAAACATCAGGCTTTTCGAGCACTTCCCCTACAGCGGCGGAAAGTCTGGCGACCAGTTCCTCGGGGGATTCAATGGGTGTCTCATACATAAGAGCCTTCAATCGTCCCCAAAAAAAGAAATCGAGGGGTGAAAGATCTGGCGAGCGAGCAGGCCAAGCAACAGGACCACCTCGACCAATCCATCTGTTCGGAAATGTGATGTCCAGATAGTTGCGGACGTCTCGTACGTAATGGGCTGGCGCTCCATCGTGCTGGAACCACATGACCCGCCGGATGCGTGGAGGAACAACGTTTAACAGGTCTGGCAGCACATGTTGCAGAAATGTGAGGTATGTTTTACCGTTGAGGCGTTCAGGAAGAAGGTACGGTCCGATTAGGTGGTCTCCGAGGATTCCTGCCCAAACATTGATGGAAAAGCGTCTCTGATGAGCATGTGGATACGTAGCATGTGGATTGACATCCGCCCATACATGTGCATTGTGTGTGTTAAATGTACCTTCACGTGTGAAGGTACATTCATCGGTGAAAAGCACAGTTCGTCCAAAATGTGGATTTAGCGCGTTCTGCTGCAGAAACCAGCGGGCGAATTCAATACGATTTGGATAATCCCCTGGAGACAGTTTCTGGACTCGTTGCACATGAAACGGGAGCAAATGTTCATCCTTCAGTACCCTCCAAGTCGTGGACTGTGAGGTATCCACCTGGCTAGCCACTGTTCGTGTACTTGTACTTGGCTGCGCCGCTACTACATCCAGAATGGCTTCTGCAACAACTACTGATTCGTCCTTTTTTGCACGACCTGCATTCGACCGGGAAGCGAGAAATGATCCCGTCTCACACAACTGTCTGTGCAAGCGCTCGAAAGTTTTGCGGTTAGGCAACCGCCTGTTAGGAAATCGCTCTCCGTACATTCGTTGTGCCTCTGCACCATTTCCATCTGCCGCTCCGTAAATTAAATGCATCTCAGCCTTTTCCTTATTCGTGAAGGGCACCATCTTCCGATTCATTACTACAGCGACTTACACTTGACTCACCGTTCAGTGGTTTTTATGCCTGAATCGTGTCGAAATTTTGCATACGTGTTCTTCTTCTTCCCCATTTGACATTTGCATACTTTCTGTTTCCTTCTTCACCCGGTGACTAGCGTCAGGAATGGAGCTTTAACGTTTGCATGAGCGACGTTTCCAACTGTGCCAGTGCCTTTATGAGTGAATTCCGACTATGCAGTCCTTGACGAAAGTTGTATTTTTGCCTCGTATCACAGCACAGAATCGTTGGGCATGGTTAAGTAGTGCAAACTGAACTATGTTCAGAAGTTGAAATTTGAACCCCCTCCCCTCGCTACTGAACCACGCTCAGCGATTCAGATTTTGAGCTGAAAATTTAAGTTTAAGTCTAAGCTTTAGAAAGCATTTAATGAGACACAAAAAATAACGGTATAAAATAGTTGTTCGTTACTCCAAAGTCTAAAGCGCCCTCTATCGGAATTTTTTGAAAATTTTCTTTAAAATTTATTTTCAAGAAAATACTGACATAAAGAATAATTTTAGCAAAACGCGGCAGTAGTTAGAGCCTAATCTACGACACAAAGATCGGGAATAACTGATTTTTGTTCTGGGGGGAGAAGGGTTTCAAATTTCAAATTTCAATTTACGCTACTTAACTACTCGTTAGGACTCAGATTTTTAGATCAAAATTTAAGTTTAAGTCTAAGCTTTCGAAATCATTTAAAGAAATACAAAAAATAACGTTAAAAAATAGTTGTTTGTTACTCCAAAGTCTAAAGCGCCCCCTATCGGCATTTTTTGAAATTGAACTTTAAAATTTTATTTCAAGAAAATACTGGCATAAAGAAAATTTTTTGCAAAAACCGCAAACGAATCGACCAATTTTTCCATGTTTTATAATCATTTGAAATTTCGGACCCTAAACTTTAATGCCCCCTATCTCCTTGGGAATACGTCTGGGACCCTTAGTCTCCTATTTAATATTATTTGTCTTTAAGTGTACTATAACCCCTTAAAGTTCTGCCCATCTTTTATGAATCACCCTGTATATATAAATCTGACCTATGTCATACGATAACGCTCGTATTTATAAATCGATTTTGATGAAACTAATTGTGTGTATTAAGATCACCAATGTCTCGACCGAGTTCGTTAGCCAGCTTGGTCCACCATTTTGTTTCAAGATGGCGGCCATTTAAAAATTTAAAACTAAAATAAATATACAAAAAAGTTAAAAATTCAAATTTATTTTTAATTACGTTTTAGGCTTTGATACAAGGATTCCAGAGCATTTTTTGGTTTACCTCTATCTTAAAAAATGGTTGAGATAGAGCAGTTTGAAATTCTAGGGTGGCTGACATTTTGAAACAAAACAGCACATTAATGCGATTACTCGCAAATTATTTTCTTTCATTGTTGTAATAATTTTCCCAATCATACGCATAAAACTATATATTCATATCCGTTAGCGCCAAAATTGGCGACATTGGCGACAAAATTGGCAAAATTAGCAAAATTCGTGACATTTGGCGAAATATCGCCAAATTTGGCGACCAAAATAAGTCTTTATAAATGAAGCCAATTTGGCTATTGCTCAATAATTTGGCGAAATTCTTATTCAAATTCAGTATTAACGAATCTTTTGTAAACGTTTTTCAGTATTAACAAATCTTTTGTAAACGTTTCTTTGCATTTTAACTTGCTGTTTTCGTGTAGCATTAGCTAAAATTTTAAAACGAAGATATAGGAAAGCTACCTTTTCCTCCCGGTACAGGCCGGAAGGACTTTTTCAATTTTCGTTCAACATATGAAATGATTTAAATTTAAATCAGTAAAATAAAATATGCATAATAAGTGAACAATAATTACAATTCGATTAAGATTCTTAACTCAGGAAAATCCCATCAGAATCTCAATTACTGAAAAAAGAAGAAAGCAATATTTTATGCCAACCATTATCTTTTAAAAAGAGAAAAAATAAAGTCATTACAAAATTGGATACAATTTCCGAAATATTTACGGTAAAAGGTATCATTTTTATACATAGTTCTACACCGATCATTATTTATAATAATATAGCAAGTACATTAATGTCGAATTGTTATTATAGACCTTTCTTTTCTTCTTTAATTTATTAATATCATTACGAAATCTCTGGACGTTTTATGGTAAATACATTTACCTTTGGTATTTGTTTAAACATATAAAATTTTAAATATATAACACTTTGTTTACTATCGTTGTTATTTTTTTTAACTGCGTATCATATAAATAAGCTGTCTAATAGCTGACTTAGATTATAAAATATTCTTGTCAAACAATACGATTAATATTAGTCATCAATAGAGAAACCAAAACTTAGTAATCGGAATCACACTTATGGGAGTCATAAATAATCTTTGGTTGTGGTATAATTTGTTTGACATATTACATAATTCGAAACAATCATACAAAAATTCATATTCTGAAAATGTTGTTATAATGAAACATAAAGTGTCACGGGCTCTAAAGTACCTTTTAATGGATATAGTACAATGCCTTTTAAGTAAAGCTACTTAACCATCATTTGCAGACATTTACTTCAATAGACTGTGGTGCGTAGCGTCCAATAATTTTTAATTATTCTGATTTGTCTAATGTTGTTTTTTTTTCTTTTTTTAATTAAAAATTCCATCATCTAACCAGAGATTTAATGCATATAGTCTGTCTCAAAAGTTTAAGCACTCTGCAAATCTGGTTTAAAATAATTGAAGAAGAAAATATTTTATACTAATTTACAATAAATACTCGACATTTAATCAAAATAAAATAAAATAAGCCCTTTTGGGTGGTTAAAATAAAAAATATATTTATTTTTATTTAATTTTTCTTTTTTCTTGAAGAAACGCTGTCTCAAAAGTATAAGCACTTTATGCAATTTTTTTTAGAAGCACGGGATTGGTCGTGTGTAATGACGTTGTATGACATCATATTGCACTTTTATAAAAGTATAAAAAGTGGAGAAATTATTTCCTCTCGTTTTAAAAATGCCGAAGGGTAAAGAATTCACAAACTGTGAGATTTTGAAAGTTTTTAAATTGAAATCGTAAAATAAAACTGTTTCTGAAATTGTAAAAGTTTTAAATCGATCAAAGCGAGGTATATATCAAGTACTCTCTAGAAATGATAATTTTCAGCGGAAACCAAGATGTGGACGACCACGTATGACGACTGTTCAGACTGATCGGAGAATACGAAGATTGGTATCTAGACAAAATATGTCCATACGGCAAATTAAAAATAATCTGAGTGTACAGGTGTACAAAGACACTGTACATACACGTATTAAAGAGTGTGATTTCATCATACTAAAGAAAATGGCTCGCAAACCGTCTCTCAAATTACATCACAAACCGGCAAGAATGAACTGGGCTAAAAAACACATGTCCTACAGGGACAAATGGCTTAATGTTTTATTCATTGATGAGAAAAAGGGGAACTTAGATGGCCCTGATGGTTGGAACGCGTATTGGCATGATTTACGAAAGAAACCAAGGGCATTTTTTAGCAAGCAGCAAGGCGGTAAATCTGTTATGGTTTTGGGGGCATTTGGATTCAATGGCCAGACCTCTCTGGCTTTTCTAAAAGGAAGACAAGATTCAAAAAAGTATCAAGAGACGCTAAACCAACACTTGCTTCCATTCGGTGACATTTTGGGGGGTCCTGAATGGACTTTTCAACAAGACAATGCCTCAATCCACGTATCACATTCTACAAAACTTTGGCTTTCTCAAAAAAATGTTAAAGTTCTTGACTGGACAGCTTTAAGTTCAGATTTAAACCCGATTGAGAATGACTAAGGTATTTTAACCCGCCAGGTTTACGGCAATGGAAAGCAGTATGACTCTATTGAAGAACTCCAAGAGGCTATTGAGAAAGTATGGTACTCTTTACCACCAGAAACCCTACAAAAACTAATAATTTCGATGGACGCACGTTTATTTCAACAAATCCGAAATCACGGAAAAATAATTTGTAAGTAAAACTTCTGTAAAAATTATAAATCTGGTTGGTTTTGACATTGTGCATAAACTTTTGGGACAGTTTTTTTTTTTTTTAAATTTATTATATTTTTTACAATTATGTAATTTATTTTTTTCTACTTTTGATATCATTTATTTAAATAATGTTGCGAAATCTGTAAATAAAAAAATGCTATTCATTCTAACTTTTTACAATTCTTTGAAAATCGACATTTTATGCTTGTGCTTAAACTTTTGAGACAGACCTTAGTTTGATTGAAATTGCCGTTTATATCTAAAAGTGACAATATATATATATATATATATATATATATATATATATATATACCTCTTTTTAATTGAATGAAATATAATGAAAATGTTTAATGAAAATATATTTACAAGTCAATATTAAACAAGAAAGAAAAATTTAAAATAATAAAATTTTTATATGCGAAAAGCATTTGATGGTGAAAATTACATTATGTTTAAAAATATATATTTAAAACAATTTCTTTGCATCTAAAAGAAAGTTTTTTTCTAGACCTTATAAAAGTCTGGAAAGCTGTGACATTTTTTACTTTACCGCTTAATACAAGCTAATTTTAAAATGTGAAATTGATCTTGTTCAATCAATCACAACAAACATCCATCGGCTGTCGCGAAAATGGTGGATGCCGTCTTTGGAACCGAAACATTCTACAATCTAATAGATATGAATAGGAACACTGTCACAGAAGATCGCCCATGGTCATGAAAATACCATTAAATTTTAAGTAATCTTGTAATACTTTTTAAAACAGAGCAAATTAATGTGTTTTTTTTAGCATGCGGTGATTTGTCGGGAGTTGACGAGCGTAGCTCATAGGGCAGAGCCCGGTAATGTTTTTTTTTTCTTTTCTTTTGTATTTTATTAAAAAAGTGTATACATTTCTGGACTAATTTAATCCAAAGAACTTAAATAAAGTGTCAAAATGGAATGTTATAATTTAAAAAATTAAACTTCATAGAAGTTTTAATATGTATATCTACTTTTCTTCAAAAAGCACATTAATATTTGAAATAAAAAAGTGATAGTTATCCCGAGTGTATTGACGCTTTTGTTTTGATTTTATTGTAAACAATTTGCAAATAAAAGCAGGTGTTTTTTTCTTACACGGACTGTACTTTACATTTTATGTCTGCATGCATTGCAATTTTAATATCACCACGTGAAAGACTACATGGCATCTGGAGCTAAAATAAAAATTTTAATTTGGAAAACACGAAACATGCAGATTATATACGGACAACTTTCACTTACATAATATATCTCGCATATATATTTTTATAATTATAATTTGTTATCTTTTTAAATTTTTATTTTAATATGTGTTATTTCCCTATGTATTAAAATAAACAACTTTCGTTCTAAATAACAATAAGGACACATAAAAATGTCTCTGTTATATATCTTTATATTTAAAAATAGAGCCTGGATTTTAAATAAGGCGATTTTCCTTTCACAAAGTAAAATAATATTTGAATCGTAAGCTTCCTTTACCATTTCCAAAATCTATATTGATCCAAACTGGATATCCGAGGCTTATTTTTGTCCCAGACATATAGTTTTCAGATCCTACGCCAAAGCTTTCAAATAATAGTAAGCTTAAAATAGTAGAAACAATGAAAAGATAGGCGGAAAATCGCATTTTAGATTTTGTTCTCCATTTTTCATTTAAATACATGCAGTATTTCTTTTTAGAATATTTAGCAAACGTATTGGTAAAGCTTATGATATAGCAGTTTACTCTTAAACTAAAAGACAGTACATTGATAATACACTTTTAAAAGTATATGCACATAATTTTCATTTTATGTATGTTTTTTAAACTTATTTGAACACACCCTTCTGCAAAGAAGAGATATGTGTATAATATATGAGGCGTTATAAATAGAACCTGTGTGTAACGGATCCTGCTTTATACTGCAAAATTCAATCGTCCCACTAAAGAAATACTGTGCAATTCTAAGGAATAGCGTACCTACTAAAAAAATGAAATTTTCCCCCAGATTCCCTCTTCGCATGCTTTACTGTATGTTTCTCTAAATATTAATAATAGAAATGTCGAAATTACACTTTAGTTTTTATTGGTATGCAACTCTTTCAAATTGAAATGATGAAAAAAAATCATATTTCAGAAAGCTATTAAGTATTTTTTTAACATATGTGACATTTATATTTTAAACTGAAATTTTCATGTCCAGTCAAATAATACGGTACAATTGTAAGGAATAGCACAACTGCTAAAATGGAATTTTCCTTCAGATTCCGACTTTCTTTACTGTGTGTTTCTCTAAAAATTAATAATAGAAATGTTGAAATTATAATTTAGTTTTCATCGGTATGCAACTCTTTCAAATTATTAAATGAAATTATAAAAAATAATCATATTTCAGAAACCTAGTAAGTATTTTTTCACACATTTGACACTTAGATCTTTCCATTTATGTGGATGTTCTCCCGAAACGGACTGATTTTTAGTGCATTTTCGAGAATTTGCTATCGCATAAAAACATGGTTTTTGGCATTAAATTTATAGAACATTTTCCTAAATGTGTAAATATTTTCTTATAAAATATTCATATTTTAATATATCCGAACTCTTCCATTATTCACTGTGCACGGCGTGCAGAGTAAATCAGTGTACATGATTGCTCTCTTAATTATCATCTGAAACAAAAATTTCAAATGGATTAATAAAATGGATTAAGTTAGATGCTAAACCTAAAATTTACAAATGAACCCCAAATTGCTGCAAATGGCGGCTGTTTGAAGCTTAAGATTAAAATTTGTCGCCACTTTTCCATTTTCGAACATTTTAAAACGATCGAAATTATTAAAGAAATTGTTATTTTCTTATGAATATTCATAATAATATTCATAATAATTCCGTGAATATTTTCTTATAAAATATTCATATTTTAATATATCCGAACTCTTCCAAAATTCACTGTGCAAGGCGTACAGAGTAAATCAGTGTACATGATTGCTCTCTTAATTATCATCTGAAACAAAAAATTCAAATGGATTAATAAAATGGATTAAGTTAGATGTTAAACCTAAAATTGACAAATCAACCCCAAATTGCTGCAAATGGCGGCTGTTTGAAGCTTAAGATCAAAATTTGTCGCCACTTTTCCATTTTCGAACATTTTAAAACGATCAAAATTATTAAAGAAATGACTTTTTAAAAGTTTGTCATCTAAGTAAAATAATATACAGTGCGTCTGAAAAGTATACAGACAGGCGGTGTTTTGAAATTACAGTTCAAAAAATGAATCACGCAAGAATCACGAAAAAAATAATTAGCATAAAGAATCATAACATAAATTTAGTACAATATAGAAACAGCATGCTTATATCACATATTGTTTGTAAAAAAATATAATTCAAAATAAGCTGTCCCAAAAATATATCGACAATGAAAATAATCGTTTTTATTACGACCGTATTAAAAAAATTTGCATATTCTGCGTTCTGTACGAGGCTAACGAAAAAGAAAGGCTACCGCGGTGCTTGACGCGTATCTTGTTTTACAGACCGCCGGAGTCACGTGATGCTCGAATGCACCAATGCAAGTGTACGAAAAGAGCAACACGTCACTCTAGCGGTCTGTAAAAAAGATAAGTTGAATGCACCACGGTAGCCTGTCTTTTTCGTTAGCCTCGGTTCTGTACATATGACGTAACCACTTCGAAATATAAGTTCATTGTCCGTTCTTCAATTCTCAAATAGTTGGATAATGCCTCACAAACTTTAATTCTCTGCAGCTGATATAGCTAAAGTTTGGCGTTTAAAGGGTCAAAATGAAAAAGTTTCTAATATTGCTAAACAAATGAAACGTAGCAGCTCTGGAATTGATTAAATTTTATCGAAAGTTGGCAATGCGATTGCAAAAAAAGCGTTTAGGTTGAACACGAAAAGCATTTCAGCGACAAGATAACAACATTTTGCAAGCAGTTTCAAATCAAAAGAAGTCTGTTCATGAAATTGTGAAGACTTTAGCGTTTCCTTCTTCGAGATCTATTGATCGCCGTCGCATACAGGAAATAAAATTTGATATATATCACAGAATGTGTCGGACACCTATACTAAAATTGCATCATAGAAAGGAACGTGTTCTTTGGGCTTAAAAACACGTGCATTGAACTGATGAATGGATTTTTTTTTTCAGTGACTAAAATATTCCACGGATGACCCGGCGGGCTGCTCCGACTACTGGCATCATCTACAACGAGAATCTCGAAAGTTCCTTAGGCGACAACAAGAAGGGGTTCTATCATGGTGTGGGGCACGTTCTGTTTGAATGGATCAATGCATATTGCTTTGTATAATGATCAACAGTACTCTGAGGGTTAGCAAAATGTCCTCAAAAGCAATCTACTTCTAATTGAACACTTTTTAGGAACGGGAAAACGTTTAATTTCAATAGGACAATGCGTCGATTCACATATCCCATTCAACAACAGCTTGGTTTACGCAAAATCAAGTTAGTGTTATAGACTGGCCAGCTATCAGCCCATACGTGAATACAACTGAAAAATTTTTGTAGAGTATTTGCACGAGAAGTGAATCCCCATGCTCGTCAGTTTTTGACTATTCAGGAATTAAAGCAACAAGTAGAGCAGAATTGTTACTCTTAACAGTCACACATTATCTAAACACTAGTTCGAGACATGCTTGATAGGATTTTCAAGATAATTCAAAGGAATGGATCCAAAATTTAAATTTAATACATAATGCTCGAAAAGTCCATATATTTTTAAAACAACCTATTTTGATTTTGGACTTTTTTTACAAACATTCTGTAAAACTTATATTGTATTTCTTTGTTATAATAAACTTATCCATATGCTTACTATTTTTTTCGTGATTTTTACTTCATTTTAAAATTGCCTGTTAATATATTTTTGAGACGCACTGCACTTTGTTTAGAAAGGAACAAAATGTCTATGACTTGAACTGTTTTGCGGAGAAGGCAGAGGGATTTGAAAAAGATAGTTTGATGATGATGGTTGAAATATGGGTTTAAGATTTTGATTTCTATGCTTGCAGCCGTCAAGCCGGTCCGTTAAACAAATTGTGACAGCTTAAACATTGCGTGGAACAAAAAAATTCTTTTGAAGGTTTATTATAGGTCCTTAAAGAGTTAAAAAAATGTATCGGAAAAATTGAGTTTATCAAATTTTTCCGTTTAACCCTCCACTTAACTGTAATACTTTTACGATTTTTTAAAGCATAAAACAAAAAAAAGGCGATTAAAATATATATATGCATATTTTTTTCAAATCCGAAATTTCCCTTTATCTGAGACGTCCCTTTATTTTACGTTATTCAGCAAATAAAATCATAAAAAATATTATTATCTGATTTATAATTTTAATATCCGGTTTTATACATTTATAGAAGAAAATGTACAGCAGAACTTGCTAAGACTGAATTCAAGAGACGGTAGAAAATTTCTATTTTATTATTTATATATCTATATTTATCAATAGTTTATCTATTTTATGGTTTCCCCCTTAAAGACTTTATAATTACAATGGACAGTAATTACTAAATGGAGTATAATTATACCAATAACAGTGTAATTACATAATCACATTACAGGCAGTATAACTACATAATATCGATTGGCAGGGCAATTATAGTAAACGATGTATCAAGCAGGTACACAATTTATTATATTTAAACTGTTTCCATTTTTAGACAAAGTCAGGAATTATTTTCATTGAAAATTTTGGGTACTTTTAATTCTAACAAAACATAAGTAAATAGCAGCGCATTACGAAATTTTTGAATCATAAATTTCGCATTTTTGAGCTTATAAACTACCCGCAGTGCAATTTGTTATGCCAATATTAAAAATTAATTCAACATTAAAAGTTAAAAAATTTATATCTGCATAATCTCTAAAATTCTTCACTGAATGATTTCTCATTTCGTTTTCGAATGTACAATAATTCGAAGGTAACAAATGCGATGTTAAAATTATGTGTTCCGATTGAAAGTTGGAAAGTTTGAAAGTTTCAAACAAATAAATTTCATGTTTTTGAAAAAAACGTGAGAAATTCTTTTCTATCATTTTGGTTCTATCCTGACATCCCTCCTCAATTCTATTATGTATGTTGTCTTTCTCGCATATTAGTAATAATTATAAATTCCAAAATAATATTAATCCTTGCACGGAGATATTATCAGAAACCAATTCGATTCTTCAGACGTTCTCAGTATTTATTCCTCTTGAACAATGAAAGTGGAAAAAAGTCCGAGCTTCATACCTACCGCTAAGACCACACAGAAAACATTGCTATAAATTTCCAGAGTGTGGTTAATCACAAAGAAGAAGAGGCTATCATTAAAACTTTTTATTATGCAGTCACGCCAGATGCGTAATTGAAAAACAAGAGTCTAATGTAGAGATGGAATCTCTTCACATTATTAAGACTAATTTACAGAGAAAATAGACAAGAAATAGATTAGTTTTTTATTGTGTATTAATGTTTGACACTGTTATTTAAATGACAGGCTAAGTGTTCAAATTCGATGAAAGTTTCTAAGCTGCTGATTTAAAAAATGCAACAATAGGATGGTATATTTGAAAAATAATAATTATTATTATGTTGTTATAAATAATGAATTGTGAGATAATAATATATATACTTGTAATATATATATATATATATATATATATACATATATATATATATTACATTAATTATTATTTTATTATTATTATTATTATTATTATATTAATATATATATATATATATATATATAAATTATATATCACACTATTACTAGCAACAAAAATCCACTCATATTGTTATAACTAACAGGATTTACTGATATCATGTGTTACATCAGGTAATCTGAAATCCAGTCAATTGTTACTGAAACTAAAATCAGTCGCAACATGAGATGTAACGGAAAATTTAATAAAAACTTTATGAATAGAGAAATTACCAGATTTTATGCGAAATAGAATGCTTGTTATTGATGAAGAGCTACCAAAGTTGGTGATTATGGGTGACAAGATTGCCAATATGACAACTTTCAATGATATTTGCAGCGTATCGTCTACTGGTAATTGCTCGAATGCAGAACTATTATCAAAAATCAATTGCCTTGAACAGCAACTTGTTTAATTAATTGGTGACCATATACCGTGACAACTATTATTCGTGAGAGATTTATTACATGAGAGAACTCCTCCTTTTTGTCGCCTAAAGAACTCACGATGATCATAGATCATGCTAGTAGTCTGTCCAGCCCTCCGGGCTATCTAAATTAAAATTTTTTTCATCATTGAAAAAATATTTAACCATTCATATGCAATAATTATGCATCTGACAGAATTCTAAAAAGATATTTAATCCTCAAGGAAAATACTGCTTTTATCAGTTTCGTTTTGGTGAAAAAGCATTGGAAGAAATTTGAAAGAAGGGAGAATATTGGAGAAAAATTATCTTCGATTATTATAGTTCTTAAGTTTTAAATAAAAACGACTGGACACCTTTAAATCATTTCCAGCAGATTTATTTTTATAATCGAAAACCAGTTTGTTTATACAAAAACTAAAATTGTTGGAGTGTTGCCAATAGACGCTTTCAGTCGTGACGTCAGTCATGACGTTTTGCTTGGAAACTGACTCCAAACAAACGGTTGCTATGTTGTATTTTCTATTTTCTTTGTATATTATAGCTACATTTTATAGCTATATCTCACATATAAGTGTTTTAATACTTTATATGCAGTGGTAACATCTCTACGATTTATATTTAATAAGAAATGAAACATAGCAACAGTTTGTTTGGAGTCAGTATCCAACCAAAACGTCAGGAGGCATTTAGAATACTACTACAATAGTTATAAACTGTTTTAAAAATGTATAAAACTGTATAAAGTTATGTTATAAAAACTGGATAAATTTATGCCGCAACATTACGCATCCGCATCTACAAAGTACTCCACAACTGCATCTATGAACGTCTACCACACACGAGCATTTTGCTCGCCTCCAATCCGTTTTGGAGATATCAGCAATGTCTTAACTGTTTAATCCTAGAAGTATATATACATATATATATTATATACGTACTGCATTAGTTTTTATAATGTTTTTATAATATTTACATCATTTTGCAAAAAGTTCAAAATATAACAGCCAGATAATTTTATAAATAACTAAAATATCTGACATATACCTAAAGATAGAAGGGACGGGGGAGAAGATATTTGGGTATTAAGTAAGTAAATAGGATAATGTATAAAAAACAATTAAAAGCAAATTATGTTCAGAATATCATGTGCTTTAAATAAGCTAAGTAAAAGAATCGGAGTCAATATTAAACAAAACAAAAACTTTAAATCTATATTAAAATTAAGTTTCGTAGTTTGTTAAAAAATAAATCTTAAACTATACTTTTTTATAAATATACCGTTTTAAATGTTATTATAAATATATATATTTTTATAAATTCGTCATCATACAATATCAAGTAAAGAGAACGGAATAACTAATGATCTACATCTGTTTGTATTACTTTTCCTATAAAATATACTATTTATTTTCTAAAAAACTTTAAATCCATCTTAAAAATATATTTATCAGCACTCTTTTAAAAACAAAACTTAGTAACTTTATCAAAATATTGGTTTACTCTTATGTCTATAAGATATAATAATAACAGAAAACTGCCCAGTTAAACTGACGGCATTGAGCTCACAGGCTATTCACACTAACTGTAAATTATATTCTTATTTCAAAGAATTTGAAATAAGCCCTCGAAAATTGCAGAAATCGACAATATATTAAGAGGGGGGAACCATCCCCCGTTTCTCCTTCTTATAATTAACCAATGAACCCATAAAACTAATCAGAGAAGCGCCTTACCACAATGAACCTATATACAAAATTTGAAAAAAATCGGATAATTCTGCATGAAAAATCCATTTATCTAAATTAAGGGGGGGTGTTAGCCCCCCGTCCCCCCTTTATACTTAACCAAAGAACCCACAAAACTAATCAGAGAAGCGCCTTATCACAATGAACATATATATAACATTTGAAGAAAATCGGATAATTCTGCTTAAAAAACCCATTTATCTATATCAAGGTGGGGTTAGTCCCCCCCGTTCCCACTTTTATACTTTACCAGTGAACCCCCAAAACTAATCAGGGAAGTGCCTTACCACAATGAGCCTATATACAAAATTTGGAGTAAATTGGATAATTCTGCATGAAAAACCCATTTATCAAAATTAAGGGGGGGGGGGGTAAGCACCCGTTTCCCTCCTTTACACTTCACCAATGAACCCCCAAAACTAATCAGGGCAGCCCCTGACCACAATGAGCCCATATAGAAAGTTTGAAGAAAATCGGATAACTCTGCATGAAAAAAATAATTTATCTAAAATAAGGGGGGAGGATTAACCCCCCCCCGTTACCCCCTTTATACTTAACCTATGAACCCCCAAAACTAATCAGGAAAGAACCTTATCACAATGAACCTATATACAAAATTTGAAGAAAATTGGATAATTCTGCATGAAAAAATCATTTATCCAAATTAAGGGGGGTTAGCCCCCCGTCCCCCCCCCTTTATAGTTAACCAATCAATCCCCAAAACTAATCAGGGAAGCGCCTTATCATAAGGAACCTCTAAACAAAGTGGAAGAAAATCGGATAACTCTGCATGAAAAATTCATTTATCTAAATTAAGGGGGAGGATTCCCCCCCTCCCGTTAGCCCCTTTATACTTAACCTATGAACCCCCAAAACCAATCAGGAAAGAACCTTATCACAATGAACCTATATACAAAATTTGAAGAAAATTAGACAATGCTGCATGAAAAAACCATTTATCTTAATTAAGGGGGGTTAGCCCCCCCGTTCCCCCCTTTATAGTTAAACAATCAATCCCCAAAACTAATCAGGGAAGCGCCTTATCACAAGGAACCTATAAACAAAATTGGAAGCAAAATGGTTATTTCTGTCAAGAGTTATCGCGTTACGTACGTACATACGTACATACATACATACATACATACAGAACGGGCGGGCACATAAGCTCTCAGGCTTTGATAGCCTGTGAGCTAAAAACAGATGCAGATGCAGATATGCATGAGTTGTTCTGCCCTCTTTACGTGATAATGTCTGATGATATAAGCTAGTCGTTGGGGGCCACCATAATACTTACCCATCATGGATATGCATAATATAAAGTATGAGAATAAAACATGTGTACATTATTTATAAAATGAATTGCAATTCGAATAAAAGCGTGGCTTGATGTCGTCATAAATTTTAAATGCTTTATTACTGAATTGCGTAAAAGAAACATCCTTATAACTCCAAAATTTATAATCATATTAACTAACGGTTTACTGCGTCGGATTAAGCGTCTCATTTCCAATTAAAATATATCTTTGAATTGAAATTTTAATGAAATACAGGATCATGAAAAATCACGGAGTGTGTAAAATATGATTACAAATATCTCGGCAACTAATTATCCGATCGACTTCATTTTTTATGCAAAATTAATGTTTTATTTATTTATTTATTTATTTATTTATTTTATTTATTCACTCCATAAAAGAAACAATTTCAAAAATTTTGATATACCATTTATTAGAACGAATATTTCGAGAGTCCAAAAAAAATTAGTTCCGTATAATCGAGGTTACTGAAATTCAATAAGCTTGTTTCCATTATTACATACTAAGTACATACCAAATTTCAAGTTTCTATCTCAATTAGTTCGGGAGGTAGAGCGTTTACAGACACACACACAGACATACAGACAGACGGAAGGCAATTTATTTTTCTAAAAATAGGTTTTTCGGAATCTCCAGTGTCTGAAACGTCTAAATCCATCAATACCACGTTACTATACCACGTATGATGGGTAAGTAAAAGTATAGATATAGCACAGATATCTATAAAGCAAAATATTTTGTTTATTAACTATCTAAAAATATAATCTTTAAACTTCGAAATGAAATAATAATTCCAATATTTAACACGCCAAGGATTTACGGGATTAATGATAATAAATGCTTTTAAATAAAAAAAATTATATCAATATTAAAAATTTACTCTTATAAAACATGTAAGGGAATATTTGACATTTGTTAGCATATTCTGCATTCAACATTCTTCCTAAATAAAAATCTAAAATTGTGCAACAAGCGCAAATTATGCTTTTCGAAATAATCAGTCTTTCAGATTTATTTTATCAGCATAATTTTATATTAGAAATAGAAAGATATATATATATATATATATATATATATACCATATAAATAAATGCATAAAGAATAAAACATGTTGCAATAAATTATACGTATTACAAAACATGTTTTGTTTATCATGATTCATAGATGCATATAACTGTTTTCAAACGAGATTCATGTATTATTTACAGGCTGTTAGATATCGAAACTATAACCTTAAATATAAAAATAATGCAATGAATGCATAATTTTCCATTACAAATGTCATCATTCAATGTTCCGTGGTAAAATTTCGCAAACGACTATGATGTAATGACATTAAAAACATCAGATGTTCCATTAAAAAATAAAGCAAAACATGTTTCGAAGTGGTGGTAATGTACACGTTTTAAATATAGGTGTGTTATACTCGTAGAAAGATACTTTGAGTATTTTTAAATATAATTTTATAAAATATTTAAATACAAAAAATGTGTTTTGATTGAACATAATTTTAACTTAAAGCGAGAAATGCAACAATGATGTACTAAATGACGTCTTCAGAAGAAAGTATCTTCATTATCTGGTAGTAAAAAAAAGTTACTTAAAGGGACATTGTACCTTTCGAAACCAATCATTTTACATTTTGACATTCTTTTTAGATTCATAATAAATAAAAAATTTTTTGCTCATATTAAAATGTAATAATTATGTTAGCTTTTACGAAATAGTACAAGTTTCAATAATAATACGAACTTTGAAAATTTAAATCCAATTTTTCAATTAAATAAATATACTTTTTTAAACAACATAATAAGTATATAATTATAAAAAAACTAATTAACAGTCTGTTGACCGTAAGATACATAGAAATACGTTATTACCTATATCTATGTATCAATTTTAAGGTAAATATGGCCTTTAAACAGTAAACGTCAAGTTTTAAATCTATCGATTGTTTCAATATTTTCATGAATTAAAAATATCATATAATTTAAATTGCGTTGCAGTTCGTAGTATTGTCCAACAAATATGAGTGAAATATGCCAGCCAGGAAATCGTTGGGATAGTTCAGTTGGAAGAACGTTGGCACTGCAAACCAAAGTAACCGGGTTCGATTCCTGGTCCCGGCATTTTTCGCATCGTTGGAATATATCTCAACTATGATACTCCAACCATTAAATATAAAAAAAATTTCAGATTAATAAAAATTTCCTTATTAAACATGCTACAACATAAATTCCTTTTCTAATCCAATAAAAAAATTGGAGATTCACAGCATAACGATCTGTATGTACAACATACATGTATAAACTCATAACTGTTTCATTACTCTTGTGGGTAGGTATAAAAATTAGAGACTGAGAAAAACAAGTTTAAAGATAGTCTCAGTCATAGTTATTGTTTTTTTTCTAACACTTTCCAACATAGTTGAAAAGTACTTATGATTTCCGTTTTTCTGGCCGTCTGTCTGACTGTGCTCGAACTCACATAAATACTATTTTTTACCATGAACGTGGTATATGGTATTAATGTTTACCATAGGAAATTCCTTAGTGAAAATAGAGTGAGTAGTATTTATGAATCATTTATAGAAACATACACATTCAAAAATATTTTAGAAAATAATATTGCGTATTGTGCATATCTTTAATCCTTTATGTATTAATCCCGAATGTGACACGTGTAACGTAAACTTTGCCTTGTGAATCAATCACGAGTGTTATTCGTGATCAGGATTGCCAGTTTGACCTTTTTAGGGTTTCTTTCATCTGACGAAACCAAATTTTTCTTACTTCTCTGACAGTTACAGAGTTCGTATTCTGAAACTGTATAAGTTAGAGACATGAAATTTTGCATACTTATAGCTGAATACTTCCTGTCACACGCAAATCATAAAATTTTGAAAAAGTCTTATATTATTTTAAATAAATGAATTAATTTAATGACATCCGAACATTTCTGCGATTTTCTTAGATCTTAAAACATAATATTAATTTCAGTCTTTTTGAGGAAGGTTAGATGGTTTAGTGCTAGAGCGTTTTCCTTCTAACCCAAAGAATTCTATTCTGGACAACGGAAGTTGCAATATTCGATATTTACATTTCATTTTCCGATAGATTTCATTAAAAGAAATTTCGTTTTTTTTTTTTTTTTTTTTTTTTTTTTTTTTGTCATTTTAAGGGTTTTTTTTTATAGCTAAACTTGAGTCATATAATTAAGTATACTTTTCAGATGTACAAACATATGCTGTTACAGTTGTCTGAAAAGAAGTTCTTGAATATTTTTAATTTGATTTAAAAATAGCTTCTTCTTACCATCATTTTATTATTAAATTTAATTATGATAACATCTATGTTCTTATTGATAAATATAAGGATAATTATAATTTAATGATTTGTATTTATTAATTAAAGGATAAAATGTTGTGAAAGAAATATGACATGATACCATTCTTGCGATCTTGGATCACACTTCCCTACTTGTATTTATACAGAAATTCGGAATTCTTACCAGATTTTTTTTTAATGTAAGGATAATTATAATTTAATGATTTGTATTTATTAATTAAAGGATAAAATGTTGCGAAAGAAATATTAAACGAAACCCTCCTTGCGATCTTAAATCACACTTCCCTACTTGTTTTTATACAGAAATTCGGATTTCTTACCAGAAAATGCGAACAAAAATTTGTGCTTTATTTAATGATAGACATTTATTAAATACATAAGTTAAATATTTTTCTTCCGGAGTTTCCAATATGAATATCGGAATTTGGTCGTGATCAGTGTATAATTGAGGTGGTTAAATAATCATTTAAGTGAATATATTTTTTTTTTATTAAATAAAACCAGGAGAAGTTAATTACATATGGTAGAAAATTATAAACTTTTATTATAGTAAATTGTTATGGGAAAGAACTATATTAAAGAAATAAAATTGGGGTGATCGCACACAGCAAAACACATAGAATTTGCCAAACACTTTATACAGGGTGTTTTGTTGCAAAAGTAAACCTTATTCTCGTTCATAATTTGAAAACTAATTGTTTTTTAAGGGTTTTTTTTCTCTTGTTTGTATGATATGTCAATTACAGCATATGCTATAAATAGTCAAATTCCGTGCCCATTGTAAAGTAATTTAGGCTCTCAATTTCAGATGTAACTGGCAGTAAATATTGTAATTGAGCAAAATTTTGCGAATTTTCAACACTTTACGTGACGGAATTCTATTCTGCGCCAGAAAAAGATAGTCTCTTCAAAAGACCGCTAAAACATACTTATTATTTTTAAATATACGAAGAAATAACAGATACACCTTAAAATGAGATAAAATACAATTTTCAGAATAAAATAGAACGCGATATAAGCTGATTGGAAAACATTTTTTGTGTTTTTGTATACTATTACCTCTTTCATTGGTCGCACGTATTCGTGGAAGTTATGTATATACAAAAATAAGTATGTACAATTAATTATTTTCCTTTTCTGTACATACAGGTAACTCTAAAAAAGCGTTCATAAAATTTAAAATTCCTTATTTTCTTAACAAATTTAAAGGTAACACTGTGACATTTTAATAGGGCAGCTTATATAAAAAGTAGTTTTTTTTAAATAATTAATATTAACATTTAAAGCTAGATAAAAAGGGAATCATGTTTAAATTTGTTTTCTGTTTAGTTGTAGAAAGGCTAGAGTAAACATGTTTAGCTAAAGAAAAAAATGCTAATGAAAGCTATAGAAAATTTTCCTAAAAAGGCTCATAAAGATTATTGTCATCTTTATGCTAAATATTTGGCTATATTTGATGTAACTGTGTATACGATTGACAAGTCTCCTCAGAAAAGTGTTTATATTTTATGATAGTTATATTCTATGATAGTTATATTTTATGATAGTTAGTGACTTATTGAATTTTAAAGTGAGGTTGATATGTTTGGGATAACGACATTATAAACAATTTAGAAAATACATAACATCTTTGGAAGCCCATCTTCAAAAACTACTATTCATATTCTAAAATGTATTAGTAAGTCCTTTTGCATCCCTCTATTTAAAGTTTTCTACATTACATAAATATCTTAGTGTATTAAAAATTAGTTCAACAGAAAAATGTGTACTGAAAAATTTAAAAACTCACTTTCAATAATTCCTACCTATATTCTAACTCTTTTGCGCCTCCTTGAACATGATTACCAAAATTTATCCCCTCCATATATTATACAAAAATTTAATTAAGTTTGAAAACGGATAACAATATCAAAAGCTCTGCTGATGATATATCTAAACCCTGTAAAAAAAAAAAAAAAAAAAAAAAAAAAGTGACAAACAATTTAGTACAGGGAAGATTTTATTTGGCACTATAATGACAATATAAGTTTCATTATGTTGGAATTGCTATAAGACAGTTAAAACATGCTTCAAACATTGCCTACAAACAGTAATATAATCAAATTATTTTGTGTGTCTGTGTAAGTAAACAATAAATGCAACGTACGCCATGTTTTCTAAGAAACATGTTATAGTGCATATCAATGATGCATGTCCATTTTGTTATGCGTAAAGTAGAGTAACATCTCTAAAATGTACTTCAATCAATTTTACCCTTAGACCATGTATCCGAATTTATTTGAGTGTCCCTCTAAACGAACTATAAATTCTACGCAGTTCCTTTTAAATAGAAAACATATTAACGTGCGCATCAAAAATATATTTAATATTATAATATTTGAAATACTGTAACATCATTAAAATTTATTTAAAAAAATTATGACCCATAAGCCACTATCAACCCGATTTCCATTAAGTATCATTTTGAAAGAACTATACTTGATACTTATTCTATTTTCAAAAGAGAACATGCCATTTAAAAATAATATATATTGATTAAGTGGTAATCGAACCATATTCACGGAAATTAGAGCGCTGCCAGGCAGACGAATCGAAGTCTTAAACAACTTCAACTTTGTTGGATAGTGTTAAAAACTAAGTGTAAAATTAAGCAATAGGTCACTCTGATCTAGAACCGTGCACATATCTATTGAAGCACCAAAAAAATTGTAGTTCAAGCCACTAAATTTGTGGTTATTTCACATATAGTTTCACAAAACCAATCTTGAAAATGATATGTGCAACATGTAATGTAAAATTTTCTTATTATTCGCAGAATTTAATTGTAAATTGTACGAAAAAATACATTTTCACTTATTTATGTGTGATATTCTACATCTGGATACCTTCATTTTCTAAAACATTTCCTATAATTTTTTTAATAGTAAATAAATAAAGTTATACAACGCTAATTATATAACAAGCTAGTACAAGTACTTTGCTACAAATTACCCAATTAATCTAATGTGATTGCTGTGTCCAAATTATACTAATGAGATTTGAGTGGTATAATTTAAATATAATAATACGAGATCTGATCGTTACAACTAAATTCTGCCTTGGAACTCAAAAGACCTTGTTTTAATGTAATTTTCTAAATTGCATTATAAAATGGACGGGGTTTTAATTAAATTTTCTGAATAATTGTGATCGATTCAAATTACTTTATTCGATACTATATCAATATCATAGAAATATCTCACATAATACAAAACCAATAAATACTATGTATACATATTTATAAATATTACGCAATAATTTTTATTAGAATAAAATCATGAAATGGACAAAATAGGCTTATTTTGTGTAAATATTTTATCTATTTTTTATTTTTTGTTAGTTTTTTTTTTTTTTTTTTTGGTTGGGGTTATTTAAAAATGTAGTGTATCTCACACAAATCCAAACTGATTTTGTGTACAGATCTTTAAAAACAATAAAGCTATTGTAAGGATAATTTCATTTTCTTTGTAACAAATGGTGAAACGAGCAAAGTTGAGAAGCTCGCATGGGGACAAACAAAGTCGCGGATGATTCAAAGACCATGAACGCTGTCAGTTAGCAAAAAAAGTCTCATGTGGTCAAGAAAATGCGAAACATTGTCCTGGGAAAAACTCTCTTTAGTAGCTGCTGAGATCAAAGTGCCAGTATCCACTGTGTGCAGAATTATGCAATAAATAAATAAATAAGAATAAATAAAAATAAGCATATCTATAATTTTGTAGGAACCAAATAGGACCTAAATATCGAATTTCAATTCAGGCCTTTAAATTTATTTTAATTCAAACCTCGCAGCCCTCACTGAATGAAGGATGCCATACTGAATATCGTCTGGGTATCTTTGTTGGTAGAGCATTGGTACGTTATGTCAATCTCCCGGGATCAATCCCTGGCCGGGACACTTTTTCACTCTGTTGGATTGACGCCTTGTTAGCAATGTAAAAAAGTCATGCAATTTAAAATTCCATATTTGAGGGGTGTATCATTACCATAAAATTATATACACATACATATGTGTGTATGTCATTTCACCGATGCTGGGTTAATTTCATCTCATGTTTGCCACAGGATGTGTGGCTCATGAAGATATTTCACCTTGTGCTGCAGATGCAGCCTTGCCAACATATATGGGTGAGGGGGGTGCCAGGCTGGATATCGTTCGGATCGCTTACTTGGTAGAGCATTGGTGCGCTATGTCAGTGGATGAAACACCTTTAAGTTCTGTTGGTTTTCCGACTTATGCAATATAAAAAAATTATGCAATTAAAATTTAAATAAAAATAAATAATTATAAAAAAAAACCAGAAAAAATCCCTCAGTAATTTCCGTACAAAATTCAGTGTATCAGACGATCACACTTACAGTTCTGTAAAAAAATTATGATATCTTCTTTGAGATGCTCCAGGTGTTTGGTGAGGATAAATTTCATGTAATTTAATTATTTTTACACAAGCATACTGACTGGTGAAGAAATTGGGCGAGTTGTAATTTTTGTACTGATTGAAAAAGTAGCCAGGCCGGGATTTGTACCCAGAACCTCGGTTTTAGCTGTTCTAACTGATATATCCTGGATGAATCCGGCGGACACATTTCACTCAGACAACCTTATGTCAATGACATCTGATGGTCTGAGTGAATTGAGTCAGCCGTATTCTTCTAGTATAACTTAGTTGGAAGAGCTTCAGCAGCTAAAGTCAAGTTCCTGGGCACGAATTCCGGCATGGACAATTTTTCACTCAGTTGTAAAACTTGCAACTCATAAAATTTCATGTCGTTTCCTTTATAATTTCAACTATTTTGTGAATTAAATAATTGTATATAATAAGTTTCATCGAAATCCCAGATATGTCTAATACTACATTCTAGTCTTTTGTCATTGTTAAACAATAGCAATATCTTTAGTTTTAGTGGTGTGACTCAACTTCCAAAAATGTTTCAAAAGTTGTACTTCAGCAAATCAAAATACATTTACTTTAAAATAGTTGCTTTTAAAAAGTTACATAATTTGAATTTTTATACGGGCCTTATATCTTTTTAGGTATATTTAGATTTTTTTTTCATGATGTAACATGTAGAAGAGCAACATGTAAAATATTTTTCTAATGCGAATATTCTTCTAATGCTAACGGTTTAGGAATTAGCTATTGGTCAACGATAAGAAAAGACATCATATAGAATAAATGAATTAGCGATACATTTAGATTTTCCATCCATTTTTCAGCATGCTTTTAGCCGCAAACATAAAATGGTGTCCGTCAACTCATTTAAGCTTTACTTTGATAGAAGCAACAGAGATATTGCTACAAGTTGCATTCAAAGTATTGCACTTCATATAGGTATGGAATGACATTACGTCACGAGGATCTTATCTCATTCCACGCCTTTATGTGTGATGAATTTAAGTACATTATTTACAGAAGAATCCTGAAACGCTGGAAAAAACTTGTACAATCCTCTGTGACTCGTGTGCATATATTCCTGTACAGACATTTTAGCAGGAGACAATAAACGGTATCCTCCGATTGGGTCATTCTACTTCTATGCAAGGAGAAGAATCAAATATTCGATCATCCGGAAAGTTCTACGGTTTTTAGAAAAGCGAAGCGCAGTTTTGTATAGTTATTTTATACTGCTTATAAGGAGTGCCCTTCAATGACAGAGATGTATACATTTGCTATTTTCTGCTTGCGCTATATAATTATCGCTTGTGTTGTGGCATAATTTTTGTATCAGTGCAGTGCTAAAAATCTAGAACCAAAAATTCATTTAAGCGCTATTCATTTAAGTTTAAGCGCGGAAAACCAGCAGAACTCTCTGAATGACCCATAATATTAATTACCGCGTTTTCATGAAAACAACACTTATTTTTCTCATTTTACCAAAGCCATTAAATAATAAGCCCAGTCAGATAAATGGGAAACTTTTCGCAAGTTGAAAATAGCGCCATCTAGCGGTTGGGAGTGCTGCAACGAGCGGATGGTGGATTTGTCGTGAAGGAATGGCAACACAATGACGGAGTAAGTTAAGTTCTATGTTTTGATTTTCGATTTTGCATATTCAAATTTTTTATTTTTATTTTACTGTTTCTTTATTTAACATTGGTTAAATAATTCATATATAAATCAATTTTTTTCTCAAGTAAGATTAATTTAAATTAATTAAATGTTTTTATTTTCGGTTTGTAAATAGTTTGTATACGGAAGAAATGGCGATATGGAATTGGTTTTTCCCTTAGAATTCAAAACTTCTTTAAACAACTTTTATAATTACTAACTAATAAAACAAATATGAAATAAATTAAACTGGTTAAATGTTATAAATATTTCATAAAATGATTTCAAAATAAAACTGCGGAGCTGATGTAATCTGTCTCTGATATGCAGATTTATAAATGTAATTAATATTTATAAATGTATTATTCACACAGTTGTTATATCAGAGCTCGACCATTGAAGGCTGAAAATAAAGTAATAGTTTTCTAACGATTCGGTACTTAAAAATTACGCTGTTTCCAATAAATAGTTTAAACCAACAGAGTTCGGTGATATATAAGGTATAGCCAATATGTATGTGTAAAATATCATGATGTTCGCTATTTTCATATACTTGATATTTATTTTCTAAATACTGTGTATGATATTTTCAGTCAAATAAGTGTAAATAAATTTTTCAACTGTTATTAATTGTGCCCTTTTTTAGAGCTAGAAATATATTTTCCTAGTTTGAAGTTGATAATTTAAATGTAAAACCAATAATTATGTGAGATACTATTTACATGAAATAGCCACTGAAAGATAAACTGTTTAATTTAGATATACATTATTTAAATTTTCATTTGAAATAATCTTTTCTGGTTTGATTTATTTTAGTTTAAACTGCAATATCTGAAAATATTTATAATCGTCAATACATTGTTTATTTTGAAAATATCGGATATTTTTGTGTTTATATATATATATATATATATATGGTAGATGTGCCACTAATGGACCGCCTTCCAGTAATGGGCCACCTTGAACATTTTTGGTTTGTAAAAAAATAACCAATAAAAATTCAGCCTTTTTTATTTCATTAATATGCTTTCTTTAAATTCTAGTTTTAAATAGAATCATAATATCATTTTGTGGGGTGTCCCTTACTGGAATTTAGGGTGTTTTGATTTATTTCTGTTATTTACAATTAAATTTCGATTCACATTGGGAAATGTGACTATGAGCATGGTTAAATATTGTTGGTAGATTAATATAATATTAAAAAATGTGGAATATAACAATTATAACTATTAATTAAAAAATAATTTTTAAAGTAATTTCGGTACTTTTCGGTAAGCCGGGCGCCAGTGATATATATACATGTATATATCTACACACAAACACATATATATACATACACATATATGTATGTATATATATGTGTGTGTGTATATACATATGTATTTATATATGTACATATATCACTGGCGCCCGGCTAACCAAAAAGTACCGCAATTCCTTAAGGGTTTCCATTACTGGCATATCTACCCTACATATATATATTTGGTATAGATGCTGCAGTGGTCTGCAAAATATACGCGCGAAAAAATCTTTCCAACTTTGGCGATACTCGCTAAGATCCAAAATCTGGTCCTAGAGAAGTGAGATTAAGATACGATTTTGTATATTCAATTTTTTTATTTTACTGTTTATTTATTTAACCTTGGTGGCTAAGATGCTTTACACTCACGCAGAAAAAAAATGAATCGGTTAAAAAAAGGAAAAAAGTCGCCAAATTTAGGGGATTTTTTCCTTTAATGGCAACCTAGCCATTGTATTAAAATTAAGTTATTCGTTTGGCGCGGTCTTGAAAATCGCGCCAACCAAACAGTCGCCAAACTTATGTTTATATGTTTGCGTGAGTGTAAAGCATCTGTTCCACATTGGTTAAATAACCCATATTATGTAAATCAATTTGTTTTTGAAGTTCTGTGTCTATATATTGTGAACAGCTATTATATACTAATTATTAATATGCAAATATTTATTTTATCAATATTAACAGTTTATCATTAAGGCGATTTACATAAAAAAGACTTTTCTCTGCTCAACTATGTTAAAATTCCTGGGCACAGATGTTATATACAAACCATGTTGGAGCAATTGCAACAAAATGGCGATTTTATGCCTCACATGGTAAACCGATTATTTTGTTTATTTTTGTTTATTTATTTTTATTTTTATTCTATAAATTATTTTTACTATGTTTATCAATAGAAAAGTATCACAGTAACATATTTATTTACATCAAACTACCATTTATTTATTTTTATTATATTTTAATTTTATATTGAAATAAAAAATCACGTGATATTATTGCATACTATTTGTAACTAATATTCCAAAACAAAGTTTTCGCCAAATTGGCGAGAAGAAAAAAAAATTCAACATGGTGTCTGTGCCAATTCCTGACATGCTCATACTTTTCTCTCGTTTTTTAAACATTAAAGTATGAAACAGATCCCTATTTCTGTATTATTTTTATGCTGATATGATTAAAATTTGGGTACTTTCATGTTATCACGGGTTCCAAAGATGAATCGCCAAGCGACCAAGATTTATCGCCAAATTATAAAGCATGTATGGCATTATAATAATATATGATATATATATAACATTTCTTGACGTATATGGCCAAGTTATAGTCATATATAATGCATATATGATGTATATATATGACATGTGTATATGATGTATATATGACACATAAGACGTTAATAATATGTGTGTAATGACATATATGGCACATATAGGAGTGTTTGGAATATATATATATTATATATATGCGTATCTAGGATGCATATATAAGCTTTGCGATGATGTTGGCGAAAGCATAACTGCAACCTTGGCAGGCATTTTTTTTAAGCTTTCGGAACATTTTCCTAATGGTTATTGTAATTTGTTAAATTATAATTTTTTTTGACATGGTGTCAATGTTGAATTCCCCCCCCCCTCCCAATCATCAGATAACCATTTTATAGCACTCAACTGCTGAGGCATCAGCATTTCTCGGACATGCCAGTTAATTCGGCCTTTACAGCATTTTTTTTCAGAGATTATATTACAAAAGGAAGTTTATGTTATCTTTCTGAATTTAATTATATGTTATTCTAAATTTTTCTCAATTCATAAAATAAAAATTTGTGTTTTGTCAAATTACATATATATATATTTTTTACCTGCGAAATTTTTTCTTCGTTACTAGATTTTATTAAATTTGTTAAGTACAGGTCGTATATGACATGTGTATACGATGTACATATGGCATATATAAGTAACAACACATGCATTATTAAGGGGCTGCTTCACTGAAACTCCCGATCATGAAATCTAATGTTAGTCTACGGGGGAAATTTAGAAGCGTGATTACTCATTACCTAATATAATTATTAAAACAAGATTTTCACCATCAGAAAGTAGGCATCAGATGCCAACAGTTTACGTTATAAAAATTCTCTCTTTTAAATCGTTAGTATTCCTAAGAAGATGATAAAATTTCATCAAGTAAATCTCCCCTATTCAACCTGTAAATATCCACAAATTGTATGCTCATAATTTATATTAATTCAAATTTGAATTCTTATGTCTTCCTTAGATGTCAGCGATGGATAAAGCTTATTGGAATTCAGGAAAAGAGTAAGTCGGAAATCGGTTTGTATAATAATTACAGACTTTGTGGTGATCGCTCTATATCATCATGGTAATGAACTTTAATGACACCAGAAGCACACACTCTGCAAACAGCTATCTTAATCTAATATCTCAAGATGTAAATATTTTGCATATGTGAGATGTATTTTATTATTTCAATTAAATATAAAGTATCACAAAATAATATAATTTTGAAACATTCATTTTTATTTATTGTTTGTTTTTAAATGTTTAATAAATGTGTTTGTTCTTTTAAATGATCATCTTTATTGTCTATCCACCACATAACTTTGTTATCCTTTTGCAGTTAAGTTAATTACTTTGATTAAATGTTAAGTAATAGGAGAAGTCAGTAATAAGAAATAAGGGGAAATCCCTATCTTACTTCTAATTTTGAAGTAATGTTCTTTAATAGCAAATCTTTAAGTAAAAAATTCAATATCATGAAAAGCAACTTCATTTGAGAATTCACTTTGCTCTTGTAGTGATATTACTTTACTTTTTAATGTATGATATTTTTACCGATGGTATAAATGTACCTTACTAAATAACTATACTTTATTATTTAAAAGTTTTTTTAATATATTGTCTTGAAAAAAATATATATCGTAATATCTAAAGATCTGATAAGAATTCTTTGAAATAGTCAAGCAATGTGGTGATTTTTTTCTTATGTATTATATTTATTCTAGAACCATTTTAATTTATGTAATGTTGTGTATACCTAAACTATGGTAAGCTGATTAAAAATAAGATCTATCATTGATGTAAATCAATGTTGAAATTTTATTCTTGAAAAATTGAAACGACCTTCACGTTATTTAGATTAAATAAGCCAAAATTTTTGCTCTACTATGCTTGATAAATTAATACTACTGTTGTTTATTCTATAATATCTTTCAACTTTTATCTATGTTTGTTTCACAGCGTTTGAAAGCACAAAATACAGATAATAAAGGCTGGAAGTCTACATATGTTTATAAATGATCAATCAAAAAAATTATATGTTTTCTCTTGAACAGAAACTTGAAAATTCTTTTAATAATATAAATTAGATAAGATTTTTCTTTTTCTGCTGATTGTAAATTTATTAAAACATCTTATTGAAGTACCTGAAAATACCATGTTCACTATAATATTCTACACAAAGACACATATTAATGCTTCTACTTAATAGTAATAATTAAGTAAAGTACTAAATAAAAATTAAAGAATACAAATAACTGCTATTTTTATGTTAGCTGGGTGCCAATGATTACATCTCTATATAATTGATATCCGGCTAACATAAAAAATACCAAATATATTTAGAAAGATTCTTTCCTCCAAATGAATAATAATACTAAAAAGTACAAAATGATTGAAAATTTTTTCAGGTGTACAAAATACTTTACATCTAGATATGAGCTGACAAAAAAAATAAATTTTATTTGTATTATTTGAGTTATAACAATAGAAAAGATACAAAATAATCTGAAATAAAAAGTACTTTTTAATGTATGTTTGTAAAGTAAAATTGGGGGAATTGTTTTTGAAGTTAAAGATTATCTGATTTCTAAACAATTGTATACAGTATTTTTTTTTTTTTAAATATTGTCTTAGTTTACTTTTAAATGATCTGTATGTTACTAAATTACTTCTGCAAACTCAAAAAATAACATTGCTCCAGAATTTGTCTTCATTAAGGCAGCTTGATTTATTATAATAATATATTTATATATATATATTAGTACACATTATTTTAGCAAGATTTTTACAAGAATACCTGAAGTATGAAGACAGATTATTTTTAAAACCTCCTACAAATCTAAGTTGCATATCAATATCTTAACTTAGGAAGAAAAAAAATCCTTAATTAAAAAATCTGATTTTAATTTTTGAAAAGTATTTTTTTCTCCCTTTTTTTCACACTTTGATCTAAAACAATCCTTGAACATCCTTGAAAAGTGCTTGAATTTTATTTGATATATTTGTATTTTGAGAAACAACTAACTTATATAACATAAAAAATATGTAGAATTTTACCTTTTTAAAAACACTCCATACAAAATGAAATGCATTAAATTTAATATTATTATTATTTTTGGTTATGGGTACTGTGAAAGTCAGTGTTAAAACAAAAATTCTCCTCCAAAAGGGAGGGGGGGGGTGAACATTGCACTTCTACAACAAATATAAACATAAAATTGTTCTCAAGTGTATGAACCATGAACTTTGTCGTTTTATCTATGTTTTTAGAGACAACTTACTTATGATATAACTTTAAACCTAAAAAATTATATTTATAAGCATAAAACCACAAATCCTCCACTGTGTGTATCCCAAGCCTTCGGCTGAATTCATCACTGCTAAAACGAGAGAATAGTTAGTATTAAACAATGTTTTTGAATTATGTCTATTCAGTTCCATGTTGATAATTTTTCCAATTCATTTCAATTAAGAAAACCATTTAAAGATAAAGCTAAATTGTTTTCTCCAGATTTGTTTTACATTTATATGACAATTTACATTTTTCACAAAAAAAAAATGTGCTTTTAAGGGTGCAGGAACATTTAAGCAGGCGAAATGGTTTGTTTTGGACAATTTTGCTTTTGTTTTTATCTTGACTGAATATATTAAGGATACGTATAGACGCAGATTACAAATGAACAAGAAGTATGCTATGTATATTATGAACATAAAAAAGTGTACTTGTAACAAATAAATAAAATTTAAAGATGACAATACGTTAAATTGGACCATTGTAATACAAAACATACCAAAGTAAACTATTTTATGATCTTAACATACTTTAATTATTCTTATTACCCATTTATCTGTAATTCTGATTGTGTGAATAGGCATGCAAAAAAGATTCTTAATAATATTTAAGTTAGATAAAAGGAAACAAAAATAGTGTCCAAGAGGTGAGTATTTTCATCTGTCATTGTTCTTACTCCTCATAAGGAAAAAGTCTTTATGATACGGGATTTTTTTCTGATTAAAAAAAAATATATATTTCCATAAAGAAAAGAAAGTTACTATTTTACAGAGGTATTTTTACCTTTTTCAAGATTCCCGAATGAATAATTCAGAAATGTTTTGTTTTTAAAAAGGAATGTTTTCTGTCTATTCTTTCAAAACTTTTTTGTGTGAATTGAAAGTTATACAGATTTATAGGAATTGATTCTATTATTAAAGATGAGTTTACTTATTGATTTGGGAAGCTTTTGTTTATACATAAGGAGAGATTTCATTAATCTACAGGAATTTATTCTGTATTTAAAGATAAGTTTCTGAATCAAAAAGGAAAAGTTTCTTGACAGAAAGAAACAACTTTCTATTTTTCCAGATTTTATTCCTTGTAGGTTCGGAAAAGTTTTCTTATCGATAAGGGTAACTATATTTCCCTTTCCAGCAGGAAACTTTTTCATTTTTTTTTTAAGTGCACAATCTTTGTCATTGTACCTGTGTTTTGAAATACAGCTTACTTATAATGTCTTATAATAACAATTTTAACATAATATAAAAATAAAAGCATAAAATTGCAAATCATCTGGTGTATGTGTACCCTGCCCCAACTGCTGAATTCATCTCTGATATAGTATATAATTCACATACTAGAGGCAATGATTCGATTAAATTTAACATATGCCACAGAGAAATCTATACAAATGTTGATAGTTAACTTTCTGCTAATTAGTCATTAAATACATATATTGGGTTATTCAGAAAGTTCCTTCTGCTTAAGAATTTGTACCAGAAAATTCTGCCAGTCAATTATTAGACATTAGCTATCTGATTTAATGTCTAATAATAGAATTTTCCGGTACGAACCAACTTTCCGAGCAACCCAATAAGTTTTAAGTCTTATTATTTTTTAAAGTAGCATTTTAGCTGCAGTTTACTAAATTATTAAAATCATAAGTTTTCTTTTTCTTTTCTAAAGTATCTGTGGATATTTGAACCAAAAAGTGCAAGAAATTTTTTTACAAAATTTCATGATGATCTGTTTTTACATAAAATATTTATTTAATGAAAATTCGTAGTTTTTTAAGAGAGAAGGGTCTATTATATTGATTTCTTTAAATAAGCTTTTTACTAACAAGGGAACCTCTTTTGGTGCAGCTCGCACCTAGAATTGAGACAGGGTGGCATTTTAAAGCCCTATATTACGAAGTTTGAGAATTGTTGAAAATTTTGTGTTAAAATCATTTTTTTATTTTACAGCAGCATAACTTTCAGAAAATGCAATTTTCGAGACCATTTATTGGACTATTAACAGAGAAGTTTTTTAAATACTTTAAAATACAAATTAGTTAATAGTAAGAATAAAATATTGAAAGAAGTTTAAAAAACTCTTTAAAAACCTACGAATTTCATTTTGAAAAATTTCAACATTATAATTGCATTTTTGGTGGCGTGACATTGACTGTAGACTTTTTTCAGACAACCCTGGACGAATGTCATACTTTTCTGCTGTGTCAGTAGTGGTTTGGATTCATAGCACCCTATTTGGCGACTTGACTCGCTTTTGGCATGAAATTATCAATTAAAAATCCAATAATGAAAAAATAATATAGTATAAAAAAATTAAAAATATGACTTTAACAGAGAAATTTTGTCAGTTCTCTAACTTTTATGTATAGGGCTACGAAATGTACCATGTATGGATGCTAGGTGCGAGCTGCACCAAAAGTGGTTCCTTTGTAAATATAATTTTTAGCAACTAGAACTAGATCAATGTATTAAAAACAAGAACAAAAAATTATGTGTGATTATGAAACACTTTCCAACACAGCCAGAAAATTGTAATGAAACTTCACCGTTAAATAAGGTGAAGGGAGATATGTAAGTAAACATAGAAAACATATAACATATTGAAAAATACAGTTGTCAAAATTACATTCCAGTGTCAAAAAAGTAGTCGAATTATTTTGTGCAGCCCTGTATATGATCAATAGATGGGGATATATAGCATGATAAAATTTAGTTCAGTTAGAATATTCACATTTAGCAATTTTCACTAACCAATGAAAATGCACTCAAAATCTTTTGCACAGCCCTGCATATTATCTGAAGCTTTTGTACACACCAATAATTAAGCTAAAAGGCAACTTAAAATTCACTCGCAGCAATTACCAACCTTAAACGACAATGTATATTTTTCTCTGTGTAGCTCTGTATATGAATTTATTTATATACTACAAACTTTTATTAGTCTACTAAACATAGTTCAGCAGGAAAATGGTTAACACAATTAAAAACTACCCTTAAGTAATTCACTCCCATAACCTGTAATACTTACGGATTCCCTTGTGTAGCCGTGTATATGAACAACCGAGTTTACAAACACACGTACTATGAAAAAATTTAGTTAAACTTAAAACGCAAACCAAAGTTGAAACCCACATATCACACATTGAATCTAAATAACACACCTGTACTGTAACTGATATCTTTGTGTCTCCCTGTAAATAAACGCAATTCACACCACTTTGATGAGAGAAATTAATAAGTGCACCTCAGTAATGCATATAATTTTCATTATGTTTGAAATAGTGAAATATCACTATAGTAACCTACAAACGATTTTCCCCCATAGAACAATGTGTAACAGAATTCTTTTGTTTGACCCTGTAAATGAATAATTAATGTTTTGCATACCATATTCTACAAAACGCCTGTTTTGATGTGCTTCATAATTATATATCAATTTCATCATGTTTTAAATGACGTAGCATCATCAAAATGCACTTGAAATGATTATTTCCCATTGACTGTAATGTAACGTAATATTTTTTACTGTCCCTGTAAAAAAACTATAAGTTGAAATAGGGAACATAGTAAACGACAAAAATTTCAGGACAATTCGAGTATATTTATGAGAGTTAGAGCATGGACAGACAAACCGAAGTCATAAACCCTTTTCAACTAGGTTGGACAGTGTTAAAAATGATATGCTGAATACAAAATTGTGAGATGTTATGGGCAATTTAACCTGCACTTCCTTTAAATGCTTGCTAATTACTGGGGCCTTTTACATTAAAGCTAAAACTATTATGAAAATAAAAATAAAATTGGAATTTTAAATATTTCTTTGTATATATTTTTAACAAAAAACTAATAATTTATCAAAAATATTTCATGATGTTAAATTTTATTTATTCTTTTCGTTTTATATTTTATTTATTTTATGAAAAAATTTCTGATAAATTGTAAAATTTTTAATTGCATAGTTCTTAAAAATCCAATAAAATATAAAAATGTTCAGTTTTTTTTTTCTATTCTAGTTATCCTGTATGCATAAAATCTTTAAATAATCTTCATTCTTATTGAGTAAATATTTCAATTACTAGATTTTAAATTATTATTATATTGCTAAAAAATCTCAAAAACATTTAACATCATGAAATATTGTTATAAAATATTCTTGTTAAACTATCAGTTTTTTGTTAAAATGTGTACAAAAAAAATATTTAAAATTCCAATTTTCTTTTTATTTTCATTATAATTTTAGCTTTAATGTAAAATATCCCAATAATTAGCAAGCTTTTAAAGGAAGTGCAAAAACAAAAAATCGATACAACCGATAAAAATCGTATAAAATATCGATATAAATAAATCGTATCGTTTCTCTGCGACGCACTTCTGTTTTGTCCCCCTTCCGCAGCAGAGGAATGGCGCTAGTGTCCCCGCTAACAAATTTAACATTATCTGACTGGGCTTATTATTTAATGGCTTTGCATTTTACGATCTGTCACTGTTTTGGCACTGTGCTTCTTCAAAATTAATAAAAGCATCTTTTTGAGACTCCTGTGTATATATATTTAATAATAAAAGCATCTTTTTGAGACCCCAGTGTATATATATTTAATAATAAAAGCATCTTTTTGAGACTCCAGTGTATATATAGTTAAAAATGAAAACACATGTGAAGAACGAAGGAAAAGACATTATAAAAAACTGTGGAATGATCACTGAAGAAAGTATACCCAAAAGGATAAAAAGGAAAATTGGAAAACTACGAATATCTTATAGAATCTCCAGAAGGGCTTTATAAGAATATTCATAGTAAGTATATGTTATTGCATCAAATATTGTCAGCATTATGCCTAAAATCGGCAATATTAAGCCCCTAATAACATACACAAATGAAACCAGAAAATCAAAAACCAACATGAGGTCCAAATAACAAAACCAGTAAATAAATATGCTACTGAAATAGAAATTAGATAAATAAAAATATGAACATAAAATTATATATATATATATATATATATATAATATTCATAAAAACAACAATAACAAAACGATTTTTAATTAACTAAAAAATATGTTTATTAGTCTCTTAATAAGAATAATACATTTCATTTGGATATAATTTATTATTTTAAATTTATCTTTTAAGAATTCAAAAATAATAAAGATAATTAAATTCCGCAACTATAAAAAAAATGTCATAAAATTCATTTTTTTAAATTACATTTTTTAAGTATCGAAAGAGATAAAAATATTTTCAATATAAAAATATTATGCATATTTAATGCTTAAAAAAGATTAACAAAATAGTATAATTAAATTTCAACGTTCTTTTTAATTATTTTTAAAAATGCACATTTAATTGTTATGAAAAAAGCTAACAGTTATGTTTAGTTGCGGATTTTGTATAGAATATTTTTCAAATTTCTCATAATGTTAAAATACATTTTCAGTATTTAAAAATTATTGTTTTTATGCTCTAAAAAAATCAAAAAAATATTTTATATATATATAAAAAAAGTTTTAAATATTTATCTTTTGCGAAACGTTTTTTTTTTTTTTTCTCATCTAAGAATGTGTAATCTTTCATTCTATTTGATCTTTTCTTCTTTTTTGTGCTTTTTTAATTTAAAAATTAATTCCAATCAATAAATTTTAAAACTGTGAAAACAAGATAAATACAGATTTTTCTTTTAAAAAATCAACGATACGAAGTTTTTAGGACAGTATTTAATAGATTTTCATTAAAATGTCTTTTATGGGGATTTTATATTGATCTTTATGATCTTTTACGTGAATTTTTATTATTTATTTTCCAATTTCAGAATAAATGAGAAGAACTGCGTTTTATATACAGAAATATATAAACCACAAGTGAAACTTAGAGGAATCTTTTACATTCAGAATGTCAATAAGTTTTTTTTAGAATACATTTTTGCATTTTTAAACATATTTTTAGTTATTTCATAAGATTTTAAAAGTGTTAAAGTATTAGCAATCTAGTAGGTGAGAGTGCGGTACCTCGTGACATAGTTTAATTTGAGGCAACTAATATTTCAGGAGTTGTAGTGCAAATAATTAGTAGTAATTATAGATGGTTATATATAACAGATCAATCTGCTCATGAATTTATTATGAATTGTTTTGATGAACATATTAGAATTTATGTCAATTTGTTTTAACTACGTTGCCGTATTTTCTAGTATATAAAGTAAAAATTTATTGAGATAAATTTCAAAATATTAAAATACGCACGTTTATAGTGCTATTAGGTTGTGTAAATAGTAATGAACTTCCAACCAAAGAACAGAGAGAACACGTAAAACAGACTTTGAGAAGCATGGGAGACATACTAATGGAGCAGTGCAGGTTATATAGTAATGGGGAAGTTATACACAGATCTTCCATAAACGGAAATTTGTATTTTTGGTACCTAAAAAGATAATAATCCCAATAAAAAATATTTCTGTTAAAAAAAAAAAAAAAAAAAAAAAAAAAACTCCAATGCCTGATTAATTTATCTGCCATAAAAAGCACTGATATCTAAAGTTCGCCAAAGTTAAAAGTAAAAATTCCTCATTTTTTTTTTTTTTAAATGGCGATTAATGTTAATCGTCTCATCCTAAATATTTCATTTACAATGATCGATCAATAGTACGTCTTTAAATACTTTCAGCATTACTTTTTGGTCATTATGCATTTATAAATTATTTGAACAATAAAAGTAATATTTGAATGCAAAAAGGCCAATTCACATGAAGACATGAAGACATAAGTAAAAGCTTTGAAAAGAATACCTCTGAATTTCTACAAGCATCAGTTTTGACAAAGACTACATATTCCTGTTATGTCTTCATGATATTCTACTGTTATTATGTGTTGTCTGTCTTCATTAACCAGAAACGCAAAAAATGAATAAATTTTACGTTTATCGAATTTAACATTGAATTACATATTATATTGCTCACTATTGAAATCACTTAAATTAATAACAGGAATTCATTTCACATGAAGCAGATTTTTATATTAAAATGTATGTTATTGAAATTACAATGTATTTCTTTGTTCTTAATCATCGAAAAATCGGGAGTTTTTCTTTCTCGATTAGCTCTGGCGGAATTCCATTCTGTAATTTTCACCTGACTTCAGATATATGTTTTAATTATTCAAAAGAGAATTTCTAAAAGCAAATAAGTACTGAGATCAATTTTAAATTGAATATTAAAACGTTCTAAACAGTAAGTATATGTTTTTTCTGCTGTAGTTTTTATATCCTCTTTCAATAGTGTCTGTATCAAAAGTATTTTCGCTTTTTGAATGCTTTTATACCAACATATATCTGGGATTTTCACACCCTTATTGTTGAACATAAAACGTTATTTAAGAGGAAATATGTCCTTCTATACTCTATACTCATACATGCTTCTTTCTTTCATTTTTAGGTCACAAAAAGAGTGATACAAATGTTGAGATTGTATGCATCTTAAGGCATGATTTTAAATTAGGATATAAAACCAATAAAGCTGGCCTCAAAACTCGTGCAGTTGGAGACAAGGGCAAGAGTATGTTCCAGACAGTTCAAAATATATCCACACCTTTTAAGGAAAGGGACCTCAGACTTAAAATCAAAGCCAAAAAGGACAGGCCATCAGTTTAAAATTTTGACAAGTTGAATAGAATAAAAGGAGAAGTGCCCATTCCCACAATCAGTTGGATGCTAAAAATTAACAAAACTACACATTTAAATTTAATAATTTTTGAATACGTAGTATTGTTATTTTATCGTTAATAATAACTAGTAGAAAAAAATATCTTGTGCTTACCAGCAAAACAGAATTTTAAATAAAATAAAAGCAGTTAGTCAAACATTATCAGTTTTTCCACTACACAGTAATTTAGCAGATTCTATCAATATTTTTAACTAGATACAGAAGTCATATTTTGTAGTTCTTAATAATTTGGCCATTTTGCCCAATTATAGTTCAAACATTTTCTAGATTCTTCTTTAAGACCTGCAAAATATTAAGTGGTAAAAATATTGGCAACGTTGCTTACAACATTTTTTATAACGTGACTATAACTTGATATTTTGGCGATTATTGGCGATACAGGCATAAAGTAATTTATCAATATTGCGGAGTTTACAATCTGTTAATACTGCACCAATTGGTAAGAAATATTTCACCTTTTATTGCTAAAAATCCTAATTAAACATCAAAATCCTTAAAGTGTTGCATTTCAAAAGAAATATTTCCAATATAAAGCTAATATTTAAGCGTTATTGGCATGTCACTGACAAGGAGAGCCAAGCTTGAAAATTACAACTTTTTCTTTGCATACTAAAGATTTTTAAATTTGTAACACGCATGCTTGCACTTTGAATTAATTTTTAATTAATAAAATAAGGTATGATTTTGTAACGATTTTGTAATTTTTACTAGTCAATAATGATTCCTTTTTTTAAAAAAAATCTCTTTAAATGATGAGAAATGTTTAATAATGGCTTAAAAATCAAATAAATTAAATTTAAATTTAAATATGTTTACATTTTAATTAATGTACGATATTAAAATTTTTAATTAAGATTATTAAATTATAATTACAAGTATATTTATAAAACAAAAAATGAGAAAAACCAACGTACCACGTCCCGGTCTTGAATCCGGGTCCTCGGATCAACGAGCAGACGCCGTAATAACTGAGCTACGACCAACGCAGCATCTTTGTTACAAAGTAAGTATTTAAGTTGTGTAAAATATTAGACCACCTATTTCTCGAGAACTAATCATCGTTGTATGAAATCTGTTGAACCTGAGACTAAGGGGCTTCTACCCTACAAGATATATAAAAGTAATCAAAATCTGTGATTACCAAGCTTGGTCCTCTCCCTGTGAGAAAATGACACTTTCAAATCTGAGTAAATCTATGTTTTTATTTTGTTATGAAACTTTTTGTTTCAAATATGACGACCCAATGCTTTCAATTATGAAATACCAGAAATACTCAGAATATTGAAACATATACATACTCAAAACTGAACACATAGAGGTTAGTTCATACTCCTTTTTGAAACATGGACCTACTCAAATATGAGCACAAATGTGATGTTTTATTATTGAGTGTGCGCATGTTTTCAGAAATGAGTATATACATGTTTCTAACTTGAGTACTTTTGATTCAGAGCCATTTTGGCTATGAGTATTTTTTACTCTGTTTTGAAAATGTCGTTTTTAGAGTGTGGAAGTAATTTCAATGGATATAATATTGGGACAGTTATAGAACACAATATAATCAAATTAATTACTTTAGTGTTCAATTTGATTTTTTTCCGATAATGAAGAAAGTAGTCGTTCCTAAACATGTTGAGTGTTCCTATCAATTTCCTGGATTTTCTAACTCAATGATTCAAATGCAGTGATGACTGGATAAACAACTACCTTGGTTAGCAAATATTTTGGCTAATGATCATTGTTTTCTCTATTTTCTGATGCTGGGAACGAACCTTGGTTTGGTTTCAACATCTCTTTTTGGGATACGTTTAGTAACATAATGCAGTTCGTAAACGAACTATTTGACTAACAAACGTAATTTATGAACATATATATGTCCGTTAGCAGAAGTAACACTGAATTTCTTCAACAACAACAAAAAAAAAAACACTTAAAACATGTACTTTTCTTCCATTAAACTGTTTTGTCCATAAAAAATGCAGTCAAATATTTTAATGTATATTTTTTACTATTCCAAAAGTAATTGAACTTTAGAAAGTATTATTCTTGTTAACATCACATACATTACAAAGGTCTACTCACAATAACAAATCAATTTAATTAGTTCCAAACGTAAAAATTAAATAAAAATCAAATACGAATATAAATAATCCTTTAGAAATTAGCGGTGCACATAAAACACAGCCCAATTTATTCTAGAATGTATCTTAATGGGTTGCAGGACATAAAGCAGTAATAAAATCGAAGGAAAAGAACGTGATTGCAATAAAAATAAAATCCAGTAAAGAAATCAAATGAAAAGTCCAATTTCCCCTTCTTTGATTCTTCGAAACGGGCATTTCATCTTACAAAGCGAAAATAAGTGTCATTACTTTATCCATAATAGCAAGACATGCTCGCACAAAACAAGAAATTAGATTGGGTATTCGTGATTTCGTGAAAAAATGCATAACGAAACTACACAATGTTAAATAATAAGAACATAAATTTGAAAATCAGGCATTCTTTTATGAATATCGTTATAAGGAATGGGATAAAATGACAAAAATGTAACTTAAAAATTATGCTTTAAAAAAATATTTTATGCTAATTAATTGTAGAGCAGATGGTGGATTACGGTTCTAAAGATTAATGTTTTTTGACTTATTATGAATACATACGGTATAGGAAAGTCACTTTGTCAGGAAATTGAATTGAACGGAAATAGCTATAGATATCCCAGTTCGACAACAGTATAGTAAAATGTCTGCGCCCGAATCCCGTATAGTAAAGTACTACTTCGATAGTAGCACCCCCTATAGGCAGAATTTGCAATTTATGACGATTATATTATAAGATAATATAAAATCTCGAAGATTATAAATTATGGCGTAAAATACCAATTATAAAAAGAAGAAAATGCTCCTTAATCTGGGAAAATATAATGTAACCACGAAAAATATATACAATTAATCTTCCGAGTTACACACGTTTCCGAAAAAAGTTCTTTGTCTTTATAAACCTGAGAAATCAATATATTTTCAAGATTTAATAAAGCATTTATAAAAACAAAGTTTATGTTTCTGCCACTGACTTTCGGTAATTTTTCCGAGTATATTATCATAGTATATTAAACAATTTTTTTAAACAGGTTTTTCGGTACAATATTTTTTTATCGTTGAAGGTAACGTCACTCGTTGAACATAAAGTTATGTTGAAAGTTTAAACTTGTTTTCCTCGAACAATGTTTTTTCAGTTTGGTTCATTTTTCTCCACAACTATTCAACCGATTTCCTTATTTAAACGTTTTTACTGAAACTTAAACCACCGAAAAGTAAATTGTTTATTGATTAATGATCTAAACCTTTTTTTGTAAATAAATGTTCGTAACTATAGCTCTAGATAATTTAATGCCCTTTTATAATTTGGCGACATTTTTTTCTTGCAGAGTCTTCAGATAGCAGGAAAATACTTGCCTGATTTATAATTCACGGCTCGTTATTGCATGTACTCCCCGACACACAATGCGTGATATTATTTTTTTACAACAATAAATAAATAAATAAAAACATAAATAAATAAGTGAAATGTCCATAAGTATAATGCCAAATCTCCGAAGGTCATATATCGTTTCTTTATAACGGAAAACAAATCGTAAAAATCAACTGAAATTTAGGCCAAAGAAGTAGAACATTCTAATGTGATCAATTAAGGAAACAGCATGTTCAGGTCAGCAATTTACTTACTTAAAAAAATTAGAAAATGCAAAAAAAAAAAAAAAAAAAGGCGAAAATTTTCATCCAAAGAAGTAGAATCTCCCATTAGTGCAATGTATACAGATTTTATTATTAAACTAGCTGACCCTCCTGACGTTGCCCGTGCCCATGATAGTAAATTGAAACAAACCTGAAGTTTGTATCATTTTATGTATTTAACCTAATTTTGTATAAAATTACATTTTTAAATAAAAAATTCGCAAAAAAATTTTTGATATTTAATGATAAAAGCACTCGTAAGAAGACATTTTCTTGTTTTTCTACGTCATGATCGCAGATCCCACAAAGGGTTTCGTTTAATGTTCCTTTCAAAACACATTATTCTTTAATTAATAAATCCAAATTTTTAATTTATAATTATTAAATCCTTACATAGATTGTAGCACCAATAAATTTAATTTAAAATCATTATAAAAGGAAGTTATTTTTTCAATTATTTCAAACTATTTAAATAAAATTCAAAATTGCGATATTTTAAAAATGTAGCAAATATTTAAATAAAATATGTAATTTTTAAAAACCAAAAAACATGAAACATGTTCCCGTTATTTGCGGCACCGTAAAGAAGGGCGTGTTGCATACGCGTTGCAATATCCTTTATTTCCGACAATTACGGCCAAAGAGCGCACTCTGTACTAAGCAAACCTGTATCCGAACGAAGTCGTCAAAAACCAAGTTGAATGAGCCAAATACCACTGTGATTGGATCCATATAACCTGGGAGATAAAAGCGCAGCCCTCTGTCATAATATCTGCCATGAGAAGTAATTGCGATATTTAACCAAAAGTAGTTATGCCTTTATTTCCACCTTCTCTCCAATATGAGAATCCACCTTCCACTGTCAGGTAGTGCATTATTGTCTAAACGAACTTCGGTCACGGTCGCAGCTGCCTGCGCAGGTATGCTGCGCATGAGCTGTAAAATCCATTAGTTCTACCCTCCACCGCCAGGGGCGCAATCTGTTCTATAGGAACATAACTGAAAATTTAAAAAAAATGAAATCTTGTCGAATGTGTCAAACCCCGTCGTAATCGGGCTCATACTACCCGAGATAAGAAATTCGATCTTCCACCGCCACGGTGCGAAATCTGTTCTATACGAACATAACTGAAATCTGTAAAGCTATGGAAATCTAGTCGAAAAATCCAAACCACGTTTCATTCGAGCACATAAAACCCTAGATGGAAAAGCGCCTCATTGTGGTGAAACTTGGAACTAAAATTTGTAAGTTCTATCGGTATGGAGTCGAATGAGCCAAACCGCGTTGTGATATATTCAAAATCTATTATTACCCTTCCACCGCCAGAGGCAGAATATGTTCTATACGAACTGAAATCTTTAAGGCTATCCATGTCGAATAAGCCATACCCCGTCGTGATCGTGCCAACAGATTCAGAGATAGGAGAGCACTCCTTGGTGGTGAAACTTGGCTCCTTGTTGGTGAAACTTGGCTCCTTGGTGGTGAAACTAAAATCGGCTAGTTCTATCTATATCGAGTCGAATAAGACAAACCGCGTCCTGATCGGACCCATAGAAACAGAGATACTTTACAATGAAATAGCAAAATCCTGCGCGTTTTATTTCTTTTTCTATACAAAAATCAAGATTTTGCTAAGATAAAAAATTATAGGCCGATTTCGAAAATTTTTCGAAAATCTGAATTCCTAGCCCATTTAAAGAAGGATGCACAATTTTCAAACTCTAAAATCCAATAATAATAATAAAAAAAATTATAGCCTAAAAAAATCACAGTCCCTTTCAAACGCATTATTTTATCTGCGCAAATAAGCACCACAATTTGCAATATTAAAAAAAAAAATTAAAGACGCCGAGATTGTTTCACTTTGAAAATTAGAATGATTTCGGTCGAGACGGATGTCTCCTCTGAAAAGATTCATAGAATAAAAATTATTTTCATTAACACAAAAATACGGATCTAATTACGTGATCTTTATAAAAATTGGATTTCTGGTTTTGCCGTAAAAAAAAATAAGCACAGATATCTAATTTTCAAATCGATAAGTGCAATAAAAAAATTCTATATCGCCTGAAAAATGCCTAGTACGCTACCTTTGGGTTGTGGGAACAGATGTCAGACTGTTCATCTGTGTTTTTCCAATGAAAGGGAAATAAACAAATTTATTCTAATAGATTTTTAATTGATATTTACACTTCTAGTGAGAGATGTTCGAAATTTTACGATCCTAGATGCAATAGTTTATGAGATAGCGGTGTCTTTAAAAACATCCAGTCTGTTATCGCCATTGCAATTCTGTGACTATGGCAATCCTTCCCTCTCTTCTAGAGTTTCAGATTTATTATTATTATTTGTGGTTTGATTAAATTCTACGCTATAGTTAAATATTTTCCATTAAGTGGGTTTTTCATTAATATCCTGCGTTAATGAAGACTTTTTCAAAAAAAAAATTATTTCCAGTGTGACAGTTGATATTCAGCTCTAAGTACACAAAATTTCAAATCTCTAACTTATACAGTTTCTGAGAATGGACTCTGTGATAGACAGTCAGACGGACAGACAGACAAAGGAGTGAGACGAATAGGGTTTCGTGAGATGAACGAAACGCTAAAAAACATCTAGTTAAACAAAGAATAACCTGTTAGAGATGTAAAAAATCATGAACAAGTTGCCTTAGTAGTAATTGCTTTAATACGGGACTTTGGAACTGAAGAATATTTGTTATAAGTTAAATGCAGTATGGAACACTTATCCTTAACATAAAAAAACAATATATAATTGTTAGCACGGGATTTTAATATGCATTATGTCAGATAATGTATTATAAATACACGATATGATCTGTTAATTAGTTGTATAAGTTTGTAAAAATTGAAATAAGATAACAAATTGGTACATATAAACTTCTAATAAAATGTCAGTTTTAATAAAGAATAAAATGTTACCATTGTTTCAGCTTTCTTTAAAACATTTTACAAACTAAAGCAAACACAATACAATTATTCTAATTATACGTATTTAAATATATTGCTTTTAAAAGAGTAAACTTGAAAACTATCAAGACAATCGCTACGTTGCCTCAAGAAATTTCAGAACAGTTTCATGGTAAATGGAACTACGCTACTGTCTTCTTTCAACAAACAACTTCGTTGAAAATAATTATCAGAGAATTTGTATTTGGAACTCTTTGCTTTAAAAATGATGTGCAAATGAGTTTTCTCTTGGTAATTTCTTAAAGTAAAGAATATTATTGAATTTAATTAAATATGCGCTTAATTTATTTTTCTAAAAGTTCTGAGGTATTCTAGCTATAGAAAATCGTTGTTGGATAAAATTTACAGAATATTACACAATTCGATAATGCCTGTCTGCATTAAGACAAATTATTTCTATTAATAGTTAATTTAAAATTTTATTTTCGTAAAAGTTTTTAAAAAATGATTTTATGCATTGAATAAGCAGTAAGCTTTTTTTTCTAAAGTTAGGATGGTATTCCAGTAACAGAAACTTTTTGTATGATAAACTTTTGAAAATGGATATACCGGGTGATTGATTATAATTAAAGTTACGATTTCAAAAATCGATAATTTTAAAACTACTGGTCAGAATGACTTGATATTTTAGCAGAACAATCGTGAGGCAATGGAATTTTATTTGGCGAAGGAAAAAAATAGCTCTAAAATGTGCCGATAGATGTCAGGGTAAAGACCAAAAATTTATTCTTTAAACACAGGAATGTTGTTAGCCAAAAGGAATAAAATAGAATTCAGGGATTTACTAAAAATGTATTAGCGAAAAGACAAGAATACGTGTTTACAGCGACAACAGCAATAATGACAAAAAAAAAAAAACTTTATGGAACAAACACTTTACTGATGATTAAAGTATAAGTTGTTCGATATGCCCTCCGCCTTGTTCCGCTACTAATTGGAAGCGCAAAACGGCATGCTCCACAACAGATCGCAGGGTATCTGTACTGATGCAATAGGTGTGGTGTGTGATTCTTGCCTTCAAGTCGGCTAGATTCTCAATTCGCCCGTTGGAAACAACATTTTTCAGGTACCCATAGTTGCCACGTATTAGTAATTTGCATATTTCCAGACAATCTGAACCCTGACAGCGCCATCTATCGGCATATTTTTGGAACTATTTTTTTCCTTCGCCAAACAAAATTCCGTTGCCTCACGATTGTTTTGCTAAAATATCAAGTCATTCTGATCAGTAGTTTTAAAATTATCGATTTTTGAAATCGTAACTTTAATTATAATCACCCGGTACATTTGATAATTTCTGCTTCACTATGAAAAAAGACATGTTTCCTGATCTACAAAAATATAATATAACCACAAACGAAAATATACAATAATCTTTCCGAGTTATCCATGATACTTAAACATGTTATTTAACATTAGAAATTTCAGAAACCAATATATTTTTGAGATTTAATTAATCATTTAGAAAAACAAAGTTTCTTTTACTGCCACTGGATTTTGGAAAAGTTTTAGAGTAGTTATTATGGTGTATTAATCAGTTTTCTGAATATCAGTTTTTAAGGTGAAATGAATTCTAAATTAAGCCTTTTCAGTTGCGTAACTGAATTTATGCATGCAAGAGTAACAAAATAATATTAATTTTAACGTTAAATTAAATACTGTTAATTTGTCAACTTTCTTTGTAAAAATGTTTGTTAAACACGAAAATGTTTATTTGAGAATCGATAATATCCGAAAAAACCGGATGGAGAAAACTGATTAAAACGCAATAACTAATCGGAAACGTTTCTGTAAATAATTGGCATAAAAGAAAACTTTGTTTTCATGAATGTTTCCTTAAATATTGGAAATGTGTTGGTTTCTCTGGTTCCTATATATAAAAATACGCTTTTCGGAAATTTTAATAACTCGGAAGAGGTTATTGTATACTTCCGTTCGTAATTATATTTTAAGAATTAGTTGTCTTTTTCTGCAATGTTGCGTAAAATATAATAATTTTTATTTCCAGTTAATTTAAAATACTAAGGACTGTGTCCTCAGAGACCTGCGCTCTCCAACTCTCGTTTAGACACTGCAGCCCCTAATAATATGCAAATGTGCTCTGTTTTAAAAATATTACATGGTTACAGAAGATTGAAGGATATTATCACGAACGGCGGCGATCTTATGTAAGACTGTTGCCATGCTTTTTCGTTTGACTGGAGCATTTTTTGTTTCCCAGGCCTCACCCACCGCCGTCGCGACAGTTGACGGCTGTTGTTAGCATTTATCAATAAGATCAATTACACATTTAAAAACGGCTTTTATAAAAGGGTTATGTGAAAAAATGTCACGGCCTCTCGCACTCTTATAACGACGCAATGGACGATATTATTATTTTGGGTTCTAGGCTACAAAAATTCGTTTGCTTAGGAATAACATTCAGAACCGCTCCGTTGATAAGCCCAGTGTACAGAAAATTTTCACTTATATTTTTTGTTTATATCAAGTTTTCATATTTTCAGAAACAGGTATAGCTTATATATATGTGGAGAATCTTTTATCTATTTTAATGCACCTTCTTGTATATAGTTTTCACTTTATTTTTAAAATATTAATTATTAATTTTAAGTAATAGGAATATACAAATTAACTAATATGTATTTATCGAATAGTAAATTATACAAAATAATTGTAATGCATTTTACGAGTGCATTTACCTGTTCTGTATTTATGCTGCTTCAAGTGATAAAATATATAAGTAAACTTGCTAACCGCGCTACTTTTATGCCATGTGATTCCCAATGTGACATAACATGAATATTGTCCATAAGAAAATTGTTTTAAATGTATCTTTTCAATATATAACGAAACTTTCACCATTAAATGCGTTTCGCATGTAATTATTTAATTATTTTAAGATTTTCTTTCTTTTTTAATATTTACGTCTAAGTACATTTTTATGATGTAATTTTCCCCACTTCCTGTTTTTAACACATGCTAATTCAATTACTATTTTAGAGATTTTATTTGTTGTTGTTCTTAATAGACCCGTGTTAATATATTTTTAAATTTTAATAACAATATTACTCTTTGCGCTGTTTTAAATTTTGGCAACAATATAAATACAAATAACTTGTAGACCATTTCTATATATGAAATACATCTCTATTGAAATAATTATTTTGAATAAACAATTAAAAATCTCACAAAAAATAGTCAAATTGAAAAAAAAAATTGCACACTGCATATCGCAAGCTTGTCAATTACGTCCATGCAAAATATTGTTAAATTTCTACGCATAGTTTTTGTTCTTATAATTTTGCTTAATGGAACTATTTTGACAAACTTCAACATTATATAACTGTTAAAAATTTTTTAGATTTAAAAACTGTCTGTTTTAGCGAGTTTATCGAATATATTTCTATAATGCTACCAAATTGCATATTTTCATATGCTATAGTTTTTCTAATATTAACTGAGAAATACTTCCTTTAAAAAAAAATCACTTACGATGATAACAGCGTTAGTTACTTTTTGTTATTAGAATAGAGAGATAATTTATAGTTAAAATTTTTTATGTACATCTAGAAGGCGTCTAAAATAAGAGGATTATTTTTAAAATTAAATAAAAAGTAAAGAGTGTGAGCTCTTGAAATTATTCTTGCATGAGAGTCATGTGTGGAGCACTGTCTAAAACTGTAGAACACCCAAAACAATCTTGCAATTTCAAAATACAAATGGTGTTTATTGCATATGAACAGCAAAATATGGAATGGAGACAAACAAATGAGTGAACCTTGATCCAATTTTATACGTTATTCTGACCGTTCTTAGGGTTCGAGGAGCGCAGCGCCATCTACTGGTGATATTTGTAATTGAAGAAAGAAAAGTAATAAAGAAACTCCTGATTTCGCAGATTCCTGAAATTCCTGATTTCACTCTTACAGAAATATCTTGAATAGCTATAACCGTGTTTTGTTATTGAATTTGTTAAAAAGTCAGTTCATGTTATAAAACCCTGGGTCTGTATCTAAGGATAAATAGAGGAAAGCAAAGATATATGATAAAATTTTAAAATCATAGAGAGAAATTGAAAGTAAATAAATAAAAATAATTATTTAGAATTTAATATGAATCTAATTAAATAAAGTAAGTTAATTTATGCATTTTATAAAAAATAAAAAACAAACATTATGTATTTTGATTACAGACGGAGATATTTTATCCAAACAGTGTATCGTATTTTCTCTATTCTGTAGGATCTTAAATGCGGAATAATGAAAAAAGATGGGATATAATGATGTCTTCCTTAAATCAACGATTTTCATTGTAAGGAGGGTGTACCTGTGACGGTGGGTGTGCCGTCATGCTAAAGTTTCAGAATTTTCCTTGCCGACATTTTGAAAAATCCCAAACCGTTTTAGTTTTTTTAACGTTTTGAGGTTAATGGACGTTCATAAAAAGTATTGTATTCCGCATGAAGATAGTTTTACAAGCCTCAAAAAAACGAAATTCCAAAAGTCTACCAAATGACCATATCAGATACATGTGCACATGATATGGCCACCGTTGTTCCATGTTTCTCAAATCGTGATTTTCTTCAATTTAAAAATGCTTTTTTGCAAAATTAAAGAATTTTAGTGTAAAATAAATAATCAGGATACTGAATAATTCTTGTTGTTATTCAAAAGTGTTTTTAACAAAATTGTCATTACAATTTAAGTTTTTATTTAGAAAAAATGTGAAATACTTTTAGAGTTTAACAAATTAGTTAAAACAAATTACCTATCGCAATTGGTACACATAAAACTGTCTTTGTCGAAAGCTTGCATTTTGCACTTGCTATTGCCATCTGCATGGGCATATCAGAAGTAGGTCAATTTTCACGAAAACCGTCTGATTTTAAACAACTCGTAAAATATACATCATCAACGACGGCACCAATTGACATAGCATTAAAACTGAACAGACTATGATGGTATTTACAAAAATCTCTTTCAGAAACGTGCATAAAAAATGAGTCTTACCAGATAAAAATAAGAAGAGATCACACCAAAAACGTAAAATAAGGAATTGACGTCAAATTCCACAACCTAGCTGAATGGCCAGTGATCACTAGGAGGCTCCTTCACGATATGCTGATACCATCTAACTTATTTTAGGTAACGTATAATAGAGGGATGACCATATCAGAAACATGGCCAGAACAAGGGCAACTACCTGAAGAAATTCACTACTTGTGTTGTAGAATATTGGAAATAAATGAAGCTTCCAATGCACATTTTAAAATCACCGATTCAAAAGGTAATCAGATGTTCAAAAGTTTTGAATAAGATTAATTACTTGCGAAAAATCAGTTGAAATAGAATAATTTACGACATTTTATCACCAGGCATATATCTTAATGTTTTCGCACGCACAAAATTATGAATTTGAGTTGTAATGTTTTCAACTAGGTGAAAAAATATTCAGACGGGGACTCCAACCCAGGACATTGGCTTAAGCCGTGAACACTCTATTAACTACCTTATCCTGGACAAATGCGGCGGACGCAATTCACTAAAACAATCTATTTCGAAATGCTGTCTGATCTGTTATGTGAAGCAGCTCAACGGAATAAACGGCAGGTAAAGAAACTCCAATAAAATTTTGATTCGTATTTACAAGTCATTATTTTAACACAATCATACCGAATGGTAAAGAAATCATACGAGTTGTATTATTTCCAACTGAGTTAAAAAGGGTCCAGCCTGGATTCGAACCCAGGAATTAGGCTTAAGTCCTGAACGCTCTACCAACTGAGCTGTCCTGGACAAATTCGACTGGGACAATTCTCTCAGATAAACTTTATGTCAATGACATTTACACTGTTATCTGAAACAGCTCGAGAGAATAAACCACAGGTAAAGGAATACCCAAATAAAAATTGAATACGTAAATACACAATCATATTACATTAATCATACGCACAATTGGTAACGAAGAATACGAGTTATTGAGTTTTGGAAGCGTTCTAGAGGGTTGGTAGTGCGTTGGCAGCTTAAAACAATGTCTTGGATACAAATCCCGGCCAGGAGACATTTCAATCCGTTGAAAAAAAAATACAACCGGTATGATATCTTTACATATAAGTCGGATTCTGTTAAAATAATTATCTTCGAAATTATACATTTTTGCTAATTAAATTTTTGTGGAAATGTGGGATTTCGCCTAAGCTATGACACAAGTACTTACAATAACTACACTGATGTGAATTGTTTGTGAAGACTGAGTTAATTTGAAACTTTTTCCTACAATTTTTATCTTTACTGGATAGGAGAGATTTTCTGGCTTGGTACATCCTCCCGCCTAACCTCGAGGATGCTCCACATTATTGAATTTACGTAGAGATTTTTGGGTATTCACACGGAGCCAACCAAGTGCAGCGTTCAAGGAGATCATTTTTTTTTCAAATATTTAACTGTAGGAGTTTGTTAATCGAATGGGAACCGGTACATTTATGCATGGTTTGCCTTTGAGCCGCATACTTTTGTTTTAAATATGGACGTAGTATCCACAAATAGAAAAATTTATATGTTCTCTAAACGTTAAATCTTTGAACAAATGAGACTTCTTGTACTTTGCAAATCACAAATAAATTAAAACATCAATCTAGCAAACATTGTCCTCAGAAAGTACCTACTTTTAACTTAATCTACATTTTATTGTCCTGTTTTATGAAATCTATGTATCGAAACTGTTATGAACATTGCACATTAGTGTATTGCAACTAGACAAAATATTACTGACATTTTTATATGGTTTAATACTAATTTAATATAACCATATTAAACGTTTTTTATTCCTCCCATTTCACAAGGTCTAAATTTTTAAAATTAAATCTTACAGCTTAATTATCCTCTTGCTTTTATTTCTTCATGGAGTAAACATTAAAACATTCATCTAATTTTAACAGTGAGGAGACTCAATATGTATAAAAATTATAAAATTGAAAACAATGTCATGGAGAAAGTGCGTGGATTGATGAAGCAATTATAGAAATTTATACATAAAAAATAGCAAACAAAAAGACATAATAACACAATTTCTCCCCCAGAAAACTATAAAATCCAAATGCTATTAAGGAGGGATGTGGAGGGACTGCTAAAAAATATACAAAATTTTATTTAAAAGTAAAGCGGGTTTCAACAAAATCATTTACATACCATAAATAATACATCAATGATACATTTTATTTACATACTGTCTCCTCATATATGGCTAATTATAGTTTACTACCATCTTCCCATTTAATCTTTATAACTATATAAATTTTATTTACATCCTTTAGTATTCATCACTTTCTAAATTTTATTTACATTAATTACTACTTTATTTAAAATTTATTTTATGCCAAAACTGTTTGTAGTTCTAGCTGTTTCTTTTTTTCCTAATAGATGCAAGCACCAGATTTATCCCTTTATTACAGTCTGTAGTTTCAGCTTTTTCTTTTATTTATTAGTAGTAGATGGCAGCACCAAACATTTTATTTTTCTTTCATAATATATTTTAATGTAATAACTAAGCCTTTTAAGTCAGTTTGTATTTCTTAGTACAATGAAGTATAGCAGATATTGCAAAGTATTTCTAATCCTGTTCATGTTCAATCATCTTTATTCTTCGTTTTTTTGTTAGTTTTTGTCCATTGCTTTATGATCTAATTTCTATTGTTGTTGAGTAATGGTATAATTATTTATTTAGTTAGTTATTTGATCTCTTGTGTTTTTATGCATAATGCTGCCAATATTTGACGAAACCACATACATGTACTATGAATTAGTCTTATGAAGCTCCTCTGAAGATTCCATAACATATTCATAGTTTTTCACTTTTGATTTCTGATTTTATGAAGTTTAATTCTTGCAGTATCCTTTCCTTTGATTTTTATAATACCTCATTCTTTGTTTTTTGCAAGTGTTTTCATTATATATATATATATATATATATATATATATATATATATATATACCGGGTGCGAAAAAAGTCCGTTAAACCTTTAAACATTAATTAAAAAGAAATAAATGATGCTAAAAAATTGCAGTTTATTAGAGAAAGATAGGACTTGTTATAATAGCCAGGAATATAATAGTAGGAAAATACAACTTGCGGACATTAATGAGAAGAATAGAACGATTAAAACGAGCATTAGTTTTTTCCGGACTTCCTACACTGTGACGTGACAAAACGATCTTAGAAAGAAAAACAACTAGTTATAAAAATATACCTTTATTTGAGATGTTCAATCTTCTCAGTGCCAGCTGCAATACACATATGGATCCTTGTTTGAATTTAACATTGCACACGTTGGAGCATAGAGGGTGACACATTGGCACAAACGTCCGTAATTAGTCGTTTAAGGTCCTGCAATGTTTGTGAAGAGGTCGCATACACCTGCTGTTTCATAACTTGTTGTGTTTTTCTTTCTACGATCGTTTTGTCACGTCACAGTGTAGGAAGTCACGAAAAAACAAATGCGCGTTTTAACCGTTCTATTCTTCTCAATAATGTCCACAAGATGTCTTTTCCTACTAAATCGATGGTGCTCTACAAATTTGTAAATCACTTTTTACGCTATTTCTTTCCATTTTCGAGATAGTAATCCTAACTCCGGAGTTTCCCACCAAGTTGAGCGGTAGGCGGTCTCATTCAGTAGCGCATGACTACTTTACTATGTCTAGACACCACTTTTACGAATATAGCAGCAGCTATTCCTAAGTTAAGAGGGTGGCAAGGGACTTTAGTGGGCATACTGTATATAACGAGAGCAATTAATAAGAAATTTACACAAAATTTTGAACAGTGGTCGGTAAAGCTACTTTCCTTTTGTAAACTAACACAACATCTATTTTATCAAAAATGTAGCTAACTACAACTTCAAGTACGACTACATCTACTTGTTTTAAAAATTACCGACTACAAACTACTTTTCAAAGGTAATCGCTACTTTTCTGATCTCTTATTTTGTCAAAGGATTCAATCTATATAAGGATTCAACAAGAGCAATTGAATATTAATTTTGTCTGTCATAATATAAAAAAATAATGACATTGTAAACAAAGCAATTCCTATAGAAGAAATGCGACATTAAAGCATGAAGATCTAATAATGAGTAAGTAGACACGTGTTTCCAGAAAGGAAATGAATTTCTTTGCTTTGGATTTTGCCACTTGGATTTACCAGCACGTGTGAAAGGCAAAATCCCTGAAAACATGCGGTGCTCTGCTAAACGCTACAGCAGAGTTGTTGACATTCTCAAATTGTTGCGCAGAACACATTTTGACCCAAAGAATCAGATTCAGGTTTAGCTTCAGCTGAGCGGGGTGGCCTACCGATAGGCTAAAGCTCTACAAGCCCCGCTCAGCGTGGATATGCGCTATACAAGGACCCTAACCAAGAGGCAGGCCCTGCCAACCCCTGAAAAAGCCGGTCCATCTTTAAAATATTTATACAAATATAAATAACTACAAAACAGAAACAAAATGAGAATATCAAATTAGTTACTATATAGGTCTAAATTAAAAGTACAGAGAGTCACCAAAGTCATTATGTTTCTATAGGAGCAGCATCTGCTGCATTTTGAAATAATAGCTGGTCAGTTTAACATTGTTATATTATTGCGATCATGTGACTAGAAGAATGGCACCTTTTTTCCCCTGATGAAGCATTGAAAGTAACATCTGTATTCGGGCCCTCCATGGCCAAATGGTTAAGGCACCGTACCGCTAATCGCTTGAGAGCATAGGAGAACACAGCGGGTTCGACTCCCGTTAACTCTGTTGCAAACTTTTGTGGAGTTCTCGGCTGTAATTCTTCAATGTTTTATTTCCTTGTTTCTATCCAGTCCTTATCTTGACGAAGATTTATCAGCGTATATTTGTATCAAGCGCGCAAGTCTGATGTATATATGCTCAATAAAAGCATCAGTATTCGTTACAAAACAATGGTCTTTAGTATGGCTCTACTCTCTACATTACATTTTTCAAAATGTAGTACAATCTACAGTAGACCGGGAGGCGGCAGCACAGACAATCACCTCATCGAGTTCACGGCTGAAATTCCAGAATTAGTTAAAACTTGATTCGCATATTAAAACGCAATCGGTCTGCCAAGTCATATCTTGGTGGAAAACACCTGAAAACCCGAATTTAGCGGTTGGCTCGTAGGTTTATAATTGTGTGTTCCTGCTCTCAGTCCTCCATGTCTTCATACCTTTGGGTGCAATAAAACACAATGGTAAACCTACGAGTCAACCGCTAAAATCGGGTTTTAAGATGTTTTCCACCAAGATGTGACTTGGCAGACAGATTGCGTTTTAATATGTGAATCGAGGTTTAACTAATTCTGGAATTTCAGACGTGAACTCGATGAGGTCTGTGCTGCCGCCTCCCGGTCTACAGTACATTCTACTGGAAAAAAAGCGGCGACCACTGTACTTTCGCTACTTGTAGTGCGCTATTTCCAAAACTTATTTTGGAAAATGTCTTTTTTATATATGTTTTGGCCCTATATTGTATTTAAGAGAAATGATGTTGAATTGGTTTGAAATGTTACATTCTTTATAATAAACCCACTCTGAAATAAATAAACCCACTCTGTTATTGTTACGCATAATAAATAAATCGTGTTTCATGCAGTTTTTGATAAAACAATTATTTTATAGACTTCTGGAAACAACAACAAAAAAAATATCAATTATTTTTTTTAATTGTAGTATTCAATTCTAAATATGTTTTATTTTGTTAATCCTGCTTTTATTCATTTATTCATTTATTTATTTTTGTACCATAACTCAGTTTTAATTATTTTTACGGAAACACGTAAATCTTATTAATGAAGTAATATAAGTTAACATCCTTAGAATAATGCAATTTTTATGTATTAACACTTCTCATAACTATAAATTATTTCCAAAGGTGAGAAGCTTTACTTTTTATGTGTGTTTTAGTTCTTTAAAGCAATTTCCTCATTGATTCACAAATGTTGTTAGCAGCCACTTAGAAAACGCTATAAAGAAACTAATTTACCAAAATTGCCTTTCTGTGTCCACACAAATTGTTGCATTTCCGCAGCCCTTTATACAAGAATCTGCGAAATTTTTATTTTTCTATTTTGGGAAGACTTTTATTCTTCTAACAGGCTGAATTCTTTGGATTTTTTCCTTTATGAAACAAGTTAATTGGAGTCTTGATAGTCGGACATTTTTTTTTTACTACGAAGAAACAAACAATGAACAGCAATTGTCCTCAATTACAGTATCTATATCCTTTTTTATTACATTAAGCTGATTAATGCATTTTTTCCATTATTTAATCGAAATCTATAAATATTAATGACTTTTTATGAATTACTACTGCTTTAAGATATATTTCATAAAATGTTGAAAGACATAACAAAATAAGAAATTATTTTGAATGAGCAAAAATTTAATGAGAAGAATGGTCACATATTGACTTCCTTTTGCTCTCATAGAGGTGCAACGTAATTTTGTACCTGAAGAAGATGTATTTATTCTTTAGAAATGCATTTTCTTCTTATGGTATACTTAGGAAATTTCTTCGTCCGGTATTGCATTTTACACTTACACTAATGTTCAAAAACTTTTGCCTGAGAATAATGCAAGAAATGTAAATAAATAAGATAACATATAAAAACAAAAACTTCTTAGTAACACCCTAAAAAGAGATGCGCAAGGCATTTCAAAAGAACATTGTCTTTCTTCGTTCGGCGCGTGTCTTCGTGCTATTAAAAAGTTTTTACCTGTGATTGTGTATTGAGAATTGGTTGATTCCCTCCCCTCCCCCGCTCTAGATGGGATTTTTTAATACCTTTCCAATGTAGTTGAAAAGTGTTTATGAATTTAGTTTGTCTGTCCGTCTGAATGTACTCTAACTCGTGTAAATATACTCGGAGCGCCATGTAATTAATATATGTTATTGAGGTTCACCCTGGAATGTTCGATATTGAAAATATATGGAAAATATGTTACTACAGCATACTCCCTATTAAAAATAAAGTATGTACCGTTTATAGTTAGGCTACAAGGACACTCAAAAGTTTCCCCTTACATTACGGTCAATGGGGAAAATATTCATTCGGTGCATTTTAATGGCGTTACGCTATTTCAAATGTAATAAAATTGATATGCCTTATTGAGTTGGACGACAGCGTTCTATCTATAGAGTATGGATTAAATAGCAATTTTAGTTTGTTTACAGGGACACTCAAAATTATTCCTTGCAAAACAGTCAATGGGGGAAAATCGTTATTAAATTTTAATAATGTTACACAGTTTCAAACATAATAAAATTGATATACCAAACTGAGGTGGATGGCAATATTCATTCTTGGGAGTATCGAGTAAGTAGCAATTATAGTTCTTTTACAGGGACGCATAAAAAAAATCCAATATATTTTCATCAATGGGAAAAAATCGTTTGCAGTGTAATTTAATGATGTTAAACTATTTCAAACATAATGAAACTGAATACATTACTACTGAAGTGCAATACAACATGTTTTCTGTAGATTATAAGAAATTATCGTTTATTTACCGAGACACTCAAAAGATTTCGGTTACAAGACTGAGTAATGAGCCATAACTGATGGATGTGTGTTTTCAGTTGCCATATACATAACTTATGTATTGTGCATTACGGGGTTTGTGGATCATGTTACAGTTCTCCACGAAAAAAATGCACCAAGTACCGGCTATAGACAGCCAATGCTGAAAATAAATATTCACAGCGTTGTGTTTTTTTTTAAACCTTTTTTTTATATATCTAATTTCATTGTATGAACATAAATGAAATTTTTAAACTATATTTATTCCGATAGTGTTTTATAATCTATGACGTCAGGCATTTAATTTTGGACCATGTTTTGATTGTTTTAATAAAATGTAGACGTCAAACGTAGCTTATTGCTAGTTATGTCTAGTAGTGGATAGGTACAATTGGCAGACGAATCTTAATATAATTCAGAATGTATGTTTTCTGCCTCTCTGATTAATTTTATTCATTTTCCTTTGACTGAGTGATTTTAAGGTCGAATCAACTGCTGTCGAAACAGCTAACAACTGTTTTCGTTGATTAAATAAGATCAATTAAACATTTGAGAAAAAAAAAACTTGTGCAAAATGACTCAGTAAACAATGTTGCTGCATCAGGGAATTTTATAGCGATGGTACGATTTTTTCAAATGTAGGTACGATGTTCTTCATGTACTGCTTTCAACATGTTATTATTTAATTATTATTTTAAAGTTTTATTTTTGCTATTAATAGTGACGTGTAAATGCCTTTTTTAATTGAGTATAAGTTATAATTAAATTGCTTTCAGTAAGACTCAGTAAAATTGCTTTCAGTGAGACGTTTTAAATTTATCGTTTCCAATATTTTTACCAAAGTTTTCTTCATTTTATTAAACGTAAAAATATAGTTTTTAATTGAAGGGAAAAATTATTATTTACGTTGTTTTAAAAATTTCAAATGTAGGTGAAATATTTTATCGAAATGAATGAATTTCTCGTTTATATTTTTACGCATGCGTAACGCAACAAATTGAAACTGGATGGAATTTTGTTATTTGAGCATTTTAAATATGGTGTAAGCTGCCTCATTTAATGTTTTGAATGCGTAATAATTTAATTAATATTTTCAAGTTTTATTTACCTTTTTAATATTCACATGCAAGTACATTTTTATGACATAATTTTCTTCATGTACTGTTTTCCACACTTTATTATTGTATTTAATTATTATTTTAAAGTTTTATTTTTGTTAATAATAGTGACGTGTAAATGCATTTTTAATTGAGTATAAGTTATAATTAAGTGAATATTATTATGTTCGCTATTTTACAAATTGGCAACGATTTAATAGATTGCTTTTTCGAAATATGAAATAAATCTCAATTTAAATGAGGAAATTTTAATTAAAAATGGAAAAAACCTTCAAAAGCTTAGTCAAATTAAAAAGAAACTAGATGGAACCAGTCAAAACTTGACGAAAAAAAATTACAATAACAATATTAGTAAAATAAGCTTCTTTATTACATAAGAAGGGGTGCTTATGAAACAGTCTTTCAAATATTTTATTTTAAAAGTTTTTCCCCCCCAGTGAATTACAGTACTATTTCCGATGCAAACCCCAAACAAACAATCCGTAAACAAAATGCAAATCTGTTTGACATTACCGCCATATTCCCCACAGCAAGAAAGAAAATTTCCTGGACCTATGAAGTATCATACAAATAGTATATCCCTACGTTCATCTCATATTCAGTCAATAAAAGAACCTAGTAAATAAAGCACACATCTCCCCCTCCCCCTGTGATAATGCAACCGAATGAGCTCCTATGCGCATGTGCATTGCATCTCCCCAAACGCACCGTCGAAATTCGACGTTAAAAAAAGTTTTAAAATGTTTTGATCAGAATTTTTAAAATGTCTTCTTTAATCATTGTTCGTTTCAAATCGACATCTTCTGAAACGCATCCATTGTTTTAAGCTAATCAATTTTTATCTAAAGATGAAGAATTTTTTTTTACAATAATAAATCAATCTGCAGATAAGGGAGATTTTTAATGTTTTCAAGTGTAATTTATTTGTATGGTTTCTTCAGTTCCGTTACATAATCAGGATGATTATTCCTTTTCCATAATTAAGAGAAGTAATGTAAATAAATAAATATCCAAGATTATTTTTTATTCTGTTTTCATTAATATATTGTAAATTTTATTGTTTAAAGTTACTGATAAATGATACTATAGTAAATGAGGCTTTTCCTAATTATTATTTATTTTAATTTTTGAGATTTAATGGCAACATTCTTCCGTTTGTTTATTGGGCGCTACAGTTTGTCGAATTATTTGGGGTACTTTTCGGTTAGCCGGGCGACAGTGAAGTATATATATATATATATATATATATATATATATATTATGTATATACATATATATATATATATATACAAACATATATACACATATATATATAATATATATATATATTATATTTATATATTTTACTGGCGCCGGCTAACCGAAATGTACCTAATTTAGATATAGTTTTTTTTCTTAATGAGACGACGGGATAATGAACGGAATTTCGACGGGATAATGAATATTTTTGATGGTACCACAATATTTTTCTGCATTTTATAGTTATATTAAGAAATACATATTTTTAAAGCACTTATTTGTTTACTTTTTCATGCATTATAATATTGAAGGGTGTTAGTTTTCTTATTCTCTTAAATATACCCTACTTATATAAAAATAACGTGTGTTCTCTGTGGTGTTTCGTATAAACGTTATAAAATTCAGGTTATTTTATCCAACTTTGCTGTCACAACTGCTGATGAAGCACACATTTTTGGCGATTTTTTTGTTATCTGTAAAATGTTTGTTTTTGGTACAGCCCGAACTAAGAAAAATTTGGGACTTTTCCGTTATACGAACATCATTCTCGCAAAGCATACATTTACATATATAGAATGGTGTCGGTATAACGGAAAATTACCAAAATTTGCGATCGATCAAATAATTGAATTTAGTTAAGCATTAAATTTTCTGATACTTCTCTATTATCCGGTCGACCACTTTTGATAAAAAAAAACCTCTCGCCAAACTAAAATTAAACGCCAAAAATGCAGTCCGATTTACATGATGTCAGAAGCATTATACGTGTTTGTTACGTCATAAAGTGGTTTTTAATTCGACATTTGCGTCTATTTTTCATTATGTTTTACTGATTTATTAGTTATTTCATAAATTAAAATAACAATCGTGTCCTTAAATTCTTATATTTTATTTATTTATTTACTTTGATATTCCAATGGCAACGTTCTCCCGTTTATTTGGCGTTACAGTTTGGCGATCAAAAGTAGTCGACAGGATAATAGACGGTACCAATTTTCTTATTTTTAATTTGAGAAAGAAACAATAATCATGGATTTAATTAATTTTGCAATATGCGGTGCAACCAAAACAATTTTGATTAAATCGGTACAGATATCGCAGACGGGGGTTAATTTTTGGCGCCTAAATGACGATTTTTGCTTTGTATGGCAACCTGGTGTTTTATAATAAAATTGAATATGTGTGTAAATAAATACAATAAAATAGGTACTTTTATGTTAGCTGGGCGTCAATGATAACTCTCCAAAACTTGTTTCTATTGGAATTATTTAAATTGCAACTTTTTACGTGATATTTGTTATTCATTTTGATATGTTTATGTTTAGATATTTTATTATGATTATATTCTAGCTAATTTTAAGTAAGTTTTTTTAAGATTTTATATTACAATGTTAAAGTATTACCTAATTGATATTAGCTAATGTCAAAAGATTGGCAAACCACAGAGTTCAGAGAATAAACTCTATGCTTCACAAAAATGGGAGTTGCCGACTTTATGACGTCATAAGCAGAAGTAAAAGTTTAATTGAAAATTACGGCTAATTAATTACATTTTCGAACAAACGAATGCACGATAACAAATCTGTGTCCAAATATCTTTCATTTAAAAAGAAAAATGATGTAATTTGATGCAGTAGTTTGCTCTCACGAATTGTCAAATAAATCGCTTAGCGTTTTAAATATATAGATTAAATGCACACTGCACACCGCAAACTTACCAACTATATCCTTTCAAAATATTATTAAATTCCTAAGTATAGTTTTTGTTCCTATAAAACTTTTTTAAGAGGACTATTTTGACCAAATTTAATATTAAATATCTCTTAAAATAGTTATTCGATTTAAAATATGTCTATTTCTGCGTGTTTGTGGAAAATTTTTCTATACAACAACCAATTTTCATATTTTTATGGCCAATTGTTTTTGGAATATTGGCCCAGAAATCCTAAAGGCAAAAAAAAAAATTAATTGACATCGGCGGATGTGGCTTGCGGTTACTTTGTTTTAATATAGAGTAAAAAATGAGTAAAATTGAGAGTAATTTCTTAAAATGAGTAATCGCAATGTTCAGATACACTGTACTACATTACTTTTCTAAAATAGTCATTATATCGGGCAGATATATATATTATTTTCTGTATGTAGACAGCTCAAAAAATTTCATTTATCAACGTTTACTGCGCGTCGAATGATAGTGAAACCAGTTATATTTAAAATGAATGTGTAAGAGTCTGGCACGAAATCGGGTAAGTCAGTTACAAATCCATTCTACAGAAAAATGTAATATTTCCTCGCGTATTTTAGTCATATTTGTCGATATTGTTTTCAGGAGAAGTAGCTTTATAAAATCTTGTAGCTTTATAGCTAACATATGGTTTCGATTAAGCTGCGATAAAAAAAAAATAAATAAATACATAAATAATGACTGTGAAAAACTCTGCTCCAACAAAGGTACTTGTTATGTCGGTTCCTCTGGCACAGGGCTGTACCAGAAATGTTCTAAAATAACAATCTTTTTGAAGCTGTCAAGGTTAGAAATTTGAAAATTGACATAGTGATTGCTTTTAAAAGTTAAATTCCCACTAACAACAATTTTCAAAAAATTCTAAATTTAAAAGGGTGAAATGGGCAGAAAATGTTCTAAAATCATAATTACTCACAAATTATAAAATTGATTAAAAAAATTATCGTCTGTATTATAATAATGACTATCTCAGTTGAAACAGTAGGTTACATTTTATCTCGAGATCTCCGCTTCCCACAGTGTGCAAGAGATAAACGTGCAAGAGATAAACGTGTTCTAAATTTTTGATTACTTAGAATTTGTTTTGACTAGAAATTTAAAATTCATTTTTATTACAAATGAGCGCACAGAACTATTTCTTAAAAAGATTCAAAATTTAAAAGGACAAAGTCATCAGAAAACTTTCTAGAATTACAATTACTCTGAAACTAACGAACTGAAATCAAAAAATATTTTCACCACTTTTAAGAGTTTTTATCCCATTTACACGTAAGGTTTAAAAAACAAAACAAATCTTGCCATACCTACAACCAAGCAGATCTAAAAACAGAAAATGTTCTAAAATTACAATTCCTAAGAAACTGTTACGGCTAGAAACTTGAAATTTGAAATGATGTTTATGCTTAAGTTATAAATGCTCACTAGAAATGTTTTTAAAATGTGAGAATTTTAAATGAACAAGAATCTTTCTAAAATCGAGATTCTCTGAATTTATCGGATAGATTTCAAAATTTATTTCTCAATAGGGTAGATGATGACAGTAATTTACAAATTTTATCCGGTTTTCACAAAGAGAAGGTTGGAAATGGGTGGAAATTATTTTCTATTTTATTAGTAGTATTTTTATTAGTAGTAGCAAGGCCATTTTTTGTCATGATAATGAGCAGACAAAGTACATTTTAATAATGTTTTAAAAAAGTGTGTTCTATTTCCAAACGCGTAATTACTAGTAGGTTTTTCTAGTAGATCATTAAACTGTATATAATGTAATACAAATTATTTTTTTATTTCTTCAGTCTAAGCATTATATTTACAAGAAATGTAGAAGTGAATATTTACTTCTACATTTGCTATAAGTATACTTTGCTCACCTCAGAATGGAAGCCACTATACTTGTTCTCAACTAAAGGAGTGGTATTTACTTCTTTTTTGCACTGAAAAGATCTTTTCCAATATTTCCCATCCCCAATTTATAAATGTTAAATGTACAATTACGTGCAAATTACTTATTTATTTGTGAATGAATATACGCATATATTTTAATTTATTAGGATGTATTTGCTTTCCTTTAGTAAACATCCTTTATTGTATTATTTTTTAAACTTTAAAACAACGTAGGTTGTAGGCTTCCTGATTAAATAAACCTGAAAATTTTTTGGGAAACCAGCAATAATTTTATATTTATCATCTTTTATTTTACATAATAAAAAGTTTCAAAATTTCGTTTAAACATATTTCTTTATTGCAATAGAAATCATTCTTTGGTAAATATCAGACACTTGTTAATTATCAGATTTTTATATATTATTTCAGATTAAAAGTGCAATTTTTAGCTCACAGGCTATCAAAGGCTGAGAGCAAATGTGCCCGCCGGTACGTAACGCGATACCTCTTGATAGAAATAACCGTTTTGCTTCAAATTTTGTTTATAGGTTCATTGTGATAAGGCGCTTCCCTGATGAGTTTTTGGTGTTCATTGGTTAAGTATAAAGGGGGAAAGAGGGGGCTATTCCCCCCCTTAATTTAGATAAATGGGTTTTTCATCCAGAATTATCCAATTTTCTTCACATTTTGTATATATGTTCATTGTGATACGGCGCTTTCCTGATCAGTTTTGAAGGTTCATTGGTTAAGTATAAATGGAGAGACGGGGGGCTAACCCCCCTTAATTTAGATAAATGAGTTTTTCATGCAGAATTATCCGATTTTCTTCAAATTTTGTATATAGGTTCATTGGGGTAAAGCGCTTCCCTGATTAGTTTTGAGGGTTCATTGGTTAAGTATAAAGAGGGGTACGGGAGCTAATCCCACCTTAATTTAGATAAATGGTTTTTTCATGCAGTATTATCAGATTAGCTTCAAATTTTGTATTTATGTTCATTGCAATAAGGCGCTTCCCTGATTAGTTTTGGGGTTCATTTATTAATTATAAGAGGGTAAAAGGGAGGGTGATCACCTTAATATACTGTCGATTTCTTTATTTTTTGAGCTAGAATTCATTTTTTGGTAAATATCAGAAACTTGTTCATTATCAGATTTTTATATATTGTTTCAGATTAAAAGAGCAATGATTTCTTTTTTGTCGTTTACGGCACTGCTTGCATATAGACAGTAATATGTAAAAAAAAAAAACAAAAAAAAAAAAAAAAACAGTTACGTTCCTGGAAAATAATGCGAAACTGATGTGCCTAATTTATACCAATAACAATTCTAGCAAAAAATAGAAAACTATTTTAATAATTCAGAAAAATTAATATTAAAAGACGGTAACATTCCTTGAATGATAGTGGTAAGGTTTCTCAATTCTTCAGAAAGGTTCCAGGTTTAAGTCGGTAACCTTCCTGGGGAAAAAAAAAATTAACATACTAAAATCTTCCCAGTAAAAGCCAGTTACTTTCCTGGATTATATCAGCAATCTTCCAAAAAAATTTAGCTATGTTCACATCCCGTCATTTTCCTGTTAAAAACCAGGAACATTCTTTAAGAATTTAGAAAAGTTCCACAAAAAGCCAGTAATAGTACTTGAAAATATAAGTAAACAGCCTATATATTTCAGGGATGTTTCTGATACATCAATATGATTTTTGTTGATATGTAACTCACAATTTAATTACCTTAAAGTTTTGCAAACAAATTTTTGTGTGTTTTAAGAATATTTTTAATTATTTAACTTATAAAAAATATTTTTTAAATTTAATATTTATCTTATAAACATATTTGTTTAATTATAACATCAAATTTGTCTGTAAATTTTTTAATGTCACTGTATTTATTTTTTTTTTCTTACAAAATATAGTTTGATGTTAAAAAAAAAAAAACTTGTTTTTAAGATAAATATCTGTTGTTTCATTTTAAAAATGTATAATCTTTTCTTTTTTAAGTTAAATATATTTGAAAATTCATAAAATACTTTAAAAATTAGTTTACGGGTTCAAAGATTATATCTATGTCTTAAGTTTGGGCCAAAATTTGTTTATAATTCCAAACACAGAAAAAAAAAACATAGATAAACTCCGAAAAAACTATGCAACCTGTTTAACTTTATTTTTAAACAGAAATTTTGCTAAATGATACACATATTTAGGTTCTCGTCTTAATATAATAAATTCACAAAGATTGCAGGTAGAAACATTAACTAATTTTATAAAATTTTTGTGCACAACTTAAACAAATTACGTTTTATATTTTTGAGATAGACCACTTTAAAGTATATTTTTAATCACTGCTTACAGTGAGAAGAACAGGTATATTTTTTAGCCACAACTCGTGTAAATATCGATTTTTTAATACATGTTATCTTAAAATGCTGAAACAATGTTGTACTTTCAAGTTTTTTTTTTTTTTTTTTTTTTTTTTTAGATTAAAATTGAATTTCTTTTAAAAAGCAGGCATACTTCAAATACACAAATATAGTAATATTTTTCATGTATGACTAAATGTACATTTTAAAATATTATAATCCTTGCAATATAGGTTTAAATCTTTTTTTATCAGGTTGTCGGTTGATTTTTAATTGAACAGAAATAGTACTTTATACACTTAAATTCTGTTGCTCTCAATATATGCATCAAATAATAATAATAATAATAATAATAATAATAATAATAATAATTATTATTATTATTATTATTATTATTATTATTATTATTATTTTACACTCCCATTTATGGATTTTACTTGGTACAAAAAGCTACATATACAACTTTAAAAATCAGAAGCATGAAAAAAAAATACTTTTAAACAGTATGTAATGTTTACTAATTTTTAAATTGTAGAAGTTAAAAGCTTGTAGCTTAAAAGAAAAAAAATAGAATTGTAAAAAAAAATCCATCAATTATGGATTAAAAATATTTTTAATTATATTAAATTACGTACATACCCTTTTTTTTTTTGGTTATCCAACTGTTTTTCTGGTGAATCGTAAGAAGAATAAAATCTAGGAACTCAGAGCAATTAATTAAACAAAGCTAAAAAGCGATTGGGTGACAATGAAGGAAATATATAAATAACCTCGCAAAGCCAACCCAGTTATCATTTGACTGATTATTGCATGAAATTAGGTTAAAATTATATTTAAAAATATTTTCGATAGCCTAAAGAAATTCTACCGGCTTCTAGTTGAAATAATAAAATGGCTGGTTCTTGACAGTGTCCAGTGGCAGCTGATTTATTCATTGTTTGTTTTCCGAAGATGATTACATTACCGCCGCCGCCAAGATGGCGGAGCGCGATAGCTAGAGCAGAGACATTGCCACGTAAAATAATCTTAATTCCTGAAATCAGAAAACTATATGCAAATAAACTTGTTTTTATCAGGAATCTAATACAGATATGTGAAAACACGCAACCTTGCTGGAAATAATTAGTAACGTTACAGAATTTTCTTACAGTGTAGTCATCTAAAATTGTATCACGTTTTTAAAAAAAACTTTTATTTTACATAATAAAAAGTTTCAAAACTTTGTTTAAAACATACTTCTTTATTACAATAGAAATCATTCTTTGGTCAATATCAGAAACTTGTTAATTGTCAGATTTTTATATATTATTTCAGATTAAAAGAGCAATATATATATATATATTGTCGTTTACGGCACTGCTTGCATATAGACAGTAGTCATCAAAAATTGTATCACTTTAAAAAAAAAAAAAAACTTTTTTTCTTTTCTACTAGTATTAGTGTTCCACTAACTAATAAAATTATTTTTAAATCTCTGATGATTTTAATTCTAATATTATGTCAATTTGCACATATAAGATATCGCATTTTGCTTTAAGTTAAGAAAATATAAGGAACAAAATTTATAAAACATTGAATTAGGTCCGAATCATAAACAAGTTACTGAACAGGCAAGTTCTTGTACTATGTTTTTATTAATTATATATATGTTATATTACAGCATCATATTTTTATTTGACTTAATATATAATTTATGTTATTTCAAAATATTTCATACGAAGTTTAAAATTCGATATTGTACAATTGAAATTCTATATACTTCAGATACAAAACTGAAACATAAATGAAAGAAATTTCTATGCATTTCCTAATCATAAAATTTACAAACCATAATTTTGTACTCCTATAACATATTTCTAAAGCAATGAAATATTTTTAATAAATATACCTATGTTTCTTTCTTATGTAACTTTTATTTTATGATCATTCGATTTGCTGTTACAATAATAAATAGAATGTTGAAAAATAATATATTTCTAAATACAATTTTCTGTATACATTACTGAAAATTTTATAATTATATTAAAAACAAAAATAGATTTAACTACTTTATAGATCTTAATTACAGAAATGTAAGAATAATGTCTATCGGAATGTTTTAACGTTTGATTACACTAAGAAGCAGTTTTCAGGTTTTATTTTTTTTTAAGTTAAGTTTGTAAAATTGTAAAAAAATATAATATTGGTATTTACAATTTTTTTTATCTTATAGTTATAGAAGGATATTTAAACATATATAATTATGAAATTACATTTTAATTTTTTTAAATCATCCATATGCTTTTTTCTATTTTGTACTATTTTCAAACTTAATATTTACAATATTTTTTATAAAATTTTGTAACTATTCTTAGATTATTGGGCCTCACTGTGCTTCAGCGGGGTTCGAAAAGCTGTCAGATGATGTCAGACTTTTTTCCATAATTTATCTATCGAGATCAATTCAATGTAGCCCATATGGGTTACGATCAGGTCAGTACTGAAACCAAGTTACTACGTTAAAGATATTGCATTTTAAATGCTATTTTAAAACTTTTAAATATGCTTAGAATCATTGTAAAACAAGATATTTTCAAATATATCTCTTTTGAATTTTCATTGTATTTATCCCTTTCGTTTCCATTCACATTTACTAATTGTCGATCCGAACCTTTTTACATGACACAGTGCAATGCCAACGATATAATAAATCACTGGACTCCTTCTCTTGTGACATTCTTTTAATTTATTCTCTCCACTTGACCAAATAATAAAATCTCTTCTATTTGCACTAAAAGCAGGAAGGTTCCATTCATCGTTCCACAATACACTTTTCCATTCGGGAATTGTGCAATTTCTGAAAATTTTATTTTTGATAGCAATCTCTATTTTATATTTAACACTCAGAACACTGTAAAGCTGTTTGTAAGTAAAAGATAATGTTAGATTCAATTTTCTTATCATAATTATATGATGATGTTAATAGACTGTTCGCACATTTTAAGACTATTTGCATGGTACTTACAAAACCATTTAACGTAATATTTTTGTGTTTTAAATGTTGAATTGTTTAACCCGTATTTGTCATTTCCTTTCTATACAATAAGGTCCATGCCAATAATGCATTTTTTGTATTATGGGAATTTTTTGCCCATTCCTCTTGAAGAAATATCCAAAATCCATAAAGGGTGATAGGTAACCATTTGGATAAATCACAAAAGTCCATGAGTGATACATCAATAGATGTATCAGGGATATCAGTGAAGGTTATGGTTTTGATCCTGTTTCTTCTTCAATTTCTTTCTGGAAATTAACATTAGATTGTAATGTGTTGTTTCTTGCTTTCTCTTGATGTTGTTTTACTGATTGGTGGCTCAGAGGGTAAACAAATAGTTTTTTCCATTTGAAGATTCGACATAATATATTTTGCTGGTGATATAGAGAGTTGATCTTATTATTTTTAAGCACTTTTATTATTTTAAAATTATAAAAAATGTGAAAAAAATAGTAATAATCATGTATCCCACTTTCATTACATTGCTTTACAGTAGTTTTCAGATTTTTTCTCCTCTTTGATAGTAATAAATTGATCTCTTTATGTTACCATCATTTTAGTATATTTAAGCTTTATTGTATTTCCATTGTCGCAAGGATAAGTGTTTCACTTGAAACATTCTGCTACGGGTTATGTGTTTGTCGATATTCCATGGGAAAATATGGCGAATAGTGTGTTATTTGGCTTTTTAAGATTAAAAACTGTGTTATTCATTTTGTCTAAATTCCACTGTGACAATTTTAATGATATTCATATAATCTAGGCTTTACTTAGTAGAATTTTTTTTGTTAAACACACTCACAAAATCAAACACAAACATATACAAATGTATATATATATATATATACAAATGTATATATATATATATATATATATATATATATATATATATATATATACACATATATAAATTAAGCATTGCATTGAAATATAATTGCAACACATATGAAATCTAAATATACTATTTACAATTTAAAACATAACAATACATAAAAACACGTAAAAATAATACATGTTTAACATTGGTGATTACACATAACATATAAAAATCAATCCGATCACCTTTTTATTAAGTTATATGAATGATCAATTTCAATAATATATCTTTTAAATAATGCATTGCATTGAAATATAATTGTGACACACATACATATATTTTAATGCATGTCTACATATAATTTAATGTATTATTTATACTTTAACACGTAACAATAAACAAAAACACATAAAAATAATACATGGTTAACATTGATGATTACACATAACATATAAAAATCCATAAACAATAAAATCAATATTTGTTCGTATGGGCACTATATTTTAATTTTATATCTACAATAATTTTATATTTCAATCAATTATGTTTTAATACCATGTAAAATATAGCTTCTGAATATTTAAAAACAATATAATAATAATATAATTAACATTAATTTTTGTGCAATTGTTTCTTTGGTTATTTCTTAATAGAAATTATTTTAATTGTCATATTAGAATATGGAATATTAATTTTTGTTTTATTAAAAGCTTTTGAATATTCAAAAACAAAATATTTTTTTTTGTTTTATTAAGAGCTTTTGAATATTTAAACTAAATATATATGCTGATTTAATCTTTATGTTAATTTATACTTAAATTTGATAATAATAACATAAAATCTTTCTCTATTTCCATCTTTTTATTTTCTGTGTATTCTTAATTAACTAAATGGAAGACGTAATAAACTCTAATTAATTTCAAGTTAATCTTATTTGATAAATTTGTAGATTTCCACACACATCTATTAATAGATGGCAGTTATTATATGTATTATATTATTATATGTATTATAAAAAATAACAATAGTTGATATTTAAGGATTTAGCTAATAAATTGTACTCAATTTAAAAGTTTTTGAAATACAGTGTTAGACAATGTTTAAATTCTTATAATGGGATTATGTTTGATATTAGTGTAAAACTACAATATGATATTATTATTTATTAATATATATATTTAAAGCTAAATTAAAAGTTGTGTAAATCAAACTTAAAGATAAAAGATTTTTTTATATTAATTTTCCTACAGATGGCAGCACATTTTCTTGTCAACACAATGTTAAAATATTTAATTTACCTATAGATGGAGCAAACGTCTTTAGAATTTACTTAAAAAAATTTAAATTATATGAGATATTTGTTTATTCACAATTTTAAATGTGTTTTTGATTTGATTTGATTTTTTTTCACACTAATAGTTTTAGTGTGTTTTAAATCAATTTGTAGTGACATGTAATATTTTGGGTGTTAATTCAAAATATGTTGTCTCAACTTGACTATCTTATTTCAAGGTTTTTAGATGTGTCATGATTTTTGCTCAATGTGGTCTTAGAATTATTTGCAACATGTTTGATAATTATAGTGAGCACAGTTTTTTATCTATACTTTACAGGATTTTTATTTCCAATTGTTTTCTGGTAATAATACAATATACCTGGAGTAAATATAGCAATCTCAGCGTAATTGCCAGTATATTTTATGAAATATTGTATTACTTTTTAAGACACGTGTGGGTTCTTCAGGGCTGATGATTAAACTTTACACGTGTTTTTCATTTCCAATTCTATTTTAATTCTCTTGAAATCCAGTTTCCATTTTATTACATTTTATGACATATTAGATCATTTTTCATTTCAAATTCCATTTGAATTCACTTGATATCAAAATTCCAATTATTTTATATTTTATGGCATATTATATTATTTTTTAAAAATATTCTTCACAAATTTCAGTATTTTTCGCTGATTACCATTGTTGAAATTGCGTTGATAATACTATTATGTTTGCACTTGTTAATTTATTAACTTTGTGGTATGCTGTCTGCACTTTATTTACTAACTATCTTAATTGGAGATTAGGCTAGAAATGGTGAGAGTACTTGATTAATGTTTTTTGAAATTCAAATATTTTATAATTATATATATTGATTTAATTATACACACACACACACACACACACACACACACACACATATATATATATATATATGTGTGTGTGTGTGGGTGTGTGTGTGGGTGTGTGTGTATCATAGCTGCCTGTTTTTCCACTAACATTATAATTTTAACATTATAATTTAAAGGAAAATATGCTTCATATTTAGTCGTAGATTTTTATGATTGCATAACACAAATCTAAACACATGGCAGTGTGTCAGCCAAGTTCGTCTGCCAAACGAGTGAGTTATGTTACAGGAACTATTTCGAGCTGTTTTCGCAAAATTTCGACACTCTACAACTGAAAATCTATTTGACCAACGTACTTGAAATTATAGATGTATAGTAAGGCCCCCTTCATTATCCAGGATCCAAAATTTTATAAATAACGCATAATTAGTTTCCGAGATAATGATATTTGAAAAGGTCTGATAATCAATAATTTTATCACTGACTCACTCACTCACCAAAAAGATCTCATCGATCTCTCGTACGTCTATTAGGCGAAATTTTAATTTGCCCAAAAAAGTGCCAAATGCTGAATCCAGGCTGATCTTGCAACAAAATCACTTGATTATCAGCCATTTTTGGATAAATTCAGAGAATCAATTTTTTGAGTAATAATGCATAAAATTTACCTTTTTAGACACATTGAGAAAAAACAAAAACATCTTAAGAAAATACATATATCGAAATACGCATAAATTTACAGACATGCGCAGTTGAAATTCGTCTAATCCTAGAATGTAAACAAAAGAGAGTCATTTCTGTGATTAAAAAAATATTGATCATGGATGTGTGGCTACCATGAGTCTAGGCAGTGTAGCCGTAGACAACCTTGTGGTGTCTCGGATTCTCAACGCTAGTGCTACAGGTACTCTATCGATTTCCGCTGCGAATAAAGGTACCCTACCGATTTCCGATGATTATAAAGATAATGCTTGCCGACTTTCAAACTGTTGGATACGGAGGATTTTGAAGATGCAAATTCTTGCTATGCTGTAGTTTCGGTGGACGAATTCGAATATTAATAACTACTGTCTGTTTACTGTCAAATTTGTATGCTGTGTGTCAAATAAATGTTCTAATTAAGCAAAAGGTGCATTAGCATTTTGTTTTTAATTATATTTTGAACTAATACTTTCTTTCCCTAGACTAAAAACCTACATTAGTATGGGCTAAAAGTCACCCGAATTTTCTTTTTAGTGCTTGTTTAAATTTTATACTATTTGTATGACATTTATCATTTATCTAAACATAAAAAAATATATATATTAAGTGGACCAAACAATTACAAAATTAGATTCAGTACACTGTAAAAAATGGCCAATGTTTCTTATTTTATGAAAATATGCTATAACCATGAACGCAAATATAATATAATCTTCTGAGTTATCCGAAATTTCAAATAGCATGTTACATTGTCTTTTGAATCCCCAGAAACGAATACATTTTCAAAATTTAAAGAATAATTTATAAAACAAATTATTTTTAGCTGCCGGAATTTTTCAGAAACGTTTCCGAACGGTTTTTATAGTGTATTAATTAGTGTCCTCAGGCTGGAATACCTGTTTTTCGAATGTTATCCATTCTCAAGTACACGTTTTCAGCCGCATAAGTTAATTTATACATGAAAGAGTAAAGAAATAATCTTAATTTTAATGTTATTGTTAACGCTGTTAATTTTGCATGTTTGTCTGTTAAACATTTTTTTTAGCATGAAAATGTTTACTTCAGAATTGATAGTATTCGAAAAACAGGTATTCCAGGCTGAGGACACTAATTAATACACTATAAAATCCCTTCGGAAACGTTTCTGAAAAATTCGGGCAGCTAAAAATAATATGTTTTTATAAATTATTCTTTAAATTTTGAAAATGTATTCGTTTCTGGGGATTCAAAAGACAATGTAACATGCTATTTGAAATTTCGGATAACTCAGAAGATTATATTATATTTGCGTTCGTGGTTATAGCATATTTCATAAAATAAGAAACATTGGTCATTTTTTACAGTGTATATTGTTTTGGTAGCGTTTATAGGTATGTGGATTAATAAAAACTAAAAAAGATTTTATTTTTTCAAATTTGATATATATTTTTTAATTCTTCTTTTAGTCTCAAACAGTATTTTATTCTATACGACACAGGAAGTTATTTATCAAAGTCAAAAGTTAATCCAGAAAAGCATAGTTTCCATCTTCTAAAGGATATATGTTTCAATATGATTAGAAATAAAGTTATATATCTTGCAAACATTTTTTAAAGAAACATCATCAATTTATTTTAATATGGATTGGAAGCTTTTAAATTTTTAAAGAAATAGATAAATAGTTTTCCGCATCATAATATATCATGAGATATAAGACTTGCTATTTTATATATCTAAAGTAAATTCAAAGAAGTAAACCTAATAAAAATTTAAAGTACATAAGTAAACAATTTGCTTTCATATGAAATTTCAGGATTTCATGCTAACTTTCAAACTGTGAAAAGTTTTAAGAGTGATAAAACAATTTCATAATCCTTGTGGTCAGGTACATAACGCTTGATATAATGAAATAACAATTAAGTTCCTTGTTATTATTTTGATAGCTTCAGAATGAAAATTTCATATAAATCATATAAATCTAGTATATAAATACCTAAATGGCATAACATAAAAGTATTTATTTGTATATTATAAGTATGCATTGTAACGCTAACCGAAACTTCGTGAACAATTACAATAGTGCTATGTGTTATAATTGTTTTATTATTAATGTAACCGAACATACTTAATTTTCCTTTATGCAGTTCGTATTTGAAGATTCTGCCTCATTTTTTATTATTATTTAAAACCTATTTAGCTTTAAAATTTGATAACATTACGTAATTAAAAAAAAGCTAAAGCACAAAATGTTATACATTTTAAAACATTATAAGCTGTGTAGGTGAAACACTTTTGAAATTCGACCAAATTAAGAATAATAATTATACATGTTATATATTCTTTACGTTGACCAATAACTAAATCCAAAATGATAGATGTACATTCCCAATTACAACAATGTTTCAAATAACAATGTTCGATACCATACAAAAATCCCTCTTCGTCAAAATAGTAATTTTGAAAAATGTATACGGAATTTAAATTTTTTTACGTTTTTTGGATTCTATAATTCCTATTCTAAGGAAAAGGTTCTATTTGCTCTAACAAGTAAGGCAGCAGGAACCCCATTCTTCTAAAATCTAAATACACAAAGTTATGATACCTTAAATGTTATACATTTTTGACAATTTCTAGACCTAAAATTGGAAAAATGCGTTTTAGTGCATGAAAAAACTGAAATTTCATAAAATTGAATGTGTATAATTCTAAAAATTTCGATCGTAGAAAAATATAATTTTTACTGCTTTATATGTTGAAGCATAGATAATGTTTTTTTTCCCTTCTAAATAGAACCTATAACACCCAGGTACCGTACAAAAATTAATATTTCGAAATTTTATAAAAAATAGCTATTTTGAAATAATTATATTTTCATATGATGAAAAACAACATTTTATATTTAAAAAAAAATTAGACATATACTTATAAAAATAACGATTTAGGAATTAGCTGTTGGTCAATGATAATAAAGTACACTCTGCATATTTTTATAACAGTTTGTTCTATTATGTAAATATATACACTTGGCTTATATAAAAAAAAGCAATTGCTCATGCGATTTGACATTCAATAAATTAAAATATTTACATCACAATGTTGTTTAACCGCGTAAAAATTATAAAATAGCATGATTTATACATTTCTAAATTGCACCAATTAAATTAGAATTTAATTTTAAGATACGTATTAATATACATTAATTAAAGGCGTTTCCTTTAACAAAAGTTTCTGAATAACTGTTACAATCTTAATTATATCGAGAGCGTAGAACAAAGGAGGTCTCGCCTGTAGAGATTCTAACTGGAAGGCACAAATATTATTGATCTCCTATTTTGAATTTAAATTAACTATAAGTGATTTGTTTAGCAAAGGACTAATTATATGGTATAATGCAACTGTACTTATTCTTCTGTGATGTGGAAATTAGAAGTTAAATATACAGGATATCGAATTGAATGAATTAACATAAAGCTATTTTAGCAATGAAGGAAATCTTCATATACAGTCATGTAAGTGAAACAGAAAGTGAAATGTGTAATAATATTTATAGAAGTATTGAAACAAAAAATTTAAGACTTTTAAAACTTAACTAAACGATAAAACGTATCGAATAATTAGTGATTAATTTCAGCATGTTTATAGAACTTTTATTTTTGATAGATTTATAAATGTATTACATCAAGCATGAATTTTTTACTGATAGCACATAATCGGTAATAAGGAAGTAAATTATTTGATATCATTTTTTAAATAAGTTAGTGCACATAAAAAAAACCTCTCTGAAAAAGTAATAATGATTAACATCTTGTCGTTTTACATATTGACAAATATAAAATATAGTAATTCGTAAAATGACTAGGAGTGAATAATATATTTTGTATCCATTTACCTGTGTTTTTTCTGCAATGTACTGGAAATCATAATACTGAAACCTTTTCCATAAGATATTTTTTTATATTTATCAATAGCCAGGTTGCTTTTTAGCTTGTGAAATATGGATGTGACGAAGACTTTTAGGACATTTGCGATCCCTTATAGAGAATCTACGAAGTATTCTACTCACCGATAGTTGAGAGAAATCTCTGATTCATCATGGGAAAACTGTCCCAAAATGACATACTTAGGTAAAATGACAATCCTAAAGTTTCTTAATATTGTATCTTTACGATACGCAGTTAAGCTATGGAATCGATTGGCAACGATAAGAATTTAATGACGAAGGTTTAAAGCTCGTATTTTTCATTGTTTACAAAGAAACTGTTTACGTCAGAAAATTCTTGGGACTATTTTTTGGTACTAATACACGTCTGCTTGATTACATATCTGAAGTATACGGTGAGTACTTATTCATTTTTAGATTATTTTCTGTATATGCGAAAATTTATAAATGCATGTGATTTCAAATACTGCCTCTGTATATACAAAATGGTGATTGCATGTAAAATGCACGCCGCCAGACATCTTTCCCGATCATGTTTTCTGTGTTTCAGTAGTGACAGAAATAAAAAAAGCAATCGCAGCAACACAAGTTCTACTGACAACAGCCTATCTAGACATAATCCGTCAATTTTCTGAGTTCCAGTGTCAGCTCCACCAATTCCAACGCCGACAGCACCTTTTTCTGATACTCCAAATGACGTATCACGTGTGTATCTTTTCAACCGCCAGTATCTTGAAGTTCACTATCTTCATTTATCAAACAACGTGGTGTATATCCTCTTCCTTGTGCACCTCATGTTAGATCAACATCTGAAAAGATGTAGTATGACAGTTCAAAAATTATTACTAACAATATTAATACTGTCCAAGCAAAGGCAAAAGCTCCTGAGAAACTTAATTCAGACTCAAGACGTACAGCTCTACTGGCTAAGAAGAAAATTCACTTTGTCGCATCCCATGATGACTACAATGACATGGATCGTTCTGCCGATGATGACAATGAAGCCTGCCTTTATTACAATAATTTATTTATTCACAAAATCGAAGGAGAAGTATATAAAATGTGTTAAGTGTTCAAATTGGGCACATAGTGGATGTGCCGGTGTTTCTTGGTGTAATTTTTTTTATTTGTGATGTATGCAAGTAAAAGTAATAGCAGCTTATTGGTGTATCGTTTTAGGACAGAACTTTAAATAAAATGACATAGGCAGCATTTTAAATAAATTGTTGTTATGAAGTTGTACTTTTATCTGTTACTTTTTAAAAGGCACCATTGCATTTTGTAAATAACATGAGAAAAAAATCTACGAATAGAAGCATTTTCCTTAGAGTAATGTCATTTTAGGACAGTTTCCCCTATTGTTGAGCCGCGAAGTCATTTTTTATTGATTTAACATGTGCTATTTACTTTTATATTCTTTAAAAAAATAAAATATTAGGAAATTATTCACTATTATTTTTCTCTGATCAATAAAACAATAATTTTTTTAAAGATTACAGATTGTCGATAGTTTAAACTAAAACACAAGCTGATGTATCAGTTCCTATAAGGATTTTATACAATTAATTTTCAATTACCTACTTACATGCTCGTATTAACACTAGAATTACGGCAGCGGTCATTTTGACCGTAAATCCAATTTAACGTATCATAACTTTGTAAATTTCTTGTTTATAGTCTGAATATTTTTTTACTTTTCCTAAAAACCCACGAATATTACATAAAATCTTTTTTGTTCAATTTAAATAATTATTTTTGAAAATATTAGTATGTATACCTAGAATTACCGTTACCGGTCATCACGAAAATTACATATGTCAAGTTATTTTCTTCACTTTCATAGCTATTTCCGCTATTCTAATAGATAAGCAGGTGCATCTGTGGTGAGGGGAATATTGCTTTGTGTATTTAAAAGCATTATTTGTTAGATGGGAAGCGATGAAAGGGGAGGGAGAGGAAAAACACCTGTTTGACACCTGTTTAGAATTGCAGCGCGCCTTCTGACTGCGCATTTCTTTTGTGTTAGAAATGTTATTTTTCAACGGATACAAATATATTGAGTTGCATTTCGTTTCAGTGAATGTCAGTGTTCAGACTTGCTTATTTTATTTGCTTCTTGTCATGGCGCGTAGTAGTGTTGGCAGAAAATATCTAACAAAAGAAGATGCGCTAAAAGTTTTTGAAATTATTTCCGATAATTCTGGTTCAGATATTGAACCTGACGAAAATTTCCATATCGAAACTATATCCAGTTTATCCGACGAAGACTGGATTGTTCCTTCAGGAACAAGTGAATTTGATTCATCTGATGAAGAGTTATTTCATGAAACACCAAATGAAAATGGTAATTTAGATCCAGAAAATATTCCTTTGTCTGCTGCTAGTACAGTTTCTAGAAATGAAATCAGTGGCAACAGTCAAGATCAAGAAAGTAGTCAAGACCTACCAAATAGAACTAGAAAACAACTTAGACGTACCCAATGCGAGGAAAACAAAAAATATGAAGAAACAGCAAATGATGGTTCAATTTGGAAAATAGGAAATATTTCGACAAATGTTACAGGGAGACGTCCCTATCAGAATGTCTTACGAGAAGTGTCTGGGCCAACGTTGCATGCAAAAAGAAAAATAGTTGATGGCAGTTCAAGTAGTGCATGGAGATTGTTTATCAAGGAAAAAATATTGCGTCATATTCAACAGTGCACTGAAGAAGAGGCTCGTAAAAAATCGCAAAATCCAAATTGGTATTTGTCACTCAATGAGTTAGACGCTTTCATATCACTGCTGTATGCTAGAGGAGCTTTGGCTGCAAAAGGTCTTTCTATTTTAAGTTTATGGTCAAAATCCTGGGGTCCGAAATTCTTCGCTGAGATAATGTCCAGGGATAGGTTCTTGGAAATTATGAAGTATTTGCGCTTCGACATGAAGTCAATTAGATCCCAAAGGTTGCAAACTGATCCATTTGCCCTTATTTCATATATTTGGAATACATATATCGAAAATTGCTTGATGAATTATAAACCGGGGGAAAATATTATAGTGGATGATCAAATGTTTCCCATGAAGACACGATGTCGATTTATTCAGTAAATGCCTAAAAAGCCGGACAAATTTGGCATTAAGTTTTGGCTTGCTACTGATGTGCATTCAAAATATTTACTGAACGGATTTCCGTATTTGGGTAAGGATAAACCAGGACCTGTGGTAGAACGGTTGGCGAACATGCAGATTTTCGCTTGATTGAACCTTACTACAACACAGGAAGAAACCTGGCAACGGACATTTTCTTTACATCACTCAATTTAGTCAAACAAATGAGAAACGAGGGAATAAGCTGTGTTGGTACAATAAGTCGTTCAAAAAGACACGTACCTAATTCTTTCAAGAAAACAAGAGATGTGTTGTATTCTAGTAAGACTGCTAAGCATGAAAATATAACGCTTACGTCTTATCAAGGAAAAAAGAACAAAAACGTTTTGTTCCTGAGTAATTTATACCCAACTGTGATGAGTTGACATGAATCAACTCATCCCTTACTTGTAGAAAAAGGATAATCTCTTTGGAATGAAAATAATCTGACAGATTGATCTCTATTGAGAAAAATTCTATTAAAAGGGTGAATTTCAATTTCTCTTTGAGATAAGCCAGGCTGCAATGCATGCTTTATATTGAAAGGTGTTCTCTAAATGGGTGGATAAGAAATGTGAAAGGCATTCTTTGGATACAAAGGATCTAGCCCATATGAGGTGGAAATTCTAACTGGATAAGTATAGGATTAAAATAGCTGTCACTCATAGGAGGACGGATGGCGTTTCTTTCCTTATGGAGAGAAAAATACCAGTTTTGCCGGAGAGGAAGGAATGCGAGGAGATATACGAAAGACGGCAGTTGGAGGTTGAACAAGCTAGAGTGAGGTTGTCTTTGAGCGGACTTCAGAATCTCAGGATTTCTGAAATTGTAATTTCACAGCATGGATATGATAATCATATTTTTTTCTTTTTACTTTTGTTTTCTTTTTTTAATGTGTTAATTTAAAATAAAAATTTTTTCGTTTTAAACGATAATGGAATTTATTAATTATATATACAACGTCTCACGCTACCACAGCAATAGTAAATATAATTAATTGGTGGCAGCAACTGGGATATGTAATCTGGAGTAAATTAGATTACGGATCTATGTGTTAACCTGATTAAACAGATGAAAAGCCAGTGGAAAACGGATAAGCACAATTGAGGAGTCTTGAAGTCTAATTGGAGTCGTGGTTTTTTCTTGGAGTTCTAGCAAGTAGAGAACTGGAAAAAGAACTTTATCGACTAAAGCTGTGTGGTGTATGAGCAGTCAACTACAGACTTGGTGCTACGTATTTGTGTTTCAAAATCTACAGTGGAATGAAGATATGCGGCGTACCATCTCAGTTGTCTACATACGGATCTAAGGTGAAATTAGTGCCTCATCAGTGAATTGAGTGTCTTCAAATCTTCAAAAATCTGTCTGTGTCATCTTTAAAAGTGCTTGGAAGCCTGGTATCAGTGTGGAGGAAATATCTGCATCTGAAGGTAAGCTCTTTTATGATATCTTCTATAGAGGTCTATTTTAAATTAAATTTTGTGTATAAATTTTAATTTTGGGAACAAAACTCTATGAAAAATTTAAAAATTCTAAGGAAGCTATTAATTTGGTATTTAAATTTTAGTTAGAATTTTTATGTTTCGTTATTTTCTGGTATCTGTTAAGTATAATATTGGGTTAAGAAAATTACATACTTATGTATATGTTAAAATTTACTTGTTATTGATTAATTGAGATTATTAATCAGTGTATTTTAATCATAATTTTGTATAAAACTTTTGGAAATAAGAGTTTTGTTTATATACATTTTATTCATTACAGTAATAAAGTTATAGCTTAATTTTATGGGTATACTCTGGATGGTTATGATTGATGTTTCAAAATAAATTGTTGTTATACTGTACTGTGGGGTATAAAATTTATTTTGGGGGATATACTCAGTTTGAAAGACGTCACTGTTGCATGAGAATTTGCTTTTTAGCTCACAGGCTATCAAAGCCTGAGAGCTTATGTGCCCGCCCGTTATGTATGTATGTATGTATGTATGTACGTATGTACGTACGTAACACGATAACTCTTGACAGAAATAACCGTTTTGCTTCCAATTTTGTTTATATGTTCCTTGTGATAAGGCGCTTCCCTGATTAGTTTTGGGCATAGATTGTTTAACTATAAAGGGGGGAACGGGGGGGCTAACCCCCCTTAATTAAGATAAATGGTTTTTTCATGCAGAATTGTCCAATTTTCTTCAAATTTTGTATATAGGTTCATTGTGATAAGGTTCTTTCCTGATTAGTTTTGGGGGTTCATAGGTTAAGTATAAAGGGGCTAACGGAGGGGGGGAATCCTCCCCCTTAATTTAGATAAATGAATTTTTCATGCAGAGTTATCCGATTTTCTTCCAATTTTGTTTATAGGTTCCTTGTGATAAGGCGCTTACCTGATTAGTTTTGGGGATTGATTGGTTAACTATAAAGGGGGGGGAAAGGGGGGGCTAACCCCCCTTAATTTGGATAAATGGTTTTTTCATGCAGAATTATCCAATTTTCTTCAAATTTTGTATATAGGTTCATTGTGATAAGGTTCTTTCCTGATTAGTTTTGGGGGTTCATAGGTTAAGTATAAAGAGGGTAACGGGGGGGGGTTAATCCTCCCCCCTTATTTTAGATAAATTATTTTTTTCATGCAGAGTTATCCGATTTTCTTCAAATTTTCTATATGGGCTCATTGTGGTAAGGGGCTTCCCTGATTAGTTTTGGGGGTTCATTGGTGAAGTGTAAAGGAGGGAAACGGGGGCTACCCCCCCCCCTCTCCTTAATTTTGATAAATGGGTTTTTCATGCAGAATTATCCAATTTACTCCAAATTTTGTATATAGGCTCATTGTGGTAAGGCACTTCACTGATTAGTTTTGGGGTTCACTGGTAAAGTATAAAGGGGGGAACGGGGGGGACTAACCCCTCTTGATATAGATAAATGGGTTTTTTAAGCAGAATTATCCGCTTTTCTTCAAACTTTATATATATGTTCATTGTGATAAGGCGCTTCTCTGATTAGTTTTGGGGGTTCTTTGGTTAAGTATAAAGGGGGGACGGGGGGCTAAACCCCCTTAATTTAGATAAATGGATTTGTCATGCAGAATTATCCGATTTTTTCAAATTTTGTATATAGGTTCATTGTGGTAAGGCGCTTCTCTGATTAGTTTTATGGGTTCATTGGTTAATTATAAGAAGGAGAAACGGAGGATGGTTCCCCCCTCTTAATATATTGTCGATTTCTTCATTTTTCGAGGGCTTATTTCAAATTCTTTCAAATAAGAATATAATTTACTGTTAGTGTGAATAGCCTGTGAGCTCAATGCCGTCAGTTTAACTGGGCAGTTTTCTTTTATTTAAAATTGTGTCGTTTTTGAATACATTATTATACGTATAGTGAAGAAAATTCTATTTCTGTATTTATTGTATTATTGTAAATTGAATATATCTGATGTTTTGAAATTTATTATATTTTGGGGGAAAATATGGCAGACTATTTAGTAAAATATAATAAAAGCGTCTTGCTATTATTAGCAGAGGAATTTGAGACCAGTGTGTCAAAAACGTGTAAAAATCAAGCTATAATTCAGGCTATTGTTAGTGCTGAGGATTATAAAGAAAGTTACGCAAAACTTCACTTGCAATATATTCTTGAACAGGAGGCAGAGCGGAAAGAGCAGGAAAAACAAATTGAAAAAGACCGTAAAGAAAGAGAGAGGCAAATTGAATTAGATAGGATTGCGCAAGAGGAAAAAGATAAATTTAGGAAATTTGAATTAGATAAACTTGAAAAACAACTTGAGGCAGATAAACTTGAAAAGCAGCAACAACTTGAGTCAGATAAATTTGAAAAACAACAACAACTTGAGGCAGATAAATTTGAAAAACAACAACAACTTGAATTGCAAAAACTTGAGAAACAACAGCAATTTGAATTAGAAAAATTGCGTATTCAAAATTCTGCGGATATTGTTAGCGTCTCATCTAATGAATCAAATGTAGATTTTCATAGAACTCCTAAGATAAATTTAAAGGATTTAGTTCCGCGCTTTGATACTAAGTTAATTGATATAACTCTTTTCTTTATGATTTTTGAAAGGCAAGCCGAGAAAGCTAAAGTTTCTCAGGAAGATCTGGTTAGTCAATTAATTCCTTTGTTACCTTCTGATATTTCCGAAATTATAGTAAAACAACCGCCAGACAAATGTGATGATATTCAACATATAAAGAAAGTTTTGTTAGATAGGTTTAGGCTAAGTACAGGCGCCTTAAAACAGAAATTTGAAACTCATCAAAGAAAATCTGGTGAATTATGGTTAGATCTGATTTATGAGTTAAGGGGTTATCTTGATAATTGGTTAGAGTCGTTAGAAGTGAGAGATTTTGAATCCTTAAAAGAACTAATGTTCACGGAACAACTGAAAAAGCGTGTTCCTTTTGAGATAAAAGAAAAATTTATGGATGATTGGGAGGAAATAAAGATTGCTTCTAAACTCGCGGAAAAATCGGATAAGTTTGAGAGTATAAGAAGGGAATATAAGAGATCGGATAGAAAACCTTGGGAAAATCAATCTTTTCAGGATAAGCAAAAAGACAATTTTAATTCTAAATGTAGAAATGAAACTAAACCTAAATCGGAAATTGAGAGTTCAAAAGAGAGTGGGAAAACTGACCAATTTAAGAAGGACAATGCTTTCGAAAAGCAGAGACAAGTCCAATGTTACAATTGTTGGATGTGGGTCACATCCGTCCAAATGGTCCGGAATTGTTAAAAAGTAAATCCAATTATGAGGATAAAAGCATAGCTTGGATTATTACTAGTGATGGGAAAGATATAAATAATAAGGAAGGTGTGGAAACCGAATTACCTATGGTTGATTTATGCGTGAATGGTAAGAAAGTAAAAGCGATTAAGGACACAGGTGCGCAAATTGCGGTTTTTGATGCTAATGACATTCCGTGGAGTGCGAAGAAAATGGGAAATGTCTTTCTTATACCGGCCCTCGGAAATAGACAAAAAGCGGATTTGGTGTCAGTGCCGGTTGCTTTGATAGAAGGTGAAAAAGAGTATGTTGAAAAGAATATGGTGGTTGCAGTTGTGAGAAAAACTAAATTCTCCGCCACTTATAACACCAGCTGTTTATGAATTTTTAAAATTTGGAAGTATAGATAAGCAGGATTCAGTGTGTAAACAAGTGGAAAATCGGAGAGAAATAAATGGGCAGGGAACTCTCAGATTATCTAGCGATCATGAGCAAAAATTTGTTAGAAATACGGTTGTAAATGAAATCTGTGATTTGGATAATAGGTCTGTTAATGAGACAGGGGTGAATTCACTGGGAGACGTGAATGATAGGAATTTGGAAAAGGGATCTGAATTGATCGACATAAAAGATAATGCGTCTCAAATGGATAGTGATAAAAGGTCATGTAAGAGAGGTCAAACTCGGGAAAAGAATTCTGAGCATGATGTAAATATACAAAGGTATTTTGTTGGTAGTATGGGATTTATGCATGTTAGAAATAGAATTAGAAATAAATTGATTTCCCCAATGACTGTGGCCAGTAAATTTAACTCTCGGATGAAGGAAAATAATAGAGTAAATTGGGGGGCTAAGTGCCTTGAAAATGCAAATGGAAAACCAAAATTAAAATGAATGGAGCATTCTGCTTTTAAAACGGATCACAAAGAAAGATTTATTAAAATTAAACAAGATTTTGAAAGGAAAAATTATGATTATGAAGTTGTTAAGCGAAATTTATTGTCGAAAAGATTTTCTGATAGAAGTAATTTAAATATTGGTTTTTGGGAGAATTAAGTTTTATTATAAATTTGGGAGTACTCATTATTGTAATACCTATATTGGGTTTATTTATCATTTAATGCTTAATATTTTCGCAATAGTAAAACTTCATTAATTTAATAATTGCATAATTTAGTATGCGTTCTTTTTGTTTGTAGTAGTGTCTAAATTTAGGCTTTTAAGCAAGTTTTTAAGAGAATTGTTTTAGGCATTGTGTTGTATATAGATTTATTCTTTCTTTTTATTATTATTATTTTTTTTGTATTAGAATCATGTAAAGGGTAATCTGTATTTGGTTTTATATGTAAGTGAAATATTTCAAAATTGTTCCTTAGGGCATCAATTGTATAAATTATTCCTGGAATTATACTTACTTATTGTAGGTATGGGATTATAGTAAATCCTATTGTCAGTGTGGTCTATCAAATACTGAGTATGGGAATGTGTTTATATTCTGTAGGGATTTCATGTGTTATACTAAATTTCTTTATACTTTGATGACCTCTTTAGAAATTGATTGAAGGAGCTTATTCTATTCATGTATATGCCAAATTTCTTCTAGAAATTTTTCCTTAGGGGGAGGTGTTGTGATGAGTTGACATGCATCAACTTATCCCTTACTTGTAGAAAAAGGATAATCTCTTTGGAATGAAAATAATCTGACAGATTGATCTCTATTGAGAAAAATTCTATTAAAAGGGTGAATTTCAATTTCTCTTTGAGATAAGCCAGGCTGCAATGCATGCTTTATATTGAAAGATGTGTTCTCTAAATGGGTGGATAAGAAATGTGAAAGGCATTCTTTGGATACAAAGGATCTAGCCCATATGAGGTGGAAATTCTAACTGGATAAGTATAGGATTAAAATAGCTGTCACTCATAGGAGGACGGATGGCGTTTCTTTCCTTATGGAGAGAAAAATACCAGTTTTGCCGGAGAGGAAGGAATGCGAGGAGATATACGAAAGACGGCAGTTGGAGGTTGAACAAGCTAGAGTGAGGTTGTCTTTGAGCGCACTTCAGAATCTCAGGATTTCTGAAATTGTAATTTCACAGCATGGATATGATAATCATATTTTTTTATTTTTACTTTTGTTTTCTTTTTTTAATGTGTTAATTTAAAATAAAAAAATTTTCGTTTCAAACGATAATGGAATTTATTAATTATATATACAACGTCTCACGCTACCACAGCAATAGTAAATATAATTAATTGGTGGCAGCAACTGGGATATGTAATCTGGAGTAAATTAGATTACGGATCTATGTGTTAACCTGATTAAACAGATGAAGAGCCAGTGGAAAACGGATAAGCACAATTGAGGAGTCTTGAAGTCTAATTGGAGTCGTGGTTTTTTCTTGGAGTTCTAGCAAGTAGAGAACTGGAAAAAGAACTTTATCGACTAAAGTTGTGTGGTGTATGAGCAGTCAACTACAGACTTGGTGCTACGTATTTGTGTTTCAAAATCTACAGTGGAATGAAGATATGCGGCGTACCATCTCAGTTGTCTACATACGGATCTAAGGTGAAATTATTGCCTCATCAGTGAATTGAGTGTCTTCAAATCTTCAAAAATCTGTGTGTGTCATCTTTAAAATTGCTTGGAAGCCTAGTATCAGTGTGGAGGAAATATCTGCATCTGAAGGTAAGCTCTTTTATGAAATCTTCTATAGAGGTCTATTTTAAATTAAATTTTGTGTATAAATTTTAATTTTGGGAACAAAACTCTATGAAAAATTTAAAAATTCTAAGGAAGCTATTAATTTGGTATTTAAATTTTAGTTAGAATTTTTATGTTTCGTTATTTTCTGGTATCTGTTAGGTATAATATTGGGTTAAGAAAATTATATACTTATGTATATGTTAAAATTTACTTGTTATTGATTAATTGAGGTTATTAATCAGGGTATTTTAATCATAATTTTGTATAAAACTTTTGGAAATAAGAGTTTTGTTTATATACATTTTATTCATTACAGTAATAAAGTTATAGCTTAATTTTATGGGTATACTCTGGATGGTTATGATTGATGTTTCAAAATAAATTGTTGTTATACTGTACTGTGGGGTATAAAATTTATTTTGGGGGATATACTCAGTTTGAAAGACGTCACTGTTGCATGAGAATTTGCTTTTTAGCTCACAGGCTATCAAAGCCTGAGAGCTTATGTGCCCGCCCGTTCTGTATTTATGTATGTATGTATGTACGTATGTACGTACGTAACACGATAACTCTTGACAGAAATAACCGTTTTGCTTCCAATTTTGTTTATATGTTCCTTGTGATAAGGCGCTTCCCTGATTAGTTTTGGGCATAGATTGTTTAACTATAAAGGGGGAACTGGGGGGCTAACCCCCCTTAATTAAGATAAATGGTTTTTTCATGCAGAATTGTCCAATTTTCTTCAAATTTTGTATATAGGTTCATTGTGATAAGGTTCTTTCCTGATTAGTTTTGGGGGTTCATAGGTTAAGTATAAAGGGGCTAACGGAGGGGGGGAATCCTCCCCCTTAATTTAGATAAATGAATTTTTCATGCAGAGTTATCCGATTTTCTTCCAATTTTGTTTATACGTTCCTTGTGATAAGGCGCTTCCCTGATTAGTTTTGGGGATTGATTGGTTAACTATAAAGGGGGGGGAAACGGGGGGCTAACCCCCCTTAATTTGGATAAATGGTTTTTTCATGCAGAATTATCCAATTTTCTTCAAATTTTGTATATAGGTTCATTGTGATAAGGTTCTTTCCTGATTAGTTTTGGGGGTTCATAGGTTAAGTATAAAGGGGGTAACGGGGGGGTTAATCCTCCCCCCTTATTTTAGATAAATTATTTTTTTCATGCAGAGTTATCCGATTTTCTTCAAATTTTCTATATGGGCTCATTGTGGTAAGGGGCTTCCCTGATTAGTTTTGGGGGTTCATTGGTGAAGTGTAAAGGAGGGAAACGGGGGCTACCCCCCCCTCTCCTTAATTTTGATAAATGGGTTTTTCATGCAGAATTATCCAATTTACTCCAAATTTTGTATATAGGCTCATTGTGGTAAGGCACTTCCCTGATTAGTTTTGGGGGTTCACTGGTAAAGTATAAAGGGGGGAACGGGGGGGACTAACCCCTCTTGATATAGATAAATGGGTTTTTTAAGCAGAATTATCCACTTTTCTTCAAACTTTATATATATGTTCATTGTGATAAGGCGCTTCTCTGATTAGTTTTGGGGGTTCTTTGGTTAAGTATAAAGGGGGGACGGGGGGCTAAACCCCCTTAATTTAGATAAATGGATTTGTCATGCAGAATTATCCGATTTTTTCAAATTTTGTATATAGGTTCATTGTGGTAAGGCGCTTCTCTGATTAGTTTTATGGGTTCATTGGTTAATTATAAGAAGGAGAAACGGAGGATGGTTCCCCCCTCTTAATATATTGTCGATTTCTTCATTTTTCGAGGGCTTATTTCAAATTCTTTCAAATAAGAATATAATTTACTGTTAGTGTGAATAGCCTGTGAGCTCAATGCCGTCAGTTTAGCTGGGCAGTTTTCTTTTATTTAAAATTGTGTCGTTTTTGAATACATTATTATACGTATAGTGAAGAAAATTCTATTTCTGTATTTATTGTATTATTGTAAATTGAATATATCTGATGTTTTGAAATTTATTATATTTTGGGGGAAAATATGGCAGACTATTTAGTAAAATATAATAAAAGCGTCTTGCTATTATTAGCAGAGGAATTTGAGACCAGTGTGTCAAAAACGTGTAAAAATCAAGCTATAATTCAGGCTATTGTTAGTGCTGAGGATTATAAAGAAAGTTACGCAAAACTTCACTTGCAATATATTCTTGAACAGGAGGCAGAGCGGAAAGAGCAGGAAAAACAAATTGAAAAAGACCGTAAAGAAAGAGAGAGGCAAATTGAATTAGATAGGATTGCGCAAGAGGAAAAAGATAAACTTAAGAAATTTGAATTAGATAAACTTGAAAAACAACTTGAGGCAGATAAACTTGAAAAGCAGCAACAACTTGAGTCAGATAAATTTGAAAAACAACAACAACTTGAGGCAGATAAATTTGAAAAACAACAACAACTTGAATTGCAAAAACTTGAGAAACAACAGCAATTTGAATTAGAAAAATTGCGTATTCAAAATTCTGCGGATATTGTTTGCGTCTCATCTAATGAATCAAATGTAGATTTTCATAGAACTCCTAAGATAAATTTAAAGGATTTAGTTCCGCACTTTGATACTAAGTTAATTGATATAACTCTTTTCTTTATGATTTTTGAAAGGCTAGCCGAGAAAGCTAAAGTTTCTCAGGAAGATCTGGTTAGTCAATTAATTCCTTTGTTACCTTCTGATATTTCCGAAATTATAGTAAAACAACCGCCAGACAAATGTGATGATATTCAAAATATAAAGAAAGTTTTGTTAGATATGTTTAGGCTAAGTACAGGCGCCTTAAAACAGAAATTTGAAACTCATCAAAGAAAATCTGATGAATTATGGTTAGATCTGATTTATGAGTTAAGGGGTTATCTTGATAATTGGTTAGAGTCGTTAGAAGTGAGAGATTTTGAATCCTTAAAAGAACTAATGCTCACGGAACAACTGAAAAAGCGTGTTCCTTTTGAGATAAAAGAAAAATTTGTGGATGATTGGGAGGAAATAAAGATTGCTTCTAAACTCGCGGAAAAAATCGGATAAGTTTGAGAGTATAAGAAGGGAATATAAGAGATCGGATAGAAAACCTTGGGAAAATCAATCTTTTCAGGATAAGCAAAAAGACAATTTTAATTCTAAATGTAGAAATGAAACTAAACCTAAATCGGAAATTGAGAGTTCAAAAGAGAGTGGGAAAACTGACCAATTTAAGAAGGACAATGCTTTCGAAAAGCAGAGACAAGTCCAATGTTACAATTGTTGGATGTGGGTCACATCCGTCCAAATGGTCCGGAATTGTTAAAAAGTAAATCCAATTATGAGGATAAAAGCATAGCTTGGATTATTACTAGTGATGGGAAAGATATAAATAATAAGGAAGGTGTGGAAACCGAATTACCTATGGTTGATTTATGCGTGAATGGTAAGAAAGTAAAAGCGATTAAGGACACAGGTGCGCAAATTGCGGTTTTTGATGCTAATGACATTCCGTGGAGTGCGAAGAAAATGGGAAATGTCTTTCTTATACCGGCCCTCGGAAATAGACAAAAAGCGGATTTGGTGTCAGTGCCGGTTGCTTTGATAGAAGGTGAAAAAGAGTATGTTGAAAAGAATATGGTGGTTGCAGTTGTGAGAAAAACTAAATTCTCCGCCACTTATAACACCAGCTGTTTATGAATTTTTAAAATTTGGAAGTATAGATAAGCAGGATTCAGTGTGTAAACAAGTGGAAAATCGGAGAGAAATAAATGGGCAGGGAACTCTCAGATTATCTAGCGATCATGAGCAAAAATTTGTTAGAAATACGGTTGTAAATGAAATCTGTGATTTGGATAATAGGTCTGTTAATGAGACAGGGGTGAATTCACTGGGAGACGTGAATGATAGGAATTTGGAAAAGGGATCTGAATTGATCGACATAAAAGATAATGCGTCTCAAATGGATAGTGATAAAAGGTCATGTAAGAGAGGTCAAACTCGGGAAAAGAATTCTGAGCATGATGTAAATATACAAAGGTATTTTGTTGGTAGTATGGGATTTATACATGTTAGAAATAGAATTAGAAATAAATTGATTTCCCCAATGACTGTGGCCAGTAAATTTAACTCTCGGATGAAGGAAAATAATAGAGTAAATTGGGGGGCTAAGTGCCTTGAAAATGCAAATGGAAAACCAAAATTAAAAAGAATGGAGCATTCTGCTTTTAAAACGGATCACAAAGAAAGATTTATTAAAATTAAACAAGATTTTGAAAGGAAAAATTATGATTATGAAGTTGTTAAGCGAAATTTATTGTCGAAAAGATTTTCTGATAGAAGTAATTTAAATATTGGTTTTTGGGAGAATTAAGTTTTATTCTAAATTTGGGAGTACTCATTATTGTAATATCTATATTGGGTTTATTTATCATTTAATGCTTAATATTTTCGCAATAGTAAAACTTCATTAATTTAATAATTGCATAATTTAGTATGCGTTCTTTTTGTTTGTAGTAGTGTCTAAATTTAGGCTTTTAAGCAAGTTTTTAAGAGAATTGTTTTAGGCATTGTGTTGTATATAGATTTATTCTTTCTTTTTATTATTATTATTTTTTTTGTATTAGAATCATGTAAAGGGTAATCTGTATTTGGTTTTATATGTAAGTGAAATATTTCAAAATTGTTCCTTAGGGCATCAATTGTATAAATTATTCCTGGAATTATACTTAGGTATTGTAGGTATGGGATTATAGTAAATCCTATTGTCAGTGTGGTCTATGAAATACTGAGTATGGGAATGTGTTTATATTCTGTAGGGATTTCATGTGTTATACTAAATTTCTTTATACTTTGATGACCTCTTTAGAAATTGATTGAAGGAGCTTATTCTATTCATGTATATGCCAAATTTCTTCTAGAAATTTTTCCTTAGGGGGAGGTGTTGTGATGAGTTGACATGAATCAACTTATCCCTTACTTGTAGAAAAAGGATAATCTCTTTGGAATGAAAATAATCTGACAGATTGATCTCTATTGAGAAAAATTCTATTAAAAGGGTGAATTTCAATTTCTCTTTGAGATAAGCCAGGCTGCAATGCATGCTTTATATTGAAAGATGTGTTCTCTAAATGGGTGGATAAGAAATGTGAAAGGCATTCTTTGGATACAAAGGATCTAGCCCATATGAGGTGGAAATTCTAACTGGATAAGTATAGGATTAAAATAGCTGTCACTCATAGGAGGACGGATGGCGTTTCTTTCCTTATGGAGAGAAAAATACCAGTTTTGCCGGAGAGGAAGGAATGCGAGGAGATATACGAAAGACGGCAGTTGGAGGTTGAACAAGCTAGAGTGAGGTTGTCTTTGAGCGGACTTCAGAATCTCAGGATTTCTGAAATTGTAATTTCACAACATGGATATGATAATCATATTTTTTTATTTTTACTTTTGTTTTCTTTTTTTAATGTGTTAATTTAAAATAATTTTTTTTTCGTTTCAAACGATAATGGAGTTTATTAATTATATATACAACGTCTCACGCTACCACACAACATTGAAAATTTCATCTAATGAAAAACAAAAACCTGAAGTTGTAAATTTTTACAATGCGACCAAATATGGAGTTGTGTTTTGGACCAGATGGCCAGAAAATATTCTGTGAAGTCCTCATCCAGACGTTGGCGAGTTCAAGTTTTTTTTATCATTCTTGATTTTGCAGCGATAAATGCATGGATTAATTATAGAGAGACGACTGGATATAACAACTGCAGCCGCCGTGATTTCATTTTAGATACAGCTGAGGAGCTCAGAAAGATGTACGTGTCATAAAAAAAACCAACGCTTTGCTCTTCTAACCAGTTGAGAATTGATGCTTCTCACACTCCATTCCGTAAACGTAAACAATGCCAAATAAATGCTTGTAAAGGCAACAAAATTCAGAATATTTGTGAAAACTGTAGAAAATATGTTTGTGGAACCTGTACAAATAAAATTGAGACATCAGTAATCTGTGTATGCTGTCAAACCGAATAATGTAAGTAATAAATTTATTTAATTTTAAATAAAATCAATTTGTATTTAAATTTGTTAAACTATAACAAGTTTTTAAAATCTTGAATATTTTAATTTTTTAACTCTTTGTTATGCTAAATTAGCATTTGTTTACATTTGTTTATCTTATTAACAATATAGTTTACTTATTAAAAAAGCATGTTGTATATTTACAAGATTTAACATACATAATATTAACAAAAAATGCGCTTTTTCGTTTATTCGAGACAAGCGGTCAAAATGACCGGTGATCGTAGTTACAGGTATACGGAAAACGCCGTAATGCTAGTGTTAAATATATAGTGAGTCTAGAAAAAATTATAGCGTAGATATTCAAACTCATTTTCAAAACTAGATTTTCACTTTAACAACATCAACTTCTATTACGTCTAGAAGTAAAATTTATATATCTCAACCTATTTAATCTCAAGAAAAATTCAATTTCAAGTAATATTTAATCTCAAGTATCATCTCAATTAATTCATCTCGTTTATCAGAGTAATCACTAATATTCTTCATTATGAATTTTCTCTCAATATCAAATAATAAATAGTATAGCAAACAATAATAATCAACAATAATTTCAACAATAACAATCAGTACAATAAAAAAACACACAATTGCCTTAATTACTTTCTAAAGTATATAATTGATATCTCATCCGTATGAGCCGTGATTGAGGCATGAGAATATACTCAGTAGAAATATATAAAATAAAGTAATAAATGAATAAAAAATGTTTCTGAAAACAACCATGGTCAATTCAGCATGATTAAGCAATTATCTTGCTTCCAATCAAACAAGAAAAAGACAGGTTGTTGAATGAAAAATGAGACCTTGTTGCATTTTTATTTCTTTAAGAGAGGTTGAATAATATTTAATTATTATTGAGATATTATATTTGATTTAGGTAATTGACTTTAATGTATAATTTAATAAAGTTTTTTCATTTAGTTAGTTAAAGTAGTTTAGTTTATTATTCTAATCTATTTCAATTTAGTCCTAACTTCAATCAGCCAATTTACTCCTGCATAAAAAGCTAATTCAAGTAAAAATCTCAGCAGAAATATTCTTTTGCGCGCATTTCAAGAACACGCTGTTATACAGAAGATAATTGATTAGTTAATTCTTATTTAATTTAATTTAATTTAGTTTATTTTATGACTATCATAAAATTAAGACGAAACCATAGACTTAACATTAGTTTGTTGTTGTTTCTCATGGTATAACTTTAATTGATCAGGAGGATAATAAGGGAGTAATTTTGATACACGGACTATTTCAGTAAATTTATTTTGAGTCTGTCTATCAATTTCAAAATTGACATCAGATAATTTATTAAGGATTTGATAGGGCCCACTAAAAAATTTTGTGAGAGCTTTCTGGTATTGGGATACTGGAACTCTTGATAAGTTACACGATCTCCATTCTCAAATTTTGATTCTAGATAATTTCGATCATAATATTTTTTACTTCTCCAATAAAATTCATCAGTGCGTTTTTTTAGCAATTTTATGGGCTTCTTGAACAGGAGGGTAATAAACTTGTTGAAGGGGGGAATTATAAGGTAAATAGACAAAAAGTAAAAAATCAGGAGGAATTTAGTTATGGAGTAGGGTTTATTATTGTACTCATTAACTAGTTTTGTCCAAGGAACTTTAAAGCTGGTAGAATTAACCTTACACTTTAATCTAGTAAAAATTGTCTGGTTCGCACGTTCACATTTTTCACTCGTTTGGGGGCGGTGTGTTGTGGTTAAACGTTGCTTAATATTGTGATTCTACAGAATTTTTTTGAATATAGAAGAAGTAAAAGCTGCATTTCTATCACTTAATACTTTTTTTTTTTTTGGGGGGGGGGGGACTGTACATTTAAAACTTTATTAAAACATAACAATTGCTGGGGAGTTTGAATATTAAAAACTTGTTTTAGACAGTTCTACTAAGTATCAAGTTCAGAATTCATAGCTGAGTTGTGGTACGCCATAGAAAACAGCATGAAGATATTACATTTATTAGAGAATTACACCAAACGGACACTTCTTCTCCAAGTGACGGGGTTTGTTTAGCAATTGAAAACACGTAAAAATTCTGCGCTCCGGGACTGCGTAACTGCGTTTTAAAGACAGCTGGGTGTATGAATCTTTACGTCAATGCAGGGCTAAATTAACCAATAAGCGGCTTGTAAGGCTGTGGAACTTATTATTATACACGGCATAATTTTGAGGTGAAAAGTTAAACGCGCGAGTCGAAATGAATTACGGGATATCGGATGATAATTTTTATAAGAATAAAAATGATACTAAGAGACGTTCTAAAGAAATAAAAATTGAATGCTTCAAAAGAAGTAATAAATTAAGGGTTTTTTCAAATACGTGTAGCTTTTAACAGATTAAGATTTTTAGAATAAGAATTAAAAGGATATATTCAGTAAAGATATGCAATAAAAATATAATTTAGATTTAAGATACATTTAAAGACTGAGAAAAAAGTAGAATTGTAAGAATTTGGAATAAATTAATTAAGGAAAAATTGCGAAATTTTTTTATTATTACTTGTATATATTTTTTCAAAACTTTATTCGGGTTAACGTTGTCTTAAAGCACATTAGGGCGAAATTTAAATATTATATATATATATATATATATATATGTGTGTGTGTGTGTGTATTTATACGTATACAATCGAATATAATATTCGCTTTATACTAGTAATGATGATTAATGACATTTTCACAACCACATTTTACAGTGTATTTATTATGAACATTTAATGAATTATGAAGTTAGTTTCATATAATCCAGTTTTCCCTTTTTCTATGGTCATAAGAGAATAAAGCTACATGTTGTTTATCTATGTCTGTCTGTGCAGCTTTTCGGATTTACTCTCTTATGTCAGTCTATACTTAATGCGTGTATATGAATATTTTGCATCAATAATATATCTAAAGCTTTTTATTAATTTTAGGACAGATAAATAAACTAAATCAATAATAGAATAATGTCTAATTCAAGGTTTATTTTTCATCCTCCTGTAACTCAAAAAATGAAATGAAATTAGTTTATTGTGATAGTACAATGTTAAAAAGTGTTTTAAAGTTTCTGTAACTCCATTCAGATTAACATAGCCGTTATATGTAAATAAATAAAATATAATTAAAAAATTTTAATCCGACAAAAATAGTTTTAGTCACACTGAATCTCTAAATAATGAATTTTAATTATAATTTATTAAAATATAGTCTGATTAGTCTGATATTAAAAGAAAAGATGACTCTGGAATTAGTTATGCTAATATCTTAAAAATGTCTATTTAAACTGACTGAGAAGTATTTAAATTTGGGTGACAGTATTTTAATTTGTAAAAATTGGGTCTAATTTAATATAGAGATGATATACTAAGCAAGTTTTAGGAATAACGTATAAAATCGGCATTATTTCTAATGGATAAGTACCGATATCTAGGAACTACGATTATTTCCATTACATAATTATAGGGATGATCATGTTTTCTTTCGAAAACTGTAGGGGAGACTTGGGAGACTTGATCCCTTTTTCAGTTTCAAATTTTTATTTTGGAAAAAAAAAATTAAAAGATGTTTCTAATTATTATTAAAGGCTTGTGTGTCTTTAATGTTGTAGTATTTTTTTTTATTTTCGAAAAACCATTTTTAAAATAAATATAAATTATTTTCCAAAAAAAAAAAAAAAAAAAGGATCAAGTCTCCCTACTTACAAGGAGACTTGATCCCTTTCAAAGGGAGACTTGATCCTTGAAACAGATGCATTGAAATGATTCAAATTAAGTTATAAAAATCAAATTATTGTTGACTACCATGTAAAAAAGGGAGAAAAACACACTAAAAATTTTACATTTGGTAAAAATCACTGTTTTCTATATGAATGATTATGATTGCTAAAATTAATGATCAAAAAACATTTTCAAAGCTTTAAAAGTCAAACGTAAATGTTAAATTGTTGCAGTTTGAAGAGTTCCACCCAGCATGACTGGTTTAGGTACTTTTTTGACAATGTTCGTCATTGCCCACAGCACTAATGTAAATATTTTCTGGATAAATAAGTTGGTCGGAATTAAGTCCTCTTTTTCTTAGAAAATTGATTTTGCATTCAGATGATGAAATCTTCTTTACAATTTTTCGAAATGACTAATTTTCTTATTTCCTAGAAATCGCACAGTGACAAAGTCACTTTCATCAATGACAAATTTTGTGGATCTTTGATGATTTCATCAGAATGTTCATCAAGTGAATCTGGCTCGGTTGAATCATGAAAACTGCAACTGATCTCACTTTCTGAAGATTCGCGGCTTTCATTTTTAATGTTTTTACTTTTCTTTCTTGAGATGAAATGAGTTTTTCTTGATTTATGTTTTTTATTCAGTCGGCGATCTTTTATTTGTTCTCCAATCTGTCTTTTAGTTGGTGTGCTTGTCAAAATTTTTGAAGATCCTTTATTTTCCCGTTTTGGATAATTAAACTTTAGGGAAGGCTTGTATGTCTTCTGGAGTCACTATGTTTGGTTTAACTGTAATTGTATTACTGCTTGTTGGGGTTAATGGTTGATCTGTGACGAAAGATGATAATAAATCATCTTTAGAAAAAATATTCCTATTTAAGGGATATATGCCAGTGATTTTAAATCCATTTATTATGTTAGTTGGCATCTTGGCTTTCGGATAGGCGATTCCGTTCAATTCAGAAATTCGATAAATTGTTATTATTTGAGCAGGATAATTAGTGTGTATAGGAGTAAATCCATGATCTAATTTACCTGATGTTTTAAAATATACACACAAAAGATCATTGTTAACTGAAAATATTTGGGTGTGCTTATAATTTGATTCATAAGAAATGTCACTTTCTTGAGATTTTTGTTTTCTCACATAACGTTTTAAAGTCATCACATTAATATGAATGGATTTTGCTGCACTTTTAAAACTGGATCCATCTAATACAGCCTTCACTGTTTCCTGTAAGTCTGCAACATTGATGCTTTTTTGGGGTTGAACACTTCTTTAGGTTTATAAATGTGTGGCATGACTGTAAAAAGTAAAGATAAACACAGAGTTCTTAATCACTGCAATAAAATGAACCCTCTATTGCACAAATTAAATTTTTAGCTTAATATATACATGGACATAGAGTGTTTAAGACTTGGGTACATAACACATATTAAATGGAATTATACGTTTCTAATTTATAAATAGGTTTCTGACTTAAAAATAATCCAAAAGTAACCACAAAACAAACCTTGCACAGTCACCAAGTGCTTGCTAACCATCATGTGCAGCTATATGGTAACTTTCTATCTTTGTCAACCATCCAAAATCTAGGTAACCATAGTCTAACTAATATTGATATTCTCTAAATGTGTCTTGAAAGTCACAATTAATCACAATTAGGGGTTTATAAAATTTAACAGTAATTTAGCTTAACTTTGGGGACACTCGATCCCCAAGATCAAGTCTCCGCATTTAATGGGGATCAAGTGTACCTAATGTGCATGTGTTGGAAAAATAATTGTTAAATCAAAAGTAAAGAAACTGTATTGGATTTAAATAATGACATTTAAGCAGTAAGGAATGTTAGTAAATTATGCCAATCAACTTAAGTAATTTAGTTATATTTAGCAAAAAATAAGAAACATAAACTACATACTGAAAAAGAAGTTTGATTGTAAGAAATCAGATATTTTTTCTTACAGCAAAAATAAAAATGGGTGAATAAAATTCTGTTGTCAGATCTGTTGATAAGGAATCACATTATTAGTGTTGTCGGTTTCAGTGACTTAATTGTATTTTTCCCTGGTTTTAGACCTAGGGATCAAGTCTCCCTAGGGATCAACTCTCCCAAGTTTCCCCTAAATACAGATTGACTTATGGAAATAAATAGATAACTAGATTTATAATATAATTTAGCAAAATCCGAGTGATTGCCAGTAACTTGATATACGGAGATATACATTTGTGAATGCTCTTGTTTCATGTAAAAATAAAAGATTTCACACTGCAATCTTTATGCATGTGCAAAATCACTAATATTAAGGACGGTAAACGTCTGTGTGTGTTTCTGTCTGTCTGTGCACTCCACCTTTGTACCCGCAAAGGCTCCTGGACTAATCGACGCACCGACGACGGACGCGGACCGAAAAATTCGCAAAAAAGGCGCGACGCTCAAGTTTCGATCGGGTCGGGATTCCGACCCGGACCCGGGGAGTTATTAATGAGCGAAAGTGTTTTAATTACCGACCGAAACCGAAGTTGGAAGAGAAGTCAAAACAGCGAAAAGTTCGCCTTCCGTTTTGATAATCGCAGACATCCAAATCGTCGCTTTTTAACGCATCATCGAATAAAAAAAAATGTACCGGAGGTATCGATCCAAAAATCGGGGTACACACGCGGCCGATTTTTGTCGTTGCAAAACGTCAAATTTTTTGAAATTCGGACCGTAACTTTTCTTTATTTCGGCCAAAAACTGACCAGACATCCAACATCGACCCCAGACGTAAAAAGAGGTTGCCGTAAAGAATGCAGGTCGACAGATCCGAGATCGAATCGCCCCAGTCCTTTTTGAAACAAGTGGAAATAATGACTCTACATTCGCGAAAATTTGCTAACACGTGTATAAAAAAATCGCGAATTCAACAAAAAAAAATTCGTAAAAATCGACCAGTAATTTTTGAAGATATCAATTAAAACTCATTAATGACACGGCAAATGAATTTATTTCTATTCCGAAGAGACAGCTTCTTTTTTATTTCAACATTCAACGGAGACAAATCGTCTGTGGATAAGTCATTTCTGAAAGAGATAAAATAGTCAACTGTGTTTTTTCAGAGGGGGGGGGGGGGGGGGGGCATTTCCGAATCTAAGGGGCGCATTAATTTCAAACTTTGACAGGGCGACTCAAAATGGATTCTGCTTTCAGAATATCTAAAAATTATTCTCATATCTTCATTAGGAGCCGATATATTATTTTATTGTATAATTAATCATCGTTATTTGTATAATTAAAGCAAAAGAAAGATTTCTATTACAGTGCCGGCTAGATATTACGATTTTAAGAAGTAGGCCGCGTCTAAAAACTGCCATAACGAGTATCTTAAGTTTTTGTTTTAGAGTGGAAACCAGATATTATGATAGGAAAAAGCGGGCTTCGCCCGTTATCGATTTTTTTTTTTTTTTTTTTTTTTTAGTTTTAAGTTTTTCTACAGCTCACTGTCTTTGAACTAGAACACAGGTAGTCTACATAAGTTGTTTGAGGAAAAGCAGTGTCATCGCCAAACCCCCCCCCCCCCCCCCGCTTTTTTCTTTTAACTGTGGTCCGTTTCTATAACTAAGAAACTGTGTTACGGATGTCCACCAAACTGATTCCAAACATCATAATTAAAGTAATAAGGACCCCCTATCCAGATATTATGATAGGGAAAAGCGGGCTTCGCCCGTTATCGATTTTTTTTTTTTTTAAGTTTTAAGTTTTTCTACAGGTCCCTGTCTTTGAACTAGAACTCAGGTAGTCTAAATAAATTCGACTCGACATCGATACAGCTTACCGATTTTATTTCGTTTTTTCACCACTAGGGGGCGCTTTCCTATCTTCGGTTCTACGGGCATGAAAACGACGGGGTATGGCTCATTCGACTCGACATCGAAAGTCTTAACGATTTCAGTTATGATCATATAAACAGATTGCGCCACCTGGTGGCGGAAGGTGGAACTAACGTATACTGCAGCGCGTGCGCAGCACGACTGCTATACGGTGCCGCAGGCAGCGGGGACCCGAGCCGCAGGTTCGTTCAGTTAGAGGTTTACACTATTCCATGTGCAATTTAAGGGATTATCCGGTGCATGCGTAGCACGACCGTCATACGGTGCCGAAGGCAGCGGGGACCAGGGTCGGAACGACTGCTATACGGTGCCGCAGGCAGCGGGGACCCGAGCCGGAGGTTCGTTCAGTTAGAGGTTTATACTATTCTATGTGCAATTTAAGGGATTATACGGTGCGTGCGCAGCACGACCGGTATACGGTCGGAGGTTCGTTCGGTTAGAGGTTTGTACAATTCAATGTGCTAATTAAGGGATTACCCGGTGCGTGCGTAGCGCGACCGGTATACGGTGCCGAAGGCAGCGGGGACCCGGGTCGGCGGTTCGTCATGTTTGAGGTTTTACAAGATTCGAGATTTTCTACAATTCGAGGCACCGATGTAAATTAGGGGCCCGCTGGCGGGCGAAGCCAGTGACAGGTTTATACTATTCTATGTGCAATTTAAGGGATTATCCGGTGCGTGCGTAGCACGACCGGTATACGGTGCCGAAGGCAGCGGGGACCAGGGTCGGAACGACTGCTATACGGTGCCGCAGGCAGCGGGGTCCAGAGCCGGAGGTTCGTTCACTGACAGGTTTATAGTATTCTATGTGCAATTTAAGGGATTATCCGGTGCGTGCGTAGCACGACCGGTATACGGTGCCGAAGGCAGCGGGGACCAGGGTCGGAGATTAGTTCAGTTAGAGGTTTATACTATTCGATGTGCAAATTAAGTGATTATGCAAATTATGGGATTATCCGGTGCGTGCGTAGCACGACCGGTGTACGGTGCCGAAGGCAGCGGGGACCCGGGTCGGAGGTTCGTTCGGTTCGAGGGGGATGCGAGCCGGAGAATACAAAAGTTTCGAGGCACCGATGTAAATTAGGGGCCCGCTGGCGGGCGAAGCCAGCTAGTCACTAATATTAAGCACGGTAAACGTCTGTGTGTGTGTGTGTCTGTCTGTGCACTCCGCCTTTGTACCCGCAAAGGCTCCGGGACCAGGCGACGCACGGACGGCGGACGCGGACCGAAAAATTCGCAAAAAAGGCGCGACGCTCAAGTTTCGATCGGGTCGGGCTTCCGACCCGGACCCGGGGAGTTATTAATGAGCGAAAGTGTTTTAATTACCGACCGAAACCGAAGTTGGAAGAGAAGTCAAAACAGCGAAAAGTTCGCCTTCCGTTTTGATAATCGCAGACATCCAAATCGTCGCTTTTTAACGCATCATCGAATAAAAAAAAATGTACCGGAGGTATCGATCCAAAAATCGGGGTACACACGCGGCCGATTTTTGTCGTTGCAAAACGTCAAATTTTTTGAAATTCGGACCGTAACTTTTCTTTATTTCGGCCAAAAACTGACCAGACATCCAACATCGACCCCAGACGTAAAAAGAGGTTGCCGTAAAGAATGCAGGTCGACAGATCCGAGATCGAATCGCCCCAGTCCTTTTTGAAACAAGTGGAAATAATGACTCTACATTCGCGAAAATTTGCTAACACGTGTATAAAAAAATCGCGAATTCAACAAAAAAAAATTCGTAAAAATCGACCAGTAATTTTTGAAGATATCAATTAAAACTCATTAATGACACGGCAAATGAATTTATTTCTATTCCGAAGAGACAGCTTCTTTTTTATTTCAACATTCAACGGAGACAAATCGTCTGTGGATAAGTCATTTCTGAAAGAGATAAAATAGTCAACTGCGTTTTTTCAGAGGGGGGGGGGGGGGGGGCATTAATTTCAAACTTTGACAGGGCGACTCAAAATGGATTCTGCTTTCAGAATATCTAAAAATTATTCTCATATCTTCATTAGGAGCCGATATATTATTTTATTGTATAATTAATCATCGTTATTTGTATAATTAAAGCAAAAGAAAGATTTCCATTACAGTGCCAGCTAGATATTACGATTTTAAGAAGTAGGCCGCGTCTAAAAACTGCATTACGAGTATTTTCAGTTTTTGTTTTAGAGTGGCAACCAGATATTATGATAGGAAAAAGCGGGCTTCGCCCGTTATCGATTTTTTTTTTTTTTTTTTTTTTTTTTTTTTTTAGTTTTAAGTTTTTCTACAGCTCACTGTCTTTGAACTAGAACTCAGGTAGTCTACATAAGTTGTTTGAGGAAAAGCAGTGTCATCGCCAACCCCCCCCCCCCCCCCCCCCCGCTTTTTTCTTTTAACTGTGGTCCGTTTCTATAACTAAGAAACTATGTTACGGATGTCCACCAAACTGATTCCAAACATCATAATTAAAGTAATAAGGACCCCCTATCCAGATATTATGATAGGGAAAAGCGGGCTTCGCCCATTATCGATTTTTTTTTTTTTTAAGTTTTAAGTTTTTCTACAGGTCCCTGTCTTTGAACTAGAACTCAGGTAGTCTAAATCAATTCGACTCGACATCGATAGAGCTTACCTATTTTATTTCGTTTTTTCACCACTAGGGGGCGCTTTCCTATCTTCGGTTCTACGGGCATGAAAACGACGGGGTATGGCTCATTCGACTAGACATCGAAAGTCTTAACGATTTCAGTTATGATCATATAAACAGATTGCGCCACCTGGTGGCGGAAGGTGGAACTAACGTATACTGCAGCGCGTGCGCAGCACGACTGCTATACGGTGCCGCAGGCAGCGGGGACCCGAGCCGCAGGTTCGTTCAGTTAGAGGTTTATACTATTCCATGTGCAATTTAAGGGATTATCCGGTGCATGCGTAGCACGACCGTCATACGGTGCCGAAGGCAGCGGGGACCAGGGTCGGAACGACTGCTATACGGTGCCGCAGGCAGCGGGGACCCGAGCCGGAGGTTCGTTCAGTTAGAGGTTTATACTATTCTATGTGCAATTTAAGGGATTATCCGGTGCGTGCGCAGCACGACCGGTATACGGTGCCGAAGGCAGCGGGGACCAGGGTCGGAGGTTCGTTCGGTTAGAGGTTTGTACAATTCAATGTGCTAATTAAGGGATTACCCGGTGCGTGCGTAGCACGACTGGTATACGGTGCCGAAGGCAGCGGGGACCGAAATCACCCACTCAAGGACAGCCACCCGTGAGGTATAGGAACAATAAGTCCACGAGGGGAAAAATAAACGCTACCCGGCACCGATAGCACCCATCCGTTCCAACCCCCACCGCAGGAGGCGCCTGTTTATTAGATTTTAAACAATGAATATAATTACATAACAATAATAAAATATAAAAGGTAAAAAATAACAATTTTTTGCAAATTGAAAGTTAAATATAAAATATTTTCGAAGTACTATAAGTTCATAATGTCCTAAATTTATGGTATTTTAGTTCAGAAAGTCAATGGTCAGTTCAGTCAATTTTTTTTTAAAATTCTTTCGTAATGAAAGAGAAATTTTTATTGAGAATATTATAATTCTCTTTTAACTTTTGAGAGTTTGAAGGATTGAAAATGATATTACGAAGGTTATGTCTGAGAGTTTCGTTCTTATCAAAAGGGAAGTGATGGATCATAAGAGGGCAGCATCCGAATATGTAGTGAACTGCATCTCCTTCTGCTTTATCGCATGGACATCTGGGCAGCGGGGACCAGGGCCGGAGGTTCGTTCGGTTAGAGGTTTGTACAATTCAATGTGCTAATTAAGGGATTACCCGGTGCGTGCGTAGCACGACCGGTATACGGTGCCGAAGGCAGCGGGGACCCGGGTCGGCGGTTCGTCCGGTTTGAGGTTTTACAAGATTCGAGATTTTCTACAATTCGAGGCACCGATGTAAATTAGGGGCCCGCTGGCGGGCGAAGCCAGCTAGTCCCTAATATTAAGCGCGGTAAACGTCTGTGTGTGTGTGTGTGTGTGTGTGTGTGTGTGTTTCTGTCTGTGCACTCCACCTTTGTACCCGCAAAGGCTCCGGGACCAGGCGACGCACGGACGGCGGACGCGGACCGAAAAATTCGCAAAAAAGGCGCGACGCTCAAGTTTCGATCGGGTCGGGATTCCGACACAGACCCGGGGAGTTATTAATGAGCGAAAGTGTTTTAATTACCGACCGAAACCCAACTCGGAAAGGAAAGCAAAACAGCAAACATTTTCGCCTCCGAACAGGGTTGCCAGTCTCCGTCGGGCCTGGGAAGGAAAAGACGGCGGGGTTCCCAGGGAGCGATTTAAGCCCCAAACCGCAGTGCAGGTTCGACCCGTATCTCCGTAAGTCGGAGGGCCAGAAATTCGAAAGTCGTACGTACGGAACCGGGACGTCGTCAGGTTTGATAAATTCGAAAAATCTTTTCCGTACGACGATTAGAACCGAAAAAATCCTTTAAAAATCGATCGATAAAATGTAATTTTCGAATTCTTTTTCACCGCTGGGAATGACAGACAGCAGACAGCCGGAGACACGGCTGCAAAACGATTTCATTCTCCGCCACCGCAGGTGTTCCGGAGGATTTTCACGTGACCGGCCTGTATTCATCGCTCCAGTGCGCTTTCGAAAAACAATGAAGTCGGGGGACCAGAAATTCGAAAATCGTACAGACAGATTCACGAGAGCATTTGCTTTCAGAAAATCGAAAAATCATTCCCGTACGACCATTAGAACCGAAAAAATTCTTTAAAAATCGATCTATAAAAAATTATTTTTCATTTCTTTCGGCGCTGCGAATGCCAGAAGGCAGACGATTGTCTGGATCGATTTTCAAGAGGCAAGGAGGACGTGGTCACGTGACGTTCACCTGCGTTTTTTCAGAGGGGGGACTCATTTCCGAATCTAAGGGGCGCATTAATTCCAAACTTTGACAGGGCGACTAAAAATGGATTCTGCTTTCAGAATATCTAAAAATTATTCTCATATCTTCATTAGGAGCCGATATATTATTTTATTGTATAATTAATCATCGTTATTGGTATAATTAAAGCAAAAGAAATATTTCTATTACAGTGCCGGCTAGATATTAAGATTTTAAGAAGTAGGCCGCGTCTAAACTTTTTTTTTTTTTTTTTTTCAGTTTTGAGTTTTTCTACAGGTCCCTGTCTTTGAACAAGAAGTCCGGTAGTCTAAATCAGTCGTTTGAGGAAAAGCAGTGTCATCGCCCACTCCCCCCCCCCCCTTCCTTCAGTTTTTTTCTCTTAACTATGAAAGCGGGCTTCGCCCGTTATCGATTTTTTTTTTTTTTTTTTTTTCAGTTTTAAGTTTTTCTACAGGTTTCTACTGTCTTTGAACTAAAACTCAGGTAGTCTAAATCGATAAGGAAAAGCGGGCTTCGCCCGTTATCGAATCGGGACGGTTGGTGAATTAAGACATATTTGTACATTTGTAGTATTTTTGAGGAAACCAATTCCATTTCAACAAATTTAATATTTTTAAACGTTTGATTGTTTATATGTATAGAAAAATTACCACTATTTTCGATTAGTAAAAAGCGGGCTTCGCCCGTTACCGAATCCGGACGGTTTATGTAATTAAGACATCAGATTTTTTTTTTTTTCAGTTTTAAGTTTTTCTACAGTTTACTGTCTTTGAACGAGAACTCCGGTAGTCTAAATAAGTTGTTTAAAAGCGGGCTTCGCCCGTTATCGAATCCGGACGGTTTATGTAATTAAGACATCAGAATTTTTTTTTTTTTCAGTTTTAAGTTTTTCTACAGCTCACTGTCTTTGAACGAGAACTCCGGTAGTCTAAGTAAGTTGTTTAAAAGCGGGCTTCGCCCGTTATCGAATCCGGACGGTTTATGTAATTAAGACATCAGATTTTTTTTTTTTTCAGTTTTAAGTTTTTCTACAGCTCACTGTCTTTGAACGAGAACTCCGGTAGTCTAAATAAGTTGCAACGATTTCAGTTATGATCGTGTAAACAGTTTGCGCCACCTGGTGGTGGAAGGTGGAACTAACGTATACTGCAGCGCGTGCGCAGCACGAATGCTATACGGTGCCGCAGTCAGCGGGGACCCGAAACGGATGTTCGTTCAGTTAGAGGTTTATACTATTCGACTAGAGCTTATCGGTTTTAGTTCGTTTTTCACCACCAGGGGGCGTTTACTTATCTCTGTTTCTATGGCCCGGATCACGACGGGGTATGGCTCATTCGACTCAACGTCGATAGAGGATACTACAGCTTATTGATTTTTGCTCCGACTCTCACCACCAGGGGGCGCTTTCCTATCTCTGTTTCTATGGGAAGGATCACGACGGGGTATGGCTCATTCGACTCGACTACGGGGCCGCAGGCAGCGGGGACCCGAGCCGGAAATTCGTTCAGTTAGAGGTTTATACTATTCTATGTGCAATTTAAGGGATTATCCGGTGCGTGCGTAGCACGACCGGTTTACGGTGCCGAAGGCAGCGGGGCAGGGTCGGAGATTCGTTCAGTTAGAGGTTTATACTATTCGATGTGCAAATTAAGGGATTATCCGGTGCCGAAGGCAGCGGTGACCCGGGTTGGAGGTTCGTTCGGTTAGAGGTTTATACTATTCTATGTGCAAGTTAAGGGATTATCCGGTACCGAAGTCATTGGGGCAGGGTCGGGGATTCGTTCAGTTAGAGATTTATACTATTCGATGTGCAAGTTAAAGGATTATCCGGTGTGTGCGTAGCACGACCGGTATACGGTGCCGAAGGCAGCGGGGACACGGGTTGGAGGTTCGTTCGGTTAGAGGTTTATACTACTCAATGTGCAAATTAAGGGATTATCCGGTGCGTGCGTAGCACGACCGGTATAAGGTGCCGAAGGCAGCGGGGACCCGGGTCGGAGGTTCGTCCGGTTCGAGGTTTTACAAGATTCGAGATTTTCTACAATTCGAGGCACCGATGTAAATTAGGGGCCCGCTGGCGGGCGAAGCCAGCTAGTTATCATATTAAAAGTCATAAAAATTTTAATGAAGATATATATAACCCGAAACTTGTTACTGTAAATATCTCTCTTGAATCTCCTGCATCATTTTCTGCATGTTTAAAGCTCTCCTGCATCAAAGGAAAGCACCCATTAAAAATAGTATTTAAAGATGCAGTATATAAAATGTCACTTTAAAAAGATCTTAAAAGAATCAGTTCAATTTTCAAGTTTTCACAGATGCATTTAATCTCCATAATACACTAACCGAAAGTACTTTCTTTAAAAACGCTGCTTCATCATACAAAACCTTCTTCAAAAGTTCAAACTTTGATAAAATTCTCGGGCTTTAGAAAATCAGCGAGTCTTTGAACTTTCACAAATTGCTTTTAATAGAAACTTGACGCTCACATCCATTTCAGGAAATGCTGATGGATTAGATACGTAGAGAAAAATAAATTTGCTTTGAAAGTCAATTTTGAGTCAATCAGAAAATTCTTATAAATCTTTCAGGAAATAGTTTTTAGAAGTCTTTCTCAAAATACTTTTATTTTGTATGGTTGTTGACTAACTTGTAATAATATAACAATTGGAATAATATTACTTTAAAATTTATAAAAACGATTATATGTTTTATTTTATATGAAAGATTCAGTAACATATTAATGATGAGAACCTCGATTTATTTAAGAATTTATGTACACATTGTAACACAATTATAATTATGTACACAATTATAAGTAACAAAACATAATGATAAATATTGGTGTAGTTAAAGTAAGAAATATAGTTAATAAAATTACAGATTGGAAGAGGATAAATTCTGACAAGTCTTGCAGATGGTACTAGGTATGAGCAAGAAAGTTGTGAACGTTATTTTCATAATGAACTATTTGTTTATGTTTGCGTTTTTTAGTGAGCTGTAATTTTCAGTTTGTTGGCATGAACAATCAAAGTTACCACACGCTTATGGAGAAGGGAAAGACCTACAATCACTGTAGTTTGAAGCCGTAGTTTCAGGAAACGTCTCGCATGGATTGCAAATGTTCGATGACAAATGGGCCAAAATCACCGTGCGATGTTCTTGAATACCATATGAGAAATTTTCTGAGGTAGAGGGTTCAATGTACAGTGATTATAAGCTTTTCTCTGTTCCAGTAGTGGCAACTTTGCTTCTTCAGCTAACAATCTTAAAATTGCCGCTCACTGACAAAATGTATTCAATAAGAACTTCCCAATATGAAGATCACGAGCACTACGTTTGACTTATATTCCTCATACCTAGCACATGTACAGGACGTTTCTTTCACACATTTCCGTCTGAGTGACACTATATATCTCAAACCACATGTTATTTCACGAACTATTTCATCGACATTTTTAATTAGGGTAGGGGAATAAAAATTCTATACAAAAAAGAGTGTTTTTTCTGATTTATCTCACGACATAGAAACTTTAATTTAAGATAAAATTTGTGTATAAGATGTTATTGTCTTGATTAGCTTGTACGCGTCCAGTCACATGAAACATCTAGAACGAGAACTGCTGCACAACAGTGAAATTCTATTAAAATGAAATTCCCCTTATCTCACTGCTGTAAAAGCTGAGAAAATAAAAGAAGACAGTAATTGTCATTGTACATGATTCATTTTCCCCTTGTAGTTTTGGCATTTTCGGCGGTTACTTTTTTTCATATAGAGAGAAACTTATAGCACAGCTTGTGCTAAAGCTATTGTGTTACGCTTTCTGAAAGTGTTTGTAAGCTACCACATCCAATAACCAGTTGTGGTTTAAAAATAGTGGCTTAAAAATGATATTTGATTTTTCCCGATGAAAAAATTCATTAATGTGTAAAATTGTGAAAGTGAGATATTAGCATATGAGAATAATTAACTCTACCCAAGGACAGATTATATAAATATGTATCGTTACAAACAATTTGTCTTGAATAGAAAAAAAAACTGTACTCATACAAGATAATTTTCTTAAAACTTCCGATATAAATACATTTTTATATTTGATGTAGTGGGTCAAATATCCCTTAAGTGGTGAGGTTTGACCTACCTTACATAATTATGAGAAATAACTTTTTAAAGAATTATTTAGTGTCTTTTCAAAATTTTGACGCTGTAAAAAGACAAGCTGAGATGCTTGTATGTCAAACCACAAGCATTTTACCAAAACGTGAATCTAGCATACCCTGTCCTTTCTATATTATGGCCTATTGCCGATTTTAAAACTATGATGTCGACGAGTTTTTATTATTTTTTTTTCAGTGATCACCTCATATCAATATAATTATATTCCGTATTTCAAATTTAAATTATCCTCATTTGCCCAGAACTTTCAAGGAGGAAGGCACATTTATTTAATTTCATTTAATCGTATGTAGGTATCTTAAAATATAAAAAAAGGAAAAAACTCAACCATCTCTTCCTACTGAGCCGAAAGAAAAGTTTTCTTCTAATGACTTGACACTGTCAGTATAATTTTCTAACGTAGATTATGCTATACAATAAATATATTTAAACATATTAAAAAAGAAGCTTTCATCATTAATATGTTTATGCAAGTAATATAGATAACAACAAAAGATCATAAAAAACGTAGTTACAAAGCACTAAAACAACACATTGAAAAAAATTCGTTTTAACTTTTTGTAGTACAATAAAACCTTTTTATTTTATTACTAAAAATGTAAATAATAAATAGTTATTTAGTACTTTTGTTCATATAATATGTATTATTATAAATGCACTCAGAAATTCTCTTAATTCACATACTGGATTTTTTTTATATTCTTAAAAAAAGTATGTTTTAATTCACATTTAACTTTTAATTCTTTTGTGACAAGTAAATTGATTTTTTCATTTAGTAGATTTTTGTCTACCGTACCGTCAACCGGCGTGACTGTCTCATTTATTGTCTCTTGTTGTCATTAATGATCGAAATATTATGGAAAATTTTTTTAAACAATTTCTAATTCTGTTTTTCTTTTAAAGTTCCAGGACACTATGAATTGTAAATTTTGAAATTCACATTTATTATTTTTAAAGGATAATTTTTTTTAATTATTTTTTTCAAAAGTGAGACAAAGTCACCTTTGCTTGGGTTGACATTGTCTCATGACTAAAAAATCATTGAATAAGCCTTAAAAACCTTGTAAGACAATGCAACACTCCTAATATGATAGCGTAATAGAATATAAAAAAAGTCATTTAGTCCTTAAAAAATATATATTACCTTCCGTACCACCCTAGAACATTAATGGTCTCTTCCGGGCTGGATCTCGAACAAGATCGAGAAGAAATGACAACATTATCCCTGAGGATGGTCGAGTGACGACTGAAAACGTTTGGAGTATGTCTGTCTAGTCTTTTTAATATCTAGACAACAATAAATGTATTTTAGCACAGCTTTAAGCAATGAGTACACTTGTGAATTGTTCTTTGTTTTTTTTTTAAATATACATTTTGTATGAAAATGAACTGAAAAAACAACTTTCATTCAAAAATGACCAGCATGCATGACATATAAAAGCAATTAACAATTAAGGCATGGTATGATTATTTTCTCACAAGAAAGCAAAATATTAGCTATATTCACTTATATTAGGTACTGAAAAAAAAACATTTCTTTTAGAAGAAATAGCTCTTCGAGAGTTAATTATTTCAAGACCTTTTTTAGCTTATTCTTTAGAGTAGTGCTTGGAATTGAATATTTTTCAGCGGTTATTCTTTGGCTTAATAAAGGTTCTATAACAATATGTACCGCTTTCTGCAGCGAATCATCAGGATGTATATATATATATATATATTAAATACGACTACCTACAGATGATTTATACGAACGAGACATTATTCCACCAGCACCTGTACAGAAAAAATAAATAAATATGTACCAATAAAACGTTTATATTTGGATAAAATGCTTGCTTTTATGTTTATATTTTCAGAAAAGTTGAATATAATAAACAAACTAATTTGTGGTAATTTTGTATTGAAAAAACCTCACCCCAAATTGGCATTCAAAATACAAGTTTTGATTAAAGTCAATGTAAAATCTAAAATTTCAAATTAATATACATATATCTCATTGATTTGTAAAGTAAACATTACGAAACATTATAATATATTAAACACTTTGCAGCATCAAGTATAAATAACTTTTTCAATCGAAAGTTTCTCCCAATAAAATTACGCGCGAAAAGGTAAACAAAACAATAATGGAAGTGATGTCAAACGCAATTTGTAAAATGCTAAATTTAATAATTTATATTTAAGTTATTTCTGCAATCCGTCGCACATTACTAATTAGTTTTATTGTAACACATTCTATTGATTAGACGTTATGTCTGTTTCCGCGGAGTGGAACATAGTCACCCCTGTTGACGGTATTCCACACAATCATTTAATCTAAAAAGAGGGATCATATATATTTTTTTCACATAGTATTCAATTCCAATACCAATTTTACTTCCACTGTAAACAACGTCCAATGAAACATAGCACAAATGATATATTTTTTTCTTTAATTAGGAACAGTTAGTCATCGTGTCATGCATAACAGATTCGGCATTAAATAAAAACATAAGTTTTCATGATTTATACAATCATTATTTTAATTCCAGATCTGATGCAAATAATTACGATTCCATAATACAATATATAATTTGGTCTCCCTTTAACAAACTATTCATTGGTAATTTATCGGGATGGTAGGCGTGAAAATTACAGATCGATAATTTGTTTCCCTTCTGATGACAATCTCAAGAGAGCACCACAGAATAATGATGACAAAATTAGAAAGGTTTCGAAATAATGAAGAACGCTACGATTGTCCAGAGAGTTAATGGAAACCCTTTATTAATGGAGTAATGAAATGCACATGAGATCAAAATGTAACTTTTGCTTTGCGAATATATTAAAATTGAATGACTTTGCTGGATCTTTAAAGAAAATATTTTGTCAATTTAATGATATTATATGAGTTTTCAGGAAATTACTCTAACGGACGAACATGCTTAGAATATTAAGTATTATATGCAGTTTAGAAACATATATGTCTTTAATAATGTCATGAACCTGAATAAATATGGATTGTGTTTCTGTTCTGTGCAGATACACACACACACACACACACACACATATATATATATATATATATATATAATTTTTGGATCTATTTATGTATTGTATTGTAATTATCGGTTTATCAAATATCGATTATTTATGTGATTTAATGGTTACTGTTTTATTATATATATATAGATAGATAGATAGATAGATAGATAGATAGATAGATAGATAGATAGATAGATGCATATATAAAGTAAAACCTCTAAAAACGGTCACCTCTGAAGAGCGGTCCCCTCTAACAACCGACCACTTATCCATAGAATGGAACAGTGACATTGAAATAACATTAGATCAAATCTCCGAATACCGTCATCGCTGAAAACGGCCGCGGTCAGGGAGAATCACTCGGAAACGGCTGAGGGCACTGCAAATTCTGACAATTCTAGGAAATCCTTTATTTAGGAATTATGCACGTGTGTGGACTGGATTCATCTATTGTACACTTCTTTTGACACCTGTTTTGTTTGTGTAAAGGGATCCTGCTGTTTATACAAAGGTTGTATTCTTAGGTAGAAAAGTGCCTAGTCATCTAAAGTCGTTCCTCTCTCAGAGGAAATGGTTCCTCCCTGACTACGCAGAGAGAAAAGTGGTAATAGTTTTTTCCCCCTACAATCAGTCGTCTCCTGGACTTACATTGTTACATACAGGCGTGCAATGCGCAGCAGAAAACACTACAAAAGATTTCGAAAAGTAGAATTCTGGCAATCGGTTGCTTCGGACTACGTTTTCCTATCTGCGACACTACACTTTCAGGTTAGATACCTCAAGTACAGTAGTATCTTTTTTTTGTAGTTTTGAAAGTTTAACATGAATAAAACTTGTAAAAAATTTGTTTTATTACTTTTGCTCATATTCACTATCTACCTCAACATTAAATTCTCTTGAAATGTGAATATTATTAATAGGAAAGTTACATGTTTTGTCATTTATTATAGAAATAATATTAATTTTATTAAAAAATTGAGTTGAAAAAGTAATAACCATCTGAGTATTAGTGTTCCGACTTTTGGGTTTTTTATTTACGTTGATGTGAAAGAGATTTGCTCTTGTCATAATTAGATCAATCAAAATATCTGAATAATGTTTTAAAATGTCATACTAAAAAATACATTTAAATTTCAAATTATTTGTTTCGTTTAATGGCAAAGATGTATTATATATATACACACATATATATATATAGGGTGCTCCAAAATTCGACCGACAAATTAAGAGGGGTAAAAGAAGGCAACAAGAGAATGCAAATTTACCGTAGGACATGGGGTCGCAATCTACCGTTTAGTGGGAGAAAATCGCGAAAATATTTATGAAGGGTCTGACGTCTAATAGAGCAAAAAAGGCCAATAATAAATAGGAAAAACATTTATTTTACCTAAAGCATGATTACAATGCATTACAGTTCAACGTCACAAAGGTGACGACGTGACATTTTTATAGGAATATGTTTTAACGTGTCCGGAAATCCTTCGTTCGTCGGTGTCGGCTGTGCAATGACTTTGGTGGCCGCAACTTCGGACAATGTCTATAAAAATGTGTCATCGTCTCCTTTCAGACGTTGAATTGCAATGCATTGTAATCATGCTTGGCGTCATATAAATGTTTTTTATACTTATTATTGACCATTTTTTTTCCATTCGAAGTCGCACCCCTTAATAACTGTTTTTGCGATTTTTTACCACTAAACGTGGTTTGCGACTCCATGTTCTATCATCAGTTTTCATCTCCTTGATAACTTCTATCATCCCTCTTAATTTGTCAGTCGAATTTTGGAACACCCTATATATACATACATACATACATATATATATATATATATATATATATATATATAGATAGATAGATAGATAGATAGATAGATGGATGGATAGAAAGATAGATAGATAGAGATAGAGATAGAGAGAGAGAGAGATAATACACATAAGGTAAAACTAGGAGAGTCTGCGCACAATTCAAAAGAATAACAATAAAAAATCTAAATAATAATTTTTTGCTAAACTATCCATGAATACATTTTACTTCATTTGTTTTTTATGCATTTCCATTGTTATTTTGTTGTTATGTTATAATTAAATAGAACAGTTGTAATAAAACCAAGAAAGTTATTTTGCACAATCTGCCCTTACAGGGTTGGTGTGATTGCGCACATGGGTAGGAGAGATTGTGACTAATAATAATTACTAGCTGGCTTCGCCCGCTAGCGAGCCCCTAATTTACACCGGTTATTCGAATCTATGGAAATCCATTAGTTCCACCTTCCACTGCCAGGGGGCGCAATCTGTCCTATACGAACCTCGGGCACGTGTCCCCGCTCTCTGCGGCACCGTATAGCATGCATGCTGCGCAAGCGCTGAAAAATCCATTAGTTCCACCTTCCGCCAGTGGCGCACTTTGTCCTATACGAACATAACCGAAATCTGTAAAGCTATCGAAATCCAGTCAAATGAGCCAAACTCCGTCGTAATCGGGCCCGTAGAACCCTAGATAGAAAAGCACCCCTGGTGGTGAAATTTGGAACTACAATTGATAAGTCCTGTCTATGTTGAGTCGAATAAATCAAATCGCATCGTGATGGGACCGATAGAACCCGAGTTAGTTGCAAAATCCGTTAGTTCTATCTTCCACCGACAGGGGCGCAATCTGTTCTATACGAACATAACTGAAATCTTTGAGGCTGTTGATTTCGAGTCGAATCTGCCATACCTCGTCTTGATCAGGCCCATTTAACCATAAGTAAGAAAGCGCACTCTGGTGGTGAAACTCTGCCCTAAAATCGGTAAGTTCTATCGATGTTGAGTCTAATGAGCCAGACCGCGTCGTGATGGGACCCGTACGACGGGAGATATTTGGAAAAGAAATAGCAGATTCCTTAGCTTTTTCTTTTTTTTCCTATACAAAAATCGGAATTTTGCTAAAATCAAAAATTATGGTCCGAATTCGAAAATTTTTTGAATCATCTCAGTCCACTCTGATCAAGGATGCATATTGCATATATTTTAGATTCTTAAATCCGATATTTTTTAGAATTTTATATCGCCTATAAAAACAGAATCCTTTTCAAATGCATCATTTTATCAATTTTATCTCTTTTTTTCAGAAAGCGTCACGATGTCTACTATTCTTCCAGTGAAATCATCAAATCATGTGCCGTGACAGACAGCTGTGGTGTTGACTTCCAAAAAATTCATTTCTTTTTTGAAAATTAATGATTTTTAATTGATATCTTCGGGAATTATTATCCGATTTTTACGAAAATTACTTTTTGGACTCGGCATCTCATATTACGTAGGGATACATAATTTTCAAATACTTAAATTCAATATTTTTAGTAATTTTATATAGCTTATAATAACCCCACTTAAACTGGTTTCATATCTTTCATCCTTCTAGACATCTAGACGTCCCAATGTCTGGCTCTGAAACAGCGCGTTAAAAGAAATAATTTTTATGCAATCAAATTAATGAAATAATAATTAATATCTTTGGTTCTAATGGATGGATTTTCTTAATCTTTATAATATTTTAATGTGGAGAGAGAGATGATTCACGCGGTGTTATTTTCAAAACTGTAGGTAAATTAGATCTTATAATCTGCAAGCCCATTCTAAAACGCTACTTCCGTATTTTTATCGGCAGACACTTTGTCTCTTTCTTGCTTGGAAATAATTTTTATCGAACGCATGTTGGATAAAAGTTGTTCTTTTCGCGCAATTTTTAATGAGTTTTTAATGTTTTTTTATTAATATCTTTTCTAATTACTGGCGGATTTCTTCGAAACCTGAAAGAACAGAATTCTCAAATTTTCCTGCATATTTTGATACCTTTAGCGCCTCTCTACTCCGTCTGTGAGAAAAGTTTTTAGAGGTACAGACAGAAACAATAGGCAGACAGACAGGCGTCGTTTTCGAACATTAATAATTATATATATAGATAGATAGACAATTAAATTGTTAACAATAATAATTACACTTAAATGACATTATTGTAAGGTTTTTGCGAACAGATATCATTGTATTAGGAGTGAATATTTCAACCTAATGATTAAAGAATCAGAAAAAGGAAATAATTTTAAAAACGATAAAAAAAATTTAATTAAAGGGGAATAAAATTAAAGAATCAGAAAAAGCAAGTCCAGATAAGATTACAAAATAACATTAAATTACTTGAAGACATGTTTTATTTAAAATTAGTCCATTTTCATTTTTCATTTTTTATGCAAATTTACCAATAAGCTGCGTAATATCTCCTAGCATGGAAACTAATGGGAACAATGCGCCATCTCTCCTAAGTAGCAGATGCTCCTAAGTAGTAAACTCTCCAATTTCGGTAGGAGAGATTGCGCGGCCTATTATTTAAATATGACCGCTACTAAAACGAACCTTTGATGTTCACATTGTTAATCTAGATTAATAGCTTATGAGAAATCGTTTAAAATAAAAAAGATGTATTACTGACATTGTATAGAAATTCTGATGAATAGCTATGAAAAATCATTTCCTTTTTGAAAATTAATGATTTTTAATTGATATTTTCGGGAATTGTTATCCGAAAATTACTTTTTTGGACTCGGCATCCCATATTACGTAGGGATACATAATTTTCAAATCTTTAAATTCAATATTTTTAGGAATTTTATATAGCCTATAATAACCCCATTTAAACTGGTTTCATATCTTTCATCCTTCTAGACATCTAGACGTCCCAATGTCTGGCTCTCACTTATTTTAGGAAAACAAAACAAAATAGCAATGCTTTATTTTAGACGCTCAAAACAATCAACGTGCACTTTCAAGCAGACACTCCACTACTGCTGTTGTACAACTACCTGGAGTCGCTGCGCGCTCACTCTACTTCTTCCCCCCGAACCTCTATGTGCGCAATCTCTCCGACCGCGCCATCTTTCCTGGCTTTACCGTAAATGTAAACGACCGTCAAAAATTGAAGTAAACAGAGCAAAGTTAATAGAAGGATCCACACTGCATTGAACGCTGTCTGTTGGTTAATCAAAGCAAATTGAGCCTCATCATGTGAATTTTATCTTCGTACTGAACTTAATATCTATAAAATGCATTTAGAGATTATATCTATAGAAGGTATAATTTTATAATACCAAATTACCCTTTTATCCAATACTTGTTACATTGGATACTTTAAAGCCCAATTTTACACCACTATTGCAATAATCGAAAATACTAACAATAAAATTAATAATATCGGTTATATATTGGCTTTAAATTGAAAATATATACAATGCCACTATTTCAAACATATTGGTCCTACGTGTGAAATACTGACAATTAAATACCAATATTATGGCTTTACATTGGACAATTTAACACTGAAACGACAAATATTTTTCTTACCACTATTGCCAAAAACAATTAACCACATATTTTTGGGCGATATTTCATAGCAATACTCCCTAGGTTGGGAAAGATGTAATATCAATATAACCAATATTGGCCAAATGTTTCTAATATAAATAATTTACAAACCAAATATTATTTTATTAGTAGGATAAAGGTACATCAGATTACAATCTAATAAAGAACCACAGATGTAATTTCTTAAATCCCTACATGCTTTCTAACGACTAAGGGACAGTTTCTATTTTTTAAAGAGCTTTGTAATACATTTACAGTATTGAAATGAGACATATACGAAATATTTTATTTTATTTATATAAAATTAAAATAATGATGTCATTTTTTACATTTTTACTGTAGTTAGTTTAAACATATTCATTTTAAAATATAAATGTTAATTATTAACAATAAAAAACTGCAATACATTTTTTAAAATTCTACTTTTAAATCTTGAAAACATAATTTTCACTATTTTCATATCATATGTCGAATTTCAATAAGCTTTCCGTTTAGCTTAACTAATATGTTTGGTAAGAGTAATTGAATTATTTTTTTTTACTTATATAGTTTACGTTTTCATTTAACATAAAAGTAGCAATAGAAGTAATCTGAATATGTAGTCTTTTGAAATAATTTAGAAGAAAAAAAATAGCGTAAAATTCGTAACTTAAAATGTAAAATTTAATTGTTTACAAAGAGAACAATACAACAAACTTCTTATTGAACATCCGTTTTTTGGCAAAACCAATTTACTTTATAAAGAAACACTATTACAATAAAAACAAAAACCTTACAACAGTTGTGTTTTCTAAATATGTTATTATTTTCTAAAAAATAAGAAATATGTAATTTTATTCTTCTATACGTCAGAATTACAAATATTTCATACCGGAAATCAAATTTGATTTCTTCTAATAATATACTGTTTTAGTGGGTATTTCTTTTAGCACCTGACAGTCCAAATGAATTTTAGAAAGAAAACAGCTGGAGATATGTTATTTATCAGATTATTTACTTGAACTGATGAAAAAGTTTCCGCGTTTTTATAGGTTTTTGGATTGGTTATTTAAAAATATTATTTCAAAAATGTACTGAGACAAAATAACATATTTTTGATATAATATGGCATTTACTAATGTGTGCATAAGCAAGTATTAGTTTAGATATGAAATAAGACCGTGTGCGAAAGTTGTTAACTAAATGTTAAATGAAAAATAAAGTATATTGGAAAAATAAAATATGCTAAAAAGTAAATCTAAGTAAAGATTTAATATATTAGAATTTCATGACTTGAAGAAGTATCATGATAGTATAATTATTTAAAAACAAGCGGGTAAGTGTGATCGAAGTTCGCACAGTGAGTTTCGTATAATATTCCTTTCAAAACATCTTATCCTTTAATTAATAAATCCAAACCATTAATTTATATTTATAAAAATCCTTATCATTTATCAATACACTTTATCAATACGAACAGAGATGACAACACCATTAAATTGAATAATAAAATGATAACAAGAGGAAGTTATTTCTTTAATCAAATTAAAAATATTCAAGAACTACTTTTCAGACAATTGTAACCGCATATGTTTGTGTGTCTGGTGAGCATTTTTAATTACATAATTTAATTTTAGCAAAACAAAATAAAACACTTAATATGACAAAAAAAAACGAATGTTCTTTTAATTAAATCCATAGGACAACAAAATGGAAAACATTGGAAAAATCGATATTTTCAACTTCCGTCGTCGATAATAAAATCTGGAGCTTTTAGGTTAGAAGGAAAACGCGCTACCATTGAACCACCTAGCCTACGCCGAAAAGACTGAAACTAACGTTCTGTTTTAAAATCTAAATCGCGGAAATGGTCATATATGATTAAATTAATTCATTTAATTAAAATAATATAAGACTTTAAATAAAATTATGATTCGATGTGTGACAGGAGGTATTCAGCTATAAGTAAGCAAAATTTCAAGTCTCTAACTTATACAGTTTCCAAGGACGAACTATGCAACAGACAGACAGAGGAGTGACACGAAAATGGTTTGGTTTGAAAAACGGAACCCTAAAATGACTATTTTACATTTTTGAACTTACCTTAATAATATTGTGTTGAGAATCATGTCATTGTAATTTTTTAAAATAATTTTAACTATATATATATTTACCGGCGATGCAAAATATATTCCGTTTATCTCTTCAACTGTTGCTGATAGAAACAAACTTCCAACTACAAAAAGTATGCAAATCCGGCACGGCTTTTACATATGACATTTGCTTTCCGAGGAGCTGTATATATATTAAAATACTATAAGTTAATTTTTATACATCCCTGTGTTGTATAAGTTAAATTTAAAACTATTTTTGTCTGTGCTGACCAGTGCAAGAGTAATAATCCCAATCTTCTACAACCCAAACTCACCGAGTTATGATACTCTAAAGTGATTGAAATTTCGTGCACTAGAATCGCCATCATTTATAAATACGTAGGTAGTGACATACAATAAAATTTGATTGGTCAAGAGCATTTTGAACAAAACTGTGAGCAATGAGAACATACAGTTTCTTTATATGTAAGATAGTGGCGACATACGAACAAAAATGTTTGGAAATCTTGTACGGCTTTCAGGTATAACATTTGTTTTGAGAGGAGATAGAAACATATTAAAATACGAAATTTTATTTTTATGCGGTCCCTGGGTTCTGTATGTATTTAATAACAAGTGCAATAGTAAAAAATTGCAAGGTCCAAAACTCACCCTATTATGATACTCTGAAGTTATTTAAATTCCCGAGCTTTCCGGCACTAAAAAATTAAGAATCGCTATCCTTTATAAATAAGTAGGTAGTAACAGACAATAAAATTTGATTGGTCAATAGGATTTTGTAAAATTTCATGACTGTTAAGCATCACAATGCCATTATTTATAAGATAGTGGCGACATACGAGCAATAAAATATACTTGATCGAGAGGATTTTTGGAAAATATTTGGAAATCCTGCCGTTATGTCGAAACTAATGTTTGTTGACTTTTTCACTCGCTTAATAGAACTTGTCCAATTGAGTATTGTTACGATTTAGAATGTGTGTGTTTTAAAAGTTTTGACAAAAACATTTTCATGTGTGTGTGCCAAATTATTTTATACATAATGGCGCTCAAATGACAACGTAGATTAAATTGAGTGTATTTATCACAAAAACCCTCTCATGTACCAAACCCCTCTCGCTAAAATTTACTACAGCTGGCGCTCAATATGTACATAAAAAATGTAATTTTAATAAAATTAGTCTTTTGCATCATGGTAAAATAGCCATTTATTAAGAAAAAGTTGCGGTCATTTTTTTTTTGCATCAAACTTATTTGCAACTATTAGACAAAAACTGAAAAAAAAATACTTTATAGAGCTGTCTTTAATAGTTCTAGAAACAAAAATTATATATCGGGGTAGAGCACAGACAAGCAACAGTAAGCGATGCATTCAATTACCAGTATTTACATATTCATCTTTACTGAATAAGGTACTTCTTTCATCATTTACAGTAGAAAAAAGAAATAAAATAGTAACGTGCGTGATTCTTTGGAAAGAGAAAAACGCAAGATGCAATAAAAGTAGTAATTTAAATTTTTATCTGAAAGCAACTGAATTTAAATTTAACAACTATCTCCTTTAGGACTGCATAATAAAATCAGTCTTATTTCAAATGGGATAGCAAGATATATAATTATGTTAATGAATGCATGGAAAAAAGCGTGCTCATTCACTTTTAGTCTGAAACAACCTATGATTTCGAGAGTGTGTTTTTCCCATGAATTTCAACAAGCTTAAAATTACAGTACTTTATTATGGTAAACGAATAATTTATTATAGTAGCATATCTGCAAATCAGGGTCTCAAACTCAGCTCTGTACGTACTTTTATGTTTTACCATACTTTAAATGATATTTAATATAATACAATCAGCAATTGTATCGGATATATACACAATATAGATATATGATTTCTGGAAGATTCACGAAATATAATATTTAAGAATTGTTACATTAAACACGGCGTCATTCACTGATCTTCAGGAACTACTCACCTTTGTTTATACTTACCTATCATACTTAGTATGGGGTAAGTCGTTTTAAAAATCGAAAAATTTGTTTTGACGGATTTACACGTTTCAGGCACTGGAGATTCCGAAGAATTTTTGAACCATTCATTCTGAACCATATTTTTAGAGAACAAATTGCCGTCCATCTATCTGTGTGTCTCTGTGTCTGTAAGTCTGTGTGTCTGTAAACGCTCTATCTCCCAAACAAATTCAGATAGAGATTTGAAATTTGGTATGTACTTAATATGTAATAATGAGAAGCAGCCTATTGAATTTCAGTAACCTCAATTATCCGGAACTATTTTTTTTTGGACTCTCGAATTATTCGTTCTAATAAAAGTTATATAAAAATTTTCGAAATTGTTTATTTTAAGGAGTGAATACAAAAGACAATGAAAATCATAAATTTTGCATAAAGAATGAAGTCGATCGAATAATTAGTTGCCGAGATATTTGTAATCATATTTTCCACATTCTTCGGTTTTTCATGACCCTGTATTTCATTCAAATTTCAATTTAAAGATATATTTTAATTGGAAATGAGACGCTTAATCCGACGCAGCAAACCTTTAGTTAATCTGATTATAAATTTTGGAGTTATAAGGATGTTTATTTTACGCAATTCAGTATAATAGCATTTAAAATTTATGACGTCATCAAGCCAGGATTTTATTCGATTTGCAATGCATTTTATAAATCATTTACACATGTTTTATTTTCATATTTATATTATGCATATCCATGATGGGTAAGTATTAGGGTGGCCCCGAATGACTAGTTGAGAATTAAAGTATCTGAAATTCTGCATAAGAATTGATGTTCACTCTAAAAATATCTAAATATTTCTTATTCTAGAAAAATATAATATATAACCAGGAAAGAAAATATACAATAACCTTTCCCGTGTTACCCACGATTCCGAAAAGCTTTCTTTATTCTTGGAAACCTGAGAAAATAATATATTTTCCAGATTTAAAGAAGAATTTATAAAAGCAAATTATATTTTGCTGCCACTAATTTGACAAAACTTTTATGAGTATTTTTTATTGTGTGATAAGTGTTTTTTCAATCCAGAATATCAGTTTTTCGGATGCCATGAATTTTCCAGAAAATATTTTCAAGTTCTATAAACATGTTTTACATACAAACATTATAAATTAACCTTATTAACATTAACATTTAAAATAATATTATTTTGTTATTCTTTAATATATAAATTCCATTAATCAACTGAAACTGTTTATATGACAATTGATAGCATCTTAAAAACCTATATTTTGGTTTGAGAAAACTAATTAATACACTATAAAAACTACCAGCAACCGTTTCCAAAATTCAGTGGTAGCAAAATAATTATTTTTTTGATAAAAAGTTTTTTTAAATATCGAAAAGAAATTTCTTTCTTTTGTTTCTAAATGTAACGAATGCTTTTAGGAATCGTGCATAACTCGGATGAGGTCCTTGTATATTTTCTTTTGTATATTATTAGTTGATCAAAATACATGTGTCTATATTTTACGGTGTACCAGAATGTTCAAATGACTGTTCTTTTTAATTGAAGATTTGTTTTCTCCTTAATTTCTAGTGGCTCTCGTGTCAAAATAAAATATTTACATGACATTTGAAGTTACTAAATACAAGCTCAACAATAAATAACAAAGGACTTAGTGTTACAATTTTAATAATATACAAAAAGTAAAAGTATAACTTTCAGTTGGAGCCGAATTCTTTAAAAAACTTACATTTCCTAAATATAAGGAAATGATATGATTATATTTGTTAACTTAAAAAGTAATTTTTCTCACAAACTGAATAAATTTAGAAATATTAGGCCGTCATCCATATCTAAGAGATAACCAAATATTCACCACTTTCTTTGATGCATGGGAAATTCTATAGTTCTGAAGAACTTTCGGTTAAGGGATCCGATATCATTTAAAAGAATAAAATATCATTTCATATTAGCTGATACTAAGTTTAGTAAATTTGTAAAACTTTACATATTATTCAACATTTGGCTGTAGAGAAAAAGTTATGAAGACGAAAATTCAGCTATCTACATATTCATCATAAACAATGCGCAATCTTTAAAGTAATTTTATTCAAAACAGTGATTTTGTAAGTTGCGCGTACGACTACGTTAAAATGACATACCATACATTAATGCAGGGCTGTCATATGCGGCGCTCTTTGAAGGTTTTCATGACGATCTTTGAAAGTTTTCATGGCGCTATTTGAAGGTTTTCATGGCGCCCTTTCGAATGATTCATGTTACTATGAGTTTTTTTTTTATAAAAATGTATTATAAAGATGCTTCTTTAAAATAATTAGTTTTCCAAATAGTTTTTTTTTTTTTTTGTAGGCAATGTTAAATATTTTGAAATTCCTCTTTGAAATTCCATTGAAAATTTAGAATTCCTCTTTCTGAGGAAACTGTAATTCCAAATTCACTATGATTTAAGCCCCTTTTCTGCAATTATTTTTCACATCAAGACATGTCTTACATTGTATCTGAACATTACATGTCTGTGAATCTTACAAGACATCTTCATATCGTTTATCCCTACCAGGGTTGCCAGTATGACCAACTATTTTATTCAGAAATTCCGACTAATATTTTTTTTATTTTATTTAATGTCAAGCATTTCGGAATTACATAAAATAAATATTCGACCGGAATTTCCGCTATGAATTCGGAATTCCTCAATAAAAAAATGTGACAAACGGACAACCCTGCTCCCTACTATAGTGAGGTAATATTGTTCTATATTTCCCTTCTCATGAGTAATAGTGTCCTTCTATACCTGCCACAAGGTTTGGTGCGCCCACGCTTACTGAAAGGTTGAACAGCCCTGCATTAATGAATATTTAATATCTTATAAAGTAAACAAATCCACCTGAAATGAAAAAAACTTTTAACTTTCAGAAGATTTTTCTTAAAAATACGTTTACCTACCGTTCTAACACTTTCCAACATATTTAAAAAAATGTTTATGGATTCGTTTTTTTTAACCGTCTACATATTTAAAAAAATGTTTATGGATTCGTTTTTTTTAACCGTCTGCATGACCGTATGTCTAGCCGTGTTCTAACTCGTATAAATATACTCGGATTACCATGTAATTGATATATGTTATTGAGGTTTACAGTAGCATGTTCGATATTAAAAATGGAGTGTGTAGCATTTATGGCGCTCTTTCAGTTCATTTACAGTGACACTCAAAAGAATGGAGAAGGTGTTTGGGGAAAAATCTTTTCAGTGTATTTTAATGATGTTACAGTACTTCAAATATATTGGCATTTATATATATAACTGAGATGCACTACAGAATGTTTATTGCATGATAGAATGTTCTTATCATTTATCGTTCCTTTACAGGGGCATGCAAAATAATTCGTTTACAGTACTGTCTATGAGCAATCATTTCTGGAAGTGCAGTTTCAATTGTGATATGCTTTTTTAAATGTAAATAATTATTTGCATATTACTTGATGTGTATAAATTGTATAGATCATATACAGTGCTACAGAAATGAATTAGAGAACAATTCTGACGGAAATTGCTGATTTTCAACTGCGTTATGCGTTTCATAATTGAACTTAATTTTCGCACATTTTGTAGCATATATACAAATCTATAGATTATATACAGGGCTGCAGAAAATAATTCGGATATTTTTTCAACTATAGATGGTAATTGCTGAAATTTGGTTTTCAAATGTGTTTTTTATTTTCCAAACTATTTACTGTGACATAATCTTTCACGTTATTAAACGGAGAGTTTTTTTTTTTTTTTTTTTTTTTTTTTTTTTTTTTTTTTTTTTTTTTTTTACAGTATTCTGAATGTTTTGGAAAGTGCTTCGTAGTCTATGTTTGATGCATTATTATTCTTTCTACTTTAATATGTTTCCACATTTTTAAATTTTATGAATATCCATTATAAATAAAATTAATAATAATAAATATAATTAATTTTGATAAAAGCAACATTGAAATGAACAGTGTTGTGTAAATTTTTTCATAGATATTTCGTGTAAGTTATTACAACAGATAAAAAGAAACAAAGAAACAAGTTTTAAAACTTTCAGTAATTCTTGACAACCCAAAGACAGCTAACCCCTTAATTTGAATGGGTATGGTATCCATTTTTTATTCATAAGATTACCAGTAGGCCGTTATGAAATCATGTCATTCATTAAGTTATAGAAAAAAAAACACTTTATTTTTATAACGGGATGCGCTTTATTAATCTTGACAAATTGCTAATGCCTAAATCGTAGAAAATCATTTTAAAAATATTGTTCCAGTTATAAAAAATGTTTCTAATATTGTTCTTAGTCATATGAAATTCCATTTTAAAAGTTTTTTAAAGTTATTAAATTTTAAATTTTATACGGCTTAGGGATCATATACGTTATATTTAGAAAACCGTGGCTAGCGAAAAAGAAAGGCTACCGCGGTGCTTTACGCGTATATTTTTTTTACAGACCGCGGGTGTCACGTGATGCTCGAATCCACCAATGCAGGTGTACGAAAAGAGCATCACATCACTCTAGCGGTCTGTAAAAAAAGATAAGTGGAATGCACCGCGGTAGCCTTTCTTTTTCGTTAGCCTCGTAGGAAACTGTTTCTATGCTCTAAAAAGTATAACATTAAGAATTCCATACTTCTACGGACAAAACACACCAAGGTATGAAATTTTGAAGCTTTCCGGCATTAAAAAATGAAGATTCCCTATATTTTATGAATTTTATGAATTTTCAAAGCCGAACATATTTGGTATAATTCTCTTAAATATTAACTCTTCAAAGCTGTTTTCGTAAAAAAGAAAATAATATGCACAAGTTTCATATACTGTAAATATAATGGGAAACATTCATTTCTTAAATTTCAATTCTAAACAAACGTTTTTAAAAATGTTATTTTATAGCTTTTGTAATATACCAAAATTTAATAAATATACTTTTAAAAAGTGTTTTGTGGTCCTTTCAAGATGATCTATTAAGAAAAAATATATATAAAAATATAAACACTAATACCCGCCATGAAGTTTTTTTTTTTTTTCGAGTCAAAACAGTCTTTTTTACGTTAGCTTTTTAAAGTAAACATTGAAAATGATTTACGTTTAGATGTTAAACATATAACTTTTTCTATAGAAAATCACACTCCGATTAATCATAACATTTCAGAAATAGCTGCTTGAAAAGCAAATAAAACAACGATTTACAGATTCTAGCAATTTCAGTCTACTATACAAAAACCACTGCAGAATATAAAAAAAGGATTTACTTTTGAAGACTCTTTTTGATACCAAAATTTGATTAATGATGATTGATCATGACACATACACAGTTTCAAGGGAAAAAAAAATATTTCACGTTTATTGTTTAGCTTTGCATATTAAAAACGTCTTTGCAAAAGATTAAGTTTTATAAAAACCAATATAAATTTAGGAATCTCGACATAAAATCACAATCCCTTCAAAGTATATAATATCTAATTATTTTATAAATTCCAATACATTCTACAAAAAGAAAAAGAAACTTTAAAATAATAGTTGTTTTGATTTTGTAAAACGATTAAATTAAGAGTAAATGGAACACAAAAAATATTAATCAGATATATGTGCACAATAAAGTTGAAAAAATGAATTACAAATTAATGCGACGTTGAAAACTGAGGAAAAGGTAGAATTTTTAGGCTAAAATATTCGATTTATATTAATGCTATACATCGGTATCTCCCCTTAAATCTTTGGCCTGTATGTGTATTTTGTCCCACTTGTAAGGAAGCTGCTAAATTATTGCTTCTGAAACTATAGCAATATTCACAGAAAGCTCAAAGTTCGAGCTCAAAGAAAGTATTTCATTTTCTATTTAAAAAATAATCATGTTGCATTATTAATATTTCATTTGTTTATTTTGAAAATAATTACATTTTACATACAAAACCGCATTTTTAAGTCAGAAATAATTATAAAATTATATGTAATGATCATACAGAGCCAACGTCTTTTGTTCCCCTTGATTGTTGACATGACGAAATTAAACATATGTTGAACAATGAAATAAACAATAATCTGATTTAAATTATTTTTAATTCTGAAGTAAAAAAAAAATCATAAAAATCAAAACAAATGATAATTTAATTACTAATAAGGAATTTGAACATAATTTTTAAATGTGTTATGTCGGTATTAATCTTTAGATTGACAAAAATGTTAATTAATATACATATTTTATTCAGCAATTTAAAAAAACACACCAAAATTTCAGTTGGTGACCATTGTGAGAAAGTTTCTTATTAAGCTATCTATATGAAATATAGAATGCAGCTACATGCAACGCATATGTATCTGGTGAACTACTAAACTCCTCTTTTTGACAAACATGACTTCTAAGAAAACTTCTGCATTTTTATGAACAGTGTGAACAGTGAAAGTGTTCAAGGAGCTTCCTAGTTGCCATGCAACTCCGCGGTCGGGAGATCAGTAAATTGTGTAAAACATCTTGAAGAGCCACGGAAGAAGTCTTTTCAGTAGTACAATATATGTACTTCAAAAATAAGTTAAATGTAGAAACTAGTAAATGAGGAAACAAATCTACAGCACTGCCTAATGCTAAAATGAAAATTGCGGAAAACCGAAGAGGAAAAAAGTCCTTCCGGCCTGTACCGGGAGGAAAAGGTAGCTTTCCTATATCTTCGTTTTAAAATTTTAGCTAATGTTACCCGAAAACAGCAAGTTAAAATGCAAAGAAACGTTTACAAAAGATTCGTTAATACTGAATTTGAATAAGAAATTCGCCAAATTATTGAGCAATAGCCAAATTGGCTTCATTTATGAAGACTTATTTTGGTCGCCAAATTTGGCGATATTTCGCCAAATGTCGCCAATTTTGGTGCTAACGGATATGAATATATAGTTTTATGCGTATGATTGGGAAAATTATTACAACAATGAAAGAAAATAATTTACGAGTAATCGCGTTAATGTGCTGTTTTGTTTCAAAATGTCAGCCACCCTAGAATTTCAAACTGCTCTATCTCAGCCATTTTTTAAGATAGAGGTAAACCAAAAAATGCTCTGGAATCCTTGTATCAAGGCCTAACACGTAATTAAAAAATAAATTTGAATTTTTAATTTTTTTGTATATTTATTTTAGTTTAAAATTTTTAAATGGCCGCCATCTCGAAACAAAATGGCGGACGAAGCTGGCCAACGAACTCGGTCGAGACATTGGTGAGCTTAATACACACAATTAGTTTCATCAAAATCGATTTATAAATACGAGCGTTATCGTATGACATAGGTCAGATATATATATATATATATATATATATAAATCAACATTTGAACGGAGGGTGGTTTTGGGGTCTGGGGGTCATGATCGGTGAAAATATATCGAAATTTTCCGGAACTGCTTTCCTCCGAACGGCTGCAATAGGTAGCTTTATACTTTTTAGTATTGAAAGCTACCTAAAAGTAGGGTGATAGGAAAGAGTTTATTTATGCGGACTGGCATTGCAAACCACCAATCGGAAAATAGAAAGGCAGAGCTTCGCTAGCAGAAGCTAGGAGGTCCGGAGAGACTAACATTGGAATATTATAACAATAAAGTGTTAAACAAGAAAGAAAATAATGCTCAAGCATAGATTATGTAACACTTTCCAACACTTCCAAAATAATTTTACAGATATTTACCGTCTAATAAGGTGAAATATGATATCTAAGTAAACAATTTAGAAAACGCATAACGTATTTAAAAACTGAATTTCAGGATTTAGCAACGATATTCGAAATAATATCCAATTTTTTTAGGCAAACGTGTATATGATCTACGGATTTGTATATATACATAGAATGCTAAATTTTAGTTCAGTTAGAAAACACATAGAATAGATTAAAATACCCCTTCTGCAAATTCCGCCAATAAACGGAATTGCACTCAAGAAATTTTGTGCTTATTTATAGAATTTATACACCAAGTAATATATATATAAAAATTAGTTATATTTAAAAACGCGTTCCGCAACTGACCAGAAATTATTCTTAACAAACAGTAGCGAATTCTTTTGTGTGTCCTTGTAAATGAATGAAGAATGTTATACACACAAAATTCTATAGTAAGCCTCTTCTAGTGCAGCTCAGTGACATATATCGATTTCAATGTGTTTGAAATAGTGTAACATGATTAATATAAACCAAAAATGATTTTACCCGTAGACCGTAATGTAACTCAATATTTTGAGTGTCCCTGTAATATATATATATATATATATATATGTAGGTGCTACACACTTCATTTTCAATATCGAATATGTCATAGTAAACCTCAATAACATATATCAATTGCATGGAAAGACAAGTAGGTGTACGCGAGTTAGAATACGGTCTGAAAGACATACGGCAGACAGACAGACAAACCGAACGCATAAACACTTTTCAACTATGTTTGAAATTTTAAAAAAAAGCTACAAATGTAAGTTAACAGGATAGTACATAAATGAAAGTTCGAACTATTCAAAACATTGCCATAGCCGAAAGCATTAAGGATTAAAGACAGATGGTAAAATAAATCTACACCCCCCTCCCCCCCACACACACAAAAGGCCATTTTCATTGTCATACACTGAGAAAAATGACACTTTCAAATCTGAGTACATCGATGTATTCATTTTGTTATGAAACTTTTTGTTTCAAATATGACGACCCAATGCTTTCAAATCTGAAATACCAGAAATACTCAGAATATTGAAACATGGATATACTCAAAACTGAGCACATAGAGGTCAGTTAATGTCATTTTTTAAACATGGACATACTCAAAAATGATTAGAATCAGTTCAAAAACATTTTTGAAACATGGAAATACTCAAAAATGAGCACATAGAACTTGGTTCATGCTCATTTTTTGAAACAAGGACATATTCAAATATGAGCACATGATGCATTTATTCTTAAATGTGTGCATGTTTTCAGAAATGAGTATATACATGTTTCAAACTTGAGTAATTTTGATTCGGAGCCATTTTGACTATGCGGCATTATCAGGAGCAGTATTTTTTTGCTCAGTTTTAAAAATTAACGTTTTCAAAGTGTACATTTTATCCTTATAGCGTAGCATTAATTTACAAGTAAATCCATAAATATAGAATACATTTTTTAAAATACAAATTAAGGAAAAAGAAAAAAAATTCAAAAGAATAAGATACAATTTAACTTAAATGAATAAATAATACTAGTATATTTTTTGTGATAATGAATACGTTTCCCGATTTCTACATCCAGTTAAACATTTTAAAACCCTTATTTGTTTCGGAACCACCATTACAAGTAGTACCCAGCAGTCAGAAAGGTGCTCAATATGAGACTTCAAATAATTTTTCTGTTCTGAGCTGCCTGCTGAGTAATTTTATTTTTATAGAATTTGTTGTCTAAAGTTTAACTAATTGTACAGTAATCCTCCCCTACCTTCTCGAAAACCTATGAAAATTGTCTTAATTTAAAGGATGTTACATCGGCACCCCCTTAAGCGGACCTATAGGATTATCTCATGCATCAATTGAAATCTTCCGTAATGCTCCCAAATTTTTATTGAAAGTCAAACTAGTCGTTGGGGGCCACCGTAATACTTACCCATCATGGATATGCATAATGTAAAGTATTAAAATAAAAATGTGTAAACTACTTATAAAATGCATTGCAATTCAAATAAAATCGTGGCTTGATGACGTCACAAACTTTAAAGGCTCGATTACTGAATTGCTTGAAAGAGGTTTTTCCTTATAACTCCAAAAATAATAATCCTATTAACTAGCGGTTTATTGCATCTGATTAGGCGTCAAATTTCTAATTAAAATATATCTTTGAAGTGAAATTTGGATGAAATACAGGGTCATGAAAAATCGAAGAGTGTGGAAAACAGGATTCCAAATATCTCGGCAACTAATTATCCGATCGACTTCATGCTTTATTCAAAATTTATGTTTTTTTATTGTCTTTTATATTTATTTCTTAAAATATACAATTTCGAAAATTTTTATATACCTTTCATCAGAACGAATATTTCGAGAGTCCGAAAAAAAAATTGTTCCGGTTAATCGAGGTTATTGAAATGAAATAGGCTTCTTCCCATTATTACATACTAAGTACATACCAAATTGCAAGTCTCTATCTCAATTTTTTCGGGAGATAGAGCGTTTACAGACACACACACACACAGACACACAGACACACAGACGGACGGCAAATTTTTTTTTCTAAAAATATGTTTTTCGGAATCTCCAGTGTCTGAAACGTGTAAATCCGTCAAAAAAAATTTTTCGATTTTCAAAACGATTACAAGACTTACCCTATACTACGTATGATGGGTAAGTAAAAGGGGTTTTACTTGTCATAATTAAAATTTTCTAGTTTAACTACACAACCTGCAGTTAAATTTGTTGTATGCTAAATGTGCAATTTTTGTGTAAATCTATTGGATTTTGCAAAAAATAAATTTTGCATAAAACACTTAAATTTGTTCTTTTTCTAAAGGTACTTTTTAAGCTGTTTTAAATTATTTTATTAAAAAAATTTGTATTTACATTGAAATTGCTATTATTTTATTTCTATTTTAGAAAAAATAATTCTTCCAAACATAAAATAAAATTTGTAGCATGTCGGTTTTTTTAAGAAAAAACTTATAAATGTAGAATGAAACAGAATTACAAAACTTTCTCTTTTAAAAACTGTTTAAAATAATACTCTTATCATTTAAAAAAATAAAATGCAGTGGAATGTTTGGAACATTATGCTTTTCTAAAACTAAAAAGTACTTTCTAATACTAAAAGCATCTTGCAAAGCTTAAAAGTTTTTGTTAGATATGTACGCTTTAATAGTAATAAAAAAAAGCTAGGAATGTGATTGATCGAAATTTTAAGTGTGTATTGAGTAAACTGTTGCCTTTGAAACTGGATATTTCCTCCTGCATTAAAAGATCTAAACCTATCTCTGGATAGAAAGTAATTTGAACAAAATTCAAAGAGTTCGAAAAAAAACTGTGTTTTCTTTTTAAGATTATAAAATAAATTTTATTATGTTTGATCGTGCTATTAATTCACTAAAAGTGAAGATATTCCAAAGCAAACAAAATTCTAATTTGTGATCTGAAAATAAAAGAAAAACATTATCCAACAAATATTTTCTGTATGAATGAGGTACACAGGGTTTTCCAAAATTCGACCAACAAATTAAGTAGAGTGATAGAAGGCATCAAGATGATGAAATCTTATCATGGCACATGGGGTCGCAAACCACGTTTCGTGGGAGAAAATCGCAAAAGTATTTATGGAGGTTGTGACGTCGACGAACAAAAGGGCCAATAATAAATAGAAAAAACATTTATTTTATTACAAAGTATGATTATAAAGTATGATTGTAAAGTATGATTATAAAGTATGATTACAATGCATTACAGTTCATCGTCTGAAAGGAGACGACGAGATATTTTTAGAATAATATGTTTTAACGCGTCCGACAATCCATCGTCCGTCAGTGTCGGCTGTGCAATGACCTTCGTGGCCACAACTTCAAAAAATTTCTATAAAAGTGTGTCGTCGTCTCCTTTCTGAGGTTGAACTGTAATGTATTGTAATCATGCTTGACGTCATATAATTTTTTTTCTACTTATTATTGGCTCTTTTTGTTCCATTCGACGTCACACCCTTCATAACTATTTTTGCGTTTTTCTGCCATTGAAAATGGTTTGCGACCCCATGTTCTTTAGTAAGTTTTCATCCTCTTTGTGCCTTCTGTCATCCTTCTTAATTTTGCGGTTGAATTTTGGAACACCCTGTATATATAGTAAATTATTTTTGATGATTATATAAAAAAAAGTAACTCTATACATACGATATTCATTCATTTGAATGTTTTTTCTATATCTATCTACCGATTCTAGACACTACTTTTATGCTAAATTTCAAGTTTTTAGAGCTACGGGATGTTTCTAGTCTTCTGATGATCGGTGCGTGAGTCAGCGTCAAAAATCAAAATTTGAGTTCATTAATCTTCTGAACTAGATAGAAACGTGAAATTTGAAGATTTGTTCCCTTTGGCAAAGTACTCTAGATAAACCAAGTTTAGGGCTTTTGGGAAAATCCAGAGCAAAGATATGAGGGGGGTAAAAAGTACCGTGAGTTGCTTCCTAAAAAGGATGCTTTTGGCTGTGCTTTCTTGACTTGGCGGAGGCACGATAGTACCTCCAGATTTCACTTGAAACGAAAGTTAAAAAATACATTATTAATCCTTCGAAGAAAATCCAGTATTTCCACAAAAAAAGAAAAAAAAACATTAGTTAAAATAATGTGACGTTTTATTATTTATGTTAAATTGCAACATGTCATAAATAAAATAAATTTTCATGTATAATTAATAAGAGTATTTTTAGTGGAAGTACGGGCAATGTGGAAAGTGTTCTTTTATATATTTCTAACTTATACCATATATCTGCAACGAGAAGATTTTTATTTCACTATCTTGCAGCAAATGAAAAATTGGATGTCTTAACTGGAAACTATCAAAATTGGGATATTGTTTTAGTAAATGTGAATTACCTACCAATTAATAAATGGATCAATTTTGTGCAACACTTTAATGTAATGAACTGTAGAAAGATAATTTATTGTTTATTTTTGTAGAAACTATTGTTTTGTTAATGTGTAGCTGACAAGTCTTGCATGCAGAAATTAATTATATAGACTCAGCTTTTGTATTTTTATCTGTATTTCC